>CM056811.1:13996352-16396352 GCA_029852735.1 Persea americana | reverse complement strand
CACTTATTAAGGTCTAAAATAAAATCTCTAATTTTATGTTCTAATTTACAATTGATCTATTAAGTGAGACTATGAAAAAGAAAAGCAATTATTTCATAACATAATTAGGGCCACCTTTAAGAATTGTAGTAATTGAGGCCTACTTACTAAAACTCACAATGTAGAACCCACCATTTGCATCATTTCAAAATTTTCATGAGGTCATGTTTGGCTAAAATACTTGTAAATTTTGCATTGTCCACCTCCATCCATTTCAGCTAAAAGAGCTCAAAAGTAACGGCTCCCATTAGCTTATTTCTTTTAGAGGCAAAAGCTATAATTTGTAAATAAGCTCTAAACATTAAAAAAAAAAAAAAAAAAAAAAAAAAAAAAAAAAAAATTTAGAGGTTTACCAAGCACTCAATTTGTAAATAAGCTCTAAATCATAAAATAAGAGCTTATTTTAGAGTGTTACCAAACGCCCCTTTAGTCTCAGTCTCCAACCAGTAAATCATACACTCTATAGCTTCAAGTTTTTATGAATATTTAAACAATATCTTAAAAATTCATACTGAAAACTTCTGCTAATGGGCCATTTTCACAATGGGAATCCCACACAGCTGCTGTGCTAAAACGTGCAATCAGAGCCTTTAATGCAGGGGGGTCCTACATTCATGGATGTGGGGATTGAAAATCCCAGTGTCCTTCCTTGTGCACGAATCGCGTGGGTGAAAATTTCTGCTACCATGATATTTCACCTTATGGGACTCCTGCACAACTGTTGCACTGGAAATCTAGTGGGACCCTTTAATACGGGTGAGGCGGGGTCCACTTTCATCGATGGTGGGGATCGAAAATGCCACAGGGAGTCAGGCAGGTTAGAATTTCTGCTACTCGAAACAAAAACCAATAATGTCATACTTTTCTGCAGCCCCAAATGACTCCACCTCACTCATACAAAGGGACAAGTTGATGTAACACTCGAGCAACTAACCTTCAGGTGTGAGACTCTCTCTGCACTGCATAAAAGAACCTCTGGAATAAAGAAAGCAACAAAACAATTTTATGAGCAAATATAAGCATAACAAAAGATTCCAAGCATACTTACATATGGACTAGAACACGTCCAACACTCCCAACAATAGGATCCTTCCAATCAATTATTCAAAAGAAAAAAACTTAGAAAACCCGAAAAAAAAAAAAAAGGGAGAGGAGAAACAAACAAGTAAATACTTTATCCCAATGACAACAAAAACTTGCCTTTGGGACTGACTGCCTAAACAATTTAGACATGTACTTTATGAGAACACATTTACATTCAAATGACATTCATATTTGTTCAACAGACCAGATCATAACGCCATGCACATTAGAAGCCTCTGGTCTTTTGATAACGGAGATGATGCCGCCTCAACCTTCTGCAGCCAGTTAAATAAATAAAGCCATGAGAAATAAGACCAACATGTGCATGCATGCACACGCATGCAAGCATGTGTGGCTTGGACGCCAACTGCATCATGAGTTTTTTGTTTTCATAATTGTAGGAGAGATGAGGATGATAAGCAAAACTAACAAGAAAAAAAGATCTAGTGGCAACACCCATGTCCACAGTGACACTGTAATTAGCATACATGTACAAGATCCGAACTATCACATAATACATGGACAACCATATTATTTATCAATAAAGGGATAGGCATGGTACGATGAGCATAGTATCCAGCAGTGCTATTTGATTTTTCCTATAAACTATAGTGGTCGTTATCTAAATAAAAAATATTTAGAGCACTCAATATGTTAGGTAGGTAGTATTAATTGGTGCCAAGAAGAGATTCAAGACAGGAGTGACTAAGAGGAAGATCCACAAATGGTTTGGCAGGTAGAGAATGTTCAGCAAACTGTCTAAGGATGCATAAAGCAAATGAATACTTTTCAACCCACAGGATGCAGGAATTAATAATGTTCTTTTTGCTTGGATTTACCCCAAATAGAAATTGGTTTAAATGCTAAGGCAAAATGGGAAGAATGTAGTTCATCCAGCTTTTGCACCACATATCAATATGGCAATGGCGGTGAATAATTTGGAGCAAGGAAATAGAAAATATTGTCCATTGAAATATAGATTCCCCTTTCACAATGCCCAAACACAAACAGAATGGAAAATTGATTATCCTGCCAGAACATTAATATCACTCGCAATCTGGCTGTTGCTTGCAATTTGGGGTCCATCTGAACAAACCTCAAAAAAATTAAGAGTCGTCTTCAAAGGCCAAACCTTGAAACCAGTTTTCCTGTACAGTTCTTGAGCAGGCTTGTTGTCCAAATTTACATGACAAAATAATTGTTTCATACCTGTAGTTACACCAAAAGACACGGGTAAGCAGAGCGCAAACCATTTAACTAAGAAACCACACAGATAAAATATGGAAGTTCCAATAAAAAATAAATTATAAGCTAATAAATAAGGTAGAAAAGCCCTTAGAAATTATTACATACCTACTGAGATGGCAATGTCAATGGCCAAATACAGCATATTAGAAGCAATCCCCTGACGACGAGCATATTTTGACACACAAACATTGGAAATGTAGGCATATTTATGTGCATCATTGGCCTCCTGGCTGACAAGGACTCCATTGGTTTTTTTCAGTTCCTGCAGACGAGCTATGGACCACGGTTACATGGATTTAATGAATTTTGACTGTTTTAGAATACAAAAGTTTTGCCAGATTTAGAACATGCAAAAAGGTTCATTGTGTGCGTAGAAAGCAAGTCATAGGACAAGAGGGACCACCTAAAGCAAATGTCAAAATTTCCCTCGAGATAACATGGCAATGGTAAAAATATGTGTGAGTATCAACTACCAAGGAGGTACACTAGAAAGCAGAATCTTCTGGGGAAAAAAAGGCCCTTTCAGTGGGGCCAAACTGAATGCATGACAACCAAAGGAGGCACAAGAATGGAAAGGTTTGGCATGGAGCCGATCAAATGATCATAACCCTTAGTTTAGGGTCTTTAAAGTTTGATGACTACATCATGCAAGTTTATTGCCCTAGAATCTATGTGACTAATGTCTGAACTAGATTAAGATCATGTCCCGATTTGAGGGAGGTCAGTGTTAGAAGAGATCTGACTGATCAAAGGCTGTCACTCTATGAAAACCCAAAAAGCGGCATGAAAAAAAAGTGTAATTTGGAGAATTTGCCTACAACAAATAACGTGTCAATAAAGGCTATAATATGGAAGAATAAAGTGGAATTAATATCACTATTACTACTATATAACATGATATTACTGTTTTTACAGAGCAAAGCTAATAATACATGTATAATGGAATAAAACAACATTTCTTTGCAAATAAAAGCAGCTGGTTCCAATTCCCCTGGTCAATCCACTGTAGCTTTCTTGCAATACCTTTCTAGTGAAAACGTTTTTCACTAGAAAGGTATTACAAGAAAGCTATGATGTTTCAGAGCCTTGTTTCAATTTCCCCAGTCCATCCATTGTAGAATGCTCCTTGAAGAATATGAAATCACAATATTATTCTTTATTCATTGCATTGAACCTTCATTTTGTGCTCCATGAGTAGCAATTGTGATCTTGATTGCATCATTCTGTATAGTCAGATTAGTGACTTGAACAACAAAGCTGAAAAAAAAAAAAAAATTAACACCATCTTGCTGCTTACCCCTGGGAAGGTTTCCCCATGCAGGAACTGCCGGATGCTTATGTCAAGGGTTCCTACGACGCTGTTTAGGACAGTTCGTCTTACATTTTTATCTTCCTTCTTAACCTGAAATGTAGAGAACTGTTACTACCATAATGATATTAAGTCCTGCTTGAGGATGCCAAAGAAGGCAGGAAATCATAAAGTTAGTGCTAGCATTCTGTATATAATAAGCTAATGTTATCCTTTCTTCTTAATTCTTTCCTTTTAGGAAGGCAATTAGCAAACACATGTTACTGCAGGTTTGTGGTGAAGCATAAATACGGTTGTCTCCCTAATCATGAAAATAGGGGATTCTTTCCCCCCTGGAAACAGAATCTTAATTTTGCCTTTTCTCTGTCAGTTGATCAAGTAGAAGCTATTATCTAATTATTTAGTTTTCATCAGCATTACATAAAGTCAAAGATTTGGGTGATTAGAAAATATTTCTTTATACAACAAAAGGGAAAAAAATAAAGTAAAATTGTAATCAGAGACATCTGGATCTTTTGAGAATGAGTTCAATAAGCAATGACTCTAAAACAAACTCGAATTTTGACAATGTCCCTATATATTCTTTAGGCCCTCTCTTCAATAGGATGTTAATATAAATAGACCATAACCACGTAATTCTATTACTAATAGATCGACCTCACCACAATATTTCCGATGCCTTCTCCCTCAAGCTTCTCTCTATTTAAAGACCTTGGACTCCAAGTATTTCATAACAAAATATAAGTAAGAGATAAAATCCGCACAAGTGGATGAAAAGTCTAAACAGCTGGCTTTTACTTTTGGTGCATGCGGATGAACAGTATGGACGGCTGGCTTTTGCTTTCGGCGCATGTGGATGAACAGTATGGACAGCTGGCGTTTGCTTTCGGTGCATGATACGACAGAAGGGGAACATGATAGACAGCTCCTTTTTCTGATTGATAGATGTGCTTTTCCTTTAGTCACATGGAGGCGGCTCCTTTATCTATCCAGATAATTCTCGTAATTATCCCAGCCTGTACTATCTAGATCATTAAAAAATTCCCCATCGTCATTATGCTCCAGACTAGGTTCTAAATATGGGTCATAATCTATCATGGATTCAATTTTTACGAAGTCTGATGCCATGATCTTTTGTTCCTGTAGGGCTTTTCTGAGATTTTGAAGCAGATGAGTTTGCTTTTCAAATTGATGTTCTTTATCTTTGTACGAGATAAGGATTCTTTCATCTCCTCCAATAATTGTGAGATTGCAAGATAGAACTTGGCTCAGATTCCAAAATTGCTTGGCCCTTATATCTTGAAGGGTCAGGCGGATAGTGATGGGATCTTCGTGAGTAATCCATTCAGGGATTTTCTCAGCTAGACGAAGTGGAGATAATTCTTCATCTCTTCGTTTTAATTCGATGAAATGATAGCTTGGATAATAAATAACTTCCTTATCCCCTTGTTCGTTCTCTATTTCTTCCCATTCTGGAATGACAGAAATGATGTCGGCTATCACTGTTTTAGCCGAAGGGTGTTTAGTGAACCAGAGAGTAAGAGCTTTGTAGATGCAGATCGGGAGAAAACTATAATATTTTTCTGTTTTGACAAAATTGGTCCTTTGAAGTATTCCTGCTTCGAATAGTTCTCCAAATTCTGAAGGCAACATCTTGTGCATCAGAACATCTAGAGCGGTAAATCTTTTATCGCTATAAGTTCCTAATCCCCCCCATCCAGGCAATCTTGTATGGATGGTGATACATTGTACTCCTAGGAACAAGGTGTACCAGGCAATTTCATCACTAGTCACTTTTCTGAGAATTTGGGTGACAATTTCTTCTGGAAGTTCTTGTAAATTTTTTTCCAGTTGCATCCGAACTGTCTTGTCGGAATGTGTTGTGATAATTTCGGAGTCACTTAGGGTCATGCTACTGAAATTATCAAAAGTAGCCTCCCCTGGTTCCCTTTTTGCATATTTTTTAGGACTGATCTTCTGAGGGGTGAAGGTGAAATTATGCTCAACTAATCGAACACTATTCTTTAGAGATTCGATAGCTAGCTTTTCTGGCATGGTTGGACAAGGTCGTTCTTCTTGAAGACCTGCTATAGCATTCCAGATTGAATTTGTATATTTATATATCAATTGAGCTTCTTGCTCTTCTTGGGACATCTTGCCCTTTTCTTTTCTTCCTTTCATTTCCTGCATCATAAAAATCATTTCTCTGGTTAGAGCATCAGGAAGGCTATTTTCTATTCCTTTAATATGTTCTACTTTGAAGTTCCATTCTAAAAACTAGGCCTGCCATCTTCTCATTTTAGCTTGATTCATTGCTCTGTGTAAATCAGATTTGAGAAATCCTGCAAAATTTGAGTCAGATCTTACAAGAAATATTCTTGGTAACAAATGGATCTTGAAACTAGTCATTCCTTGTTTGATGGCTAGGATTTCTTTTTCCAAAGCACAATAATTCTTTTCATGTTTTTTAAATGTTCCCGAGGAATAGCCACAGATTCTTTCAATTTTTTCTTTTGAGTGATTAATTGCTTTTAACACTCCAGCCCAATGGAACTCTGAGGCATCAGTTTCTAGGATGACTTCATCTTCCTCTCTTGGAAGTTCTAGCTTAGGAAGATTTTTACATAAGTATTGAATCCTCCGAACGATTAGGGCGTCTTCTTCTGAAAAAGACCATTTGTAATCCTTTTTTACCTTATTCTGTAAGGTTTGAGCTATCTGAGCTATTTTTGGAATAAATGTTCTGACATAATTTATGCATCCCAAAAATCTTTGGACCTGTAATTTATCTTTAAGATGGTCTGGAAAAAGATTTATTTTTTCTATGACATGATTTTGTAGCTCTATTTCTCCTTTGTTAATAATCATGCCTAGAAAGTTGATTCTTTCAACTTCAAGCTCCATTTTCTTTTCAGAAATCATAATTCCATGGTTTCTGATTTCTTTAGCAATCTTTGCTAAGTGTTGTTTATGCTCTTTCTTTGTTTTGCTAAAAACAATGATATCATCAATATAAACAAGACAATATTCATGGTGTGTTTTAAAAATATTATCCATTCTTCTTTGGAATATTTGAGGTGCGTTTGTTAACCCAAAAGGCATTACCATCCATTCATATTGCCCTTGTGGAGTACTGAAAGCTGTTAGAGGAATGCTATCCTCTTCCATCTTTATCTGCCAGTATCCAGATTTACAGTCAAACTTACTAAAGACAGTTTTTTCTTGAACTTCTTTGATAAGTGATTCTTTATTAGGAAGAAAATATCCATCTCTTATGGTGAAACTATTTAATTTTTTATAGTTTATGACCATCCTTGGTTTTTTCCTGATTTGTTCCACATGGTTTCTTACCATGAAAGCAGGACTACTATGAGGACTATTGCTTGGTCTTATTAGTCCTTGAGCAAGTAATTCCGTAACTTGTTGATCAAATTCTTCTCTATCTTGAGGAGAATATTGCATTGGTTTTACCCTGACAATCTTTTCAGGATCTTTTAGGAGAATTTCGCACTTGGCTTGGTCTTTTTCCCATAATTTGAGGGGATCATCATCTAGATTCTTTCTTAACGATGCTTTGATTTCTTCAAGGGAAGGAGTTTTTTCTGTATTTTTTATTCTTTTCAAATTTTTGTAATAGAGATTGATTATCTGTATCTCCTTTTGCCAAGAGTCTTCTTTTGTATTCTGATTTCCTGGAAGAGGAAGGAGTCTCTCTTCGTCTTCATTTTCAGATTCGCTACTCCAAGTTTGAATTTGGACTTCGTCGCAATTTGTTATCATTGTTCGCATGGGAGTTTTGAAGAGGATGGAAGGTCCACCAGGCTTCGCGTCTGGGCACTCTGAGGGAGGTTTTTTAAAGCTTTCAAGAAAAGCGGGATCAAAGGCATGAGCATAGGCATCGCGGACTTTATCAACCGTGACAGGAAGTCCCGTGGGAAGGGTGAACTGAATGGTGTTTTTTGTCTGAACAAACGGTTCATAAGCTTGGATAAAGTTGTTCCCAAGAAGGAGGTCAGGTTGGCCTTTGATATCTGTTTGCCAGACTTTATCAATGAGGAATTCTTTTCCAGAGATAAAGATGTGAATGTTATGGGCCACGTATTCAAGTGAGCTGGTAGTAGTGTTGGCCATAACAGCTTCGAGTGGAATAGGAGCCTTTTTCCACATATGGTCTGGAAGAGCATGTTTTAACATCATGTTAAACCCAGCCCCAGTATCGACATAAGCATTAAGGGTGTATCGGTGATATCCCCGTACACTGACTCTTGTTTCAATGTAAATGCTATGTTTGGAAGTAATGGTTTGGCGGATTCGAGCAATACTTTTGCATCAACTTGGGGTGCTGGAACTTCTTCCCAACTAGGGTATTCAAATTCCATACAAGGGTCTAAAGGAGGATCATAGATGATTCTTCTCATCCACCTATTGTTAATCTGGATGATATTTGGAAGAGGGTTGTCAGAGATCATCATCAGATTTTCTGTTTCAGATTCAGTAGTATATGATCCTTCTTCATCATTACTACTTAGTAATGAAAAGACCTCGGATTCTGTATCAGATTCTTCATCTTGAATTATCTTAAAATTTTCAAAGTTTTCCTTAGGCATTTGTTCGAGGATTTGTATCATTTTTGTATTTTGCATTTTTCCTCGATTGGGACATTTGTTAGCAAAGTGTCCTTCTTCATGGCAAATAAAGCATGTACAGTTTTGCTTGTCTTTAGCTTTTTCATTTCTTTTTCTCTTTTTAAAATATGTTTTCTTTGGAAATTGTTTTCTGTTTTTCCAGGTTTTACTTTTCCTGAGAAATCTATTTCTTTCTTTGTAATGTTTGAAAATTCCTCTTCTTCGGAATTTTCTTCTTTGTTTCTGGTGACATCCGTATTGGGATGGCATGTCATGCATTAGTTCGCATATTCCAGGAAAACCTTTTAACTGTTTTCTAGATATTTTCTGAGATTTTCTTTCTATGCAGAGATTTCTTAGAGCATGATGAACGAAGAAAATTCTTTCTCCTAAGGTATTTAATCTTTGATTTGTATCAGGATTCTTCTCGTAATCCTGTTGAATTTTGACGCCGAGTGGATAAGGAAGTTTATGAAAATACATGTTCTTAGCATTTTCATCATTTTCTAATCCTGCTTGGTAGAAATACTTCTTAAATTCCATTTCGTATTCCTCTAGGTATCTTAGATCACAGATAGCCAAATTAGTTAATTTGCTCTTTGCTATCTCTTTGATTCGAGCATCTTGCTCAGCCTCTATGCCTCCAAATTCTCTTCTTATGATTTTTAACATGTGTTGGGTCCATTCTCTGGGTTCTCCAACTGCATTAGCTTGGACACAATCAGTGCATGTCTGACGGTGTCTTTTCCAAAAATCACCAACAATGCCTTTTAGAGTTTTCTCTATATATCTTCTATACTGAGTAAAACTCCATTCTGGATTGGAACTCCGAACAATATTCATTGAATCTCCCCAGGCATTAATTATTTCTGACATGTTGGGACATTTATCTAAATTGAGATAGTGTCCTGCAGTGCTAATGGGTTCTAACTTGTTGCAAGAGGTTTCCACAAACAAATTATTTCCTGTGCTTTTATTGATTCTTATTTGTTTTCCTCTTTTCTCATTGTTTTCAGGATCACTAAAATTCCAGTCTCTATATCTTCTCTCATCTTCTCGATTTTTTCTGTGTTGATCATCAAGAAAGAGATGGTTACTTGACTCTTCAGTAACCTTAATGTTTTGAACTTCGGGTTCAATTTTCCAATTTGCCAAAATTTTGACTAATTCGTTTAGTCTTTCTGGTTTTTCACTAGTCTCGAACTCTTGAACATATTCCTCATATGTTTTTAGTCGGACCATGTTACAATTAGACCTTTCCATTAAAGACTTTCTTCTACCTTTGTCTTCGGCAGAAGAGTGTCGCGGATTGTCAAAGGGAGGGGAGGTATTGAATTTCAAAATAATCCTACCATCTGGTTTGTATCGAAGGGCTGAGATGTAGCTTGCCTCATCTTTGACTTTTTCTTCCATTATTTCCCATTCTTTTGGGAAATGAATGTCTCCCCACTTGATTTTTTCTGCTCGTTGGATAGAATTGGCAGAACTAGCTTTAATCATAGTGGTAACATCATTATCTTCCTTTTGAGACAATTTTCCTTTTGGCTCAGAGGAGTTCATCATTTTATAATACATGTTATATTGAACACACAGGCCTTTTGTTCCAGGTTTGAAACTAAAGCCTTGGGATTGAACTCTCAGATGTAATGATTCCATAGTATCTCCTATGTCTATCATGTAATCTGGAAAGACGCTGAAGAATATTATTCCTGTGTCTCCGGAAGATTCAATGGCGCCTACTAGGCTTTGTCTAAAGTTTGTGAGCCTTCTATCTTGCACGATAGCTAGGACTCTTCCTCCTAGATTTTTTCTAGCCATAATCTTTATGACTACCTGGATAGCAGCCATGTGTATGAATCTGAATCCTTTTTGTTTTCCTTCATCTATTACACTCTTGGTGAATAGGGGGACCATATGCTCTTCATTGGTCAAGGATATAGATTCTTCTACGCATTTTAGATAATACTTTTGTCTAAAATGCAAAGAACTGAGATGATATAATTCTTTCCACGCAAAGCGAGGAACCTGAAAATTTTTCACACTTTTCTCTACCTGTTCTAACTCATATTCTGCAGCATTAACAGTCATGTGATTATTTGATTTAGAATGAGTTAGGATTCTAAGCATCTTTAGGTTTTCTTTTGTGAATGCTGGACAACCATTAGAAATGTCTTCTGCTTCTTCTTCCTCAGAAGAATAAGATATTTTTCTTTTTAGCTTTTGTTTAGAGACCGGGACTTCTTTAGGTTCGAGAGTATTTCTTAACTCTTGAACTTGGGTCTTTAGTTGTTCCATCTTGGTGGAGAAGTTGGTTTCCATTTCTTGGATTCCAGCTATTAACCAATTGTTCTGAGAAACTATCTTAGTTAAACTCTCAGAAGTGGATTCACATTTAGTAGTAAAAGTTACAGCTTCAGTACCAATACTAGAAACTACTCTGTTTTGAACTTTTTCAGAAAAACTCATTCTTACAATTTTCGTTGTAAGATTTCTAGTATAGTCTGAACTTTCTCAGATAATCTCTGAACTTTTAATTCTAATTGTGAGATCTGATAACAAAGGGTGCTCTCTTGGTTTGTGACAGTCTTATATAGTTGTTCTAAGATTTGATTTCCTTTGTGAATGTTTCTAAAGAGCTCTATATTATCTTTCTCGCACTCTTCTTTAATATTTTCTACGAGTCCTTCGTGTCTTTCTAACTGGTGTAAAACTAATCTGCCTTGTCTATGAATTTCTTCAGAAATTTGATCTATTGGTACAAGCAGAGGAGTTTTAGACATCCCAAATGAACGAACTTGGCTCTGATACCATTTTTGGGGAGTGCCTTGTAAACCCTAAACCCTAAACCCTAAACCCTAAATTAGGAACTTATAGCGATAAAAGATTTACCGCTCTAGATGTTCTGATGCACAAGATGTTGCCTTCAGAATTTGGAGAACTATTCGAAGCAGGAATACTTCAAAGGACCAATTTTGTCAAAACAGAAAAATATTATAGTTTTCTCCCGATCTGCATCTACAAAGCTCTTACTCTCTGGTTCACTAAACACCCTTCGGCTAAAACAGTGATAGCCGACATCATTTCTGTCATTCCAGAATGGGAAGAAATAGAGAACGAACAAGGGGATAAGGAAGTTATTTATTATTCAAGCTATCATTTCATCGAATTAAAACGAAGAGATGAAGAATTATCTCCACTTCGTCCAGCTGAGAAAATCCCTGAATGGATTACTCACGAAGATCCCATCACTATCCGCCTGACCCTTCAAGATATAAGGGCCAAACAATTTTGGAATCTGAGCCAAGTTCTATCTTGCAATCTCACGATTATTGGAGGAGATGAAAGAATCCTTATCTCGTACAAAGATAAAGAACATCAATTTGAAAAGCAAACTCATCTGCTTCAAAATCTCAGAAAAGCCCTACAGGAACAAAAGATCATGGCATCAGACTTCGTAAAAATTGAATCCATGATAGATTATGACCCAGATTTAGAACCTAGTCTGGAGCATAATGACGATGGGGAATTTTTTAATGATCTAGATAGTACAGGCTGGGATAATTACGAGAATTATCTGGATAGATAAAGGAGCCGCCTCCATGTGACTAAAGGAAAAGCACATCTATCAATCAGAAAAAGGAGCTGTCTATCATGTTCCCCTTTTGTCGTATCATGCACCAAAAGCAAACGCCAGCTGTCCATACTGTTCATCCACATGCGCCGAAAGCAAAAGCCAGCTGTCCATACTGTTCATCCGCATGCACCAAAAGTAAAAGCCAGCTGTTTAGACTTTTCATCCACTTGTGCGGATTTTATCTCTTACTTATATTTTGTTATGAAATACTTGGAGTCCAAGGTCTTTAAATAGAGAGAAGCTTGAGGGAGAAGGCATCGGAAATACTGTGGTGACCTCTCTCTTTGAATTGTAGTGTTTTTCTTGAGCAAGAAGTCTGTAAAAGTCCTCGTTCACTCGAAACAGTAAGTCTTTCCTTTATTAATCTGTAATAGTTATAATGCTAATCCTTGTTTATTTCTTTACTCTTACTCTCTGAATTCCTTTTACTTTAAAAGCCTAATATCTTTGTCTCTAACCTCTTTCCGACTCCCTAAATGGCACTTCGGTCCTTGTCTCTGCTATACCCGATGGAGGGTCCTTTGAGATTGACCGCGAAGTTTGGTTTAGGGTTTAGGGTTTAGGGTTTAGGGAAGCCAAAACTGCTGAATCCACACACTTAAAGCTCTGATTTGTTTGACTATGTAAAGTTAAAGCTCTGCATGAAACCAAAGATGGGAAAAGTACCCTGAAAACAAGTTCCGAAACAGTCAATGGCATACTGGGAGCAGGCCGTGCGTGCATACAACTTTATACACCAGTACTTGAAAAACCTAGATGTGTGCCTCTTCAACCCAATTAAAAAGAAGCTTTGGTAACTCAAACTGCATTTTTTGGCAGCTATTATCGCAATAAATGCTGCTGAATTGGGAGTAGCCCCAGAATGGGGAAAGAAGCAGGAGCAAGTCAAGACCATGTCAGTGTATGGATTGCCTTTCCAAACACCGCTCCAGACACACTATTCATTTCCGCATTGCTAGTTCATTTTTCAGTGAAAAAGACAGGTGGTGAAAACACGAGAATGGTTTTCTGCATTCATGCACCCCTAACACAGCAAAGATTCAGTAAGGGGTAGTCACAACTGACAACTCACAGCCCAGCATAACCAAGCTGAAATTTGCATGTAAATCTAAACAATCTAATGCAGACCCTGGGGTCAGGGCTTGCATGGAAGTGTCAAAGCACGATGGTCGTGCCGAAGCAAGTGTCAGCAAACACCATGATAGGTCTCCGTATAGACGATAACACGAGGACACACCTCAGAGGGATAAACTGTGAGATCCCTCCTGCCTGGGCCAGTGTCACAGACACCATGATTTGTCCGCTTTGGCCATTCAACTCCAAAGAATCGCACCATCAAATGGCTCTAATACCAACTGATGCAAATCCTAGGGTTAGGATTTGGATCGTAGGTGCCACAGCACAATTTTATGTTTCCGCAGAAACAATCATACAATGAAGACGCTCTCCAGCAATAAAATTTCACAAATGGAAAATTGTATTCAATTCAACTCCATGATTAATGATCTCTACAATGCCATATAAATAGTAAAAGAAACTTTGTCGCTAAGAAACCTAATCAAACTAGGAAAGTAAATAAAAATCAGCTTAGGACATAAGAAAACTAATCCTAATTACAACTTATTAATAAAATTAGAAACCTAATAACAAATAATTAGGGAAAAAATAAATCCTAAATTATCTTGCACATGAGGTCATAGGTCCATTCTACATCACAATCATAAATTAATGTAGCTAGTAATAAAAAGTTTAAGACTAATCAGTATTTTATACTACTGCATACAGCTTTATCTCCAATAGACATGGCCAAATGCAATGATTGGACTTGCATGTTTGTTCCATAATCATAGTTTAATGTTGGTATCTAGGTTAGCAATTAACTTGGGCTCAAGAAGTCGACGCCACAAGTCGAGCTTGCACCCTTTTGGTCAGTTTCAAAAGACCCACAGAAACAGTAACTCACAATGACACCGAAGCATCCGTCCCATAGTTCAATTGAGTCTCTCTCTCCTCAGCGCCTCTCTCTGTCCCTATCTCCTTTCCATTGCCCTTTCTTTCTCCATCTCTTGTCGATCTCTCAAGTATCAATCACAGTTGTCAATTATGTTCCGATTGTTGTTCCGGTTTGACCTTGTGGTGGAAGTTTTGGCATTCCGGTTAGTTTCAATATTCCATTCCGGAAAAGACGTGATTGAAAAATGAAAAAAATATAAAAGAATACCCAAAATTGGAAAAAAATAGTTGAATGCTAAAATAATACTAAAAATGCATACTTACATCACTTAAATTAAATTACACTCTGCAATTGACCATTTTCTAGTTTTCACTACATATGAATGGAAGTACGAAACCTTGGCCGAAACAGGGCGGGATTGGTCCAGAATTGGGCCTGGAATGGCCCAGAATGGGGAGGGGAAACGTTTTAAGGGGTTATTCTGTTCCGCCCAAGGCCAATTCCAGAATGTTCCGGCCAATTCCAGAAGGAATGGAACAGAATTGACATCTATGGTATCAAATATCAATCCAACCCCCACCCCTCTTTCCCTCCCCCCTCCCCCCTCCCCCCTCCCTCATCTCAATTCTCAACCCAATCTTCTTTCATTGTTCTATCTCCTCTCCACATCTCTTTCTTGCTCTTCATTTCTCGAGCATCGACCCGGTCTCCCTCTCACTTTCTCAACTCAGCCCAAAAACTAACACCAAAATGAATATTCATCCTTCTCTTCTCAATTTCAGTTCCTCGCTCTCTCAACTCAAACGAAACAATACATCTCCTTGCTTGCTCTCTCCATCTACACTTTACTCAACTCAAATAGATCTCTCTCTCTCTCTCTCGCCCTCCAACCCATAAATCTCCTTTTCATATCTCTCTCTTCTAACCCAATGAAAGCCTCCATTTTCAAGCACCTTTTGTAATATCTCAATACCTACCTAAGGTAAATTTGGAAGACCAAATTTCTTTAAGCAGGGGAAAATGTAAGGGGACCCTAACCCAAATATAGAAGTGATATTGAATTGCTAGGGTTACCTCAAATTCAACCCCAATATAATAGTTAGAAGCACTTAGATTAATTGATGCAGTATATTATGCTCGTTGTTATTTGGGCTTAATTTTGATTTTTGCCTAATATAAGGGTAGAACTGTAATTTCCTTTTTTTTAATGGTAAAATGTATTAATCAAGCTTAACAATACAAAAGGAATATACGGGAAAGCAAGGAGAAATACAGAGAAAGCATCCAAAAAGGAGCCAAGAAAGCTCATAAGTAGGCCCAGAGCCCGAAAGTACAAAACAAAAAACTAGGGGGATCCACTTAAACAAAATGACCTCTATAGGCACACCACAAAACTCAGTAAGTACAGAAGCCCATGATGCAGTGTGAAATCTAGAGTTTGCAGCAACAACTGAAATAGGGGATGAGAAGTCATCGAAGCACTGCTGATTTCTTTCCTTCTAAATAGCCCAAATGGTAGCAACAAAGGAAGTGCCCCAACAATTTTTCCTCTTTTGGATCCAAATCCAAATTTCCAAGCTTCAAAATGGACTGGGGGAGGCCAATTGCAATTTCCTAAAATTCCATAACTTTAATGGGAGACGTGGGGTTCACCCAAAGGTTAATTAATTAGGAATTAATTAAGAGAATTAATGTAATTAGATTGGCTCCATGCATAACATGCCATGCATTGCATATTTTGATGAAATTAAGATGTTTTGTTAACTATGTTAACTTGTGGGCATAATTGCAATTTTTGTATGTTAACTAGAGTTAGGTAGGCCTCAGACATGCAATTAAATTGACCTTATGTAACATATTACATCTTGTGAATTAGATTAATAAATGGAATGAAAACAATTTAAGAAAATAAATAGACGTTACTGGTTAGTAGTGGGCCCATTGGTTAGTTGTGATTAGGGGACCACTAGGGCCTCACCTAGGTAGATTGATCAGCCCATGAGAGAGACCAATTGTGCAGTTAGACTCTTTGGTTAGCCAAGATTAAAAGAGAAAACTTAAGATGGAAGGGGGTTAATATAAAATAAGGTGCCTTGATACAATTAGGATTGAAGGACTAAAGAGAGTGACACCCAGTATTTTTGCACAAAAACACTGACGGAAAGTAGAGGAGATAAAAAGAGAAAATAGGACGGATTGGACAGGTAGAGTTTTTGAAGTACACTAGGCCATCTTTCATCATCTTCTTCATCATCCCTTCCATCTAACATCTAAAGGTAAGGTAACCAAGCACCTCCAAAAGGATCTTTTATTCCCTTCATGCCCTAATCATCATGCTTAATCACGTACTTGTCTGTGAGATAATCGATAGTTAGTTGCGGTATGCCTTCTCAACTTTTACTCCCTAGCTTCGTGATTGTAATATACCCTACAATTTTTTTTCCCTAGCACTGTTGATAAATTAAGCATGAGGGATACATCTAAACCTCGTTCCCTGAACCTTTTAGAAATATGTCTTGGACTTTTGGAAATCAGTCTTTTATCCATGTCAGAATATGACAGTAGATAAATCATTTGCTGCTTTCCTTCTGATTCTCATGTCACTGGTATCTCAACCATGTTTCTTGTAGTTTTGGGTTTCATACCTCTGATAGTTGTAAGGTACCTCTTCAGCTTGTATCTTCTAGTTATGCCCCTTTTCTTCTTTCTTGATGAAATACCCAAAAGGGCTCCAGGGTCAAACTTGGGGTCATGAAGTAAAATGGTGATAATAAGTGGATGTGGTTTTTACTAGCTAACCTAAAGCAAGGTATGCTTTTAGAGGGCCAATGGGTCCCACTGCTCTTTCACATGTCCAATTTTAGAAAACACTACGTGAATCATGCCTTGGAAGATTAAGAAATTAGCTGGGGTACAACCTATGATGCACGGATACTTCAAAATGGGCAAAGTATTGTGTCGTATCTTATCTGATACTTCACTTTTTATGTGTAAAATCTGTGTCTCTGCCGTGACTATGGGGTGTCCTTGCCGTATCGGTGCATAATAGGGTACAACTAATTATTTTAGGATGTTGATCGTGGCCCCTAGTCAAGGGATAAAGCATTTATATCCCAATTGATGACCTATATAATTTTTAAGCATCCAAGCATTTATGATGATAAGGGACACCCTAAATTTTGTCTAACTGACTGATAGAGATGGAAATGAACCTACTGCCATGTTGAACCGTGATTAAAGGTAGGGAAAGTTCTTAATCACATGTTTGAGACATGATCAATTTGATGGTGGGCATCAGCATCACACATATTGGAGCTAAGAGTTTCCATGATGTTCAAAGAAGGTGGTAAAGTGAGAACGGTTTGGATTTTCAACTTTATAGTTTTCTTGGTGTAAAAAATAGAGTTTATCAGCAGGGCCCGCATAGAAAAGAGAGAGGGAAGGGAGATATAATCAGAAGAGGAGCGAGGAGAGTGTTGTTAGGAGTGAAAGTAAAAAAAAACAGGTCCCCCGATACCAAGTCGAAGAGAGGAGGAAGGAAAAAGTTAAGGCAAGCAGGAGAGTTGTTAGGGATGAAAGAAGAAAAAAACAGTCCAGTGAAATCAAGGAAACACAAAACCCATTTAACACGGGTTTCTATTTTCTCCCTAAAAATATGTGCAATTATAAAGCAGCAAAGATGGAGAAAGAAAGGGAGATAGACGTGAGAGAGCGCACAAGTCTCCTAAGCCAAAGAAATGCTTCATTGTATGATAACTCTCATTGCATGAGATCATTTCTCTATATATACATTACACACCGATCAAATATATATGTATGAATCTGTTGTTGATGCAGGCCCTAGGGTTATGGCTTGCGTGAAGTACCGAAGCAGAATAGATGCCAAAGCGCGTGTCCGAAAGCACTTCAACTAGTCTCCACAGAGATTATAAACGAGGACGCACCTCAATGGGGAAAACCCAAAATCAATTAATCAACTCTCTCAAAATAATCTTCTACAATGCCATATAAATAAGAAAAACAAATCTTAGGGCCTAAGAAACCTAAACAAACTAGGAAACTAGAATCTTATCCTAATTACAATAGAATTAGAAACTTAATCCTAAATAGAACTCATCAAATAAACTAGTAACTAATAACAATTAGATAAATAGAAAACTTCCTAAATCTATTTGGGCCCTACAAATGTGGCCTTTGGGGTTTAACTGCACCAGTTGTCCTTCTTAACTACACTTACAACCCCTCTCTCTAGCCTATGTTGATATTTTTTCAATCTTTTTTACTTGTACTCTTCTGCTAGATGCATGACAAACTTGAATGTCATCAGTTTTTCACAAATTTGTGACTCAGTTGGATCTTCAACTTGAAACAAAATCTAAGGAAAAGAAACTGTGGTAAAAAATCGCAATCAGCACATACTGCTACTATGCAGAAACACTTCAACGAGTTGCCATCACGCCCAGCACAACGACGTTTTAACGCATAGAACTCCTGCCAAGAAAAATCACGAGAAACATCAGAGATTGAAGCAATATGAAAACAGGAGTACCAACAGACAAATTCAGATGAATCGGATTATTAGAAGCCAAGATTAAGTAGAAGAACAAGGTTCAATCACAATATATAGATTTGAAAAACACTGGTTATTAGACATGACCAATGCTCTAGTTTGTCAAAATGTGCCAACATGAAGTTATAAATCATGCACGAGACAGACATATTAACAGAGTGTGGGATAACCCAATCATCCGAAGTCATTCATACACCGAATGAAATGTGGCCTTCAACCACAGGATGTCACTGTATTGGCATCAACCAACACAAAGAATAAGGTTCACACCTACAATAAGATGGCTTCCTACTAGTGAAACGGCCTCACACCATGAAAAGCAGTATTTACTTTCATTACACACTGAAAACTTGATAGCATCCATACTTCATACCTTTAACATGAATTGACATCCCATGAGTGATTCTTTTATCATGCCCGTCTGGACTTCTAAAAGAAATTTACAAGAAAAGGACTCATAATGATAAAGCAAAACTTACAATTGTCATCATCTTTTTTTTAATGATAACGTTATCATCATCGGCATCAAAGCCAATGCAAAGATTCGGATAATAGATAAGGAAAAAAAAAACCAACTTAAAAATTATCTTTACGATATGTTTCCTAAATTAATAGAAAACCTCCATAAGAGATCCTCAAGAACAATCTTTGCACAAGTAGTTGAACACGACATATATTCCAAATTTTTTAAATTATTTCAGTCCCTCTTCTTCGCTTGCAACAATTCTTCCCTGGTTAGCAGAAACTCAACCTTGAGATGGATGATGACAATATATTCCTAAACTGAACACCAGAGGAAACAAGATGATCATCACTGATTTTTTTTTTCCAACTCAAATGGCAAGATCTAATAGGAACTTCTAGTCAACAGTCGAATCATGATGCAACCATTAGGGAACCGTTAGCATTAATCAATAAAACCATCCAAATATCAGACCACCATCAAAGTCTTATCCTACAAGACATTAGCCAAAACACACATCACTGTATGATCTTCACCACAACTTTTTGCGCATTTCTATGGCATCCTGATATGCAAAAAGATGCTTCCCGATGAATCATCTCTGCTCTGATGCCAAGTAACGCAGTGCCAATCTCTAAAATCAGTTCGTACCGCCAATGAAATGTGGCCTCACACCAACAAAATGGATAGGCTTCACACTCCCAAAGTAAGAAGCGAGTGTTGGTTTCATTCAATATTCCAGAACATGATAAATCATTTTTGTAGACTTCCCATGGTTAACCTTTTACTATTCCTAATTGGACTCTATCCGAACTTTTATATACTCAAATAGGACACTTAATGGTCAAGAGAAATTTTGAATATAAGTTAGAAATAAAAATTCTTTTTAAATTAATCTCTATAACTTGCTTCCTTGAAATATAGAAAACCTCCACATGAGATCCTTCAAGAACAAGGGGATCACCTAGATATATATCTTTCTATTTTATTCTATAGGCCTCTTCAATTTCCAACATGAGTAGTACGTTTCAACCTGCATCTATGAGTCCTTTGCAATATTTCCTATAAGACACCCTCGTGTGAGCACATAAAGAATGAATCACCTGCCATACTGATGCAAGGAGTCCTTCCCTCCCTCCGTCACAGTGGTTACCGACTTATTATTAAAAAGTCAAAAGGATACAATCATGATACACTCCCACAAGGCTAAATTACAACATCATTGCCAACACACTCATGGTTGAGTGGTGTTGGCAACTTTAGTATCAAACATATGCACAGAAATTGATCCAAGGTCCTCACGTTTAAAGTATCACACAAATAAATAAATAAATAAAATTACAACATCATCGTCTAAGAAAAGGCTCCTCTCGAATTTGGCACCGCAGCAACTTCACCAGACACCAACACATCAGTGATGGGAACATCGAAGAACAACTTAAGAACTATCACAGTGCCACCCAAAAGATGACTTTGGCCACAGAATTGCTTGCCACACCAATATAAGCATTGTATTTGTGGACAATTTTCTCCTGCGCACTACACAATATGCACTATGCATCAGTGCCATTCATCATGTGGGACCCTGTGAAATTCAGGGATGGTCCTGCCTTTGGGGACGATCTGGATGTGCACTCCCACAGCAGTGCATGCGCAGGAGAAAATTTTCCTTGTATTTGTTGCTAAAAAAAACTGATAATTCATTTCCAAACATATGGGCCAAAAGATAAGCCACCAAAGAACGATACCAAAGTTGTCATCATCGTCATCATCATCTTCAAAGCCTTGTCCCAGCTATGTTGTGGTCAGCTGCATGAATTTTGTTTCTCCATTCCGATCTATCCCGACCCAGATTCTTAGATAAGTTGCATTTCTTTAACTCTATTTTTACTACCTCCATCCACATCCTCTTCGGCCTACCACTTCTCCTTGGTAGGTCATCAACCTATATAGCCAATCTTTTCATTACTAGCACCGTTGCTGGCCTACGTTGGACATGCCCAAACCATCTCAAATGGGTTTCTCTAATTTGATCCCCTATTGATGGTGCTACCCCTAAATGCTTTCGAAAGCGCTTATTTCTAATTTTATCATTCCTAGTTTTACCACACATCCACCTCAACACTCTCATCTCTGCTACCTCCATTTTGTGCTTATGTTGCTTCTTGATTGGCCAACATTGTGCTTCATAGGTCATAACTGGTCAAATTGTTGTCCTCTAAAATTTTCTCTTCAATCTCATTAGCATGCACCAGTTACAAAAACACTCCATAGCAAGTCTCCACTTCTATCATCCCGCTTTTATCCTAAGTTCGACATCCTCATCAATCTCTCCATCCTTTTTAATTATTGAACCAAGGTAATAGAATGAATCAATTTGTGCTATCTCCTACGCTTCAATTCTCACAATAGTTTCAGCTCTTTGTATATGCCCGCTCAAGTTGCAATCCATATATTATGTCTTTGTACAGCTTACTTTAAAGCCTTTTGATTCCAAAGCCTCTCGCCATCTCTCGGGTTTTGCATTCAAACTATCTCTTGATTCATCAACAAACACTATATCATCTGCATACAACATGCACCAAGGTGCCTACTCTTGAATATGAGCAGTTAACTCGTCCATAATTAGTGCAAAAAGATAAGAGATTAGGGCTGACCCTTGATACAAACCTACGGTCACTAGGAACTCACTTGTCTCTCCACAAATAGTCCTCACACTCGTTACCGCTCTTTCATACATGTCCTTTCTTATTAAAATACCCAAATTTGTCAACTACTTCACTGTTTTAAGCCTAATCCATTTAGCAATGAAATGGTTAATGAAGTACAAGGTAAAAGAAGATATCGTATTAAACCATTGAATGCAAAACTATTTATATAATAATACACTCCTTCAGCAACAAGACAATGTATGAAGAGATGACAGCACAACCACAACACTCCTCAAACAAAGGATGCATCATCTTACAGCTCCAAATATGGTTAATGCTTAAGATCTTGTCCAATGTTATCACCAAGTAAATGTAATTACTCGAGGTGGACCTTTGATACCCCAAATATACGAAAATCATTAACACATTTCTTTCTTCTTCCTGCCGAATGAAATATATAAACCTCTTAACTAAATTACCATGTCCATCATATCTTTATGCACATGTCCCTACTTTCACACTGTTCCTCATGCTGGCATGTTAAATCAATAATTTGTATCTTATCATATTCTACTGAAAAATTAACAGAATAATAAAATTAAGAAATGACACAACTCCAGCAGTATTGGTTTCGAGTGTCAATGTCAATCTAAAATAGACAGATCAATGTTCAAACAGCTTGCCACTATATTTTTTTTCTTTTCAATTAACTTGAAAAATATCAAAAATTCTGTCATTCTCTCAAACACTCAGGCAGGATAACTATAAACATCACCAAGATGATCACATAAATGAAATTATGAAGTCTCACCTGCTCTGCATACTTCCTTTTGAAACTATCAACATGCCTGCCAATAATACACTGTTAGCAACAATACTTGGTAACCAAACATTCAAACATCATTAAAAATCCTAAACGTGAGGGAACACAAATCAATAATGTAAACTCTGTTGAATTTGATTCGCACAGAAACCAACCGCATATAAGATAAGGATTCCCAATTGGCTTCAGCCCGCAGCCATGCTGCTGTCTGCCTTGCAAAATAAGACAGACAAATCATTAAGAACCATGCAAATTATTTATAACATTTATATATGAAAAACAAAATGCATAACCCTGAATAGATAGGAGCCAAGAAAGAGCCAAAAACCTACCCAATATTCTTCATCCACTACAGCTCCACGAGCAACAAATCGATCAAAAACTCGTCTTTGTTGTCCGCACAATTCCTGTTCACTAGGCTGCAACCTATCAAAAGAGAGCTCGGGCAGCCTTGAACTGCTACTGTGGGAAACTGATGATTGGTGAATGCTGTGAGAACTGTCATTGCACTGGACTTCAGTAGCAGCCAATCGACGATAGAGAACCGGAAATGACTCCCTGTAAGGGCCAACATAAAAGAAGACATCAGGAAAACAACTAGAGGAACATGAATGCAGTAGTCACTGTGGCACCAATAGTGAATATATCACAAGGCCGGGGTATATGACCTAAGTAATCTTTCACGTGAAAAAACTAAAATATTAAATTAGGCATCAGAACTGAAGGGAACAGTAATGAGACTATGTAACCAATGGATAGCTACTAGGTTCTTGCTGTTGTTTGGGTTTGTAACAGCTAAGCAAGCTAAGGCAAATTGGGTTTGGATTTAAATGGTTAAAGGGGCTACGTGGTATGAAGTTTGCGCTCAGATGCAGGGTTAAACGACTTTTACAGTATTGGAAATAAAAGAAAAAGGGACTCGGATAGGTAAAGTAAAAGTAGGTCTATACCAAGGGACCTAGTTTCATTAGGATTTGGGTCATGTACTGTCTAGACTGGATTGGGGAATTTTTGCAAGGGCTAATTAGGAAACTAAAGGGGTCCCTAAACAGTGAGGTACAGAATCCATAAACAACAGATACGGTTTTGGATGTGATAGGATAGTTTGGTGCTGATATTAGAAATGTATAATTGTAGGATCACGACAATAGAAATTTTAAAAAATGTTAGATAAATGACTGAATAGCAATAAAATGATCAAAATTGAATTGCTAAGAAGAACCACAAATTGCAGGAAATAAAGTTCCAACACAATTTTTTAATTTACAATTTTTTAATTTTTGGAAGATTTTCATTTTCTTTTTTTTTTTTTGGAAAAAAAATGTAATTGAAGAGGAACCCTAATCTTAGATAGGGGAATCAAAATAAAATAAAATAAAATTGGAAGACCTTACTTAATCTAATACAAAAAATGATGGGACCCAATGACAGAAGAAGTTTTCACAATGGATGCATAGAATTTGGAACACAGCTGTTAGAATCAGTTTGTTTCGGCCAAAACAGCCAATTAATTTTGGTTCGGACATTAAACTGAACCAAACACGCCCTTTAAAAATTTCGGATTGGGTTTCAGCCCCATTTTGGTCAAAATCAAGGATTTCCTTTCAAAAAAAAAAAAACAGTGTGAAACAGACATAAAACGAGAGAGAGAGAGAGAGAGAGAGAGAGAGAGAGAGAGAGAGGCCCATTGCAGAAAAACTTAAAAAAAATAGAAACAAAGAAAGAAAGGAGAAGAGATGGAGGAGCATACCAGGAATGGCTTCTTCTTCTCCTTTCTCTTCCCACTTCTTCCGCCTCTCTCTTCCTCTTCCTCTTCCCTTTCCTCTCCTTTCGTTTTTCCTTTTCTTTCCATCTTCCTTATCTTTTTTTTATGCCCTTTTAATAGTCCTTTTTTCTTTTTCTTACATACTGTCATAACTTTAACCTTTCATGAGCACAGATGCTCCACAGTGGGGCCCGCCTAATCAAAATCCAAACCACTCAAATTAAATATGTCTCGTGTATGGGCCAGAGCAATTTTCCCTCTAAGAAAAAATGGCACCACCATCAGATTGATCAAGTACTTATCATAAGTATATTTGATCAGTCTGATCGTGGACCTCTCTCCTATTAGAGTAAAACTTGCTAAGGGCTCATACATAAGGGAGGCATTTATTTTAAGTAGTTTAGATTTTTAATTATAGGCTCAGTTCAAAAAGAAAAAAAAATCTATAGCACTTAATTATTCATTAGGCATGTAAAAATAATATATAGAATTATTTGTTCAAGAAAATAAATACAAACTTTTTTCTATTTTTTATATTTTCCGAAACATAAGTCCAATATGTTTTCAACGAAAATCTGAATCGGCAGAAACATTTCACTTTGGAGGAACTGAAATGGGGCGGGCCCAAAACAAAATTGACAACTATTCTTTGGAGTCGTCGACATCAACAACCCAAGGAGTCTTCGGAGAAACACAATGCAAGCATAAATTTTCAATGAAAGCAAAAATAATAGAATACAAGGGAATTTATGGACAACGGGATGACAATCCTGCTTGTTAGGAATAATATTAGACAAGGTTTCCTTTCATCTTCCCTTACATTATTACATGTCAATCTCTCATTTCTCCAAGTAGAAATTTCTTTATTCTCCCTTATTGATTGCATGGTTAAACAACTATGTTGCTGATCTAGGAAATATTCTTAGGACTCTAAGAATGTAGATCTAGGAAATCTTCGAGGAAATCTGCTAAACTAAAAAGGAAATCAAAGAAATCTTCATGGAAATTTTCTATACTAAGAAGGTGGGCATAGTTGTATAGGCTGGCTAACCACAGGCGACCAGTCAATCATGAGATTGGCCCAATGGGTTGGCCAACTATGGGTTAATAGAGGAAGAGAATCTATAGAAGAATGTTGGGTTGCATTTTAATCTAAGCAAAGAAAGCATACATTCAGATGTGGCATTTCCCTGAACTATTTGGGAAGAGGCCCCACCTAAACACATACTTTCTTTGCTTTTTTCTCTCAAAAAGACATACTTTATTTGCTTAGACTAAACTATAACCCAACATGCTTCTATAGACAAACCAAAGTCTAAAAAGTACAAATAAACGTATAAACTCAATAAAAAAATGAAATATATAAGTACAAACAAAGCATTCTTCTAACGAAGACTTGGAATTTCAAAGCGATTGATTATATTTTGTCTCCTAAAATTGGAATTCATTGAGTACTCTAGGAAGTTAAATTTTGAAAAATATTTAAACTATGGATTATAGACTGTAGAGACTATGCAATAGTCACTTTGTTGGTTTTTCCCCCTTAAATATGCAAACATTTGGACTATATAAATGGGTGTCTGCCTCTTTCTCCTCTTCATGGGATGGATGTGCCTTGCGCCTTAACCACTTCAACATTTACAAGGATTGGGCTAACAGGCTATAATGGTTAACCTCAACCCACTCTTTTTTTTTAATTATAATAAAAAGAAAGAGTACAGCCACTGGTAAAAGGTAAATACCGGAATACCAAAACAGCAAGATAATAAAACACATAAAAACACAAATTACAAGGGTAGACCAAAACATTAAAAGTAAAAAAAAAAAAAAAAGAAGAAGAAGCGAAACCCTGTCTAACCTACTCTTTTATGAATCTTGTTTGTATATCTTGGAGTATATAAATGCGTGTCTGCCTCTCTCTCCCATTTATGCCATGGATGTGCATTGCGCCTTAACCACTTTAACATTTAGAAGGATTGAGCTAACAGGCTATAATGGTTACGTATAACTAGCTCAACCTCAACCCACTCTTTTTTTTTAATTATAATAGAAGGAAAAAGTACAGCCACTGGTATAAAGGTAAATACCGAAATACCAAAACAGCAAGATAATAAAACACATAAAAACGTAAATTACAAGGGTATGCCAAAATATTAAAAAAATAAAAGAAAAAAGAAACCCTGTCCAACCTACTCTTCTATGAATCTTGTTTGTTTATCTTCTTTTCCTTTTCTATATCATTTTACACATGTATAATCCTGGACAGGTTCGTCAACACAGATCATACCAGCATTTAAAAAAATAAAAAAAAAATCATCCCCGAGAAAATTATTATATCAAGAATATGTTAAGATATTTTTTAATGGCGTTCTTCAGAATATTATCAAAATTTCAAAAAGTAAATTAATCTAAATAACTAAAGATAAAATTAATGTTATGAATAAGTTTTATAGAAATATTTCCATTTTTATCATTTTTATTCCGAATTATCCAATTTTTACAGGTGTGCATTTTAAGAATATCACAATGTTATTTGAAAATAACTTTCTAGTTAAAATCTTAAATATCACGATATTTTGGTGATATGTTTCACACTAACCCATCACATATCAAAGTTTGATATTGTCTGCAGGGTAAACTTAATCTATCTCCTAGTCAAGTCAAATACGCAACTCTGATGATCAACAATATGTCTGAACCACGATAACATCAACTGCCAATCCTAAGCTTGTTCGCTATAATCCAACCCCAATTCCAAAAA
Source organism: Persea americana (assembly GCA_029852735.1). NCBI lineage: Eukaryota > Viridiplantae > Streptophyta > Magnoliopsida > Laurales > Lauraceae > Persea > Persea americana. Next base: position 16,369,427 of record CM056811.1, on the reverse strand, counting down.
AAATATACAGGCCCTGTGTGTTTGACTTATGATACATAGAAATTGAATGCATATGGTGGTTAAAAATGAAGATTAAAGGTGAATTTCCAAAAACAAGGATCAACTGATTCTATTTCCCTAAAAGAAAATGTTATTTGATGTTCATTTTTGGAAACTTGCATTTAAAATTCACTTTTAACCACCCTATGCATTCTAATGCAAGCAAACAGACCCAAACAAATAGTTGAAAAGATGAAACACTAACCATTCTATGCAAAGAAAATTTACTAAACTTCTCATCTAGTACAAAGTGCAATAAAAAATCAGTTCTCTTCTCTATACACTGACTAATCAAGACTGCAAAATTGAATGTATAAAAGTGGGATTGCAACCAAACTGTCGAGTGTCCCTAGTCCATTAGCAACAAATCATAAATAGAAATAAAATGACAACAACAGGGGAAACAGGGCTATACCCAAATGAAGAATAAACCTTAGCAACACATAATGTGGGTCTGCTGCTGCTTCTTCCTACTACTGCAAGCGTAGTTCGCGACGAAGAAACTCGGAATAGAGGGATAAAGCTCCCTTTAAGATCCATATTTCCTCCCACCAGGATTCACCTCTCGAGCTCATCACCCACTCCTCTCAAAATTCTCTCCCAACCAGCACAAAAGTCTTAAAAACGCCAAACAAACATACAATATAAACAGACAACCCAAAAAAAAGGAGAATTCGGAGCTGATGATAGTAGAAAAACTAAATTATTCTGCTTCTGGATCAAGATGTGTCGATTTCAGACCAAAGAAACCAAAAATCCCCACTGATTAGAGGATCTGAGCCGTAGAAAATGATACCCGGAACGGGAAACGAAGGCGAAGACCGAGACGGTGAGATGGGAGGGGATTGGGGTGATGTTGAAGGGGATTTCTCCCATTTCTGAGAGGGAAATTGAGGAAAGAACGTGATTTTGAAGAGACTAAGATGTGTGAAGCAGAAACCCTAATTTTGGAAAGAAGGATTCAAGTCAAAGGCAAGAGCTTTTCCGCCATTTTCAAAGAGAGGAAGGTCTCTGGATGCAGAAACCCTAGAAAGACAAATGGAAGTAGATAATGAACAGAGGAAAGGGAATTTATAGGTTATTAAATGAAGGAATGGATCACGGAGAAATTGAGTAGCAAGCACTTGTGAAGTACCTGAAATGTTGGTTGGTCATGGGTGGGTGGTTAAATGGGTCATGGGGTTGGGTGGTTAATTGGCCCATGTAAGGGTGCAATGGGTTGTTTTAGTATTTCGTATTCACCGGGGACTGATTTATTTGCATTAAAATATATGAAAATTGAATACATAGGAATTCAGCTTTGAACGAGCTCCATCGAAGGTTATTAAAAAGGTGAAGTGTGAATAATATGAAGTGATGAGTAAAAGATATATAAAGTGAAGATGTAGATGACACCTTGACTTTTTTAAAGCTTGTTTGGTTGAAAGCATTTCAAGATTTCTTATTATGGACTTTGGGAATTCCAAAAAGGCCAAATAGAATTCCAAAGAGTAGTTATATGAGAGTTCTATTGGACAAAACTTTCATTTGAAATTTCAAGGAGACAACACTCACGCTATTATAAGAATTCTAGACATAGAGAAATCCTAGAATGAATGCTCTTGAATAAATAAATATGCCCGTATAGGTATTGAATTAGTAGGGTGATGGATGGGAATTCATTCACACCTTTTCGTATTCACTTCCACTAATGCAAATTAAGAAGCCCTTAAAAACATTTTCTTTACATGGAATTGAATTCTTAAGCATCGAAGGTGAATGAATTCTAAATAAAGATTATTAAAGAAATGAGTGGCAAGCAATAACAATAGCAGACAACTTAGAAGCAGCTGGGGGGTCAATGGACTGAGTCATAAATGGGTCCATGTAAAGATATAATCAGTCAATTTTACTAATTTAGGGCTTCTTTATTTACATTGAATTGACTTCTTAGGAATCCAAGGCCAAAAGTTTATGAGAGAATTATTAATGAGGTGAGTGGTGAAGGATATAAAGGAAAGATGAAAATGATGAGACCTTAACTTTCCTAGTATTTAATTTACTAGGATAATACATGAGGGTTCATTTTTCCCTCTCCCCTTTTTTTGATTTTCAATGGAAGGAGAAATTATTTGAACTTTTTCACTTTTTAACTACTTTTAAGAAGACAAGTTTTATAATTCTAAGAAATCGCAAACAAATAAGAGAACGAAGAAGTCAAAACTATTTCCAAATTTGAGAAAAAAAGAAGATAGATTTGTATATGGAAAAAAGGCCTTCATAGCTGAATTTATGTTGTAATTCCACATGTTTATGTTGTTAGTTTGTAACCAGTCTAATTCTTATATCTGAATTTCAATATAAGTCTAAAATTATTCAAGTCTGATGTATAGACCGATTTAGGCTCCAATGCATACTTTTTTTTTCTCGAATCTCAAAATATGTTTTACATATCTGCCCCGTTTTCTTACATGAAATCAAATTTCTAAAAATGAAATGAAGCTGAAAATCCACAAATGCCCATCAAATGGTCTCTCCTCTTATGAAAACTGAATAAGAATGGTTGAAGAATACCCAACCATCACCTTTTAGTTAATTAAATCATAGGAAAATCAAGTCCAACCTACATCTTTATCTTATATCATTCACCCCTCATCGTTTCAATAATCCATCATCCAAACCTATTTTACCATAAATTGAGAGAAATATAATTCCATATAAACTGACAAGCCTTCTTATAATCTGATTATGGATTCCTTGCATATTGGCCTAATGATTAAATGTTGTTACAAAATATAAATAATTACAAAGGAAGAGCCAAACAGCTAAAAGTGAATGGATTTACTAACAAGATATTCATGTTTGTCACCCCATTAGCGGAATTTCTTTGTCACATGTGTGCAACCGCTTTTTTAGCCACCTTTTAGGGTACGTTTGAGGAGAGTTGTTTTTTTAGGAAATAGCTAGCACTTTTTACAACTATTCGGTGCAAGTTGGATTGTGCAGACAATCTCGAAACTATATTTAATTTTCTCTCATAGCCGCAGAAATCAGAGTCTAACTCACCACATAAGGCTTGCTTCTTTGTTGGAACTCAATGAATTTTTGGGAATTTCTGAATTTGCAGACATAGTAGAATTCTTTGATTCTCTCTTTTACATAAGCATCCAGAAACTCCAACAGTAAGCAAAGAGGATGAAATTTCTGAATTCTCAATATGTGTTATGAGACCTTTTATGTGGCTGAAATTTAGAAATGCTTGTAAAAAAATATAAGAATTGCAAATATCAGGGGATCATGTTAAAAAAAAAAACCCGAATATATGGAATTCCTGTCATAAATTCCAAGAAAGAAACATGCCTAAGAAATTACATTTATATGGTTCCTCTTCCACAGACATACACAAACATGACCTTAGTACAGCTACTTTTCCACAAGGAAAGGATAAAAAATTGAATAAATTCTTTCATAATTTAGCAAAAATAGTGGAACAAATTCTTTCAAAATAACCCCCCAAACCAAATTTCCGCGCCACAGCCAACCACCAACAAACGTGCCCAAGGCCCCAAAGAAGAAGACAATGTACAAGTCCAATGGTTGAATTATGGGGGGAGTTGCATTTGGGGTGCTCCTGAGGTACAACTGCTTCTACACAGGATGATTTCGAGACTGTTACACTATACCCGCTCTGCCGGTAACGGCACTTGGATTTATCCGTTCCCCTTTGGAACTTGAGTCCGGGTCCACTGTCGGCAGCCATGCCAGTATGCCACGTCAGCATCTTGCGACCTTTGTATCATGTGGACAATCATCCACTCACTCCTTTTCAATTTTTTACAGTGAAACTTGAATTTAAATGGCTGAATAAAATGAGATTCAATTTGGATGATTTTTATATGGACCCTATATTTGAGTTTTAGAATAGGTTTTTTATAATTACGGTGGTTTATTATTATTATTTTGGAGGAGTGTGTTTTTGATGGAAGGTTTCGGCAAACAATCACACCCACGGTCAAAACTCAACACGAAAATAAGGATTTGTTTGTTTCTATATATGGAGGAGAAAGCCTTGTTAGATCATTTTAGGAGCCAATTTAATATATTGAAAAACAAGGGATTGGTTGTTTCTATGGATGGAGAAGGCCTTGTTAGATCATTTTAGGAGTCAATTTGATATGTTGAAAAATGATTGTCTTGAGCTTTTGAGGTTTGTTCCAAATTCATTATAAAGATAATTGGATTTTTAGAAAATTTATCAATTTATCTTTGGTCTTCGTTTTTAACCAATTATGATATTAATTCTATGTATGTATATAAAACAAACAAGGGCAAGTTTAATGCATGGAGAAGCCCAAAATCCCAACTGTTAACTATTTTGGTGGTCCAAAATAGTGCATGAAAGATGAATTTTTTTAAACTCGTTTTTGGCTTGTCCCAAGTTAGTGCATGAAAGATGATTTTTTTTTTTTTCAACTCGCCTTTGGATTGTCCCAAGTTGATCATAACGAGCATTGTGTTCTTACAAGATTGAATTATTAGACTGGCGCTTGTGGTGGCTTGGTACACACCTCTGACTATGAGAGAGAGAAATCTCTGCATATGAGTGAGAGAGAGAGAGAGTGTCTGCAATAGCAATGTTATTTTGGCCTCTTCTTGTACAGTTTTGGATTGTCTAATCATTGAGTTATGTGCCGTAGGATATTGTTTTGTTTTCTTTTGCAGCGCTTTCAGAACACAATTATGATACCCAATCTCTAGCTTGACTTTATGGTTACACAATTATGATTGCCGTTGGGAATGCTTGGTTCAGGAAGACTAGAAAAACAGGCTGATGATGAGTGGGGCAATAATTATAATATAAAATTTTATAAAAATAATTAATTTTTTTAAAATTAAATGCATAAGGTTATAGTCCCAGAGAGGGGAAGAAGGTCTCTAAGAATTTAATATCTAATATCATATAATTTAAAAAAAAATACAAGCATATGAAAATTGAAGATTAATGACAAATAATGCTAAAAAACAAATTCAAAACAAACAAATAATATAAACTATTAATAAAATCCAATAAATTTTAAAGACTATATAGAAATGAAAATCTATAATCAACTCAATAATATAAGCAATTTTAAAAAAAATCAAACACCAATGAGAAAAGAAACTAAAAAATAGAGCACAAAAGGACAAAGACACAATAACCCACAAATTCATAAAAAAACATCATTAAAAAAAACTAAAAACCCATCACAAGTGAGAAATAATAATAAAATAAATACAAAATAAAATATTTTTTTATTAAAAAAGCTATAAAAATATATATAAATAAAGAACCATAGACAATGCAATGATAAAAGAACTTTAGAAGAACCAAACCAACTTATGATAATCTAATATTCAAAGATGAAAATCTGGAGTCACAAAAGAAATATGAAAATCCATAAAAATATTTTACAAAGAAAACTAAAAGAACCCAATGGAAGTAAAATAAACAATTAACTCATAATGATAAGCAATGAAAAAGGAAAAAAATATAACATAAAAAATGAGAATTCACAGAAAATTCCATAATAAAAAGTGATTTAAAAGAAAAAGAAAAACCAAGGAGAACCCAATACCTAAAAGTTAAAACAAAAGAGGGGAAAAAAACTCACCATCTATGAAAACCATACAAATAAAAACCATAAAAATATTGCAAATCTATAAAAAATTCAAAATGATGATTCTTTTGTAAAAATTATATTAAAATGAAATAATTAAAATTGTTCAAATAAAATATGATGAACTCAAAAGTAAATGAATTAAAAAAAGGTTTAGTTCTCAAATTGAAATGTTTAATAATTGTACTAATTGTTTCAAGACACTCATATTTTAAAATAGGTTGAACACTGATCTAAACTAAGCATGCAAATGAAATATGAGAGAGTACTAAAAAGAGATACAAAAAAAGAAAAAAAAAACAAAAGGAATATTGAAGTTGCTATAATCAAATATAATGAACTCAAAAGTAAATGAATGGGGAAAATGAAAGTTCTCTCGTTGAAATGGAATTATATTGGAGAAAGTAGAAAATGATGATAATAAGAATGAGCTTAATTCTTTATATAGATGGACCAATATTATTGGAGATTCTTTTTACCATTAGTTCCGCATTATTAAAAAAAAAGTGTACAATCAAAATCAATAGATAAAAAAGAAATCAGGCAACCTAAAACATAAAGTGGATTAAATAAAAAAGACTAAAGATTAAATAAACCAGATAACCCAAAATTCAGCATTTCACATTCTAAAAATAAAATAAAATTATATAATCAAAACAAACAAAAATATTTGAAATTCCTTAGATTAGTGGCACTTCGACACTTAGACATATTAACACTCAAATGCTATTGCGTTGATAGAAATAAGATGATTTTGAGAGTTTCTTAATCGACAAAAGGCATGATGGAGAATCCAAATCATATAAAAAACTTTATTGAGAAAACTTCAATATTTATATTTTTCTTTATCAGAGAATCAATTTGATCGTGGAAATAACCTAGATTGAGGTGAAAATTTGAGATATCCTATAAATAACAAGGATATTTGTCTTAATGATTGTGATTTTTAATAGATGGAGTCTATCTTAGTGTTCCACTCCTTTTGCATCACAATTTATAAAAGTTAAAGAAAAAAAAAATCAAACTCCACCACCCTATCTCCCTCGGCAAGCGTGCATGATAGCACATTAGTTATATGAAAAATTTCCCGCCTCCTCTTTAGCTCCACGCTGTTATCGCGAGTTTATCTTTTTTCAATAATGTTGTCATTTTCTTATTAATTATGAAACTTGTTATTTTTGTTGATCAATTCCATATATTATATTTTCATTTGGATTTAGTTTTACTGTAAAATGGTTATCATAGAAAATTAATGACTACATAGGATACCATATAAAATAGTTATTTTAAAAGTTTGAACACCTATATTTAAAGTATAATGCATAAGTGTAAACATAATAACAATAATATTTATAGGGGTCAATATTATAAAAAAAGAGTTACTTTTATAAATACCTCCTAAATAAATTCCAACTCCTCATTAACTAATTTCAAGTTTTTATTGATAACTATTAACAAAATGATTCTCTATAGTTTAGTGGCAGGGCCACCCATTTGAAAGCCAAATTGTCCTGAGTTTAAGTTTTGGCACATACCATGATTAATTTGTACCATATCATTAAAAATACACGGGTCGGATTTGGATATAATGCGGGCTAGACGAGTTACCCCGATCAAAGACTTAATGGATGGACTTTTGACGATGAGAGAGAGAGAGTCAATCCGCAATAGCAATGTTATTTTGGCCTCATCTTTTTCAGTTTTGGATTGTGTAATCATTGAGTTGTGTGCCGTATGATATTGTTTTCTTTTGCTGAGCTTTCAGAACACAATTATGATAGCCAATCTCTACCTTGTCTTCGCGGTTATACAATTATGATTGGGGTTCAGGATGCTTGGTTAAGAAAGATGGGGATGATCTCCTATCTCTACTAGAGAGAGTTGACAGTGGGACAAAAAAACAAACCAAGATAAAAAAAAGGATCACGGGAGGGGTATAGTTTAGTGGAAAAGCCGGACAGTATCCAAATAACCAAAGAAACAATGGATCTGTTAAAAAAAAGAACCACAGTACCATATGTAGTTTGGATTAAGATATTGATACTATTTCTTTTCCCCTTTTCTTTCAAATGTTAGGTCTGGAGTCAGATCCTGGCTTCCTGCCCTCATAAAGCTATCCAAATTCAAATACACCCCATAGATCTAAACTAATTCTTAACTCATTTACATCTGTAGAAGAGCCTAACCTAGTTAAAATCTACCATCATGGATATTGGAGTGCTTAGTACTGGTTGCCTATTATCTACTCCAAATCTAAGAATCATATAGTAGTAGTGGCAGACCAAGAATTTTTGTTTAAGGGGCGCTTACAATAGTTACTTGAAAAAGTCAATCACTATTTTGTTATTCTTTCTAAATATTAACTTTGGTAAAAGAGATAATATATTGCATTTATAAAAAAAAACCTAATTACAACAACTAACATTCTATCATTAAAAGTCATATCTTAACTCAAACAAAGCCTTTACACATTATATACCACTCCACCTGAATGATCATACTTATGGCCAAAGCCACAAAAATATACACATTATATGACATTTGTACTAGTGTTTTAAGGTTTTTTCTTCAAAACATATATTCCAAGTGGACATAAGCTTATGGATTTTGAGCAATTTGTGTATGTATAGTATGTGTGTGTGTGTGTATATCCAATCTATAAATCTATTGGGTCAACAATTTTTTTATCCAAATCATTAACATTCTTGGATTAATGATAACCTTCAATACGTTTGGTTTCATATCTTTTAAATTTTAATGAATTTTGAGAAATTGTGAAATGCATCCAAATAATCCAAATACATTTAAACCATTGAGTGTATTCATTTACACATATGAAAAGTGAAACCGGTAATTTGATAAGCACGATAATGTTCAATGACATCTAATTCCAAATTACAATTTTGAACTAATTCTATGATTCTAATCCTATGATTGTACATTTAGGGGACTAAATACATGATTGTAATCTCATTCATATCAGCTCCCAAAACCTAAAGAAACTCTCACAACTAAGTCCAAAATGTCTCATAACTCCATGAATCCTGTGCCTTTTTTTTTTTTCTTAAATACACTTTTTTTTTTATCAAAACCAAACATATTTTTATACTTGGAAAATACAGTAAAAAACAAATTTGGGTTTTCAAGCCTAAGTTCAATATGGGGAGGGTTTTCTTGTTAGGGTTAAAGTTGATATCCGGAGATCCATGTAAACTTACTCGTTGAAGATAATATTTAAGCCCTATTTGAGAAAAGAAGATAAATTTGGGCCACCAGCTGAAAGGGTATTTTTTGAGTTAGAAAAGGGAGGTCGGGGCTAGTTTTAAGTGGGGCCTGTGCCAGAATTTCCTTAGGGCCCACATAGGCTTTCATGGAAAATTGATTCCAAGGACATCCACTTCCGCACGCTTCTGCTTTTCAAGTTCCGCATATAACCAACAACAGCAAGGAATAATAGGTGCTTTTGATCATTTGTCCTTGCATAAAGGCCATCACGCCAAACTATAGAAAAACAACTAGTATGGAAAAGCAATTTCGCTTGTATGGGTTTTCTGTAAAAACAGTGTTACACAAATTCACGGTGCATCTTTTCTAAGAATTTTTCTTTACACGGTCACCCCTAAAAGAAGATATCCTTTGTCTGCCCTAATTCATCTCCGTCCCATGCAATTGCATGGGGATTCTTTCTAGTAGGTTCTAATACTTCAAAGGGTGGGCGAGTATAGATCCATTTTCTGCATAAAAATTGTCATCCCCTCCATTACTTAACCATTATCATTGCTTTAAAATAGCTTACCATTAAAACATCACCCTCCCCTTTCTATGGAGACTGGAGAGGTTAGAAAGGCACAAACATGAATTTACTGTACCAGAATTCCAACTCTAGCAGGTAAGCAATAGCCATGTTGTATGCAAGAGTAGCTTTTAGTAGTCAAAAGTTACTGCTGAAGGTAGTTTGTAGTAGTCAAATAAAAAAATAGACAGCACGTGATGCAAAAAGTCTTGAAACGTCTGATAGTTTGTCATTTATCACTTCCAATTAATAGAACTCATCTATGAACAAAGCTTATGGACTCCATTGTTTATGTTGATGGTGGAGACTTTGGATTGGTTAGCTACCATATTTTATTAAAGTGTTGGATTTAAGTTAACATTACATTGAGAACTAGGATGATAACTAGGGTTTATCAGCAATCAGCATTAAAACGTTCAGCCATTTACTTTTGGAGTTCATGAGTTTTTTTTTTTTTTCAACGGGAGACTAGAGAAAATTTATGTGTGGAAACCTGTTGGGCCTGATCGATGACTTATTATTGAATTCATAGTAATCATGTAGTATTGAGCTCATAGTAATATGAAGGACCCATTTATTTCATTGATGAAATTAATAAAAAAATATCTTAACTGTCCGGTGCACCAAAAAGGCCCTCACAATTTCTCTGTAATAGTAAAAGCCCGTCATTTTCACTTTTATTTGAGCGGCAATATCATCGCTTGTTTCAGTTGAGGAAGAAAAAGAGACAAGTAATGATATCGTCGCTTAAATAAAAGAGAAAATTAGCGGGAGAGCCTAACTGTTGCAAAGAAACCATTAGGGCCTTTTTAGTGCACCGGCATCTAAGGTGATGTTTTCAGTAATTTCCTCTATTTCATTTAATTGGATCCCTAGGAGTTCTAATACTTGTATTTCTAGAAGTGGTTAAAAATAAAGAAATAAAGGTGAATATTCATAAGTGACCATCAAATCTCCCCTTTAAAGAAAATGATCAAAGAGAGATGAAAAGTGAATATGCAGCCAATACCTTAGTCATTCAATTCCAAGGAAAGTCAAAATCCTGTCTACATCTCTACCATATATCATTACCCGTCACCTCCTTCCGAATCTTTGTTGAAGCCCATTTGACCACAAATTCCTATATATTCAATTCCCATGCAAATAGGGCAAAAGATCAACAAATAACACTATCAAAAAAATATTTTCTAAAGAAACAAGTATCCAACCATCACTCAACCTCTGCAAATCAAATGCTAGGAAAGTGAGAATTCCATTTACAATTCCACATTATATCCTTCACCCCTCAACTCTTATCATTCCTTCTTTAGGCCTCAATTTACCACCAACTCGTAGGAATTCAATACCAAGCAAACAAGTAAAGAGGCCATCTGTCTCTCCACTTTTTGTGTGACAGCCGGGTGCGTGGCCTTTCATCTGCTTGGTTAAAACCATGCACAGGTGCTTCTCCATGCACACTCAATCCAATCTGCGTAAGCCCCAAACTCAGATCGGATCATCTGGGCTATAAAAACAAGTGGTGGTGAAATTGGCAATAGGTGACCCTATGATAGAGCCTCCCATTAAAATCATCATGTGGCCCTCATAGCTCCTTTAAATACTGTTACATTTGGCTATTGTGGTTCTTTATCACTTGATTTCAGTTAAATTTGTAATAACATTGAGTAGGGCTCTTGGACAGTTGCTGAATAGTTGTTGGACTGCATATAGAATTTGCAAACAAGAACAGTCCCACGTGGCTGCATCAATTTGGTATTCTGACTAGGTTGAGCCAGATTGATTAGAACCGACCCGTCCAAGCCGAGTTTTATTAAAATCAACCTGACTGGAACCAAATTACTTGGATGATTTTAGTTTAACCCAAAATCTAGTCAAGTCCCAGGAGCAACATGCTTCCAAGCTCCAGCTGAACTATGAAGATTAAGGGCAAGACAACATGTATTACTAAACTAGATGGCAGAAAGCAGCTTTAGGAGTCAGGATGTGTGTGATAGGAAGACACTAAGATGTGATAGGACTAGTCAACAATTTATAATCACAATTCTCAGCAACAAGGAAAAAATTGGCTGCATTCAGATCCAAAGCGCTCAGAATCTCAGTACTTGAAAGTGGTAACCTCAAGAAGATGGTTCATTTCAATGAGTCCACCAAAATTTCCAACTAATTCCATACAAAACTGTGGATGGAAAGTGACAAAGGATCAGGAATGGGAGTATGGCATGATGCTTGTGGAAGAAACTGGATCGCAAAAGATACACAGACCTCACCAAATCTAAGCTATCAACAACAACGTGCAACCATGTGTCTTCTAGCCATGACCAAATACCAAAAACATGGATTTCAGCCCACTCGAGCATTTTTTTTTTTTTTCCGAATGATAAAGTTTATTTAATTAATGTAACAAGTATAAGATAAATATACTGACAAGCTTAATCCCTTTATTAATTTAAGTTAACTAGCATATAAGAGAAATATACTGACCAGCTTATCCCTGAGAGAAAAAGCCCCAAATGTCAATTAATCCTAATCCCTCCACGTTTGATGATTTGTCTTCAAAGCACCTGAGATTTCTTTCTTTCCAAATTATCCATACAGTCACAAGGAAAGAAATCTTCCACGTTCTCCCTTTTGAGGAGCCAACATACAACTTCCATTCTTCAGAGAGATCACATAGGGACGAGGGAAGAACAGCTACAATCAAACCAACCCAAAATAGATTTCCACATAGGCAAAATGATTTCCACAGATGATTTGTTGCAATGTGACAGGAACATAATCTCAAGGTTCTTACCAGTCAAAATATAGTCCTGCGAGGCTCAGCTGAGAGACTGCCAATTGGCGGAGGAAGGAGAATGCAAAGGAATAATCATGGTTTAGGACCGGGCAAATTCAGCACAATCAAATTATCGGGCAGGGTGGGGGGGCGGGAGGGATTGGGGTGGGGGGGTGCTCAAAATTTAAAGGTCTCATAACTATGCACTTTTTATGAGATTCAAACCAAAAGCAAATATAAATAGGATGAGTGTGAGTTGGGACACAATGTTTGCGTGGGTGTGCAGGTGGGTTGAGGGGTACATCAGGTCCCAGACTTAGTGTGTTTGACAGTACGCCATGTATCCAAGTCCTAGATGGATGCATCCATGTACAGGTGACAGATTAGAGGCCTCATGTACATGATGAAAACTGGGAGAGGTTTCTTCTGGGAAGGCTCAAACACATGAAAGGATGGAAACAGCAAGCCCAAGTACAGTCCATCTTTTGGTTTAATTTCAAGAAAATCAACAGAAACAGAAAACAATCTGTAGCATTTGAGAGAGTGAACACCAACCATGCAAGATAAAATCTATTATAACCTGAAGTTTAACAAAAAAGGCTTCTCAATCTTTTTATCCTATGCCATTAAAAAAAAAAAAAACATTTTATCCTATGTTTATTTGGGAAACTTGCAGCTCCTTGCGAGTACCATGCATCTAACGTCCTTTTTTGTTACGGCAAATATGGCACATAGTTGGAAAAGATAGCAATCTCACTTCTGGGGATGAAGAAAAGGATAAAAAGAAAGGAAAATAATTGACTACATGAATTAATGAAAACAGATTCTAAAATTGAAGCTATCTAAAAACCTATTATCTCTGATGCCCATAATTCAGTTTAAGAAGCCATTCAAAGTTGATAAATTAAAAAAAAAAAAAAAAAAAAAATGATGAAGTAAAATGCATAAGAACCAGAGATAATGTGAGCTCTAAACCCCTTCTGGATGACTCAAAGTTTAGATCATACATTCTTGAGTTTCCTCATCTTAGAAGGTGGCCATCTGCCCTTCTTCCTCATCCGCCGCTTCCGGAGGAGCCGTTTCCTTTTTAGCCTTATCTTCTTTGCTATTTTCATCTTCTGTTTCTGCTCTAGCATCATTTGGGCCTTGGATTCCAATGGAAGATTCTCAACTGACACGGGCTTTTCAGACTTCTCCTTTTGAGTGTCTGGACTCTCCAGGTCCTTTCCATCCACATCATCTACTGCTCGAGCAATTACAAGCCGTCGATCTGGAACAAGCAACGGATTATGAATCCAAACTCCACCAGAAGGCCTCGGATGAACACTAAGGGTTTTCCTTTGCAACCTGGAGACTGGAAGATGATCATATGAAATCCAAAAAGTGAGGATAAAAACAATATGAATAAACATATAGAAAGATGCAACGAACAAGTAGTTTTAATTTAAAACATTGTTTTTTCTATTTCTTCTCCTCAATAGCCTTTCATAAAGTTATCTCTACCCTTATATGGTTCCCAATCGCTAAAAACAACATAACATTGGTTGCCATACAAGATTTGATTGTTTTTTACAACTTAAAAAATTTACACCGCTATGCCGCTACGTGTTGCCGCAACCGCTACGCATCAGCCACTACATAGTGTTTTGGCCAATGTCCGCTACTTCCATCTCAACTGCTATTTTGGTCCTTTGATTGGGACTACAAGCAAAATAATTCAGTAGCATCTATTTGCAGATTTTGATCGAGAATTCGTCATGGTGACAAAGAGCTCCATTGTGAAACAAAAGCACAAATCTCCAAGTGAGAATGCATATAGATGGAAGCTCTTTTGGAAAGCTTGGCCTTCTGAAACTAGGGAAATAATTGAGAATGTCAAAGAACTATTTTTGGCTTTTTAGGTAACATTGAGCATTGGGCAATCAAATGGAGCGGAAATAGTGGCAACCCAAGAAGGGGTAATCCTTTTTAACACATCATGTAGGTTCATTGGTAGTACAGGTGGATTCCCATAAAGCTATAAAGTAGGCACAATTAAGTTCTATTCCTTCATGGAGATTGGCTTCGATTATCAAGGAGCTTAAGAAGATGGTTTATGAATCCTTAGATGTGTCTTTTCACCATATCCCCAAAGATCTAAACAGGAAGCATACTCTTTGCCTAAGGAAGGGGAAGTGAGGAGTTCCTTTGTGGTGGGAAAAGTATTACCTTTGTAATGGGAATTGATATCTCTTTAATTAAGAGGAGTCTATTACCTCTATAGATGCCTCCATTTTTACATATTTTAGTTTTCTTTAAAAAAAAATTTGAACTTTTGCTTCTAAAAATGGATTGAGGTTTCAAGAAGGAAATCTGAATTATGAGTTCAAGGAAAAAAAAACTGCAACAGGGAAGTATCAGCTTAATGGGGATGAGGGGGACACGGGGACAGAGATTAAAAATCACAATTAATGGTATGCAAAGAAAATTCAAATGAGAAACACAAGGAAATGAAGTAACTCACATGAAGGGTAGTCATTTGAAAGGAAAATCAGAGCACCAAAAGAATATCTTTTTCTTAACAAATGAAATGAACCGTACTGAAGGGAAAGATATAGAAAGAAAGATATATGATATATTTCAACAGTTAGAAAGGAAAAATATGAAATGAAGAACTATGATCAAATGTGGAGAAATTAACAACAAAATAAGAACTAATACAGAAAGGAAACAACAAAGGCAACCAATTGATCTAAGATGGAGAGATGGAGATGTACGTAAGTAAACATGCATCAAATCATGATCACAGTTAGAAAAATTTTACATGAGAAAAAAAGAAAAGAAAAAGAAATAACACATCAAATCTTAGTTAAATAATAAAGCCCAAATGAAAAATTACTTTTTGAACGGTAACCCAAATGAAAAACTAAGTAGCCAAACAAGTTAGTGCCAAGAAATTTAGAGATTTCAATGTAAGAAAAGGTACCAACAATATGGACATGGGTAAGTGAAAAAAAATTACCAATCAAAAGGGGGCCAGTGAAGAATAGTTAAAAGCAGATGTTTGAAAGAAAACCCAGCTGAGAAATCTACATAAAATGCAGAGATGACAACAGCAAAAAAAAAAAAGGGGGGGGGGGGGGGGGGGGGGGGGGGGGGTGGGGGGGGGAAAGCGCGGGCTGAAAACCCACATTCAAAAAATGGTTCTAAAGTAAAATACAATATGAAAAGGCAAAAGAGAAGGCAATCCACAGATTATGAATAAAACCCAGCTCCCACAAATACATGTAAAGCAATAACTCACCACCCAAAAGGGATTTTAGAGGTTTGAAAGAAACCCATTTGAAAAAACTCAAGATTCAAGACAAATTACAAGGAAGAAGTAAATGCAAGAAGGAAACCTCACATACAATACCCAAAAAGAAAAGTAGCCCAAACCCCAAACATCTTGAGAAGAGCTATACAGAAAGGAAATGAAAAGATTTGAAGTGAACCTTACTTGGATTAGCAGCTGGAATTGCCATTGATAGAAAGGAATGAGATGAAGAGAGAGTAGATAAAGAAGAAGAGAGGGGAGAGAGGAGAAAGAGAGCCATCTCTCTGTAGCACTTGGGGTCTCTGCTGTTTCTCTCGTTCTTCAGGATAAGTAGACATTGGGTTTACAAGGATAATGGACGATGTAGACCGTTCATCTTCTTCTGGCCGGAGGATGAGTGGGCCATTGCTTTTCTGGTGATCTGATTGGAGGGTTTTGTAAATTTTTCCCAATAGTGGGCCACCTATGACCAATTCAAAATCCATTCGGGGAGAGGGACCCACCTACGATCAATCTAATCCTCCCAAACAAGATTATTTAATCTGGGTCGCCTTGGTGTGGCAATGGGTCAGATCAGGTCAACTTCTTTTGGGTCGAGCACCATCAGTAAATGGGTTGGGTTGGGTGATCCCCCTCTTTCGTTTTTCCTTTTTGGCTATGTAGGGCTACTGGCATAGGAGACGAGGCATCCATCCCTGGGATGTGTGATACATAGTTGTCAATTCCGTTTCTTTTGCTATTTCGGTCCAGCTATCAGGATAGAATATTTTGGTATTTTAAGATTTGGCAAAACTTTTAGAGTAACTTTCTAAAGTAATAAAAATTATATATATATATATATGTAAAAAATAGGGCTGTCAAAATGCTATACAATCCGTTAACACGACATAAACACACACGGCATTAAGGGGTTCTGGTGGGCTCTCATTGGATTCGGGTCGCTAATGGGTCAAATCCGTTAACACGTAAAGTTAACGAGTCATATATGAATTATACTAGTAACTCGTTAATAACCCACTTGACTCATTAAATTTGTTTTAGCCCCTGAGTACAGCTAGAATTAATTAATATATATTCATAAAGAATAAATTGAAATTTATTGTTTTATAGTAGGGTTTTAGGTGAGATCCACTCGAGATCCTCACTTACAGTTTCGTGTAGCTTATATAATTTTTTTCCTTATATATTTTTGTATGGATTTTTTTTAATTTTCGAAATGACGTAATTACTTAACGGGTTAATGGGTTGGGTCTTGTAACTCATTAAATTAACGGGTTGTGTTTGTGTTGGATTTTTTGACCCGTTAAGTTTACGGGTCCTGTATGGCTTGAGGTGATTTTACCACAAATTCATTAACTTGTAACCCGCATTCGTTAACACGACAAGATTGACAGCCCGAGCGAAAAATATAGAAAAGAAAAAATAAAATATAAATTATACATGTTTCTTGATATGGATATTGAGAGAAAAAAACTAGTGAAAATTGTGATGCAAACCAAAATGGGCCGGAATGGATTGGAATGGACAATCGGAATGGACCGAAACTCAAATCGAACTCTTTTTTACCCCCATTCCGTTTTGGCTAAAGGACCCGAGCAAAAACTTTCAACTATTTCAGCCGAAACGAAACGAAACCAAATTGACTACTATCATTGGCAACCCCAACGGAAGTGGATCCCCTGTTTGGACCAAACAGGGAAACCATGTTTGGTCCAATCAGGGGGTGCCACATGGGGGGAAAGATATCCCATCAACACATCCCATCTCTCTAATGAATTTTTTTTTTCTCCCCATGTGGCACCCCCTCATTGGACCAAACAGGGAATCCTCTTCCAACCCCAACTTGCTCTTATTAGGAGCAGAATTGGTAGTTTTCTTTCCCTCTTTCAAAATTCAATTAGCGAGAGGGATCCTCATCCACCTACTATCAATCTAATCTCTTCAAGCAAGATTCTTCATTAGTCTGGGTCGGTTTTGCATTGTAATAGGTCAGATCAGTTCGGGTTTGGGTTGGGTTGAGTACTGTAAGTACATGGGTTGAGGTTAAACTCTTGTTAGAAACAGATTTGGTAGAAGTTTTTTCAGTTTGAAGTGGATATGAATCTTGTGGACTCAAATCCGAGTTGGGTTTGGGAGGCTGCCTTACACTGCTGTTTATTACTAAAATGTTTGTTACTAAGATTGAACTCACAAAACACTTCATCTCAGCTGGTAATGAGTATTGACCAAAGTAGGAATGGCAAACCCTAGCTCCTCTAAATTGATTAGAGGAGAGTTTTGGTTTGGCTTGACCCAATTGTTTTAATCAGGTGGAAAATGTCAACATCTGCCCAATCAGAAGTCAAAACGGGCGACACTAGTCAGAAATGTCAATCAACCCAAAACCAGCTCAAAAAAAGAAGGGTCTCCCTAAACCCTGAATTACGAGGTTATGTTTGGGTTGTTTAGATGTTGACACCCCAAGCTAGATCCAAACCTAAGAGGGTTGTGAACAACTTTGATCCTGAAAGAAACACAAGTGTTTTTGGATTTAAATCTATTATTTATATTTGATGGATCACATGTTTTACTTCAGCCGATTTGGATGAAAAAAGTAAAGCAGAGAAGTACGGTCATAATATGATTTTAGTAAGGGAGATTTTAAAAAAAGTATAAAACTCTTGGGTCATTTAAAATAAAATTGAAGATTTGAACATTTCAAAAGAGTATAAAACTTTTTCATATTTTTTTCAATCAAGTACTCTTCGTAATTTTCTTTAAAAATGATAAAAATGCCCTTCTAGTTGGGATAACTTCTTTTAATGGTTCAATCGCCAATGAGAACGTTAGAATTGGTCTTAAGGTTCTTTTCTCGGGGATTCCTATAAATTTCAACTTGGTTTTGATGATCATAATCATTTAATGAAGATAGTTTTTCAATCATTTGACATCCATATAATCCATTCTGTTTGAACAATCCATGCATAAAGATAACCTAAGCGGGCTCCACTAAGCCATTTGATCATTTCTCTCAAATGACTTACTGAGAAAATTTTTGAAAAATGACATTAGGATATTTGTTCATTTTTCAAAAGCAAATTTTGGTAAGGAGTTGATTGAAAGAAATATAGAAAACCTTTACACTCTTTTGAAGTATTCAAATCTTCATATACTTTTTTAAAAATGAGCTAAACATTTTATACAATTTTGAAAATTTTCCTAAAAAGTATGATAAATTGCAGTGCAATAGAAGTGTAGAACTTACCAAGAAAAAAAAACGGGGCCTTTTACTTTAACATACTTGATTCTTACTTTTTTTCATGTTTGGCACTCACTTTTGTCTTTAATCCTCCACAGATATAAACAAAGAAATGTTAACCTGTTCCCTAAAATAGATCCATTTTTCAATACATGGCAGTAATTGATTCTGGGTTTGAATCCAGATTCTTGAGTTTAAAATACATAGACCCAAATCCAGATCAAAAACTTCTAAATCCTGTACACATTGATACAGAACCAGATCCACAAATAAGTCCTATACCTTCTTCCAGTCCAGAGACTACAGATTTTTGGATAATTCGGTACCTATTGACATCCCTCAAAGGGTTAATCGATAAAGTATAGATGGATTAAACCTCTGTTTGAAATCATCAAAGTTATGGGTCAGAAATATGGCACCAAATGTTTTTCTTTTCTTTTGATCGATAACGAAACTCATATTAAAATAAAGAAAAGAGCAATACAAAGTGAGGAAAAGTACAAAAATAAAATTAAAAAATCTAAATAAGTAGAATAAAGAGATAAAGAACCCTCAGGCCTCAGCCATATTAATCTAAAGGAAACAAATCTTATTAAACCCATATGTGAAACCTTTTGATCAAGAACCAAACTGGATTCCAACAGCTCATTGAACAGGACAAAAGTGAAAAAGGGGGCACTCCATGGTTTTTGACGAAATCTTGAAGCCTGAATATTCATTCATTCAGGCACCCCCAAGGAACAGGTCTCTGCTAAAAATAAACCATTGTTACAATTGTGATAACGAAATTTCATCTTTGACTTGTTTCCTAATCTTTCCACTGGCAGTTCCACTTTTTTATGAAAGCCACATAGCAGATATCTTTCTACCTGTTCTCACCATTTATTTTCTTCAGATGTCCGTCAATATCGCCTACAACCGAATTTTCTGCTAGATATGCAATGACGCCCTTTTAAACAGAAATCTGCAAACTGGAATACTCAGTGGCACTTTAAAATGTGAGTATATAATGGTTAAATCTTTTTATAGAAAGCATAGCCTCGGCAGAACTACAGAGAGAACTTATGTTCACTCATGGGCAAGAAAGAGAATGCCTTGCACACCCAGACACACTCTCTCACTGAATACCTCTTATCTCTAGAAGCTTCAGTAAAGAAGAATGCAACATATTTGTTTGGGAGGAGCTTCAGAGACTAAGTTTTGGAGACCATTGATAATAACTCCTTCCTTTTTCTTCATTGCATTGTAACCTTTCTCTCAAGTTTACCCTGGAGGTTAATAGAGAAGACAAGTGTAAATGAATTGAAAGGTACAATGTGACAACAAATATATGAAAAAACATAATAAAAAAAAAACTGATGCACTTAAATGAATAGAGATAGATAAAAATGCAGTAAAATGAACCATCTTAAAGTTAAGTTTCCTAACTATGTTTCTATTGGTCAATAATATGGTCAGTGGTGTCAATTGTTCTGAAAATCAAGATCGTGTCACAATCATTCAAGGGTTGAATCAAATCATATCGTGAATAGTAGGATTCTTTATTTTCTTGTAAATAATTAAAAGTAATAAAGAAAGTTAAAAAGAAAAAAGTAGTTATTTATAATCCATCCATAACAACATCAATACAATAGCTATCATATAATCATATGAAGCAAATCATCAACTTCGACTAATATAACATAAAAAATATAAGAATGAATAGTTAAATACGTTTAACATATTGACATCACTAGTGAAAATAAACAGGTTGCCAATTTTTTATTTAAATATTTTTTAATCTCTTTAAATAAAAAAAGTCAAATAATCAATGTTATATATTTAGGGACATCCAGAAGTTAGCAAAGAGTTCATAAAGAAATAAATAGAAAAATATATAAAAATAAAAGCGAGATGGTTGGAGTGGAGACATTCTTCAAGAGCACTTTGTGATTGGTGCGTGACAACGAGGTTGAAGGAAACATTTTACATCCTATGGAGCAAAACGTTGGCCAATTAAGAAGCAACGTATGCACAAAATGTATGCAGCAGATATGAGAATGTTGAAATGGATGTGTGGTAAAACTATGAAGTATAAAATAAAAAATGAACGCTTTCGAGAGCATTTAGGCATAACATTAAAGTTAGAGAAACCCATTTGAGATGGTTTAGGCATATCCAGTGCAAGCCGGTAACAACACCGATAAGAAAAAGTTTGGCTAGGTTGATAGCCCACCAGGGAGAAGGGGTAGGCCAAAGAAGATATGGATGGAGGTAGTAAAATAAATCTAAAGATGTGCAACATATCTGAGGATTTGGATAAAGATAAATTAGAATGGAGAAACATAATTCATGTAGCTAACCCCAACATAGTTGGGACAAGGTTTTGATGATGATGAATAATGATGATGGCATAAATAAAAGAATGTAGGACAAAACCCATACATATAGTTGAATGCTTTAGTTACATGCCTATTCCTATTTATCTCATAAACATCTCTAATAACACAAAAATTCTTTAAAGATCTCATCAATAACTAAATAATCTCTTCAAAATAGAAACATCAGAAAGGAAAAAAAAATTAACCTAAGTCATAATATTCGATAAAACAACTATCGAATCATTAAAATTCACACTTGAATCGTGAGATTCCCTTGTAAAATGAGATTTGTTGTATAGATACAAATCTTTTTCCTAGATTTTTAACAACAATGAGTGGTGTAACATCCATTTTATTATCCTAGGTTATCAAGAGCAGGAAGTGATGGCAGCTAAGATGATTGGTAGATGAGGAAAAGGAATGCAGTTCACAAGTCCATTTACATGGATGCATTTGCCTTTTAAGATTTTATTGTGAATTCACGTCCCCAACTATAAAGATATAAAAAGAAAAAAACCAAGTGTTAAACTAGGTAGAAGAACAGTATCTCCTCCATTGTGAACTAAACAACAACAGAATATCGAATATTCAATAATATCCCCCACTCCACATGGGAGCCACAGGACTATGCTCCTATGCTTTTGTTTTTGCATCAGAAAAAATTCAATATCTTTTTTCACTCTGAATTATTCAGCCCTAGAAATACTTTGTACTAATGGCTGATCAGCAAACAAACTATGATGCCACCACGATAATCTGAAAGAGCATTTAAAATCCAACCTCCAGGAGCCTACCCATTATCTTTTGTAAGAACCAAAGATGAAAAGTCACCTTTTATCATTCATAAAGAAAGCCAACATACTAAGTACTGGATTTGAAACTGAATGAGTAAAAGAAGTAATTACTGTAGTCAAATGCCGACTGCCTGGCTGGTCAAATAGAAATATTTACATCAGGGCAGAGGGAACCTTTTTGCATATTACCATTACTCCCAAATATAATAACCACCACAACCTCACCTGCATGTTCCACAGTATCAAGACCACCTACCAATATTCACATTTGTATCAGGATCACATAAAATATTGATTAAAGGTTACATGCTCTAATCAAGTCTTACTGCAAAGAAAACATAAAAAAATTAGCAAATCCAGAAGTAGTTGCTATTTTTAATTGCAAACCCGCACAACCAACACAACAACACTTGCAGAAAATATAAAACTCAATTACAAAGGAAGATTTATTAGACAATAGGCTTAAAAAATGAATACAACCACAACCAGCTGCCTAATCCCCAGCCAAAACTAAACCAAACCAAATGCATCATAAACCATAACAGAAGACGAGTGAGTATAATGAGGAATAAACGCAAGTACTTATTTTTTATACCAATTTACAATAATTAACTCCAGCCTCAGATCACATGGTTATTATATTGAAACTATAACCCCAGACACAACATCAAATATTAGTTTTTGAATTGCATTTAAGTACAAGCAAAATGCCCCATGAGTAGAGAAGTAGCATAGTGGCCCATTTATGCTAGAACAAAGGAGACTTAAAAACTATTAAGACCTATCAAACTTGTGAACATATAACGAAACTTTGGATGGGAGAAACGAATCAAGGCCTACAACAAGAATCAAATATTTTAGAGAACTAGTTAGTGTTTATGCCTGGTAGATCTACTACAAAATTCATTTTTCGAGTAATACAACTAATGGAGAAGTTTAGAGAGCAAGGAAAGATTAACACATGGATTTTCTTGATTCAGTAAGAAACATTCGGGTATGTAATGTCTATTTCCACCACACTTGTGGAAATCGAATTCATCAGGACACTAACTGCATAATGTCCTCTTCCATCACTATCGGGATAAACTAACTTTCTTTGTGTCATGTGTTGCATCCTTTGTCATGTATTAGCATTTGGCTTAGTTGGGAATTCTATTGAGAATATTGTGATGTAGAAATAAATGCTTTTGGTTGAGGACATTAGTTGCTCTTTCTTTATTGGATTTCCCTACTTGAAAATTGAGGTGCCTCATTATAGGCTCCAATTTGGTTTTTAGTGGCATACAAAATGGACCATCATGATGCAAATACTTGTCAACCAATATCATCTTTATATCCTCCCATGTTAATATAGGAGGAAGCAAGAGTTGTTGCAAGCAACCTTCTACATTGTACCGCCATATTTTGAGCAACTCATTTAATCGTTCTGTTTGAATAAGTTACTCAATCATGAACTGTCATATTATATTACTCAAAGTAATCTTCAAATGCATAGATCCAATCCAAGATGTTTGTGTCAAGATATGGGTCAGCCCAGTAGGTCAAGTCAACCGGGTCAAGATAATATGAGCAAAACATGGGTCTACTCCAAGCTGTACATTATCTTGACAGTTTCACCAATTTTTCGAATAAAATTCAGTGGTCCCAAAAAATACATGGTATATGAAGTGTAACTAAAGATGAGACAGGCTTTTGGCTTTTAGGATTGAAAATTTGAGGCTATTGAGAATAACAGTGACAGTAAAAACGGGGTTGAAAACTTACGAAAAAACAGTAACAAGTTGAATAAAAAAGAAAAACTTAAGGAAAGAAACTAACTATCTAGATTGCAGGAAACAGAAACTAATCAACTTTTTTTTGAATGTTTGGTTGAATTTTCCCCCCTCCGTTTGGAACTGAATGAAATCAAAGGAAGAACCCAATCTAAGATAAGGAATCAAAGCAAGACAAAATCGTAGAATCTTATCAAATATGGTGGGGTCCAATGATGGATAGCTGTAGATTCCGTACACATTCACCATGGATGCTCAAACTTTATAGTCATTACCACTGGGAACTCAAGGAGTCCTGACACAAAAGAAAACACTAGCTCAATTCATTCGTAATAATGAGAGGGGAAGACTAAACTTTCATTGAATGCGTACATGAAAAAATACAAGGGAAGCAATAGAGGATGCGATTCATGCCTATTACGAATCCTAGACGGGACTTTCTTTCCTCTCTCTCACTAATTACGTGCCAATCAACTATCTTGATAGATTTACAAAATCTTATTAGGATTTTCCAAGCTAAGAATATCTATCTAGAAAATCTTCTTGAAAGTAGGTGTAACTGGTCTGTTGGCTGGGCGACCCTATGCTAGTCCCATTGGGCAAGTCATCTATGGGCTTAACACGCCAGGTTCTAGGCCATATGGGTTAATCATAGTTATCAATTCCGTTTTGGTCCCCGTTCCACTGACCTTGTGGTGGAAAGTTTTGACAAGCCGGTCAATTCCAGCGTTCAGTTCTGGAAAAGACACGACTGAAAAAATGGAAAAAAAAAAAAAAAAAAAAAAAAGAACACCTACAATTGAAAAAAATAAATAGATAAACACTAAAATAATACTAAAAACGAATATTTCTATAACTTAAATTAAAGTACACTTTTCAATTGACCATTTTCTAGTTTTCATTATATAAGAATGGAAGTATGAAACATGGACCGGAATTGGGACCAGAATGACTGGAATGACTCGAATAGATAGGAATTAGCCCACAAACTTTTAGGGGGGCATTCCGTTCCACCTTAGGCCAATTCCGGAACATTTCGGAGAAGGCCAATTCTGGAACGTTCTGGCCATAATTGACAGGAGCAGAAAGGAATTGACAACTATGAGATTGATAGTTGTGGGCCTATTTTTGGGCCTCCTTTTTGTTGCTCATTGACCTATGATGCAACTGGGCTGCATCAATCATCCACGTGTCGATATAAGTAACCTCAGTTGTACATATCATGGGCACAAAAAAGAAAGGACTCTAGTGGGGACAAGTGATGGTTCTTGAAATTCCAAGAAATGATGAGAGCGATTCTAAAGCAGAATTGATAACATGGGTGTAAGCTTCCTGCAAATAAAGTTTAACCTGACCATTTTGCCATACCCATAGAATAAAAATCAGTCATCATGTTGACAGATTTGAACTAAGGCAAATAAAAATGAATAGATTCAAATTGACCCATCAGAAAGCATACAGAATTTAACAACGTCAGGTGACCATCTTGATTGTAACAAACAAATTGCAGCTTGTAAACTGAAATGTCAAACAAAACAAACCCGAGGCCACATATTCAAGTAAATAAGATATAAACGTTGTACAATTAGTTGCTTACAGCTTACCTACATATAATCATCAGAAATCTTGTCAGTATATCATTTCTCATGGTTCTCCTCATCAGATGTGCCATTAATGTCGCTTAGATTCCCATCGATAAATTGATCTTCAAAATTTTCTAATATAGGTACAACCCAATCTCCATCACGGGGCCCACTTCTCACCTCATTGCGAACAGTATCATACTTTGTTTCTTTAAACTCCTTCTGGAGTTCTAATTCTCTGGTGTTACGACGCCCTAGCAAGAGAAGCTCCAACATTTTCCTACGGACAGTATAAATAGGGTTAGGCTCGATCAAGCAACCTTTGCTATATGCTTCTCTAAGAAATACTGTCTGGGTGTTGCCTTTAGTCGATATGTAGAAAATTCCGGGATGTTTTAGAAGAAGTTCCCGCACATTGACTTCCATGCTGAAATCCTTTCGGAAGTGAGACAGCCTTTCAATCTCGATCATCTTTTCCACAGTTAGAGTTAGAAACTCATGAAGAATACCAACAGCACGTTTCTCAAATCGCTCAACCCCTCCACAGGTACGCACTCGGATGACCCCTGTTTTTTCATAAGGCTTTAAGTAAGGGAGCCTTTGCCAATTCTTCAGTGTTTCCCGAAAACCCTTTTCAATCTTAAATCCTGTTGGGAATTGAATTGCAAAAGCATACTTTGTCTCAAACTCGCTC
The DNA here is from genome assembly GCA_029852735.1 of Persea americana. Lineage (NCBI taxonomy): Eukaryota > Viridiplantae > Streptophyta > Magnoliopsida > Laurales > Lauraceae > Persea > Persea americana. Next base: position 16,343,450 of record CM056811.1, on the reverse strand, counting down.
AACCATTTCTCTGTGTATTCTTTCTCTCTCCATTTTTCTACCTCAGCAACAGCCAGACCTTCATCCCTAGAAACTAGTGCTATAATCTCAGGATTTACTATGTGGAAATCATCTGTATAGTTCGGAAGGATTGAGTTCCTAAAATCATCTGGCAATCCCAGCTCTCTTCTTATCAGCCACAATGCATGAATGTGCAAAGTCCCACTAGTAGAAATCATAAGAAGCTTCTTCAGACGCTGAACAGCTACTAACTCAGTTTCTTTAATAACCCTTGCTTCCTCCTTGATCAAATCATCCATCTTTTGGGTTAATTCGCAACAAAGATTTCTTTTGACAGGATGTGTATAAACTTTGAAAATGTGAGGATATTTTCGAAGAAAGACACCAATTGCTGTATTCAACCCAACCATATTCCTCCATTTTGAAAGCAACTGAACTGATACGTAAGGACCACGACGCTGTGACATCAGTTCTTGTAATCTCAGCACTATCTTCATTCTCTTTAAATAACTCATCAGTTTTTCGAGTCTGAGATCTCTAGTTCTATCCTCCATGCGGGTCTGTGCAGTTACTGCTGGTTTTTTCCATCGCTTTTGGGTATTCAAATTAAAAGGTCCAAAACCAGTAATCTCTTTAGATACGGGAGAAGAAACCTTCTGTAAAATTGCGGAGTTGAAGGTTCCAACCGTCTTTGATTTATACAAGTCACACAATAATCCCAACATCTGGTCAGCAGACTAAGCTCACAATTCAAAAGAAAAATGAAATTATAATTAATTGCAAGGGCTCAAACTATGGATTATAAGATGCCACATGAATGCAGCTCAAGAAATAGTTTTATATGACATCTTGTCTTTTGATTTTCAGGCTCCCTCAGACTTAAAATCAACAAAAGGACTTCATGTGAAAAAGCTGCAACCCAAATTGCTCAGTTCATTAGAAAAAAACTTCTTCCAGAAATTTCCAACCAACAAAATGAATAACCCATCTGCTATCCAACGCCAACAACAACCCAATGTTCCACCTAATTCAGTTTCAACTAAAAAACTAAATCACTCTGTTTCATGATCGAGAGAACTCACATCACCCCAACTCATCATACAGTGAATTCTGATGGAATGGTATTTTATATTGGTTCAAAACTCAAAATCAACCAATCCTACAAGTTCTCCAAGGCCAACATCCATCTGCTTTCCAACTTAAAAACTCAAGCATTCTGTCACTTGATTGCCAGAACACCTATCACACCACCTCCTAATACAGTGTAATATTGATGCAATTGCACTAAAAAAGAGAGCTTCAAAAACCAAACCCAATAGATCCCAGAATTACTCAGTTCTCATCCCAGGTTTTACAAAGAAAACCCAGAGTTCCAACCCATCAAAACCAAAATATAGCAGGGGAAAAAAATGGAAAAAGGAAAGGGTAAGTGTCAAAAGATATTTCCAAGGAAATCCCCAAACCCCATTTCATGTATATGAATTTCAGGCAAGTAGCAGAAACCCTCACCAGAACTTTGAAGTCTTTACTCTTCAGCTCTAATAGCAATACAAGAACCCACTTCAAAATTGCAATCTTCCATAACCCAAACAACTGCAAATGATATCTTCAGCAGCGATCGGATGCAAGGGAGCTCCCATGATTGAGCGAAATGGCCTTCGAAGCTCAAAATCTAGTGAAAGACATTAAATGCAGATTCTGACTAAAACCCCAGAGAGAAGAGAGAGAGTGGAAGCGACAACATCTTGTGAAGCTTTCTACGGATGAACACTTGAAATAAAAACCATCCCGATGGAAATTCAACCTTTGGAGAGAAGGAAATCTTTGATCGACCAGACTGACGGCTCGGATAGGCTTATATATTTTATATGTGAAAACGGGACCGGACAAAGAAAAGCCCCCAACACAAGCTTGGCTCATTCCATGTAGGGATGCAGATGGTACCAGTTCTCTGATTACTCAAAGGTTTCGACCCATTAAAAATTGAGTCTGACTCTTTATTTAGGCCCTCATAAATTAATGGGTCCGGGTCCGGTTCCACATTGATTTAGACCCGTGGACTCGAGACCTGACATATTGCCTTAACTTTTGAAAATCTCTCCAAAATACTATATTTTTTTAACATTATTTTCTATCTAGACCCGGACCTGGATCTAGACCCGTCCTATAAATTATTCTGGTATTGGTTCTGAAGCCAAGAAACCGGTTCTGAAATAGTTTCGGGTCTGGATCGGGTCCACCTTCTCTTTAACGGTTCCGATTCCGGGTCCAGCATGGACCCGGACCGAAATCGACCCCGCTGGACCCGGACCGAAATCGACCCGTTTACAACCCTAATTCCATATGAACTAAACTATTTTGAGTATCATAATTAGGGGTGTCAAAGGATCAGGCTGAACTTGGGGTTGTCCTTACCGTACTCTCAATATATACTGTGATGGGCTTAGGGCTGGCTAAAGCCCATATAGGGCCTACACAACTTACATCATTACCCTACCCTCAAGGGCTAGGGTCAGGCCCGGGCAAGGCTAAGGCCTCAAAATGCGAAAACAATTATTTATTGTCCCACTGTTGTCAAGTATTGAGTGTCAACAAAGCGTTATCTTGTATAACTTCTAATAGAAAGGGATCATTAAAAAACCTTTTGAAAAATAGAAGTTGTCTCTAAAAGCTTCATCTTATCAAACAAAATCATACATGCTTTGGTGACTTGGATTCTAAATTTATGGGTTTTTTCTTTTTTATTTTTTTTGTCAACGAAGGAAAATGGTTAAAAAATTTATTTCATCTAACAAAAAAAAAAAATGCTTATAAAGTTTGTTCCATCGAACGCCTTTCACAAAAGTTTCCATATGCCAAATAATTCTAGTAAAGTCTTATCTTTGAGAAATTTAAACCATTTCAATTCACTGACCTTTTATGATTTAATATCACTTTTAATTTAATACTGATATGACTATTAAGTGTTATTGGATTTCAATCATAAAAATAAATGCTCTTAAAAATGATTTTTGTTTTAGTATATAAAAAATTGAGAGTTATAATTATCCAATCAAAATGATATTTTCATCACCCCATATTCTTGAAGTCCCATGCACACGCAAACTAACTTTTTGAACTAGTTTGCATCACAAGTCACTCTACCGAGTAATAAGTGTATCCTTATTAACAAGATCACACCCTCTTTTACACTAGCAAGACATATAAGAATAATATAAAAAATATAAATAAGAAACAATAAAATTAGAAAAAAGGGATAAAAAGCAACCGTGCAACATATATTGCTTATGAATTAAGTATAATACATAACTTTAATAATTAAATAGTGAAGAAATGAACCAAGTATATATGTAATGGTTATTAGGACATCCCTAATCTATATGAGGCTTTGAAATTACCTTCATATCCCTTACTACAAAGTGACTATTATAAGGGCATTTTAGTATATATTTACATATATAAATATGGGAGATGCTCCTGTGAGAGTTACTCTTACGGTACTATAAGAGCAAGGGGTAGGGGCATCACATTTAGGCGATTGGCATTTGATATAGATGTGAGGGTCCCTATCCTTACTCTTATAGGAGCATCTCCCTATTGATATATATATATTATATAAAATAAAAAAGCTGGAAGGCTAAGGCAAGAGCCACGGCCACGCTAGTCATGTCCAAGCCTGGCCCTCAAACTTCAAGGCCCGCAAAAAATTATCCAAGCTCAGCCCTAGAGTTTTTCCTTTGAAACAAAAGCTCTTATTTTAAGGGCTTTTTAAGGGTCGGGGCGGGGCCCCTTATCTTTGGGTCAAATTGACAGGCTAAACATAATGTTCGACCACTAGCGCGTTTAAATGGGTATAGAATGCAGGTCAACCACAATCCGGCCCATCTAGATGGGTTATGTTGGTTTTGTGGGTTATACGGGTCAACCCACGATTCACTCAATTTTTGGTTAGGTTTTCCTGACCCACGACCGACTAGAATTTATTGTGGCTTCCATTATATAGATCAAACGAATGTCAAAATTTCTACCCTCATGTATAATTCCTAGGCTAGTATTTATATCAACAAGAATGTACACATATTTACCAACAAAAATAAAAAAACAAGAATGTACACATGTTGCCATGTTGGGCTAAATGGGCCTGAATTTCAGCCCAAGCCTGGCCGGGTATGAGCCAATCCAGATGTGTCTAACATTTATCTACATGCAACGGACCAGACCAGACAAATGTCTTGAGGTTCAAAATGCTTAAAATGGTTTAGGAAAGATCAAGGTTAATGCCAACATCTTAGCAGCATTTTGGTTAAAAGACCAGCCTAGAGAGAGACATTCATATATGAGCTTCGCCATTTATTTATTTTTTGTTGCTTAACCACATCTAGATTGAATGTTAAATTGCAAGTCACGCTTGCTTGATGCTCTCAACTCTACTTACCCTTGGACTGAAGATCCAAAAAAAAAAGTGCAACTTAATTAACTGTTACTTCTAAAAAGAGGAATAGAAGAAATGGATGGCCTAAAAGCTGTAAATGTCAAAGGTACTTCACATCTGATAGATCATGAGACCAATCATCACCCAATCACCAATGGTTCTCTCTCATGCCACTTCTTTAAGAACAAGTTTGAAATCTTATGCCATGACACATTGAAAGCTCAAAACAAAACAAAAAACACATTGAAAGCACTTCCAGTTACTAGACATTCAGCCAATGGTCGGGTACCAAGAATGCTTGTTGCTTGGGGACTCAGCCAGTAATTATGGGAGCCGCCTCATTTGGGGGACATAAAACTAAACTTAGATGGCTCATTCAACCCAATGAAGCAACTTGCAGGGATAGGAGGATATTCATGGCCATGAAGGGTACCTGGTAACTGCTTTCTCCAGCCAAATCAAAGAAGAACATGCTCTCGAGTTTGGACTTCAGCTTGGATGCAATAACCATGCAGATAAGATTATCATTGAAGGTGTATAACATTGGAGGTCTTACAGCTGTCGGGCAACATTTCATGGAACCTGATGCTGTTGTCTAGGGAGATACAGAGGATGGAGTGCCCAGTTTTGCCGTCGGACAGCCATGCAGGAAATCAAGTTTCACCTAGATGCAACTGAGTTGTAGCAAGATCATCAGACAATGAAGCCTGAGACATGCATGAGATACTTCACTTCTGTATTTTGCCACCTAATATGTTAAGAGTTGACTCTCAAATATGAATCTCTGGTACATCCCAGCAATTTCTTACTGCAACGTTTTGCTCTAAATAAATAGATTTCCTTTTCATGAATCAAACAAAATAAAAAAACAGTACATGAGTGAAATGAGATAAACGTGAGTGAAAATCTCTCAAGAGATTCAAGGATACTTCGAATCTCTGACTCGGGAATTCTCTCGAGTTGAAAGAGTGGAATTCTACAGCAGAGCTGACAGACTGAAAATCCACGCCATTCAAAATGAAAATCCTCACCTTCTATGGGATTTTCCCCAAATTTTACTCTAATAGCTGTTCCCATCATAAGATCGACCATATAATGAATACCTATTCTTGTCCCTACCGTTAAACTGACCATATGATGAAATCCCATACACAATGGAGGGGCTCGATTTTTGATAGGTAAGCCCCACTGTGGCTTCCAACCCTTTAAAATCAGGGCTACTTTCTGTCTGACTCAAAAAGGTCCCAGACTCCCACCCCCGGGATTCTCTATGTTAGTGACTCGGATGATCCAGACTCCACCTAGCCTCATGATTCAAAGGAAGAAAAATGCACGCATCTTTTCCCCTTCCATGGATACTTACAGAAAAAACAGACTCATCTCAGTAAGTCCAGTGATAACATGGTTTACTACTCAAGACAGTATTACATGTCTCATATTTCTTACAGCTTGTGGCCCATCAGAAATAACAAACGGCCTTTTCTCCAATCGATCAAGGACACTATTTCATGGGCCACACAATATGCAAATGATTAAAATATCCACTCATCAAACAATCCCCGCTATCCATCCAATTGATTGACTTTATCCATTAGCATGATGACTAGATTCTAAGGTATACATTGTTTCTTCCTTTCCATCGATTTGCAAACCAATTATCAATAGCCAAGATTGTCCGACAACTTCGGTGAAAAGAAGATTGCATCTATGCTTCAAAGGAGAGAGGTGAACCCCTGCATGCAGAGAATTATAATTATTATACATGAAAGCAGCAGGTCATCCAACAGTCACCAAAAAGATATATATATATTCCATTGAGAACTCAGTCTTCACATCTAAAACTTTAAAAAAAAATGCAGGTGTTTCTTGTCTGACAATCACAGTCCTCACATCTGTGGGTGATTAGACATCTTTGGCCTGGAGAATATTGTTTTTCTTCTATTCAAATGGGCCTGATTAGAAGATTGAGTGCCCTAATTCAAATGGGGCTGATTAGAAGATCGAGCCCGCCCCCCTGCATCTGTGGGTGATTAGACATCTTTGGCCTGGAGAATATTGTTTTTCTTCTATTCAAATGGGGCTGATTAGAAGATTGAGCCGCACTCCTAACTAGATTAGGTTTTTAAGTGAAAATCTGATTCATCATCCATTTTGATGTGGTCTGAGTATGATTGTGGATGGACAGAAGATAAGCATGTTTGGAATACATTATAGAAGTGTGGAGCACATTTTACAGCACCAATTTCTGCTAGAAATGCAATTTATATGCTTGCTACATTGCATATAGAAGTTGGATAAACCCATGCTAAGCATGGGATGTTATGCTATAGTACTAACCTGAATATAAAAATGCTGTAACTAGGAGCTGAGCATCATGATATTCCTCCTCTTTCTGAATTGATAAAAGGGGAGTGCAAGCAATCGCACAACTGAATCAGGCAAAGCAACAAACTACCGCCGCGCATCATAAATTAGGACAACCTAGTCAACCTGAAAAATGTATAATATGCTAGATAGACTGAAATATGACCACCATACTAAATAGAATAGAAAAACCAAAGTTGATCATCGTAATTAGAAAGTTTAACACAACCATCCACCGCTATGGTGTCTAAAACAGCATAGACATAGAGAGCTATTGAGTAAAAGAAAATACCCTAACTGTGAACAAATATGCAGTCATTCGCCAGTTCAATGGAGACACCTAATCCATAAGTTCTGTAGCATCAGAATGCCCAATAGCATCTCAAAATTAGATTTTAATAGCTTCTTCTAGTTTTCCCTACACGCCTCAGACGAACATCATCAACTCTGGCCTGCTGTATACATTATTCCCCTCATCGTCCAAGATTGGATAAGCAGCCACAAGTGCATCTTGTGCTCCTATGTAAAGCGAGTTGTAAATCTTCCAGTACACCTCTCTGACTTTCCTGGCAGGATGGAACAACCCCTGAAGACAGTAGTTCAGAACGGCAGCCGCACCCAACGCCACTCGCATCCCTTCTATCGCTTCCATGACTGCATTGATAACATGAGGCGATGTCTCGAAAATGTTTGGCCACACGTAATTCAGCAGATGGACCAAAGCATCCTCACAGCCCAACCCAGCAACACCCAAAGCCATGTGCTTAACAGCAGACGCAGCAGTCTGCCTGTGGACCAGATCTCTATCCATAAGAGCATCCTCAAGCAATGGTGTCACAGCATAAATGTAATCCTTCCCCATCTCTCCTATGTACTCAAAGAGGAAAGAGAGAGATTTCAAAACCCCGTTTTGCACATTTAGCTCAGGAACACGATACTCATTCATCAGAGCTGGTAGCACAGTAAACGGCGAGCAGGTTTCTGCGACAATTGCAATAGCTACAGTTGTACAGACTCGATTCTGACGCTCTTGCACCTTCAGGTTGTTCAGCAGCGTTGCCAAGACATCTTGCGGCCCAATTGCTTTTGCAATATACCCAAAAGTGTTGACAGTAGCACGCCTGATTCCCTTTTTGTGAGCCTTCAACATCTCCAGAAGTTCAAAGCAGATCCTCATCCACTCCCTTGCCGGAACGAACTCAGCCCCACGATCAGCAATTCTGCCAACAAGATCAATACAGTTCTCCTGGACTTTCTCATGCCTGTTCTTCAAAATTGGTGTCAAGCGTGGAAGAAGATCCTTTATGGGAGGAGTCATTTTTGTCATACCAATCACATTGACAATAGCTTTTAGCGCTCCAAGTATAGATCCCAGGACTTCAGGGTATTCTTCTCCCAAGTACTCATACAAAACAACTCCCAAGTGACCCATCAGCTGTTCTTCTTGGCACTGTTTCATGACAACTGCAATCCTCGAAATAAGATCTGCCGCTTGTTGCCTCACCTTAGCACTCTTGTTGTTCAGCCGCCACTTAATAGTACCACAAATCTGGGGAAGGTAGGGTTTGACCCTCTGTCCCAGTGCATTAACCACTGCACCAAACCCATTGAGCATCACATTAGCATCATCGCTGGTCTGTTCTTGGAAAGCATACAAGATCCCATCAATCAGAAGCTCTTCCAACCGCGCATCAATATCTGAAGCACCCAAATTTGCAACCACCTTTTCAATCGTCTCCATCACCATTCGCCTGTATGGCTCACTCTCATCTTTAAGATCTTCAACAATTCTTCCCACTATATCAGCAACACCAACCTTGTTGGCAATTTCTACAGTTGTGTCCACAAGCTGTCTATAGTTTCTTCGATCAAGTGCCATCCTTCTAACCCAGAAGTTTCGGAAGAACTCTGGCAGAATGTCACTCCGGATATAGTCCGCCTCCACTCCTTCGGTACTCACACACTGCTTTACAACTTTTAGTACAATCTTCTTCATCTCTTCATCCGGTGATTGAAACTCGCGGATCAATATAAACATCACTTCCTTGGTGTAGTAACTTGCATATATAGCATCCATGAGAGGAATAATGAAACCAATTGATTTCAAGAACGCCGCCAAAACCTTCCCTCTATGTGATCTAATACCCTTCCACAAAGGTTTCAAAACCGAGTCGAAGCTTTCAATGCCATATGGTGCAGCAGCCTCCGCAAGCGCAGCCAGCGACAGTGCTGTGATAGTTCTCACTTTCTGGTTTTCATCACTGAGACCGTGTTCTATGATTTCCACAAGAGACCTCAGATGTGGAAGGACTGCACAGCCCATCAGAATAGCAATCTGCTGTACTATCTTAATTCCAGTGTGACGAGCTTGCCAAGACTTCTTACTCTGACACACAGCCTTCAAAAATGGTAACAGTGCAGGGATACCCAATGCAGAGGCAACGACACTGAATGCTCTTGCAGTAGTATTCCTAACGTATTCATCAATATTGTCAATATCCGGTCTCATGGCAGCAATCATTGTCGCCAATCCAGCTGCTTTGCTGAGATTTGAAATAATCTCCCTGCCTTCTACACGGGCATAGTAGTCCTCATCAATCAGCAGCGGCTCAATCACCACCAGGATCTTGTGTACAAAAGGACGAACCAGCTCATCCAATTTGTACAAAACTCTGTCAATGACCTTCACAAGAAGATGCCTCTCCTGATCTTCCAGAGTAGGCTGCATTAGCAATGGAAGGATCCGATTGAACAGGGGACCAGCTCCAAATTCTCGGGCTTTATCTGTAAGTTGCCGCAGAGCCGTTTTCCTCTGTGGAGGAGTTCCATTCTTAACCTTTAGCAACAGCTTCATGATCTTCCGCTCCTTTTGTTCTTCTGGCGACAGTTCTTCTTCATCTTCTTCATTCAGCAATGCGCCGAAGTACTGATAATCCTCTGGCTTCATAAAAGGCAACCCACCAGGCGCTTCTTTCGGGACATCAAACTGTTGGCCACGATTTTCTTCAGGAATTGAATACAGAGGAGTACCAAGAGGAGTAGGAGTCGCAAGAAGCTTTCTAGCAGGAGTTCTGATAGGAACATACGACGCTGGCGGATCCAGAATCTTATATCCTTCTTGTGGGAACATGGCGTCAAGTTCATCATCAGTCAGTGGCCTGTTCCTTTCTTCAATGTCCCTCTCCCATCTCAGAAGATTGTACTGCTCAGGCGTCATAGCACTACGAAGATTGATAGCTCCAGGGGTTGGAGTTGCGAGGTCGATTCCACCAACTGGGGTCACACCAGGAGTGAATGCCGAAGCCGGGGTAGCACCGGGCAATGGCGTTGCGCTCCCCATAGTTGCAGGAGTCTCATCCCATCTCGACCTCTGCCTCTTCGGTGTCGGAGTAGCAAGCCCAGCCAGCTTCGGCGTTGCATCCCATGTCATACCAGCCGGGGTTGCACCAGGGGTGGCTCCACCGGCAGCTGGGGTCGCATCAGAATCAGCCAGGCGACCTGGTGTTGGTGTCTCATCCCAACGATTCCGCCGGGAAAGCGACGGGGTAGCATCAGCCACCCTCCCCGGAGTTGGGGTAGCATCCCATCTCCCAATCCCTGGCGTCGAATCGGGCAAATCCCAGTCCGACCCAGCTGTTGTTTTCGCCTTCTTGCTGCCAGCATCCTGTTCCTGAGATTGATCCCACCTGTTTCTCCTCTTCTGACTAGCCTGAACAGGCGCAGACCCAGAATCCTTCTCCGAAGCCTTCTTCTCCTCCTCTTCTTTCTTCTTCTTCCCAATCTCTCTCAACAACTCTTCCTTCTGTCTCTTCAACGCCTCCTCCTTCATAACATCTGCATACGTCCTTGCGGACGGGTCAGGCGTCTTATCCGTAAACGCATCGTGCCTCTCAGGCGAGATAATCTGATTCAGCCGCCGCCTCCTATAATCATCCTCCCTGTCAATGATCTTCTGCGGCTTCTTAAACCCCAGATCATCGTCGTCACCGCTGCCCATTCCTCTTGGCAAATCCTTCATCACCGACTTGGGCGCAGTGTATGAAGCCAGCCTCCTGGCGACCTCGCGCTCCCCGACATCTTGATCTTCCTCGTCTTCATTGACCGGGATCGAGCGCTCGTATCCCTCGAATCTGTTGCCAATACCATAGAGATCGGAATCATAGGTGACCGTAGTGAGAGAGGCGATCTCCTCCTTCTTCCTCCTCTCCTCTTGGATCTTAGCTATGTCCGCATCGATTGTCTCCATCTTTTCTCCTCCTATTCAACCCACGAAATTCAAAACCCTAACCCAAATTCTTCTTCTCCGTATGATTTAAAACCCTAAATCCTAATCTGCTAAAACAACAGAAGACGGATCAGGAAGTGAATCAGAAACAGAAACAGGGAGACCTGGAAGATTTCGAAACGGAAATAAAATCGTTTTACAGTTAAAATCAAACCCTAGATTCTCAGGACTTCACAAGAAAAGCATGGAAAACCCTAACCCTAGAAAGATAGTTAGGGTTTTGGTTGGGGTTTGATGGAGAAAATCACACTAACCTTTCTTGTCGTTTTCGTGATTTGGAGATGAAATCTTCAGCTGTTTCTTCGTTTCTCCCTGCGTTTGTGGATGGGTCGAAGCAGAAGATGATAAGGCAGGGAGGACGTTTATATAAAGAGGAAGGATGGGAATTGGGAACTGCTGGCCGACGGCCGACCTTAGATGGGGTATTTTTGGCATTTGGGGATGTAATTAGGGATGTTTTGGGCCCACTTGGGACCCTAATGATCCATGGGATAGGGGATAGAAAGATTCAAGTGGGATTCATCCTTGATATCAAATTTTAAGTCAATTTAACGCCTTTAATTTTTTTATCGGTAATTCATAAGTTTAATGGCTTTATATAAAGGAAGGCGGTCCTGTAAGGACTGTCCTTATGGTCCGCATTGTTTGGAATGCCCACTGTGACACACTTTATAACCCATCTAAATTGACCACTCATGAATTTGCATGGATTCAGATGAACTAGACGGTTAGATTGAGAGTCAATTTTTCTTCTTTGATATAAATCTATTAAACTTGTGGACCATGGATGAAGGGGTTAGAGGTATTAGATTGACTTCAAATTTAATATTTAAGTTAGCCCCACTTAGATATTTTAGTCTCCCTTTTTCCCTTGACCAGTGGGGTCTCATGGTGGGCCCCAATAGGCGGTTCGCACAGTAATCCGTAAGGACGGTTCTTACAAGACCGCCTCCCTTATATAAAAATGTAAATATTAAATCTTGATCCAACGATTTTATCTATCCAGATCCGTATAAATTTAGAGAATTAGTGAGCACGCTTTATCTATACCCTATTATAAAAGAGAGAAAGGTGCAGTTCGGATTCACTACACACAAGTCCAATAAAAAAAGAGTAAGATGATGAGATAAAAGAAAGAGAAAGAAAAGAGATAAGAGAGATGGATAAAGATGGGGACATCATAGGAATTTTTCAATTTGCGTAAAATAGACTTTGGGTTAGGCTTGGATTTAGAGGGGTTTTGATTATCCGGATCAAAATGAGCTAGAAGACTAAAGTTTAGGAACTAGAAGCATCTACCCAACGGTACCATAATCTCAAAAATCTAAAATTACTAAAAAGCCCCATAAATTCTCAAAAGAATTGCTAACTACCCCCTACTATACCCAAATGAACACGGATCTAAACCAAACTTAGCACATACGATCCTAATAATTTTTTTTAGTCTCTTCTATTGAGTAGATGTTGATATTTTAAACATAATAAAAATTCATTTTAATACATTCCAATAAATTGAGTAATTTTTTTTCGATTTGTTTGTTTTTTTTTTTTTTAAGGTGGTAGAGAAAAGAAAAGGAAAATGTGGATAAGCTTGGAATCTATCTCAAATCAATATCTCAAATATTTTTTTTCCTCTTCTTTTTTTAATTTTCTTTTAACATTCTTCTTATTAATATACTGTAAGATTTTCAATGCAGGGAATTTTGTGGGTATGAGGTTTTTCCTCTGTGAGTAATTGTGTAAGAAAAACATGACATTTTAATAGATTCTTCATTGACTCTTAGCTTCTTTTGGAATGGATGGAGTTTTCATACATGTAAGTGAGCATTGTCTACTGAAATTATTATCATTTGATTGTATCTTCTTCTTCAATTTTTTTTATTGTTGCAATAAAATCTTCATTTAAAAAAAAAATGGGTGCAACCAGATTTAAGAAAATGATGATGAAGAGTTAGTTTTTTCTTTCTCATTCATGTTTAGGCCAAAGTTAGGCCTATTGATAGCCTTCGTGCTCTAATAATTTTAATTATATGTCTGTTTTATTTCTTAAATCTTAACTACAGGCTTCCAAATTATGCGTATTTCGTGTTTTCTTATGGTAGAACTTTGTATTTAGTTCTCACTCTACGTTTGGAATATGAATTTGTGCATAGCATTTAAAATGTAAAATTGATACTGTTTTGTTATGTGAGATAGGAAAATGGAAAACTAAAACAGAAAGTGTCCTGGTTGAGAAAAGCAAAGTTGACAATAACTAAAATGACGATGCTATGAGGCATGGAAAAGCTTTCCATTATCTGTCAGAATCTGTTTTCCTTCTCCATAGAGTCGAAAGGGAAGTGATTTTTTTAAAGCAGTATAGGTGTAGAGATAGAAACTCATGAAGCATGACAGTTGATGCAGGCGCTACCATTTGTATCTTAAGTGGCCCCCCGAAGTGTATAGACAGCCTTATATATATTTGATTATATATCTATCTATACCCCTATTTTATTTTATTTTATTTCTATATCTACCCTTATAAAAGAGAACAAAATGTCATTTTGTTTCACTACACACCTTTGTGGCACCCACTTAATCAATAATAATTATTAATCTACCCTTATAAAAGAAAACAAAATGTCATTTTGTTTTACTACACACCTTTGTGGGACCTGCTTAAAATATCTACTACCCTTATCTTGTTTTACTACACACCTTTGTGAGACCCACTTAATAAATAAATCTATCTACCCTTATAAAAGAGAACAAAATGTCACCTTGTTTCACTACATACCTTTGTGGGACCCACTTAAAATATCTACTACCCTTATAAATCTATCTATATCAACCCTTACTACCCTTATAAAAGAGAATAAATTGTCATCTTGTTTCACTACACACCTTTGTGGGACCCACTTAAAGTATCTACTACCCTTATAAATTTGTCTATATCTAACCTTATAAAGAGAACATGTTGTCATGCTTGTTTCTCTACTCACCTTTGTGGGACCCACTTAAAATATCTACTACCCTTATAAAAGGGAAGAAGTGACATGCTTTAAAATTTTATCTTCACCACTGTGGGGCCCACCTAGAGGCAATTAAGCAACTCGACTTGCAAGTGGCACACTTTTTTTTTTAAATACGTCCTTTAACCCCACACCATTCAATTTATGCATGGCTGTGAAAAAATGCCTTTTTATAGCTTGACTAATTGCAGAGATGTCTCTCATCTATTTGTCTATTGGTCAAAAGTTTAACTTTTTGGCCTCCTTTATTTTTTTCCTTTTAAAAGCAAGGGCCTCACAACTCCTCAATTTTATATTCATAATCACTTTTACATTTGATTCAAGTTCTCTAGCACATGCAATGTTTGATTCCAATGAATGAAACCATTCCCATTCATCATGTGGGATTTCAAATATATTGCAAGTCCATTCTTACCTCCTTTCTATTTTTAATTAATTTATATTTATACCAAATTCATGACACAATTCTCCCCTTTTATCTCGACTTGAGGCATGAAGCAACTTGAAATAAATGTGAATAGCAGAGATAAGAATGTTAAATGGATTTATGATAAAATTAGAAATGAGTACATTCGATCAAGAACATCTAAAGGTAGTATCATTATGTGATAAATGAAGTGCAATTGAACATTATCCAACGTGGATCAAAGGATAATGTTTGGGAAGAAAAAAAAAAACTTATCTATGCAAGTTGATGCCCCCTAAAAAATGGGTGAGCCAAAGAGGACACAAATGAAGGTAGTGAGAATAGATCCAATGAAGTGCTACCTATTTAAGGATTTAGCCCTCATGCAGCTGAACCCATTAATATAAATTGGGACAAGATTTTGATGATGGCGATATTTAAACCAAGAAATATAAAAAAAAAGCAATTAAAGATGAAAACCCATTTTGTTTTCCCAGAAAAAACTCGAGCTCATGCACTCTCACAAACTAACATGACATTTCGTGTCCCTAACCTGCCGAGCTAAACTAGGGACTCCCACTATTATCTTATATTTTGTGTGCGCCTTTTTGGAAAAAGAAAGCAAAATAATGGAGAAACTCAATATCAAGCCAGCCGCAAAAAGGTTTTTTCTCTGGTACATTTGAGGTCCTCAACTATGTCTTAAAACCAATATTCAGATCAATGAAACCTCTCATATATCACACTTTAAAATGACTATTTCCACTTGCCATGTATCACTTTCAATGATTTATGGTGTGTTCTAGACATAATATGACCCCTTATATATTAAAGTAATAAGGGAGGGGTGCTCAAGGGGTACCATGTCAGTAGTTAGAGAGTTCACTTTTCAAAGAATTACTTTTAAGAAAATATACACAGCTTTGGCTTTGATGTGGGCCACTACACCTCCCAAATCTCCTCCTTAAATCTCTCGAATTAACTTAAGATTGTTTCCATAACTACATTTCTAAAATCCTTCTAACGTCTTCTCAAATCTCTCTTTTCCTAACTTTTCTATTTTATGTTCCTATCTTAATCCTCACATCACTTTCTAATCTAAATCCATCCTAAAATCCGTCTACCCAATCCTTCTTATCATTATGATTTTTAGTATTAACTTTAAAGAGATCAGAGGTGATAAGATAAGCCCATTAATATATGAGTTTCTTAATCCTCTCAAAATACCACTCTTAAAATACTGGTACATGGTCCTCTCAACCTCTTCCATCTGCAAAATCCAACAAGCTTTAAAGTGGATAGTCCTCTCAAACCCATCATCAAAACCAAGTAAGACAACCTATTTAATTAATAATAAAAAAAAAATCAAATGTCATTGGTAATCATTAATGTTTTTTTTTTTTTTTTTTTTTGTTTTCCACGAATAAGAAGACTGAAACAACTTTTTCTTGTTTTGAAAGAATTTTTCATTCGCCATTGTATTTTCTTTAGGTTCATATATTGATATTTTGTGATTCAACCTCATTAAATGTGGGTACTATTAGGACGAACCAAGCCATTTTTCTGAATAATATATTTATTTATTTATTTTATCAATAATGTTTTAATCAAAATATTAATTTTAAATATATTTTTATTTCTTTGTCCCGGGCTTAGCAAAGACCTAGGAAGAAAGAATCTGCTTATAATTTTCTCTTTACACCATGGGCCCACTCAACCAAATCCAAATCGACATCTGTCAGTTCTGTCCACTCTCAATCGAACTACAAGTCACAACTAACACGACGTATATAGGTAGTGGGCCCCACAAGAGCATGACATGCATGGCATCAAAATGGATGGCTGCCCATCTTCTCACCTCCACCGAACTTCAAATCCTATGCATCATGACACATAGATAGTGGGCCCTAAGAGAGGTGTTTGAGATTTTCAATTTCTCTTTGAGAAGCCCTGCACTGCCTAAAAAAAAAGAAAAGAAAAAGAAAAAAAAAAACCTATGAGAGTTTTCTCTCCTAAACAATATGATCTCTTCTCTTTGAAACTGAGATCAATCTGCTCATCGATAACTTTCATGAGATCCACGACTAGATGATAAACTTACATATCACGGCCACAACATTTGATGAACTTCTCCTTTTTTCTGCTCGTCTTCTAGGTATGAAGAAAACCCACTTTTTCTCTTTTGTCTCCTCTTACTGTATTTTTCTTAACACTAAACCAATAGAAGATCATGCATTGATTTAATGATTTCCTGGGAGTGGGGATTTTTTTTCTTTTCGCAATTGAATTTAGGGTATTGCGATTTGGGTATTTTTCCCATTCACGAGATGATGTGGGATGATAGTTGATGGCTCACTTACGTGTGGGGGATTTGTGGTTGGATTACAACCTTGGGATGACTTGTATAGGATGAAAATTCACAAACCTCCTATTTGTGTATGTTTTATTTTCACATGTCACTATATCCATGAATTGCCACTTATCTAGGTGGGACATGTTTTCCGGCCATTACCCTGTATCATTATCGGCTAGGAGGATGCTTTCATTCCTTTCTTCTTTATTTTTAATCGAATTTGTATTGATAAATTACATTTCTATTGGAAAACACTTAGAATATCTTCAGTTACCCCTATACTTTTTTCTGTTTATTTCTTTTCTCCATTTATCCATGCTTATGATATTTGATCTTTAGATTTATCTTTTTTAATATCAAATGAAACTTAAAAAAATTTCTCTTAAAATGGTGAAAAAAGTCAAAAGTGACTAATAATCTTATTAACATAAATTACATATTAAAAAGAATTAACAATCCTATTAGTGAGGAAAAATAAAAAATTTAGGTCAGTGAAAAATGCACAGGTCAATGAGAGACTTAAAACGTGAGAAAAATTACACCTTAATAAAAGATTAAAATAGTTTGGAATTTAAATAGATAAAAAACTCGTCAATAAAAGAAAAGAAGCCAGTTGAGAATGGAAAATACCAATTTTTATTTTTAATCATAAATTAAATAAACACTATATAAGAGATAAGACATTAATCTAAATAAATCTGGTTAAGAGTTAATAAAAAAAAAGATATGAAAAAGTGGTGCACAATCTAAAAGACAGGATAAAAGAATTAGTAATAAAAGAAAAAAATTATAATGGTAATAGAAAAGGGAATAAAGTAGAACATTTCAATTCGAAAGATGGTAAAGCTATAAAAGAATTATACATTCAGACAAACACTTGTAGCACTATATGAATGGCATGCTAATGAGTTGGATTTACATTATCTTTCTAAAATAAAATGTGAAAGTACTGATAAAACCTTAATGATAAGTGGGCATCTCGAATTTCAAACAGCCAAATGCCTGAGATGCCTTTTCTTTTATGCTCATCTTTTGTTGAACTCAAATTTCTGTCACTATACATCTGAATGTGATTTCCATCCCTTTCAACTCCTCTTTTTCTTGCTTCTTCTTTTGGTAGTGATGTTTTAAATTTTATGCATATTCCTTAACGTTTGATTCAATTGATACTATTATCGTTTCTTAATGGGTTTTTTTAGGCTAAGAATAGAAATGATTAGTTAGCTAAAGATGGACCAAGTTGCCTACTATCGTACATGCATGTGTAATAATAAGCTTTGTTTACTTCTATTTGTAATGCTTGTTTCCAATACAATTTTATGTTATCTTTTGTGTCAAAAAGAAAAAAAAATGATTGGAGGAGATTAAAGTCGAGAAGAAACTATAGAAAGGGAACCGTTTCCAAAATAAGAGCAAATATCTGCTGTCACTCATTTATTTTTTTATCGATATCTTGTTTAGTGGAAATACTTAAAAGTATTTCAATCTAGCAATACGGAGTTGCACATTTGTAATAAAATAAATAGCGTTGTGAGCTGTAATTTTCTTCATATATATATTTGGACAGCACGTGCCTTGCATGTGTAGGGCTTCACTAGTAGTTGGATTAAAAGAAGGTGCGGCTAAGGTAAAAGTGTCTACACTTGGAAGTTAAGCCTATATATAATTTATTTTGAATAAAAAAAGTCCTCAAAGTAAATGTACTCGGAGGACAAGGCGGAGGTGCATGCTTGAACAGTGGAAGAAGTGTGGGCAAATAGCAGGTAAGCCTATCAATGGACCAGGCCCGACAGGGCCTGGATTGTCCAATCCCATCTCGAAAATTGGACGGGCTTGTCGGGGGTTGTCCAATCCTGGCCCTAAATTGAACGGGCATATGTCAAATCATGTTTTGTGTGGGCCCGGATTGGGCTGAGGTTGGGCCTATGCTTCTCATGATCATGAACATGAGCTAAACATTCTCTAATTATTCTTATACTGTCATGGGACACTCGGTGTGTGAACCAGACTTTAAACCCTTCTCCTTTTTTCAGGGCGTGGGATTGGTAATGCAATGCAACAAGCAACATGACGGAGTTAAAAACATTCACTTGGCATGCACGCTGACAAAAACTTTTATCTATATAGTATGATTGTCATAAAAAGAATTTTGAACATATCCAAAAACAACATCTCACGAGACAAAAACTTTGAAGCATAATGAATGATGTGATTAGCAAAATCTTATGCATTATTAGTTATATGCATTAAACACTTAATCAATGGGGTTTGAGTCTGTGAACATAGCCACGCGGAGGGAGTTGTCAGATCCATTTGTATGGGTCCCGAGTTTGCTTGATTGCACGAGTAATCGAGTATACAACTACAAGGCCCGGAGATGGTGCCTCTTTTCTTGTGCCTCTTTTCTTCTTTTATATAGTGCAAGTTTAGTGAGTCTTGAGAGTAAAATAGATGTGTTGATTGAAGTTGAGGACATAGATTGATACTATTTAACTTCGATTGAAAAATCACTTGTATGAATAAAAGTAATACTGCTCTCCTTTAGACAAGATTAAAAAAAAAAAATAAAAAAAAAAGGCAGTTCTCAATAGAATCAATAGCCACCAGTAATAGATCATGTAAATCTATAATCATAAGATTGAAGTTGAGGACACGGATTGGCACTATGTAACTTCAATTGAAATCAGTAAAATTATATTGCGGCTAGGCCCACGGGCTGGGCGTGCTCTGACCATTGCGAGTCCCATTTCGGCCGGGCTTTCAAATAGTTGTCCAATCCTAGCCCGCTTGGCTCAGATTTTTTTAAAAGCCATGTGTTTTCCGGCTTGGGCCAGGCCGGGCCAGGTACCCATTTCAACAGGCTAAATTGACAGGTCTATACCCAGGAAGAGCACATAGTGCATGAAAGACCCCTTGGCTAACCCCTTAGTTGACCCCTTAGTTTGTAGAATAGGCTTAGTTTAGGACTAGAATAGTTTACCATTTTCTCCCACGTAAAGGAAAGAAAAGGGGCCCAACACAAGATTACTTGTTTCATTTGAAATAAACTATTTTAAATGGCAATATATTAAATTATGAAATTATTTAAGTGGGCTTAGATGTCAATCCTTTAAATGATTTAGATATCTTAATTGACCTCAATCAGACTTACTAAATAGGTTATGTGAGTTATATTAATTATGCATATTTTCTAGCCAGAAATTATGCTCTTTTTTTTTTTGTCTGAAGAAAATGACTATATCATTTAACCTGGTTTGTATGAATGAAAGTCATGTTTTCACTGCCATGTCAGTTAAAATGCAGAGTTTATGTGAGGTTCTTATTCAACTCGAATCATGTATCTCACAATTTTACATCAGGGGCGGCTCAAATTTCATTAGAGTGTTACCATGGATTTACATGTGTAAAATAATGGGTGCTCTCATGGGATGGGCCGGCAAGGTAATTTGAGCCCATTTAATATTTGAGCCATTCTTTGATTAAGTGATAGAAAGCCCAAAGCCTAGCCTGGCCAGCCTGAATAAGGAACGCTTATAATTTAGTGATAACTCTCCCAAACAATTGCTAGAAAGACCATTTTAGCCCGATTAAATAAATGGCTGAGCTTGAGCCTGAAATCTTTGGCCCATGTTGAGCTTGAGCCGAATATGGCCTGTGTTGCTGAAGTATGGTTGGGCTTGGATATCGCCCGACTCGGGCCATGAACACCCTATGTAAAATGTACAATAATCTGCTCTATAGATGGAATTGTTTTTTTTTTTTAATTTTTGGTAAATGGATGATATAAAAAAAATAACAAAAAATAAAAAATACAGCGCATAGGAGAGCCCATCCAAACATTCAAGCAAAAGTTCTAGACTTAAAAACATCATCAAGAAAAACCCTGCCAAATTTTAGTAACCATGGCATTCGAGAGGAGTCTTGACCAACGAAAGCTTTGATTCTGCACCAAACTGAGAATATGCGCGCGCGCACACATAGGAGACTGCGTAAGTTTCATTAGCATGAAGCCCCTATGTGATGTACACATCAAGTCTCACGCAACTTGAATAATATATTAAAATTAATATCCCTTTCATATAAATCTCTTTCATGCAATCCAGTCATTAGCAGGCTTATTAAAATTAAAGATTTTTTTTTTTAATTTTATGGATGAAAGCATATTGAATGAAAAATATATTAAACAAAGTGAGTAAGGAAAAACAAACTGTAACGAAAAAACTAATTCTGATACTTTATCTCAAATCATTCAAGATCAAAGTAAAACTTACTCTTGTGAGTAGAATCCTTGCTCACGGTCATTTTCCCTCTTATTATTGAAATCAAATCTATCATGTATCAAGAGTAACAATGAGGGGAAAAAAAAACACGAGGAAAATTGCCTCTTTCTCACCATTGTTGTCTTCTTGTAAATGTATTATGATCTTGTGCTTCACAAAATCTACACTGCAATTGCCTCATTTAGGTCTTCTCCATCTTTGAGTCAGAATAAAGAGACACAGAGAAAAGGAGGTTAGGTGGGAGATGTGTGGAAAAGAAATGCCAGAGGTGGTGTGACGAGCGGATTAGGGTACAAATTGTTTAAAGATAAGAAAGATGTATTTCCTCTTTTTTAAAGAATGAAACGAATTAAAGAGAGATAAAGCGTTGGCATGCCTTTTAGAATAATAAATGAGCCTAATGTGCTGATGTGGCTTAAGGAAATAGAGATTTAAGGTTTTTTTCTTTTATTTTTTAACTGTTCTCTAGCTGTTTCTCAACTTTAAAAAAAGAGAAATCATGATGTTTGAGTAGTCAAAATATACCAAGGCCTTATGCCTTTATTGCCTCCGTACAATTCTCAACATCCCAATTTTGGACATATGTGACCATTTTCCCCTCCACATGCAGCTGCTTCCAAAATCCAAAATAAACATACAATTCCATAACAACTTTGAGTCTAGAAAGCAACTTAAAATAGAATGCAAAATAAGTTGAGCACTTGTCTTAGTAGCATTCTCTACAGTGTTGTCTAATCAACCCAGCACCAAAATTTAGAAAGTGATAACCAATGACTTCATTAGACAACACCACTCAAACACCATGAATAACAATGAAACTTACGCCCTCTCCTATGTGTGTGTGCGCGCATATTCTGAGTTTGGTGCAGAATCCAAGACTTCCTTGGTCTAGACTCCTCTGGAATGCCTTTGGTGTTGAATCCAAAGGGAAATTGCTGCAAAAGAATTGGTGCTGAGTGCTGACTCTCAGCCTTCACTTCATCAATCT
This sequence comes from Persea americana, assembly GCA_029852735.1. Taxonomy (NCBI): domain Eukaryota; kingdom Viridiplantae; phylum Streptophyta; class Magnoliopsida; order Laurales; family Lauraceae; genus Persea; species Persea americana. The sequence goes on along the minus strand of CM056811.1, from coordinate 16,321,331 downwards.
GGGTTGAATCCAGGCCGGAATTCAAAGGAGAAGAAATCTTATATTTATGTAATATTTGACTGTGAAATTAGAAGATTTTCCTTTGTTGTTGGGTTTTTTTTTTTGGTTATTCAAATGGGATTTTCCTCTCCTTTGGAATAATGTCCATCACCCTGGATGGATGATATAGTTGAGATCAAAAAAGAAAAAAGGGAAAACAAAGAACAACATAGCAATTTGGATATGGATTGTGCAGCCTGTGAACAAACTGTGAGGATGTAGTGATGAGAACCTAAAATACACAATTTGGAACCCTCATCGAGGACTTTGTTATACCTTTAGTTGATATTAATTAGCATTAATTATGTTATTTTCATGTTTACAGGTTCCCTAGGAGCTTTGAGAAGAAATTTGTACAAGACAGAGAAAATGGCAAAAATCCAGAAAATACCCAGAGGCTACTGCCTGCGGGCGTCCGGACGCCTGGCCACGGAATTGACCCTGAGGCTACTGCCTTCGGGCATCCGAACGCCCAGTACCTGGCATCCGAACGCCCGGACCGGATGGAGACCGCCTCATGCGCGTTTTGACGAGGTTTTCTCATGCCAAAACCTATAAATCAAAGTCCAAACTCGTTTTAGAGGACATTCACATCTTGGGAGAAGATCGGGAGGGAGGTTTTGGAGCTTTGGAAGAGCGTCAGTGGGGATTTCGTTAGAGATTCTTCGTCAACCTCTCGCAATGAGTAACTAAATCTTTATCTTAGGGCTGCGATGAAGCCCTAACCTTATATATATGGTGATGTATAGGTTCTAGAGTTTTCCTTTAAACGCTTTTGGTTATATGACAATGATGTTATCCATTGATTGGATTTTATTCTCTTAATGCAATATCTCTTTCTTTGGTATTTTTAATCTTGTAGATTTGAATACTAAGTCATATAACGGTGCTTGATTGAATGTGTTATTATATTTAGGATAATCTATGCCATAGAGATAGGTTATGCCCCGATCTACATTCACATCCTTTATTTGTTGAGTCTTGAAGATTTGTAATCAGATAGAGTCTTTTAAGCGTTGATAGTGGAACTCTAGGCCTATACTTGCCATGATACGAGGTTAGAGTGGATTTGTACCCTAAGATCTTTTCTTTGATTGAATTAAAACATTGTCTTTTAATTTGTTAATTTATGAATCAAACCCATCAAACCAACACTTCGTTTTCTCATAGGATTAGTTTAGAAACCAACACTTCGTTTTCTTTTAGGATTAGTTTAGGAATTTAGGAAACAACACAACTTAGCCTTTTTGTCCCAGTGGATACGACACCCGGTTAACATCGGGATAATTTATATTTGCAAACCCTGTTCTAGGACAGGTCATATAGAATTGTTGTAGAATAAATAAAATAGTGAATAGGAAACTGTTGGAATATTCTGATTGGGATGACTTGTGGGGGTAGATTATTGTGTGAGGAGATTTGTTACAAGTGAAGTAAGGTGAGGGGTTATTTCAATAGACAATAAAAGAAAAGGGTCAAATAAAAAAATACCATATTTTTAAAAAAAAAAACCTCTACTTTTTACCAATAAAGTAAAAAAGTTACTTTTCCATGTCATTAAATGACAAAAAACCATCTTCATTTTTCAAAAAAAGAAAAAAAATAGCTACATTCCCATTTCACTAAATGAAAAAATGTCACACTTTTAGTTTGTCCCCTATTCTTTTTTGATCTCCTAACATGACCATTCATCTCCTTTCACTTTATTAGTGAAGTTGGGATTGTTTCTTTACTATAATTCCTAACAGGAATTTGCATGGTAAGGCTTTTTGGACATGATATGACAACGTGCCCCCTTGGCATTTGTAAATACCATATTTCTTTATAAGCATCTTAAAATTTTAGCCACCTGAAAGTAGGGGTGCACAAAAAATCTATCGATCCGTAAATCTAATCCGATCCGATCCGCGGATTTTTATCCGATTCAAAGGTAAACGGATTGGTGACGGATTGAAAATTTCATAATCTATTAGCAATGGATCGATGACGGATTTCACATTCAATTAACGGATTCAATCCGATTCGATCCGTTGACATTAAATATAAATAGAAAAATATATAAGGGGTCTAAATATGAATTAAGATGTCTAAATATAAATAAATAAAAAATTTAAGGGGGCAAAATGTAATTCCCTACAAACCTTTATCCCCAAAACCCTACCCCCATTCGTGGCTTCATCTTCTAAACCCATGTTCTTGCACTATTTTGTTCCATGTTCTAGTGCTATTTTGTTGATTAGATCTCTTTTGGTTGTAATATAGATAAAAACAACTCTTTGTATTGATCAATTGGTAATTTGTATTTGTAATTTGTAATTTGTATTGACCAACTCTTGTACCATATACAAATTGTGTACTTTATTTTTGTTAGATAAATTCTTTACTGATGAAACAAAGGAAAATAATAAAAGAACTTGTATTATGCAGTTGAACTTATGTTTCAAAACTTTAAAAAGAAGAAGAAAAATAGAAAAAACTATCTGTGGCTATATGATGCACTGTATTGGTCAAGGCATTGTGTGTTGGCTGGAAGTATAGATCTTTTGTATAAAGGGGGGCGCTCCACAGCGCGCGGGCATATTTTAGGAGAAAAAGCCCCTCCTAGTTGGGTTTATTGGGATGCATGATGATCATGGAAGTTTAGTGGATGAAAAGATCCATATGAGGCCTACCTATATGCAAAATCTCGATTCCAAAAAATAATCCTAGCCTTTTGATCCATGGCCCTAAGATTTAATGAATTAGTGGCATCATTTTATCATAATCTCAAGCCAACGGTGAGAAAAAATTGTATGAGCGTCAAACTTGGACTAGTGAAAATTCATTGGGGGGTAGTGTGTGTGTGAAAAGATTTGATTGACTCAACATGAGCCCATGACCAAAAATAAGAGGGGCGAAAAAATGGGCTTTTTTAAAGTCGGGCATTTTTCAAACTTTCCCTTGTATAAAAGATTCATTCTATACCTTTTTATAGGAGTTCATGGGCTGGGCCAGACCGTTCACAACTCAATCACAGTCTGCTTTGGGAGGTTTGAACCTTAGGCTTTAGAATTTAGGCTGGGTCAGTCTAAAATTTGGGCCTATTTATGATCTTGACCGGACTTGGATTAAGTAATGGAAGCCCAAAGCCTAGCCTGGACGAGCAGTGTAATCTGCATGATCAAGTGATAGAAAGCTCGGCCAGGCATGATTTGAGTAATGATCGGGCTCAGCCCTAACATGTTTTAGGTGGGCTAAGGGTCCTGCCTCTTTTAACCAAGGAACTAGATCTACACCATCAATATTTGTATGGGTCCATCACAAGGGCCAATGATGAACTGGACCCAAAATTTTGAGACTGATTTGGAGGGGTGCGCCAGGCCCATGCAGTAGTGCAACACATAGGCTACGCATGAGGGCCCCAGCAGCAAGCTACTGTGGTGGGCCCTCCCCCAAGAAAAATTAATTTAATATCATGTGGCCCAATGGGCCACGTATCAGATATTAAACTGATAAGAACAGATACTACACTTGATCTTAGCCAAAAGGCCGAGAAAGGTATGAGTTCTCTTCTACCCCCAGACTTTGCTTTATTGCTTAGACTTCAATAAGGCTGTTGTATCTTCTTCCGATGTGGGATATGGTCATTAAAAAAAAGTGGCATGCATAAATGGGGTACATTCATGTGCCTCACCACAAAGGCATTCATGTGTGGTGAGGGATAAACTTTAAAGGGCCCATTTAGGGCCCCACTGATCATGGGACTTGGGAAATGAAAATAGATATCTTGAATCGGCCTATATATCAAGTTTAAAGTCAATCCCATGCCTCTAACCATTTCATCAGTGGCCCACAAATTTAACGATTTTATATTAAAGAAAAAAATTTGGCATTCGATCCAACGGTCCAATCCATCTGGGTAAGTGAAGACTTCATGTATCATAAAGTCGGCCCCATTATAATGTCCCTCACTATAATCTTATGGTGAGGGATAGATGCGCATGAATAATTCCCTAAATATATAACTATAAATGCTCCTTTCCTATGCTTTGTTTTCTTCTAGTTTTGCACCTTTCCTTGCTAAAGTGATTTTCCTTTGATGATGATGATTACATTGATAATTATACACTAAGGGTCCTGGTGGAATGGCGTGAGGGAGCTTTACCTAGTGTTCCATGTAAAGAGATACAAAGAAGGAGAGCATTTCAATTGTCCTGTGGCATTTTATTTATACAAGTTAGATTTAAGAAGGAAGAATTTGGTGAAGGTTGAAAACTTAGGTGATGGAATGATTTTATTTATTATTTTTTTTTTTTATCAGCATCATTATGTGAGACAGTGAGAGACTTTCCTCATTCCTTAAATCTAAATAGGCAGTTGCATCTACTACTTAACACCCTCAGCTTGGGGGCCATTCACTGCCAGTGTCTTCTGCCTAGATAGAAAATGGGAACCATATCCAAGTCTCACCTTACAGCAGCACAAACCAAACCATTCATGTGGTGTACGCCTAAAATATGTTAGTATTGGTTATTTTTCCCTTTTGTTTCCTTGCTTTCTTCAATTTGAAACACTCTGTTTCTTTATGCCTATGTATATGAATAATAGTAGCATGTTCAGTAGCATATTTTTGTTTTGGATAGAGAATTTTCTCCTTCTAGGCTTTTCATCCTATCCGCCGCAATGGATTTTTTTGTTTTTGTTTTATATTTTATTTTTTAATGCTACGTTAGGGACTTGAGCTCATTTACTCTTACACTCATGTCCCTAATCAACTGAGCTACAAGTCTACAACGAAGAAAATGTCTATGCAAGCTTAAACTTTTGATTTTCGAATTTTTAGAAATTCTTGAAATTAGCAATAGTTTGACAGTACACACATTATTTCTTTTTTTAAGTATAGTTTCATTTTAGAAGTATTGAAACATTATGCAGAATCCACTAATCTTCTGTTTTGGGTTTGCTATCCAACGCATATCCTTGTAATCATGCAACCTAGACTTGGACATTGCTTGTTACAATACAATCTAACATATGGGGTATTTCACAGCTTAACCTACAAACTTTAAAAATTAAAAATGCCAGAATTTAGTGATATTTAAACTGGAGCAAGCACTGCAAACATCAGAATTCTGATATAGGGTCATTTTTTACTTGCTTGAATGAGAACTTATGATGAGAACGCTTATTTTATCTTGATCTTCTTGTTAATAAGCAATTTCTCAAAGTTGTGTTGTAAGCTTCGTATATATTGTTAAACTATTTCTATCAACATAAGTTTTTGGATTGGTATATGATTTCTTACCAGTTGACCTGTAGAAAGCTTTTGATGCTATTAGTTGGGACTTCATCAAAGGAGCATTCATTTCTTTGAATGCCCCTCCTCATTTGACCAGTCTTATCATGAGTTGCATTACTAACCCATCTTTCTGGGTCTTTATCAATGGTGAATCCCAAGGATTTTTTAAGAGCATAGTGGGCACGTTTGGTAATCGGAGCCTTTGTGCCACGGAATGATGCATTTCTCAAAGAGGATTTACAGGGGAGAGGATTCATGACATCCCATGTCTGGCTAACACAGATAAATCGTCAATAATTTCTTCAAATCCATGTTTGGCAAGAAAAAAAAAATAGTACAAGAAAAAAAAACAACTATAAGTTGGGTTCATGATGCTGGTGAACATTGAAAGGAAATCAACAATACATATCAAAATCCACAAGAAAAAAAAAAGTCATGACAAACGATACTTATGAAAGGAATTCAACACCAACTTGGGTTCATGATCATGATCTGTTTTTTTTGCACATTGAACATATATGAATTTAGTAAGATGTTGGTGAACATAGAAACATGTTAAGTCCATACAAAAGATTCTATCTTGCAAGTGGCGACAGAGGGCATGCCATCATACATGTGGTGGGCAATACAGCAACCAAAAGCACCAACATATAGAGATGAAGAGAAGATCACTCCCGGATCATCCAGAAATGAAGAAAGAAAGTCTTAAATCAAGAGGGTTTTGGGGATTTGGAGAATGTGGTGCGAGTTAAGGGTTTTGACGATTTTAGGGCTTTCATGTGTGATGAAGAATACAAAGAGGGAGGAAGACACAGATTGACAAAGAAGAAGAGAAATAGCTAGGGTGGGGGCTTTCATGTGTGATGCTGAATGACAGAGACTGACAGAGAAGAAAAGAAAAAGGGTGAAGATACGGACTACGGTAAGGATTCTGAAGCCATGACTGATAGAAAACAGAGAGCAAAGAGACAGAGAGGGAGAGAGAAAACCAAATAGAGATGTGGGTTAAGGTCGACCAGCACCGGACGTTTAGCAAAATGGGAGGTTGAGGTCGATCCAGCAAGAGGTTGTTGTTGAGGCGATCTTCCTCCCGTTTTCTGTAGCGAAGAAAAGCGTATTTATAGCGCCCTTTAAAAAACCAACGATTTAAGAGATCCGATGGGGGGAGATCGGACGAAGGAAATCAACTATCGCATGCCAAAAATCTGATATTTACTCCCTTCACTCCTAGTCCTCACCTGGTATCAAAGCTTATTTCTTCTAGAAATTTTATTTATGGCTGGCATGATGGATGATGATGCAAAAGAAGAAGTAGAAACTGTGTTAGAGGACGAATTTCTTCGTAATGATCTAAAAATTCCTGACATCGTCAATCAATAATTATCACTAAATAAATTTTTTAATAAAAAGGGACTCACTGAATATGGAATTCTTAATATTCTACGGAACATGATTATCTATACTAATGCTGGAATGCTTCATGGCAATACACAAGTCAAATTAATAAAACCTATCACTATCGGATTTACCAGTCAACTTTATGGCTGGTGGAAACTTTATGGCTTGTGGGAATATTATCTTATACCAATTCAAAAGACAAGTATATTAACTTCTGTCAAATTAAATGAAGAAGGAAAACCTCTTCTTAATGCACAAGGTCAAACTATTTCTAATGCAGTTGAAATACTAGTTCATAATATTCTTATTAACTTTTCTGGTAATGTAAGTGATCAAATCGAGAAATACAGAGAACAATTAATCAATCTATGTTGTAAAACTTTATCTGATTTTAGATGGTATAAAGATGTCTTTCTTTCTCTTGTCTTTCAATTATTTAATTCTAATGAAGAATTTTGGAAAGAAAAATTTATTTTAGGACTTCAAACTCATTTTACAGAAAAAGTAAAAAATGTTCTAAGAAAACAAAACAATGGAAGATTAAATTATGCTAACTATACCTATGGAGATTTAATTCCAAAAATTTCCCGAGTTGGTATGTCACTATGTAGTGACATGAAAATTAAAGCAGATTTAAATAGACAAAAGAAAATTAGTAAACAAGAATTAGGGGATTTTCGCTATCAATTTGGCTATGAACCCCTACAAAATCCATCTACTCGCCCTTATAAAAAATATCATTCATCTAAAATAAAAAGATATTTTCATAAAGACAAACCATACAAATAATATAAAAGATATCACAAGAAACGGAAACATGATAAAAGTGATTATAAGAAAAGAAAATCAAGCTCTTCATCAAAACATGAAACTAATAAATCTGACTACACTTGTTATAAATGTGGAAAAGAAGGACATTTTGCAAATAATTGCTTTGATAAATACTCTAAAAAGAAAATTAATGAATTAGAATATCATTCTCATGATTTAGAAGATGAAAAAGATATCTATGCATGTTGCACGAGCAACGAAAGTTTCTATGATTCCTCATCATCTTCCTCTTATTTCTCAATCAATGTATTAAATGCTCAAGATGAATTACTTCTCAAATTAATAGAAAATATTTCTTCTGAAGAAGATAAACGTAAATATTATAGAAAAATGCTTGAAGATAAATCCTCAGAAAAGTCTTTTAAGAAAAATAAAGATAAAGATTTATGCCAATCTCAATTAAAGATATTCTTTTTCAAAAGACAATCTCTTCAAAACCTTTAACCATTCAGGACCTTCAAAATGAATTAAATAAAACAAAACATGAAGTTGCTCAATTAAAAGAAGAAGCAACTCAAGAAATTGCTAAATTAAGAACAAGAGTTGAAATCCTTGAATTAGGAAAAGACCTAAGTGCACACAATTAAGAAGACACTAATCTCGAAAAGGAATTTGATGAAGAAATCCAAGAATTTGTAAATTCCATCACTAAATATCATAATCACAAATGGTATACAACAATCACTCTAAAAATCAAAAACTTTCATCTCTCTGTTGATTGTCTAATTGACAGTGGAGCAGACGTTAATTGCATTCGAGAAGGTTTAATTTTTCTAAAGTATTTTGAAAAAATAAAAAATTGCACAATTGGCACTGCAAATGGTAAAAATATAATTGTAAATTATAAAATTCCAAATGCACTTGTTTGTAAAAATGGAAAATGCATACAAACTTCATTTGCCGTAGCAAAATTCCTAACTAATGATTTCATTCTAAGAACCCCCTTTTTATTAAAAATTCAGCCAGTTTCCGTCGACACTAAAGGAATCCATGCAACAATTGATGATAAACCAATAAATTTTGAATTTATAGAAAGTCCACGGCTTGGAAAAATCAATGAAATTAATCTTTAATTGCATACATCTTCATATCTCCAAAATCAATTTTATTGCATCAAGAAAGCTTCTCAATAACTATTCCAATTTCTACTCCCAGAGGGAAACCCCAATGTCTACAGATAAAGTCAAACAGCCAAGAGAGCCTAATAAAGTTTCTTGTGGAGAACTTCCTTTTCTAATTCCGTTTCTATCCTTCTATCCTGCTCCTTCTGCAGCCTCTCTAATTCTTATTGACAATATTTGGAGTACACATCTTTCTGGCCAATGTAATTTCTGTAAGAAAATTACCTTTAGGTCCATTACTTGGACGACAAGTCCTTCCCTTTCCCGAATTGTGGTCATTATAGGAATTCTGTTTTCAATAGGATATATGCTATTACTTACTCAAAACGATTTCTTAATGAGATGTATTCCATAATATTCTCTACCTTGATGGACGGTTGAGATTAAATCCAAGGAAACCCTAATTCGAAATTCGGTAATCTCTTCACCTATAAAATAAAGTATTTCGTCCATCACAAATACTCTCTCACGAAACTCAACACATTAGGGTTTATAGGCAAGAAGAGAGAAACCAAAACCATTCACCTAGTCTCTTCCTCGACGGATCACGGCATCAATCAGTAACAACACCAGACTGCAGGATCGGAAAGCTCTCTGCTTCAGGATGTCTGGAGGTTTTCTTTAATTAATTTAAGATTAAATCATACACGTGATTATCATGTTGTTCACGATCTTAGGGTTCATGTTAATAACAGTATAACAATTTCCTTATGCGAAAGCACCCCTCTGACTAGCCAATCATCTCAAATTCAAATGTTAGAACAATAATGTGCACCGTCATCTATTTCTCCAATTGAATACAGAACCCAACTCCTGGAAAAGGTTAATACCCTTTTTCCGGACGATATAGCTGCAAGAATTAGAGATGAAACTCTATTTTGTCAGATAATAGAGCGATTAATTAATCATGCATCCTATCTTAGCTGGGCCACTGGTTTTCCAAAAATGTTCATGCCAATAGAAGAGTTTGATATTTCTTATATTGAACAAGGCCTAGTTTATAGATTTGTTCTTGATAGAGACAATCTTGCAATTCATCGATAGTTGCCTGCAATTGTCAAATATGCTCTCAATTGCCTCGGTATCACCAAGCGACATATTCTCATAACGATCTCTTCTACCCTTGGAGAAAGATATGAATTCAGATTTTATCAGCCATATCAATTATGGACCATCATGAATTATGAAGATGGAGATTTGTTCTGTTAGAAATACAACACTCCTATCAGTGACTATGAACATCTTCCAGATCGACAATGGAATCACGAATGGATTGAATCCTTAGATGCTGCCAAACTTAATTACAGCTTGGAGTGTCTACAATTTTACAATATTCAAGCATATCAAAATCAAAGGTTCGTCAATTTAAAAAGACATCTTGAATTTGCCGTCACTTTTAAGAGACTATGGAGCGATGGACGTCGTGTGATATGCATCGATGAAGATCTTGCAGATGACACTTACGTGTATTATGATCCCTTTAGAGCAGGCCATACAGTTCTTGATGAAATCCTCAAAAAATTCGATGATGTAGCATCTCTTAATATCACTGAAAGAACAAAGAAACAGCTCATCCCACTATTTCAAAGAGAAATTGCCTCTGGTGTATGGACTCTAAGTCCTCTCTCGCCAGATCAATATATCATTAATGATTCTTAAAGCACATACAACTCGCACCAATTTCAATGTAGCGTAATTACACTCATACAGGTGTCTCAAATGCATAATACAGCAACCTTCCATGCCGTCCCGCAGCCTGCAAAGTTATCCCTATGGCGACAAGTGTCCTACAATCAATTCATGCAGCAGCTATCACCGACTACTTGCAATCTTTTTCAATAAAGGATTAATCATCATAAATACCATCCATAAAGAATGATTTCAATACCTCCTCATGTCAAATGGGCCTTAAATGCGCCTTTGTAAAATAATCAACATCTTTCGTATATGAGATATGGAATTGCATAAAGAAATGCCAAAAATGACTTAAAAGTCAACAATGAAGGCTATTGTAGTCCTTCACTTTTGGTGCTCCACATCACCATATCAAATAAAAGCAATACCTCCGGTCTAATATCACAAGTCAATAGTTGCGGCTACAGTAATACAGCTACAGCAACAGTCAATTATATGCAATTACAGCAAATGCGCATGCGGTTGATACAGTTCAAATGACGTATACAGCTTATTTAGTTACTGTAATCTCTTCATTGCTGTTTATCCAATCTCAGACTCCAAATGTATTTCAAATGTAATTAAGCTTGTAAATGTCTATAAATAGGGAATGTGAGCCCTTTGTCTCACAACAATGAACAATTAACAATCAACAACATCAGCAACAACAAAACATTGTAAATCTTCTGCTTTCTCCTTTCTTCCTTCTTTCAATTTGTTTTAGAATAGCGAGAGTTTACTGGTCTGATCTCCTAGTCCTCACCCGGTATCAAAGCCACACTAGTCTTCTCTCCCTTTTTGTAAGATATTTTTATATCAATGAAGTTATTTTGCTTTGAATGCTTTCGTGCTTTGTAAAAGTGTGCATGCATCATGTCAATTTCTTTATTTGGTTTTGGATTTATGCTTAGTTGAATCGAAACTCTGTTCGTGAGTTGCATTTCTAAATTTTGATCTATTAAGACTCGATTGAGTTAATTAATTATTATTGCTAAAAGGAGTGGTTTGGGTTCGAGGCCCCCTTGTCGCGTAGCCTTTGTTGCCCGTTAGCCAGGAGAGCGTTTAGGGCTTTTGTGGCGTAAACCGTTGACAGGCCACCAATCATTTTGATTAGTGATAATTATTGATTAACGATGTCAGGAATTTTTAGATCATTACGAAGAAATTCGTCTTCTAATACAGTTTCTACTTCTTCTTCTGCATCATCATCCATCATGCCAACCATAAATAAAATTTCTATAAAAAACTTAGAAGAAATAAGCTTTGATACCAGGTGAGGCGAGAGTTTACTGGTCCGATCTCCTGGAAAAGGTTAATAATCATGCAGATAATCTGACTGATTGTATATCGTCATTGTTTGTATCTCAATAAACAGGAAAAGCTATTCCTGATGGATGAACAGAGGGTGATTTCGGAATTGATTTATGAAAAGAGGAAGTAGTTAAACTGTAAGATCCAGCTTCCGAAGGGATTGATTTTCTGGTAGATGAAAAGTATGATCTTGGTGTATTAGCAAAATTTATTGTTACTTTTATGTCTGGATGTTCTGTAATTGATTCAACATCATCTTGAAGTTGAGGGGTTCTTGGTTGAGCTTCTTCGAGCTCCCACCTGCCAGAAAGATTCACATCTTCCCAAGTTATGGTTTTGGGTGTGGTAACTTTATTTTTGAAATTTGTAAGGAATAAAGTTGTTACTCCTTTGATTTGTAATGAATATGCAATTTCAGGGACAATTGTATTCATTACTTTATAATAAATTATGTATACGATTGCAACACTTTATGGTTGAGGCTTCATATTGAATCCTTTTGTGTGGATGCCTAGAGTGATAGCTTCAAAGGCACCTAGATCATGAAGTGATACAGTGAAATTGGGAAAGCAATTAAAAAAGGTAGGGCCATCATGAAGACTGGCTACATGATGCACTGAATTGATCAAGGCATTGTGTGTTGGCTGAAAGTACAGATCCTTTGTATAAAGGGGAGCGCTCCACAGCGCCCAGGCATTTTTTAGGAGAAAAAGCCCATCCTAGTTGGGCCCATTGGGATGCATGATGATCATGGAAGTTTAGTGGATGAAAAGATCCATATGAGGCCTACCTATATGCAAAATCTTGAGTCCAAAAAATCATCCTAGCCTTTTGATCCATGGCCCTAAGATTTAATGGTTTAAAGGCATCATTTTATCATAATTTCAATCCAACGGTGAGGAAAAGTTGTATGAGCGCCAAACTTGGACCTGTGAAAATTCATTGTGGGGTAGTATGTGTGAAAAGATTAGATTGACTCAACATGAGCCCATGACCAAAAATAAGAGGGGCGGAACAAGGGGCCTTTTTAAAGTGGGGCGTTTTTCAAAATTTCCCTTGTATAAAAGATTCATTCTATACTTTTTTATAGGAGTTCATGGGCTGGGCCAGACCGCTCACAACTCAATCACAGTCTGCTTTGGGAGGTTTGAACCTTAGGCTTTAGAATTTAGGCTGGGTCAGTCTAAACTTTGGGCCTATTTATGATCTTGACCGGACTTGGATTAAGTAATGGAAGCCCAAAGCCTAGTCTGGACGAGCAGTGTATTGTAGTGTGTAATCTGCATGATCAAGTGATAGAAAGCCCGGCCAGGCATGATTTGAGTAATGATCGGGCTCAGCCCTAACATGTTTTAGGTGGGCTAAGGGTCCTGCCTCTTTTAACCAAGGAACTAGATCTACACCATCAATATTTGTATGGGTCCATCACAAGGGCCAATGATGAACTGGACCCAAAACTTTGAGACTGATTTGGAAGGGTGTGCCAGGCCCATGCAGTAGTGCAACACATAGGCTACGCATGAGGGCCCCAGCAGCAAGCTACTGTGGTGGGCCCTCCCCCAAGAAAAATTAATTTAATATCATGTGGCCCAATGGGCCACGTATCAGATATTAAACTGATAAGAACAGATACTACACTTGATCTTAGCCAAAAGGCCGAGAAAGGTATGAGTTCTCTTCTATCCCAGACATCACTTTATTGCTTAGACTTCTTTAAAGATGTTCTATCTTCTTCCGATGTGGGATTTGGTCATTAAAAAAAAAGTGGTGGTATACAGGGTACATTCATGTGTGGTGAGGAATGAAAAGATACATATTGAATGAGCCTATATATCAAGTTTATGGTCAATCCCATACCTCTAACCCTTTCATCCGTGGTCCACAAATTTAACGATTTTATATTAAAGAAAAAAGTTTGACATTCGATCCAACAGTCCAATCCATCTGGATAAGTGAAGACTAGATGTATAATAAAGTCGGCCCCATTATGTTGTCCCTCACTATAATCTTATGGTGAGGGATAGATGCGCATGAATAATTCCCGTGAAAACTGTTGCTCGTCATTTCACATCCATTGGTGTAATCATTATCATTTACTTAAAGAACTCAATAAAGAAATTCACAAAATCATCAAAAAATTCATCAGGAACTCCGGGGAAACTCTAGAAGTATCCATCTAATGGCATGATGGAATCTTTGCAGGCCTAAGCACAAAGGTGGGCTTGGTATTTTAACAGTTGAAAACCAAAATGTTGCTTGCCTTCTAAAGACAACATTGGGAACATTGTGGGCATGAAAAGTGCACATGGATTGATGAGGCCAAAGCTAAGTACTTAGACACAGCAACATTCTGGGATGGAAAAATGAAAATTAGATCTTTCACATTGTCTGTAATGGGTTGAATACAAAATTTTGGTTAGGCTCGTGGCTCCCATGCGGTAAAATACTTGGACCCAACATGCAACAGCCATATAAAAAACCAAGTTAAAAGATAGGAACAGGCAAGGGGGATTGATAGGTGAACGGATTGACAATCCACTTGGGTACCTCCACCCCTCCTCTCTCTCTCTCTCTCTCTCTCTCTCTCTCTCTCTCAAAAGGATTCAATTTCACCCTTCATTATTTATACATTAGTCTTTGTTACTTCACTTTCCTTCCTCTGTACAGTGGGATTTTCCTTTTATTGATGTAGTCTCACTCTACTTTAGTTTTCTTAATGCAAGTCACCTTATGCCTCGGCATAGCTGGTCGGTAACCTTAACATAGATTCTCAAATAGGCATAGAGCTTTCTTCCTTCATCTCCTTTTGTACAGTGGAAATTTCCCCTTTTGTGAATAAGACTAACCTTACCCTCAGAGAGAGAGAGAGAGAGAGAGAGAGATTGGTTTACTAAACCAAGTAATTCAACCCACTATTCACCTTTCATCCTCTAGACTTACTATATTCTACTTAACAATAGGTCCATCTACCTCAAAAACTGGAGAACCAATTTATTGATCTTTGGAAGTTGCATATCCAGTATATGAAAAGGAAGAACCTTCTTCAATAAAAACCATTACCCCAAACCAATGCAAATCTTAATATTAACACGTTAACTATCATTGAAGATGAAGAAAATGAAAACCAATTCTCTATAGATAAAAGAACTACAAAGCAATATAAATTCTTATCCTTGTAGTCTTGGCTTTTTTTTAAAAAAACCATTCAATAAATACGAACGAGAGAGAATATTAATACAATGGTATGATCAGATAGAGAAAGAAAAAGGAAATAAATTACTCTTTGAATGGTCTAAAGACATAAACCAGATGTCTGTAATGATAACAGAACTTTCTCAGACCTTAAAAACTCCAAACAACAGGAAAGTAAAAAATATCCATCCTCCCTTTGAAACAATTAAATATAAGAAAGAGACAGCCTCCCTTGTAAATAAACAATAATCTACTAAAACAAGAAGTAAAACAAGTTAAAACTTGACACTTGTCTTACTTAGTAGGGCAAGATAATTATGTAAATCTTTACTAGCATACAATTGGCAATCAGACCGAAAGAATGGAATCACTATTAAACAAATGACTGTCAAGAATCACTAAAGCATCTATCATGAAAATTTAATGCTACTACCAAAGGAACCCCTTTAATTGAATAAAATTAGAGAAAAAGCCTCTAAAACTCTCATAGGCCTTCCATAATGAACCCTCCCTTTGGTTAAATATAATAGAAGTAAAAGATAAAGCAAAGATGATAAATGCCCTTTAGGAAATATGATCTTCTGATGAAAGTGGCCTCAACAGCGAAAGTAAAAAAAAAAAAAAAAGAAATTGAAAATTCTTTTAAACCTCTACTTCTACATCAAAATACAAAAGATTACCACTAGAGACCCACTTCTGTAGATCTGCAATTCAAAAAAAACACCAGACTTAACAGGACAACATTTTGATGGATTGTTGCCATACGAATGAGATATTTATGGTCAAACAGAATATCAAATACTACAAACCTTTAATATCATAATGATGTATGCAAATGCATTCATTATAAACAATAATACAGAAGAGTGGACTCTCAAAGCCATTATAATATGATTCATTAAACAAATAAAGGGTTGGAGGTAAAACTATCTCACTAAAGAATAGTGACATCCATTACTCTAAGGACTTCTATTAGACCCGACTCTAAAGGATGACCAATTAGAACCGCCTAAGGAGAAAACAAAGGAGATCAAGTTTTGTCTATTTCTTTAACTATATTAATCCATTTTGAGAGATATATAGATATTGTAGAAAACAATTAAAGAACAATTAAAAAATCTTCAATGCCACACTTAAAATTTTCAGAATGCACTAAGGTATTTGCAGAAACAAAAACCCAAGTGCAGATTTTTCGAAAGAAAATTTTATTTTTGAACTTCCCCACCTTTTGAACTTCCCCACTTTTACCTAAAAAGGTTAAAAAAAAAAAAAAATTGCTTCAAAAGAAAAAAACAATGGGAGCCTAAGTTATAACTGCTACACCAAAGTAGACTTACTCAAAAGATGAATCAAGTAGGATTGGCAATATATAACTATTTAAAGCTAAAAACTAATCACATAAACAAAAGCTCAATAGTTTCGGATGTTTTTGTTCTCCATTTGGATATGAACCACTAATAAATCCCTCAAGTTGGAAACACTAGAAATACAGACATTTTAATCAACAATAACCATATAGGAAGAATTTTAGAAAACGAAAAGAAGAGTTGGCAAGGAAACCTGCCAAATGAAATCAAAACATAAAAATCCCACCTTGTTATCAATGCCAGAAAAAATGGCATTATGCAAACAGATACCTTAAGAAAAGTACAAGAGGGGAGGTTAATGAAATCATTAAAGCAAGCCAGTCATCAATATCTGAATCAGTGGAAAATATAAAGCTTGTAGTTGTGTGTTCTCTAAATATGAAAATAAAGCATGTAATTGAATCCGAGAAGAACTAATCCCTGCAAAGTTTTTTCCAAAAAAAAAACACTAATTTTACTAGAGGGACTACAAATAGTAGAGGAATGGCTATGAATTATAACATTACAAATGCCCATATTTGCAAAAATGGAAAATATGTTCACACCTCATTTGTCATAGGAAGATTGCTACAACAAGATGTTATTCTAATAACTTTCTTTTAAGAACTAAACCATTTTTTTTTTTTTTGCATACAGTCAAGGCATTCACACAACTCTTGGCAATTCCTTTTGATTTAACAAAAATTCTAAAATTTGGAAAAATTGATAATTTGTATAATAAAAAATCTCATGAAGAAAATCATATGAAAGATTTAAAAGAAGAAATTAATGTGTATCAAGTATAAGCTTGAATTTTCTTCAAAAAGATTCATTGAAATAAAAAAGTAGCTTGGAGCTGCCTTTCACCTTATCAATAATGTATTGATGATGTTATTGAGCACTAGTAACCTTTTGTTATTCCTTTCTAGCATCAATCAAGTAGTACTAAAGATAAGACTCCAAGATAAGAGGGTCCTAGGGTCTAGAACTGACATCAATTTGGTTTACTTGCATCAGTTTCTACAAATCATGCAAGGTGATGCAAAATGTTCATAAAACCTGAAGGAGGAACTTGAGGAAGCTGTCAAATAACTAGTTTAAGTTTTTCAGATCGGGTTCAAAATATCAAAAACTAACCCAACCCAGGAATAAATAGGAATACTATGAACCATGGGTTCATGGGTTGAGGCCAGGTTCAGTTGATAAGGTTATGATGATGATATTGAAGCTAATTTTATTTAGGAATACGTATATTGAAGAGACCAATGAGCAGATGTACCTAAGATGCTGAGTCCATCTACTTCCTCTGCTTCCATAATCTGTTTGCAAGATTTTATCCCCCAACTTGAGGAAACTAGGTCAGGCAAGCTACTTTTTTAAATCTTCCAAGGAACTGATCCAGCACCCAAATGTGACAATCATATCATCGAAAGAAACTATTTTGATAGCACAAACCAAAAAAATAAAATACAATTAGAGAAGCTGAAATGCACATATAAGCAAAACAAGCTAAAAAGCCCTTGCTGATACTTCTAACATCATGTAGTTTCAGATTTCAAATACAAACACCACCTGCATTATCAAACTTGACCAATGGTCAGATCTCTTTTTCTAACTATCAAAGAAGATGGAACTCAGCTACAAACTTTTGAAAAAGACGACAATTTTCAGTTCAAAATGAATGAGCTCCTCCCTAGACAATTACAGTACCTTTTCCCTATGGTTCCACTGGATCACTCAAATGGTCATTCACACGACCAGAGAACAGCGTTAATTCAGGCCAACACTCTGCATGCTCCATGACAAACATAAACAACTGAATGCTTGTGCAGTTATGAAACAAAAGCATTTAAAACACAGCATACATGTAGACGAGAGCCTGTAGCAGACTGGAAGGTGCTCAGCATAAAACTATGAGATTGCAGGTTCAAGTCATGTATTTGATTGCAGGTTCAAGTCATGTTACCATTCAGTAAAAACAACAAAGAATACTGTACATGATTACAACCACGCACCAAAAAAATACCAACCAACATTAATTCCAACTTGCATCAATGAAAGGTACTATACAGAATTTGTAATCATTCTCCTATCTGGATATCTAACAAGCCATTTACACCTTTCTTCTATTTTCTAAAAAGAATGGATGTTTCACGGCTTAACAACGAGCTTGTTTTCGGCATACTGTAAAGCCCACTTGTTGAAAGAACTTCTAATATCTGCATCACTTCAAATCCCAGCACAAGAACATATAATACCACCATTCCAATTGAATTCACTTGGAGACAACCGCCAAGAACAACACCAACCTTCGGTACTTCTCCATCTACACAGTAAAAATTATATCCTTCCAGAAAAGAGTGAAATTGAAGTTGGGGAAGCCTGCCCTGTCACTGCAGAAAGAATAATGAGTTGCAGAGGATTGCCTTTGTGGGATATGGGCAGCTGCCAGGCATTTTTCCCCCAGAAGTAGCTACTGCTAAGATGATGCTACCAAGCTATTTAACACGGAATTCATGTCTGAACATAGTCAGGTTTTGGGTAAATTTGTCTCTGTTCTTGGAATCCAGACCCCGGGTAACATCAGCCATTAGCTTATCAAAGCAAAGGGAGATGCGGGGCTGTTGGTCCGAAGGCTGCAAGGCAACAGATAAATGTCACATAAGAACATAACACAAACTTACTGGAAAAGTTTCAATTACTCGAGATTCTAACTAACAAAAATCAGAGCCTAAAACAAAAATAAAATAAAAAACTCTAAAAAAGATATGGATCGCGGCACTAGCTGAAAACTAGAATGCAATCGGATACATCCTTATCATCTGGGGGGAGAGAGTTAATCTCCCCCAGCTACCCAGTTCAAGAAAAGTTACTGAGAGAGAGAGAGAGATCATTGCAGTTCGCAATAGACTTCTATTTCTGGCCAAATTAATGGCCACATTCAGATGGCAAGTATTGCCGACAGGACTACATTCAGTGTTTGCTAATCCACCATGACAATCCACCAGATGAACAACTGAGAACTGTAAGTCCCTGTTGTAAAAAAATACCCATCTGAATGTAAGCTTCTTCAGGCAGATCATTTTTAAGATTCCTTAAGCCTCAAAAGGTAAGCAAAAAAAAACACAGAAAAAGCCTGCAACAAATCTCCTGAACTGTTCAACATCAAGTCTATCAGAACAAATATATACTACCCTATTCAAAATGAAACAGCCAGGTGCTAATATATGAAATAAATTGATAGAATATGGAGATAACCTGTGAAGCCAAAATCTGTGCCTTCAGGTCACTGAATATCTGCAGCCAAAATATTGGATGTCAGCAATGTAAGAGAGAAGTGTAGATTCCATACATATAAGTCATAACGTTCAAAAAGAACTTTGGGGCCAATGAGGCCACTTTAACATTATTCAAAACACCATTTTTTTCCTTCTGATAATCAAACTGATGGAGCAACACCTGGATAGGAACTAGGGTCCATATTTTGGCCACTTCTCTGAAAGAAAATCAGCTGGTCTGTCCAACTTCTTATAAAGAGTTCTTTCTTCTTCATCCTTCTTTTTTTTTTTTTAACAAGCAAGCTGATTCTCAGATAAATATACTATGTTTCCCTCATTTCCTAGTTTCCAGAAGATGTTTCAAGGTTACATCCAAATTTTCAGGATCTAACTTTTTTTGTTTTTTTCGACACAGAAGGATTTCATTAACAATGAGGAAACCAAAACAAAGGAAGCTCCAATCAAAGGATTGGGCAACAAAGGTATAAAAGCATTATACCTCATAACAAAAACAATTATAGAGAGAACAACAACAAAGGAGAGAGTCTGGATATCCACACCTTGTTTACCTAGAAGATTATTCGAGAGAAAATTCGGTCTAAAAGATAATAATTAATTATTAATCAAGTATTTCTACAATACAGACTCAATTAGATTCATTTGTATTAAAGAGTTTCATCTTCGGTTTCTTTTAGATGTACAAATAGGGAATTTCATAGTGCCCTTTAGCATGTTTTGGGATTGTTGCAGATCTTTTCTTGCTGAATATTTCTCTGCTCGACATTATAATTTTGTAGTAGCATATTAAGTCAACGGTCAGTTTCTATCCTTTCTCTGTTTTTCTGAAAGTCAACAGTCGTTCTTGGTTTTTTTTTTTCCAAAACCAAAAACGGCTTTCCTTACCAACTCCCGTATGTTTGTTTCAAATGTGGTGATGCCCATCTTCATTCCTCTGTTGTCATTTGGAGGGAAAAACATCCTAGCAACAGAGTTTTAATGCATGTTGCGGCTATTGAAAACCAAAAAAAAAAAAAAACATTCTTTTGGAACTTGGGCTATGACACAGTCTCATCATCATCATCAAATGTAATGAATAAATAAATTTGAAAATCATTCCACCAAAAAGCTCATGTCCAAGCCAAATATTTAAGACTTTGTAAGACTTTGTGCACAAATCAATCATGAAGAGAACATATTTAACTGCATACAGACAAAAGATTTTAGTACTAATGACAAAAATACAGTAAAATTAGGCATTCAATAACTAATTTGGAGTATCTAATATTACCTGCTCATTGATGAGAATTAGACTCAGCATTGGCCTGCTAAGAGACCACTGGTTTCCACAGTCCTCAAACAAAACAATCTCAAACAAGGTCTTCAGAATCTGTCCAGGCAAAAAGGATAAAATGTCAAATCTAAATCGTAATGACCAATCCGCTCTCACACATTAACAACCTTATAAACTACCTACAAGACGCTATCTGAGACTAAGGTGCCTTTGTGTGTGTCAACATTGAAGGCAGGTTGACCAACAGACGAATAATAGGCATTCGGCCATAAAAAGTGCAGAAAACCAGAACTGCATCAGATGAAGTAAGCACTTCCCATTCGAAATAATATACAATACATTTCAGATTAGACATAAACAGAAATATAAATTTATACCTCAAAAAGATATCAACCACCTTTTCAAGAAATTGATATAAATCCTAAACAAGGAAAATACATGTTCTCGTCATCCAGATCCAACACAATTGGGCAGATTCTTTGCAACTGGGAAGCTAGTTTAGTATCAGGTTCTAGGAAATTAAGGAAGAAGGTTACTTGGCGTTCTCCTTGTGTTCTTCTGAAATTTAATGTGGATGGTGCAACATACCAGGCCGGTTGGCATAGTGTAATACCCCGGGCCCAGTTACAGGGGCCAGATTATATTTAGGTATTTTATATTTAATTTTCTTGATGACTCTTGGAATTATTGGGACCCATAGTTTGATGGAGGAATTCGAGTGGGACTTGTGTTGGTTATACACTTATACCATAGACTCCTAGTAATGTTAGGAATAGGATTGTCATGTGAGAAGGAAATAATAAAACTTAGGAAGATGACTTTGGTAAGGACTCTAACTTCTAGCTTTTATATATTGATCGACCCAAGCCTCTCTCAAGCCATTCTCTCTCTTTTCCACTTTCTTTTCCATCAAGCCAAAGCCTAGTTTAGTATTAGCCTTGAAGAAATTAGGAGGAAGAATCAATTCTAGTTAGCTATAACAGGTGAGTAGAAAATTCTGACCTAATTGTGTATGGTTCTAAATTTTTGGTTTTTGCTCTTGAATATATTTGAATCCTCTATTTTATGGTGAGTAGAGATTCTTATCTACTTGTGTATTATGCCAAATCTGGAACTCTGCCTTCGTATTGTGTTATTATATTTTTGTGATGAGATCGAGGATATAAGGGATGATTCAATTGATTTTCTCATGGCTTGTATTACTGCTACAGTGTTTTCAAATTACTTTTGACCATAGCACACCTTTGTTTGGGTTTCAAACCCCTTTTTCCACAACTAAGCGTCCGTAGTTGGGTAGTAATGTGGATAGGTGGCAGGAATTGGATTCGTTGCAAACCCTTTGGAAACCAGTGAAGACCAGACCTGAAACGGGTTCCCAGACAGCCATTTGGAACTGTTTCTGCTTGTTTCTGACCGTGGGACCCAGGTGGGCCACTTGATGTTAGATCTGATCCGGGGATTCGGAGGAAGACCCACGGGCGAACTTATAGGAGCTGGTCCCACAGGCAGTGGACATCCCTGGCCCATTATCTAGTAGCTTGATCAGATGGAGGTGTGAATGAGGGGAAGATGGACTGTTTGGGCATCTGATAGTTGCGGGGCCCACGGGACAATCCGATCACAGATCTGGTCCGAGCATCCGGCCGTATAGGGCTGGGCAACTTCTGCTTGTAAGGTTGATCATGGGCTTTTGATCAGTGGGGCCCACTATATGAGAGTATGTGACAATAGGCGTGGAGCCTTTAGTTTCTGGAAATGGGTTTCTCGGTTGGCTGTATTAGATTTGTACATGAATTGAAAAGAAAAGAGAGAGAAGACACTTGTTACAAAAACATGGAGAGAGGACAGTCGTGACCTGTCACAATATCATGGAGGTGATTGTGATTTGTTCTTTTTTTTTATATACTTAATCTTGTCGTGGGCCAAGGGGAGTGACCTGATGATCAATCCAGACCATAGATCTACTAGTGGGGCCCACGATCCAAGAACCCAAATGTGTAGGAGAGAAACCCCCTCTCCCAAACTAGGTTCTGAATGGGCGGTGCATGTCTTGAAACTGTTTTGGGACAAAAGAGTTATGTTGTGTCAGAACTCTAAACTCGTAAGTTCTGTTTGGTTTACATCGTGCCCCATTAGATTTTAGAATTTAGAAAAAGGCCCTGGTAGTTTCTGTTTGGTTTACATTGTGCTCCATTAGATTTTAGAATTTAGAAAAAGGCCCTGGTAGTTTTAAGGAAATAAATTTGACCCTTTGGCGTATTTTATAAAGAATGCAGTGTGCAAAATATGATGGATGGGATCCTAAGTTTTCTGAAATTACAAACCAAGGCTTGTTATTCACTGTTATTATTTGCAAATTGTTTGAATTGTTTCCTTTAGTTCTTGATTTGTCAAATGTGCATTTTGGACACTGTTATTTGAATATATGGTGACTTGAAATATGTATGTGGATTAATATAATTATGTCTTTGTTATTTGGGGATCTCACATGGTAGATTGTGTGGTTTGTATATGTATATGTTGTGGCTAAATTGGTAATTGAATAATTCCCTCAAAACTGTAAAGGGTGAGTTATGTAATTGACCTCTCTCACCTCGTACACCAATTTTGATTCGGACTGGGGCAGACTGAATCCACATAATTTGAGAAGGGCTTGATTATGGAAATTGTCCATTACTAATGTTGAGGACATGCTAAATATCATATTTTTGATGAGACATATATTTGCTATTTAATTGAAAAACTGAGATACGATGACGTTGTTTGCTTGGAGGAACCTTTTGGACACCCCTAGACCACTAGCATGTATGGCCAATTTTGTAAGGATTGTTGATGTTGGACCTTTTTGGGAAAGGTCGATTTTGGTGGTACCAGTTTGCTGGTTTTGGGCCTTGGTGGTCGATTTTGCTAGTTTTGGACCTTGGTGGTCGATTTTGTTTGGGACAGAAAAGAATGATTTTGAGATGTGCAGGCATGAGTTTTGGGAACTCTTTGTACATGTGATATCTTTGTGGAACATGAACTTTGGGTTGGTGCTATCAGGTGGCCAGGAAGTTGTCGTTTGTTTGACCCGATTTCAACCTTGGCTTGAATGAGACTTTGGGATGTTGCTTTAATTTGTTGTGTAATCTTATCTAAGTATATGTTTAAATGCATAAATAGATTAGAATATCTATTCACTCAGCTGTACTGATATTTTGTGGATTTGCCCCAATCCAGGTAATAAGAACTTAGCGGCTCAGGAAAATCTTGGTGACCGGGAGATAGACTTTGGGATGTGTACTTGAGCATCGAAGCCACATAGATGAAGAATTGAATTTAATAGATTGTTTAGATTATTTCATTTTAAAGACATTGCAATTATTTTATTTTTATTGGACAATATTACATTTGTTTATTAGATTTGGATTTTTAATACAAGTTGGTTTAAGCTGGTAAATGCCTGAATCTTTATTTGATCTTTGATTTAACCTGTATGTGTGGTGCTTATGAGTCTCGGCACGGAATTTGAAGGGCCCCGGATTCCGGGTCGTTACACATAGGTGGGGTCCATAGATATTATAGAGAAGTTTTGTTTATGTTTTCTAAATATGTGGGAGTTAAGAATTGTAATGAGACAGAGATGTTGGCCAAATTGGATGCTCTTGAATATATTCGTGTTCCTGATGCAGAGCAGGCTACCACTCCACCACTGGTCCCACCCAACATAGTTTTAAGGATATTTATTTTTAATAGCTTCCTAATTTTATTGTAATTAGGATTAGCATTCTGATTTATTTGATTTCCTATTTTGATTTGGATAGTTTCTATTATTAGATTGGATTTTCTTAGGCCCTAGGTTTACTTTGCCTATTTATATTGCATTGTAGGGATGATAATCTCATATTTGGAATTGAATAAAATTGGGATTTTCCCTTGAAGAGGTTTTTCCTTGTGTTAGAAATCTCTGCGAAGATAATTTGAGGTGTCTGTTGACACATGCTTTAGCATCTATGCAAGCCCTAACCCTAGGGCCTAAGAATATCCAATCTAATAATAGAAACTATCCTAATCAAACTAGGAAATCAAATAAATCAGAATGCTAATCCTAATTACAATAAAATTAGGAAGCTACTAAAATAAATATCCTTAAAACTATGTTGGGTGGGACCAGTGGTGGAGTGGTAGCCCGCTCTGCATCAGTTCCTTCCTAGATGAAGTCTAGGAAGATAATTTAACTGTGGAGAGTGATTCATCGAATGCCATCTCCTAGCCGAAGACTGAAAAGAGCCAGAAAATTGCATTTACTTTTCAACGAAATCAAGTATTTTTCTTCCTCTTAGGTGTCGTTCAGAAAATTAGCAAGTCTGCCAATGGCACAGCAGATGCTTTATATAAGGGAGGATGGATCATCTCATTACCTTTAATGCCCACATTTTGTGACGTCGTCATAGTGTAGTATAATGCTCTTATACCTACACGTTCTTTTCTGCTCTGGTTTTATTTGTGTTAACAGTAATCTCCCTTACTCATTAATATAACTTTGGTTATCATTTAAAAAAAATGGTAGTTCGTATTGGCAAAAAGGCAAATTCCGAACATAAATGTTAGGAATCTGTGGAATGTGCCAGATAAAATGGTACAAATCATATGGAAACCAAATGAAAGAAAAGCGAGGAATATTTACCCCATTTTGTAAAAATCAACTTTAACCATTATCATAAAAAGGACAGTCGGCACTCGCCAGAGCCTTATCCTATGAATCTAGCAAGCTCTACTTTTCCGGCCAAAATAAACTTTAATAAAAATATATCGGATCTGAGCAGCCAGGAGATATAAAGTAACCTATTAACCAGATTTCTGCTAAAGAACAATGCAGCAACTTACTTCTGGAAACAAAGTAGGACGCTCTGCAATGTGTCTGGCGAGGTTGAGAGCTGCTGGTGAAGTAGGTGCCTCCCCTGATGTAATATTGTTGAAGTAAAAAGCGGCCAGATTATCAACAGCGGATGCACACTGGCAGAAATATTCAAAGTTTATCAACCAAAGCACAAGAGAATATATATATATATATATGTGAAAAAGAAAAACTCTTCTGCCTATAGGCATCAAACTTTTGAACCAGTGTAGCATCCAAAAAAAAAAAAAAGCCATATAAGAGCATGTGTCAGATAGAACAGAATGTTAATTTTCTATTTACATGAAGATATTGGAAATTACCAATCCAAAAATTAAAAAAATACAAATTACTAGACTTGGTCAATACATAAAAGTGATTATAGGTGCAAATGCAGAACCAGATAATCAGAATGAGCCATACCTGTGATGAGATACTGGTGTCCAAACATTTAAGACCAGATTCGAGGGATCCAACAATATGCAAAAAGGTGCTGGTATCCAGATTTAGAAGGAAAACAATATGGCTATTAAAGAGAACCTCCAAGAATGCGAAATAAGCCCTCGTAAGCTGAACAAGGGAAAAAAAAAAAGAAGCTAAGACAAAAATATGTCTGTAAGGGAAAAAGAATTTAGGAAGTAATTTAATCAGGTTATACTACAGCATATTTTTAACATAGAAAAAAAAACTTATTTACAACATTTCTGACAGGAAAATCAATTGTGAATAATAATTAATAACATCAGAAATGATCCTATCATCACAAATGGCACCACAGAATATATTTACATGACCATGTTTTTCCACACTTCTTTCAGTGTTGATATTTAAAGCTCTAAAACCTACACCTTTTGATATATAACCAAGTTGTTCATATAGGTTGTTTCACATTAATGCATAGTGGTGCTACAAATGTCGTAGTATAAATGGTTCCAAGGATATTTGATAACATTTTTGACAAGTAGATCAATGAGGTATAATAACATTAGAAATGACCATATTCTCGCAATAGAACTGTCTACAATATATTTATTAACATGCATTGTTCTGAATATCAGAATCGTAGTGCAGATCATTCGTACCCACAAATCCAATCAAATAGTGAATCATAGAAGTTTTTATTTTTCTAATAAAATAAAAAATAATTAAAAATTAAAAAGAAAAAGAGTAATTATTCATAATCCATCAATTTTCCCATTCATAACAATATAAATACAATGACAAATAAGTCTGCCATACAATCATACCAAGAACATTAGGACATCATCTATTAATAGGGAAAACCTCTGATAAGCACCTGCACTCAAGTTATTTTGAGAACCGCACCTAATGGGCCCATCTTATGATCCATCCGAGTGGACCATAAAACAAGGAACACCCCCGCCCCCCTCTCCCCAAGTTCGGCATGCATCCAAATGGACTAGACCATTGGGTCAATTGTGCACTTGTTTGGATGGTGAAAACTTGTGGGCTGTTGATCAACTAGTCAAGATGATGATCCGAGCCTCCATCACCACACACAAGGCCTTGTGGAAGGCAACGAGCACCAGTGCTCAACAGAGGGGGACTCATATTAATATATAATAAATGATATGTGTAAATAGTTAAACAAGTATGAGGTATCAAAATATTTCTTTATTTTATCTTTAAATTAAAATATAAAATATAAAATAAAATCCAAACCATCAATCTTACACAGCAGGATATCTCTTTAAGTTAAGAAAGTATTCATAAAGAAATAAATATAAAAAAAGATTAAAAGAAGGAAGATATAGCCAAGCCCCATACGTACAGCCAAACGCTTTAATCAAATACATGTTCTTTATTCATCTCTAAAACCTCCCTAAAGCCGCAAAAATTCTTAAGAGGTTTCATTAACGACTAAATAACCTATTAAAAGAAAAAACACTAAAAGAACAAAGAAAGAAAGAAAGAAAGGAAAAGGTAAAAGATTATTAATATTAACTTACTAGTCATAGCTATTCTCGCACAACCAATTTGTTTGAATTGTAAGATTTAATGAAATGAGTATCGAATCATAAGATTCACATTTGAATCCTAAGATTCAATTATAAATGGGATTCGTTGCAAGGATACGAATTGTTTACCTTAGGATTCGGAATACGAACCGTAGGATTCTAATAATAATGTTTACATGAACATTTTTTCAACACTTTCTTCCGTGTTAATATTTAAAACCTTAAAGCTAAGTTTTTTAGAGGCTATTTCCAATCAATGAACAGTAGTGCTTCAAATGTCCTAGCATAAGTGGTGCCATGGATATTTGATAAAGAGCTCACCTTAAAACTAAGTTTTTTTTATAGACTATTTCCAATCAATGAAAAGTAGTGCTTCAAATGTCATAGTATAAGTGGTGCCAATGATATTAGATAAAGAGCTCACCTTGATAAGCATTTTCGAGTTGACCTCAAGCCTTGCTTAGTTGGTCTTGATTCTAAATCAAGCCTAAGCCCAATAAAGAGACCTAGCTTGACCTAATTCAAGTAAAAGATCAAGCTGGGCTAAGTTCGGCTCAACTTGAGCTCATGCAGGCTTGTTTAATCCACAAGCTGAGCAGCTCAGCTCACTCACATCCCTAGTAGTGATATCATAGAATAGGATCAAACAAACACTATCAAACCCACACGCTGTCATACCTTCCGAAACGCCAAAATGTCAGAGAGAGGAATTGATAGACACATCTTCAAAGCAACATCAAGGGCATCAGCAAGAGCTCTATCACCATAGAGCTCAAACACACCGAAGTTGACATAGTTGCCAGCCAATGCTGTGAAAAGAAATGAAAATCACATTAACTGACGAAGAAAAAGAACAACCAGCGCCATTATACTTCAATAGATCTTATAGAGATTTACCGTCCCCATTGCTTTGAAAGGTTACATTCAGTTTAAGATGTACATCACAAAAATCACAAACGTAATTTGAGAAACAAAGGCACTGCCTATTACAGTTCTTATACATTGAAGAAACACAAGTAACACCACTCTCCATATAAAAGTGTTTCTTGATACACTTACCACGAGAAAGAATGGTTAATGAAACCCATATTCCCTTGTATTTTAAGGCATAAACATCTGTACTAATAGGAAGAGATAAAATCCTTGAGCCATAAGCAACAATTAGTTTGCTGACTTCCCGGAAAAGAAGAATTCCATTAGGAGATGATGAGTCAAAAGTCAATCGCTGAGCTTTGTTCAACACAAACTCTGCCATGAATTTTAATAATGGAGTAGTAACCTGCACCAATTGAAAGACTCATAAATATGAAACTTCACTCATAGGAATAAATTCCACAAATGCAAACACATGATATATACATAAAGTACAAAAGGTAACGAAATGGAAATGATCCAGACTAATATCATAATTAGAAGAAACCTTTTAATTCAGTCGCGACCACATGAAATTCACAAAAACTTGGAGACTTTATTTGACACAGACAGGAGGCATCAGTTGGCGAAATATGGGAAAGACATCATGACAATCTTTTCACCATTTAAAAAAAAAAAAGTTCACACAAGAAAATTCTACAATCAGTTGCAAAAATTATATACCGGACCTCTAATAATATGCTTAAAATGTCACTACATAAATTAATTTAAGTTCATAATTCAACTGTTTTGATTCAGATTTGGATGCTAACCCAATGGAAAAAATCTGGATGCTAACACTTCTTTTTTCTTTTTTTTTTGGTTATCTCGGGTGAAGAATAAAAAATTAAAAAGAGGAGTGTTCGCATACCTGGCTGCTATTGCAGTCCTCCCTCCCTCCCTCCCTCCAAATGCATTTAGCAAGGCTCCCATTATTTCCACTCTAGCCCTTAGATCAGGATTTTAAAAGCAGGCTACATGATGAAGGCCCACCATCTAAGCTCTTATTATTTCCACTCTAGCCCTTAGATCAGGATTTTAAAAGCAGGCTACATGATGGAGGCCCACCTATTGAAAATTTAGGCCATTTAAAATCTTTAAATGTTCCTAGCCTTAGCCAATTTCAATCTAACATAAATAGCCAAATTTAAATCTAACGGAAAATAAGCCCCATCAAAATTTCAATCTAAATACTAAATAGGGCACTAGCCAAATTTCACTCAAATAGATATTGGACCTCAGCCAAATTTCACTCAAATGGAAAATGGGGCCTTGGAATAGGGCCCTACTCACATTTCACTCTAATAAAAAAAGGGCCCTAGCCAAGTTTCACTATAATATGAAATAGGGCCCCAGCCAAATTTCACTCTAATAGAAAATACGCCCTAACCAAATTTCACTCTAATAAAAAATAGGGCGAATGAAAAATGATGTTTAGTATGCAGGTTTTTTTTTTTAGTATTATTTTAGCATTTATACTATATTTTTTCAATTCCAGATATTCTTATATATTTTTTATTTTTCAATTGTGTCTTTTCCTGACCGGAACACAGAGATGTTCCATTTAAGGGCCAAACTGGAACGGAGTTGACAATTGTGTGCTTTAAGCATGAAATTCAAAAAGAACCAAAACCCCCTTCCCAAAACAAAAATTCCCACTTTATACTCCAGTCTATTATGGCTAAAATGGTGTGTTCCGGTGATGCAAATCCGACTTACCATTGCAGCCAAGCTCATGATCTATGTGTGCAAAATTTTATCAAGTATCAATGAGCTGTAATTAGGATTACCTTTCCAATTTCATTAGGATTTCTTCTTTTTCCCCTTTTAAGTTGGCTATTGGTTAGTTTCCTAGTTTGATTAGAATCTTACCCGCTAAGTTTTCTTTTCTTATTTATTAGCGCATTGTAGAGATTGGAACTCAGTTCAGAAGTTATTTTGAATATAACAGTCATAACGGCCGTTACTCTGAAAATATCCGCCGACTATTTATTTTAATTTTTAATTTTCTTTCCCCTTCTTTCTTTCCCAAACCATTTGTGGACCTTCCTGAGATAATGCTACAGGTTCCCAAGGCTCTTTTTTCACCAAAACTAAAGTGATTTACAAGATTTTCATGGATTCTCATATGAAGGCTTCCTCCTCCTCAACCACAGTACCCCTATGTCCATACTCCGCTATTTTAATTAATTCGTTCATCTTGATGTAGTAGAAAAAGTTACTTAAATTTGAAATTCACACACAACTTACTTGGTGACTGAGTAATTGAGTATTGTACTACTGCTATTAGTTTCTTTACTTTAAGTGTTTAACATTAATGGTTAGTTCGAAATTATAGTTACAATGCACATTGTAAAATTTGTGATATTTCCACTTATTTTAATAGATATATGTGTGTGTGTGTGCACACGCGCGCGTGAATCTATATAATTCAGAATAGACTTTACATGTTTCATGTTTCAGATAAGACAGCAATGCAAGATGTTATGACTTACGAAAACCTATATTTTTCTTGAGTGTTTAGTAATGAAAAAAAGCATTTGTTTTATAGCATTTTATAATATTCTAAGTTTTTTGGGTATTTCTTAAGATTTTTTGGGGCAAAATAAAAATTTACACCGCGATGGCCTGTGATGACTGTGAACTGCAACGCAATGCTGTGTCATAATGATTTTCAGGGTCGGCCGCGATGGCGACCGTGACTGCGATTTTAAACCATGGAGCTGCATCCTCGTGTGATGGTTTCTACGGAAACCTTTATCATGCTTCAACACTCTTCTTGCCAACCCAAACTCTAGGGTTTTGAATCATCCAGACGGAATAAACAAAATGAGCAAATTATGGTCAAAACTGACAATTAAGCAATTTTTATTTTTGTCTACAAAAACTATAAGACAAAGGGGGCATGCAAGTATTTTTCTAAACAACAAACCCCACAAACACACACCCCTTCCCACCACCACACCCACACACAAACCAACAACCCCCGCCCTTCTCCTAGAATAATAATGATGATGTTGATAGTAATCATCATAATAATAATTAACAAGTCCATAAAACTACATGATATTTGCATTATTTCACTTGATTTTATGGACTTATGTAGGATAATTTCATCAAATTGCATTGAATTTCATAAAAACATGTAATTAAGCATTCAAAGTGGATTTTATTTATTTTTTTGAATTTCAAATTGCACTGAACTTTTTTTTATTTCAAAGTGGATTTTATCTCAAAATCATTCAGAATTCATAAAATTGCATGGTTTTATCGAAATTATTCTTTTTGAATTATCCTACTATCGCATTGAATTTCTCAAAATTCACACGTAAACATGTACGGTTTCTTTGCATCATTGTGTAGTTCATGAAATATCGGTCAACGTGATATCTTCATACACATACATACGATGTGAATCGAGTCCCATGCACTGCATTATTCTTTTCACACATAAAAATTATTCTATGCTTATTCTTTTTTCTTTTCTTTTTTTTTTTTTTGTGCAGGAAAAATCAGATTTTGCGGTCCGCGTCGAGAGAAATTGAGAGAGAAGGGAAAAAGAAGAAAAGGTTGAAGAACCTACCATGGGACCTACACTCCTTGGGTGTGAATCCCAAGGAGGGGGACGACCATGGTGTTGCAAAGATCCATAATCTCCTCCTTTATCTATATGAAGATATTTGAATTTTCAAATTCAAATCCAAGGCCAAGAAAAGAAAGAAATCTAGGAGACTTGAGGAGAAAGTAAAGCAAAGAAGAAAGAGAAGAGAAAAAGGAAAGAAGTTCAAAAAAAAATATCCAAGCACGTGTTGGACATCAAAGGCTCGTTCATGCCTTGGTTTGCACGCCCAAGGGGGTCCACATCCAACGCAAAGAATTATGAAAATCTGAAAATACAGATTTGGGAATTTTTCTTAAAGTGAAGCGGGCCCAAGCATGGAGTTGCAGAAGCAAGGAGAGTCCTATTTTTAGTAGGTTTGTGCAACAAGCAATTCCAAGTGGGAAACTCCAAGATTTTTTCACAAAACTTGCCAAAAACCCTCCTAACTTGGACTGTCCAAGTTATAAACCTTCCCAAACCCAAGTTGGTTGGACCTAAAGCACTTCCAAACATTATAAAAGCCCCATTTGTGAAGAAGAACATGATGGAGGAGCAATTTTTTATTGTAATCTAAGGAGAAGGGTGTAAGTTGATTCATGCTTACTGATTCTATGGGTGAATAAATTCAATTACAAATCTGATTTTCAGTTTATTAATCTATTTTCTTTGTTTAAGTCTTTTTGATGCTTTATTTTTTAATGATATATCGCATGCTTTAAGACTTCTAAATACTAAAAATATTTTACAGGAGACTAGAGCCTTTTTTTAAATCTCTCAATTAATAAATAAATCTGATTTTTCAGATTTTTGATCTTGAATGAAGTCACCCGTATTTTCAGTACTTAGAAGAACAACTGAACCTAACCCTTAGATTGCAATGCCTTTATTAATTTCTGAGTTTTAGTTTATTTAATTCTGAGTTTATGTTTCCAATTGGTTTCCTAATTAATCTTATGGTGGTTGCAGTTTTCCTTGTTTTCTAGAATAGGTTTTTAGATTAGGAAATAAGATTTTTTTTATGGATGTGATGGACTGTAATTAATTAATTCTCAGAATATTAGTTTGGGTTTGTGTAATTTCATTTAGGTTAGTTTTAGAGTTTTAGTAGGACAGGTTCAAGTTGCTTCTGTCACACTCTGTGGATCGACCCCGTACTCACCAAGATATTACTGCATCGAAGCCTTGCACTTGGGGTTGTTGCGAACAAGAAGAATCCAATGTTTCCATGCTTCCTTAAAGTCATGTTTCATATGGATATCATCCAGACCTCCACTATCCCAAATGAAGAACCCTTTGTTTTTGTAACAACCCGGGCCTACTGTCCACATGATATTTGTCCGCTTTGGCTCATGGGATTTCAACCCAATCTTGCCGCACTATTTTGAAAGGCCTCATGTGGGGTTAAGGCCGGGTCACACTTATATGTTCAGGATCAAAACTTGCATGTTTCCAATGTGGCACTTATGCACCACTGCATACCCAGTCCTTAAGAGTTTCCCACGCCCTCTCTCTCTCTCTAGGGGGATGCTCGCCAGACCCAACGCCCTTCTACAAGGGGGCCATAGGAGTGACAGTTTTCCTTTCCAAAACGAAAACCCATGACATTTTTTGGTAGGAAATCACTCCTAACGTACTTGTTATAACTCCAATGCATTTCAAAACACATGCATGACAAAAGACTTTTAGGTTGTCTGCTTCATAAGAAATGGAACACCTACTTTAGCGCCAAAAAGGAACAAGTACCAGAATGAAATTGACAACTATAATGCCAATTCAATGGCTAGTTAGCAAGAGTAAGATTGATCATAGGTGGATTCAGATGCACCCAACAGGCCAGGCCATAATATACAAGTAGCAATGTGCAAGCTCTCATAGTTTCTCTGAGTGGATATAACTTGGAACATCCATTCAATGACAAATAAAAGGAAAGAGCAACAGATGCAGCACACTGCACAACAAAAGAAACTTATACATATTGCACCTCACCTCTGGCACATCCGTCCAATGCGAAACAGCTTTTAACAGAAGTGGCATGTGTGCAGGATATAGCCAGTCAAAAAGGAGGCCAAATGTTCTGCGACTGAAAAATCCAACAGAAGGCAATCAGACAATTTCTAATAAATACTGAATAAAAAAATGCTTAACCCAAGTTTTAAAAAATACCAAAAAACTACCTATTCGTTGCCATTGTAATCCCTCTAAGATCCCGCATCAATCCAATCAATGCATATTTTACAGCATCAGTCCGAAATACAGCATCAGGTGTTGATTCCAAACTGAGGAAAACCTGCAGTTGGATAAACAAGTCCAAGGAAAAGAGTATATAGGGAGAGAATGAGTTTCATATCAAAATGTCAGAGACGGCATCAGAAACAAGTGTAAAACATGTCCTATTGAATTTAAGTATAAGAAATTGCATAATTCAGTACAACAAAACAGCAAGCAATCAAGGGAAGCCAGCAAAAACATCTTTAAAAAAAAAATGTCAGCTGATGCAGAACAGCAGCTAGTGTCAACTTGTGCAATTGAAGCAAAACAATAAGGAACAACATAAACATGGATAAGACATGAAGTAAGATGTAAAGCAAATTAAAAATGTTTAGCAACCATCAAACCAGCAACAGAGGGTCCATAGAAGATTTAAATTTCACAGGACTGCCTTCCATAAAGAAAACTAAGATGTAAAGGAAATTAAAAATGTTTAGGAACCATCAAACCTGCAATAGAGGGTCCATAGAAGATCTAAATTTCACAGGACTGTCTTCCATAAAGATCAACCAGCCAAGGGTATAATAAAATGTTGTTCTACTGCGAGAGCATCTGTATTCTTCCAGAAATGGAAAGTGTTCCCTCTAAACATAGAATGCCAAAAATAAAAAATAAAAAAAAATCATATACTGCACATCCATC
The DNA here is from genome assembly GCA_029852735.1 of Persea americana. Classification (NCBI taxonomy): domain Eukaryota; kingdom Viridiplantae; phylum Streptophyta; class Magnoliopsida; order Laurales; family Lauraceae; genus Persea; species Persea americana. The sequence continues at coordinate 16,286,294 of CM056811.1, read as the reverse complement.
AATGTTAATCAAAGCCAATCAAATACAACATAATAAGGACATTATTTAAGAACTGGAGTTACAGTATGATGCGCTATAATGAATTTCACAGTGTCCAACTTGAGCAGCATCTTTCCAGTCATATATCTGCACAAAGTACTATTAGTCAAAAATAAATTATCCTGTTGAGAAAAATAAATGAAGTTGCATTATTTCAATGTTTCTAACACTCCCAGTTCAAAGAAATTTCACTAGGTGGAAATGACAATGACAGTAATAAATTAATAAGAACAAAAATGGCAATGACGACAAAAAATAACTAACCCAGATGCCAGCTCCAAAAACAGACTTAATGTGTGCTCAATGACCTCTTCACTCTGCATATACAGATAAGTACAATTTGATGCCAACCAAAAATGATAAACATATATATATATATATATAAATATGAAGTAACACAATATGGTCGTAGCAATTTAAGGTTTGTAGCAATTTCTCCGTGTACCTCTGTGTAGCACTTAAGGTTCGTAGCAATTTTTCCAACAATGACATTAAGTAACACAATATGGTCATGGAGTCCAAGAAGCTCAGATAATCGAGCATATAACTGCTGCAGCAAAGAAAGGGCATCAGAAAATAAATGGGAACAGACAGCACAGTGAAAGGGAGAACCAATGTTTACCTTAGAAGAATTTATTGCCTGATCACCAACATAAGATTTCCGAAAATGCTGGAAGAAGGCAAGAATAGCACGATCAAGTCTTTGCTTGCTTATAGTATGATAGCGCTGTCAATAAAATAATGGTGGTGAATACAAAAGTACATTGCAAGCAATACAAATTCAGTTAGAAACTATAGCAAATAAGCCTTTAATTGCTTTGGTTGGTAAAAGATAGGATGGTTATTGTTTTTATTATTGATGAGAATTCTTAAAACTAGCCAATGCAATGGTAGCTCAGTTGGTGAGGCACCTCCCTTCCACAGAAACAAGGGTTCAATCCCTGGCTGTAGCTAACGGCGAGGGACTTGTGTGTCTAGGCACTTCCCCCCTCCCCTTCAGAAATAATAATAATAATAATAGAGAGAGAGAGAGAGAGAGAGAGAGAGAGAGAGAGAAGATTTTTTAAAACTAAGGGCCTGTTGGGTAAGTATAGTGAGGTGAAATCGAAAGTGACATCATTGGAAAAATATGGTGGTTTGAAAAGTAGAGTCAATTTTTTGGTGAAGTGAAAATGCTGTTTAGATGGTTGTGGTAAAGGAAACTGAGCTTTACTTTACAGCGTTTGGATAACTCAACAGCGGTAAAGTAAAATATAAAAAAGTGGAGAAATGTAAATTCTCAAAAAAAAAAAAAAAATCACGACTTATTATTATTATTATTATGGCAAAACTGCACTTTTTACGATATCGTAGTGTCCATAACAAGGTGTTTATTGGTAAGATATCGTACTCAGCTATTTCTATCATTGGCCCCACATTGGATACTTCCAGTCCATGGTTCATATGAAAACAAGATCATTAAAATTCATTGATAATTAATGGATCTAGTTGTACTTTTTTCTAAAAAATCGTGAAATTTTGTTAATTAACAAACCCCCAGCCTCTGCACCCAATCTATGGTTCCAATCAACCAATCCACCCAACACACACGACCTCACCACAGGCGCATCTTCATCTCACTCTTGCCCCAACGAGTTCTCAAATATACCCACCTCATCAACTCCATCTCAGCATCATCGCCTTCACCCATCCCACCAATCTCACTCATTTCACTATCATCACCTTTACCCCTCATCCCAAGCAAAGGCCATCTCCTCTATCCAGATCCGCAATCAAACCCATCAACGGGGAGCAGGAACTATGTGGTGAGGTTCATGAAGCAGCAAGTGAGCAGAAGGAAGCAACGGACGAGATCTTCATCTTGTCCTCTGTGATCAACAGTGAGATGGCGGCAACAAAGTCGAAGGGCTCTGTTTCATTTTGCAGCAGGCAAGGCAAGGCCAGCTGGAAATGTAAGTGTGGGTCCTTATTTCTCTCTACAATTAACTTGAGATTGATGCCAATCAGACCTGCGCAGGGATGGACAAAGGAGAAAACGTGGGGCAGAGTTGTGGTTTTTGGGAGTAAGAGGAGATGGAGAGGGCACTGAAGGAAGGTGCCATGTCAACCAACAGGACCACTTTACCTGTTGGTTCAGTCATGTTCAAACAGCGATAAGAAGGAAAAAATAAAACTGTTGGGGTGCATATTACTCTTCTTTTGCTTAAGCCTTATGCATCCAAACACGCTTAACTGACAGGCTTTGAACCAGGCCCCACCCAACCCCAACCTATTCAGTGCACATGGGCACCATAGCGCAGGAAAAAGTTTTAGCAGTGGATAAGTCCCATCAGGAATAAAACGAGAGATAAAATGCTAATTTGCACACTATAAAACCCAGAAACTTCGAAACAGGTGATGTGTCTGTATCCTAGCATATCCTATAATTCAATTATATATGAAAAAACCATGCCCACACTATGTCCACTGGGTGTCCCAGCCATCCAGAGTCCAAGATCATAGTTTGGACAGTTAATTCATCCATATTATGAGATCTGACTGTAAAAATGTTTCACCTCTCCAATGCTATGAACAATTCTAAAGAATGAGGATGACATTAAGATTCAAAAGTTCTGAGATGATGACACACTTAACCAAAGTTAAAGGCACAGTGAAGCCAAAATGATATGTTCCCTCAATACAACAATTAAGGACATTTTGGGTCTGGGTAACTCTGACTAATTGTTGAGAACATAAGATACTAGACGTTATAACCAATTTTATTAACATCCTAGGATTCAAGATACGAATCCTAATATTTGACCCATATCCAAGATGGCGCAGCCAAGATCCGCGATCGAGACAATAGATCAATCTCCCAAGGGATTGATCGAATCCAAGAGGATTCCAGCCACTAGAGCACAAACAAAACCCTAAAACGATTCATGAAACTCATGAGCAACTCAGAAAATTATCTTAATGATTGAAATTAAGCATTCTATAACAACTAAGGCATGTACTCTATATATAGGACTGACCATCTTTCTTGTGCACTAAGACTTTCCTAATAATTAAAGAAACCTAATTAAAAGAGTAAACTACTTGCATAACAATCCAAATCAAGTAAACTCCTAATTTAAAGACTTCTAAATAAATCACATTCTAAATAAATCAAATTCTAAATATAATTCCTAATTAAATGGATGTCCTGAGCATATGGATTGGATCCAATGGGTTGGCCAACCTATTGTCTGGCCTGCATCAATTCGCCCCCGCTTAAAAAAATCTCGACTCCAAGGAGTTGACAGCTTGATAATACAGGAGAGAATCTGACCATAACTTCGGGAAGGGTCCTCCAAGGACGAAAATCAATCACAAAAATTTATGTCTTTTCTTTTGATCTACATTGGCATGGCATGACTTGGAAGTTTGACGCAATCTTTTCCTTTGGCCCTTCGGCTAAAAGTAGACCGAAAGTATCGCTTCTTCTGACTTCTGCATTGAGCTCCGATGTGTGATCTAACCATTAGAAGCTTCAGTTGTTTCCTACATACTAACAAATCATGAACATTGACCATCCATCGTTGATCACCGAAAATGAAGTCAATGAGAAGAATTTCAACTATTTGATCTTCATGTGAAACCACTGGAACAATTGATTTGATTTCCAATGATCCAATTGGATTTTCTAGCAGTGGCATGACAATTGAATCCACAGGATGTTCAATCTTTTTGCTAACCTGATCAAAGTCGTCAATGTTTGATTGACCTTGCTCTTCCTCAAATCTTCTATGGCTCTTGATTGACATTGCCTTGATCAATATTGAGTGTACCCACGAAATTAGCCTTGCCATGAACTTTCTCTTTGACGTCATCCGTGATGTCTTCTATCTTCACTTTTGGTGCACTCAGAACTTCTCTCACAACTTGTTGCTCTTTCTGTGGATCTTCACTTGAAGGTGATGATGTAAACGAAGGCGGGGCTGTTGATTTCATTGGAAGGAGTTGAAGCCTTTTTTCATTCCACAAAAAAGAGTATACGTGTTTGCCTTTTTATCATGGTGCACTTTTCAATCAAAAATCCATGGACGTCCAAAAATAATATGAGCAATATTAATATGGATCACACACCAAATTTCGTCCTCATAACTACCATTCTTAAATGATACCAAACATCTATGAGTCACAGGAATGACATGACCATTAGTCCATGTGACTTGGTAGGGCTTAGGAAGCTTCTATGTTGGCAAATTAAGCTTGTTAACCTCGTGCGACAAAATTCATTAAACTACCATTGTCAATAATCAAATTAACGGACCTCTCTTTGACTTGTACCCGCGTGTGAAATTTCTCAACATGTCTCCATTCTTCTTCCTTCTCATTTGTATTAAGGAGTCGGCGAATGACAATAGTGGGATTAACTTCTCCTGCAATGATTCTCTCTTCAACATGAGATCTTTGTCAACATTGTTGCATGCGAGACCTTCTAAGCATACACTTAACACAGATGGCTTCTACGTATGCCTCTTGATCGGTTTTGCAATAATTCATATTTTCCAAAATGTCTGGTTTCAAGCCTTGGACATAACGAGCTAAATCATGCATTTCATCTTCCTCCAATTCGCATATGTCATGCAACTCTCGAAATTGGCAGGTATATTCATCGACCGTCAAGTCTTCTTGCTTCAAATTAAGAAATTGCTCAAAGTAGAACTCATTCTCAAAATACCAATCTCTATTTGTAAGTTTATACCAAATTCTTTGAATTTCAATTGAGTTTCCCAAAAATTTTCATGTTGATTTGGATGCAAGGATATTAAAATTTAACTGCTTTTGAAGAATGGATTAACATGTTGTGTGGATCTTGAGAAGTGGATCACACTAGCAAAGACAAATCGATGGTCGGATTGTAGATGGCTCCAATATCAATAAATTCAATATGGGCCATCCAATCTGATGCAATTGACTTTTGCTGGTTTTTTGTTTTTCCTACTAGTGGGCTGGGTTCAGGTTCGGGCTCACAGATCAGACCAGAACTTAAGTCAGGCACAAACTGCCAAAGGCAGGTGTTGCACACGTGGGAAAAAAGGACCTGTTTGCTCTGTCTTGGGTCTCATGTAAGGAAGGAAATAAGAGAGGCGATATGGGCCTCATACCTGTTTCACTCACGGAACAAAAACAAAGAGAAAGAGAGGGTGTTGTCTTGCAAGGCGTGCTGGGCGATCAACGTGAAGGCTGGAACGGTGACGTCACGTCAGTGACGCTGCTGCTGGCTACTATGGTGACTCCGGTGAGGAAGTAGCAAACTTCGAGGATTGAAGAATAGTTGCTGCTCGTCTGGTGTAAGGTATTCTCTGCAAACCCTTTTCTCCGTTTTTTGTTGTTCGTCTGCAACCCTTTTTTTCTGCTTTTTTTTTTTTTTTAATGCCGATAGATAGTCGAGGGGGTTTTGGGTTTTTTTTTCTCAGAAGACGGTTGGATTGGTTAGATCGTGATGGACGCGAGGGGTTTTTGGGTTTTTTTGGATGAGGGTTGGATTGGTTAGATCGCGATGGACGCTGATACCAGATTGGTGATGGAGGCAGAGAGCAATGCCGACTGTTGGATGGCGCTGCTATATGCTGGCTGCTGGATGGCATTGCTGGATGGTGGTCGTTGCAAATGAAGATCAATTGGTGCCAGGTATGTCTTCTCTCTTTCCTTCCGTCCTTACTCCTTCTTTCTTTCTTTTTTTTGTTGGGTGGGGTTTCAACGAGGATGGGTGTTGGCAGATTTGAGCTTGGGTTACAGTGGTGAGATTTAGGGTTTTGGCTATGTCTGGGTGAAGAGGGGTTTTGTTTGGGATGGTTTTGGTGGCTGGGATGTAGGCTTTGGATGTGGGGGTTTTCTGGCGAGTGGGGAATTGGGGCTGGGCAGATGGGGTCTCGATTGGGCAAATTGGGTTCGGCTGGGCTGGGATATTTGAAGGGGAAAGGGAGGAGACTAGGGCTGGTTTGGTGAGGTTTGGGCAAAGTGGGTGGTTCGGTAGTGAATTCGGTTGGGGGTTTTTGGTGGCGGGATTTGGGTGTGGTGGTGGGTTGGAAGACAGATGGTGGTGAATGGAGGCGGATGGGACGGCGGAAATTCCAGGAAGGATGAAGTCTCCCCGGCGATCGGAATTCAGCTCTTATACCAAATTGGTGAAGCCAAGATTTGTGATCGAGACGATAGATCAATCTCCCAAAGGATTGACCAAATCCAAGAGGATTCCAGCCACTAGGGCACAAACAAAACCATAAAACGATTCATGAAACTCACGAGCAACTCAAAAAATTATCTTATTGATTGAAATTAAGAATTCTATTACAACTGAGGCATGTCCTCTATACATAGGACTAAACATCTTTCTTTTCCACTAAGACTTTCCTAATAATTAAAGAAACCTAATTAAAAGAGGAAACTACTTGCATAACAATCCAAATCAAATAAACTCCTAATTTAAAGACTTCTAAATAAATCAAACTCTAAATATAATTCCTAATTAAATGGATGTCCTATTGGGCCAATGGACTGGATCCAATGGGTTGGACGACCATTGTCCGGCCTGCATCACTCACTAGACAAAAAGATTTGTATCAAAAAAATGAAACCATTTACACGTAAATCATCGGACCAGGTGTGCATCTTAAAATTTTCATTTCTTCTTGTATCAAATTGCCTGTAATTCGTCTGGACAGAAATAACAAAAGCCAGAAGGCAGTTTTTTCAGTCTTTTTACTTTTATTTTAGTTTTTAGAGTTAGAATTTTTAGAGGTTATCCATCTATTAACAAAACTTCTTAAGATAAGAATCTGTGGGATTTTGGAGATGTTTCAGGGAGAAAAAAGAAATAGCATCTACCAAAAGAGTTCAACTAAATGTATGGGTTTCACTCTACGTTCTTTCTATTTTCTTTTTCCTTTTTTACTATTTACGTTCTTTCATTTTTATTATTTTTTTCATTTAGGTTTTATGAATCACTTCTTTAACTTCAGACAGAACATCTAAACCTTCTAAGATTTGAGTATTCTAACTTTATTCTTGGATTTTAATAAAAAGTTGGTGATGATTTAAGTTTCCCACTAAAATTGGAACCTTGGACATACCCCAACATAGTTGGGACAAGGCTTCGATGATCTTGGGCATATTCACACGTGTATCATATATAATATATTGATATGTCAATGACATTCTTCATATGGTTGTATCTTAGTCTTATTCATCACCATATCTTAGTCTATGGATGGAAGATCGATGATTAGAATAACTCCTATGTTTCTTTTGTTTATTTTTAAGTACTAATATAAATTAAATAGAAAATAAATAAACGCCCTAAGATTCACGCTAAACACTTCAAATGACTTACATTTTGATTTCAACTTTCAAAACATTGTTCATAACCATGGATCTTGATTAACATTTGTAAAGGGAGCTCAAGTTCTTAAAAACTTGAGAGAGATGCACTAGTTGTAAGGAAATTCTGGAACCAACCAAACATTATTTGTAAGATTATATGTCCTTGTAAGAATCAATTTGTATAGCTCACCCTAATAAGCCACAGCCACTTCCTAAGAAGTGTAAACTTAGGTTGTGTTTGGTTCAGCTTGTTAAAAGTACTTTTCAGGCTTTTAGCTTTTGAAAAGTCGAAAAGCCCATAAAACTTAGTATATGGTTATTACTATTTTAAAAGTACTTTTCTAAACCAACAGGCCAAATCCCATTTTTTTTTCAACAGAACCGACACTCTAACAACTCCTCATTCAGTCAAGTTTGAGCAAAGCACTTGAGAAGCAGAAATAGTGGCAGGAAATTATCCCTTTTTTTCTTTTTTTTCCCCATATAATCTTTTTCCCGGTCTATTCTCCCTCCTCATTTGCCCTTTTCTATAGACTCGATAACCTATCTGAGACCTCTTCTCCGGCAAGTTGGTGGAATGACTACAAGTTGAGGCAGAGTTGATTGGTCCAATAGTAAGAAGATCTATTCAACCTGAACTGAACCCACTAACAATTTGGGTCAAAAAAGTCAAAACTGGACCAAACACGACAATAAAAAGGCTCGGTCTGAACCCTGAATTACTAGGTTAGTTTGGCAGGTTAAGTAAGGAGCTGTCAGCCACGAATTGGCCAAAACTATTGGATGACATACACTTAGAATCTATGGTTTTTAGTGAAAAACATGGAAGGGACTCAGCTTTAACAAATTTTACCATAGAGAGGCTAGTGTCATTTTTTGAATAAATTTTGATCAGAAGGACCATAATTATAAAATTCTACAAGCTAAGGACTCAAAGGTAATTTCTCAATACTACAGGGACTTCTGAATAATTTAGGCCAAAAGGCAAGGACTATTAAAATTTCCCAAAACAAGTGGAAAAGAAAATATGAACTGAAAATTGGGAACGACTTTGTATAGTGTGCATATGAAAAGGAAGAACCAATTAGATTACAAAGGAATAATAGCAACACCTGAGATGAGCATGCACCTCAGACCTTTGCACCAAAATAGTAGATACTTGAAGCCCCAGTCTGGTACCTGACCCCAAGACGTGGCTTCAAGCACATGTGACCCACTATCATGCATACCACCTTATGCTGAAATAAGAGAAAAAAAATGCCAGCTTTTTCCTGCTAATATACCTGTGCATGTGATCCACTGTCTGTCACATTAATCAGTTGAAAAACACGTGCAGAAAGCTCTGCATCAATTATCTCTTGTGATTCAGCACTGCAAGAGAAAAAGGATAAAAATAAAATTTAGCAACTGAACATAAATCCCAAGTGCAAGAGAAGAGTGAAAAACCTGTCCTACCTGCAACCAGAACTTTGTTTGATCTTTAGAACTGCAGCAATAATATGAACTATCCATGCAAGTTGTCCCTCAATCATAGAAACTTCATTCGCATCTCCACCAATTGGCAGCCTTGCCCTTTCCTACATACATTACAAAAATAATTAATGTAAAAGCCAATCCCAGCAAAAAAATTCCCGCTAACCCATCATTTAACCAAGTAAAATCAGCAAGAACCAACCAAAAATCTGATGTAGACATACCGTGTAACTTTGCAAAATAGGCTCCATGACCTTTACGATGTATAAACTACTGCTCTCATACTGCAATTCCAGAGAAATAAATAAATAACTGGCTGAGAAAATAAATAAATAAATAAATAATAGGCTAAGTCTTAGAAGCTAAATGGAAGTTAGAAGCTGATGCATGCCCTAGGATTAAGGCTTGCGGGGAAGTGCCAAAGCACATGTCCGCATACACTACACGTCTCAGAGACCATAAATGAGGACACACCTCACAGGGAAAACCCAATTTTATTAATGAACTCTCTGAATATTCCATGTCTATAATGCCATATAAATAAGAAAACAAATCTTAGGGGGTAAGAAACCTAAACAAACAAGGAAACTAATCAAACGAGAATTCTATCCTAATTACAACTAATTAAAACAATTATTAAGCAAAATAGGAAAATCCCTAAACTATCATGGGCCCTACACATGTGGCCTTTGAGGTCTATCCTGAATTAGAAACCCAGCATGGTCAACCAACTATTTGAAACAAAAAAGAGTAATTCTATGGCAAAGAATAGCAAGTAATATACCATTACAACCATACACATGATCAGTGCTATGTGCCTACGTGCATGTGAAGCCAAGCTTTCGGTAACCAAGCTTTTTGCAAGACTAACCATTCACATAATGTGGCCGATCACCTATGGAAGGTACCCATTATATATATCCACCATTTGCATGACGCTATGGTTCAAATTAGCCACTACGTAGAGTAGTGGCCGCATTATCAGTCGTAGTGGTTGAGGCCACTATGCTATTTAGAAAATAGAGCACTACGGTCTAAAACTTAATAGAGCCAAACGGTTTGAATTTAAAACACTATTTTTGTTATTTCTTCTCCTCAAACGCCTTTCCTACGGTTGTCTCTACCCTTACATGGTTCCAAGTTACTAAAAAAAACACAATATTGGTTGCTCCACGAGATTCAAAAAATTTTAACTCTAAAAAAATTCACTGTTACGCTGCAACATATCGCCACAACCACTACGTATCACCTACTACATAGCATTTTGACCACCGGCCGCTGCGCCTACCACAACCACTATTTTTGTCCTTCCATGATGTAATCTATTCAATCATGTCATTATTTAATGTTGACAGCTCTCTGAAATGTCACTAATATGCAACAACAAACAGAAAGATATCAAAGCATGGCCATCCCATTAAGAACAGCTTAGATTACCAAAATACCTGTAACACAGACTGGTATGGGGAAAAAGTTCTCTTGATCAAGCATCATATCATAACTAATCCAAAATGAAAAATTCACTAAGACAAGAATTATTTAAAGATAATGAGATCATAAGTGTTTCATTCTCGATGATGCCATAGAAATCTAAAGCCCACATATGATGATATGGACCTGGAATCTGCAAAGGTACGGAAAGCACTCTAACTGATCCTGAAGAAGCTCAACGTTGTCCAAAGGATTTTCTGAAAGGTCATCTGGAAATCCAGCCTGAAATAATATCCCAGAAGTAGAAGACTGTGAATGTTTACTCATCATATATATGAAGTTTCAAGCACACCTAGAAAGTTAATTTTAGACCAGTTGTTTAAAAAATTAATCATAATATTACCTGAACAGAATCCAACCTTGACCCGATAAATCCTTCAGTTATTTTAGGCACATATTCATCTAACAGACTCGGTGTATCAGCTTTCAAATAAGGCACAGATGTCACCAATCTGGACCAGAGTCCTAAAAGGTAGTACACGCTGCTGCTGGCCCACTGAAAAACAAACATGATAACAGAATCAGCTTTGCATGTCATTATTGTTCTTTGTATGTGGATAGCTTTATATGATACAACTTTATGGCTCCAAGAGAGCACAACGGAGCAGAAATTCCCAGTCTAACCTGCCATGACTGAAGAGACTTTGAAGTAAACTCTGCTACCAAGCGAATCCAATCACTATAGCCTTCCACATTCACAAGCTCAGATAACTGTAATGCATAACAAAAAACGAGCTTAACATATTAAACATATGAATGATTTTCAAAATAAGGGAACTTTGAAAGAAGTCCTAAAAACACCCATACAAAATGTGCTGGGAAATGTAGTTGGGAGAGACATGGAGAAAAGATAACATAGATAAAGCAAATCTAGAACAAGCCAGCCTGAAAAATTGCAAGCAATAACAAAAATAGCACTTTTCATAGGCAGATCCTTGGGCACAGAATGGAGTTTGCAACTCCTATTGATACTTTTCAATACCATAAACAACGGCAATTTTACTTGAGTAGCATTTGGCATCTCTACATTTTTGCCTCTATTTCTCTTAAAACTAGTTTAGAATGGATTTAGACCGTTTGGGGCACCATTGTTCCCACCCCTGTTTCAAACTCATGAAGAAGGTAAAAACTTTATTTGGAACAGCCACAAAAATGCCAAATTTGAAATAGATACAAGCGTCTGAAGCACACAGACGTGCACTGCTACAGTGAAAAACACAAGTTGCAAACCTAACTGGTTTTTTCATTTTTTTTAATTGTGGGACCCCAAAATGATGATCCAATTGGCAGTCTTCAGAAGCCCAAATAAAGGCAATGGGTCAAATTTGAGCCGTTGATTCGTCACGGATCTTAAGATATTTGAAAAAGGTAGACCCTTAGATCGGCATTTCTGGACTTCTATTGGCCCCTAAATCACAATGGGAACCATTCATCCTCTTTGGAGGGTGGAAAATGGCAATGAGGTCAAATTTTCAGCCATTGATTCATTGTGGATCTCAAGATATTTATGAAAAAACCGTCAAATGTTGGATATACTCAGGGTAAATCGTCCGCACTTCCATGAGTTGCACAGCCAGATGGTTTTTTACTTTTTTTCATTTTTTTTTTAAATTGTGTCCACTAAATCATGATCCAAACCATGGGTAGTCTTCAAAAGCCAGTCAAATTCGAGCCGTTGACTCCAAACGACCACAAAATATTTGTGAAAAAGCAAACCCTTAGATCTGCAATTCTGGACTTTTGTGGGCCCCTAAATCACGATCCAAACCATTGCTCATCCTTGGAGGCTGAAAACAGCTTTTGGGGACAAAACTCTAACACTTGATTCACTGTGGATCTTGAGGAATTTACGAAAAACCATCAACCAATGGATATATTCAGGTTAAAAGGTATACAATCTACACTTTCACGAGTTGCACAACATGACCGGTTTTTCTTTTAATTCTTTTTGTGGGCCACTAAATCACAATCCAAACCATTGGAATCCTTCAGAAGCCCAAAAAAACTAGTGGTTCAGATTTGAGCCGTTGATTTGTTGCAGATCTCAAGATATTTTTGAAAAACTGCAGACCCTTAGATCTGCATTTCTAGACTTCTGTGGGCTCTCCTAAATCACAAACCAAACCATACATCCTCTATAGCAAGCTGAAAGAGAGTAGGGGATCAAATTTCATCCTTGATTCATCTTGGATCTCAATAAGTTCTTGAAAAACTGTGAACTGTCAGATTCATAAAATGTCGATTTCAAACAATCTTTTTTTATCTTACCAAACATGCCATTTGTAAAACATCTATTTCAAATCGCTCCATTCGAAACATATCTATTTCATATTTTCATAGAGATAAGATTTTCCAGAGGACCTTTAATTCATTACTTTAAGGTATTCTCTATAGCCAACCACAAGATTCTCCCAAAATGTGGGAGGGCCGGCCATCAACAAATAGAAGGGCCTGTCATATAAAAAAAAAGATACCGCTCTACACTGGCCAAAGCACAACCCACTGCATATTTACATTTTGCATGTATTCAACTTTTCAATGATAAGTGGGTTCTATCATCTGTTTCACCTGTTTTGGATAATCTAAGCTGAGTCAACCTACAACCACAGAGTTGCAACAGTTAGCGGGTCAATCTTGTGCTATGGAGTTTCCTCACTTCTTTTTTTCTTAAAGAGAACTTTTTTATTACCTTTTTTTCACTACTCTTTCAGTTTTGCCCATAGCCAACTTGATTGTTTGTAGTTGGCTTTGATTTTTTTATGATAGATAAAATTTTATTTCACAAAACAAACACTACAAAAACAAAACAACAATGACAACCACAGCGAATAAAGAAAAAACTTAAATGAACCTATACATCAAAAGAAATAGAAGAGTAAAAAACTCCTTCCCTTGTAAGACCATCTGCCATCAAATTAGCTTCTTAAAATATGCTCAAAAGAAGCACCCAACTTACTTGAAATATCCTCCACCACCTCCACCCAATCTGCTCGCCTCCAAGGATGAATAGCCTTCCCATTGGAGTAGGGCTACAACTTGACACAACTTTTTGATCTGTATTATTAAGACTAGCCAATGGCTATTTATAATGCACAATTAAAGAAGTCTATTCAAACTAGGAAACCTAATCCTATGATACTAGGAAACCTTCAAAAGTCAAAACACTCCTAAAGTAACACAAAACTCCTAACTTTAGCCTACCATAAACTTATTCTTAAAAAAAAAAGTAAACACACTAACTTAAAATTACAAATGAACGCTAGTTTCCCAACACTCCCCCTCAAGCTGCTACATAGATACTATGACTGGTTTGGAATAAACTCATAATCTGCATTCATAACTACTCTAGTGAAGAACTTTATTAGCTTGATGTTAAGCATCTATGTAGATCTTCAATTTGTCATGCAACCTGACTGACGAAGGAGACAAATTTCATGTGCTCCAGAGCATTAAAAAAATAAAAATAAATAAAAAACAAAACAACAACAACAAATACAGAACTGTTGATTCAGATTGCGACTTGGTATGCTACGCTGCATATTCGAAGAGGTTAGAATGCTACACAATATTATAGTCTTTCTTAGTTTTTTAGTAGGATTTACATACAACCCTTCAATAGATGAAGGGATCACCATCACTCACTGCAACAATAAATGAGCACTCACCCATAATTCACTAGTTACTTGGATGCACAATAACAAGTAACTATTGTGGAGTCTTCACAGAATTTTCTTCCTTGACTTGAACAGTCATAGAATCTACTATCTGCAGGTTCTACACACAAACAGATACAAGTTCTGAACTAGTCTGCTGAATGGTGATGCAAGCCCTAGGGTTATGGCTTGTTCTAATGTGCCAACGCATGTGTCCGCAAACACTTCAACTAGTCTCTGCAGAGACGATAATGAGGACGCAGCTCAATGGGAAAACCCAAATTCAATTAATAAAACTACGAGAAATTCGTCTCTACAATGTCATATAAATAGGAAAACATGACTTGGGGCCTAAGAAATCTAATTAAGCTAGGAAACTAATAAAACTAGAATCCTATCCTAATTACAACTCTTTAAATAAAATTTTAAAACTAACATCAAATAATTAGTGAAATAAAACTCCTAAATTAACTTGGGCCCTACACATGTGGCTTGAGGTTTATCTGCATCATTCTACCCAGGTTGGAACGAACTCGACCTCGAGTTCGGCAAAAGTCCACCTAGGTCGAAGATTAATCTGACGAGCTTCCTATTTATATAAAACTTCTTTTGATGGCTGGATGTTATGGGGATGTGAGATCGAACCATTTGGCACTTCATGTATGGAATTCGCACAATCAAATCACAATCTCTAAAATTTTTTGTTGTTCACCTCGAAGTTTCCATCGTTGATCCCCGAAGACAAATCAATGTGAGAATTAACGTGGGGGATTGCATCAACCATGGAAGAAAATATCAGCCGTGGTGGCACAACCCGCCACGCTACGGAGATTTTGGCGGAAAACGCACCCGTAGCGGCCGCTAGTGGCGGATGGGGTTAAATATAGCCCGTGACGACTTTTTCATCCACTTTTGTTACTTTTTCCATCTTCCTTCCTCTCTTTTCTCCATTTTCACTGCTGTGAAGCTTCTGTGTGTCCCCCTAGTGGTCCCAACTCCATTTTGTCAAGATTTGTTGCTACCAAATCAAGAGATTCAACTATTCTAAGGAATCTAAAGAAGATTCATCATCTAGGTATGCATTTCTTTGTGATTTTTTACAACTTTTGAGATTATCACTCTCTAGCTACTATGAATTACAACATAATGGCATCATTGTCTTGTTTTATTGTAGATCTATGCTTCCTTTTGATCTTGCATGCATATCTTTTGTTTTTTTTATATTTATTGTTAATTTTATTTTAGGATTTATGTTATTTAAAAAAAAAAAAAAAAACATTATGGAAATTTGGAAAACTCATGAAACATCTTGAAAATAGCTTCTAATTGTTAGATCTATGTTTTCCATAGATCATTCCAACATATATTGGTTGTTATTTAATTTTTTTTCCTTTTTTTATTTTCGGAATTTTTGTCATTTCAAAAGAAAATACATTATTACTTATGAAAAACTCATGAAACAGCTTGAAAATTGCTTCTAATTGTTAGATCTATGTTTTCCATAGATAAGTCCAACATATATTGGTTGTTTTTTAATTTTTTTCCTTTTTTTATTTTCGGATTTATGTTATTTAAAAAAAAAACCATTATGGAAATTTGGAAAACTCATGAAACATCTTGAAAATAGCTTCTAATTGTTAGATCTATGTTTTCCATAAATCATTCCAACATATATTGGTTGTTTTTTATTTTATTTTTTTTCCTTTTTTTATTTTCGGATTTTTTGTTATTTAAAAAAAACCATTATGGAAATTTAGAAAACTCATGAAACATCTTAAAAATAGCTTCTAATTGTTAGATCTATGTTTTCCATAGATCATTCCAACATATATTGGTTGTTTTTTAATTTTTTTCCTTTTTTTATTTTCGGATTTTTTTATTTTTTGGAAAAAAAAATGTGAATACTCATAGACAACCAATGAAACCGTTGGAAATGCATTCTAAATGATAGATCTATGTTTCTCATAGATCAATACATCACATTTTGAATGTTTATTGATTTTTCTCTATATTTTTAATAATGCCAATCAAATGTAGTGAAAAATGCTCCTAAATATTATATTTATGTTTGGCATAGATCAATCCAACACACCTTGTCTTTTCCAAATTCTGTTTTATTTTCTTATTTTTGGATTTTTAAAATTTTTGAAAAATAAATTATACTTTAAATAATGAAATACCACTTAAATGTCAAGAGAATGATTCCTAAGCGTTAGATATATCATATATGTTTCCTCTAACATGTTTCTTTATTTTTTTAATTTTTAATATACTACTTGTTTATATTTAATTATTTATAGCCAGGTATTCAGTCTTCTATTGATAACTTAAAATGCCTTGTGGTATTGATCCCGCATGGAGCTTTGGTGAGGCAGTTGAGAATAACAGGTTGAAAATCAAATGCAAGTTTTGTAGGAAAGTGACCAATGGGGGCATTACAAGATTCAAGCACCACTTGGGCCACATTTCTGGCAATGTTGCTAGCTATACTGAAGTACCAAGGGAAGTCAGGGAACAAATGAAAGCTTTAGTTGGCCAAAACAAAACTAGAAAAATAGAGATCAAAGAAAAGAGGCAGCAAGATATTGATGCTGCCCGTTATAAAGTATTTGGGGATGAATACTTCGATGAAGAAGATGCACAAATGGAGGCTGCACACCGAGAGTCCATCATGAGTCAACACGAAGAACAGGAACGTCGTGCATCAAGCACATATTATGATGAAGGGGGCTCATCTACTGTGCCAAGCAAGGGCAAGGGCATTGCTCGGGCCATGCATAGGGCATTTAGCATTCGAAAACGGAATGTTGATGTAGAAATTATCTCTACTAAAAGAGCAGTTCCTCCCCCTGTTGATCATCTAGCACATAGAAAAGAGGGAGCTAAACAACCAAAAATATCGTGTTGTGAAAGGGGTAATAAAGGCTGCAAGAGATAGGTTAGCCAAAGCTACAGCAAAATGGCTAATTCACAAGAACATACCACCTACAGCAGTAGATTCCCCATATTTCCAAACTATTCTTGATGTTGCCGCCGAAGCTGGGCGGGGTATACAGGCGCTCTCCGTATATGATGTAGGCACTAAATACCTTAAAGAAGAATATATAGAAATAAACGCTTGGGTGGAAAAGTTTAAGCCCATGTGGCAACAGAATGGTGTTACCATCATGTGTGACGGGTGGACCAATGGCACCCAAACACAATTAATAAACTTTTTGGTGTATTCAGTCGCTGGGACCGTCTTTGTGAAGTCCGTTGATGCAACTGAACATAGACGGACAACCACATATATATATATACACTCTTATGGATAAAGTTGTAGAGAGTGTGGAAGAGGAGCACATTATACAGATTGTTACAGACAATGGCGCCAATTTCAAGAAAGCAGGTAAGTTGTTAATGGACAAGAGAACCCATTTATTCTAGACCCCATGAGCAGCACACTTTATAGATCTCATCTTGGAAGAGATTGGAAGGATGACAAAAGTGGCTTCATTGATCAAGGCATGTAGAGGAATTACAAGATTTATATATGATCATTCATGGGTGTTAGGCTTAATGAAAAGATACACAAATAACCATGCCTTGGTGCGTCCAGGATTAACTCGGTTTGCAACCCATTTTCTAGCTATGGAAAGCCTTGTAAGATTAAATAACCATGCCTTGGTGCGTCCAAGATTAACTCGGTTTGCAACCCATTTTCTGGCAATGGAAAGCCTTGTAAGGTTTAGAACGGAGTTGATTCAGATGTTTGCATCGGAAGAATGGCTTCGTTCGAAATGGGGCAATGCAACTAGTGGTCCGGAGTCTGAAGTCCCAAACCTAATGAGGGACAATAAATTTTGGAAGAAAGTGAGGAAGGTATTAAAGGTTTTTGAGCCTTTAGTTAAAGTGTTGAGGCTTGTAGATGGTGATGACAAGTCGACAATGGGCTTTATATATGAAGCAATGGATCGGGCAAAGCAAACCATTATGGAAAATGTTAGATATCACAAGAAATATATAAAAATTATTGATGCCCGTTGGAACGATCAGTTGCACCATCCATTGCATGCTACAGGTAATTAATATATATCTTTAATACTTTTTTGTTTTCCTAACTAATGTATTTATTATCATGTTTGCTCAAAGTACATTCTACATATTTTTTATGTAGGTTATTTTTTGAATCCTGAATTCTATTATCCCACTGCCGAACTACACACCGATGCAATAGATTCGGACTTGCGGACAAGATTACGAGAGGTATTCAAGAGATTGTGAAACCCAGATGATCAAATTGATGCCATACAAGAGGTGAGTGGGTGGTCACTTAAGAGAATTTAATTATGCTGCCAAGTGCCAATGGCCCAATTGCCATATATGCTGTAGGGGTTTACTGACTTATTTCTAATTTTCACATTGTAGATATCTACGCATACACAAAGGAGAGGAACCATTGCCGACCCTCTTGTGCGACGATCGATTGGAAGGATGCCACCTGGTAATATGACTATGAACAAAAGACCCCACCGGCCCACCCAATAGTCTTGAATCTTGATCTATTTATCTTAATTGATGAGAAGGACTTGAGGGTTACGAATATCTAATTTTCTTTATTTATTTTTTGCATTTCAGCTGATTGGTGAATGAATTATGGAGAGAGTGCTCCACATCTAAGGAGAGCGGCCGTTCGCATCCTTAGTCAAACTACAACATCTTCCAACTGTGAGAGAAATTGGAGCACTTTCTCCTTGATCCACACGAAGGCCAGAAATCGGCTTACCATGCACAAACTCAACAAGCTTGTATACTGTCATTACAATCTGAAGTTGAGAAACAGAACTAAGGAGAGAAGGGCAAGGGATGATCCTGCTTATTGTCCTATTAATTTGGATCACATATTCAGAGATGACGATCCCTTACTCTTATGGCTAGCCGAGATAGAGGATCCACTGCTAGATTCAAATCCAGTTTTTCAAGGAACGGTTCAAGAGTTGATAGATGAGAATATGGGTGAGGGCTATGAGGCACCTGCAGATAGTCAACCACCTCAAGGAGAAGGTACCAGTAGGACTAGGAGTGGGAAAGGACCTGCTCATATTGGATCTTCTGAAAAAGCTAGTTCCATCACCGTCTCTTTGAGTAGCCATGGTGGAACTGGAGGAGATGGAAGAGACAATGGGACAGGTGGTGCTAGTGAATACTATCAACATGATGAAGACGATGTCGTTCCTGTAGAGGAAGTACATGAGTTACATCCATCTGGATGATTTGATCCAAGCCGTGGTTATCAACAGCGCCGAAAAAACTCACCACCTGGGGCTGGAGGTAGTAGTGAGTAAGGAAATATGGGTGGAGACGTTGGTGGACAACAAGTGGCATCATGGACTGATTCGTGAGACCCTAGTTACAGTGGACAAGGACTCTCACAATATTTTCCATATGGTCAAGTGCAACAAGGAGGAGAAGAGTCTTCAACTTCAGGGTCCTACTCATATGGATACGGTGACTATGGTGAAATGCAAAGATATCCACCTCCACCTCCTCCAAGTTCCTATGATGCGGCTGCTTGTTTGGATTTTTGGATCCCAATTCTCATCAATATCAAATTCAATATGGTGCTGATAGAAATGATAACAATGATGGGGATGAGGATAACCATGACGCCTTGAATCTTGGTAGACATTCCTTTTGGTGGTGATTAAGGTATACCTATTTCCTTCACTAACTCTCTACTCTTTGTCATTTCTAAATTGGTGTTGATTGTTGAATGTTGATTGTTGATCACTTCATAGTTTATTCACTTGATTGAATTTGAACCTTGAATGTTGAAGTATTGATATTTGATTTTTTTTTTTTTTTTTTTACGAGCTTTCGATTACTTTCTAAGTTAGCATGACTAAGAAACATAAATATATGTGAAAAAATTAATCATTACTATTATTTTCTATTTATACAGCAATAAAGGACCCATATATTGAGAGCACCGCTACGCCCCCTTTTCTTACTTTTGCAAAAGAACCACATTTTCTTTCATTTTACAATTTTCTGGAATTTTTTCAGATTTTTTGGTACGCTACGTATTGCCCGCTTCGTAGCAGTTTGGCAGCGGGCGTAGCTACCGCTATTTTCATCCTTGGCATCAACTTGTTCGTCTTTCCTTGCTGCTTGTATATTTTGATCGCCATTACCCATATGAGGAAATTCGAGGCCAACTTTAGTTGTGGAATCGTTAATGTCTTGGTCTAGCTTCTCAGACTGCAATTCTATGGCCATTGGTTCCGCAACATTATGGTTTGCTGTATTTGAGGTAATTTTCCTTCTTGAGGTATAACTTTCCCCATATGAGATTGTTTAGGGCCTGTTTAGCACTTTACTAGATTAGTAAAAGTGAAGTAAAGCCTCCATTTTTTAGACAAGGGGTCACATAAATAGCACTTTAATTCAAAATTTCCTCCATCTTTTTCAAAAAAGTTTAAAAAACAACCTCCTTTCTCCACTAAAAGACAAAAAGTCTCCACTTCTCTATACAAAAAGTCAAAAATATTCCATACCAAAAAAATAAAAACAAAATACCATCATAACCCCATTAAATTTTATTCTCTTAATTTGATGCTTTACTACATTTTATTTTACATGTAAAATTACCAAACTGGTCAAGCATGCACTCCAAACGAATTGCTTTCCAATAGGCCTTATGAATAGTCTTGCAGTCATTCATTCTCTCCACTATATCCGGTCTCAAGCCTATCAGAATATTAAATCGTGTTCCCCATCATCCTTTAATCCACATGCATCTCGGAGCCTTGAAAATTGGTCAACGTATTCAACGGACTATTCTTCTCGTTTCAAAGCAAGAAATTGCCGAAAATATTCTTCATTCTCAGCATACCATTATCCATATTTAAGCGCATATTTGGCTCTTTATAGAATTTACTAATATGCAATTTCATATTGATTTTGACGTAATAACGAACCGACCTTTTCTATAGATCTGCTCACCATAATCACACGTGCAAAAACTAGTTCAAAATCTAACAGAGGATGGGTCTGCAATAACGAAAAAAAAAATCATGACCTTCAATCTGGTCAAAATCTGCCATTTGACTGGTTTGCAAGTGTCAGGAGTGTAACGCTGGTGGGCTTCAAATTGCAAGTGGGTCAAAATTGAACTCAAGTGACCCAGACCTTGAAACTAGGTCTCTTTTCGTTTTGCCTCGGTCCTTGTGCTCAACAGAGAAGAGAGGGTTAAAACCACTTTTTCCTTTGTGTCTTTTTTTTTTTTTTTTTTTTTTTTTTTTTTTGTCTATCCTTCTTCAAGCGATGGAGAGTGCGATGGTGCAGAGAAAAGTAGCAATTGGCAACGAGCGGTGCAACAATTGTGGTTGACGGCGATCAATCCTTAGGCGATGACAACAAAAGAAAATGGAGAAAAGGACGAGTACAACCCTTTTTCTCCTTGTTGTTCATCGAATGGTGAGAGATGTCAAGCAAGACGTAGCCGATAGAGGGAGTGTCAGGCTTAGCGATGCTCTGTGACAATGGTGTTGCTGATAACAGTGACGCAATGAATACGATGTGCGCAAGTGTCAAGTACGCTTCTGCTTCAATCTCTCTCCTTTCTTCTAGTTTTTTTTTTTTTTTTCTTATGGTGGGGCACCACGTCAGTTTGGCAGAAGGGTTTAGGTTGGAAGGAGGTGGGTTTTGATTTTTGGGGGAAGAGGTAGGGTCCACGTTCGGGTTCGGGTTCGGTTTTGGGGTAGCAGTAGACATTGATGGTTGGGATTTGAGTTGGCTCGACTGGGATGGCCAGAGCCAATGGTGGCGATATGGCTATGGAAGATGGGTTAGGGAAAGGGAAGGGGGCGGATTCAGGATTTGGGGTTTTTTTGTGTAGGTTCTGGGAATGCCAATAGAGATTCGACAGGGGTTATGATTCAGTTTACGGTTTGGAGTTGGGTCAATGGTGATGGGGACTTGGGTAAGGGACAGTGGATTCCATTTGGAGGGAATGGAGTTAGGGTTTATTCTAGGAACCACAAAGGAAGGGACACCAGTAACATCATCAGCAAGGAAACTGTCTCGACAAGCGGCAGAGGCAAGAACAAAACCAGCAGAGACAAACAAGTTGCGTCCACCGTGAGAAGAATCATAACAGTGATCAGTGCTGCAAGAAGAGTGGAGCATGTTTCAAGTGTGGTTCTTTTGATCATGTCGTCAAGAACTATCCTCTGTGGGGAGACCAAGGCAACAGGCAACAGCAGCAGCAGCAGCGGAACCAACAGCAGTTAGTCACTGGCCCTCAAAATCAGGCACCAATCAGACAAGTACCTCCAAATGTTCAGTATCAGGCAAGACCACGCCAGCAACAGTTTCGGCAAGAACAACATTTGGGGGCTATGACAATTTGGGGTTTGATTCGGTGAATGGGGAAAGGCGGCAGGGCTAAGAGAGAAAGAGAGACGGAAGGTGGAAGATGGATGTCAGGTGAAAAGGAACGAATGGAATGGAATGGATAGGCTCCAATCGGTGATCAAAGATTGATCGAAGCCAACGTGGATGTTCGCTCTGAAACCAGCTGATGCAGGCCTTAGGGTTAAGACTTGTTGGAAATTGACGAAGCACATGTCCGCATACACTTCAACTAGTCTCTGCTGAGACAACAACGAGCACGCATCTCAATGGGAAAACCCAAATTCAATTAATCAAACTCTAAGAAATTCTTCTCTACAATGCAATATAAATAGGAAAACATGACTTAGGGCCTAAGAAACCTTCAACTACAATCTGATTTACTGTGTAACTCAACAACACTGCTGATTCTACGCTGCCCAACTTGTAAACTTCAAAAACTTAAATCCTTATTGGGCGGGTTTCAGCATACCAAAGCTAATGCCAAGCCCTAGATGGGAATTTGAGAGGGGAAAAAAACCTTCAACAAACTCTTCTCTTTCTGTGCAGATGAGAATCCTACACATAGAAGCAACTGAATGGTCCTCTAGTAATGAAGCGTCACTACTGTTACCGAAAAGAACCAGGAAAGAACGGCAAAGAAACAGCGCCTTGTGCAGGCAACAGTCCATACACTAAATAGACACCCCTGGAACTGCTCAAATTTGAGTAAAATCGTCAAAGAAGGCCTATCCTTGCTTTCCTATTTATGTCTCCTACCAACTACTGCAGAAAACAGCTAGCTTATCCTGCTGCAAAATTACTGCATAAAACTGCACTCAAATTGTTCAAAGGCGGCAACTATCCAAACCCTAAATGACCTTTGATTCACTGCTTGCGATAAAAAAGCAGTCCCTTAATCATAACAGCGATGAATTCTTAAACCCCACCTCAAATGAACTTCTACAAAAAAACCTGCACCTAAGAAACTTCGAAAAGCTTGAATCTGGACTGTTTTTCACCACAACCCATGTAAGCCTGAGAAAAACTTGAAAATATGAAAAATGCCAGTCTTATTCTTCACATAACAGCTGCTGGAAAGATCTCCAAAAGGCCTCCTGCAGTCCCAAATCAAAAAACGCGACAAGTGGTAAGAATATTGCCCCGGCGGCAACCCAGAAATTCTGACGCAAGTCTGGAATTGAAATCAAGAGACAAACTAAAATATTGCTTCACCCTGCCTTCCTCTATAAATTTCCTTTCTTCCCTTACAACTCCAATCTGAATTCTTCTGTAATAACCCTAATCTGGATTTTCTGCCATTTTCAGATGTAAAATAAAGGTTGTGTCTCAAAGGTGATTTAAGGCTCAGCTATTTGCAAGGATACAATCAAAGATGCCGACTCAAATTAGGAAATCTAATCACATCCTTAATAGATAATCCAATCACATAACTAATAGAAAACCTAATAGATAATAACACCAGCCTACTATAATCAAAATGGAATCTACTCATAGTCTAAGATGAACTCATCCTTTCCATATTCAAACGAAATATAGATAGTCTATTGTTCCCTGCAATCACATGGTCCTTTCAATAAATGGTCTGATTGGTTACAATAAACACAATCCTTTGATCTTGGTTTAATGTTTGACTAAATGTTCATCATGCTTTACTAGAGATCACTGTTTGTCTGTAGAGTACATCACTGTCACATTAAACTCTTTTGTGTTTGTAAGAGCCGGTGGCCAACTTGATTAGATATGTCATGGTTCTTCCAGAAAAAAATGGATCATGAGGCTTGACAAGAAAAGGACAGATTGAGGGGGGCTTGGTGTATGTACAAATATAATGAGAACCTTCTTTTGAACCGTTGGATTGTCATATTTATCCTTCCAATGCGTAGATTTTGTTGTCATGAGCACATAACGGATCACCAACTTGAGTTAGGACAAGTCCAGAATATTCAAAATAGGAAAGTAGGTAGATAAGCATGCCAAAATAGTGATGTGGCAAGGACGTCGGGTCTGGAGTTAAGGGAGAGCAAGATTTAGATTGAGAAAAGGCAAAAGAAGATGCAGAAGCATTTAGGACCATGGTCGGTCTAGTTAACAAGGACTCCAATGCCAAGTTGAAATTTTAGGACGACATCCTGATGCAACTCTTTGATTTGTATTATTAAGAATAGCCAAAGGCTATTTATAGAGTACAATCAAAGAAGTCTATTCAAACTAAGAAACCTAATCCCATAATACTAGGAAACCCTCGTAATACTCCAAACGTTACACAAACTTGTAATTTTAGTCCAACACAAACTTATTCTAAAAACTACAAATAAACCCATCAACTAATAATTAAAAACAAACTCTTATTCCTTGACAGTTGGTGCCAATGGTACAATATCAAGATTTTCCTCAAATATACAGAAAAAAAAAATCATACAATTTTGGACTATTGTCGGACACCCAAGTCACTATTATTTTAGGAGTTCCATCTAATATTACGTTTCTAGAATACAATATATGAAGGGAGTGGAGCCCTTAACACTTAAGATCCCATCTCTCTAGTGTGGCACTGCTTTTTTAAACAAGACCATCTTCACCACTAGATATTTAAGCCTCCTATAGCTGATCGATGCACCATCCATATTTAGCTTCCACAAAACCTGGGAAGGCTTCATCCTTATTAATAGCCCCTTGAACTTCTATTAGTCGTACTATCTCACAAAATTTCCTTACCTACACATTCAGCATGCCCTCAAAATCTTTCCCGGTGGCCCAAGTAGTTGCAGGCTTGCAGCTTGGCATCAACAATTAATAACAGAGGAACCTCAAAGGCCTAATTGAGGTACAAAATGAAAAACTAATTGAGGTACAAAATGAAAAACTCAAAACCAGAACATTGAATTGTATTTTGTTATCTTTTCTGTCCCTCCATCAATAAGGTAAAGAGGAACGGAAAACAAAATTTTAAGCACATATAATCTGTATGGCCTGGAGAGGCCTACTTGGTTTTATAGTTTAGGTGATTTATCTGTCTTTGGTATCATTGTTTGTTGTTCTGTTTGTTTGAATAGTACCACCACCCATCCTAATGAGTTTAACCGTCCCATTGGGCCAGAAGCGTCTCAAAATCAAGAATTAAATCTCCTAGTTAAAGACCAACATCTTGAGGCTAAAGTGGGATCCGCTCAAGAATCTACCGTTTGTGTAAGTATCTAATGTGCTCCACAATGTCTCCCTAATCTGCACACTGTCATTGGGAATGAAACAACAAAGCAACAATTATGCATCCACTTATATTCCAGTTCCCACCAGAAAAGCATTGACTACTGTGAAGATATAAAATGAGTTTGAGAAGTAAGAAAGCATTCAAGGAAATAATCAAATGAATGTGCATATAGTTAAACATGCGTAAAGATAAACATAAAGATAACTACATGAATAACAAGCAACCGGTAGTCCCACAGTAAACACAAAGATAACTGCATGAATAACGAGTAACTGGTAGTCCCATGGTGAGGCATTTCCCTATCCACAAATACAGCCATCCCCGGGTCTATTGGATAGGGACTCAGGTAGTGGGTGGGTGGGATGTGTATGTACCAAAGCCAAAAAAACAAGAAAAAAAAGGGCAACCAAGTTGAATACTGAAAACAAGCAGAAAAGAATAAATATGCATAGACAATTACAGATACCTGATAGTTCACTTTAAAGCGTCCGAGAAGACGACAATACTCATGGTAATTATCATGGTCAGCAAGCCCTACATCAGAATCGAGTAAAATACGAAATTAAGAACCCGAAGAGAACATAAAACGTGTACGTAGGGTATGATGTAGAATATTTGAATAACAGTTCGTTACTACTTAGTAGCATTAAATTAAAAGATATAATGGTTTCTCAAAACTCCTTTAAAAGGGCTTCCATTAACACCGTAGGCGTAGAGAACATGGACTGATTCAACTTTCATTTTCCAAATATGCCCACATCTTGTATACATAAAAGTGACTATAAAACACACTGAGATCCATCTTTATTTCCAATTTTTTCTCTCTCAACCATGTCATGTTAAAGTAAGATTATGTGTCCCAAGGTTTTTGCAGACAGCCTGTATACATTGACCTCGGGTTTTCATCATCCAGGAAATTAAGAAATTTAGTACACAAAGGTGCGATCTATCAAGTACGCCATTTAAAAGAAATCTATAAAATCGTGAAGGTTTATACGTAGGTAGTTTCTACATGTAGGCCTCATGGTTTAGTTAATAAGGTCACTTACCTGTTGAGCACCATCAAGGATGGTCCATACTTTACATATCTCTTATATCTGAAAATACTAATCCAGTCATTGACAAGCCCCACAAATAATAATAATAATAATAATAATAATAAAAACAACAAAAACAACAATGACAGTTGCTGGCATTCAATATTAGCTCTAATATTTGACCATTAAAATTTTCATGGATGGATTGTCTCATTTTCCATCTACAGATGAGAGCCCACTACGTCAATGGTTTGGATCAACAAATCTTTCTAAGCATAAGCTATTTTCTAAGCATTTTCTACCCATTGAGGAGCCCACCAGCTCAATGCTTACAAACTTGATGTTCATTTGTTCAAAAGGAGATCAGGTTTAGGTCAAGTCCAAGAATAGAGCTCATTCACATAGGATGAAAGAGTGGGGAAATGCCACACTAGTAAGTCGAGTATCCTAGGTTATAGAGTGGTGAGTCAAAGTCAAGCCTTCGAGAATTGAAATCTTTGGGTGCGAAGCAGTATGATTCAATAGTATTAGGTTGTTTGTGCCTCAATAATGCTCAGGGGCGGAACCAGAATCGTTTTATGGGGGGGCCAAAGTGAATAAACACCTAACATAATTAAACATAATTAAATGGGGCAGAACAAGGAAAGTTTAACCATAATTAAAAATTGAAAAACAACAACTTTATCTACGGTCGATATAATTCTTATTGGATTAAAACTTTTGCAATAGTAGAACATAAGTAGGAAGGTATTTTGAATGAGTTAGATTTCTAATATCAGACCCATGATTGAAAAGAAATAATGATATATGGAGGATCAGTACACTTACAATTGTTGAAACACAAAGTAAAAGTCATATTTAGATGATGGGTTGCTTTCTTCAACCTTTGTTTTTTGTGCGTAAACATGGAACAACTAGAACTCCAAAAGCTTTTACATAATCTCTAAGACTCCAATGACAAAAGCATTAATTAAAAAAAAGGAAATAAAAAGAAAACTACTATTAGCCATTCGATATGGCTATTCGCCCAAATGAATTGCCTGAATCTTTAAGATTCAACAAAACAAGTAATGAATCGTGAGATTCACACTTGAATCCTAAGATTCGCCTTTAAATGAGATTCATTCCATAGATAAGAAGAGTTTTCCATAGGAGTCAAGGGTAAGATGTTGCTAGTTAGCAACTATTGTGTGATAGATTATTATTATACCCATGCAAAAACCAAGAAGAAAAGCTTTGCAAGAGATCATCCTTCACGAGTCCTACATTGATTCCCAAGAAAATAAACTAAATGCTCAATGGAAGAGTATGTTATTCCTCATCCATTGCCCTTCTGCTTAAGGTATTTAGCATCTATCAATTTTTATCACTTTCCAGAGGATAATGCCTTTTTGAAGAGGCCAAGATAACAAGAAACCTTAAATGAACGTTTGCTTAAAAAAACGAAATCATATGCTGAGGAATTCCTAACTAGCAGCTATTCCACAATATCACAAATAAATAAATACCCAACCAATTTTCACTGCTATCATGCATTTTATATATAGAGTGGCATGTTGGGCACCGCATTTGTCACGAGCGTGCATCAACATAGTGGTGTGCACAAACCACAAAAGCAGTACCAAACATGCCACTATATACACACTGTCCAAATCTAAATTAGCAATCACTTAATGTTTGCCTGAATCATGTAGTCTTGTACTCCTTGGTATAGCTAACTAGATGATCTATTCAGTGTCACTTGGATCTCATTCAGAGCGGAAAAAAGGTAATCAATCCATTGGCTTCTGATGATCAGGTGCAAATTTCCAAATTCCAACTATAAATCAATAAACCCATACAAACACGCCAGAACCATCGTGTTCCATCTTCTGTTCTCTCATTTTTAGTAGTAGCATCTACATTAGTAAAAGAATGGAAGCATAAGAATGGCATCTTTCATTTTTAGTGCTCACAGAACCTATGATGCATGGATACTTCCAAATGGGCAACGTACCGTGTCGTATCTTATCGGATACTTAACTTTTTTATATGTAAAATCCATGTCCCTGCCATGTCCATAGTGTGTCCCTACCATATCCATGCTGTATATGGGCATCATAGCTTAGAACTTTAGCAGCATTAGTTTACACCCTTTCTAGTGCTTTTCCTCCTATCAGTAAAAAGTGACTTCCTAATTGTAACTTGATATTGCTGAGCACAAATGCTTCTCATACTTATGCAAATGGAATCACTAGGACAAGTTTTTGAAAGCCTTTCAGGGACTATTTTGTGATTTTCAGAAATATAGGGACTTTTCCAGTTTTCTAAGTTGTACGGACATTAGAGGCTTCTTCGTATTTTCCTAAAAATACTTTTTATATAAACAGAAAACCATGGCCACCCAACCCTAGTTAGACAACCAGCACTTTTCTTTCACTCCAATTTCTTTTCCTTTTCTTTTCTTCCTACACCTTTCTCTTCTTCCTTTTTCCCATACGATCACCATCTTTTTTTCCTCTTTAATTTGGTTTTTCCCCCTCTAAATCAAGAATTACAAGTAAAATGAATCAAATTCAACAACTTCAGCTGGTTTCAATCATAATCAAGACAAAATTAAAAGAATTTTAAGACCAAACAGGCTCCAAACATTCAAAAAATCATAACTTGATCAAGAATGTTATAAAAGCAAGCTCCAAAAATCATATATCTATATATATAGGGAGATGCTCCTATGAGAGTTACTCTCACGGTTCTATGAGAGTAAGGGTGGGGGCTCTCACATCCATATCCAATGCCAACAACCTAAATGTGAGGGCCCCCACCCCTTACTCTTATAGTACCGTGAGAGTAACTCTCACAAGAGCATCTCCCTATACATGCATGTATGTATATATATATAGACACACATATACATAGGTATATGTATGTATGTATATGTTCTCAGCAGTGTGAACCACTTCTTTTGCCCATCCTAATGAAAACAGGTTCCATAAAATGCCTATAGACATACTCAGTCATTGGAACGAGTTAAGAACTCAAGACACACAAGAACCAAGTAGGAACAATAATGTGTACTTCTAAAAGCATTAGAAGCAACTTAAAGATCTAAAGATCTACATAAATTAAAGCACGAGACAGATTGATTAATAAATTCAAATGATAACATAGTTTTGAAATTCAAAAGGCAAGAATAAGATACATAAACAAAAAAGTAAAATATAGCAACTGTAACTCAGTAATAAAATAAGATAACATTCAGAAAACATAAGAGAAACAATATAAAAAAAAAAAAAAACTAGCAGTTTAGCGCATGAGTAGCACCTTGCCCAGTTTGCAGAATGTCTTTGGTTCCTGTCATTAGATGGGCCAGAAACTTCGATCGTTCAGTATCATTTGTGAACAAAGACCGCCTTACAGAGGCAAGTCGAACTAAACACTCCAAAGCCTGGAATAAGCACAATGGATGACCATCAAACAATAAAAGTTAGAATAGAAAGCTCCAGGGCAATAACATGCAAAATTACAGAGGCGGGTCGAACTAAAAACTCCAAAGCCTGGAATAACAACAATGGATGACCATCAAACGATAAAAGTTAGAAAATAAAGCTCGAGGGCAATAACATGCTAAATAATTACAATGGTAAAATTTTAATAGCAGTTGAATCCTTGCCAATTTGACAGAAAAAAGAATTTTTTCCCCAGATTCAGGAAAAATACCAAAGAAAATCGGGAGAATATTTTCAACAGACCCAAAACGACAAGAAGATACACAGCCTAAATCTTGGGGCGTCCAACTTCTGTCAGATCTCTTGATATTTTAAATTAAACAACGTAAACAGTGTGTATAAACAGACATTGCTTCAAACAGGCACTTCACCCCAATGTTGTCTGTTCAAATACAAGAAATGGTGAGGGTGTAAGAAAGACAAAAGAAGAAAGCAAGGTGTTTCCTGGCTAAGAACCCAGACCCAGCAGTTGTCCCATATGTCAAAGCTTCAAGGGAATGGCAAGGTCCCACTAGGCCATCACTATGAAATCAGACAAGAAACGACCCAATAGAACAGTGATGTGACCATAGATTAAAATTGCGGTATCGGTCAACCCCAAAAACCGATACGATATCGGTATTGGTCGCAGTTCGCAATCCTCACGGTCGTCATGGCGTGAATATTTTTCGGCCCCAAAAAAATTTGAAAAAAAATCCAAAAAAACCGGAATATTGTAAAATGCTTAAAAAATAATATTTTTCCATTAGTAGCAACCATAAATCAAAATATCAGTCCTCCTAAGTCATAATATCCTGTATCGTTGTTTATTCATGACCTCTGGTATGTTTTATTGTTTAAACTTGGGCCTACCATTGTTAGTCTTTTTATTCTTTACATGTTGGATTCACAGCTATTTAACACCAAAAATTTTAATATTTTACTCACATGTATTATAAATGATTAATATGATAGTGACACGATTCACATTTGAGTCAACTTTATTTAGGACCCATTTAAGGTGGCATTTGTTTTGAGTGATTTATATTTTTAATTAATGGTACAAGCCAAAATCTAGATTCTCTAGGGACTTGGACCCACCACCAAATTGACCGCTACAATACACTTGAATTTTATTTATTTTTTTATTTCCATGTTTTACAAGTGATTAGTCTGACAATAAGCCCAATTCTTATTTGAGTAAAACTTGTTACAGGACAATTAAAGAGGGAGCATTTGTTTTGAGTGGCATATATTTTTCCTATGTGGGCCAATTAGCTAAGTTCATTTAATTAATAAAGTCCAAATATTTAGGAAGTGGCACATGCTCCATAGTGGGGCCATCAATTTTTCTATTAAAATGTTGGCCCCATCTATTAGAATATGGGCTTCATGGATCTTTGGAGTGCGCACCCACTGTGGAGCCTTGAACCCATTAATTTAGAACGTAGAGAGCCAGGGCATTTGCCAACACCTCCCAATGTAGCAATAAAAGGTTTCTTTAAGAGGCCCTTTTTCTGTTCCAAGTTCCAGTCGAAAGGCCGAATGGGTAAAGAAAAAGGAGAAGAGGGAGAGTAACAGCAGCCAGGAAATCTCTCTCTCTCTCTCTCTCTCTCTCTCTCTCTCTCTCTCTCTCTCTCTCTCTCTCTCTCTCTCTCTCTCTCTCTCAGACCATGCCGATCTCTCCTCCCCTCCCTTTTATTTTCAAAATTTCAACATGCCAATCTCTCTCCCTCTTTATCTTCAGAACTTCAGCATTGCCGATCTCTCTCCGTCTTTATCTTCCTCTTTCAGTTCTTTTATTTTTAAACCCTAAGAACTATTACAAGGTTTGTATCAGCCAATACCAATATTTATCCAATATATAAAATATAAGTTGATATTCATCAATACGACCCTAATATTTTATTGTGCCAAGACCGCAACCAATACACAATAAAATATCAGTTCGGTCATGTCAGATAACGGTAAGTATTGACCGATATGTACCGATTTGGCAGATATTTTAAACTATGGGCATGACAAGAGTTGAAGTCAAAAGGGACAAATAAAAACAAGCACACAAAATAGATGGATATCAACATGTATTGCCCCGTGTTACTACCTTTACGTTATTTCATCTTTTTCAAAAGTGTTTAGAAAAAACCCAATACAATGCTTTTTTCTTTCTAATATAAATAATTTAATAACCGTGTTAAAAAAAAAACACTAGAAAATGCCAAGGCAAGAGAAGCACAAAGCGAAAAAAATGCCTCCTAAAAGTACTTGGAAATTGTTAGACTTAACTCCTTGGCTGATGATGTATCTTTGATGCAGTGCCAATGGGCCGTTTAAGAAGACTCGTGGTCCACATGTGGGACCCAAGAAAGTTTAAAGATTTTCTTTTTTTATTTAAATTAATGTTTCTTACTTTTGAATTCCATGAGCTGTAATTAGGGTAGTCTCCAATTTGTTTAGTTTCCCAATTTCAGTAGGAATATTGGCCCCTAAGGTTAATTTGCTTATTTATATGCAATGTAGAGATTTAGATCTCAGCCTTCAGAATTTTAATAATATTGTGGTGGGTTTTCTTCCCTTTGAGGTGTGTCCTCATGTGAAAGTCTTTACAGAGAGACCTCTTATCATGCTTCAGCACTTTTCACATGAACCGTAACACTAGGGTCTTGTGCCAATCTTACTATTGTATTTCATTAAAGGAAGAATGTGTGCTGTTTAGAAAGACTCATTTTTTTTATTTGGTAACAATAGAAATATTTTATTACGAGTACAACCACATAACAAGTGAGCCAAAAAGAAAATACAAAACAGTCCAAGGTATATGAGTATTATACCCCAAGCACCAACAGACTACGAAATCTAGGCTGACAAAGGAACTACCATGTCCACCCCTCATTTGGCAAGAGAGTCTACCATAGTAACCATACAATTTGCAATACATTTCCACATGATTGAAACTGATCTGAAAGAAAGAAATTCTAAGCTTGATCTCACTGAGGTGAAGGTGAAACTTTCACGGGCATTTGTCCGGAGAATAAACCCATGAGATATACACAAAGATTCATTCAACTTGATCAAACTCAGGTATCACTAAAAACTATTTTTCTAAAAGTATTAGGAATTTAATTTGTTAGCCCTTTTTTTGGCTACCGATGTATACTAGGCTCATATCATTGAAAGGATCAAAGAACAACATCTAAAAAGGACCTCCATTCAACTTGCTCTCACTCAGAGGTCAACTAAAAAATAGGCATGGATATAAACAGAAGGCCATAACCTAAAAAACCTGTTTACATTAGCAAACTAGATTGCTGAATTGATTCAAGCTGAAGAACCAGGGTTTCACATCATGAACATAAGTACAAAGACATAAATGAAAAGAAATATAAATACCCCAAAGTCCAATGATGGCTAGTTTTGAGGCAGAATAATGTGGTTTCGATGACCACCATTATCATCTAAGTCGTATCTCATATATCTGGTGGCTCAATTTTGTAAGTTCTATATTTCCACTCAACCTAATCATGGATGAAAATATAGCGTAACGGCCAATATATCGGCCGTAGCGGCCGCCACTGCGACGCTACGGCCGATTTATCGGTCCTCGCACCCGTAGCGGCCGCTACGGGGTGAGAAAAATTATGACTTTCCAAAATTTTTTTAAAATACATAATAAGACTTATTTCTTTTCTTCTTCTCTCTAAATAACATTTCTACACAACTCTTCTACCCTTTTATGTTTAAAAGAACACCAAAATGCCCATGATCTCGCCGAATTATAGTCGATACAGAGAGTTCTTCTCAATGATTCTTCTTTAAGTACATCCTATTAGAACACCCCCTTTGATAGATGTATTTTTTTCTCTAGGTACTCTTAAGTCTTAAGTCTTAAGTCTTGACTTCATGACATAGTTTTTTCTTTTATGAGCCTTTCATTAGTTTCTAAGTTAGCATAACTAAGCAACATGAACACATGTGAAAAAAATGATCATTAATATTATTTTTTATTTATACAGCGATACAGGACCTCATACAATGAGGGGACCGCTACGCCCCCTTACCTTAGTTACTTTAGCAAAAAAAAATACATTTTCTCTCATTTTCCAATATTCTAGATTTTCTACAATTTTTTCATATTTTTTTGACGATTTTTCCAAATCGCACCACTACACTACGTAGCGTTTTGGCGGCAGGCCGGTACGCCCGTCGCTACCGCTATTTTCATCCTTGAACCTAATTAAAGCCATATTTCATGGAACTCCATAACTAATCATGTCTTTCCTCCCTACTCAATTCAAGATCTTTATTGGTCTCTCTCATCTCTTACTTCTTCAAATTTGGAAACAAACCAATATCAGCGCAGTGGCTGCTTCTGATATGTTTATGCTCTGAAACCATCTAAAACCGCATTCCTTGGTTTTATCTTTTATAGGAGCCACGCATGTGTTTCTTCTTACGTACTCATTTCTAATTCTATCCTTTCTTCCAGTCCTGCATATCCATCTTAAATTACGCAACTCAGCCATCAAGTATAACTTCTTTCCATTTTTTCATTGCCTTACCTTTTTTTTTCTGGAATGATTTCATTGCCTAACATTAAACTTGAAAGAACAAATAATATTTAACTACCTTCTTAGAAATTTAGTCCAAGTGGAAGCACTAGACAACTGCCCAACACCAGCTTGTCTCCACTTTGCCCACCCTATGTTAGCATTATTTGTCATATCCAACCCAACCCATAAACTTTTTCCTATATTTGCTCATAAATTTGAAATTTATCATCAACGGCATTCTGCTCAATAAATACCAACTCAGCTTCCCTACTCCAATTCCACTGAACTCTTATTTATTATTTTTTAACGATAATTTTCATTAAGAAAAAAGCGAGCAGTACAAGAGGGCTATACTGGCATGCTTAAGCACCAAGAAGGATCCAATTCTACTGAACTTGCACTCCATATACTCCTCTTCGATCTGCTAATTTCCCATCCATTTGAATCACAAACCTTTCTCCAATCTTCTAGCTTATGGCAAGAAATTTGGATCATCTGAGAGCTTTATTGAAAATGAAAGAATAAGTGGGAAACTCAGATACTAAGGATGCTAATGAAAGGTTAAAACTCAAAAAGACAAATACAAACGCTCCTGAACTCCAAGGCCCAAATTGCACATTTTTTTATCATTTTGTCATCAATATAGAGAAAGAATGATAATTTGACAAATTTCGGAATCCAAATTTTGAGTCTATTTCCAAAACAGACGTAGCTTGTCGTCGTGTATGCAGGTTTAGCTACAATGAATATATATGTGTGTGTGTCCAGGTTTAAAAAATCAGACTCAGGACCCGACTCAGCCGAGTCGGGCCGAGTCCCAATTTCAAAGAAAATGGTTGGAGGGCCGAGTCACATGATTCGAGTCCGAGTCCCATAGGAACCGACCCGATTTTTTAAACCATGATATACATATATATAGGGAAATATATATATAATGCAACATGAGAAAGAAAGCTTCTCAAAAAAATACAAAGAGCATACGATGAAATATGATGTTTAAGTTTCCAACTCACCTCTTTTGAGAGAGGAGGCTTAGTGATTGCATAGTAGTCAAAATAGATCTGCAGTGTTGAAGGATCCTCCAAGACAGGTCTCCAAGCTGACGGTATCTAAGAAATGACAAGAATGCATCAATATTCTGTCGTGCAATGCAGCAAAAATTTTACTGGAATTTTTTTCTTTTTCTTCTTGAAAAAAGGGGGACTTCTAAAGGCAGAATATGTGAACTACAATCGATAACATCTCAACAAAAATAATAAAGAGTACCTGCACAGTGCCAAACTCTTCTGAACTTTCATCTAAGGATGTACCAACAAAATCGAAAGACAAACACTTGAGAGAAAGTGACAGTGCCAATTCCTGTAACTTGCTGGCCACTGCATATTGCATGAAACATAGAACGAACGGCAAGCAAATAAGGAAGAAAACATTAAAAAATTAGATATGAAACCAGATTCCAACATAAAACAATCAATAGGAAAGAATTATTTTATTTAGAACACGTCCCAGCATATTACCATCATTTTTAAGTTGGTGCAATGAAGTAAGAGATATTTGGAATATTTGGAACAGTGACTGGTCCCTGAAATGACATGCGACCTTTCGATGGTGTGTCAAAGGCAATCCCGGATTAGGCTGATAAATTCAAGAGTCAAGAAACACATCAGAAGATACATGTTAGCAAATAATGTTCGCAAACAAAATAGCAGGCTAAACGCGTTTTCAAAATAAATACAGGACTAACTGCAGACATGTACTGACTGTATTGCAGATAGAAGTCAAAAAATCATTTGCAGAGAGTTTATTATCCATTCTCCAAAAGAACTCCATAACACTTACCATGTGCAAATTTCACGATAAGCAAACTTCACTTAACAAATTTTAAATTCATATAAAAATAAATAAATAAAATATTTAAAAATCAAGCTATATCAAGCTTTTATGGAATGCCTATAAAAGAGGTGTCCAGCTACTTCTGTGGCCTCTAGAAAATCCTTCACAAAACCCAACCTGGATGGTTTACAGTTCAATCCCCAATGAGCAAGCGGCATGGCAGAAAAAGAATTCAACAAAGATAAAGTGGCAAAAGCTTTGAAAGATATTAATGGGGACAAAAGATCATTCCACAAATGCTAGAACATTCTTAAAGAGGATGTTACGGCTATGCTGTTTTGACTTTCGGATGCAAGTGATACTGAACAAAGAGTGCAACACCACTCTCATTTCCTTAATCGCAAAGAACAAAGAGCCTAAGCAATTATCAAAATTCAGACCAAAAGTTTTATGTAGTGTGAAGAGGAATCTACAAATTATAATCAAAGATCTTAGCTAACCAAATTCAAAATGGGATGTTGACAATTATTGGTCCAGCTCAGGCGTTCGCATGTGAAAACAAGACACGACGGTGTGTTAGTTGAGAGCAAGAGACTCCAGGAAGAGGTCTCAGGAAACAGGGTCTCTTTAAGGCTTAATCTGGGCTCTGTCTTAAGTCAGGTGGCTGTACCGGGCCCAATTTTCCGGCCTGCTTATTAAATGGGACGGGCCCGGGCCACATATTCTTAAAGGCCCATCTCATCTCAACCTGGCATATTTAACATAATGAGTATTGTATTTTGTAAATGGTCAGGGCCTGGCCTGAATCTCATGCCTGTGAGCTGGACCCAGCCAAATGAGCACTCAAGTTTTGAGAGAAAATGAAGGCATTGAATATACACATGCATGTTGCCATCTTCTTTGCATTGATTAATGGATCTCCATATGGGTTATTTGAAGCTTTTACTGCGTTGTGGTAAGGCAATTCCGACCCCTTTTCACACCTGTTCTCCAAAGAGGTTGAGCACGTTGTTGGAAAGCGCATATCTTATTGCTGGAATTGATTCAGAAAATAAAGGTCATCTGATTCAGCCACCTCCCACCTGCAGATGGCATGCATTCACAGGAGGAGAGCAAGAATGTGAGGCACGTGCCACATTTATTTGAGGTAGTATTTGGTCGTAGGGTGACAATGACCAAGAGGGTTGGTGAGGGTGGACCACAAGAGGAAATTATGTATACCCAAGCAGATTATGATAGGTTGCATGGAGGATCACTTCCAATGCACTTCCTTGAACAACATAACGTGCAAATCCTAACCAAATCCAAAACTTTTCATGATCCATTGGTGGAGAGACATGGACAAATGAGGAAAGTGGAAATGCAAGTACTGATTATTGGGAGAAGAATTACATTTGTTTAGGCAACTCTTTTGATTCTCCAAGTGGCATGTACATGCATACATACATATTATACATCATCGAAGCCTTGTCCCAACTATGTTGGGGGTGGATACATGAATTCTGTCTCTCCATTCCAATCTATCTTGAGATAAATCCACGGATAGGTTGCACTTCTTCATATCCTTGCTACTTCCATCCGCGTCCTCTTTAGCATACTACTTTTCCTTGGCAAGCCATTAACCTGAATAGAAAAACTTTTCCACAACAATGTCTTTCTTAGCCTGCATTGGACATGCCCAAACCATCTCAAACGGGGTCTCTCTTAATTTATTCCTGATTGATCATACCCCTAAATTCCCCCGAAAGCGCTCCTTTTTTATTCTATCTATCCTAGTATTACCACACATCCACTTTAACATTCTCATCGCTGCTACACTCTTTTTGTGCATGTGTTGCTTCTTGATTGGCCAACATTTTGTTCCACAGATCATAGCTGGTCTAATAGTTGTCCAGTAAACATTTTCCTTTAATCTTGGTGGTATGCACCAATCATAAAGCATTCCAAAAGCAAGTCCCCACTTCAACCACCCCGCTATTATCCAATATTATACATCATACTCAATCACTCCATCCTTACTAATTGTTAAGTAGTTAGTTTGCAGCACCTTTAACCCCTAGGCATTTTGGGTGTATTGATTAGCAAACTTGAGATGATATCAAAGCCAACACGTCCCGGGTTCGAAACCACACGGGGCAAAAAAATGCCCCATGCCGTGTTGTGTGTTTGTGCGAGCGCAAGTGCGCAAGGCAAGAAGGCCCCATTGCCGCGTTGTAGTCTTGTGTGGGCATGTGCTTCAATTCCGGGTGGTGCTCCGCCCGGGTGGGGGGGGGAGGTTAAGTAGTTAGTTTGCCGCACCTTTAATGCCAAGGCATTTTGAGTGTATTGGTCAGCAACTTGAGACTAATTACCAAGCCAAGGTATTAGAATGAAGCTATTTCTGGTAACTCGAGCTTCAATTCTCATAAGAGTTTTACCTCTTTGCATATCCCCCACTAAAGTTACAATTCATATATTTTGCCTTCATATAACTTATTTTAAAGCCTTTAGACTCTAAAGCCTCCAACCATCTCTAAAATTTCGCATTGATGTCATCTCAGTCCATCCACCAACACTATATCATTTGCAAACAACATACACCAGCGTAGCTCCTCTTGAATATGAGCAATTATCTCATCTATAATAAGCATAAATAGATAAGGGATAAAAGGTAACCACCGATGCAAACCCATAGTCACTAGAAACTCACTAGTCTCTCCACATATAACTCTCACACTCGTTCTTGCTCCCTTATACATATATTTAATCATGCCAATATGACCTCTTGGGACACTCGTTTCATCTAGGAACCACAAAATGAAATCTTTAGGTACATTACCGTAGGCTTTCTCTAGATCGTTGAAGACTATATGAAGATTTTTCCTCTTCTCACAGTATTTTTTCATTAATTACTTAAGAAGATAGCATCCATAGTTGATCTCCCTAGCATGAATTCAAATTGATTATCAAAAATCTTGGTCCCTTGTCTAAGTCGTTCAACCACTCTCTCCCAAGGTTTCATGGTGTTAATCCAACCATAATTGGTGCAACTTTGTATATATTCATTGTCCTTGTATATAGGTTTTACTAACAATTCTTCATTCATCTGGCCTTTTCTCTGTCCTTAATATCTTATTTAAGAGCCTAGTTAACCAAACCCATCCAGTTTCTCCTAAGCATTTCCAAACCTCTAACGAAATGCCATCTAGGCTCGTAGCCCTTCTTGTTTTCATTCTTGCCAATGCTTTCTTCACTTATGCAACCCTAATCCTACAGTAGAAGGAGTGTCCTGCTAATGAAGTATCCTCTCTCAATCCTATGCTCCTATAGATTATTCATTTAAAAGTTTGTTAAAATATTTTTCCCATCTTTCTTTAATATCATTGCCCTACACTAAAACCTTTGGTCGTCACTCTTTATACATCTGACATGATCTAAATCCCTACTTTTCCCTTCCCCTATCTTCACAAGCTCAAAAAATATCTCTCCTTCTCTTGTTCCCAACTAATTATATAAATCGTCATATTCTTTGGTCTTTGCAACACTAACTACTTTCCTAACTTCTTTGTCTTCTTATACATTTCATAATTTTACACATTCCTATTCCCTTGCTAAACTTTGTATTAGCGTATTTTCTCTCGAACAGCTTCCCGAACCTCTACACTCTTTATAGCTTTACAGTCTTTACAAGCTAGTTGATCATGTTCTCTAAGTAAGAAAATGTCTATTTAGCTCCTATTAATCCCACTCTTATACGTAATTAAATGCTCATCTCCCTTTTTAAAAAAGGTATTTGCTATTACAAGGTCAAATGCAAACACAATTCCAAGATAGTGTCTCCTAGCTCATTCCTTGATCCAAATCCTTGTCCGTCATACCCCCTATTATCCTTTCCAACATGCAATTTAAGTCCCCTCCATAGAAAATATTTTCACTAGTTGGAATTTCACGTATTACACCATCCACCTCCCAAAATTCTCTCGATACTGTCATTTGTTCCTCCTTTAGTGCATAGGCACAAATGATATGTAGTATATCTTCCTCCACCACTAGTTTAATTGCTATAAGTCAATCACCTAACCTCTTTGCTCCCACAATCTTTTCTTTCAAATCCTTATCTACTGCTATAACTACTCCATTTCTCGCATTGTTCTTTCCTCTATGGTAGAGTTTGTAGCCATCGGTGAGCACCTTCGCTTTATCCCTTTCCACTTTGTTTCATTAGAAAAGCTACACTAGCTTTTCTTTTCATTGTATCAACCAACTCCATGCTCTTGCCTATCAAAGCTCCAATATTTCAAGTAGGAAGTCAAATCCTCCTCTTCTTATGCACTAACTTCTTTATCCGCACTTGTCCAGATTGGTGTAGGGACCCTTGCCTACTTTCCACCGTAACCGAGCTCACTACAATGAGTCGTTTAAAGTAGGGGACACCCTAGCATATAACTCTTGCCTACTTTTCACTGCAACCAAGTGCCACTGCAAGGCATCACTTCAAGCGAAGAATGGCCAAGCACGGTCATGGAAAGTTAATTTTCTCAAATTCAAGGGTAGTTTCTTTCGTAAAGGAAGCAAGGGAAAAAAAGGGGTTCCACTTGATCAAATGGGAGGTAATGAGCCAAAAGGAGGAGGGTACTTTGGCAATTATAGTAAGGATGGCAGTGGACCTCTAACCTATGATGCCCAGATATGGCATGGATACTGCATGGACATGGCAGGGACACGGATTTTACCAATAAAAACTAAAGTATCTGATACGCTACAACATGATACGTTGCCATTTTGAAGTATCCGTGCACCATAGCCACTAACTACCTAGCTGACTAGGGTTGGATGTCAGTGGGCCTCTGCCTACCTGGCTAACTAGGGATTCCAACCCGAAAAAAGTATGGACCTTCTTTTTGGACCTAATTGATAATTGGATACTGCCCAAATATTTTATTACCCATCATATGTAAAATAATACAATATATTATATAAAATATATCTATAAATAACTATTATTCTAAAAATTATATATCAAATAATAACTAACTTTCAGAATAATATTATTTTATAACAACAATCTACTAAAAAGCCAGAACAATAGTAGAGGCTTGATGTTGCAACCATGAACTCAGAAGTTAAAAATATGCAAGTTATATTTTTAATATATGAATTTTGTGTCAAATTCAAGTCCAACTTGGTCCACATATATAAATATAATCGGGTCCAGGTATAGGACCACCATGGACCCAATCCAAAACCCAACAATTTGCATACACAGATGGGATAACTATGAGAGAGGAATTAAGCTCTTCTTAGGCAAATGGTTGTAGCAACTTAGCCAAGAGCCAGAGGTCGCTATGGACGAGAGTATTACTATTGCTCCTTAGTGAGTGGTTGGATTGGAAGATCCACACACAACAAGAGCCAACTGAAGAAAAGGTGTCCAAAAGGTGGGCTCCAATTTCTTCTTTGGGTGAACCTTCAAGTAGGTTGGAGTCCATCTTCCTGAAGGGCATTTTGTTCGAAGTGGGATCGGGTCGAAGGATCGAGAAAGCTTCTGAGATTTTTTTTTTTTTTTTTTGGTTCATTTGTAAGACTAAGATGATGTTAGTGTGGGCGATCGTTAGAAGTTTTTTATTCAAATTTATACAAATGGTTGTCCAAAACAATAGTGCAGCCACCATTCAAATAATAGCAGTAGTACTAGTGCAGCCACCCAAGTTTTGAGTTATTTATGGAGAAGTTGATTCAGAGCATGGTTTTTAATCATCGGTATCATAGTGTTCTTGACTCTTCTTAAGGATGTTCTTTTAGTTGAGGGTTGTGGGTTGCCGCTTACCACTAACAAGAGGAGTTGGAATTCCTCTGGGGAGTACCCTTCTAAGTTCTTCAAAGCATCTTGTGCATCTTCACCTGTAGTATGAGTCTGTGCTTTGGCTCGGAACAGCCTCTCTCTTAGAGTAGAGTTGTTCTGTTGGTCAACAATTTTAGAAAGATTTTGAGGCAACTTATCAAGTAGGGAGTCACTCTTTCTAACACCCACCCATGCAGTGCAAGCAACATCATGAATCTATCGATCATGCTGTTATGTTGGTTCCTTCGATGAGCTATTTGGCTGTCTTCTATAGGCTCTGGACTGGCTAAGCCACCCACTGGGAAGCTCACTTGAAGAGGTGAGAAATTGCGGTTAGGTACAAGTACTGAAATGGACAGGAATAAGCGAAGGGTAGCCCAACAACCATTCAGAGGTCCATCCAAAAAAGGAAAAATAGCAGTCTTCAATATGGAGAAGAATTTTGCAAAAGAGGAAGTAGACATGTAAAGAGCCAAGCTAGTGAGATGGGTTGGAACAAGGAGTTTAAGAGGTTTTGGTTTTGAGTTTTGACTGCTCTTACGTAGTTGGGAAGGTATGATAGAAGGTGGTCAAGTACAAGATTTTTCTATGGTAAGCTGGATTTTGCTGCCAATGGTTTCATTGAAGTTCAATGTTAATGGAATGGCAAGAAGAAAACATGTGATGCCCCGGAGTCCACATCGACTATAGAGAGGAAAGTGAATGGGATTAGATGTAGAGCTTACACCCTTACGCATGAGGCCATTTGGTGGGTTGAGGCCCATCAAAAACAAAACCGTGAGGCCCGTGGGCCAGAGCGGACAATATCATGCATACGTGTAGGGTGGGGCATTACAAATGGTATCAAGCTGACTCTCGACTAGTTCGAGTGTAGGTCCCTACCGTGGCCCGGTTCAAGTGGGCGGGTCTCCATGTGGGCTGGCTAAGAGGGCTGGCAAGCTACAGAGACTGGCAAGCTACTACACAAGGACGTGCCCCCCTTAAGGGGGTAGATTGTGATGCCCGAAGTCCCACATCGACTATAGAGAGGAAAGTGAATGAGATTATACGTAGAGTTTACCACCCCTACCTTACATGAGGCCTTTTGGTGGGTTGAGGCTCATCAGAAACAAAAACCGTGAGGCCCGTGGGCCAGAGCGGACAATATCATGCATGCGTGTAGGGTGGGGCATTACAAATGGTATCAGAGCCGACTCTCGACTAGTTTGAGTGTGAGTCCCCTGCCGTGGTCTGGTGCAAGTGGGGGGGGTTTCCATGTGGGTGAGTCAAGAGGGCTCGCAGGCTACAGGGACCGGTAAGCTAATGCACAGGGATGTGTAGCCCTAAGGAGGTGGATTGTGACGCCCCAGAGTCCCACATCCACTATAGAAAGCACAGGGATGTGCAGCCCTAAGGAGGTGGATTGTGACGCCCCAGAGTCCCACATCCACTATAGAAAGGAAAGTGAATGGGATTATATATAGCGCTTACACCCTTACCTTGCATGAGGCCCTTTGGTGGGTTGAGGCCCATCAGAAACAAAACCATGAGGCCCGTGGGCCAGAGCGGACAATATCATGCATGTGTGTAGGGTGGGGCGTTACAAAACACATCCATGCAAGCCTATCCCTAGGGACTGCATCATTCTTCATATCACAATGGGGAGGTTCTGAAAGCTTTATCTAGCCTGATGGTTATTATGGACACTTACAACTCAAAGTTGCTTAATATATGGGAGGCTATGGCTTTGTGTAGGATCTTCCTCGCAGCATCTTGTCATTGATGGCAATTCCACAAACGTGATTGAGAAGGTGAGCAAGTGGGGCATTGAATCATGACCTCCGTTTTACGTGGTCTTTTTTATTGGATTCGTTTTCATGTATTAACAAATTGGGGAACAAAGAGGCCAGTTTGGGGGCTAAATTGAGTTACCATTGATCAGATATGATTGCTGATCTCGAGTAATCCTCCATGAAGACTTTCTTTTCTTTTTTCCTTTTCTTTAAAATTAATAATGACATGAACTGCAACATCATGGTTTGGACAACGAGCAACTTCCGATTGTGCTATGGGATTCTTCCGCCTCCACAATAACATCCATTTTTGTAGATCAGGCTTTTGGCAATTTCACTGCCTACGGAGATGACCATCCATCAATAATGAATCCATACACAAGGAACCTTGTTAGGGTTCTCGCAGACAACCAATCTTTAGTGATCTTGATTTAAA
The DNA here is from genome assembly GCA_029852735.1 of Persea americana. Classification (NCBI taxonomy): domain Eukaryota; kingdom Viridiplantae; phylum Streptophyta; class Magnoliopsida; order Laurales; family Lauraceae; genus Persea; species Persea americana. The sequence continues at coordinate 16,241,764 of CM056811.1, read as the reverse complement.
ATGGGGAATGGCAACACAATCAGCTTTTAAGAAAGATCTCTCTCTAGGGAAGATCTCAAGGACAACAATGGCATGGTTATTACTTCTCAACCCTTTTGGTAAAGGATACACAAAAGACAGTTATGATAAAGATGTCTCTCATAAGGGAGGAAAAGCGATGTGGCACCTAACAATTAGAAGAGACCGTATGTCTAGATTAAATGCTGAAGTACTTGCTTGGGATTCTTGATGAGATTTCATCTCTTTTCCTTTTTAAATTAGCAATAAAATTTTTAAAAAACTGGCACACAGCAATATGCAGAATCAATGAGATGTGATTCCACTTACTAAAACAAGCACATAAGTAAATTTGAAAGGGAAAAAAACACTCTTATGCCCACAGAAATTCGAAACAGTTCCGCAAAACATCCGATTAGAAACTCATTTGTTTGAAGGGACACTGGAGTTAACATAAGCTTTGATGATGATGATATTTAGACATTCCAGGGCAGAGATTTGGGGAAAACCTTAGAGAAAGATAATAATATCATTTTTCAAAATTATGAGTCTTCACAATGACTTACCTGATTCATCTCTGATACTAGCTGGTTCAATATCTTCAAACCAATAGAGTAGTGATCTGGCGATACCTGTTAAAAACAGAAAGTAAGGATGCTCATTCCACATGTAGCTCTAATATCATTGCTTTTAACCATAGATGGTTCCAGCATTTAGAATTGTACACACATATCTATGCTAAATAAACTGCAGTGCATGGAGATCCACAGGATGGATGTAAAATAACGACAATTAATACAAAACCTTGCCTTTCATCAAGTAAGATACCTGCCACCCGCACCCATGATTTGAAATATCAGACGATACCAACATGCATCAACCAATATGTACCAGTATCGCCTGAGACCAAACCAATATTTTACAACTAATTGGTCTTGGTCTAGTATTACCAAAACTCCCCAAAATGTCAGTCATCTCAGCTGATATGTTCAAGATATCAGTCTTCTCACTTTTCCCAGGTTTCTAAACATTAGAAAAAGGGCTTTTGAGAGAGAGAGATTAGGAAAATTCACGTGTTTCGTCACTGAAATATTAGAAGAATTCAAGTGGTTTAAAGTGGTCAATCTAACAATGGAACTAATATTGGATCTTGCCAATTGTCCATCTAAAGTCATTAAATGGATAACAAGCAGTGTATCTGATACACCAATGATTCTAATCATGTGGCATGGTTAATTTGACGATGTCACAATGGGCCCAGCTCTGACTTAAGTGAAATTTTCACAAAGCCAACATAAAGGGTGATAGTTGTTTCAAGTGATTTGGATTTTAGATATGGGCTACGTCAATGGATTTATAAATTATAAATATGGAGCTAAATACTAAACACCAAAACCTAACATGCTTAACTGCCAAAGTTTAAATGGCGATACTGGACATCATTACTTTAAGGGACCGATATTTTGGTTTATAGTGTGTACTAATGAAAAAAAAATTCTAGCATTTTCCAATATTCTGGATTTTTTACTATTTTTCAAATTTTTTGGTTCATAAAATTCACAACATGACGGACTGCAATGCAACACTGCATAGTACCGTTTTTCAAGGTTGATCGTTAATGCAACTTTCAACCATGGCAAAAAAATTTAAAGTACCAACTAAAATCCATACAGATACAAATCATTTACATTTCTATTCTTAAACATTCTTAAAAGCATCAATTAATGACAATAAGCATAATTTTCATAACAGTCTTGCCACAAATTTAAGATCCATCACCCTAAACAATGCAAACGTACTGCTTCAGGGATTCAACATGGGGTACCATATTTTTCTTTCGTTTTTGGAAGATAAATAAAATATATTCCAAATGAAGAAAAATACAAAGAATCAATCACACAAATGGGGAAGCTCCCCAACATGGGTACCATACTTCTATTGCATTAAAAGTTGTGGCATGTGCTGTGGTGTCAGAGAAACTTTAAAAAAAGGGTGATATCAGAGCCTAAAATGCATCATTGTCAAAAGGCACAAGCCTGAATGGTGACAGAAAGATCTTGCTGCTAAATCACTATGTTCAGCACTTGAATCCTCGACAAGAAAAATTTTAATGAAAAATTTTAATTTCTATAAAGCATGCTAGTTCTAAAAATTTGATGGATACAATTCAAACAACACAAACCATGCCAAAAATAACTCGCATGGCAGTAGAATTCACAAAGATAATGTGCTTCTGAAAATTAAGCCACAGTAAAAGAACTACCACAGCGGGCATTAGCATAGACAGCAATCATGTTTCTGAGATATAGCAATCAATGTGTGTGTTTGTTTCAAGAAGAAAAGATTACAGTCCTCTCCTGAAATTTTTGAAAAAAGACAAGCACTTCATGGGTGAGTACCACCAGATTACCAGTGAGTATTAAGGCCCATTCGCCAAAAAGATTCGCTAACAAAGAAACACCATCTCAAAATCAAATTGGATGTAATAACCATACATGTGATTCTTTCTGCCAAAATAGACATCCTTCAAGGATCTGTTAGAACTCATACATTCACAGATAGAAATGATGAAAACAACGTAAAGAATAACATCCAAGGGACTACTTTCCAAAGGCATGACCGCATGAATAGTCACAAAGATAAAAAGTCCCATCACCTGACTCAAAAAGTCCATCGACTCTTTAACCACATCTCGGAATCTATCATCGTCAAACCATCCAAATTTTGTCACTCGACAAAAGAGTTGAATCAAAGATCCAGTTACAAAAGGCTGCAATTCAGGTCCTCTGGTGGCCAGATAATTTATCAGGTAGTTTCCTTCAGACAAATCAAAGGAGGTTAGTTCCAGAAACCAATCTAAACAAAACAAAATACAATCATATAAAAAAGCTAGAAACATAGAACGGTGGACTTGCAGACGTGAGATGTGAAGGTCACATACAACCTATCCAGACAGCAAATAAGCCAAAAGGTTTAAACACTCCACATGTAAAAATTAATCAATAAAAAAAACAAGAGAGAAAATTGGCAAGGCAAGGAAAACTTGCACAAGTTGACAGAAAACACAAGGAAATAACCAATTATGTGCCACACACCACAGAATAGCACAGCTTAGTGTTAAGTGCATAACATGCTATATGAAGTGTTTCGCAAGAAAGGAAAAAAGAAGTTACAAATAAATGTCAAGAAACAAATGCAATCCACTTTGTAGTGTACGGATCTCCCCACAAAGACATTATTAAGCATAATACTCATAAGCAGAATTAGAGTATTACGGATATCAAGACGGAGCTGCAGAGAAAGACTGTGCTCTGTCACTTGCTTCAGCAAGCTTGAACTGGCCAACATCAATGCATAAGGAGTCAAAGCATTGTCCAGAATGTATTGGCATTGTGAAATGTATTCAGTATTCAAAGAGAAGCACTTCAAAGTGCTCTCTGCATGAGCTCGTTCAGCAGAATCCTGTGAATTGTAAAGCCTTTCACACAAGGCTTCCAGTTGTGCCAAGCTCTCCATTGATGGAAGAACAAGAAGAGTTTCCAAATATTTCAGATGATCAGGTATCCACCATAAAAGAACTCAAAACACTCCTCCCATGTGCACTGTATATACATACAAGCTTCCCATGAAATGCTCTTAATCTATTTAGCAAAAAAGAATAATTGTTCAACACTGTCTCAGTTCAAATGCAAAACATGATAACGCCAACCAAGTTGAAGAGCTGAAATCAATAGCACTGCCACTGGAATGTTGCATTATATACAAATGTACAGATGGTATATTTCAAACTGAAATTGTTCCATGTTACAGAATGATCAAGAGACACTCAAACTATAAATGGGAACTCAAAATGGAAATCCCATGAAGCCAGTCATTCACAGATCTCTGCACTATATGGATGCTCGTCCATCTGTGAGTAACATTTCAGCATCAATCCTGCAAAAGAAAAAGGAAAAAGAGAAAATGAAAATCGAGAATTATACCAAAATAAAAAATCCTTCCCATCTAAAAAAACAGATTTGAAAATGCCAATTCATCTTGGCTGGGAACACTGACAGTTCTTTAAAAAAAGGAAGGCAAAGAACATTTTCATTATTTATGGCTCCAGAAAATTAGAAAAAATCAAAAAAATATGTTATTCAACAATAATATAACACCTGCAACGTCATGCAGATGACAGGTTTAGAAAGGATGCTATATGTGCTATATGTGCATCGCATAATCAATGCTATTCAAAACAAGAATGTAGTCAGGTGAAGAAAAAGTAGACAGATCAAATGCATTAACAGGAGGTACTAGATGCTTTTTTTCAGAAAATGACATACTGGATGCTTAGTCTATATATTTAAAGCTATAACAATATAAATCTGATTATTGATGCTTACATCAGATGCAAAGTCTACATATGTAAAGAATAAAGAAATGTCAGGATAATTTTCATTTTTGTTGTCGTTGCCATCATCGTCAACGTCGTTGTTGTTGGTGGCGGTGCTGGTGGTGGTGTTGATATCAACACTACAATGCACCAAACACCTATAGTGAATGGCATCTATAAATGGATAGATACTAAGGAATTTCCTAGCAGAAGTGACTGCTAAATCTCTCGGAAATAAAGTTTAACCAAGTACATCCAACATCCTAACGATATGCTTAATAGAAGACGTTATATTCAAACTTCATAGCAGTAGCATTCCATGTCCAATCTGACAAGAAATGAAGGCCCACAATGGAAGGGCAGAAACTACAACAAACATACATGCATTGGCAAGTGTTAACCAACAGGAGAGCAAAATTACTGATCCGACAAAGACAGGAGCGGAAATAATCAAGCAACTAACCTAAACGGTATTTGACAAGAGGGCATATCCAATAGACATCAAATAATTATTAGAGTGGCCAGCAGTTCCAAAGTAAAATAAAAAATAAAAAATAGCTTCACCTGATTTCCCAGTTCTATCAAAAAGCACAGCAACTGAATGAATCCAGAGAAAGGTTAATGTGGAAAAAATATAAACAGAACAGATGCAGAGAACAGCACAGGATGCAACCTGTTAATTTTAGACTCGGCCGAATTCCATACAGCAATGCTGATTGGATACTCAGCAGCACTTACATTTGTGCACCATAGGTAATCGCTTGTGTTGGTTTGAGAACTATGCCTCAAACAAGAGTGAAGCAGCAATGCAAGAGACAAGGACTAGTCCATGCAATGATGCCTTCAGCAAACCACAACCCATACCAAAGTTCAAGAATAGAACTGTGCACTTGTTAACTAATACACTGTACCATACTCTATGGCTTTTGATTCATATAGAATTTATTTGCTTCCGTATTGCATGAGCATAGCTATGTGAATCAGAATCTGACGCCAGGCATAGGGGGTCACTCTGTCAGTTCAGGAAACCAGAGAGAGAGAGAGAGAGAGTGCAAATCTTTAAACTAATTCAAATTAAAGCCCAATTTTTATAGAAATAATTTGCAACAAAACCAATGAACAAATATTTCCTCAACGATCGAAACAGAGTACCGTGACACGCACGCATTACTTTCTTTTCTTTTTTTTTGATAACCCACATTACATGTTTTAAAACACAATCTAAATCAATACTACAAGATAGTCAATTATATGTACAACATCTAAATGAATATAAGAATCCAGGTAGAAATGAACAATCTGAATCATCAATGGTCACCAGTATGTATAGATAGCCGTCAGACACCTAGCATACCGTGCGTGGTGCAACTCTATTTTTCCCTTTCTTACTTAAATATCCAGAATTTTATGAAAATAAATGGTGCATTAACTATGAGAAAAGGAATATTTATCTGCCAGCTTATGCCTGATGGGATGTGCACTAAAACCCATTTGTTTTCAACTAAAAATTAAATTATATGGGAAACATATAAAGGTGGACATCTCATCAGGCTCACAAAGGCTCGCTTATAAATGAGTTGAGAAAAAATCACAAAATAACTTAGCCATTGGCAAAGATTTAGCCTCCCTGTCAACTCTAGTTTTTGCCAACTTGGAACAAATGGAAGCATGCATCCAACCATTTGTACTGATTAAACCTTATGAATGCTGTGTTAGATGGCTCTTTCGTACGGCCTATATGTCACACTATAAAATCTCCGAACCAATTTGATTTCATGGCTGTCCTTGAATGCTGGATCTGATAAGATGAAGCACTGACCCTTGTGTAGAATACATGATGTGCTTTAAGGGGCCCTTTGTAATTCTAATAAGATCCCCAAGCACCAGTTAGATCTACCCAGTGTTTTTAGAAGCATTTAGGCCTTACACCTCAAGCCTCCACTCAAGATGGAGTGTTCCAAAAGTGCTTGGGGCTCATGTCTGAGCCTCTAAGAAGCATTTCGAGCTTGCACCAAGGCTGGTATAGAGAAGCATTTCCAAAACTCCTAACAACTATATAACTTGCAATTGGGAAGTCATGTGGTGTGGGGTGCATTTGATTACTATGCGCAAGATGAAGCAAGTGGTTCAGTCAAGCATGGTATTTGGAGGCATGGAACTCACTAACATATCGTATTCTTAAGAAAAAAGTGTGGATGGACGTTGATTGTAATAACTCAAAAGTTTCTCTTTTTTATTTTAAGACTGTCGTAACTATAGTTTACTTAAATCAACCCTAGAGATATCATTTGGAGGCTTAGAATAGCCAATGTGTGAATCTTTTTTATTTATTTAATATACTTTATTCTTTATATAATTATTATTGATTAAAAAAAAAAAAAGAGTGCTTGCGACGTGTAATCCTCATGCTTTTGGCAATTGAAACGCCTCGCTTCACAGCACATTGTTTCAAAACAACACATCCCCCAATGTTTCCTTCAAAGTTGGTCCCGCCCACATGGGACCACCAAGTGAAGGGATCATATCTTGTCAGTTTCACCCGCATGTAATAAACATGAGTACGAGATGCTCAGGTCTTGAGTCCAACACACTCCCATCATCATCATCAAAGCATTGTCTCAACTATGTTGGGATTGGCTGCACGAATTCTGTTTCTCCATTCCGATCTATCTTAAGTCCAACACACTCCCAAAAAAAAGTTTAATGACACAGCAGCTCATCCATGGAGGAGCTGCAGTAAATAGATTCACACCAATACAGATCATTCAACTTCTGTATAGCCCGGAATCCTGGAAAATATACATTATGATTGAACCCAACTCTCTGAGCCTGGAAGTTGAATCTGAACCTCTGGCCATTCTCTTCTCAAGCATCCATTTGACGGCCGCTAATTAAATGGTCTTAAACACGCAATCAACCTGAAGTTTTAGCTTCATTCAATTTTCCAACACAAGAACAACAGCACAGCTACACGCATCATTAAAATCCAAACGAATATACAGAAGCCGTCCAAAAAACAAATCCAATGTGATTCCCGAAGTCCTAAAAAATCGAGAGCCAGTCTTCCACAACGCAACCTTCCATAGCATCCAAATCACTACAAATTATAGCATAAACACACACTAATCGAGAATGTAGCCACCAAATCAGACTCCAAACCCCCAGAAGACCATCCTTACCTACCAATTCCAAATAACCATACCAAACAACACAAAACAAGAACAAACAACAATAACAACAACAGTTTCAAGTCCTCCATCAGCTTAACCACATCCAAACGAAATCAAAACCCTTGGAATCTGCGGATATAACTAATCCAAATCCAACACCCAGTTCACCAAAACATGTATTTCAGCAAAATCAGACTAAAAACCACGCATTTCAGAAAATCGGAGGGCACATGAAGTCAAAATCAGTAAGACATGCGGTGCTGGAAGCAGAAAATCCGATTCTCATCAAACACAAACCTCAGATTTCAGAGATTCGAAGTCGATCGAGCTATCAAGAAAAAAAGGAATCAGTAGATAAATTAGGGCAATGAAAGGGATTCGGAAGATCCGAAAGCAGGAAAGAAGCGATTGAAAACAGAAATCGAAGGTATGAGGAGAAAATTACATGCATCAGAAGATGAAATTGAGATTTGAAGAATCTGCTGTGAATCTACAGACCTTTGAAATCTTCGGAATCGTCGAAGCTCTTCGGGTTTTTTTTCTCTCTTTTTACTTCGTCTCTCGATGCGTCTCTCGCTCGCTCTGTGTCTGTCTGTGGCAGAGGAATGGGGGCAGGATGCCGATTTTGTTGCGGGAAAGGGGAACGCTGGCCTCGCCGACCTAAGGATGGAAAGGGTAGTTTGGTCATTTTGCGGAACGTGGGAGTGTTCAGCCCGGAAAGGCCACCGCTGGGACCCATCCGTGGAATTTGGACCGTTGAAATGGGGGGCGATGGTGGGCCCCAGCTGATGGGCTGGGGTTTGGTTTGGGGGTTGTGGGATGTGGGGCCCACGCACAGCGATTGTGGAATGGGAATTTGGGGACTTTATGAAATGTGGGCCCACCGTGATGATAGGCAGTAGGCCAGTTGTTGGCCATGTAGAAAGGAATATGCCCCTGTTTTCTTTCAATCTCTCTCCACTCATGAGAATCACATTCCGGGAGGACCCTATTTTAAAGCTCTCTTTGTCACAAAAGGATTTCACAAGCTGAAAATTGTGTAATTCTCAACTGGCTGTATTCAATTTTTTTTTTTTTTTTTTTTTTTTTGTGTGTGGGGCTTTTTATTTTTTCCACGTGAGTGAGTTGTCTTTCGGTGTGTCCATGTTCTCTATTATGTCTCGGCCACTTTACTAAAGTACCGAGAAATAAATATTTCACAATCTGCAATTTGCTTTTACAAGAGATATACTTTTACCTTGGAAATTGAGGTTCTTTCTATCAAAGAATATCAGTTTAATTTTTTTATTCCCATTAATTGTCACATTGAACAATAGAATAGTGATTTGTACAGAAAATTATGAGAATTTTCTTCTCTACTGTAGAATCTCCTCAAACAAACCCAAACCCACCGAGGATCCCCACTCCTTCCTCTATTGTTTGGAGTGGGCCACATGGCTAGCACTGTAAATCCGTAAGTGGACACACATTTAAAATACAGAAAGGGTAAATCACTGTCATTGGTGCAATCCATCCAAGGAATTTTGAGTGATCTAGACTTTGGTAATGGGTTCCACAGGTGGACTACAGAAAGGGCTTTTGAGGGGGAGGGGCAGCAAAAAATGTGGGTCCAGCTCCATTATAGGGCACTGAAAACTCACCTCCCAAATAAAGTTACCTTCCATTTTATCTGGCCTTGTATGGGTTAGAAGTAGGATAATTTCACAAAAGAGAAGCCCAGCTTAAAATAGGAGAAAAAGAAAAGGCGCTCTCTAAATATAGAATCCAAGCAATCTGGCAAGATTCTCAGATATCAACAAAAAGGTTGTTGGTACCTCAGTTTCCCATTGACAACAAGGGGTCATCTCTAGTAGCCAAGGTTAGGTTTGAACAACAATGACACCAATTCAATGTAAAAGAGGGGGGAAAATCTTATAGATTGATCACATCAACACATGGTCTGAATGAGAGTGGATTCTTCTCCAATAGAAGTGAGATTTTATTGATACTAAAAAGAGGAGAAAAGTTACTATTAGCTATTTGGATGTAGTAAGGTGTGGACTCTGATGCTGCATTTTCATCTCCCCACAAGCACCTTCAGAGAACTGCCTCGTATAGCCAGTTTGGCAACTCTACTAATAGAGTCAAGTAACATAAAGTTGATTTTGAATAAAGAATAAAATATATCAGAAATATAACTTTATATGTTTTGTATTCTTATTTTAGCATTTGAATGAGATCTTTTACTTTTTTTAATTTGTCCGCATGATCTATCTGTCGTTTGAATGTTTGCATAATTAAATATTTACATATTTAAATATTGTAAAAATAAAATAGTATATAATTGAATAATGCAAAATTATAATAGTATAATATTTTTTCTGTGTGGCAATTTTTGAAGAATATTACAGATTTTAAATCGAGCTGTTTGGAATGTGCTATGATTAAAGTAAATTACATTATTAGAATATTTTTTATTATATATTTTAATTTATATATAATTTACCATGTCCAAATAAAAAAGTAATGTTGTAAAGTAAAGTTCAACTGTCATATTTTTACTGTAAGTTTCTTTTTTTTAATCACATAAAATCATGGTGAAGTACAGTAAAGTAAAGTTAATAAAAACACTACTTTATAACTCTCTCTCTCACACTTTGCTTTACCATATACTTCATCTGACCTTACTTTACCTCACATTTTACCATTATATGACATCAATCTTTATTTTACTTTACCACACCGGTAAACAAGTTAGCTTTTATTTACCATATAAAACTATGATAAAATGTGATAAAGTAAAGTAAAAAAAACCACTTTACCATTCCTTCCCACTTTACTTTACCCCACCTTTACCGTGTTGTGACATTTACTTTTACTTTACTTTACAATATATGTAAACAAACACATCATAATGGATTTGGTGAACTAAAGTATTTACTTTACTCTACCACTTTGTAATATCATTTTAAAATATTCTTCTCTTGTAGAAAGTTTTCTATGGGAGGAGCTATATGATAAAATATTGAACTTTTTGAAAGAAAATAATATTTTCTTTAAATTTTCCTTGGGTTACCAAACGCAAAAGATTTTGTTTTATAGAAAATGAAAGATTATATTCTATAAAATTTTATTTTCTTGTGTTTTCTTGTGTATCCAAACAAGCCTTAAGAGTGAATTATAGTACTCTAATTGAAGCAAGATTTTGTTGATACTAAGACAAGGAAATAAGTTGCTATTAGTTGTTTGGATGCAGTAAGGTGTAGGCCCTAATGCTGCATTTTTAAGTACCCACAATGGCATTGAGAGGCTGCCCTTTAATGAAAAATCAAACTCTACTTGTTATGTATTCTTATTTTGGCAATATATATTTAAGCAAGTTCTGGTTTTTTGTTTTTTTTTTTACTTGCCCAACATGATCAATCCAAGAATGAGTTCTACTCTGATTGAAGTGATATCTTTTGTTATTTTAGCTGCATGCCCACGTTATCCGTATGAGAGTGAATTTTACTCTAATTGAATTGAGATTTTACTGATACTAAGGGCCTGTTTCTCTTTTTTGGAATTCATAGAATTCATATATAGAGAATTTTAAAATTCTCATACAAGGAGAAATTTTTAAATGCTTCTTTGTACTTAAACCTTTAGAAAAAAAAAAGGAGCTCGAATTCCTGAATTCCCAAATGCTACGGGACAAGATGTCATGTCATGTCCAAAACGACATGTGCTCCCATGTTGTACTTTTAGCTGTCCACAAGGATTATGACTGTCCTAAAAAATCCCTGTGAAGCCCCATCCCTTGTGGGCCCTCAGTTTGTTTTAAATAATTATTATATGATATTTCCTACTTTAATATACTAATTAATAAGCTTAATAGAATAGTTATTAATATTCCCAAGTCTTAGAATTTAATATTTATAGAACTCTTTATAGATAATAGGTGCTTGTTGCTAATCTAATAGGTTTTGATTTAATTAGGACTTAGCTATTATTAGAACTAATAAGAGGGCTATTAAAGGTTAGGAACATTCTACAATCCCACCTAATGACCTAATTACCCATGGCCCCATCTTTTTTTCATTTACAACCAAGTTACCATTTTAGTAATTAGCCTAAACCCTAATCTATATAAGCCAAGCTATTGCAAAACTTAGCCTAAGAAACCCTAATTCACTCTCATCTTCCCTGCCTCTCCCTAAGAAACCCTAATTCCCCAAATCCCAGCCCAAGGAGAAGCTAGGAGGCCACCCCAATTGCTCAATCAACACCTTAGGAGCTTGGAAATCTCACATCTCTCTCTCTCAACTCTATCACCAATTTCGAATTGAGGCAAGTACCCTATGCTAATTTCACTTGATGCATGCTTTCTTTCCTTGTTTCTACAATTTCAATTCAATTAGATGGATATGCTTGTGTAGATCTTCCTTTTGAACTTGTTTATGGAAAAATGGCCATTTAATGGATGGGTTCTCCCATTTGGAATATCAATGGCCCGGTTTGATGATGGATGGGTGGTTATAGAAGTGTTTTATTTATCTTGTATGCTTTTGTGATGAATGGAAGAGATTTAGGATGAATTGGATGAGAAATGGACTGAGAAGGGAAATCTCAAAATTCTGGAAAAATTCAGCTCTGTGCGTGTACCTGGTTGACCTGCCTCCAACTCGGTCGACCGGGCACACTGAAACTGGTGAAAATCATGTCCCAGTTATCTGCTTCATGAAATGTACAGACAGTGTACCCAGTCAACCGGATACACAAGACCCAATGGGAATTAACTAAGACCTGAATTTCACAGACTGGACAGGAACCCCGTGTACCAGGTTGTCATCACGGTCCTGATGTTGACCGGATACACTGCGCATCCTGAGGAACCCCCCAGCTGTTTGGCTCCAGGTCCCAGTGGACCCGGTCGACATCACGGCCCTGTGGACCCGGTCGACATCCCATGGTGTGATGTCGACCGGGGACACTATGAACAGTGAGTTTCCAGACTTCTGTGTTTTTCATGTTTGATAGTTTGTAGGGCCCATTGACTATCCAAATAGGCTTCCATCAAGTGTGCCAAACACGAATCAGTGACATGGTTTGGCCTTGACTCGTGGGGTCCACCAATTAGGGTTTTGGGATTTGAATCGTCAATGATTCGACCATTAATTGTAGTCCATGATGTCCATAACTTCAGGAGCACCAGATTTACTATCTTTGACATCTGAGACTACCGTTAGGGATCCAATCACCTGATGAGGCCTGAACCAAGAGTGAACCATTACCTAGGATTGAACCGTTGTCTATTTCCATTTGATTCTATGATTTAGAGGATTTCATGCATTGTTATTCTCTTTTATCCTTATTGTTGTCATAAACCTGTTAATTAATGGGAATTGGAGGACCTGAACCTAGGATTACTTAGTGGTGACCCTATGATGTGTTGGAGATAAATGACTCGTGTCTGTGGCTAGACGAGCCCTCATACGGCCTAAGGTTGGGTATGTGAAACCATAGAATGAAGAGGTTAGGCTTAATGGATTGAAACTCATTGTGTATGAGCATGGGATGATCACTTGTGGAATGGTCATGGTGTTGCGCTTGTATTGCCTCAGGTCACGGTTGTGAGCCTTGGAGTGAATCCAATGATGATTGGACTTGGACTTGGGTATTGGACAGCGTTCCATATTGTTTTACCTCAACCTCTTAGAGACTTGGATAGGACCTTACTCACGCAAGAAAAGCCTAGATAGACACAGACTTGTATTTGTTCCCTGGGTCGGCACTAAAGCACTAAACATTCTCTCAGTTGATTTAAGCTCAGCTAGTTGACTGATCATCATTGGTAGGAGCTATACTGGTTACTTAGAGCTATCATGATGAGCTGTGATTAGACCGAAGTGTGATACCGGGTCCGGGTTAATATGATAAAGGGGTGTGATCAATGCGATAAAGGGATGTGATCGGTGTTATGTTATGTATGTTATTATTAGCAGGACTGTTATCCCTTACATGGTTATTACCCTTTTCCCCACCGCAAACTGTTTACAGTATGAGATATTTACAGTATGGGAGGGCCGCGGCATAGTATCCCGTGGTATATCCAGCTTGTGTGAATGTGCCACTTTGCATCTGATTGGATTAGAATACTGTACATTCCTGATTCTAAAATATTTATTACTGCTAATTGCCTAGATCATGTACTTTGTTATTCTTATGATTACATACATGTCTCTATTCTTTTTTGTTGTATACATCATGTGTTATCTGTATATGGTGCATTGTCAGATCCTTGGATCTGACCTATCTTTGGTGCTTAGGTCCCTACCATTATCCCGCGGATGATGCATTCTATGAGGCGCCTGTAGTTGGTGACTACAGGTGGGAGCCCGCCGACCAGGTGGTCGAGCCGGAAGACGGAGCGCCTGCACAAAGGGATTGAGTGCAGTTTATTTTGGGTTTGAGAGTTTTTATGTAGTGAGATGGGCAGATAGTCAATTTGGTATAAACACTTGATAATTACACTTTGAAAATTTTATCAAACTTCCGCATTGTTATATTTGACTTATTTACATGATACTATTGCTTCCGTTATTTTTCTTATGCTTCCGCATTACAATTGTTGATTACGTCATTGTTTAAAAAGTTTTAAGATTTGACCTCACTGCAGACTACGATCTTGGAAGTTTTCGGATTTTTCGGGAAGTAGCGCACCAACTTCGGATACCTTAGCGTTATCTTCGGTATTCAGAATTGGGGCGTTACAATCCTGCTCTAGGTATTTGTATTCTTACTTTAGCATTATATATTTAAACAAGATCTATTATTATTTTTAGCTTCCCAACATTATCAGTCTGAGAGTGAATTCTACCAAGACTGAAGTGAGATTTAATCGATACTAAAATAAGGAGATAAGTTACTATTAGATGTTTGGATGGAGTAAGGTGTGGGCCTTGATGCCGAGTTTAGCTATCCACAAGGGTTTTGAGAGGACTTACCTTTTAAGAATAAGAAATACATTCCCTCTCACTATTGCAAACCGTCGTCAACCCAAACCCAGGAATTTCCCCCTCTCTCTTCCTCTCCCTCCATCTGATTCCTTCCTTCTTTCTCTCTCTCTCTCCTTCTCTAGGCCATCCATATATCCTTTCTCCCTCTATGTCATTTCTTGTCATCTTCTGTTTTGTGCACATTTCTTCTTTCAACAAAACTAAAAGAAAAATCTGTAGGTTCACTTCGAGGGGAACCTTGGCTCCCTAATAATTTAACAAAAAGAGGATATGTCTTTCATTAATTTATGTCATCTTTAAATACAAGATACACGCACTTATAACTACTACAATCTGACCCATTCTTTATGACTACCACAACTTCATCCACCACTCCTACAAATAACTGCACCCACTACTCATACTCATACAAATACGAAAACTATTCATATTCATAGGTAAATCAACTACCCCCCTATAACCCATTACTTTCCCCATGACTCAAGAACAACTACTCACACCTCATGGAGAACTCCTTATAACTCTCTTATTGTCATATGGCCCCTACATAGGAATGATCATGCCTGTGGCCACATCATTCCTCCTCCCTTTGACCAACCTTGTCTTCAAGGTTGAAATATGGGTAACATTCCTCAAAAGCTCGAAAAGGAACCCACAAGATATCTTCGATGTCGTTTCCTTGCCATTGTATGGGAACTTCCAACATCAATTTTTTCGTTTAACCGTCCTATGATTGAAAATCTTTTTTGGATTTAAAGTAACCAAGTCATCACCCTTTTTCTTTAAAATTGGACGCCAAAGATGAACATCACCCTCCATATTGAAGGAAGCTAATGGAATGCATTCTCCATTTGGGGTTTCATGGAAGTCAAAGAATTGGTGCTGATGACAAACCCAGCTCATTGGATCTTACCCTCTATTGAAATAGGAAAAATCAAGCTTAACAAACTTTGGTCGATACATATCATAATGTCCTTTCCCAAAACAGTTATTCGTCCGTCCTCCACTATTTTCATATTGGTTGAAAGGGCTTTCTTTGAGTTCCAAAGTTTTGCTCGCAAACAAGCTATTAACTTGATGTTTATTGCAGCACACATCTCCCTCATTTCTTTAAGTTTCTATTCTTGACTTGCAACCAGAGAACTTATCTTCATCTTTATTTGCTCAAGTCATAGTTCTGTTATGCCTAACTTTGATACCGAATGTTATGTGTACACTTCTTCTTTCACCAAAACTAAAAGAAAAATCTATAGGTTCACTTCGATGGGAACCGTGGCCCTCCAATAACTTGATAAAAAGCTGGTAGAAGATAGGACATGTCTTTCATTAATATATGCCATCTTTAAATACAATATACGTGCACTTATAACTACCACAATCTTACTCAATAAGTAACACAACGTACCACAACTTCATCCACCACTCTTACAAATAACTACACCCCCTACTCACGCTCATACAAATATGAAAACTACTTCTATTCATAGGTAAACCAACAACCTCCGCGCCCGCCCCCCCCCCCCCCCCCCCCCCCCACCCCCACATAACCCATTACTTTCCCCATGACTCAAGAACAACTACCCATACCTCATGGGGAATTCCTTATAACTCTCTTACTACCCTATATAGGAATGATCATGCTTGTGTAATGCAAGGCCACATCATCTTCCATCTCGTCCAGCCGTGGGTTGAGCTTGGTTATGGACTTATGGTGGGGTTGGATACAAGTTGTAGGTGGGCTAGTTGGACGGTTTTAGGTTGTGGTGAAAGTGGGTCAAGGTTGATGAGAGTGATGTGTGTATGAGAGAAGTGGTTTATGGTGTTTTTTTTGGTAACCCAGTCAAGGGGGCTGAGACCCGAGAGGGAGCCCGCACGGCACACACATGGGAAGATAAGTTGCATGATAAAAAAGAAGGTCACATAAGTGGGAAAGAAGCTCGCACAAGTAGAAAGCACACGCAAGTGGGAAAATGTGACATATGATTCGAATCCTGAATAGCAAGGTAGGAACTGCTGTCACTTACTAATAAGGTCTAGCAAGCGGCCGTTCTCAAGTGGGATCTGATGTTGTGATGAATGTGAGTATATCTCCATGTGGTTTTAGGTTAAATGAAAGTGGTTATTGCAAATGCTTGTAAGTAAAGGTACCGGTTGAGAGAGTAAGGGGTGGGTGTGTGTGTGTGTTTGGGTGGATTGAAAGTGGGTGAAGTTGTGCTCGTGTGATAATGAAGATGAAAGGTGATGATGTTGAACGAGGGACAATGGGTGAAACGATGAATCCACACCAAAAAACATTAACGTCAATTTATTAAGAGGATAAAAAAATATTTTTCCATGAACTTTGTTCAAATGGCAATTTCTTATTTTCACTGGAAAAGGTATGTACACAAATGTAACCCTAGTGTTGAAGATGAAAAAAATCACAACACAGTACTTCTGGGAAAGGAAGTTTCCTACAATTTCCCCCCTCAGATGATTACATAGAAACCTATCAAAAGCCTAACCACTACGCAACTTGGATGCTTCAAAGTGGGCTCTACATGCCAAACAGTTACTAGGGGTTTTCAATTCTTCATATCCCTGGCATATTAAGGCCCGTGCCAACTTTAGAGACACATGCCTGGATTCAGGCAAGCCCGACCCAAGCCTTAAAATGTTCGGACCAAGTCGACCTAATTAGTCCATCGGATCCAGCCGAACCAGATTCTTCTTTTGAACTTTGTGGGCTTTCTAATGATTGTTTGTACATATTATCACTAAAATTGCTATCATTCCTCATTGGACCAGGCTGAGTCAAGCTTTGAACTTTCTATCACTTAATCGAAGCTCTGCCCAAAGCGGGCTAGCTTGGCCCAGCCCATGAGCACCCCTAACACATAGTAGTCAGATCGTCCCTCACTTCCATCTAAAATGGTTCGGGCAAGAAACGAAGTAGTTTCTTGGTAGTGTTAGGGGTGCCAAGAAAACTGGGCAACAAAAGAATAATTTTTCTACATGTACTTGAAATAATACATTGTAGAATATAATTCAAAGAAGATAAAGATCAACTGGCACACACCTCTAATATGTTGTGTTGTTTCCTTTCCTTTATCCTATGTGCTGTTATCTTTGTGATCAAATCAGAATGATGGAGTGTAGATAAAAGTTATATACAAAAAGATAACGGATATCCTAAGTTGTTCCTTCACTCAAGGGAGTTAAAACAACCCCTTTTCAAATTTGAAAATCTCTTAAAGAAAAAAAAGTCAATGCCAGCCCATATAATCAAAAGTATGGGTACCATTCAATAATGTGACCTGGCCATTTCAAATCCATTATGATGGGCCAATAAAATTACAAGGATTGGCCCACTTCCATAAAAAAAAAATCATCATCATCAAAATCATCAATTCATGAATCCAATCGAGAAATGATCATGAAGATCAAGGTGAATTGAAATAACTACTTCTGACAGGAAAGGCGAAGAGTAGGGATTTGTTAATTTTTATTTATTTATTTAATTCCTGTGTTTTATTTGTAAATTTTATTGAGTCAATGTCTTGATAATTAGAGGTTTTCCATTGAGGATGTAATTAACGATCGATGAGTTCTCACGATCGGGAGTATGATGTACCCACAAGAATGAATGTAAAACCCCATTAAATGGAGGGAAATTTGTATTCAATGAATTTTGGTGCAATTCTTTATTTATTGGTTGAAAGGGCTTTCTATGTGTTCCAAAGTTTTGCTCGCAAACAAGCTATCGAACTTGGTGTTCACTGCAGCACACATCTCCTACATTTCTTTAAGTATCAATTATTGACTTGCAGCCAAAGAACTTATCTCCATCTCTATTTGCTCAAGTCATAGTTCTGTTATGCCTGACTTTGATACCGAATGTTATGTGTACACTTCTTCTTTCACCAAAACTAAAAGAAAAATCTATAGGTTCACTTCGAGGGGAACCTTGGCCCTCCAATAACTTGACAAAAAGCTGGTAGAAGATAGGACATGTCTTTCATTAATATATGCCATCTTTAAATACAATATACGTGCACTTATGGCTACCACAATCTTACCCACTCTATAAGTAACACAACTTACCACAACTTCATCCACCACTCATGCAAATAACTACACCCCCTACTCACACTCATACAAATATAAAAACTACTCATATTCATAGGTAAGCCAACTAACCCCCCACAACCCATTACTTTCCCCATGACTCAAGAACAACTACCCACGGAACTCCTTATAACTCTCTTACTGCCCTATATAAGAATGATCATGCTTATGTAATGCAAGGCCACATCATCTTCCATCTCGTCCAGCCGTGGGTTGAGCTTGGTTATGGACTTATGGTGGGGTTGGATACAAGTTGTAGGTGGGCTAGTTGGACGGTTTTAGGTTGTGGTGAAAGTGGGTCAAGGTTGATGAGAGTGATGTGTGTATGAGAGAAGTGGTTTATGGTGTTTTTTTTTTTTTTTTTTCTCTTTTGTAACCCAGTAAAGGGGGCTGAGACCCGAGAGGGAGCCCGCACGGCACACACATGGGAAGATAAGTTGCATGATAAAAAAGAAGGTCACATAAGTGGGAAAGAAGCTCGCACAAATAGAAAGCACACGTAAGTGGGAAAATGTGGCATATGATTCGAATCCTGAATAGCCAGGTAAGAACTACTGCCACTTACTAGTAAGGTCCAGTAAGCGGCCATTCTCAAGTGGGTTCTGATGTTGTGATGAATGTGAGTATATTTCCAGGGTGGGCCTCAGGTTAAATCAAAGTGGTTATTGTAAATGCTTGTAAGTAAAAGGTAATGGTTGAGGGAGTGAAGGGTGGGTGTGTACTTGTCTAGGTGGATTGAAAGTGGGCGAAGTTGTGCTCGTGTGATAATGAAAACGAAAGGTGATGGTGTTGACTGAGGGACGATGGGTGAAACGATGAATCCACACCAAACAAAATTAATGTCAATTTATTAAGAGGGATTTTTTTTTCTCCCATGGTATTCATTTCCATGAACTTTGTTCAAATGGCAATTTCTTATTTTCACTGAAAAAGGTATGTACACAAATGTAACCCTAGTGTTGAAGATGAAAAACTTCTCAACACAATACTTCTAGGAAAGGAGGTTTCCTACAATTTTTCCCCTCATATGATTACATGGAAACCCATCAAAACCCCAACCACTACGAACTTGGATGCTTCGAAGTGGGCTCTACATGCCAAACAATTACTAGGGGTTTTCAATTTTTCATATCCCTGGCATATTAAGGCCCGTGCCAACTTTAAAAACACATGCCTGGATCCAGGCAAGGCCGACCCAGGCCTTAAAATGTTAGGACCAAGCCGACCCATTTAGTCCTCGGATCCAACCGAACCAGATTTCTCTTATGAATTTTATGGGCTTTCTAATGATAGCTCACTAAATTGCCATCATTCTGCATTGGGCCAGGCTGGCTCAAGCTCTGATTTCTATTACGTAATCTAAGGTTTGCCCAAAGCGGGCCGGGCATGAGCACCCCTAACAAACAGTGGTGAAATCATCCCTCCCATACGTCACTTCCATCTAAGATGGTTAGGGCAAGAAACGAAGTACTTTCTCGGTAGTGTTGGGAGCAACGTCATTCTACTTACCAGACCCAACACATGAATTCAAAATGCGAAAGTCTCCATCGCTCGTCTCAAGAACCACAATCAGGTAATATTTCTTGTAGTTTGTATTCTTTCCTGCCAATGCAATCACAGTTTTACTTTAACAACAACTGCAACTTCTCTTTATTTTCTTTGTTTGGGTTTTTTCATTTCAATGCATCCTGTTATTCTTCTGGATTTTGATTACTTTGTTTTGATCTTGCGATATTACAGCTTATGGGAGAAATTTGTAGTGAGTAGTGGGCATGCTAAGATGTATGTGTGGAGTTCCAAGAATAGGTAGAAATTTTGAATTAAGATTGAATGCTAAAAGAAGAAGAAAGACAAAAAAAAGAAGAAGGAATGTTGTTCCAGATGGTTTTGACATGCACACACAAGGTGAGAACAGTAAGAACTGTCCCTGTAGGGCATATTGAAGGATCACCAATTCAAGCAAGTAGGAGAGTGTGGGGAGACCAGTAATTACCCTGAACAAAGTAGTGAGGAAAGACATGGGTTGTGGATCTACAGAGAGCATGAATCCAAATAAGGTGGACTGGAAAGGCAAAATTAATGAAGGCGTTCCAGAATCGCTGAGAATTATGAGATAAGGCTATGATGCCAATCCATTGTTAGCTCAATGTCCAGAGTAAAAGCAGGGTTCCCTGGTCATACTAGTGTTAAGGGTTGGGGACTTGGGTAGAATGCATGAGTTCTACCGGAGAAAAAAAAAAGGCTATGATGTCAGCTGGTTGCAAGTTTGAGTCCCAAGAGGAATGGCTTGGCATTAAAATATGCATGTCACGGAATGTGCGCCGATTGGGTTCCACCAGAGGGTGAGTATTGAAAAGTATTTGCGCTGCCTCTACTAACACCGGAGGAATGACTTGGCGCTAAAAAAAAATTGCATATTGCCAAAAGTGTGCTGACCAAGTTCCACCCTAGGGGGAGTGTTGAGAAAAACCGAGTTCCAACCAAGGGGGAGTATTGAAAATTATTTTTGTTGCTTCTACTAAGGCCTCAAGGTTTTGGTAGGAATGGTTGGCTAAGGAAACTTAATATGATGGTGGTGAGATTGATGGTTCCTTGATGATAAAATGACATTTATGAGGATAATTCAACAATTGGTTAACAAATATTAGTTATAGATGATACACATATCCCGTAGTGATGTAGGGGATACATTTTGTAGAACTCCTTTTAAACTATTAAAAGAAAAAAGATCTTAGGTATGCTCGTTTGGTACTTCCTACAAATTGACAGGATTTTAATGTAGTATGAACAATCCTAAACAAGATGTTGGAGATTATCAGATTCCTGCCACTAATGGTGAGAAACTGTCCATCTTAAGAACTGGATCTATAGTCCAGTCAAAAATCAAAGCTTTGCTCTTTTAAATATCTATTCTTGTTTTGAAATCACTTATCTTAGTTTCAGTTGGCTAGTTAGCTGAAATAACCACCATGCTCATTTCTATTCGTCCAGCTATGTTGTGTGAGATCAACAACCTGGGAAGGTGAACCTTCTTCATTAGCTTCTTTTCTCACAACACTTCATACAGCATTGAATATTGATAGTTATGTTTGGTTGTTATTGTGTAGGAGATTCGTGCACTTGCATATAATGCCCTTTTTTTTCCTGGACATATTGTTGAAAATCATTATTTTGCTACTGCTTTATTGAAAAATAAATGTTATTCATGTTGCTTGGGCAGTGATATTTCTCTTCCTTTTTCTTTGAGTGCATCTCAAGCCGCCGAATCTTTGAAATCTTTCATTTAGATGTATAGGGTCATGGATTAATTTGAGTAGGGCTGGATATGAGTATCATGCTATATTCATTGATGGTCTGATCGTACCCCTATACTTGGGTATATTTGATTAGGACAAAGTTCAAAGTCTCCTTAGTGTTTAAAACCTTTTATACCATGATCTTGACTCAATTTAGCAAAAGGATTAAAGGCTTATGGTCAGATACATAGGGAGAATGTATGTCAATAAACAATTGAAGCTGGACGTCTCTTTGTTGTTTTATGTTTGGTTTCATTTCTTTGTTGTTGTTCTTGTCTTCTTTGTAGTTTGTAGTTCTCCTTTGGTGTTGTGTCCTGTTTTGGTGTTTCCTCTTGGCTGTTAGGTCGCCAGTATAGCCCTTGCTTGCTTCTTTCTTCTAATATAAGTTACCATTCAAAAGAAAAAAGAAAGAATGTATGTTAATAAACTTCCATCATTTTTTAAAAGAGAAGGGAAGAAATGATCTTGTCCTCACTTTGGAATAAAATGGTGTTGTTGAACTCAAGAAATGCCATACCATTGAAACAATTTGTATGACATTTATCCAGTCCAATGTTCCATTCCTTTTGGTGTGAAGCCACTCTTACATTTGTTTATCTCAAGTTAATGAAATATTGGGATAAGTTTTAGATGCAGCCCGGGAAGAGACCAAACCCGCAGCAGGGATTTGGCCGAAACTAGATGGATTCGAAACAGCCAACAACGCACGATCAAGAAGCCAAACACAAAATCCAAGCCAAAACCAATTCTTCAATTCATTAATTAGAGGTGTCCATCTGTTATGTGCGTAAAAGCTGACCACAACTGATCATGGCCCACTTTGGAAGCAGTCCCATGCTGAGATGCACGTGGTCTGAGTGTGTTGTTTTGAATAAGTCCTTGTATTCTGTTTGGCTTCATTGCTGTTTGTTAGGAAAGTGGCTAGCTTTTAGGAGTTAGTTTTGGCCATCTTTAGGAGTTAGTTTCCGACGTTTCTTTGTTTCTTCTTTCTGTTGTATTCTCTATATAAGAGATGTAACATGTAATAAAGAATAGTGAATCTTAATTTATCTCTCTTGAGAACTTGGAGGTTGATTTTCCCCCGAAGCAAAACCCTTTTTATTTTCCTTTTCAAGCACAGGCTGCACTGTTCCAAGCCCACTACATTCCACTCCCTTAAAAATAGCTGGAAGAAGAAGAGGAAGGGGTCATGGAACCCACACTATAGAAGACACCCGTAGCATAATGGTATTAGAGCCAGTTATGGCTGATCAACGGCTTGATCAACTGGACGCTGAGGTGGGCTCTTTATCCTCTGGGCAAGAGCGGATTCTGAAAGAGATGCATGAAATGTTCTCTGCCATGAACACTCGTTTCGACCAACTCGTGACTAGCCACGGCCATGAAAATGGTGAAGGCTCTGTTAACAAAAATGGACAGGGTGGTGGAATGGACTCTGGAGGTTTATCCCATTCATTTGCACCTAAAATCGCCAAGCTGGATTTTCCCCGTTTCAATGAAAATGACGATCCAACAAGTTGGATTTGCCGTGTAGAGCAATTCTTTGAGTTCCAATGTACTCCAATAGAGGAACAAGTACCACTGGCAGCATACCATCTGGAAGGAGATGCCCAACTTTGGTACCAGCTATTAAAGGGTGATGAATAGCAAGTCTCTTGGGAGATGCTTAAGGAGGGTCTGCATGCTAGATATGGCCCCACCCAATTTAAGGATTTCTTCGGAGACCTCACAAACCTGAAGCAAACCGGAACAGTTAAGGAGTACCAAACCATGGATGAAAATAGTGGCCGCTACGTAGCGTAGCGGCTGCTATATCGGCCGTAGTGGCCGCCACCGCTACGCTACGGCCGATTTATCGGCCGCCGCACCCGTAGCGGCCGCTACGTCCGCTACGGCCGCTACAAGCACGCTACGGGCTGCTACAAGTACGCTACGGGCCGCTGCGACCGCTACGGGGCCGCTACGGGGTGAGAAAAATTCCTACTTTTCAATTTTTTTTAAAATGCATAATAATACTTATTTCTTTTCTTCTTCTCTTCAAATAACATTTCTACACAACTCTTCTACCCTTTTATGTTTAAAAGAACACCAAAAAGTACATGATCTCGCCGAATTACAGTCGATACAGAGAGTTCTTCTCTAAGTACATCCTATTAGACACCCCCTTTGGTAGATGTATTTTTTTCTCTAGGTACTCTTAAGTCTTGATTTCATGACATAGTTTTTTCTTTTCTGAGCCTTTCATTAATTTCTAAGTTAGAATAACCAAGCAACATGAACACTTGTGAAAAAAATGATCATTACTATTATTTTCTATTTATACAGCGATACAGGACCTCATATAGTGAGGGGACCGCTACGCCCCCTTACCTTAGTTACTTTTACAAAAAAAATACATTCTCTCATTTTCCAATATTCTAGATTTTCTAGAATTTTTTCATATTTTTTTTACGATTTTTCCAAATCGCACCGCTACGCCGGTACGTAGCGCCGCTACGCTACGTATCGCCTGCTACATAGCGTTTTGGCGGTAGGCCGCTACGCCCGCCGCTACCGCTATTTTCGTCCTTGTACCAAACTCAATTTGAGAAACTACTCTCTCGTGCAGGAAGATTGGAACCAACACAACAGGTGGGTTGCTTCATCAGCGGCCTCTGAGAAAGCTTGCGAGCCGGCATCTAGGCTACATGACCAGCCACCCTCTTCGCTGCTGTGGGCTTGGCTCGGCTTTATGAAGCTAGAAACCAAGCACAACATCGGGTTACCCTCCCAGATGCAAGAAGAGTCACGGCAGTGATGGCTCCTTCGCCAGTCTGCACTACTACTCTGGGCATTAAGAGACTCACCCTGGATGAAATTCAGGATAGGCGTGACAAGGGTTTATGCTTTAACTGTGATGAGAAATTCCGGCCAGGACATCGATGCAAGAAGCTTTTCTATCTTGAAGGATATTGGCCCGAAGAAGGTGAAGAAGGTGACACCCATAATGATGAAGGAGGGGGATTCCATGAGGATATGGATGGAGAGACACCTGAAATATCTATACACGCCATTTCCGGAGCTCATGTTCCTCAAACTATGCGTGTTAGAAGGAATATGGGCAGGCAAACTCTTACAGTTTTGGCGGACTCCGGTAGCACCCATAATTTCTTGAGCAGCAGCCTAGCTAAAAAGGCTGGTTTGGTTCCAAGTAGTGAAGGGCATCTAGAAGTAGCAGTGGCCAATGGTGACAAAATGGCGAGTCTAGGGCGATGCAAAGGGGTGAGCATGTCACTATAGGGAGTTCCCATCACCGTGGATCTCTATCTCTTACCATTAGAAGGGTGTGATGCTGTTCTTGGGGCTCAGTGGCTGAGAACCCTTGGACCAGTAATCTGGGATTTCTCTAAACTCCCAAACTCTTATAGTTTTGGTGGACTCCAGTAGTACCCATAATTTCTTGAGCAGCAGCCTAGCTAAAAAGGCCAGGTTTGGTTCCAAGTAGTGAAGGGCATCTAGAAGTAGCAGTGGCCAATAGTGACAAAATGGCGAGTCTAGGGTGATGCAAAGGGGTGAGCATGTCACTACAAGGGGTTCCCATCACCGTGGATCTCTGTCTCTTACCATTAGAAGGGCGTGATGCTGTTATTGGGGCTCAGTGGCTGAGAACCCTTGGACCAATAATTTGGGATTTCTCTACACTCCTAATGAAGTTTCAAGTCAGAGACAAGGAAGTAGTGCTGCAAGGAATTTCTACACCAGAAATGAAACCTCTTAGTGATGAAGAAGTCAGCAAGGAAGTAAACAAGACAAAACAAGGAGTTTTGTTGAAACTTTGTTTTCTTTCAATGGAGGGCCCGTGTATCCACACTATCCACATCAACCCCCAACTGCAGTCACTTTTAGCATCATACAGGGATGTCTTTGAGGACCCCAAAGGCTTGCCCCCACCTAGGTCACATGACCATAGAATTCCATTGATTCCAGGAGGTGGGCCTGTATGTGTCCGTCCATATAGATATCCACATTTTCAAAAAAGAGAGATCGAGCGGATAGTTTCTGATATGATGTCAGCTGGCACAATTCGCCCAAGTAACAGCCCATACTCATCACCGGTCCTCCTCGTCAAAAAGCATGACGGATCATGGAGGCTATGTGTTGATTATTGGTCATTAAATCAAGTAACCGTCTAGGATAAATTCTCTATTCCGGTGATTGATGAATTACTTGGTGAATTACATGGGGCTCACTTCTTCTCTAAGCTTGATCTACGGTCCGGATACCACCAAATACGCATGAATCCAAGTGACATCTCCAAGACAGCATTTCGGACCCACCGTGGACACTACGAATTTTTGGTAATGCCTTTTGGCCTTACCAACGCTCCATCAACCTTCCAGTCCCTAATGAATGAAATTTTCAAGGAATACCTACGTAAGTTCATTTTGGTCTTCTTTGATGATATTTTAATTTATAGTCAGAATTGGGAGGATCATTTATTCCATGTCCAGGTGGCCTTATCCTTCCTGCGGGCCCACAAATTATTTGCGAAGATGGAGAAGTGTCAATTTGGCCAGGCACAAGTCAATTACCTTGGCCATGTTATTTCCAAACATGGCGTTGCTGTGGATCCTGATAAGATATTGGCCATGATTGAATGGCCCAAGCCCACTTCCCCTAAGGCCTTACGTGGGTTCCTTGGGCTGACCGGGTATTACCGGAAATTTTTTCCGGGATATGGGAAGTTGGCTAACGGCTAACCCACTCACCTCACTGCTTAAAAAAGATTCTTTGGAACTTAGAAACAGAAAGGGCATTTGAAAAATTGAAGTATGCCATGACCCAATCTCCTGTCTTGGCACTCCCTGATTTTTCGAAGGATTTCATTGTTGAATGCGATGCTTCTGGGTCAGGTATTGGGGCGGTATTGATTCAAGACCACCGCCCAATTGCTTGTTTTAGTCAAGCTTTGCATGGAAAAAATTTGGCCTTACCTACTTATGAAAAAGAAATACTGGCTCTGGTCTTAGTGGTCCAAAAATGGCGGCCATATCTTCTGGGCCGACGGTTTATTATACGGACTGATCAGCATAGCTTAAAATATTTATGGGACCAGAAAATTACCACGGTAGCCCAACAACGTTGGCTTACCAAGTTAATGGGCTACAATTTTACCATCGAATATAAACCAGGCCGGGAGAACAGAGTCACAAATGCATTATCAAGACGAGAGGAAAATGGGGAGATCCTAGCTATTTCACAACCAGTACCCAGTTGGTTGGATCCCATCAAGGAGGATGTACAAACACATCCTCAACTTAAACGTCTAGTTCAATTGTGCCAAGAGGGGGAAGCTGTGGAGCCGTGGGCCTACAAAGAGGGAGTTCTTTTCTTCAAGGGTTGGATCTATCTAGGGGAAGACTCTCCTCTCATTCACCCAATTATCGGAGAAATCCAGGACAGCACTCATGAGGGTTACCATAAGACATTGCATCGGGTCCGCTTAGTTTTTTATTGGAAAGGAATGAGGTCTCACATCAAAGATTTTATTAGGCAATGTGACACTTGCCAATGTCACAAATCTGGAAATACAACTCCAGCAGGGCTACTTCAGCCATTACCAGTACCCATGCAAATTTGGGCAGATATTTCTATGGATTCATAGATGGGTTGCCATCCTCTAAAGGGAAGTCCACAATTTATGTTGTGGTTGACAGGTTGTCTAAATATGCACACTTTATTCCAATTTCTCATCCATACACAGCAGTAACTGTGGCTCAAATATTTTTTGATCAAGTTTTCAGGTTACATGGAATGCCCCAATCTATCGTTTGTGACCGTGATCCCACATTCACCAGTGCCTTTTGGAAGGAAATTTTCTGGTTGAATGGTATGGACTTCACCTTCAGTTCTTCGTATCATCCACAGATTGACGGTCAAACTGAGGTGACCAATTGAACGGTTGAAATGTACTTGCGGTGTTTCACAAGTTCTAAACCCAAGGAATGGGTACGATGGATTTCATGGGCCGAATACTGTGATAACACTAGCTTACATTCGTCCACTGGCAAAACCCCATTTGAGGCGGTTTATGGTTGACCACCACCAACACTGCTTTCCTATGTGCCAGGCAACACCTAGTTAGACGCTGTGGATAAGGAATTAAAAGAAAGGGACCAAATTCTAGCAGAATTACGGGCCCGATGGTACTCCAAAGGATTGGGCCCGTAGCCTACAAACTGGAACTTCCTACTGGATCCCGCATCCACCCTGTTTTTCACATTTCAGTCCTTAAGAAGACAATTTGTACAGATACCTCAGCTCAACAGTCACTTCCGGATGTTTGTGAAGATGATGCCTCCTTTCTTCCTACTCCACAGGCAGTTTTAGACCATAGAGTGCAGAAGGGTCATCAAGAAGTGTTAATCCATTGGAAAGGATTATCTCCAGCTGATGCAACTTGGGAAGATCTTCAGAATATGAAACGGAGATTTACTGGACTGGCCCTTGAGGAGAAGGGCGAAATTAGAGGGGGGGAGCTGTTATGTGCGTAAAAGCTGACCACAACTGATCATGGCCCACTTTGGAAGCAGTCCCATGGTGAGATGCACATGGCCTGAGTGTGATGTTTTGAATAAGTCCTCGTATTCTGTTTGGCTTCATTGCTGTTGGTTAGGAAAGTGGCTATCTTTTAGGAGTTAGTTTTGGCCATCTTTAGGAGTTAGTTTCCAACGGTTCTTTGTTTCTTCTTTCTGTTGTATTCTCTATATAAGAGATGTAACATGTAATAAAGAATAGTGAATCTTAATTTATCTCTCTTGAGAACTTGGAGGTTGGTTTTTCCTCGAAGCAAAACCCTTTTTATTTTCCTTTTCAAGCACAAGCTGCACTGTTCCAAGCCCACTGCATTCCACTCTCTTAAAAATAGCTGGAAGAAGAAGAGGAAGGGGTCGTGGAACCCACATTATAGAAGACACCCATAACACCATCCCTAAAGGGGATTCACATATTTATAAGAACATAGCTTCCCTACTAAGACTCCTCTTGCTAAAGATTTCTACCCAAATAGGGAAACTAATCAACAATCTAAAATAAATAGGAAACTAACAATTATCAGGAATCCTAAACCAAGATAACTTCCCACAATAAGATACTAGCAAAATGCACCCGTGCTTAGCATGGGCAATATGATTTATTAATCTTATTAGAATTTTTTATTTTCATTCAGTTATTTTTCGTTTCCAGTACTAAGGATATAATTATATTCTAGGTACTGTCCATTTTCAAAATTCACTACGGCAGAGATGTATTAGTTGGGCGTGTAAAAATCTTTATGCAGTCAACTTTCGACTTCATCGTGCTTGTTTGAACTTCTGTTTACTTTTTATTCCACTTGTAAGCATTTTATGATTTCAAACACTGATTGTAACAGCAATGGTGCAATATTCTTGTCTATTTACTATTAAGTTGCTTTCATCACTGGTATGTCTACAGAGAGAGTGGTATTTATTTAATTGGTGTTCTTTCTAGGAAAACTAATTCATATGACATGCCTTTGTGAAGTAGTGAAGTCCTATCTGTACACTTCTTTGAGTTCAGATTTAAAAAATTTGTTGATGTGATTGATTGTATTGCTGGACTCGTTAAGGTTGTATTTTTAGATGTTCTTTAACCATAACATCAAAGGGAAAACTTGAGGAGGGGAGTGGTTTCTGACAACCCTATCTATGTGAAATCGATGGTGGCCATATGGGCAATGCCAACTCACTGGAGTGGTTAAAGTTCCACATCCGTCCAATCATGAAGGGCCAACGGTGGCGATTAGGTGATTGAAAATCTGACAATTAACTGTTGACTACACATTTATACTAGAAGCCACTCAACCATCCCATGCACCCTATACAGCCTTCACTGATGCAAGAAGAAGAAGGCTCTGGAATCGTACCTGATTATTCACATTGCTTGCAAACCCGCAGGCTCCTCAAGAAAATCCTTAAACTTGAGGAGGACGAAGAAGAAGAAGAACAATGGACTAAAATCAAAGGGAAAACTCCTACTTCCTCCAAATCCAAAGCAAAGGAGGTACCAAAAATCCTTGAAGACATAGAGCAATCTCTATACCCTCTAGGGTTTTCGAAAGAAGAATAACACGTCAAGGCTATCCTCAGGGAATTCACCAAACATGGGATAGTCATCTCAGAAACCAAATATGAGCTCTGTAAGAAGGAGATATATATTGAAGCCATCCAGGCTTGCACCAGAGCAACTGCTCTGATGACCCAGTTTTTGTTCAAGAGAATTCTTTCATCTGTTGGGCACTGGTAGGATAATTGTCTGCACAGAGGATCACCACATATCCAATGAGTGAACCAAAACCCTCTATCAAAACCCGTATATATACATGGATATACGGATATAATAAAGAAAATAACTATGTTCCCCTCAAAAGAGAACATATACCCAGATCTGGCCGCTACGACCGCTATGGGGCCGCTATGGGGTGAGAAAAATTCCCACTTTTCAAATTCTTTTAAAATGCATAATATGACTTATTTGTTTTCTTCTTCTCTCCAAATAACATTTCTACACAACTCTTCTACCCTTTTCTGTTTAAAAGAACACTAAAAAGTACATGATCTCGTTGAATTACAGTCGATACAGAGAGTTCTTCTCAATGATTCTTCTCTAAGTACATCCTATTAGACACCCCCTTTGGTAGATGTATTTTTTTCTCTAGGTACTCTTAAGTCTTGCCTTCATGACATAGTTTTTTCTTTTATGAGCCTTTCATTAGTTTCTAAGTTAGCATAACTAAGCAACATGAACACATGTGAAAAAAATGATCATTACTATTATTTTCTATTTATACAGCGATACAGGACCTTATACCGTGAGGGGACTGTTACGCCCCCTTACCTTAGTTACTTTTGAAAAAAAAAAAATACATTATCTCATTTTCCAATATTCTAAAATTTCTAGAATTTTTTCATATTTTTTTTATGATTTTTCCAAATCGCACCGCTACGCCGCTACGTAGCGATTTGGCGGCAGGCCGTTACGTCCGCCGCTATAGTTATTTTCATCCTTGGTTGGCATGATGACATACCATCTGAACATGCTTATCACATCTCAGTAAGAAATCCTGAATTGATACATATAGCTTCCTTAGGAAACTATCTCAGTGACAGGATAAATTCGCTATTCGAAGTATTAGGAAAAATTTCCCTAACACAGTGTAAAATTGCCAATGAACTAAATCTAAAGATGGATTTAGCTGATAATGCACTAACTAGAGTTGATGAACAAATCCCAGTTAATTTTGGTGAAGCATTTACCCAACTATATGAGGTATCCTTTGAAATCAGGAATACCCAAGATAGATTGTTCAAACAAACAGAACAAATATCTCAAGAAGTACATTCTCTCTCCCAGAAACTCTTAGCCATAGAAAAGGCTACAGGCGCATATCTAAATATTTCATAATGAATGTAGTCCCTTATGAAAATCATATACCTGGTAGAGAAGTGACAATTACTTCTTTAGATGAATTCTTACAACGGATTCAAGGTATAATCCTTGGAGGAGGGCATGACTTCCTCATCCAGAGAACCCAGTTAGAGAAACTCATTAAGCTCCAGCTAACCCAAGCTACAGGAAATTCTCAGAATTTTCTTACTACAGGATTGGTGCAACTCATAGAAGAAATGATAACATGTGAAAAGAGGTTGCTAGGTGAATTCTTACGTCTTCTACCCTTTTTTCTAATTGGGATAGGTCCTAACTCATTTTGTTTCCTATTTTTTTTAATAAGACATATATATTAGAGATATTATGGTGGTTACTATCTCCAATTTCTGTGGTTATTTTGATCTGAGCACTTAGTGTTTCTAGGCTTTTGTTGAGGTTGAGTTGATACTCTATGAAGACCTGAAAACGATAACTCTTGTAGCACAGAAACCCAGACAATACAGTCAGCAGAGAACAGCACAACAGCCCACAAATAATTGAGGGCACCCACGTGAATAAAGACACCGACGTGATGGATTCAGAGCAGCCCCAGGTGGCTCTCTCTCAGCGGCAAGGCCCCCTTCGCATCCAAATGCGAGGGTTATCTTGTAATTATTTTATTCAAAAAAACTGAGGTCCAAAACGGCTATAAAAAGGACCTTTGTAGATTGTAGAAGAAAAGGGTTTTTTTTAGAGGAAAAGAGAGCGTTTTTTCAGAGGGGTTTTTTAGAGACGATAAGCTTAGGAAAAGGAGAGAAGCCATTTACAGGTATGGCATGCTAAGTCCCCTTCCGGAGTAGTCGGATGGGTGATGCCTCTCTTGTAACAATAATGTATTTTGTAAACTGTTCTGTTAATTTGTAATGATATGTTGTTGTTTTCCATCAGTCCCAGATGCCTATAAGATCCCTGATAAAAATAACCTTATCCAACTTATAGACAAAATAAGTTGGTTCAGCAAATTTGACTGTAAATCAGGATTCTGGCAAATACAAATGCACAAGGACTCAATACCTTGGACAGCATTCAGTGTCTTAGAGGAAAATATGAATGGCTTGTTATGCCTTTTGGGCTTAGCATAGCACCCCAAGTCTTCCAAAGGAGTATGGATGACATTTTTAGAGACCATTTGGATTATTGCATGGTCTTTACTTTCTGTAAAAGGGAAATAACCATCCGGGTTAAGCACATCCTTTCGTAACAGTTTTACATGCAAACTAATAATGTTAAAATGGAATAATATGTAGGTTATGGTCCACCTATGTTTCCGGTAATCTTAGTCCTTCTCTGGGGTCAAGGCTGTAAATAGTCTTTCTGAGATGAACAGTATTCTATTGTTCTGGTAACATAGTGACAGGACTCATCTTCTAACCACCTACAGTACTTGGACAACAGGACAGACTAGCCTTGACGCCTCCATGGCTAACGGCAGTAGTCCAAATATCCATACAGAGGTATAGGTTATCACTATGGCCTGACTATATTAGCTGAGAAATGCAGAGGAATAAGTAAGAAAACAGAAACATGATGATGGAAAACAACAACATATCATTACAAATTAACAGGACAGTTTACAAAATACAATACTGTTACAAGAGAGGCATCACCCATCTGGCTACTTCGGAAGGGGACTTAGCCTGCCATACCTGTAAATGGCTTCTCTCCTTTTCCTAAGCTTTTCTCCTCTAAAAAAACCCTCTAAAAAAAACCCTCCTCTTCTACAATCTACAAAGGTCCTTTTTATAGCCATTTTGGACCTTAGTTTTTTTTAATAAAATAATTACAAGATAACACTCGCATTTGGATGCGAGGGGGGCCTTGCCGCTGAGAGAGAGCCACCTGGGGCTTCTCTAAACCCATCACGTGGGTGCCCTCAATTATTTGTGGGCTGTTGTGCTATTCTCGGCGGACTGTATTGTTTGGGTTTCTGTGCTGCAACAGTTATCTGTTTCAAAAGATGGGCCGGATCTGTCGGTTGGCGAGCCGGGCCCAGTTTCTAGGCTAAGAAGAGGAGCGTGGACGATTTGTCGGGCTTCTTCATAGACTTTTGGATCTGCCATCCCAAGAGCAGTAACTTTTGGGAGTGAGCTGGGAAGTTCGATTAGAACAAGTTGAAGGATTTTCTGAGGTGGATTCAAATCACTGGACTCGGCTTCACTGCCTTCTTGGATGCTTAACTGGCTTATCCGTTGATATTCCATAAATTGCTGGAATTGAGCGTAATCCAAGGAGGATTGGTTATTCCTTCCGCTTCTCCTTTGGAGAAGTCTTCCTCTGCTGCGTGGCTGCATCTGTATCATGAAGCACTAAGTGAGATCAGAATATTGTGCTTCTCTAGAGAACATGGTTTCTCTTGAAACTATATCAGCAAGCTCATTGCTCTTTCCTGACACATGTTTCACTTCATAGTCAAGCCATCAATAGGGCGAGGGAAACATGCAGAGCATTGAGAATGGCTTTTAAACATGCAGAGCATTAGAGTAAAGAAGCTTGAAAACGGTTTCGGGCGGATTCAAAGATTCAAAATAAATTCGTTTTAAGGACGAGAAGAGGGAGTAAGAGCGACTCTTCATGTGAAGAGGGTCAACTCAAAATCTATAGTCAAAATCAATTGGGGGCTGATTTCTCAATTTCTCAATTGGAAACAGTCCTTTTCATATATATAAAATTGGTAGATCCGCATTAGGATTTGGTCGGCTCATCTAATGGGTCGGGTCAGATTGACCCAATAACTCATGGGTCAGGTCCAGTTGGCTTGGTCCTGGCTCGACCTGCACCAGTTTTCTTTTGGTCCCTTCTTGGTACTACTCCTAAATATTCCTTTCTTCATGTGTAATTGTGTATGGATGTTTATGTTTTGTTCTCCTTCCATCACATGAACAAACCGAGTTTATTGCACAAAATTTCAAGGGTGTATTGATGATTAAAAAAGATATTGTTTTTTTATCATTCTGGTGCATATGTTTTATTATGACATAAGGCTTGGAGTTTTCTGCAAATATAGAATTTCCAGTGACTGTTTTGTAATTTTGATTAATGCATACAGTTTGTTTTGTAAATATGAACATATAGTAATATATATGGGTGTAATCGTGCAACCCTAAGTACTACAACCATTTTTTTTATTTTCTTCGAATTCTTTCTTTTCCTCTATTTCTTCTTCTATTCTTTTGTTTTCATACCTCTTTTGAGAAAATCCTGGACATCTTTCGATGCAATTGTTCAATTTCATACAAGAGCATCTCAGTTACGATTAAACAACCATGCAGGGAAGATTTGTGGACTGGATCGAAGAAATAGTTCAGAAATGGTGTCATTATTGGTCAAACTGTACAAGTCGCCTCGGGGTTTGCATCTGAATCTTTAATCTTTTTGAAAATTTCAGAAAGTTTTTTAGAAGTGCTACTGTTTCAAGGTCGCACAGCAGCGAGACTATCAGCTAGTGTTTAGAAGGTTTTTTGAATTAAAATCAAGAGCTCACATCACGTAAGCGCCCGTACGGTTAGGGAATTCTGGATTGCTGGTTTTTTGTCTAATTTAGTTCTTGTTTGATGTCTAGAAACCTGCTTGTGGCTGTTTAATTTTAGTTGTGATGTCTAACGATTACACTCTTCTTTGTGTTTGGATGTTGGTGTAGTGTGTAGACATCCGGTTTCATTTGTTCTAATTTTGTGAATGTGTAAATCCAAATCAGATCATAGAGCATTACATTGAAGGTGTTTTTGGCGGTGTTGAGTTGATAAGAGGACTGTTTTCTAGATTAACACTTCTTTAGCTAAGAGTTTATCATGAAGCCCAAGCAACGGGGAGAAAGCTTAGCTAATATTAATTGAAACACAAGCTTACGCCAAGTTTATCTGAGGATAACAGTACAAGGAGTGGGCTTGTTTAGCTAGAATGATTGGTTATATTAATGGGAGAATTGAAGAACCTCCAAAAAAGATTCAAAATATCATGCTCATTACTAATAATATGTTAATTATGGATCAGAATTCTATCGAAGCAGCTTTTACCAACAAAGGAACAATGCTGGAAAACTTGAGTTGACCAAAGAAATTACTGCATTTAAACGCGGAGATTCATCCATTGGAAACCACTATGCTAAACTTAGAGCCTTATGGTTTCAATTTCTGCTGTATTGGAGTCCTAGACAGTGTTGTGCAAAGAAGCAAGCGAAAGGAGCTAGATGAGCAGTATATATTTGGACTTCTAGGTGCTGTAAATCCAAATTATGAGACTAGTTCTGTACAGGTTATGGGTCACTAATTAGGCCACTGATTGGTCTGTGAAATCTATTTGTACTTATCCTCTTTTCCTTTATTCTCTATACTTAATTCTCTTTTCCTTTCTTATCATCATCTCGAAAACTAAATAAACAAGCTATCCTTCACAAAAATTCGCGTTTATTATTGTCATTATTGTCACTACAGAGGTTATGTTTGCATATAGTCCTAGAGAGTTGAATTAAGTGAATTCACTTGCAGAAGAATATTTTATTCTTCTTTTTTTGTTTATAATTTGAATTCAGATTTGGATATGGTTGTGTAAGACTCTTTGTTCTTTCTATAAAATTAAGTTTATTGCTCCTAAAAAAAAAAACAGAAAGATAAATTCACTCTTTGTAATTGTTTTACAACCAAAGGACTTAACTTTGAACAAGACTTTTTACTGGAAAGGAAAGCAAATCAAATAGAAGAGACTTAAACTAACTCAGGCTCTACAAAATGCAAAACCACTTACCCTTGGTGATTGTTTTACAACCAATAGACTTGACTTTAAACTTAGTCTCTTACTGGAATAGAAAGCAAATCAATAGAGAATACTCAAACTAACTCAGGCTCTGAAAACTCAGAACTAGACTATTATATCCTATCAAGAAAGAGGCCATAACGTTTTTCAATCCTCGTCATAATTGCACAATTTTGGGCTTGTTGGATATGTAATTAAATAACCAATCTAGCGCACCTAATTTCATGTCATTTAGACATCATTGACGTATGGAATATGCCCATTTCTAGCAATGAAAAAAGAACGTATGGTCCTCTTTCATGAACTTGTACATCGTTGGGTGCATCAAACATTTTGGGTCATTGAATGTTATCGTATTTACAGTTTTTAAGTGTTGGATGGTATGGCTACATAATTTTTTCTAAATGGTGATTCTAAATCTCTAATACCATATATTTTCCCCTCATGAATAGGGAAACATTATATTCCTACATCGGTGACAGGCTGACAGAATTCGATGTGTCATCACTTTTTATTTCTGCCTTGCATTTGGATTGTTAACTAGTCTTTTTAATTCTGGACCTTCCAGAAAAGGTCCTGTATTTGCTGTGCCCTTCTGATGCTTCATTCACATCTTATCAGATAATTCAAATTCTCCCATGGAGTGTGACATAGAACCATGTGGAAGGAGTAGGAACACTACATCTGCCAACAATCTTCTATTTTGGACTCAATGCCAACTTCTGGATTCCATTCTACCTACAGGTGGGTTTGCTCATTCTTATGGACTTGAGGCTGCAATACAGGCACACATTATATCAGGGCCAGAAGATCTTAAAACCTATGCGATCCATGTGTTGGAGAACATGGGGAGTCTTCTCCTCCCATTTGTATATACTGCAAACAGGTCTCCTGACATGGAAACCTGGTCTAGACTTGATAAAATGTTGGAGGCAACACTAACAAATGAAGTTAGTAGAAGGGCCTCTGTTTCCCAAGGATCCGCGCTTCTGAGAGTAGCTGCAACTGTGTTCTCAGAGGTTCCTTCTCTCAAGAATATGAGAGACGCCTTATTGGTTTCGAGGACACTTTCTTTTCATCATGCGCCTGTTTTCGGTCTTGTTTGTGGGCTAGTTGGAATTGACAGCGAGACTACTCAGCGTGCATACATGTTTATAACATTGAGAGATGTTATTTCTGCAGCAACAAGGCTGAATTTGGTGGGGCCTTTGGGTGCTGCAGTACTTCAACATCAGATTGCTCTTGTGGCCGAGGAAATGGTTAAGAAGTGGATGGATAGGCCTGTTGAGGAAGCATGTCAGACAGCTCCTTTGCTTGATATTGTTCAGGGTTGTCATGGGTATCTGTTTTCTAAAATGTTCTGCTCTTGAAATAGGAATCATTGATTTTTTTTTCACACTAGCATCCAGTATCTTTTTTTTTTTTTCTAATAACCCAAGGTATCTCCTGCTCAGCCCAGCCGAGGAGCCTTCGGCCTTGAGCCCAATGGACACCCAACGAACTAATCCCTAGGGCCACATGCAAACCCTCCACATACACCGAGTAAAACATTGGGAGGTGGCGAACGGTGGTAGGTGTTGAACACGAGTATGTAGTATTCCTTCTTTTTATTTGTAGAGTTTGTATTGTCCTTTGTCCTTGAGTATGCACAATTGAGGGGCTCAGTTTGGTTCTGTTCTGATGGTTGCAAGTGTTCTTTGACCAAGCCCTTCAATGCTTGCAGGCTGAAGGATCCTAGACGTATAATGTTCCTATTCTTGTCCCATTTGGAGGGTGATGCAGGCCTTGGGCTAAAGGCATCCTTGAAAACTCATCAAACAAGGTCCAAGAAGACTAGCATCGGCCCAGCCACTCAGAGGGCCCATGACTTGAGTGTTTAATTAATCGCATATTAAACAAGGGTGTTATGATCAGATTATATGCCAAATCTCATATTTAGGATGCTTTAGAGAGAATCAACTTCATTGTAATTTTCTTTAAGTTGAGAAAGATGTGTCAGCCAATATCCTTAGCCTTAATGATGGAGGTGCAAATAGACCAATCAATGAAGATCACATGACAGATGAGGTTCTAATATTTGTGGGAGCTGGATCTATTAAATGGGATCTTGATGTGCCTTACCAAAAGGCTTAATCAAGAAAAGGAGGCCAAAACATAAATTAGTAATTCTAGATGGGCATAATCTAAATTTCAGATTAATTGATAAATGTGATGGATTAATTGGGGATCTAAATCAGCCGATAAAAGGTCACATTTAGGCCATATAATCAAGCCCAACAAGACCTGAATAGCTCCAACAGCCCTGACAGAGTGGACTAGTTGGGCCAAGCCCAAGCTGGTCACCCAGGTAAGGTTACCCATGCCAGCTAGGTGGCTATTTCTACAGTTGCACAAGATGGGGCCACAGCCCCTAAAGGTGGCACGTCGTGTAGGAATTCTCTTTCTATTTCAGGAACTTTTGAAACATTTTCTTTTCTCTAATGTAGTTGTGAAAGGCATCCCTTTCAGATGGAAAAACTTGCTATGAACAAGGAGTGATAACCATATTTGGGCTCTACAAGCTCTGATGTGCACAACTTTTTTGAGGATATTTTTTGGAAAGGTAAGTGTTCACACACCCAACCCGCGCACATGCACTCAAGTGTATCACCATCAGTGCTATTGCTAAGGATTGATCCATGGTTATTTATATGGAAGAGAGGTGCTGCACCAACTGAACTAAAAAGAGAGAAGAATTTTTTTTTAAGAATTTGGCTCAAGATAGATTGGAATGGAGAAAAAGAGTTCATGTTATTGACCGCAACATAGTTGGGACCATAGTTACGTAATTCATGGTTTGACTAATTCACATTCGAGTTTGCAATTCGTAATTCGAGACTTACCTTGATCATAAAATTCAATGGAGTAGGTTCATTTGATTCGCTTCTTAAATCGGCTAATTCGAAGTTCAAGTTCGACAAGTTTGATGAACTAATTCATTTGTGCCTATTTTGTAAGTCCATCACTTTGTCTAAAATTCAAATCACTCGAAATAGCTCTTATATTCATTTACCCTATAGGTGAAATTTTACTGCAATTATAGTTTGGGGCACAATCAAATTGGCTACATGTAAAACATAGTTAAGATAATTACTAAAGTAAAATCCCATGTTTTATTGGTGATCAATCTTTATGTGGAGTCAACTCTGGTCGGAGTTGAGTATGGATTAGCGCTAATACATCAAGGTGCAGTGATTTTTAGTGGCTTGCGCTTTTAAGTAAGCACCGCAATAGAATTATATGATTTAACTAAGAGAACTACGTGAAATTAATTCGCAGTAGTTTGCGAATCGAACTATGAATTGTTCAAAATGCACTATTTATAGTTTGAAGGCCTCTTGAACGAACATGGTAACTATGGTTGGGACAAAGTTTTGATGATGATGAAGAAGCTTTGATATGTCCTCCTCGGTTATTTCCAAAGAGATCGCCAAAGAGATTGCCTGGGAAAGGAAAATAAGCAAGATGCTTCTGGATATATCTCCAAACAGTCACCAAAATGGGACCCACCTAGTTTGGATGACACTTCAATTTGGACTTGCAAAGCAGTCCACGATATTTTCCTTTTCCTTTTCTTTTGTTATTTTGATATACTCTTTGCTGTTGAGCACTGTTAGGATTTATGTTAAATTTCTTTCTTTCTTTTTTTTTTTAGATTTAGAGATTAGATGAGTGAAAATGATTGGATTTCGGAATTGATGAGTTTTCAAACTATATTTAAGCTTATGTAAGGGTTGTCCAATCATGCTTTTGTTATTTTTTCATAGTATTGTACTTTATGGTTAGACAGGGCATCATCTTCGGGCATATTGTATCCTCTAAGGGGTTAGAAGTAGACAAAGCCAAAATAGATTTGATCGCTAACTTATCCGTCCCAAAAACTGTAAGAGATGTAAGGTCTTTCTTAGAACACGTTGGCTTCTACAAAAGGTTGATTTTAGTGTCATTTATAGACCATTATGCAACCTTCTGCTAAAGAAAGGAAAATTTGAGTCGACGGAGACATGTCAAGAGGCTTTTACCAAGCTAAAGGACATATTGATGACTGCTCCAATTATGCAACCTTCGGACTAGGGTCTGCTCTTTGAAATAATGTGTGACGTTAGTGATTATGTGGTTTGGGCAGTTCTTGGGCACCTTAGGGATAAAAAGCCATATGTGATTTACTATGCTAACTAGGCTTTAAACAGTGCACATATCAATTATTCTACAACCGAGAAAGAATTTTTGGCTATGGTCTATTCACTGGATAAATTTCGTTCCTACTTAACTGGATTCAAAATTGTGATATTTACCGACCATTCTGCGTTGAAATACCTTCTTTCTAAGAAGGATGCCAAGCCCAGACTAATTCGATGGATCCTTCTACTTCAAGAGTTTGACATTGAAAGTAAAGATAAGAAAGGAGTAGAAAATGTGGTAGCAGATCATCTATCTAGGCTAACCCTCTTTAATTCTTTAGATCCCTTACCGATTCCAGACTCATTCCCTGATGAACATCTTTTTACATTTACTTCTCAATCCCCATGGTATGCCGACATTGCTAACTATACTGCGATGGGTGAAATTCCTAAAAGGAGTGGACACTGTAAGATAGGACCAAATTTCTCACCATGGTCAAGCAATTTTTCTGGGATGATTTTTATTTGTTTAAATATTGCCCAAACCAAATAATTAGGAGGTGGTCATCTACATTTGCCATTCTTATGGTTGTGGAAGCCACTTTTCTACCAAAAAGATAGCTCAAAAATTTCACAATTTGGATTTTACTTGCCCACTTTATTTAAAGATACACATTATTTTTGTAAGAAATGTGAGCAGTGACAAAAATGGGGTTCCATTTTAAAAAAGAATATGATGCCTTTGAACCCAATTTTGGTTGTCGAGTTATTCAATGTCTGGGGCGTAGACTTTATGGATCCTTTTCCCTCGAGCTTTGGATTTCATTATATCCTCATTGCGGTCGATTATGTGTTAGGCTCGCAGGGGGCTGGGTTGGAGCGGGCTGAGCCGTGCCGTGCCTTCGTGCCGGCCCACCAGGAAAATGGCTTGCAACGGCTCGCAGGGGGCTGGTTGGAGCGGACTAAGCCGTGCCGTGCCTTCGTGCCCGGCGTGCTCCTTTTTTTCTTATTTTTTTTCAGTATTAAAATAAAAAATTAGAACACAAGCACGAAAAATGACAAAGATATTTAAGTGGTTCGATCAAACTCGACTTACTCCACTGAGAAGAGAGAACCATTTGGATCTTAACTTCTTGAAGGTTCCTAAATAGGATTACCTTTAAAACCTTACAATCTTTTTTAGAAAATAAAAATAAAAAAAGAATGAAAAACTTATATATTTACAAATTACAATGAAGAAAAAAATTAAAAAATCAGATGTGTAGTCCACTAATGTATTCTGCTGGATCACAATCTTCCATTGCTGTCAACTCTTGCTTCCTCTTATCTGCCAAATACCAGTCTCGTAGGCAAACACAACACTCAACCGTTTCTTCAGTTAGATTTATTCTTTTGTCATCCACCACACATCCACCTGCACTACAAGCCTGTTTTGATGCTACAGAAGACATTGGAATAGTCAATAGATCACGAGCCATGGTGGCCAACACCGGATAAATGCTTTCATTTTGCTTCCACCAGGCTAAAAGGTCAAAACTAGATCCATCCTGCACCTGTATTACACCGACGTCAAGATACGATAATAACTCCGTCACTGTGTTACTTGAGCTTGAGCTTGCTCTGAATGCCATGCCCATGGACAGGGAAGAATACCACACATCCCACTCAGTAACACCTGTTTGCTGGACTTCTGAATGGCCCATAATGAGCCCAGTTGTACCCATTTGCTCACAATAAAATTGAAAAAGTGTTTGTAAAGTTGCCTTTATGTTTGAAAAAACATATAAACCTATATAATTCATATTTTTATTTATTCCATCAATAAAAAACTGTACGCCACTTAATTTTAACCTAGGATCAAATGCAACAGCTAAAGAAAATGTCATTGGAGCCTCTTTCCAATATTTATTAAATTTTTCTTTCATGTTTCTAATAGTGTTACTAAGTAAAAAATGATCTCTAAATCTATTGAGTTATAAAGTAATTTTAAAAAGCTTCATTAAAGCTTCATTAGATGTGGGATAATATATTCCAGAAAAAAATATTGTTGAAGAATAAAATGCTTCTAATAAATCTCTTATTTGGGCACATAACTCCCAATGTTCATCACTAATCATCAAATATTGTGCATGAAAAGCACAAAATTCATTCAAAACAGTTTTCCGGCTAAGTGCCTTGTTTAACAAATCATAGGTAGAATTCCATCTATGTTCTACCACTTTAGGTATTTTAATAGCTGATACGCCTTGCCTCGCACATATTTGGGCATACAATTGTCTTCTTTGTGCAGAGCAAAAAATAATCTAGCAATGTCTTTTATAGCATCCGTATAACTTACAATATGCTTTAAACCAACCTTTGCAATGAGATTTAAGATATGACATACACATCTATTTTGGAAGATAGAACTATCTATCAAAGTTGCAAGTGGCATCTGCATTCTCATTAGTTCAATGGCCACCGTATTATTACTAGCATTATCTAAAGTTATAGATATCATATTTTCCTTAATATTGTATTCATCTAGTCTTTCCAAAATAAACGTTCTTATTCTAGTGCCATTGCGTGGCCATTCAAGTGTGCTAAAACTAATTATACGTTTATTAATAATCCATTTTGCATCTATGTTATGTGCAGTAATACAAAGATAACTATCACCCCCTTTAGAAGTCCACATATTTGTAGTTATGGCTATTCTACCAGAAATTTCTGTAAAGTAATTTTTAATATTTATTTTCTTTTCCTGCCAGAGTCTAATAGCATCATTTCTAGCAGTATTTCTTGAAAAACTGTGAAATTGTGGTTGATAGTTTTTCTGGACCCATTCTTCAAAAAACTCATTTTCAACAAAAGAAAAAGAAAATGGTAATTCGGATAATACAATCATTTTAACAAGATTTTGTCTAGTACTTTGTGCATTAAAAGAAAAAAGACCTACACTGCTACTACTACTACCACCAGTAGTAGAAATTTGGGTCTGTGAACTAGGCGTCCTTGCCCCTGCATTCGCTGGCCTATGTAAGGCTAAACATGCTTTTCTATGTCTTGACAAATGGCCGGTACCCCCTTTTGACTCGGCAGTATAAATCTTACTACAAAATTTGCATTTTGCCTTTTTAACTTCCTTTCCATTTTCAATAATTTCAAACCTTTCAAATATATCCCAAACTATTGAAGTTCTATTCCTCTTGGTTGGTTTACAGGAACTATGAGGAAAGGGGGTGGTAAATCACCTACTTCATCTTCTAATTCAACAAAATCTTCTTCTACCCCTAAATTAACAGAAGAAGATTCTGTGGGAAATCTTCTAGCCATATTTCAAGAAATAAAATTTAAAAATAATAACAGTAATAGGCTAATAGCCTTCTTTTGTGATAATTAATATAAAAAAGGGGAGAAAATGACAGTTAATATAATATATTATAAACTTATATATATGGAATCTCAAATTTAAATAATATAAATACCTCTAAATCTTTGAAGGCCTTTTTAATCTTGTCTTTTAATGACTTGATCTTTGGCCCTCCACAAACTTCTTAGAGAGAGTGAGAGAGTTGAATGCTTTGAGAGAGAGCTGGAGAGTGTATGAGAGAGCTAGAGAGTGTATAGAGAGTGAAAGAGTTGTGTAAATTGGTGAGGAATGAGAATGGGAGGGTTAGGGTATTTATAGACTTGTAAAATTGAAAAGGACACAAAATACCCCTTATATGACCGTTTTATAGCTGTTGGGGTG
The DNA here is from genome assembly GCA_029852735.1 of Persea americana. NCBI lineage: Eukaryota > Viridiplantae > Streptophyta > Magnoliopsida > Laurales > Lauraceae > Persea > Persea americana. The sequence goes on along the minus strand of CM056811.1, from coordinate 16,197,714 downwards.
GGGATAAAATGAAGTTTTTTAAAAAATATGCCGTTGGGCGGGCCTAGTGGGCCAACCTTTGGGCGGGCCACCCTGGCGGGCCTAGCGGGTCGCTGGGTGCAGCCCACCATTCTGGGGGGCCCGACGGGCCAAAGGGCCGAGGACCACTACCAGTGTCAGGGGCCGTGCCATGGGCCATTGACTGGCGGGCTGGGCTGTGCCGTACCGGGCCGGCCCGACCCATTTGACATCCCTAGCTTACCGTATACAGCATTTAAGACCCCTATTGGAATGTCTCTATTCCAGCTCATCTATGGAAGAGCTTGCAACCTCAGTGGAACTAGAACATAAAGCTTATTGGGCCATAAAACGACTAAATTTAGATTTAGATAAAGCCTGGGCAAAAAGAAAAACGGACTTAAAGAATTAGAAGAGTTGCACAACGAGGCATATGCGAACTCCAGAATTTACAAGGAATGGACCAAAGTTTCTCACGATAAGAATATTTTAAGAAAAACTTTTCATTCATCTTAAAAGGACCTCTTGTATGATTCTAGACTTGTTCCCAGGAAAGCTCAGATCTCGTTGGATGAGACCATTTTTTGTTTAGGAGGTTTACCCTATGGCGTCGTTACCCTTTTAGGTCCCAAGGATGATAATGTTTTCAAAGTAAATGGTTAAAGATTAAAACTATTCTTGGAGACTGTCAACACAGAATAAGAAGAGTTTCTTCTTGTCGGTCCTGTCTATCAGGACTAACGGAATAAGAGCAATGTCTTACAGTTTTGTTCCACTTTAAAGAATTACAGTAATGTTTTCACTTAAACTAATACAAGCCTAGGCCCAATGTGGTCAACTAAAATATAGAAAAAGGAAATATCAAACTCTAATGTGAAAGCCTTTCAATGCATCGATTGCATGTCTCTCCACAACCTTGTGGCAACAGGACAGCCGCCAGCCAAGCCCACAATAAGCATAGAAGAAGAGTAGGCACCTGAGAGCATCAAGAATTGAGTTATGCTCATTGAGTTAAGCAAATAGGCATGTTTAGATTACATTATATTAGAATATATATATATATATATATATATGGGAATGTTCATATGCATCTTTCCCTCACCATAGGGTGAGGGACACTTCCCTTTTTGTACAAGAAGACAAGGAAGTGTACCTCACCTTATATACTTGAAAGGTACATTTTCTTTGTCTTCTTGTGCAAAAAGGGAAGTGTCCCTCACCCTATGGTGAGGGAAAGATGCATATGAACATTCCCCATATATATATATAAATATATATAAATGGCAAATAAAGTCATACATGATCCCTACTGTACTTGGATGGTTAGTATCTCAATAATAAGAATAAAGAATCGGAATGCAATGGAAAACAGTGTGGATTGTAGTGTACGAATAAACCATCGGCAACACAATAGACAGATATAACACTATATGACAGATGCTAAATACAGCCTGTTGTACGAATAAGAAAGGAAGCCATTAGTGTTAACATCATTCTATAATTACAGTTCGAGGGTTTCTATAATGTACATGCCTAAAAGTATCATTATCAAGTAATCAACAATATCATAATCAAGCATATAAATAATATCGTAATAGTGGTAACACGGGAGTCATCGTACCACGTCCATATCCAATGTACTACTATATACTAATGTCATCTTCTGTAAGTTAGAAGTGTTACACCTCGAATATGTAAATAACAATTATATCTACATTGTCATGATAACCTAACCGTCTCATACATATACAAATGAATTCATAGCCATACATCAAACAATCTATGGACATCAACAATGGGAGGTCATGGCAACCCATTGTCGCCGTACATATACAAATAAATTCATAGCCATACATCAACCAGTCTATGGACATCAACAATGGGAGGTCATGGCCCCGTTGTCGCCGTACCATCGAATGGAGCCATACAACCATATCCATCAGTCCATATCCGTAATCCATACCCATCAATCCATAAAGGCATGTCAAACCCGGCCTGGCCTGCCCAAATCCAGGCCCGAACAGGCCACGCCCGGCTTGCCTGGGAAACGGCTTGCTACAGGTCGGGCTAAAGCTGGCTGGGCCGTGCCGTGCCGTGCCTCTTTTTTTTTCGCGATTAGTTTTTTTATCCTTTTGTGCCCCTAGGCCATGATCTGGGCCATGACTATTCTCTAGCCCAGTACTTAGAAAGGTCGGACATGGGCCAACTTCAGTTTAAATGGTCAAGTATATGTCCAAGCTTGGTCGTGAACTACGAGCATGGTCGGGGCTGAATATTAGGCACCATAATAGTGGGCTACGCTTGTTTTTCTCTCATGAGTGAAATTTAGAAATAGTGGTCTCTATATGGGCCCATTACATTGTGGTTTAGAATTTGGATCGCTTGAGGCCCACTTATTTAGCAGTAAGATGATTTGTTCTGAGTATACATATAAAACTTTTCCATGTCCTGACCTCTTTTAGATATTTACTAGGAAAGCACAAAATGCTAGCCCCAGTTTCTGATAAAAAAGCTTTGTTCGATGAAATTAAGATATATTTTTAATTTTTGCTGATATAAAAAGCTAGATAATACAAAGTTTTAAAATTAGAGACCTACAATAATAAAAGGTGCAAACGATATAAGATCTTCATAAATAAAAAACATGTTGGAATTCGAATAAGAACTTTCCTGATCTAAATTTAAATTTATCTAAATTTGTAAGAGAACTGATAACATGTGATGCATGAGACTTTTCATCAAGATGATTTTCACTTATATGTGGCCTACTTTTTATTGACACAATTGCACACTTTCCATTGAGTAGTTAGCATTCCAAGGTTCAACTGATTAATGTACAGTATTAGATTAACCAATACATGAAAAGTTGCATTAAATAGTTAATTCCGAAATTGGAGTTAGTTGGTTCAAAGGAATGCAAATTGTTTAAAATCAAATGCAAATCTCGTTTCTAAAGTTTTTAAATCATTAAAAAGTATTTAATGTACCCATTTCATTTTCAGATGTTTTCTAATTTTTCTCATATTAAGTTTGGTGGAGTTTATATTTGACCCTAGTTGTTTAAATTCACAAGAACGGCTCAAAACTAAATGAACAAAATGCTTAGGGCGTGGGATTGGTAAGTTGCATTCAAACTTTCAATCCAATATATTTGATGGTCTTGTCGTACCATTTAAGTGGTTCGGTCAAACTTGACCTACTCCATTGAGAAGAATGGGAGGGTTAGAGTATTTATAGACTTTGTAATATTGAAAAGGATGCAGAATACCCCTTATATGACCATTTAATGGCTGTTAGGGGGGTAAAATGGATAATTAACAAAAAAAAAGAGCCATTTTTGGGCAGGACAGGCGGGCTGACCCTTAGGGATGGGTTGGTTCGCACCCAAACAAGCCGTGCCAAACGGGCCTGCTGTGCCCCCCACCCTCGGCCCAGCACGAACCATGGTACAGGCTGTGCCGTTGACCAGGTTGGGCCGGCCCGGCCCATTTAACATCTCTAAATCCATATCCATCTCAATGTCCGAAGACACCTACCGAACTCAACTCCGTGTCTGGCTGTCTCAATATTCGAAGATACCTACTGTGCTCATCATACCATCCATCATAATCCATCGTACTTATCACAGTGTACTCAGTCTGAGCGTTGGCTTTCTCAGTATCCAAAGATACTTTGGGTACTCACATCTCATCATCATATACCATCCATAATACACTTGGTGGGGGTATTATGAACCAAATCGCCTTACTGTGCTCATGTGGGATGATATTAGTCGAGGGTATGATTCATGGAGTTCGAGGTATTGCTATTTCTTCGTTGTAGCTCCCAACGGTCGATGACACGTAAACTCCACTTCTATATACACTTAATTAATGTTTTCATATCCTACAGTCCATCCTCTAATGTATTTCAATAATCAATAATCAGAGTTTCCCGTGCCATGTCCTGACCTTACTACCCAAATTTGGACCGTGATCGTTAATCAGAGCCTTAAGTGCCAAGTGCCATGCTTTGATTTAGGTATCTCTCTGAGACCTTATTGTCTCAGTTCGGACTGCACCGCCCAACCATGGTGTTCATCAATATAAACAATATAAGCAACCATATGCCATAATTCATCATAATCCTTGCCCCCTCTTCAGGTCTTGGGTCCCACTTCACCCAAGACAGTAGCTAAGGAAGCCTTAGATGCTTAATTAAGAACACATGGTGCTCCTGCAGGTAAAGGGCGTCCATGGTAATCCATCGACACAAAATTGGGTTTATTTCATAATCCTAACCCTTTTTTAGGTGGCTACATGGGTCCAGGTTAAGGCTGACCCTTAACTCATGTCTAGCATGTTCATCATAGTCCAAATGGAAGGTTAATGGGCTCATAGACGATCGAATAAAAAAAGAAATAGAATATGCGAAGGCATTGTGCATAGTGTGTGCAGTTGACCCCCTGCCTGGCTGGTTGACCGGAAACATTGGGAGGTTGAGGTTTTGGCTTTCAAGTCTATCTCAAATCTCAGAGTGCTCGGTCGACATCATGGGTGCCCTGTCGACCGGGTACACTACGGGTCGGACATCATAAACCTGGCAATCAGGTCTTTGTCCTGAATTTTGGTAGTGTGGCCGGTCGACTTGCTACATGGCTAGTTAACCAACTACACATAGGAGCCTAAGGGCCTGTCTTTCAGTAGCTCTTAATTACAGTATACTAGGTCGACGTGGTGCATGGCCGGTCGACCCGCTACACTGAGTTTATGCAAAAGATCCTGACATGCTTGCTCCTAGTTATTTGGAGTGCACAGTGTCACCGGTCAACGTGGTCCTGGGCCGGTCGACCGGGTATACACAGATTTCTGAATTTTCAGGTTTATACCTCTTTCATTCCTTCATCAAATTTCCATCTATTCCCACCAGTTCCATCCTAGATCAATAAAATTTCATCTCCATACATCAAATTCCCATCATACATTATCATCCCATCACAAATGGTCATTGATCTTCCAAATGGGTGATTCTCATCCATCAATGGCCAAAAATATAGAAAAGGGCTTAGAAGAAAAAGATCTATACATCATATCATCTAATCATCACATATTTACAGAATTCCTTAAAAAGAGAGGCATACATGCTATTAATCACCAATCAAAGCATAATAACAATCAATCAAAGGAAATCTAGATATATCTACTTGCCTTAGAGTGGAAATTCGGGAAAAACTCCTGTAATGGATAAGCTCCACTTCCAATTCTCTAGAATCTCTCCAATGGCCAAATCTACAGCTCCTTGATTTGAGGAGAAGGGATAGATCTAGGAGATGAGATGGGTCCTCTTTGTTGTAGATAGTTGGATCTCTAGGAATTCTCTATTTTCTTGAAGATGGGAGACTTAGATCTAAGTAGAAGAAGCCATAGTTTGGAGAAGAAGGAAGAGAAAGAGAAGGAAAATGCAATGAAGAGAGAGGGAGAAGTGGAAATGGGGTGGGATGGGTATTGTTTACATAAAGCTAGGTTGGCATGAATTGACTAAAATGCCCTTGCTTAAAAGCTTGGCTAATGAAGGGTACCAAGGATATTATGGCTATTCTAGATTCAGTTGCACAAACTAATTCTAACTTAAAAATATATCTAAGGGCTTGTAGCTACCTAACTAATTCTAATAAATACAACTAACCCTTGTTAAGCCTATAAAATACAAAAGACCCCTAATGCACAAACTAGGCTTATTCATTAGGAAATTACCCCACTATCCTCACTAGTTACCTATTAATTAGGATAATTAGGGGCAATTACCTATAATTGGGTCCCACTAAAGTAAGTAAAGAGGCAGGGCCTTACATGCTTACCCTTGCCTGACCCTTCGACAACTCTATAATAGTCTATATCTAGGACTTATGGACAATGGCACTAATTTGTGGAGCTAGTGAAGAAAGAACAAGGGTTATACTTGTTCCACTCTTGGAATCTAGAAAAATTTATTCAAACTTGCTTCTTGGTTAATGATGAAAATAAATATTAGTGGCATTGTCAATTAAGACATCCTACTCGTCCCGTTTTGAAAACTTTATTCTTGTCTAAATTTAAAAATGACGGCAATTTACATTTTGATCGTGAAGTTTGTTTGTTGTCCATACATCATCATAGTGTTTATCCTTAATGAAATAGAGAGTCAGCTCAATTTTTCTATTGTTTATTTTGATGTGTGGGGTCGGGTCCTACTTCCAACACTCATAATGATCATCGTTATTTTGTCATCTTTAGATGATGCATCTCGGATGACTTCAATATATTATTGAAAAGGAAGGATGAAGTATCTTCAGCCTATAAGATCTTTCGTGAATGCATTAAGATGCAGTTTCAAACAAAAATCCATATTTTTCTTCGCAATTTGACTAAATGGGTCCAAACATCAAATACGAGGGAAGAGGACAACAAAACTACTGTGGCATGTCCTTTTTGCCACATTGGTAGTTTCTGTTGCTGTTCTTGTAAAACAAGAAGATAATTAATCATCTTTACACCATCAAATACAAGACTCATTAGTGGTTTTAAAAATACCATCATTTAAGAATGTCATAATATCATGAAATAGGAGTGAAAATGTAAGAAAAATGGTAGGCCCTCTCCTTCGAATTTAAGGATAATCTTTTTTTATAAAGTTCACTATTTTTAAATATTTAAAATGAAATCCTGAAACTTATATTAGATTTAAAACTCAATAGTGTTACCAAATTATTCTCTTATTTTTGTTCCCAAATGACATATTTTATGCAATAACTTATATCTCAAGGCAGGTTCGTTTTCTTCTCCTCCCCACTCAACTGCTCAGATATTAATTTTCTTGTGCCTCCATCTCTCTTGTTCTTTCTTTCACCATCTCTCTCATCTTTTCCTCTTGTATAAAGGCTCTTTGTCCTTCCTTTCTTCATAAACTCTAATATGAAGTTGAGGATTCTCAATATATTAAAGAAGAAAGAAAAATAGCTTTTTCGAAACTGAGCAGTCATTTTTAGAATCTTGTTCTGGTTCCTTAATCATAATATGATGTGAGCTCATAATTAAAATCGATACCAGAACGCACAATGGACCCTTTATAACTGGATCCTCAAAATACCTACTAGGGTAATCTTGGTATCTGCATCCTCGCTTGTGGGCCTGATTTCTTAAAATATTTGAGTTCGTGCTCAATCTTCATGAGAGAAATCCAGTTGTAACTCCTTTTGTCAGTTGCCCCCAATATCTTAATTATATCTTCAATTCTACCTTGAAACAAGTTGATAAAATTAAAAAATAATAAAATCATAATAGATTAATGTATTTAGTATACTAAATATGTTAGCCAATGAAAATAATCTAGCTTATCTAGATACTCGGTGAGCTATAATATAACTTAGGAGATATTTAAGCTTGAAATGTATTTTTTTCTAAATTCATAAAAGCTCTAAAACGTAATTTAAAAGAAATTATAAATATCAATAAATGTCATGAAATTGATGTAGAAGAAAGTCATAGCTATTGTATGTGTATAAATTCATTATGCATAATGATCAAATGGAAAGTGAATTTTCTATCATTCATGGCTATAACAGAAGTCAAATTAAAAGCACAAGTTATTTATAACAATGACCCATTTTTCACAAGTCCAAGTTTTTCAAACTCATGTATCTTCCATGAATTGTACTCCCCCAATAGCGGCAAGCCTTTCTCTAGTTAAAATTATAATTTTTTTTCACGATGGAAAAAAAATGCTCCTTTAATAAGTTCTTATTTATATGTCAACAAACATATTGGTACGAAGTAAAGCTTTTCTTTAAAAGTTTAGCAAATAAATAAATGTAAATTAGAACTTAAAACTAGAGTAGTTGTTTTAGACCTAATCTAACCAGCTCTTATTAGATTTAACTAGAGTTTCCAAAGAGTCCCTCTATATTATGCCATCAATTTTTCTTTTTTGGTGTGACACTTGCCATACATTAGTAAGCTTGTTTCTTCCATTTTGAAGGACCCAACTTCAATTTGCAGCATGAAAAGGCAAGTGCACCAGCCTTAGCATTGATCTAACCAGTGCAGACCCATAAGGCGGGCTAAATCTGTTGAGTAAATTATTTAAACCTACTTAAGAAAAATAAGATACCTCTATTGAAGTTTTCATTGGCTGTTTTTTTCATATTAGAGAAGTAATTGATTATGGTTTACATATACTACTTTTTTATAATTTATTTGTCCAAAGTCTGAGAGCTCTTTTTTTTTTTTTTTTTTTTAAATAGCAGTAGTTAATGAGATTATTATCTCGAGTGTCCCATTTGTGGAATTGATTATTGGTTTACACTGGGTTATTGCCTACATGATCAGCTTCAGGCATGTGATGTGTACGGGGACGAAGAAGGAATAGTTGAGGTAACCTTAACGAGAAACAACTATAGGAAATTGACTCCCACAAAAAAGAGAATAAGAAATAACTAGAACAAATTGATTAGAACATTAAGTTGGCAAAGTTTTTGGTGATCATCAACTCAATTTGAAATATAGCCGTACTAGCGAATTGCACTACGATTGAATACAATGGAATGCGAAAAAAAGATCAAGCCAACCCGTTGCTTTAGTAGTCCAAACCTCATTATGAGGCCCACTTCAGATACCTTGGCACATGATAGATGGTTGGATGATGTCTTGAGATGAATTGCTTATATATGATTAAAAGAAAAATACTGTTATTTGTGATGATAGTAATCAGATCGCTTGGAACCCCAAAATAAATGGTTTGAACAATGCAGCTCAACCATTAATCTTGCAATATTCTATAGACTCAATGGTTTATAGTCATCAAAGCAAAGGCAGAATTTGGGCAATGCACGATTAATAAACTAAATTAATGTCCTTAATCAACTGAGGTAAATTCAATAAATTATCATATTCAAATGGGACAAGGCTGACGATGATGAGTCAAATTAGAAGATATGATTATTGATATTTAAAATATAATAATTACCTTAATTCTTTTTTCTTCTAGTAACTCACTAGTTCTCTATAGACATTTTGAATATCTTTGTTATTTTTCTACTTAAAAGCCTTTGAACATGTATTTATGAATAAAAGAGAGAACAAAAACATGTATTTTGTATATTGTTGTGCCATCATTGATAAATCATGCATATATTTTTTTTTTCCTCACCACAATAAATTCATAATTGTTGTGCATCATGTATAAATCATTTATAAATGTGAGTTTGTCCACCCACAACAAATTCATGATGCTTTTGATATAATATGTACTTGGCCATAAAATACTCATTTTATGTAATTTCTAAAATCTAAGTTGTTGATGTTTGTAAATTCATTAGTGTGCCACCTTTAGAATCTAAAGCATTCGAAATCACTATTCCAACCCATGTCACCTATAGGGCAGGGCTACAATGCAGCACCGCTGCATTGTAGAATGGTGTAGCGTCCATCTTCAATGCATGTTGGGGCTCACCTTTTCAAACCCAAGCTGATCATCAGCCCAAAGACCCTTAATTTGTAATGCTCAACCTATAAATTATTGTTCACATTAATATATAAGATGACCACTACTAGATTAGACTCTATCTCAAACACGTGATGAAATTGCCTTACTTTTCTCTTGGTGGGATAGAAACAGAGGGAGTCACTCATGTGTGATGCCCACCGAAAATTTCTTTAAAAACTTAGATACAAGGAATATTATGGGTCCTAGAACTGATGACAGGCTTGGATTTTGAAATGGCGAGCCCGAACATGTAGTGAAGATGGGGCTCAGCAATGTAGCCTACCCTCACCTATAAATCTATCAATGGAATCACTTGGAAAACCCAAAGCATTTATAATCATGACCCTATGTAATGGGTAAGAATTGTCGATTGAAAGAAATTGTAAATAAGGTCACGTGCCTGCTCTTTAGATAGTGGAGAGCCCAAGTCCTCCGTATTTTTTTAAGTGTTAACTTCTTGTCCTTTGAATTTATAATATCTACTACTTTTAATGATCACTAATCATTTTCAATATCTTTGTTATTTTCAAAATCATCTCTAAATTAAACCCTCTCGCTACTTGTATTCCTTATTTTTAAGATGAGGATAATGTCTTCTTCTTTAGAAAATACTTAATGAATTTTATATGGTCTCTTTTTATAGCGATTGAAAAATTGAGCAAAGCAAAATCAAATTCACAATTTTCTTAAATTGAATAAGGTCAAAATAACTAAGCATAAGTATATATAAATACTTATTGACAAAATAGGGGTCATTTGGGAAATTCAAATGATTTAGAGCTTATTTACATATTAGAACATTTGGTAACCCTTTAATTGAATTTTCTACTTTATTAGAAATAGAGCTTTGGGCTCTAAAAAAAAAAGTCGAGGAAGTTTACTTTTTTTAGTAAAAGCGGGAGAAGGTAGACAATGCAAAAATTACAAGCATTTAGATGAAAATGACCTTATAAAAATCTCAAAATGATGCAAACAGTGGGTTTTTTTGTTGTAATTCTAAAAGGTAACCCTACTTGCTGCAACTCCTAAAGGTCGATCGACAAATGTTCACAACTACAAAAGGTGGTCCCACTTTGTGAAAAGGTGCGTCGTATGTATCAATCACAAAACGTCGTCCTACATTAGAACTCCTCTAAAGGTGAGCCCACATTGTAATTCTTATATAGGTGAGCCCCATGTTTTAATTATAATCGTGAGTCCCATGTTCTAATTTCCATAAAAGTGGGCCCCATGTAAAACAATTCATAAACGTGGTTGCCAATATTGTAACTCCTAAGATGGATCTCATATATGTTTATAATCACAAAAGGTGGGCCCATGTTCTAAGTCCTAAAGGTGGTCCCATGTTGCATTTTCACAGGTTGGCACCAAAGAATATATTTTGTAGCCACAGTAGTTAGGGGCTTTTTTTTTTTTTTTTTCTAATTTGGATGTTTAAACTCTTAGACTGTGTGGGGCTTGGAATGGTCTTGTGCTATTGTTCATGGTCCAACTGCAACTCTGGATGATACTCATGCACTGCAATTGTATTGATGATAATGTATGGGGGAACAGTACGTCTGATTGGTTAGGGCTTTTTTGGTTACTTTAAACTACATAGGAATTGAATATATACAAGTACATTTGGAGTGGACTATAGGAGCCTCACTATCTGTCATCCTGCTAACAAGAACAGAAAATATCTATTATTAGTGTTGATACAACAAAGAATTCTATAATAATAAATGGTCTATTTTCTTCTATACAATCAAGATGCATATGTAAGAGTCTGGATCCTTTGAGGTTTTCCCCCACGGGCAGGCTCCCCACCTTGATGTGGCTGAGCCTAATTGACCTTGGGGAAAAATGTCAAAGGATCGCGATTCCATATGTAAAGGGTATTGCTATGTAGAAACAAACAGAACTATATACAACGGTTATACAAGGCTAAAAATGTCTTGCATTTTTCACATTATTCTTCCAATCTATGAAGGTTTAAGATATTAAACTAAACATCTTATTTTTTATCATTTAATTGAGAATCTAGGAGTGTTCGAATCATGATTTGGAACCTGCAAAATTCTAAAAATAAAAATTTAAGTTGGAACTTTTTTGATATTTTACTCAAATTTTACAAAATCTATGAAGCTTCAACATGTACGTAAACCTTGAAGATATTGTGAATGGTGTGGATCATGGATTTGGGCTTGAATGAAGTTTCAAAAAATGGCCACTAAATCATGAACTCCAAAACTCCTAAACCCTAACAAAAGCAAATCAAACACCTTACAATAACATATTGCCCTAACAACAATTTCATAATAGCAATGCCATTATCCCCTAAAATAGTTCCACACATAAATATATATTATTATACCATTTGATAGATCTTGGTCCAAATTGTATGAGATGAATTATGCATGGATCTACATTTCATGTTAGAACTTTTCATCCATATCAAAAGAAACAAAAGTCCCACAAAACACATTTTCATCTTAAAAAATGATTGTAGGGCCTACGTATCTAGATGTAGAGTAGAAAGATAAAAATAGGTTGCTTAAACTTGAAATCTTTGACCTAATTAAGAAATATTTAAATCAATTTTAAGTTAATTCTTGCTACTTAACCTAAAACCCATTTGTCTTCTAGGTTGAGTTTCAGTTAAAATCTGTAAGCTGATAAAAAAGTGTGCTAGATAAAGTACTAATTAAATAAGAAAACATACATATCCACTGACATCATTCAATAAAAACAAGGTTCCAATGCTACAATGATCCAACTTCCATCCCCAGTCCCCACACCCATCCAAAAGAGGGAGAAGATGATTACACAATCTTCAAATATTCCATGGGACCCATTCACACACATTGGAAGACTCAATCGTACAATGTCACTTGTTTATAATAGATGATTATGAGGTGCATATATACAAGAAGAGGGTGTGACACTAGTTGCATCATTGGCTTGCAAATTGAGAAAGTAGAGACAAAGGGCCATACTCCAAATCATGGAAAGAGAAAATATAACGTATGGGGTTTTCATCACGAGAATCTGCCCTGCAAAGGAAAAGCTGTCATGCAATGCCGTGAATTGCTAGCAATGCTCCCAGTTCCATCCATCCAAACATTCCTATCAACTTCTTTTCTGGGAAAAGGCCAGAAAGCCTTATGAAGAAGGCATCACCACAGGATAAGAGAATCATTTCCACAAATTATTTCATACAATGCATAAAATGGCATGAATCTATCATCTATGTATGTGATCATGGACTCTACATGGGGGGATGTAAATGGGTCAAGATCCATAATTTACATGATGGGTCCATGCATCCTCAAAATTTGGATTCAACAGCAACATGATTTTCGTTTTTTTTTTTTTTTTTTTCAATTAAGGGGAAAGATCAATGACATGATTCTGGATTTGGATTTGAGACAAGAAATGAGGCTCATATGAGTATGCTTAGACCATAAAATAGATATGTGACGCAGAAAGAAGAGAAAGAGAGATTCCATTATCTGAACCATGATTTAAGTGTAGCTCATAGATTGACTAAATGTAAAGCAACTAATTGTGGAACTGAGAAAATAAATTGTTGTTTATTAAACAACATATGTTAAAGTGCAGTTCAACCCAAATAATTTATGTAAATTATTTTCAATGTATATTTAATAACCTAAACAGAAGAAGTTTTAACTAAAATATACTTTAAAACTTTTTTTTTTTTACCTGAATGGCTCAGCCTAATAGGTTGGAACCAAGAAAGCCCACAAAGTAGGAAGAGTAACATATACACGCATCGATTCCACGGCTGCCGGATAACATGTGGGATTGCCAACCAACCGTGCAATCTGAGTTAATTAACCAACTAAGCAACCTGAGTTATTTAGACATTCTCATTAAGATATTTCTAATTAGTCTTAATTATTGAGGAGTGGGCTCCACCCAAGGGAGAATATTGAAAAGTATTTCCGCTCGTTGCCTCTACTAATGCCTTGAAGTTTTGGTAGGAATGACTAGGTGAAGAAATTCAAGATGGTATCAAAGCAAATTGGTTGTGAGTTCAAATCCCAAGAGGAACGACTCGGTGCAAAAAAAAATAAAAAAATGCGTGTCGCTAAAAGTGCATTGGCCGGGTTCCACCTGAGGGGGAGTACTGAAAAGTGGGCTCCACCAAGGTATTTCCGTTACCTCTACTAATGCATTGAGGTTTTGGTAGGAATGACTCGCTAAAGAAATTCAAAATTAACATTATAATTTACTATTGAACTGCCCAGCTGGTTGGATATATATGAGAGAGAAAGAGAGAGAGAGAGAGAGAGAGAGAGAGAGAGAGAGAGAGAGTTTGGCTGACTTGAGGGAATCAGTCAGCTACAGAAATGAAAGGCTTCTTCTGCACATGAATACAAGGTAGGCAGACAAAGAGGGAACAAAAGAACTGGCTTTTGTAGTGTGCTGATAGAGAAAGGGGCTGGTAAGTGATACCCATCCCAGGGCCCATGAGATGGGAAAGGAAGGATTTGTGGTGGGCCCAAGAGAATGAACTCTGGAGGATGTGATTTGAGATGAGGTGGGCCCCATCTAATGGTGGGTGACAGTAGACCTAAGGGAATCTACTTCTTATCCCATACAGGTGGGCCCTGAAATAACAGAGTCCAGGCCTAAATGCGTTATTTTCTCGTTGGGGCGCTTTCCCAAGTTGTAGACCTCTGGTCTCGGGCACTATCATTGATCTTTTTAAAGCCTCTGTAGTTTCATCTCTCCATCCTTATCAAGCTTCTTCTTTTCCCTTTTTTTTTTTGAAAAGATGGTACTTCCTCTATTGTTACTGAGACATGAAATATCCTGGTCTTTTGTTTAGCACTGGTGGTAGGAAATGGGACTTAGTGGGCCCACCAGATATATGATAAAAGGCCAAAAATGAAGGTGAAAGTATACAAACTTCACTCATTATCTGTCAACCATCTAATTTATGGCCTTAGACTTACTAGCAGATAATATTCAATGCTTTTCTTCTTCTTTTTTTTTTTTTTTTTTTTTTTCTATCCTCTTTGAAGGCCCACACTACTAAAGAAATTTTGTTCTCAATAAACTATTCTGTTTTTGCATTTTTTAGAGGTTTCTCATAATTTTATACAAAATTTAAAAGAAAATAACTAAGAATAAAAAATAAATAAACAATACTATTAACACTCATTTTTATAGGTTCCAATAGTAATGTGATTTTCTCACAATGTCTTTCAATATGGTATATCATAATATTGTTGAGAAACTGTTGTCTCAAGTAAATATCATGATCTACAAAAGTTCAGATCCTGAACATTATGAGGTTAGCCACTTGCAATTCAGGCCCCTATTATACTAGGATAATTAATATCAAATTTCCCCCAGCCAATTTGGGTGCCTATGACTATATTTGAACCTATTGTTGGAACCCTAGCCTTGCTTATGACACACCTTGTACCTGACAAAAAATAACTTTGGTTGCCAAACACAGTCCTGTTCTATGAAGTAAGGAGGAATGGCTCGAAATCTTGATGAAGACTGGTTTCTATTTTCTGGTGAAGGGTATGCATATGCCATATTTGTTCTTATTGTTGGGCACTTGACACCATTCTATTCTAGTTTATGCTAAATGTTGGCATGGAGAAAATGATTGATCTGTAACTTTTGATTGGGAAAGTAAAAGATTGGGTCTACTTGTCCCCATCAAATTAAGATGGGGAGCTCATGGTCAAATAAGGCTCCATTGGAGAATTATTAAAGGAGTGAATGATACAAGGTGAAACTATAGATGGGACCTCAACATTTTTAGGATTTGAGCTACAAATGTGATGGCTGAGAATTTATTTCCCATTTCTCCTTAATTCGTTTTCCATTTATTTGATGGTCATTGTTTTAACATTCTCCTTTGTGTCTTCAATTTTTACCACTTCTCGAAACT
Organism: Persea americana; assembly: GCA_029852735.1. Lineage (NCBI taxonomy): Eukaryota > Viridiplantae > Streptophyta > Magnoliopsida > Laurales > Lauraceae > Persea > Persea americana. The sequence goes on along the minus strand of CM056811.1, from coordinate 16,182,299 downwards.
TTCTAAGGGCCTGGATGGATGTATGGTGAATTGAAATGTGATGAGGTGAAGCATCAAATCAAGAGAAAATAAAATATAAGGTGTTATAATGGTGTTTTATTTTTAGTTGTTTGATATAGAATCTTTTGACTTTTTGTATAGAAAAATAGAGTTTTTTTTGTCTTTTAGTGGAAAAATGAGGTAGGTTTTTTTTTTTTTTTTGAAAAATTAAGAGGAAATTTTAAAATTGTGTACTTTTGATATAACTCTTTGTCATTTCTTGTCTGGATTTACTTTACTTTATTTTAACTAGTTAATTGCCACACACGTCCAAGACAATTATTTTCACTAGTTTTTTTTTTTTGATGGAAGGATAGATGGGTGAAACCTAGTTGACTTTACTTTCATGCGCAGCACCCATCACAGTCAAAATCCCCAAAATCTGTAACCCACTGAAAGTGAAGTGTTAAGTTACTGCCTGTCAGGTAGAAGACCAGGTTCTAACCCTTGTTTTTACTTTAAAAAGTGAAAAAACAAACTAGCAGAAAAAGAAATAAAGATTCTCTAGTTTTTTATTAGTGTGGCTAGGGATCCGTTGCGGGTCACATAAATTTAACCCACTGTAAAACGGGCAGGTAAGAGCTTAAATGTATGACCCGCATAACCCATTTAAATGAGTTGGGTTAGGATTGACTTGCATATTTAAACCAATTTAAACAGTTTCGCGGTGAATATTTTTATACTTAAAGCCTTTTTTACTACAATCAAACGAAAATATAACCTAGATACTTGAAATAAAATCGGCTTGGGCCAAACTTCTACAAGTTGGGTTGGGTAGGGTGAAGTTAAATGGGTTGACACATGTTGAATGTGGGTTATGTGGGTTGGGTTGACCTACATCACTCACGGGTCGGTGTTACTTGACCCATTTTAAAAATGGGTCGGATAGGAGTCAACCTATAAATGTTTTTCGTTAGGTCCAAGAAGTGATGGGTGCACTCTAAATTTGTGCGTAGCATCATATTTCATTCATGGGTGTAACCGTGTAAGTGAACTACTCTTTATTTTATTCTTTGATTATTGTGAATATTAAGATACTGATATATTTTCATGAATTTTAATCAAAATACACCTTAGTTCAATTTTCAGAAAGTAATGTACATTCATATGAAAATGTAGGGTGTGTTTAGTAAAAGCCGCGGATCGCGGCATCGCAAATTTGACATGGATAGGTCGGATTTCTGGATCCCCCTTACCGCTGACTTTGAGGTTAAAAGGTTAGATTTTCGACCGGAATCATCACTGCACCCAAATGTTAGTGGGAAGGGGCCGAGTTTCTCTGGTGCCTTGTCTCTGCCTGTTTCCGTGGAAATAGGCACTATACAAACGGCTTGGTGAGAAGGCAAATGCAACCACATCGTGGTAGGAACGGAGCTAGAGATTTTAAATCAAAATTTACATTAAAACCTTCTCTTTAAAAAAAAAAAAATACATTACCGTGATTATATTTGGCAGATTCTTCATAAATTGCCTTGTTCTTGGGAATTTTCAAAAAAACTATGAAACTTTTGGCTCATTTTCAAAAAAGCATATGAGGATATGAATATTTCAAAGATTTATTAAAATTTTTCATATTTTTTCAATCAAGTCCTCTCCATAAAATAATTTTGAAAAATGAAAAAATTACTCTTATGACAAATTGCTGCCTTTCCTTAATCTCCTTTTGTCTCCAAAACCAACTCAAAAACACTTATAAGGATTACTGAACAAATCTTTTGATGGTTCTGTCATCTAAGAGAATGTCATAATTGGTCTTGTCTCCGGATTCTCATATGACCCAAGTTTCAACTTGATTTTGATGATCATACCTATTTAATGAATTCCATTTGTTTTTCTTGGTACCCAGCCAAGGGGGCGGGGACCCAAGAGAGAGCGCCATGCACACACACGAGAAGACAACCTGCACAAGCAGGAAGAAGGCCCACATGAGCAGAGAAGGAACACGCAAAAGAGGAAAGAAAGTCCACACAAGTGGGAAGAGGTGGCGTAAAGGTAGCTGAAGTGTGCCCCACTAGGCCATTTAATGAAGTCAGCTTTTAATAATTTGGAATCCATATAATCTTTTTTTAACCTTCTAGGCATAAAGGTAGCTTAAGTGTGCCCCACTAGGCCATTTGGGTCTAACTTGATCATTTTTCTTAAATGATTTATTAAAGGAACAATTTGAGAAAATGACATAAGGGTATTTTTGTCATTTTTTATTTTTTTAGTGAGGACTTGATGGAAAGAAGTATAGAATACTTTTCTACTCTTTTAAAATTTTGAAATCTTCACGTACTTTTTTTGAAAATGAGCTAAAAGCTTTATCCTATTTTTTTAGATTTTTCCTAATTTCTATAAAAACAACTTTTAACATGAGAATGATCCCTTAAAAAGTAAAATACCTTAAAACTATTTACCCTCTTTCTCTTTGATGCTCAAGGACTTTCGCTAGTTGTACAAGGTGTCCTTAGATCGAGATCAATTTTGACTTAAACATAATTAAAAGTTTGAACACACTGAAAAAGTTATGAAAACGTACATAAGTTGCAAGCATATTCTCTAACCTCTTTCACACACACACACAACAAAGGTTATATTTTGCTAGGTAGAGGGAGTTGCATGAGCGGTAGCCTTTTACCACTACATGAGACACACCCTGATGAATTCAACCCCCAAATACTTATTAACACCCCATGAATTAGCGTTCATCTGAATTTAGCACTAATCTAAATTATACTCACCGTGAGATTAAATTTAATGAAAAACCATAATGTATTATGTGTGTGTATAAGATTTTCACCTATGACAATATGTGGTCTAGCCCACTAGGATGCTTTTCTATCATTGGATGTAGGACGGATGGAAAGATTTATTTAAGGATAAGAGACATTCAAAATATCAGCCCCATAAGAACATCCTAGCCCTTAATTTAATAGTTTTTTAATAATAGATTTTTTGAATTTCAATCCAATGGTGAGTCAAGGCTTGATGAGCATAATCTAGGTATGGTGGCAGATCATAAGGAGATAAGAGTGAGAAAGGAGCTACATTTATCAAAGGTGAGTTGAAGTGGGCCCCATAAAGCTGGACTGCACGTGTAGTCCACTCATAGGAGGAAATTATATATATATATATATATATTTATATATATATATATATATATTAGGGAGATGCTTCTATGAGAACATCTCTCATCTTACTATGAGAGAAAGAGTGGGAGATGTGAGGAGAGCATCTCTCATCTTACTATGAGAGAGGGTGGGGGCCCTCACATCAATATCCAATGCCAACAACTTATATATATATATATATCATTAATATCTTGGCCTTTTATTTTATATAATTTATTTTATTTTACAAATGTTTCTAGGGTGCTTCCTAATGTTTACAAAAAGTTTTCATTGTTTGCAATTTGATTTGAATGAAAACACCCATCTTTCCATGTGTTTTTTATTCGATAAAAATTTTCAAAACCTTATTTTTGCCCCACACAATTTTGACATAAAAAATTCATGTATTATTATTTGTTGAAGATTTTTCTTTCATAAAAGTTGATAATGCTCAACTCTGTAACATGTAGATAAGAATATCAAAATTGATTTGGCTTGAACACTCAAGCTCAAGCTGAAGCTTCAAGTAAAAAGCCTTAACTATGGAGACAAGTAAGATTTATGTTATTGCTTAAATGTAATGTAGTATAGTAATATTGCATTTGCATTCCTTCTAACTTGCATTTAGTGGCGGACCCTGGATTTTTGTTTGGGTGGGGCTAAACTTTTGGTCAACTTTACTAAGGCCATGTTTGGTATCTCTAGTCTTTTTCTGATAGACCGTTTAAAATAGAGCAATTAAAAAAAGAGCTATAAAAAAAAAGAGGGCATTTCAATTTTAGATGATTTGCCTCTACGTTTTTTTAGAGCCTATGCTTCTATTTTTCACATGTCCAGAAAGTGGGTATTTCAATTTTAGAAAATTTGCCTCTACTCATCTAAAATAAGAAGATGATAAAGTCATGTACCAAACGCTCTAATTTTTCTAACCTCTGTCCTATTTAGACAAATAGACAAATAGAGGTGAAAAATAGAGATACCAAACATATACTAACTTTTCTCACGTGAACAATACAAAAAGGAAAACTTTATTGCATTTAAATAGACACAATTTTTTTTTCACGCTCAGATCCCTTGTCCAATTGAATGGTCTTCCCACTACCTCTCCCAAATTTAGGTGATCATCAATTAATCGTCATCAAAATAGCCTAAGATAACATTTCCTTTAATCCTACTTGTTTGGATGCCTAAAACGATGATTTGAGTAAGCACCAAATTACCCAATTTGGGTTCCCAAAGGGGTTTTATTTGGATCTAAAGAATTTGATTGCTTGCACTTGCCTTAGCTGTAAAAATAGTTTTCTATAATTGGTCATGGGCTCAAGGTAAAGAAAAGAAATTGCCACTGAAATATAACTCAAATTATCCAAATATATGAACTCTAAGACCCAATTTATGTACGAATTGAATATTAAAGTGTGCCTAATGGTGATTTGGTCATCTTCGGCTTGTAGATATGCTTAGATTTGGTGGTTTAGGGCTTAGGATTTGGATTATGATTTGGAGATTAAGGATTCAAAATTTTGGTATGTAGTGATTAGGATTATATACTACATCTGAGGAGGTAGGAAAATTGCTTTATTTAGGGCTATTTGGAGAGAGAGATATTAACCACGAGATGACCCTCGATGAAAAGCTCAAGCACTGTGAAGAGGATTTTGCACTCTTAGTGAAAAGAAGATGCCGAAAGAAAACAAAGCGAAGATGGTCGGATACTGTCAGTGGGAAGATGTCTAAAGAGAACATGAGTTTCTCACCAAGGTTTTGTGACATGGGGCGATAACAAAATTTTGACCTAGGGCCATTGTTTACTAGATATCTGTGGAATAGGTCCAGGCCCATTCATATATCAAGCGATTTCAAAATTGACATGGGGTGACCGCCCCATGTCATCTTCAAGTAGGTCCGCCACTGTGCATTAATGCTTACATGCATAGGTTTGAGGTCCATAGCTAACAACTCATTGCCAACCATATAGATTTTTAAGTGAAACTACTACTGTCAGTGAGCTTGAACTCAATCTGGTTCTTGCATAGATTCAATCTAATTTAGACATACTTGGATATGAAAGTGGTCGTGATGGTTAAACATGGTAACATTTCTAAGGTTAGGAATCCTTAACAAGCCAAATTCGAGCACAAGGTCTTAAGCCCGATGGACTGTTAATAATCCTATTATATGCAAATATTAGTAAACACTATTTGCATACTAAACATAATGATTTTAACATATATCATGGGCTATGGATTCGAGGGAGCAATAATACATGTCATTATAAAGAGATCTCTAAGTTCTTTTTTTTTTTATTTGAATTTTGAATTTTGACTTGGTCTGGAAGAACAGATTTGGGTCAAAGGCTCAAACTAAACAACTAGACTCGGGCTTGCCCATTTTCCAAATAGATCAAATGGATCCAAGTGGGGTCGATTTCCAACCTAGAGTTGAGCTTAGACTTCTCAATTGTAATTGTACTTGAGCTCAAACGGAGGTGAGTTTAGCTCAACCTAAGTTTGTTTGTTGATCCTCAAGTGTAATGTTGCATTATCATAGGATTCAGCTCCCTACTTAAATTCTTATGTAGTTTCCATATTCTTGTTGGGCCCACCTTAATAAAAAGTCATTTGCTCACTGACTCTAACCTCAGTGGACACCCATATAATTTTAGTCAAGTTAGTATGAGGACCATTGTTGGATTGATCATATGATTTATATTGTTTGACTTTCTCTCTAAATTAGCTACATTTCATAACATGCAAAAAGATTCGATTAATTTCATAGCAAGGTCTACTCCGATTGACTTTTTGGACCAACAAATCAATATAAAGGGAAAAGTTACTATTAAGTATTTCATCATTATGTGAGTATTATTACTAAAAATCTCATTTGGGTGCATTATATTAAAAAAAAAAAAAATGTAGGCAGATCAATGATTAATGTTTCGCATATATTAGGTTGGCCCATTATGACTAAAATACAAATTGACCAATCCAATAACCAGAACTTACCATTTACCATTTATTTCTAAATTTGGTGGGCACATTGTGATAACACAATTAGATGGGTCCCACTGTGTATTGTTTACTTCACAAGAAAATAGCATTAGGTGACACGCGTGCATAAGAGTTAGGTGGAAAAGGGGAAAGTCAGATTGGCTCACATTTGATAATAGGTGAGGATCTCTTAGAACATGGCTTTCCTAACTAAATATTTGTATAGTTGAGGATTTCTTATGTCACATTTGGCAATTGGCAACAAGTGAGGAATCTGCAGATTTGAGGATTTTGTGCTCTCCCCATTTTAGCTGAGCATTTCCACATCCTTTGTGGAGATGGAGGCCAGACCCGAGATTCCTATAAAAAGGATTTTAGAAGGACAAAATCATTAGGCATCTAAAATTGCCGAACAATTATTTTTCAGGACTTTATGGAAAGCAAAATTCCTTTTTCTGAGGATTTGGTTTGAAACATGATGCAACATTGATAGAGATAGATTCTAATTTTATAAAAATAAATCATAACCTTATGGTAGATTAAGCATTAATAAACAGAAATGGTTGTTGTACTAAAATGTGTATGTATCGTTACTGCAGGATAAAGGTAAAAGAAGAGAATTATCTTTTCATAGAAATGTATACAAATCGTTACTATAGGATAAGGGTGAATGAAAAGGAATTCTCGTTTCATGGAAGCGTGTACGCATCATTACTGCAGGATAAGGGTAAATGAAGATAATTATTTTTTAATGGAAATGTGTACGTATCGTTAATATATGATAAGGGTAAATGAAAAGAAATTGTCATTGTCATTTAATGGAAACGTCTACGCATTGTTACTGGAGGATAAGGGTAACTGAAAAAAGTTGTCTTTTCATAGAAACGTATATGCATCATTACTATAAGATAAGGGTAAATTAAAAGAAATTACCGTTTCATAAAAATATGTGTGCATCGTTGCTGTGCAAGGATAAGGATAAATGAGGAAAATTATCTTTTCATGGGAATGTATATGTATCGTTAATATGGGATAAGTGAAAATGAGAAGAAATTGCCATTTCATCGAAATGCATATGCATTGTTACTACAGGATAAAGGTGAATTCATAAAAGAATGTCTTTTTCATGGAAACATATATGTATCGTTACAATAGGATAAAGGTAAATGGAAAGAAATTGTCATTTCATGGAATCATGTACATATCATTACTGCAGGATAATGGTAAATGAAAAGAAATTGTCTTTTTATAGAAACGTGTATGCATTGTTACTATAAGATAAGGGTAAATGAAAAGAAATTTTCATTTTATAAAAACGCATACGCATCATTACTTTAGGATAAAGATAAATGAACAGAAACATGTGTGCATCACTGTCGCAAGGATAATGATAAATGAGGAAAATTATCTTTTCGTGGGAATGTATATGCATCGTTACTATGGGATAAGTGAAAATAAAAGGAAATTATTGTTTCATGAAAACGCATATTAATTGTTACTGCAAGATAAAGGTAAACTAATAGAAATTCTCTTTTCATGGAAACGTTCGTGTATGAATCGTTACTATAGGATAAGGGCAAATGAAAAGAAATTGACATTCATGTACACATCATTACTGCAAGATAATGGTAAATGAAAAGAAATTATCATTTTTTTTATATAAAAACGTGTATATATTGTTATTATAGGATAAGGGTAAATGAAAAGAAATTGTCATTTTATGAAAACGTATACGATCATTATTTTAGGATAAAGGTAAAAGAACAAAAACATGTGTGAATCGTTGACGGAATGAAAATGATAAATGGGGAAAGTTGTCTTTTCATGGAAATGTATATGCATCGTTACTATGGGATAAGGGAAAATGAAAAGAAATTGCCGTTTTATGAAAACATGTACACATCATTACTGGAATATAATGGTTAATGAAATGAAATTGTCTTTTTATATAAACATGTATGCATCGTTACTATAGGATAAGGGTAAATGAAAAGAAATTGTCATTTTATGAAAACGTATGCGCATCGATATTACTTTAGAATAAGGGTAAATGAAGAGAAACGCGTGTGCATCGTTGCCAAGGAAAATTGTCTTTTCATGGAAATGTATATGCATCATTACTATGGATAAGGGAAAATGAAAAAAAATTGCCGTTTCATGGAAACACGTATGCATTGTCACTTCAGGATAAAGGCAAATTAATAGAAATTGTCGTTTCATAGAAATGCATATGCATTGTTATTGCAGGATAAAGGTACATGAATAGAAATTATATTTTCATGTAAACGTGTATTTATTATTACTATAGGATAAGGGTAAATGAAAATAAATTGTCGTTTTATTGAAACATGTACACATCATTACAACATAATAATGGTAAATAAAATGAAATTATCTTTTTATATAAATGTAAACACATCGTTACTATAGGATAAGGGTAAATGAACATAAATTGTCATTTTATAGAAACGTAAGCGCATCATTACTTTAGGATAAGAGTAAATGAAGAGAAACGTGTGTGCATCGCTGTTGCAAGGATAAGGATAAATAAGGAAAATTGTCTTTTCATGTAAATGTATATACATTGTTACTATGGATAAGGGAAAATGAAAGAAATTGTCGTTTCATGGAAACACGTATGCATTGTTACTTCAGGATAAAGGCAAATTAATAGAAATTGTCGTTTCATAGAAATCCATATGCATTGTTATTGCAGGATAAAGGTACATGAATAGAAATTGTCTTTCATGGAAACGTGTATTTATCATTACTATAGGATAAGGGTAAATGAAAATAAATTGTCGTTTTATTGAAACATGTACATGCATCATTACAACGGGATAATCATAAATAAAATGAAATTGTCTTTTTATATAAAAGTATACACATCGTTACTATAGGATAAGGGTAAATGAACAGAAATTACCATTTTATAGAAACGTAAGCTCATCATTACTTTAGGATAAGGGTAAATGAAGAGAAACGTGTGTGCCTAGCAGTTGCAAGGATAATGATAAATGAGGAAAACTGTCTTTTCATGGAAATGTATATGCATCGTTACTATGGATAAGGGAAAATGAAAAGAAATTGCCGTTTCATGGAAACGCTTATGCATTGTTACTTCAGGATAAAGGCATATTAATAGAAATTGTCGTTTCATAGAAATGTATATGTATTATTGTTATTGTAGGATAACGGTACATGAATAGAAATTGTCTTTTCATGGAAACGTGTATTTATCGTTACTATAGGATAATGGTAAATGAAAATAAATTGTCGTTTTATTGAAACATGTACATGCATCATTACAACAGGATAATCATAAATAAAATGAAATTGTCTTTTTATATAAACGTATACACATCGTTACAATAGGATAAGGGTAAATGAACAGAAATTACCGTTTTATAGAAACGTAAGCGCATCATTACTTTAGGATATGGGTAAATGAAGAGAAACGTGTGTGCATCGCTGTTGCAAGGATAAGGATAAATAAGGAAAATTGTCTTTTCATGTAAATGTATATACATTGTTACTATGGATAAGGGAAAATGAAAGAAATTGTCGTTTCATGGAAACACGTATGCATTGTTACTTCAGGATAAAGGCAAATTAATAGAAATTGTCGTTTCATAGAAATCCATATGCATTGTTATTGCAGGATAAAGGTACATGAATAGAAATTGTCTTTCATGGAAACGTGTATTTATCATTACTATAGGATAAGGGTAAATGAAAATAAATTGTCGTTTTATTGAAACATGTACAGGCATCATTACAACGGGATAATCATAAATAAAATGAAATTGTCTTTTTATATAAAAGTATACACATCGTTACTATAGGATAAGGGTAAATGAACAGAAATTACCATTTTATAGAAACGTAAGCTCATCATTACTTTAGGATAAGGGTAAATGAAGAGAAACGTATGTGCCTAGCAGTTGCAAGGATAATGATAAATGAGGAAAACTGTCTTTTCATGGAAATGTATATGCATCGTTACTATGGATAAGGGAAAATGAAAAGAAATTGCCGTTTCATCGAAACACATATGCATTGTTACTGTAGGATAAAGGTACATGAATATAAATTGTCTTTTTATGGAAATGTGTATGTATCGTTACTATAGAATAAAAGTAAATGAAAAGAAATTGCCGTTTTATGAAAATATGTACACATCATTACTACAAGATAATGGTTAATGAAAAGAAATTGTCTTTTTATAGAAACGTATACAATGCACACATAATTACTAGAGGATAAGGGCAAATGAAAAGAAATTATCATTTTATGGAAATGTATACGCCTCATTACTCTAGGATATGGGTAAATAAAGACAAATTGTTGTTTCATGGAAACGCGTGTGCATCGTTACTGCATGATAAAGGTAAATAAAGAGAAGCTATTGTACATGCATCATAAGTGCAGGACAAGGGCAATATAGTGAAACTGTTATTTCATGAAAACATGTACACATCCTTATCATAGAATAAGGGTAATAAAAAGAAATTATTGTTTTATGAGGATGAGTATGCATTATTATTGTATGTAGGATTAGTGTGAATAAAGAGAGATTATTTCTTTATGAAAATGAGTACACATCGTTACTTTAGATAGAGGTGAATAAAGATAAATTTTCATTTTATGAAAGCTTGTATGACTATTACTATAGGATAAGTGTAAAAAAGAGAAGTTGTCATTTTATGAAAATGAGTACATATCGTTACTTTAGGATCTTGTCATTTCATGAAAACATGTTAACAATATCGTTCCTGTAAACTAAGTGTAAATTAAGAGAAAAGCGTGGACTTATAAAAACTACGACACGTCACTGATGGTAGGATAAGGGAAGATTAAGAGAAATTTATCTTTCTTATAAAGATTAACAGGTTATTGTAGGAAAAGAGCATATATATAAACAAGAATTATCGTTTTATGGATGTAAGTATGCATTATAACAGGATAAGAGTTAATAAAGAGAAATCGCCGTTTTATAAAATTAAGTACATATCAGTTATGCTCATAGCCGTAGTAGATTGTTCATCAGCAGACTAATTTCATTAATACACACAATACTATGGCTATAGTTAATAGTCAAAAGCTAGAGGGGGTTCTATTAATCTTTTTCCAAATGGACACCGAAAATATTTTAAGTTGGTACCTTGATTTAAATTTCCTTGGGCACAAGGTTCAATTAGCCAGATTTTAGATAGGACTAACAATTGGTTACTGCATGCATGTTGTCAAGTCTATGTTGAGATGCATGCACTCCATCTAAGCCAAAATAAAAAAAAAGGATAATAGTGGTTCATATAGGTAAGTTTAAATAGCATACAAAGTCTTCACAAGCATAGATTCATGGTAGACCTATGTCGAGCGAAACAAGCTCATCAATGATGTAGATTTTCAGGTGGAAACCATAAGAAATGCCGAATAAAAAACTAAAGGCTCCCTCCTTCGAAAGCCAAGTTGCTTACCCACTCTTACCTCGCGCTTTTTTAAAAAAAAATATTGTGGCAATTCCATTCAATTAATATGAAACCCCTCATTGGATTGATCATACGATTAATAGTGTGCTCAAATTCATTCACTTATATTTATTTATTTATTAGGACGAAGGTACAAGGGTGATACTTTAACCTAATGATTTAAGATTCGGTCCACAAATGTTAGTAAAATTAAGGTGCCAGCACCACTCAACCACGTTTGTTTCGATATATCATTTCCATATTTGATTGCAGTTTATCGCACCTTATCTCGTGCCATAGATACAAGTGTGCTCGAGCTCCATTAAGTCTGGGCCGACCATGTGGCACACAAATGACAATAGCATCAACACTACAGGTGGAAACATGGCCAATTAGAAACTTTCATTTTAAATCTTGTCTGGTTTTGAATGTTGGATTTGAGCCATTGATTTATTGATCATCATTTAAACGGTCAAGATTGTCTCATGAACTTCAATACTTGTGCTATGTTTCTTACACATTCGACCCATATTGTAAGCAATTGGCATGCATGTATCCATTTGTAATTTTAATTTCCAAGTGTAGATCTGCTGGCTGACTAGGTGAATAGTGGGGGCACACAATTACAAATAATCCATCTTATTAAATAACTAATCTCAATCAGCCACTTTAACTAACAATTTAGTGTCAATTTCTGACCAAAGGAAAAATCCAACTTATGCTCTACTCAGTGGTAGTAGACCCAGAAAATTTTCCTAGAGGGAGCCACTATGAAAAAAGAAAGAAAGAAAGATAAGGGGGTCATATGTAAAAAGAATATAGTTTTCAAGAGTCACCCCTTGCCCACCGTTGGTTCTGCCCTAACTCCTAACTTGAGCTTTCTTCTACTAACACTAATGTTTAATTTCTAATCTGATCTAGGTTAAACCGAAGAACACCTTCACCCTTTTACAAATGCTCTATATTTTATCTATAAAAACCACACACAATCTACTATTCAGGGTAGTAGTTTGTAAAAATATAACTAAATAAAACACACAATAATATTATGCTCTAATCAGTAGTAGGTTGTGAAACCTTTCTTTTGGGGACTACTATCACTCACATGTGCAGTACCAATCCATGGGTCCTCTTATTTATTATTATTATTTTTCTTAAGGGTACGGTTCCATAGATCCTCAAGATGATAGTAACACACTTCAGGATCAATATCCCAATTAGTAGAGAGAGAGAGAGTGTATGAAATAACGTAGTTTTTGACGAAAAAAATAAGGGGCCATGGCCAACCCCTACCCTCTTTGGTTCCACTCCTAGCCCCATATTTACTTTAAATTAAATTAAGGGTGTTAAAACTAAAAATAATATATTAAACTAAGGTTTAATTCGATATAGGTTAAACTTAAGAAGCACTTTCACCTTAACAAAAAAAAAAAACAGAGAGAGAGAGAGACATCATATTTCATCATTAAATGTCATTTGAGGTGCTTATCTGCAAAAACAAAAAAAACAAAAAAAAAAAAAAACCCCAAAATAGAGTTACCTGCAATTGTCAAAAAAACACTAAATGGGGTTTACATGTAAAACTCCCATGAATGTTTCTAACAATGCATGTATGTTATGATACATGAAATGGGTCATGCATGGTGGTGTGGCATGTATCATGTATGACAAGTGACAAGTGACCAACATAGTATGGGTTATATAAGGAGAGTCCCAAGAAAAACAAGAAGGTACAAATGGGCCCCACAGTATAAAGTATGTCCCACCATCTGAGCTGTGAGTACAGATAAAGATCTCTCTATATTTCTTCCTCATTTGAACGCGAAAAAGAACTGATAGAGACTCTTGATACAAAGCTTGATAGCTGGTAATCTCTCCACCTCTCCCTCGCCTGCTCTCTCGCTTCCTTTTTATTCTCTTCACTCTCCACGATTCTCTAAAATCTCTCTCTTTCCCTCTCTCTCTCTCTCTCTCCCCCATCTTTCTCGATCGATCGATCTTAGAGAGCTAGGGTTTCCGTATCGACTCGGTATTTGAACCCGCAATCTCTTCCAGACTTGAAGACTCCTCTCATTTTCTTCCACTCTCGGGAGAAATCGATTGGGGTTTTATAAGCCCTTGGGTTTCTCAGAGAATCGCTGTTTGGGGGATTTCTGTTTGTGTTTGGGTGATTCGAGCTAGTTTTGAATTTGGGTTTTGGTTTTTGGTTTTTGGTCTGGGTTTGATTGAGTTTAGGGCTTGTGGATTGGACCAAGTTCGTATTTTGATTAGTTCCCATTCATCGGAGGAGCCGATTTCGATCTGGGGTTCTTTTTGTTTGGGCGTTTTTTGGGTTGTCTGAGCCAATTGCTGTTGTTGGAGCTAGTTTAATTGTTTTGGGGTTGGGGGGATTTGGATTGTACTGTGGACTAGCTTTTTTTTTTCTATTGGTTCGTTTGGATTCTGCAAAGAGGCGGCTGTTGTTTTCATTCAGGTAATTTGTGTTGTTGTACGATTGTTTTGTCTGATGATCTAAAAATGAATGAGAAATTGAGGTGGGGTTTGGATAGTTCTGAAGTGGGTGGGTTGTGATTTTGTTGTGGGTTACCTTTTATTCATTTTGCTCGCTTCCTTGAGACACAATTTTCTAGGATTTTGATTTGTGTCCGGCAAATTGCTATGATTTGTTCTCCTCTATCTTGATTTATAGTTATTAAGGCTCATTTGTGTGTCCTATGTTGATTTATGGTTAATATTTGATCTCTCTCTCTCTCTCTCTCTCTCTCTCTAAAAGTTTTTGTTCAGGAGCACAGGGAATGAATTCAAATAATCAGGTTGTTATGGGTGCGATTGTGATTTCGATGTACCATAAAAGCCCAGTTTTTTTGGTTTGGGATTAGCATGGGTGACGGAACAAGATTATATTAATTACCATATTATGCCTCTCTGATTCAAATCATTATCATAAAGGGTCTTTTGGATATTGATTTGGGATAGCAAGAAAGCATCTCTTCAGTCCCACCTTTCAAGGGAAATATGAATGCAACCCCTCTTATTAATGAAAGGAACTTTTTCTCTATTGGCAAATTGGTAAATTTTGGGGTTTTGATCGGGTTTATTTTAATTAGAAACTGCTTTTTCCTTTTATGGGTAATGTTAATTTGTAATTCTTCTTATGCTTCCAGCATCATTAAGTTGATCCCCAAAAAGCTTTAAGTAGTTTGATTCCACTTGATTTAGCCTTTTCAGTTTTACTTTATTTCTGTCACTGTGGACACAGGTTTTTTTTTTTTTTTTTTTTTTTAATTTTTTTTATTTTCATTCTGTGAGTTGTGTTGTTTCTTTATCTTGTGTGGATCTATAGTCTATGTTTCCATATAGTTAGTCAAATATCTTTTTTGTTGATGTGGGATCATAAGTAGAGGTTTGACACATGCATTGCCTGATCTGCCTACTATTTGTTTCAGAGTGCCCCATATATGTCTGGAGGGCTTTGAGTAACCGATTGACATTGTCATCAATTCAGGTCTGAGCAGATGAGTCACGCGAAAGCAAATGATAGCGATGATGGGATGCTCGATCAAAGTGATGGGATGCTTGATCAAAGTGATTCATCTTCATTTGATGAAGGAAGCTCTAAAGTGGCAGGAGGAGGGACTGTTCTGAAGAAAGGTCCATGGACTGCAACAGAAGATGCGATTTTGATAGATTATGTCAAAAAGCATGGAGAAGGAAATTGGAATGCTGTACAGAAGCACTCAGGCCTGTTTCGGTGTGGAAAAAGTTGTCGATTACGCTGGGCAAATCATTTGAGGCCGAATTTGAAGAAGGGTGCTTTCACTGCCGAGGAAGAGCGGTTGATCATTGAGCTCCATGCTAAGATGGGGAATAAATGGGCTCGTATGGCTGCACATGTAAGTTTTTACTTCCAGTTTACATTATTTAAATTTATATTGATATTTCATTTATCATTTATATTGATATTGCTTGGGCAAGAGAAAACTCTGATCCTGTTTGTAATTGTAGATTATATCTCTACATAGTCTTAAAGCATCACAGTAGTTTTTACCCCTTGTAATTAGGATATGGACAGATGGTGTATGCATTCTTGCCCAAGCAATAAGAAATATTGCTAAGGAAAGACTGTTAAAGTAAACACATATTAGGTGCTTTATCAATAATCTGTTTTTCTACATGTGTTAAGCATGTATCTTATCCCAAGCCGGTTGATTAGAAGATCCTAATTTAGACTGTGCTAGGGCCAAAAGATGACACTGTTTGGACATTCCTAACCGCTTTTCCCTTTTAAATGGAATTGCAACCATTTGTTTAAAGGGGTCTTTGAAAAATATGAATATTTGATTGGGGAAAGGTTTCACTAAAATTAGGGACCCTAAGGGGAAAAAGATCGACCAAAGTTTTTGGCTTTTCATTTCATTTCCCGAAAATCCCCTGGTAAAGCATTAGAATTGGTCAATCGACTTGAGTTGTGTGCTGCTGTCGATCCACATAAGTCCCTCCTTTTCTTTTCCATTTTTTTTTCTTTTTTATTTTTTTACTCGTGTGTGTGCATGTAGTTATATCCATTCAAAGTAACGTGCCTTTGCCCCCAATGTTCTGCGTGCTTTTGTAAAGGATATGTTTTTGAATAAATAAAGCACCTGGTATTGATTAGTTTGGACATTTGTACTCATGTGCAACATGTACCACAGTAAAATCAGTTATATGTTAAGTTGAAAGAAATGTATTAATGCTCCTGGTTTCTCTATTTAGCACATAAATAAGACTTAATGAACTTGGTAACTGCAATATGGAAGTTCAATTAAAGCAAAAAAGGTGTCTAGTGATGTGTGAGCATTTCAGCAATCTGGTTTTTGATGTGATTGTTCATTTGCAAACCCTGCCATGCTTTAACCAGACCCAAGGTTGTGATGATCTTGAATTTAAGTGTATAATTGTTGGTCTTGCAAATATTCAGTTAAAGGAGGAGCAGTTGTCCGTAAAGTGACCCAATCAGATAGTTCGAATCATCTAATGGGATGGCATGATGGCAACAGTAAGTGATCGGTGCAAATTGGGAGCCACTCAGCTGCTGAGATGAGCTAATCATGCCCACTCCGTGTTTTTTAAAGAGAAATGGTGTTATCCTTGAATGTAATGTTAACAAAATCTGCAACATGGGGTACTGGGCTGGAGCAGCTTTTGATCATGGAAATGGTTGGATTGAAATCGCCACTGAATTTCCCTTGGCCCAAGGAGTTGATGGGAATTTAGTTCGAAAATGACTACTACCCTGCTGCAGTCTTTTTATTTTTTATTTTATTTTATTTTTGTTCATAGAAAAGTCGACTCGTGGCTCTGGAGTCTGGACCACTCCCATGCCCCTGTTGTTGTTCCAAGCCACACTCTCCATGTGGCTTCACAATATCCTAAGACTGGTCTCCACGTGGTCGTGATGCTTCAGTTGTAAATATCTCTCCCCATCTGATCCACAAGTTCAACTATTGGATGCAGCATGGTATCTCGTTGTAGATTTGTAATCCTCCCTCAAAAGGTACCACTACCACCACTGCGAGTAGTCATCCTTCCTGGTCAAGAAAATATCCCCAGACAGAACTGTAGACTGATTAAAGCAACCCAGGCAGACTGTTGAGAAAGGTAACGGTTGCTCAAGTCAAAGAAACTTGAAGTCAAACACATTGGTGGTGTTCGTAGGTAAAATGGATGTCTGGATTTGGGGACTGCCAGCAACTGTTGAAGATGCTGGACTTGTCTGGGAAAGATCAAATAAGTGTGCAGAAGAATGACTAATACATTACTAACGTGATGGGAAAGGGTAAAGTTGAGATCTAATTAGGTCACTTGAAGATTTGGTTCATATAGGGCCGTGGTTGGGGAGTGCAGTTGCGGGGATGTAGATTGTAGACTGATTGGAAGTGTTCTGGTGAGGGGTTGGCAGCTGAAATTTGGTAGTCTGGATCAGATATGGGAAGCTAGTTTCTAATGGATATAAATTCTGGGTTGGAGTGGGATTAGGATTTAGGAGTCTGGCATGGGTAGTGTCAGTATTGTATTATTGCTGAGTTTAGGGTTTAGGTTCTGTATTTCAATTGCCACTGTTGATATACAATCTGGATTGGATTAATAATGGATTTTAAGGGCTATGGAGCTGTCCTAGTTATCAGGATTCCATGATACCCCAAAACGGTCCCAAATAGTCACCAGAATACAATGTCCAGTGATGTTGACTGCATGGGGTTTTCTGTTAGTAGCGGGAAATTCTGGACAAACTTGGTCGCCCAAGGGTGTAGGAAATGCTGGTAGGGACTACCACGTCAGTTGGTGGGCCATAGGGTTGTGTTATTGGGTTTTAAGTTGTTGTAGCCTGTAGGTAATATAAAAGCAATTTAAATGGACTGCGAGCTTCATTTTTCCCAATAGTAGTTGCTGATATTTGCTTCTTTTGGTGTTCTTCTGTCTCCCTTTGGATTGAAGACATATATTGTGGATTTTCGCAATCATTGGAACTGGATCTTTGCCCTTCTCCTTTGATCGGCATCATTCATTCCAGTCAGGTTGTCCTAGGGACTGTCAATGTATGGCGAAGGTTGCACTCATTGGATGCAGACACAGCAAAAAAGAGGCTGGTTTAGGCTTGCTGCGTGATTTGCACAGTACAGTTTCTGTACAGTAGAACTTGGTTAGGTAACTAGTGCTCGGCTGAGAGGTTCTTGATGCTTGATTAGGGATTAGGGTTGGATATTGGGTAGGGTTCTAGGAATCTACTATTTTTTAGAGAACCGATTTGGGTTAGTTTAGATTTAGAAGCCACTTTCTTTCTAAGACAACTAATAGAGAAGTTCAGGGAGGAGAGAAATTTTAGATGTTTTTATTGGTCTTAGAAACTTGAAGAGTTTATTTGTGCTATAATAGTGGACCAAACCAATTGCGGTACTGGTGCCCCTTTAAGCTTATTTACACATGATAGATAGTTGGACAAGAAGAGTATTTCTCAAGTTTTACCTTACCTTTGGTTTGGTGATGGCAGCTATATTATGAAGGATCTGCAAGACAGCTAGATCAATTTGGTCCTGTAAATTCATTTTGCGTGCTCTTAAATTCCATATTTATGATCATTGATACAAATTCAAATTTAGGTCACTCGTTATCGGCTTTTGGTCCTTTCTGTCCAACCATATACTGCAAATGTAGGTGGCTAAACTGGGCTCCATAGTGCATTCTGGAATATTAGTGTACTGGAACTATGGACTCGGTCTACTCAATATATGTAGACAAGTGGACTAGTGATCTCCTGAGATAGTGCCTAGGTGTGATGACATCTTTGGGGGACCAACTGGGAGTCTAACAATACATGGGGTGGATGGGATGCTCAGGGATTCCACATGTTTACGGGACAAGGGGAAAAATTACCCCCATGACATGCAAATACTCAAGCAATGAGAAATATATAATATATTAAAGGTATAAGTTTGATAGAATTTTATACCATTCAAAAGAAATTATACAATTTTAGATTAACTTGCACTACTAAGAAAAATGGGAACAGTCCCGTAACCATAATCCCGGTTTCTCTTGCTCTCATGTTTGACTCATTCAAAATTCTAAATGAAAGAAAGGATGGCACGCTACTGTGACATCTCCTTTAGGTTCACACTCTTGAGACGTGGTTATCCTCAACTCCACGATTGTATCAAGTCATCTGATTGGTGACTGGACAAAATACCACGTTTAGTGTTATTCACCAATGGACAAACCAATGTGGATAACATGCCTATTGAGAAAATTGCCAATGGATTGATAGACTCCTAAAGACCTGCCTGCCCTAATGAGAAGTGGGTTCCACGATGTATTTCTAGGGTATATCTGGGTGACTTTTAGGTATGCAGCTATGCATGATCATGATCATTTCTGTTTCAATGAAAGACTAATATTTAAATACTGTTCTCGTGATTTATTTATTTAATTTATCTATTTTTGAACTCTGGACTCCTATTTTCCTTTCTTTTGGATTCTCTGACACTTTTTTGAGATGTGTCCTCATACCTTTATTGCTTGTTTCAGTTGCCAGGACGTACGGATAACGAAATAAAGAATTACTGGAACACTCGCATCAAAAGACGCCAACGTGCGGGGTTGCCACTCTACCCTCCCGATGTGCATTTGCAGGGACTGAGTGAAAGTCAGCAAAATCAGAACATTGGTGAACTCAATTGTGGGGATACCAGTCATCATGATCTCCTGCAGGCAAACGATTTTGATATTCCTGATGTCGTCTTTGACAATTTGAAAGACAGTCCTGGGGCTTTATGTTATTCTCCTGTGATGCCCAATGTTTCTGTGAACAGCATGCTTAATCAAAGCTTGGGGTCATCTCAAAGCTTTAGCTTCATGCCTCCAACGATCAATCATGTTAAGCGACTTGGAGAATCTGAAACCTTGGCACCAGGTTTTTCAGTTAGTGGTTCCAACAGTCTTCCCCTATTTGGTCCATTTAGAAATGACAGTTCTGCCAAGATTCATCGGCCCTTTGCGCTCAGTGTTCCCTATGATCCTGATCCTGATATCAAGAAGTCACCACCTTACGGTGCTGTTATGACTGGCAGCCTTGCGCTTCTAAATGGCAATTTCTCTGCTTCAAAGCCTCTTAATGGGCCTGTGAAGACGGAGCTCCCTTCACTCCAATATCCAGTGACTGATATTAGTAACTGGGGCACATGTCCTCCACCTACACCTTCTCTTGAGGCTGTTGATGCATATATCCAGTCTCCTGTCTCACCCACTGTACAGATGCAATCTGAGAGCTTTTCACCTCGGAATAGTGGTCTTTTAGAAGCACTACTCCACGAGGCACAAACATTGGGCAGTTCAAGGAATCGGTCATCTGGGAATACCTCAAATCTACCTGTGCTTACAGACACCCAAGTGGTAGACAGTTCACCATTGAACTTATGTGAGGTGGAATGGGAATACAGCGATCAGATTTCGCCCTTGGGTCATTCAGCTGCATCTACCTTAAGTGAAAGCACTCCTCCCATCAGCAGCAGCTCATTGGATGAATTACCACCTTCTAAAGCATTGCCTGGTCAGTACATTTTTTTCCCTTGTATCTTAAAAAAGGATTCAGTTTTTACTTTTTAACTTGAAAAAAGAGAAAGATATATTGATACTTTATTACAGACTGGATTGCCCTGGAAATCCTCATTGCCAACATTGGTCACACAGATAATATTACGATACCATATGCATTAGCCTGCATTTTGGAGAAGAGGTTGAATGTGTTAAAGGAGTTCTGCCTTCTGTTAAAATTTCAAGTTTAAAATATTGACTGCCTTCTGTTAGTTACAGCGGTGCTGAATCTAGAAATATTTCTGTCATTGTGTGAAAGAAATTCTTGCATCTTTTTGAAAGTTAATCTTTGCATTGTTAAACTGGTCCAGAAGCAACTTCCTCCTTTTTTTTGTGCATGTGTGCGTTTTAACGAACTCTCCATATACGCGCGCGTGTTGTTTTTTGAATGTGTGTTTTGTTTTCAAATATATCAGATATAGAAAATGCATGTACACAACTAGCTATGCATAAAAAAAATACAAGCATGAATTTAGGGTCTTTTTAACCTGTTTTGTTTGACTTGTCTGACATGGCTGTCATAAGTAGAACCGTATTTATCTGAGGATGGAGTCCCTCTCCTGCATTGCTGATAAGGTGATATCTGCAGGGTCAGAGGCTAAAGTGGAGACAGTCGAGCATGTTTCAACTCCAGACGGCGGAGACAAGATTATGCGGTTGGATTTTTCAAGGCCTGATGCCTTGCTTGGTGCTGATTTTTTTGCCCAAAGCTATGAGTATGCGAAAGACCTAGCTGCCTTCATCGGTGATGATTACTTCAGTGATTACAAGCAAATGGCTGCTGAGACTACTTATTCTTCGACTCAGGGATGGGGGCTCGATGAGCCTATGGAACATGACTGCTGTTTGTAGAATGTCTAAAAGACTTCGATATCATGACTCTGGTATCATGTTGAAGATCTATTTACAGTAGATGATTCAATGGGGCTTTGCATGTTCCTTGATGATAGAAGGATGATTAGCTTGATGTTACTGTGCATAGTCCATGCTTGTTTCGCCATTGGATTAGTCTTCTACTCATGATGGTGTTTCCTCTCAACTTGAATGGAGCGAGGCATATGTGTAATTCATTAACTAGTTGAGGTACTGTTTCTACAAGTTGGCCTCTCTTGTGATTGTAGAAGAACTAAATTCTGTTTAGTGGGTTTCGATTGATGGATTCAGTTGCATCATTTTCTTTCATTTGAAACTTTTGTGGGTTGTTTGCTTGGAGGAATTTTACTTAATGTTGCATTGATGATTTGTGCAGAGTATCCTAAGTCAAGGCTCTGACGTGTGGCCTATCATATGGCTTATATAGCACACCAGTGGACCAGTGTGTGAGTAGAATGAAGGCCACACGCCTCCAAAAAATGCCCAGTGTGGATAATCCTATTGATAAAATCAACGGCCTGCCAACTATTGTTGCTAGTCGCTGAGAAATTTTTACCAGTAGTGATTGACATTCAATGTGATGAAAACCAGATATTGTGAATTGATGAGTGTGATTTATTCACAAGGGGCCCATCGTATCAACAATTTGGCTCTCAGGATCCAGCCTGCTCCAGTAGAAACCTGAGGCCTTAGATTATATGCATATCCTGGGTGAAGGATCATATGGTTCCTCATTTTTTTGTTTTTTCTGTGGGGACAGTTTGGTCCAAGGGGCAAAATGGGTTGGGTTCAAGTGAGGTTCATGGCACACTAGGACCAGAATTGGGTGTGTATACTACCCGAGCCTGGACCCATATGGGTATACAGCATGAGACATGCACCTTTAGCTGAGTTTGAATACCCAAACTTGAGCCTTTAACACTAATTACTTTGTAAACTTACACGCTGAACTTATGCTCTGCCTTGTTTAGTACATAGACAAATTATGTATTTGTTAAATCTTGCTATATATATTTATATAGGGGAATGTTCACATGCGTCTTTCCCTCACCATAGGGTGAGGGACACTCTTCTTTTTGGACATTTTCGAATATAAAATGTATTTTTTAAGTATATAGGGTGAGGTACACTTCTTTGTCTTCATGTGTAAAAAGGAAAGTGTTCCTCACCCTATGGTGAGGGAAAGATGCATATCAACATTTTTCGCGCGTGTATATATATATATATATATATAAATGAAATATATAATTTGCATATATGTCATTATGGACTTGGACTTGAGTGGGATTTTATTCCATTCAAGGCACAAGACCCAAAATTGTTCCAAATCTTAAATGGCACCAAACAGCAATCTCTGTGCAGCATGTGTACTTGAAGAAATTTTGCTGCTCCCCCAGCATGCTGGATACGAGACGAGGGAAAGGAGTGAACGATTGGTTGCCCATTTGGACCTACCAGATGCAGTGGAGGGTTTGGAGATAATTGGATTTATTGGATGTTGACTGGCTGTGTTTTAAGGTCATAAAATGGGCACTTGATGATAAGACTAAATGAACGTTTTTCATCATCCATTTAACGGTTATAGATTGAACGGATAGCAACACCAAAATCCTAGACAAATAATCCAATAGGAGCAATTATACAATAATGTTCAACTTCTCGAGAATACAGGGATGTCTACGTGGATAGGAGTGATGGAATCCCGCTCACCATACCACCTTGGGACTTAGTGGCCAAGCAATACAAAAAGAAAAAGAAAAAAAAAATTGTTCCACTCATGGAAGAGATGGAGCAACATAGAAGACGTAAGTTCTCCATTTGGTTGTGTGCCTACCCAGAGCAATTGGTAAAGAATGTAATATATTCCTCTCCGTGAAAGTAGGGACTAAGGGCCTAGTAGGGAGGCATCAACATTTTTTTTAAACTGATGAATGCTCAAACTCGTGGACACACGCACTATATAAATCCCTCACCCACAATGCAACGGCCAAAATGGATCCTTATTTGTATGGGCTTCTTTCGCACTTGTGTGGGCTTTCTTTTTGCTTGTGTGGCATCCTTCCCACTTGAATATGCTACATTCTCGTGTGTATGCAGGCTCTCTCTTGAATCCCACGTAGAGGGTCCTAGCCTTCTTACAGAAGCACCTTTTGAAATGAAATATGAATCCTCTAAGGGTTTTGACCCAAGGTGACTGTAAGTGAACCAATGCCACATCACCCTAGGACGCCCCTGCCTTGGATGGGGCAGCAGCCCCACGTGAATGGTGGGATGCCCAATAGTGACGTAACGGACTGTGATAAACCCTCTTGGACTCTTTGAAAATTAGGAATGAAAGCCGGTCCTTGGTTCTTCTTCTTTCCTCTCAACATTAACCAAGAGAGATTTTTAGGATCCTCTTCTTTTCAGTTAATTTCCAAAATGTCCTTGCTTTCCTATTTCACTATCTTCTCAATAAAAAGTGAATTGGTGGATCCTGTGTATTGAAGATTTGAATCATTTAAATTCATCTCTTCCTCTTTTATTGGACATGGCCACACTAATTTTAATACAAGTTGGTCCCATCATAAGATTGAACATGTATAATAACTTGAATAAAATATCAATGAACATTTATGCGCTTTACACATTTGGGGTTACTTTTAGGACATATGAATGGCTATAGTCCATTCAATCCAAACTAATTAAAGTAAAAAATATAATTTGTAGCTTTACTTCTACACATTCTGTTTGAAAGGGAATGTAAAAAAATTATGTGTTGATGGGACACGATTCGTATTGTGGGGTCAACCTAATCTCATATTTAAAATCTATTTTCTACTTAGTCCGAGCCTAATTATAATCAAATAGAAATTTTAATTTTATTCAAATTGAATAACATGAATTAAAACGAGTTGATAAAAAAAATTAATTTTATTAATTTTCACCAAGTTAATTTTCATTCAAATCCAAACTGTTTTTGTGCAAGTCGCTTAATCCAAAATAAATTGTGTCAAAATATTAGACATTGATCTTATTTTTCTAATTTCATTTATATATACAGTAGTAAATGATGATTCTTCTGCCTAAGCTAGTGTAGGTACGAAATATATGTAAATTGATAAGTATATGCTTGTGTTTTTCTATAACAATCAGACCACTCGTTAACATCTAACAAATCAGGGAATTATATGTACATAGAAGAATAATCATTTATTAATTATAAATAGGGAGGACTAGAAATTCAAAAAAATATATTTCTGTCTAATATTTTGACCCATTTCGATTTGGGTTATATAATATGAAAAATACTTAACTCTGTCTAAAAATCAAGTTTGAGCATGTGGTTGTGTTCACCGCTGCTATATCAACCAAAATCAAAATTAGGAAAAGGGCCAAAAGAAAAGAAAGATGTTAATTGATAGAGATGAACTGTAGTCCTTAATGCTAATGAACTTAAATAAAGAAAATTAGATTTGTGTCCACCGTTTAAACCTATTTTAATTTAAGTTGTATGATATCAATAAAAATAAAGTTTGTATTAAAAAATAAATAGGCTTCTACTTAAGTTAAAAATTGAGTTTGAGAATGATGCTAGGTTGACCCCCACAACCTAAATCACATCCAATCATAAGTGATTTTTTTTTTTTTTTTTGCCTTTTGTTTTGTTTTAATCAAAAAGTGTTGAAATAGCTTTTCAAAAATATACATACACGCTCACATATATAAATAAATATATATATATATAGGGGGGTGCTCTCCTGAGCTGCAGCCCCCCTTACCATCAGCTGTGGAACGTGTGGAGAGGGAGAGCGTGTCGGTATTTGAGTGAGACGTTGCTGAGCCCGCCAAGCTGAAATGTTTCCCCCCTTATCATTTGGACCCAGCGAGACTTTCCCTTCTATCTCCCCTGTCTCTCGCCTCTCTGTATCTCGCCTCTCTCTCTCTCAACCAGATCTCGTTAAGCCTCTCTCCCTTCGACGATTCTCCCTCGCCGGACTCTCCCTCGCTGCTGCTCTCCTCTCTCTCGCTGCCGCTCTCCTCTCTCTCGCTGCCCTGCTACTGTGCTCCCTCTCTCTCGCCTGATCTCTCCCCCTAGCCGCCCTACTGCTGCTGCGCTCATCTCTCTCTCTTCGCCTGATCTCTCCCCCTCGCCGAACTGCTGCGCTGCTCTCCTCTCCCCTCGCCGAACTGCGTGCATCTCTCTCTCTCTCCTCGCCTGATCTCGTTGCTGCTGCGCGCATCTCCCTCTCCCCAAACGCTGCCCTGCTGCTACTGCGCTCATCTCTCTCCCCAAACGCCTGATCTCGCTGCTGCTGCACACATCTCTCTCTCCTCGCCTGATCTCGCTGCTGTTGCCCGCATTTCTCTCCCCAAACGCTGCACTGCTGCTGCTGCTCTCGCCTGATCTCGCTGCTACTGCGCGCATCTCCCTCTCCCGTCGACTGTCTCGCTGCGCCTCTCTCTGTCTCGCTCTCCCGCTCTCGAGCTTGTCTCTGGCTTGCTGCAACGGTCCAGCAACTCTTCCAAGTAAGAAAATTGGTTTGAAAAATGAGTCTTGAACATTGCTTCCTTAACCTGCACTTCATTATTGGAATTAGATGCTATTGAGCGTCCAACTAAAGGGAGCCATCCATTAGCTATGGATTAAATATTATGCATTGCATGTCATGGTGTAGGCATGACATTAGTCAATGCATTCCTATATATATATATATATAGGAATAGGATGCGTGAATGAATCATTTATTTTCGTTTCTGGGGTGGTGGACCATTTGGAATTTGGATTATAGAAAATTAATGGGATTTCCTTGCTTGCTTTTGGAGATCAGAAAGATGATTGAGCACCCCTACTCTGCTGCCATCCGTGGGTTCCTGTATATTTCATTTCATTTTGTCTGTCTCATCTTTTGAGACGCCCGAAAGAGTTTTATTTGCCATATTGAATCTTGTGAGATTTTATCTAAAGGAGGGCCCCAAGAGGCAGGTATTCTCGTCGATTCGATTTGAAGAGAAAACTAGAAATAGAAAGAGTAGAAAGTGATTGAAACCCCTGGAATGGTGTATGTACATTGAGAAATATTGGGTCACTGGAAACAGTGCATTTCTGTTGATGATTTCTACCATTGTATTCAGATTTGAAAAGCCCTACAATGTGGAGGGAATTTCCAAAATTCTCGCTGGAATGTTGGAAGGCCGCCTGTGCATGAATATTAGAAACAGAGACAAGTTTCAAGAAAAAAAAAATAGGGAAGAACATGTATTTTTGTTTTTCCTATGTTTCCACGTTTGATCTTTGTTTGCACCATAGATACACACCACTCCTCCATTAAACTCATAATATTAATGTAATGCATCCTCCTGCTTCGATAGGGTGCTGTCAATTAAGTATTCACAAATTTACATGTCTAAGGCGATGTTTAAATACAATAGCTGGCCAGGCTGCATGTCCCTATCAGATTTCTGGGCAAATGGAAAGTACAATCCCTTAATAATTCCCCTTCCCTTCCAGTAATCTATGTGTAAATTTATGCATTGCATGTCATGGTGTAGGCATGTTTTTAGAACTCTTTATTTGGGTCTGTTATTCATGACCAATTTTAATTATTTGTCATCCAGATTGCATATGGATATGACCTCCTCCTCATCATCATTTGTCCACTGTCCAGTTGTAGATGAAAACATGACACCAAGATTGGGCATGCATTTTGATGATTTAGATGAAGCATATAACTTTTACAATGCTTATGGAAAACTTGCTGGATTTAGTATAAGAAAAGAATCTAGTAATAGAGGTAAAGATGGGGAGGTTGTATGGAAGCGATTTGTCTGCTCAAAGGAGGGTAAAACAGATGAGAAACACTGGATTGGTAAGGAACTTGTTCAAAGACGTCGAATGGAAACAAGATTCGATTGTAAGGCTAAGTTGCAAGTGAAATTAGATAAGTCAGGTGGTTATGTGGTATCCATGTTTGTTCCTCAACACTCTCATGCCCCCGCTACTCCGAGTAAGAGATTTATGTTGAGGTCGCATCGTGAAGTGCCAGAATCAAAGAGACAACTTATAAATACATATGATGCTGCAAATGTGCAAAGCAAACAACAAATGCAAGTGTTCGCATCGCAGTCTGGGGGACTGGACAAAATTGGATTTACAGATACGGATGTCAGGAATCACCGTAGGGATGAAAAGGAAAAGAAAAGGGGGCTAGATGGACAGTTGCTATTTCAAATTTGAAGGCATCCCTTGTTGTCATGTTTTGTCTATCTTGAGGAGAGGTTCCATACTAATTTTGCCCGAGCGTTACATTTTGAAGCGATGGACGAAGGGTGTTACAAGAGATGCATTTGTAGACGTGGTGGAATCGGGTAGATCAGAAGGTGTTAACCCATGCTTGGCTAGACATAGTCACTTGTCATGTATGTTTGCAGGGCTTATTGACATAGCCAGTCAATCTAAAGAAGGTTTTGAATTTTTAATCAGTGGTCATACAGAATTGGAAATGAAATTGAGGCAGATGACGTTAAACAACCCATCAAATTCAAGCATTGATAAAGGCAAGGCAAATGTGGATAGTAATGTGGTTGAGTATAATGAGCCGCCGCATGTTGTGACGAAAGGACGTGCGAAGAGACTTAAATCGTCGAAGGAAAAGGCAACAAAAGGGCGCCTATGTAAGGGTTGCAACAAGCGCGGTGTATCACATGACAAGCGTAATTGTCCGGTGTTGTTGAGCAGGTAAACAATTTAATGCGAGTTTTGTGGTTATCCCCCATGTTTCATATAAAACTATTACTTATAAAAAAAAAATCTCAGGTTAGTTGATGCTAATCCAAGCCAGTCACTGGCCTCTATTGATGGAAGTAGAGAAAGCTCTGATGAAGACATGCAATGACTTACAATGGTAATTATTTCTTAATTTAAGAGTTTTTGTGATGATGAAACTTGATGCTACATTTTCAAAAGCCTTTTCCCTCCATAACTGACCTCATGTTGCATGTCTATTGCAGCTCAATGACTATAATGCAAAGAAGGTGCCATCTTTTGCAGTGTTTAGCACATCGAGACTGCCATCATGAGTACTGTTATGCCCACCTTTTGTTTGGTATTTTGTGACTGATTGTGTATGTCATTAGTTTTGTTTTATATTAGATACTTTTGTTGTCATATTTAGGCCCTTCTGTTTCCAAAGTCAATAGTGATTTAACGCGTTTAAGATAAGTTATTCAGATATGTTTCAGATTTTTAATCAGTTTGTTTCAGACATGTTTCAGTGTTAATTATTTCTTGAGTGTTTCCGTTATTGAAAATTATGGAATGGATGGAATGGATGGATTTTGAAAATTATGGAATGTATGGATGGGTTTCAGTATCATGTGACAGTTTGATTATGTCATTGTGTATGGTTTATCTTATGGGGCATGGTGATATAAGGGCAAGGAAGGATTCTTGGTTTTTCAAGAAACTTGTGATAAATTATTTTTATTCATTTATGAGGAGAAACTGCAGGAGAGGGATTGCAACTTTGAGTGTGCCACGGTCACATTTGATGCAGGTGGGTTTATATAGAAGTATGTCCATATTAGAGGTAAATCTGGAGACAAAGTGATGATTTAGTTGAGTAGTGGATCCCATGTATTTCTCTAACATCCTTAGACTTGGAAGAAGTGAAGGTTTATTGGGTGTAATTTGGAAATCATGTCTTTCTATAATCTTCTAATAGAATGAATTATTTAAAGATTTGATGCTTCTGTAGGTGATCTGAAAATACCCTCTCAAACAGGGGATTATCATTATTATAACAACCCTATGAAGAATGGTGAAACAAATACCTGTAACATAGAAGTGAGATATGACTTGAAAAATCTTGTGAGTTCTTTCTCCTTGTGGGCACAAAGAAGCAAAGTTTCTTGTAGTCTGAATTCTGAAGTGCAATGAGATATTACTCAAGTAATTATGTGCTTGCACATGTAAGTGCATGTGTAATGAATGTGCTCTCTGAGACAATCGTAGTCACAAATTAGAAGTTATGCTTGAAAAGCTATTTACATGGCTTTGTTCCTTTATTATTTGAAAATTTTCATATTGAAGTGCCTTTTCATAAATTTGCTGATATTTTTTTCTTTAATGTTAGTATTAAATGTCAGTGGCAGCTTTGAGTAATGATCATATCTGTGAATCAATTCTTACAGAAGGAAAAGGCTACAAAGGTTATGGAATCAGTTATGTTGGGAGTGGTGCCATCAATCTTGCTAATCAATATGACACTGATGCAGGATCCTTCTTTGTTAAGACGAACATGAGTGTCCAATGTTCTGATTGTCAAATGCTTGAATTATGATAGGGCTGAGTAACTCAAATCATTAAGTGGATTTTGTAATCTGGGATTTTTTTTACCCTTTTTTTTTATTATTTTAAGGAACTTCTGATGTGATAAGCCTTTGATGATATGGCATCATTTAATGTGATTTTTTGTGGCATCTTGCATGCTATCAGAAGTGGGCTCATGTGATGGTATGGATTGAGGTGCTTGCATGCCATATGTCAGTAGTGTGAATAAATATTATTGAAAGAATAGTCCTGCAGATTGCAGTCTCATTTGTTTTAGATGGAGCCTTGATTCAGTATGACATGTGGGAGGGAAGCAGTTGGTTTATGATTATCATGTATATTGAACTTTAAAGTTATGATTATATGTAATGAGTTGTGAATAGGAGAGAGTTTGGTATTTGATTGCTTTGATTGTATCCTAACCATGTGCTCAGCCCAGAGGATATGTTACTGAACCAATATATCTGTACTTCCCCACACCATGAAAGGACAGGACTCCACCAAATCATAGTATATAGCTCTTTCCTTTCTCTTGATCAAGACATTGAGCATGGTGTACAACTATCTAGCCTTTGCTGGTTGCCGACTCCCAACAATTACTGACTGATGTCTTTTCATTTCTTGTGTCGGGCCATATGAAAATTGCAATTTGATTAATATGGATATGGTGTTCCACATTAATGGAACCCTTGTTTTGCTTCTGTGTAAATTCATGATATGGTCTTCTAAATGAATGGAATCATTGTTTTGCTACACTGTGTTGGAAAAGTGAACGAGTTGAAAACGAAGCAAACGCGATTTTTTTCGATTGAAAAATAGCAGATTTAAAGTTCAGTATATGGACTTTGAAACCCCCAAATTTCGTCCAAAAACTCCCTCGGGAAGTGGGTTAACCAGTGCCCCAAACAGGGGTACTCAGCAAGGTTTTCAGCAGATTTTATCGACTGTGTTGGAAAAGTGAGCTAGTTGAAAACGAGGCAAACGCGATTGTTTTCGATCTAAAATATGCAGATTTAAAGTTCAAAATATGGACTTTCAAACCCCCAAATTTTGTCCAAAAACTCCCTCGGGAAGTGGGTTAAAAAATTCCCTAAACAGGGGTACTCAGCAACGTCTGTGCAGATTTTGTCCACCGACTTGAAAAAGTGCGACAGTTGAAAACATCGCAAAAGTTCTCGTTTCTAACTGAAAATTAGCAGAATTAAAGTCCATCATATGGACTTCGAAACCCCCAAATTTCAGAAAAAATGAACCGCGGGAAGTGGGCAAAAAAATTCCCTAAACAGGGGTACTCAGCAACGTCTGTGCAGATTTTGTCCACCGACTTGAAAAAGTGCGACCGTTGAAAACATCTCAAAAGTGCTTGTTCCTAACTGAAAATTAGCATAATTAAAGTCCATCATATGGACTTGGAAATCCCCAAATTTCAGAAAAAAATGAACCGCGGGAAGTGGGTTAACCAGTGCCCCTGTTTAGGGAATTTTTTAGCCCACTTCCTGCGATTCATTTTTTCTGAAATTTGGGGATTTCCAAGTCCATATGATGGACTTTAATTCTGCTAATTTTCAGTTAGGAACAAGCACTTTTGAGATGTTTTCAACGGTCGCACTTTTTCAAGTCGGTGGACAAAATCTGCATAGACGTTGCTGAGTACCCCTGTTTAAGGAATTTTTTAGCCCACTTCCCGAGGGAGTTTTTGGACAAAATTTGGGGGTTTGAAAGTCCATATTCTGAACTTTAAATGTCCATTTTTTAGATCTAAAAAAATCACGTTTGCCTCGTTTTCAACTCGCTCACTTTTCCAACGCAGTCGATAAAATCTGCTGAAAACCTTGCTGGGTACCCCTGTTTGGGGCACTGGTTAACCCACTTCCCGAGGGCGTTTTTGGACGAAATTTGGGGGGTTTGAAAGTCCATATTCTGAACTTTAAATCTGCAATTTGTAGATCGAAAACAATCGCGTTTGCCTTATTTTCAACTCGCTCACTTTTCCAACGCAGTCGATAAAATCTGCTGAAACCTTGCTGAGTACCCCTGTTTGGGGCACTGGTTAACCCACTTCCCGAGGGAGTTTTTGGACGAAATTTGGGGGTTTCAAAGTCCATATACTGAACTTTAAATCTGCTATTTTTCAATCGAAAAAAATCGCGTTTGCTTCGTTTTCAACTCGTTCACTTTTCCAACACAGTGTAGCAAAACAATGATTCCATTCATTTAGAAGACCATATCATGAATTTACAGAGAAGCAAAACAAGGGTTCCATTAATGTGGAACACCATATCCATATTAATCAAATTGCAATTTTCATATGGCCCGACACAAGAAATGAAAAGAGATCAGTCAGAAAATTGTACCAAGTGCTATAAAATGCAGCATTAGGACAGGAAAAGTGCGCCGCTGTTGCATGTGCCAAACGATAATTTTTTGGACCTAAAAATTGCAGATTTTGAGTTCATGATATGGACTCCGAGAGCCCCAAATTTCATCAAAAAACTCCCACGGGAAGTGGGTCAACCGGCGACCTAAACAGGGGTGCTCAGATTGGATTCAGCAGATTCAACCCTCTGGGTTGGAAAAGTGCGCGGCTGTTGCACCTGCCAAACGAGAATTTTTTGGACCCAAAAATTGTAGATTTTGAGTTCATGATATGGACTCCGAGAGCCCCAAATTTCGTCCAAAAACTCCCTCGGTAAGTGGGTTAACCAGAGCCCCAAACAGGGGTACTCAGCAACGACTGCGTTGGAAAAGTGCGGAAGTTGACAACGAGGCAAACGCGATTGTTTTCGAACAAAAAATTGCAGATTTAAAGTTCAGTATATGGGCTTTGAGACCCTCAAATTTCATCCAAAAAATCCCTCGGGAAGTGGGTTAACCAGTGCCCCAAACAGGGGTACTCAGCAAGGTTTCAGCAGATTTTACCGACAGAGTTGGAAAAGTGCGGAAGTTGACAACGAGGCAAACGCGATTGTTTTCGATCGAAAAATTGTAGATTTAAAGTTCAGTATATGGAATTTCAAACCCCCAAATTTCATCCAAAAACTCCCTCGGAAAGTGGGTTAACCAGTGCCCCAAATAGGGGTACTCAGCAAGGTTTCAGCAGATTTTACCGACTGAGTTGGAGAAGTGAGCGAGTTGAAAACGAGGCAAACGCGATTGTTTTCTATCAAAAAATTGCAGATTTAAAGTTCAGTATATGGACTTTCAAACCCCCAAATTTCATCCAAAAATCCCTCGGCAAGTGGGTTAACCAGTGCCCCAAACAGGGGTACTCAGCAAGGTTTCAGCAGATTTTACCGACTGAGTTGGAGAAGTGAGCGAGTTGAAAACGAGGCAAACGCGATTGTTTTCGATAGAAAAATTGTAGATTTAAAGTTCAGTATATGGACTTTCAAACCCCCAAATTTCATCCAAAATCTCCCTCGGGAAGTGGGTTAACCAGTGCCCCAAACAGGGGTACCCAGCAAGGTTTTCAGCAGATTTTATCGACTGCGTTGGAAAAGTGAGCGAGTTGAAAACGAGGCAAACGTGATTTTTTTCGATCTAAAAAATGCACATTTAAAGTTCAGAATATGGACTTTCAAACCCCCAAACTTTGTCCAAAAACTTCCTCGGGAAGTGGGCTAAAAAATTCCCTAAACAGGGGTACTCAGCAACGTCTGTGCAGATTTTGTCCACCGACTTGAAAAAGTGAGACCGTTGAAAACATCTCAAAAGTGCTTGTTTCTAACTGAAAATTAGCAGAATTAAAGTCCATCATATGGACTTGGAAATCCCCAAATTTCAGAAAAAATGAACCGCGGGAAGTGGGTTAAAAAATTCCCTAAACAGGGGTACTCAGCAACGTCTGTGCAGATTTTGTCCACCGACTTGAAAAAGTGCGACCGTTGAAAACATCGCAAAAGTGCTTGTTTCTAACTGAAAATTAGCAGAATTAAAGTCCATCATATGGACTTGGAAATCCCCAAATTTCAGAAAAAACGAACCGCGGGAAATGGGCTAAAAAATTTCCTAAACAGGGGTACTCAGCAACGTCTGTGCAGATTTTGTCCACCGACTTGAAAAAGTGCGACCGTTGAAAACATCGCAAAAGTGCTCGTTTCTAACTGAAAATTAGCAGAATTAAAGTCCATCATATGGACTTGGAAATCCCCAAATTTCAGAAAAAATGAACCGCGGGAAGTGGGTTAACCAGTGCCCCAAACACGGGCACTCAGCAAGGTTTCAGCACGAACACTAAAGGCAACCATAATCACATTTAAATTTAAAATCTAACTTCCAGAGGTGATGTGCATTGGTAGTTTGAAACAATTTGTTAAGAGCTTGAAACCATAACTTAGACCCAAGTCAGTTTTAAAATTGCGTTTGCCCAGTTCTGCACTCGCCAACAAAGTCAGCTCAGATCTGCTGAAACATGGGGACTGGTGAAGATGAATGAGGATTTCAACTCATAGAGTGTTGTGACTGGCGAAACATGGGGTTTATCATTGATTCCATACGAGATTCTCAGTTTTTTAGTCCTCGAATCAAAATGCCATGAAAAAGAGCTAGACAGCTCTTGTAAAACATAGACCTATGCTTGTGTAAAACGTTGTACCTTTTCTTTTTCCAAAATTGAGATGATTCAATTAGAAACTTCAATAAAAAATCAGCGTCTTGAGGCCTGCTACAGCTAATAAGGCTGAATAACAACCTGATCAAAGCCACAATAAAACATTTCATAAAAAGGATGAGAACATGATCCTTTTAAATTTGACAATTTTTTGTCGCTTAATATACATATTGCAAATCTATTTAGAACGAGGCAGAATGTTCTCATACAGCTCATGGCCCACTTTGGATGAGGCTACACACAGACATACAAGGACACTAAACAACATTCAAAATACAACATTCTCCTAGAAGTTGAATGTTCTCATACAACATTCTTCTAAACTGCCCATCTGCTATAAAACTTGTTCTTGCTTGAAAACCTCCTCCTACAAGTCATAAGCTATTCCTCCAGTTGCAAAGTTTGATCCTCATGCATATGCAACAAATACTAGAAACACCATCAATATAAAGCTGCAATAATTTGAGTATTGCTTCAGCGCGTCTACACTTTCTCTCAAAAGTTTAATGTCATGTTTAATCTCATGCTTCATCTCTTCAAGTGACGTTCTCGTCTCATCTTCTTGCCCATCAATTTGCACACGTCCAATACTTTGCCCCGGTGCATATTCAGTTGCGACCTCATCCATCCAAATCAGCAACCCACAAGCTCTTTCTCCCTCCACAAATTCATAGCAATTGCAAAATTAATATTTGAGTGAAAATACATATTAATTTAAGGAGCGGGAAAGTATAGACACTTACTTGTAAATCTGGATATTTCGAAAATCTTTGTCCCGGATTAGAGCTGTATGGGATGTCTTTAAAATCATATACCCATACCCACATGGGCACTTTGGAGCCCATCCTAAGGTCTGTACCGGAGACGATGTTGATGACATTTGCAAGGCTTGCAGTCTCAAGGAAGGTCTCTACGGCAGATAATCTAAGGAGGAGAGCTTTCTCTTCCAAAGCTATTTCAGACTTATGTGTGATGTGTAGGAAGGGAAGGGAGACGGTGGACCATTTGTTTGTGCATTGTGAGTTTGCTCATTCTTTATGGTGTAGGCTTCTTGTGCAATGTGGCATTTTTTGGTGCAGCCCGAGGTCTTTGACAGGGATGCAGAGCCA
Source organism: Persea americana (assembly GCA_029852735.1). Taxonomy (NCBI): domain Eukaryota; kingdom Viridiplantae; phylum Streptophyta; class Magnoliopsida; order Laurales; family Lauraceae; genus Persea; species Persea americana. Next base: position 16,146,679 of record CM056811.1, on the reverse strand, counting down.
CAGACAGCTCCACTACCCCTAGGCTTGAACTTAGATGTCCACCTGTTTTTGAAACTGAATAGACTATATCTGCTCTAAGCTCTGCTGCTAACTGATCAAGATCCTGATAAAGTTCAAAAAGAAAACCACATAGAACACAGAACAACCCCATTAATCATTCATGAACAAAACAATTTCCATTAACAAAAGTACACTCGACCTTTCATAATCTACAACTTTGATTCCTCCAATCAAGACACAAGCAGGCATCATGCCATGAACATGCATCATCACCTGTGACTAAACCAGATCCCTTAATCTATCCAACAGTCATTTCATTAATCTGGCAAAAAAAAAAAAAAAAAAAAAAAAAAACTCTCTCATCATAATTAATCTCTCCTTTATAAACAGGAAAAACCAACCAGCATTACCAAATCCATGAATCAAGTAGGCTCAAAAGTAAAAAAAAAAAAACTTCACTAATCTATGCAAAAAAGGGACATCCATCAAAACCCACGTTACAAATCTCTCTAACCAACATCCACAACATCAAAATAAGAATTACCAAGTCCATGAACATGCTTACCCTTGTGGAAAGATTCTTCATATGAATTGGGTAATTGATTGTATCCAACAAGGGAGTTGCGGGCTTCTCTCCTGAGAAGTCAATCTTCCAACTATTTGTTTCCTTCCTTCTCGCAACCTTCCCTTCATCACCCGAACCACCTGCTCTCACGGAGTACTGAAAAAAAAAGAAAAAAGAAAGAAAACCAAAACCCATATCAGCACTAACCAAGACAAGATCCAAGAGCACTCCATTAGAATTGAAGATCAGTAAAAATAACGAATTTTTACAACCCAGGTTCATTCAAAAGAGTAGATAATCAAAACCCGGATGGAGAAACAGAGAGAGCAAAAAAAAAAAAAAAATTTGCTGTGGCGTTTCATTCACAAACCTGTCTTCTGCAGTTGGGTGATGAGAACGGAGATGGCAAGACAGGATAGACACTTGGAAGTCTTGATGCAAGAGACCCAAAGACTTCCATGGCTGATCAAATTAAGAGCTTCTTTGCTAATGAAACTCGGAACTTCTTTTCTGTAGTCTCCGCTCTACAGAAAAGAGTGGAACTTCCATGGCTGTCTCCGCGCAGTAGCAGCAGGGCAGCGTTTGGGGAGAGGGAGATGCGCGCAGCAGCAACGAGATCAGGCGAGGAGAGAGAGAGATGCGCGCAGTTCGGCGAGGGGAGAGGAGAGCAGCGCAGCAGTTCGGCGAGGGGGAGAGATCAGGCGAAGAGAGAGAGAGATGAGCGCAGCAGCAGTAGGGCGGCTAGGGGGAGAGATCAGGCGAGAGAGAGGAGAGCGGCAGCGAGAGAGAGGAGAGCAGCAGCGAGGGAGAGTCCGGCGAGGGAGAATCGTCGAAGGGAGAGAGGCTTAACGAGATCTGGTTGAGAGAGAGAGGCGAGATACAGAGAGGCGAGAGACAGGGGAGATAGAAGGGAAAGTCTCGCTGGGTCCAAATGATAAGGGGGGAAACATTTCAGCTTGGCGGGCTCAGCAACGTCTCACTCAAATACCGACACGCTCTCCCTCTCCACACGTTCCACAGCTGATGGTAAGGGGGGCTGCAGCTCAGGAGAGCACCCCCCATATATATATATACACTTTATGTGGTAGCACCTTTTTGTCTTTAAAAAAACTGGGCTCCATGATCTCAACGTTTTGGATTGAATGGAGTATACTACGCTTACATGTGTTAGAAAGTGGGCCCTGATGTGTAAAACGTATAAATTTTTTTTATATTTTATTCATATAAATATATAAGTTTAATCTTACTGTGGTGCCAACTCAAGTTGGAATAAAACTTGAATTTGTCCATAAAAAAAGAGGGAATGCATTGAACTATTCAGATATTGTAAGTTTAAGTCTCTCGCTGGGTTTACAAAGAGGAAAGTAGAGGAAAGGGCAATTTCAGACAAATAAGGAGAAAAAATTGGAACGTTTGGTTTTGAATTTCATAAACATCATACATATGTATCTTTATTGAATTGAAAAAAATAAAGGAGCATTCGTTTCGTTTGTTTCAATGAGGGCTTTGTGCCACTAGCACTACTCAACTCGTATTTATTTGCCTTTAAAAAGAAAAATGATAAGGAGATGAAGGCTCTTTCAAAGCGAATCAAATAAATGAATAATTACAAGCCAGAGAATTTTTAGGGGTTTGAATCCACAGTCGTCCATTTCTTCTTCCTTTATTTTCAACACTGCCATTTTATTCATATTCTCTTCTCTACCAATCTTAATCTTAAGGAAAAAAGTGAGCAACTCTGGATCGTACACAGGAAGATATTGTTTCATTCAATCTTAAATCGTCAACGGTGTAAAATCTTTTCGTTGATTTTCTCACTCCAAAAATGCAATTGAGAGGGTGCATTAGCTGGCATAAAATTTTATACGGTTGATGTTTTAGGATTGGATGAAATAGTATTTTCCTGTTTCTACTCCTCCTTTGTAGAAAGAGGGGATACAACTAAAAATGAACTCCTTGGGGGGTCCTTTCCATTCCACCAAACGTAACACATCATGGTCTGGGTTGGGTATTGCATACTAATGACCTATCATAGGGCGGGTAGAATTTACCTCAATTCGTATCAAACCCGCCTAGGGGTGTAAATTTGGCCAGGCCACTTAGGCACAGCACATTCTAGCACCAAAAAAACAGGCTGTGAGCAGGCATGACTCATTAATTGCGTTGACTAGCTCAGTCTGGTATGACAAGTCCCAAAGGATGAGCGTGCTAGGGCAGGGAGCCTTGAGCCGTGGCAATGCATGCCATGGCCAAGGCCCTTGGCCGAGCATTGGCACACCACGACATTTATATATAAAGTCTGACTTTTTTTGTATAAATAAAATATAAAACTCAAAATAATTAAATATTTATTTTTCATTTGTAAATTAGCATCAATATTTGTGTATTTATTTTAATAGTTTCAACTTTATTTAAAGTTGAAAATCCCTAAAAGCCTATAAAGTCTCTTTCAACTTATATAAAAAAAATTTAAAAAATTCTAAAAGAAGCACGTGGCCGGGCGTGGGAGTCACAGCTAGGGGTGTAACGGTTCGGTTAACCGCGGTTTTTGGGAAAACGGTTAACCGAACCGTGTTTCACGGTTTTTGGTTTTTAAAAACCGTAACCGTAACAGAAACCATGAAAAACCGTTAAAAACCGAACCGCGGTTAACGGTTCGGTTACGGTTAATTGTCACTTAAAAATTTTTATGAAAATTTTGTTGTTTATTAATCAAACTTATTGTGAAAAAAAAATAGTTAGAGAATGGCATAATATGTTACTCTAAAAAAAAAATTCACATTTAGGCCCTTAAGTTTTTTTCTTATTAGTAAAACGGTTCGGTTAACCGTGTGTTTTGGGAATACGGTTAACCGAACCGCGGTTAACGGTTAACCGCGGTTAATAACCATGAGTCGAGATAAAAACCGTAACCGAACCGTGAAGCGCGGTTTTTCGATTAAAAAAATCGTAACCGTAACCGAACCGCGAAGCACGGTTATTAACCGCGGTTCGGTTCGGTTCGGTTCGGTTAGACGGTTTTTCGGTTTTTTTTTTCACCCTTAGTCATAGCGCGACGAAATCCATGCCATGGGCCATGCTGGGCCGACCCTAGTTGGTCTGGGCCGGCCGGCCGGCACGGCCCAGTTTACACCCGCACAGTTCCCATCCCTATCCCATATCATTGTTGCGACAAAACCCATACAACGACAGCTTTTACGAAGGCTGTTTGAAAAACCTACGCCAAAACCCCATCTTCCACAGACCCAAAAATGGCGCCATATTCCGCAGCAATCTTGGGCAAATCTCCATTCTCTTCTCTCCGTTTAATCCCTTTCTCTTCATCCTTTCCTCATTCTACCCACTCGACCCGAATCCCTGCAACTTTCAGCTCCAAAGTCCTTTCCTTTTCTCGTTTTTCCGGCCGTTTCAAACCACCCAGTTCAAATTCGGGCGAAAGATTGGGTTTTGGCTATATGGGTCCTCCTAAAATGACATTTGGAAAAATGGGTCTTGATTTTTGGCGGATTAGAGCTGTTTCAGACGGCGGTTCTGGTGGGGGTGGCGGTTTTGGGGGATCTTCCGGCGGTGGAAATTCTGATGGAGGACGGGAAGAGGAGAGTGGTGGGAGTAATAAGTCATGGATTTCATGGTAAAATGCAATTTTTTTCAACGCTGTGTTTACAGTTTACGTTATAAGCCGTGGTTTTGATATCTACTTCTGCTTATAGCCTTAGTAAACGATGCACTGTGTAGTGAGTACTCAGTAAGGGACGCTTTTTCCAGATAGGGAGAAGATGTGAGATATTAGTTTCTTTCTCTAATGTGAGCATCAGTCATGGTCTCTAGACACGGTTTTAGAACCAAAACCATTACATAATGTCTATTGTAACGGTCTAGGTGCTGTACTGGTTTGTTTGGTCACCATCATCAACAGAGCCTTATCCCAGATTAATCTGGGTTCCACTTAATTCAACTCTAATTCGATCCTAATCCCCTCCAATCAAGCAAAGACCACATGATACATGCCGGTCAACGTGCTGGGGCTGCTACCCTACGACCTACGTGATGTGCATGTTTGCATAGTGGGATCTTTATTTTTTTATGTTATTGGTTTGTTGTTCACTTCTGTAGAAATTCCTAAATGATAGGTCTCTGTTTTGTTGTTACCAATTCCTTAGGCAGAGAAGAAGTGTGACATTGCATTGCAACGTATGGGTCATGTTTTTAAAGATAGGTTTTCAATAAAAGAGATATGGTTTTTCTTCCTCTCTCATCAAAACTATATTTGGTGCTCTCTCCCATTAAACTATCTGTCCTACTGTCCCTCTTGAGCAGTGAAACTCATCAATTTTCACCATAACTCAAGGCAAGACAAAAACCCATACCACCACAAAACCCACACTACAAAGTAGAAAGTAATCTCTCTCTCTCTCTCTGGATGTGGGGATTGGGGACATGACCACACTTTGGGGAATTTAGGACTCAGATGTGGATGCGGCTATCCTATCCATAACATGAAAATTCATATTTTATATTAAGGTTTTTTATATGAAGTATGATTTTTTTACTTTAGAACACTTCTAAATAAATCTAATTCATCATGATTATATTCCTTTCTAAGATCTGTTATATTGAAAAGGAAGAAAATTAATGGAAATGTATGAAATAGTGGGCTCAGTAATCATTGTAATAGTATACTGAACTTGTACCCTATAAGTATTGGTGCGTTATTGAGTACTGTTATGAGTATCATTAGCATTCAACACATTGGGCATGTACAAGTATTTGGGTATCTTAGTGTGTGTGGAAATTGAAATGAGCTTACTTCCTAGAATATGATACATGCTACATGATGGCACCCTCTAACTATAAAAGGATAACCTACTCATCTTCCCCATAGGAAAACCCATATACTTAGGGTTTGCTTAATTCTCCTATTTTCCATTTAAAAGTTCTAAGAGAACAAGAAATTTTTAACTCTTTTTTGAATGAGTTTTAGGGTTTTTTGTTCAAATAAAGAAAATAAACTTATAATATGCTGCTATAATATGTATTTTTATCTGTTTTCACAATCAATGATTCGTGACTGCCAAAACTGGTATCTGATGGATGAAACCAGTACGTAAGAGCCGTTTTTTAAAACCATGATATCACTCACTGATTATTATTATTATTATTATTATTTTTTAAGAATTTAGTTTTTTTTTTTGTTAAGTTGGTCAGGAGTGATACTTTGAGCTTGAAGACCCAGGGATTGATCCCTGGGCATGTGTGTGATACTATGGTGACAACACCAACTCTACAATGAGTGTGTTGGCAGGAATTTAGCACTCTATCCCTGCACACATTGGATACTTTGTGAAATGTTTCTGTCCATTTTCTTTTACTGGCAACATGTATAGAATTTTTTTCCAATGACTTAGTCTTAGGCCAACAAGGTCGTATAAGAACTCTATACTGATTACCGACACATAAGAGGAACCTAAAAACACAAAGCCAAAGGGAACTCTCCAAGTGGTTGGGCTGCAATACATATCAGATCTATCCATCCCATGTTTGGCAAGATGGTGATTTCCTGAACTTTGCTTGATATATTCTCTACATAAATAGAAGAACAATCTCCTTGATTTGTATTCAAAATGAAGTTTAGCACTTATCTCTTCATTCTCCGGTCTCATTCAAGGTCTTTCCTCCTATTAGGTCAGAGAAATTCGGTGAAGGTTTCCTTTGTCGTTATGAAGCATATCATGATACCCACTGCCCACGAGCTACCTCTAGCTGCTCCAACATTGACCTTCAGGGTTTCCACTGGAGTAATCCACTTTGCCTTCTTTGAGTATGATTTCTTCCAACCATTCATACAAGCTTCCGAGTTCAACAAGAAATTTTGAGAGTTTTATTATTATTATTATTATTATTGGTTACATGACTTGAACCCACAACCTCAAGGCTGCAACGGTGAGCACTTTCCATTGTGCCATGGACTCTTGTCACCTTCAAATTGTGGAGGGAGATGTGTGAAAATTCTTTTTTGTCATAATTCATTTTGCCAACCTCACCTTCACAATTTCCTCATGTCCTTCAAGTTCATCTCCTTCCCATATAATATTTTGTCATTCTCTCTTGGTGAATGGACTAGATAATAGTCAAAGACAATAAACTCCATATGATTTGCATGCAAGCCAAAAAATGGGCCTCCTCTCCAAGCCTTAATTGTTTCCCTAGGCTTGTTTGTCAAATTCACTTTACTATTGAAGTGAGGTGAAGGGCCATTTCAAGAGATAATACAATAAAAGGTGTCAAATAAAAAAGTACCATATTTCAAAAAACACCTCTGCTTTTTATCAAAAATGTCACGACCCAACTCAACCAGTATAATATTGTCCGCTTTGGGCCAGAGGCCCTAGCTTAACCCACACGGTTTTGTTTCTGAGTCAGAGGCCCTAGCTTAACTTAAAACGCGTTATACTAGATAAGGAGAGCCTACGCATATAGCCCAGTCTCTGGACACTTACATGAGCGATGTGGGACTTTACAATCCCCCACCCTCAAAGGAGAGCCGTCCTCGGCTCCGATACCATTTGTCACGACCCAACTCATCTAGTATAATATTGTCCGATTTGGGCCGGAGACCCTTAGCTTAACCCGCATGGCTTTGTTTCTGAGTCAGAGGCCCTAGCTTAACTCAAAACGCGTTATACTAGATAAGGAGAGCCTACACATATAGCCCATGACACTCACATGAGCATTGTGGGACTTTAGAAAAAAAAGTCAAAAAGTTACTTTCCTATACCACTAAATGACAAAAAGCCTCATTCTTCTTCTTCTTTTATTTATTTATTTTTTTATTTAAGTCAAAAAGCTATATTCTCATTTCACTAAATGATAAAAAATCATCACTTTTTTATTTGACCCCTATTCTTTTCTTGTCTCTTAATTTTACCCTTCACCTCACTTGACTTTACTAGTGAACTTTCAAAACAGGCTAATGTCTTTGGAATAAAACAAGCCAAGCCACACAAAAATAGGGTGATGTCAGAGCTGGAACATGGCTGTTTCTGTTATTTTTTAAAAATTTCTACAACACACATATACAGAGAGGACTACAGCCTTAACCCATACTTGTATTTGTGCAACAGATACTATTTACTCTTGCCTTGGTTATCCATGTATATATATTTGGAATTGTCCCCTTTTCACCCTTAGAAAGCTGGGGAATAATGGGGATCAAACTAAAACTACTTGGATATGTCAAAGTAGGCAGCATATCTGTGTCATTTCACATCCGATGCTTCGATTGTGTGTGTGAAATTTGTGGCCATGCCATATCCATCAAGTGTCTGGCCATCATGGAGATCAGCTGATTAGTATGCAGGCCTCATTTCCTCTACGTTCAATCATGTCATGATACATATATATCGTTGGACATAGCTGATGAGTGGTCAGGATCTTCTAGACATCTGAAACGTGTTCCATTCATTTAATTTTCATGTGATGTTAATGAAGTTGTAGCATAGCTAAGACATAAGACATTTAGCTAGACATTGACAACATTGAACATTAAATTAAATTGTGATCTTTGTTGACCTACCAAACAACTAAATTATGCTGAAAAATAAAATGCCAATGTTTGAATTGCGAAAGCTGATAAATTGTTAGAATTTTTACAGTTTTACATATTCTTTTTCAAGCTAAAGATGTCCACATGTGCAAATTTAACAATATTTCTTTTTTTCCCCTTCAGGTATTTAATAGCTCTTGAGAGGTATCCGATGTTAACAAAGGCGTTGACATCTGCATTTCTAAATTTTATCGGAGATTCTATTTGCCAGGTAATTTAATTTCTCACTGAAACAAAGGTAGCACTATGTGAGTATGTACAGTCTTACGTTCAAAGAAATATATGTTGTCTCCACTGAAACATTTGAATATCCTTTTGCCCTATTAATTAGGAAATATAAAGACAACTTAGACTCTTGAAAAGGAAAAAAAAATCCTTCTAAAGAAATATTTTTTTATTGTAAGATCTGTGCATTCATAATTTTCAGTTAAATTGGGCGAACCAATGCTAAATTTCTAAATCACAGGCTATACATTCTCAATTTCCAATTAAAACAAGCGATGTGATGTGGAATGGAGGGGAGATGCGGGGCGGGCAATCTAGAAGATTGAGAGATGGGAAAAATTGGCCTCACGCCATACTCCGATCTAAGAGGTAGATAGATATTGGAGAGAACACGAAGAAAAATTGGGGAAGATCCCAAAAGCACCCAAAACTCAATTTCATATTCATTAGCCATTCCATAAGCCAAGAGGCTTTCCATTCTTATATAGGAAAATACAAAACCTAGAACTAATCTCAACCATAAAAACAGTTAATGGTCAGGACTTAACACTTACAGAAGACTTATGGACAATACTTGATAACTCAATTGATGAAATAAAGACTGTAGACCCTACTTACAACTCAATTAATAAAATAAATAAAATTAAATATAAATCGTTGGGTTGGGCTGGGCACAAAGGCTGGTTGAGATAGATGGGCTGGGCCCCTAAGACTGGTCGACCCATGGGCACCATGGTCCATGGGTCCATCCTGCATCAACTTCTCCCTGTATTGGAGAGAATTCGACCTCGAGTTCTGTAGGCGTCCTTCAGGATCGAAAGTCAACCATATAAACTTCTGATTTGCCGCTTGATCTCCATCTTTTGTGCATAACTTGGAGACTTCATACGATCGTTTCATTCTACTCGAACTAGATTGGAGGTGTCGTTGCTTCTTATTTCTGAATCTGGCTTTACTGTGTGATCTGACAGTCAGGTGCATCAATTGTTGGCTTTGGACTAGTGGATCAAAATCTTCTAATATCAATAGTCTGTCTCTGAAGATGAAATCAATGTGGGAGGCCTTGATTACTTGTTCTTCTTTTGCAACCTCCTGATCAATAGCTTGTTCTTCTGATACATTAATTTGTTGTTTTGGAAGAGGGTATACAATGGGTTCCATTAGATGATCAGTTGTCTTGTTGACTATATTCAATTCTTCACTGTCCTGTTCTTCTTCTCTCACAACCTGTACTTGTCGATCCATATTGTCCATAGAAGAAAATTTAGAAACAACTGTATTCATGGAAACTTCTGGTTTTTGTTCTTGCATCTCAATGTTCCTATTGCGCTCATTGTGATCTCCATTATCACCTTGGTGGGATCTTTCAAGTCGCTCAAGACAAACCTTGATTTCCTCATGTTGTGCACTTTTAGATTGCTGCAGGGCAATCATCTCTGTCATCAATTCTTGAATATTTGTGGCCAATTGCTCTAAAGATAAGATTGAGGTGGGAAGAACCTTGAATCAGCCTTTCAACATCAATCTTGATTTCCTCTACCACGGTTTCCACAATATGTGCTTTTGTGGTTTGCTGAGATTTTCCTACTTGAGGCTTAGGGTTCTGCATGCGAGACCATTTAAGCATGCGCTCAACATGAATTGCTTCCCTATATCCTTCAAACATATCTTTACAATCTTTCATATTCTCCAATATGTCCGGTCGTAAACCTTTGAGAAAGCGATCAAAATCATGTGTCTCGCTCTTCAGTTTACATAAATCTTACAGGTCTGAGAATTCTTTGATGTATTCATCAACGGTCATATTTCCTTGTCTTAGATTAAGGAATTCCTTGAAGTATACTTCATTTTCGTAAGACCATATTCCATATTTCCTTTTATACTCAACCCTTTGAAATTGATTGTTGTAGTCATCGATTTGCAAGTTCATATTGACTTGATGCAGAAAGGGATGTCAAATTTAATGCTCTTAAAAAAAATCAACTTGACCTGATGTGTATATTTGAATGCCTGGAGTATGCAGGTGAAGACGGATTGTCAATTGGAATCTTTACGGTCCAGAGATCATGATGCAGAAACTGAAGACCACGATCTAATGAAAATGATGCAGTTGGTTGCAATTGGATATCAGATTGGACCTGTGGGTTATGGGCCCACATGCTGATCGACTGAACTGATGCAAGTGGTTTTTCCCCTAGATCTGAACCACCGGCCCTTAGACCTCATCTAACCATCATCAAAATCCTAAATCCAACCATCAGATCTACAGATCTAGGCCTTTACAATAGCCACCAGCCTAAGAACCACCCAGATCCCAAGATCCCAAAAGCACTCAAAACTCAATTTGATATTCATTAGCCATTCCATAAGCCAGGACTAATAGAAAACCTAGGAAAATAAACAGACCTTGAACTAATCTCAACCATAGAAATAGTTAATGGTCAAGATTTAACACTTAAATAAAACCTATGGACCCTACTTGCATAACTCAATTAATAAAATAAAGACTTGCAGACTGTCACGCCCTCGGACCGAGGCCCTGATAATCAAGTCCTTAATCCGGGGAACGTGGCACGACGGGTCAGAAAATTCTGCCCACACGCGCTAATTATTTTCCCACAGGATTCCGCAGTGAGGATTCCAGGCAATCATCCATCACAACCTGTTACTCAATTTCATAACTAATAGCAATATGCGGAAGCATGTAGCAAAATAAAATTCAATCATAACATAATTAAATCACAAGAGTTTTGCATCAAAAGGAGAAATATAATCATAGCATAATCCCGAGGTTAGTTTAAGTTATGAGGATCACAAAGTATATTAAAGTTTACAATCCATCAAAAAGCCAACAAGGGTAATAAAAGTTCCCAAAATAAAAGAAAGTCATTTCCCAAAAGATGTTGTCGAAACTCCAAGCCCGACATGACGTCTACATGACATCATCTGGCTGCCACTCGCGTTCCAACGGAGGCTTTACTGCCTCAAACGCACGCTCCGCCTCAACACCTGCGGGTCCAACATCTGACACCAAACAGAAAAGTATCAGACACGACGGTCTGGCAGGTGAATAAAGCAGATAAGATATACAAGGGTTATCAAAGCATTTATATAGGATCATAAAGTTCATTTGAAAGATAATCATGTATAAAAATAAGTCCAAGTCACTGATTCTTGAAAAGAAAAAGATAAACATTTACACATTTCAAAACTATCCAAGAATCGATTAAAAATACTGGCAATCCACATTTCGCTATAGTCTCCTATTACCGAGGTAACAAGAGCAATCAATCAATAACCGTCGCCATATAAATGGCCGGAACAATCAATAACCGTTGCCATGGCCGGAGTAAACAATCAAAGGGGTCCAAACTGCAGTTGGCAATAATTTTAAGGATCCCAAGCCAGGTGATCAGCCCAACTAGGTAACCCAAGCTTAGTGGTGCCGAACAAAATCTGAATCAATACAATCAAATCATTTCGATACATTTTCATCGATAAAGATAACTACTTTGGACAATTTACAAATGGACAATATCAAACAATTCAAATGAGTAGTTTTACCGATGTTTTCAAACGTGGCGAACCACTCAACCTAGTTCAAAACAATTTATAAAAGAAAGACAAATAAACTTTATAACTTGGAATGAATTAGTGTATAATGGTTCAATGGCTTACCACGGGTCGTCTCGATATACACTTTGGCTCCTAATGTCGATAATAAATGAGGAGCTTGGTGCCACTGAATATCTCTGACAATTAAGGATATAAAGTGTATATTAAGACTTTAATAAGTTCCCGGGTAATTCTAACATCAAGCAATTCCACCACATTTCCCATTTAAATTTCACGATTCAAAATTATTCAATTCAATGTATTCATTCTGGACTTCCATGCGTCAATAGGGGCTAAATGGGCTTCAAACAATGGAGGAGATGGGCTGGAAACAGGCCTGAAATGGGCCTGAAAATGGGCTGGAAACAGGCCTGAGATGGGCTGGAAGCAGGCCTGAAATGGGCCTGAAAATGGGTCTGAAAATGGGCTGGAAACAGGCCTGGAATGGGCCTGAAAACAGCCCAGAAAATGGCCCAGAAAACAGGGCCCAGGCCCGAGTTCTGCAACCTGTGAAGAATGTTTTCAGCTCTTCATCGTGTGTTTCCTTCTTTCTTTCTCCTGCATGCCATTTCCACCCATCTTCATACACTATTCCAAATTTCCCTCAACAACAAACAATTTCCATTCTACCTTCGACATCACACCCATTCCAAAATCATCATTCAGATTAAAAAAAAAAAAACATAATCCATTACGGTAGACTGTGAAATTCGAAATTCTGAAAAGAAATCTCAAAACATGTAGACAATGATACATACCAGAAAACCCATGTTACCATAGAAAACCGTTGTAGACCAATGGGTATAATTCGTGCACTAACCACATTCTAGAACAAAACACACCTGGTTATAAAGAAAGGTTTTCAAACTTTTAGAAAAGAGCAACAAATGAATCACTTGTAATTCATTATCATCTTATTCACTTGCCTTTGAGCTTAAAAGGATCCTAATACACTCCAAGAAACCCCCTTCTCAGCTCAGTCTTCAATCTACACAACATCCCATGAAATACCCATTAAAAAACTCCACATTTTTAGAAAGAGAAGAGGCTCTCAAAGAGCTGTCTTGCATGCATGAAGAAAAGCCTCCAAGTGATGTAAGAAACCCATATCTACAAGGAGAGAACAAGGCCTTACCTATAGGTATAAAACCAGCAAGATAAGCTTGAAAATGGTGTTGGTTTCAGCAGGATTTTCTTGAAAAGTGTATCAATAGAAAGCTTAGAGGTTGAGGATGAAGATGGTGAAATCCATTTTGCAAGTTAGGCTCAATTCCATTGACAGGCAAGAAGAGAGAGAGAGAAGGTGAGAAGAAGAAGAGAAATCTCTTTTGGGTTCAGCTGCTGCAAAAAACGGAATGGAGAAGAAGAACAGAACGTTGGGTTCTCAATGTTTAAATGGGTTTGAGTCCACTTGTGGGCCCCATTTGGCCATAAACTTCAAGTGCTTAAGACTCATATCTACGAGTCCCGGATGAAATCGACGAAGAAGAGAGAAACGATCGTCAAAAAATCTAGTTTTCAAAGAGTACATTTTCCTCATGATTTTCAATTTTCGAAATTTTTGCACAGATGAGGTGTAAAAGACGAATTTGCCCCTTTTTCTCGAAAAACGTGATTTCTGAGTTTCAATTACAAACCGAGTGAACATAAAAGTTGTTGTGCTTAAAATAACAAATTCAAAAATATGGAAGTCAATATGTTTTGGAATCGAAGATCAAAAATCAAAAAATCAAATTCCCATGCTAACACGCGTCACATGGGCCACCCCGGGCCCAGTCAAACTAGACTCAACGCTCTTAAAATTTCCCAAAGCTATTCAAAATTCTAATCTAACTAAAAATCCAAACTAATCGTCTTCTAATCCCACTTAAACTAATCATGATTAAAATAATAATAAAATATACTAAACTTGGGTCGGGGCCCGACACAGACCCTACTTGCAATTCATTTAATAAAATAAACAACACTAGATATAAATGGTTGGGTTGGGGTAGGCCCAAAGGCTGGTTGAGATAGATGGACTGGGCCCAATGATTGGTCGACCCATGAGGACTATGGGTCTGTCCTACATCACAATGTGCTATCCATTACAATCCATAAGTTAAAATCTAAGTAATATTAAAGTAATAATCTGCTGTAATACAACATTAGAGCTAGAAACATATCTAGTTTAGAAATGCAAGTGGTGCATATTTGAATTGTGGTTCACCATTCCTGGTATCTTCTGTGCACCAACTGCATGAGATGGAGCAGATCTGATTTATTTTGTTTCGTGTCTGCTCCTTGTATGCATCTCTTTATTTATTACTGTTTAACCAATATTGTTCTGAGATAATATTTAACATGTTACAGTTTCAATATTGCACTCTTAAAAACTGTTCTGCTACCAAAAACTAATCTTCACTCAACTTGATAAACTTAGCAAATTGCTGGAGTTTACCTTACAATTTCCTTTTTTATTGATTGCAAAAAAAGGAGTGCCAACAATGTGGTTGCAACCTATGTTGCATGCATTCTTTGAAATGAGCATTGTACCTGTGTTCAGCATGCCTCAGACATGACGTGTGAAAGTTTTTAAGATATCACTATTTTAAGCTTTGTTTTCCAGTTGATAAACTATTGCTGCATGCTTTCCTCTTTTCTCTCCATCGCCTCAGTTCGTTCTTGAGGTTTCATTGTAGACAATGAAGGGGCAAATGTCCCTTACAAGGGCATTTTGATTTTTTACATTCAGCCCCCTTTTGTTTTGTTGTAATACTGCATAACTCAAAACCCACTTTACATCGGTATTGACAATGAAAGAGGTAAATGTCATTTAAAAGAGTATTTCTATTTTTACATTCAACCCCTTTTGTTTTATTTTAAGAATGCAAAGTCAAAAGTCAAAACCCACTATACATTCGGTGTTGTGGGGGAAAATATCCCTTAAAAGGGTATTTCCATTTTTTAAGTTCCTCCTTTTTTTTGTTTTAAGACCTCAAACTCACCTTATAAGTTTTAAATGGGCTTATCTAACTTGAGATTTGTGGATCCACAATGAGCCCACCTACTAAAAATTTAACCTGTATAAAATAAATGTCATGCTAATTAATGGGCCTTTAAGTTTAATAAAAAATTCCAAAATTTATCTTAAGTGATACCGTGCCCGTATCCGTGTCCCAAAATTTTGAAGTTGGCTTGTCAAATCTCCGTTCCCCATGCTTGTGTCCATACTTGTGTCCGTATCTGGGGATCATAGGTTGTTAGATTTTAGTATAATAGCGAACAAAGAACTTGAATATTTCCTGTTTTCCCATTCTTGTTCCTCTCCTTCCCTTACTTGCTAGTCATCAACTCAGCATTCAGCAAACTACTTGCCTTTCGACGTGCTTGAGAAGTTGTGTCAATATACTTCTCCAATTCTTAGTTCATTACTTTCCATTACTGTCACTTTTTTCTTCTAAACTGTTTCTGTTGTTTGGTCATTCTCTATCCTTTCTTTTGTATTTTTGTTCCTTTTCTTTTAATGGGCTCATTCTCATGGTATTATGGGTTTATTCATCCTTTTAAATCATGAGTTATTGGCTTCCAATATGGCATTATGGGCTTATCATGATTATGAATGATGTCCTCCCGCTTTCTTGGCATTTTGCTCCCACCAAACCCTTATAATGACCACTTCCCCCCCTTTTTTTTCATTTATTTAAGCGAGTTCATAAGATGCATCGGTGGTGATTTTTGAGAGAATCTGTCTATGCTTCTTCTTCTTATTATTATTAATGTGTGATAGCTTTTGGCTTGGGCTTTGGTAATGCATCTTGAGCTATGTTAGGATCCCCAGCTGGGGCCAGATAACCTTGTGGGCCCAAAGTACGGAATAGACCAAAAGCATAGAGACAGATGGTACTTACTGAACAAAAATAAGTTAGAGTTGCTTAATTATCTTTTCTACATGCCTCCTTCTCATTTTCCTTTCTGTTTTGCCTTTTATAGACACCGGATATTCAAAATCCAGTGTTATTAGTTGTATGCTGATTTGTTTATTTCCTCGTCATTTTTTATATTTATTTATCTTGATTAATGTCCAATGCTTTTTAAAAAGCCTACTTCTGTTTGTTGCTTCTTCTGATTTCTAATCAACTCATCCTCCTTTGTTGTGCATTATCAGCTCTTAATCAACCGCATGCCATGTTTGGACTTGAAGCGATCATTTATTTTCACTTTCCTAGGATTTGTGTTGGTTGGTCCCACATTGCATTTCTGGTAATGATTTGAAATCTCTAATTTTTTTAATATTTGTGCATGTGTATTTCCGCAAAGTCACACTGTTGGGTGTCAACTTTCCATCAGTTAATGATTGTAGCCACTAGATACGATTTTGCTCTGACATGATTTAATACAATAATTCACTTTGATTAGAGTGAAATTAAGGGAAGCCACCTAGCATGGGAATAGGTTGATAACCAAATATCTAGTCGTTTCCCTATGTATTAGTTGCCTCCCTTGTTGTATCGATCTAGTCAGAGTACAATTCAAGGCAGGCACTTGTCTCCAACATGATTCAATTAATAATGAGCATCACTTTGATTAGAGTGAAATTTAGTGAAGCAATCTTTTTTTATATTGGTAACGACACGTTATATTAAGGGAAACCATAATGATACAAAAGGCCCCAATAGAGTGAAAGGGCAGAAGGTATAAAGAGTAATAGACCAAGGAGAAACACAAAAAAAACAACCAACACCAAGGAGAACAACAACAAACTACATGGTAAGACCTACCAAATTACAATGCCTATCCACCCCTTGCTTTGCTAGTGAATCTGCAAGAGTGTTGGCCTCCCTCCCGACATGATGAAAAGACAATTCCAATGAAGACGATAAAGCTTTAATCTCGTTCAAATAAATCTGAAATCACCCAGGAGGCACCACTGAGGATGTCACCCATGAAATGACATTAAGAGAATCACTTTGGGTCTCCCCCTACCTTTATTTAAAGGAATATCAATAAGCCCCATTATTCACAATTGGGATCGAAGTGGCCAGATCCCGCCCTATTGCTAGGCGCATCTTCCCCAGATGGCACCCGCCTCCACATGGAGCTTTGAAGCTAAATTTTGATGGGTGCGATACTGGTAATCCAGGTATGGCAGGTGTTGGTGGTGTTATCCCTAACGATTTATCGGATAATTATTTTGTCTTACTCCGGCCCAGCAGGTGTTTGTTCAATCAACAAAGCGGAACTACTTGCCTTGCACGTTGGTCTTCGAGAAGCTTCCCGCTTACAACCTCAATGACTCCATGTAGAAGGAGACTCTTCTTGTGTTATACAGTGGGCGACTCAGTATTCTTCACCATCGTGGTATTTGGCAGACATTATTGAAGAGGTGCTTCAATGGTCAGGTGATTTGAACGTTTCGTTCAATCACATTATGAGATCAACAAATGCGGAGGCGGATAAACTCGCAAAAGTGGGAGTTCTTAAACCTTCTTTACTCATTTATGTCCCTACTTAATTTCCTTTTCTTTTTGTTGGTGCACGTTGTTTTGGGTCTCAAATCTTTTTGTATAGCCTTCCCTGTGTTTTTGTAGGGACTTTTTAAGGTCGTTTTAGCCCTCTTATACTGTTCAGTCTTTGTGCAATGAAAAGTCACCATTTAAAAAAAAAAAAAAAAAAAAAAGGATGAGGAGACATACATCCAAATTACATGTAAGATGCCTGAAATATCTGCCTCATTGGACTCCATACATCCCACATGCTTGGAAAACATTGCCAACACAATTCCTTCACTATTTTGAAGCACTCCACCGATACCCGCCAGCCCAGGCTTTCCACTTGCCGCCCTTCGCCTCCTTAGCTCCACAAAGGGGAAGCCTCCCAATTATGCAACACACCCTCTACCCTTAGACTGTCGAATTCACTTTAGAAGGAGGCCTACTTGTAAATTTGCACCACTACCAACTAAGATATCTATCAAAGAGGGCCTTGGTATTAAGCGGCACCGTAGTTGTATCAACCTAATCAGAACGCAATTCAAGGCAAGCAATTGTCATGGGGGAGGTTAATGCACAACAGTGAGGACCCACAATATGGAATTTGATGCATCAGTGTATATTCTTTCTTACTCATGGTAGTATTGATGCACGACACGCCTGTGACCCCATGGGCCGACCAGTCCTTTGAGCCCAGTTAGTCTAGTCCATAGGCCCATTAATTTAATTTGCTTTATTTGCTTAATTATTTAGAGTTTGTTGAGTTGTGCAAGTATGGCTAAGATTAGTCTTAAGATTTTTATTTTACCTATATAAGTGATGTAATGCCTCATTGGCTTCAAATTATGATTAATGGAAAAAAAAAAATATTGAGTGGTCCTGCTCTCTTCTTCCTCTTGCGACGGGAGAAATTTGCCTCTAGTGATTGGAGTTTGGCTTGAGGCCAAGATTTTCAGGTGTGAAGCTTGACCTACCCCTCCACCTTCCATCTATAGTCTTTCCATCCCTTCCCACCCAACCATCGTGTACCACTCTGCATCATTTGGTATCAGAGCCAAAGATCGATCCAACCTAGGATTCGAAAATCGGCTGGAGAGAACTAGAATTTGCTATGGGCGATTACGTATTCCTCAAGGTTTCTCCAACTAAGGGAGTTGGCAAGAAAGGTTCGTTGAACCCTTCGAAATTGTTGGCCGCGTCAACGATGGTATCAGACCCTTTGAAATTACGTTGGACCCTTCGAAATATGTTAGGCCTGTGGCCCCTGTAAAAGGGCGTTGGGTCCGGCAAGCATCTGCCTAAAGAGACGGGGGAAACTCTAAAGGACTGGGTATGCAGTGGTGCTCAAGTCCCACATTGGAAATATGCTAGTCTTGCTCTTGGGTATATATGTGTGTGATCTGACCTTAACTCCACATGAGGCCTTTTAAAACCATGTGGTAAGACTGGGTTGGAATCCCATGGGCCAAAGCGGACATTATCATGTGGACGGTAGGCCCGGGTCGTTACACAATCCAACCCCAGGCGAACCCAACCATCCAAAATCACAAAATTACTAGAAACCCTAAATCCTTTGTCGCCAATTAGAGAACCCTGTCCCACCAAAATTCTTTCTTCTGAAACCCGCAACCCTAAATCATCTAAACACATCATCTTGGCAATCGAAAAAAAAAATCCTCTTAACTTTTTCATTGTCAAGCCAGCAAAAAGCCAAGAGAGAGAGAGAGAGAGAGAGAGAGAGAGAGAGAGAGAGAGAGAGAGAGAACAGTGTAGTGATTGAGGTGCATACCTAGGACCGACAATCAAAATCTCCTTGGCAAGCTCCGTTGTCACCCCAGAGCCATTGGCGCAACAACGCTCTCCGGCCTCTCCGAAGTCACTCATCATCTTCATTATTTGCACTGCACCAGCCCACTTCGTTGTCTTCAGGTCGTCGCTTCGCTGCCTATCGCCTCCATCACCGTCGTCAGCATCGCCCTCACCTCAGTCACTAACAGCCAGCAGCAATGCGTCATTGCCTGTCACACCATTGCAGTCCCCCGCGGGTCGTTTAACACCGCCACCATTGTGCTCCATCGCAACCTCCAGCTCTCTAATCAAAGAAACAAAAGGGCTGAGCCCCTTTTCTTCCTTGCATGAGCAAAAATCGAGAAAAAAGAGGAGAAATCAGGTCGAGTTGGACCTGGCCCACTCTAACCTTGTACGCTTTTAGGTCAAGTACGACCCAGCTCTCTTATGAAGTTGCTGACATCAGCAGCCAGTCTTCAGTGACATTATCCCACATTAGCAAGGTCCAGTCTACTGGGTTTGACCGGTCAAAGCGCAGTTTGACCAAATTGGACGGTCTAAATCTTCATCAATAAGTTATTTTTTTCATCATTTGGACTCCGATTGACGATCCGTCTTTGCCTGCAAGCTCCGATCAGTGAGATCTACTCAACAAACAGGTTAGATCATTTAAATTTTGAGTTGATTTTTAAAGGGTGAATAGTATGAATTTCTACCCAAATGGAAGAACAAAATGTCCAGCATCGGGCAAGACTCCTAGACAAGTGGCTGTCTCTTCGACAAGGAGACATGCATGTTACCCGTTAATCGTTATATTGATAAATTTGAAGAATACAGGATGTATTACAGTTTAAAAGAAGATCCTTTGGTTACTTTTTTGAGATTTAAAGTCGGTCTCCGTCTAGAGCTTAGAAGCAGATTGACAGAGCATGGAGTGCACACCTTAGAACAAGCTTATCAAGTAGTGCAATATTCAGAGCGGAATCTGACACCGCAATTGCTTGGTGTGATAACTTTCGTATTTCTAATTTTCGACCAGGTGCTTCAGTAGCAAAATCTAATCTTTGGAGTCAACAATCCAATGGTTATTCAGACATTCTATCTATTGTTGGAAGTAAAGCAGTAAGAGTAATTTGCGGGAGGGACTAGTGTGATGCAGGCCCTAGGGTTAGGGCTTGCGTGGAGTGCAAAAGCACGTGTCAACTGACACTTCAATACGTCTCCGTAGAGACTTCAACACGAGGACGCACCTCCGAGGGATATAAAACCCACGATAATTCTATTCAATAACCAAGTAAGAGAAAAAAGGAGTTATACAATGCAATATAAATAGGAAAAGCAAACTTAGGGCCTAAGAAAACCTAAACCAATAATAGAAACTATCCTAATTACAATTAGAAACTTGTTAACTAATAATTAGGGAAGGTAAAAGGAAATAAAAATATTTCTCTAAACTATCTTGGGTAGGACCACTTGTGGGCCTGTTCTGCATCATTCCCCCCAGGTTGAAAGACGAGTTCGACCTTGAACTCGGTACTTCTTCATGTTGCCTCTATAGACATGGTGTACGTGAAGC
This sequence comes from Persea americana, assembly GCA_029852735.1. Classification (NCBI taxonomy): domain Eukaryota; kingdom Viridiplantae; phylum Streptophyta; class Magnoliopsida; order Laurales; family Lauraceae; genus Persea; species Persea americana. The sequence continues at coordinate 16,125,836 of CM056811.1, read as the reverse complement.
ACTTCCTTTGTGGCATGGGCCCTTGATCTCTTCTTCTGTGATGGTTTCTTTGGATGGAGTGTAACTTCCTCTTCACGGTGCATGAATGTGTACATGTTGTCGCGCATACCATGAGTGCCATTTTTGTCATACATCCATGGTCGGCCTATCAAGATATCACCACTATCCATTGGGAGCATATCGCACCAAACTGTATCTTTATAATCTTTACCAACGGCAAAAGTGAGTTGGCATGTATGTTGCACATGTACTTCGTCACCTGTCACTAGCCTTTTGACAAAGTAGGGACGTTTGTGCTTATAAACCTTCAGCTTCAAACGATCAACAAGAGTTTGAGAGATGATTTTTACACAACTGCCACCATCAATCACAACTATGCAATTTTGCCCATGAACTGTACCTATCGAGAGAAAAATATTTTTCCACAACCATTTCTTCTCAACAATGGGTGTAGACTCTTGGAGGACCAAGAGAGCTTTGCCATCCTTTTCGGCCTTTTTTTCCACCACTTCCTCTATTTCTTTGTCATTGGGATCATTGTGTGTCTGGTTCATCGAGTGCACCTTCCATTAGGTTTATTCGTTTTGGACATTCAAATGAACAATGCACGTTTTGCTTACAATGAAAATATGTGAATCTATTCTGATTTTCAGACTTTGAGAAAAAAATTTCTGAGGAACTAGCACTTGGATTAGAATTTGGCCTTGATGGGGTCTTTTGTGTAGGCCATTTAGACACACTAAATTTTCGAGCCTGATAATTTGCAATGTCTTATGCCTTGATGGCATGCTGGATGATCTCACCCAAACATTATCAAAATTCTTGAATGCAAGTATATGTTGGATGTCTATTTGCAACCCATGTAAATATCGGTCTACCAAAACATCATCAACCTCATTTAAGCCACAAAGATCTTGCATTGTAATGAATCCTTCAAAATACTCAACAACTGTTCTAGACCTTGTTTCAAGTTTTGAAAGCTTGAGTGTAGATCTCTTGAATAATTGACAGGAAGAAACTTTTGTTTCAAAAGATTTTTCATCTCAATCTACGTCTCAACGAGATCTATGTTTTGGTTCCTTCTCTTCTTTTGCAACTCGGCCCACCATCGAGTTGCCACCAAAGTTAACTTTATGACCCTCAGTCATCGGCTTGTGTGCAAAAATATTTTCTACTCACACTAACCAATCCATAAATTCATCTGGCTTTAATTTTCTTTCATATCCGGGAATCACGAGTTTAATTCTTAAATCTCGATCAACATTATTTATGGGCTGATCTCGTTGATTCCGAATATTCTCTCCATCATCTTGGTGATTATCTGCACGCCAATTAGTTTCTGAATTGGCTAATCTAGTTTCCATTCTTGCAAAAGTTGCTTGCATTTGGATAATTGTTGCGGACAATTCTGCAATGGAGCCAGTCAATTCTTACAAGCTCAGGTGTTCATTGAATTGGAAATTGGCACCCATCCTAAGCAACAGTGGCGGAGCCAGTATTTTCTTTCGGAGTGCGCAAGAGGCGGACATCAATGACAAAAGAAAAGAAAATTTTACAATGTGCTGAAATAATATTGAAGGGAAACTTCTTAATGCGGTCATTTCTTCCCTAGCCCACTATTAATTTTAAAGCCCTTTACACTAAAAAAACCTTACATAAGAGTCTCACAAGAATTTCATGAAGCCACTCAGTGGCCCACTTATGAAAAGTCTAAATCAATAAAAAAAATGCCTCATGTAGTGCATAGTCCTTATCAAATTTTATTCAAATGACCCACTATGATCAATAACTTTTAAAACATTCAAATGAAACAAATTTAAATATTGTACATGCTTGAAAGTGGGTTTATTGGAGTTAAATTTTTCATAAAAAGAGGGTATTTTCTGCGGCATTCGGATTTTCTCAAGAGTAGAGCTTTTTTATTTTTTTTTAATTTTATTAGTTAATTTCGTTATTAATGATATGCTTAACCTAAGGTGGGACCATCTCCTATTAAAGACCTCTGGCTAGAAAGGTATTCTTTTTTAGGCGATTACGATTTTCATTAGGATGGGGCCCACTATGAATTTGCATTTTCTTTATTCATATTCATATGAGATGGATATCCATAGAATTCAGACTTACGAAGGAGATGGACACGTGACTCCATTCTTATCTTTTTTTGATAAAAGTGATAGACAAAAATGCCCACATTACTTAGAGAATATCTCCATAAGTTGTGAAAAGAAAAAGGGGAAATTAGGAGGGGCAAAAACATAAGACAATTATACTCCTCATTTTTCTCATCTTACACAAAAGCAAAGGAGACAAAGTCGAGGAGGGGCAGCGCCCCATGCGCGCGCATCTGATTGATATCCATTGATGTATTGAATCACAAAAACACTCCACAAATTTAAAACTTTCGGATTTTGAGGGCTTGAATCTATGGTTGTGAATGTCATGATCAACTAGGCTAATTTTTTTTTAATTTCCCTAATCTACGTTGATCTCTTTAAATTCACCCTAATCCTCTTGATTGCCCAAGAGGGCCCACGGGGAGGGACAACTATGATCTAGACCATGTTCTGATAGACCCATCATAAATGGAGCATCTTTAAAATGCCCATATTGGAAACATCAATATTTGGCCTTTTCTATGACGAGTGTGGATGTTTGTTGCATTGTCTCTTAACAATCTAGTTGTCTCATCAGGGAGATGTTCATATCATGGTTTACCTACAACTTATAATTTCACTATGGGTCCTACTTGCCATACCCTCAAGGCTTGACACCTACATATCTCTGATTGAGGACCATATAGTTTGATAATGGGGCTATCATATGTAAAAGTAAATATGTTTATATGCCAAAAATCTACAATATTGAGGATAGTAAAATTAATGTAGCATGTTTTTTATAATGAATCATCATCATCATCATCAAAGCCTTGTCCTAACATGTTTCGCCATTCTATTTAATATTGGGCCAAATCCTTGCATAGGTTGCACTTCTTTAGATCAATCCTTACAACTTACATCCTTTTGCTCTTCGGCCTATCCCTTTTCCTTGAGGGGCCATCAACTTGCACAAAGAAACATTTCCTCTTCGACGCCGTTGTTGGACATGTCCAAACCATCTCAAACGAGTCTCTCTTAATTTATCATCTATCGTTGTTACCCCCAAATGCTTCCAATTGTATTCATTCTGATTCTATCTTTCCTAGTTGTACCACACATCCATCTCAATATTCTCATTTCTGTTACACCCATTTTTTGCACATATTGTTTCCTATATTCGACGTCCTCATCAATCTCCCCATCCTTACTAATTATAGAGCCAATATATAAGGACTCTCTTCGTGGTATTTCTTGAGCTTCAATTCTCACAGGAGTTATGCATTTCCACACCGAAGTTATGATTCATACATCCATTTTAGTACAACTGATTTTAAAGCCTTGGATTCTAAAGCCTTTGACCTTATCTCAAGTTTTACTTCGCCATCTCTCAACTCATCTACTTAACATTATATCATTTGCAAACAACATACACCAAGGTATTTCCTTTTGAATATGAGCAGTTAACTTGTCCATAATCAGTGCAATGAGATAAGGGATAAAGTTGACCCTTGATGCAAACCTTTGATCACTACTGCCTTTCCCCAGGCAGTTCTCACACTCATAATCATTCCCTCGGACATGTCTCTTTGATGATGTCAATATAACTCCCTGGGAAACCGCTTTTATCCATTGTTTTGAAACGCTAAATTGATAGCAAATCATTCAAGAGGAGAATCGAATGTACCATGAATGCATGTTTGTATAATCGAATGCTTTAGTTGAATAATTGGTCTTTATTCGTTTTTGGAACTTCTCCAAAATTGCAAAAAATCTAAATAAGAGGTTGGGCTAACCACTAAATAACCTATTAAAAATAGAAATGCAAGCCAAAAAAAAAGGGAAAGAAAGAAAAAAGCAAAAGATATGCTAATATTAACCTCTTGGTTGTGGTTTTTCTCACTCAATCTTATCACTTGAATCGTAAGATTCGATGATACAAGTATTGAATTGTAAGATTCATACATTCATCACCAAGAGATGGGACGCAGGGCATAGACATGAATCGTTTGATTCGGGATACGAATCCTAGGATTCTGACAACAATGCTTTTATCTAAAACCCACCATATCAAATCTTCAGGTCCCGTCTTAGGCTCTCTCTAGATCGATTCATGTTTTTGTCACATCTAAAACATGCATTCTAAGATGTCGTTCTGTGTTTTGTAATGAATGATGGGCATAAAAGATGGAGATTAACCCTTCCCTGGGGAGATTTCTGATCTCACATCTCTTCTTTGCCCATATATCATTAAGGAAGATGAGGGAGATTCTCTAAAGCAGGTGCTCAAAAGATGTCTACCCACTGAAGTTGGCCAATTGGGATTGAATGGTAAAGGGAGGGGAGTATGTAATGGCTTTCTCTAACTGCCTCATGTCCTCCATATATGCCAATGTAGAGTGATGCCCTAGCCAAAGATTGTATTAGATGGGTTCTCTTGTTTTCTCTACTAATTTTCCATTTCTATATATTGCCTCACAATTTCCAAAAGGATTAAGCTTTTGAATCTGCACTTCTGAAATATGATGATGGACGTGATAGGTATTTTTACTTGAGTAAATTGGTTACACTGCCTGGAGCATCGGGTGCATTTTTGAGACTTATTATTGATCAGGTGAGCATGCTTCTTTCTTTCGATTTTGCATACTGAGATTTTTGTGCCATTACCTGTATAGTTATTTCTCTCTTCCAAATAATTGTTGGATTGTGTTAAAGATAAACTTGGTCTGTTCTACAGTTGATCTTCTCTCCTCTCTTCATTGGAGTTTTCCTATCTTGCCTTGTGACTCTAGAGGGAAGGCCAACAGAAATAATGCCAAAGCTTCAACAGGTACAGTTTTCATTAGTTAGATCTTCTTAAGAATGTACCCCTATTTAAAATTACTGTCAATCTTTGATGGGATCATTATTTGTTCTGCAATTGATCAGGGTGGTGCAGATATCAGAAACAACGATCTGTGGTTTATTGTTTCTCGAACCGTCTTTTAAAAAATAAATAAATTAATGTCCACTGCTGCCACTGATAATTATACGTATATTGTGGATTAAATAATGACTCACAAAGCTGATCCAGATAGATGGGTCGAGGCTTCGATATTGATAATGAACTATTTTGAGTGGTAAAGGTGGCAAAACAGTTTATGGGTTCTGTGCCCCCCCAATGCATATTGAATAGAATAAATCATCTCTTTTCTCAACAATATTTCAAGCTGCTTGAGATTTAGGGTTACATCGAAACATGTTTTAAGCTGTGATGCCCAGACATGGACATGGATTAGGACACGGGAATGGGTGTTCGATGCAGCATCTTCAAAAAAGTTAGGACACGGATATGCGTACAGCAATACTTGAGATATATTAGGGCCCATTAATTAGCAGGACATTTTTTTTATATAGATTAAAATTTTAATAGGTTAGCTCATTATGGATCCATAATAAAAGAATATAAATAGAAATATTTTGTATTGCGTATAAATTTGGTTGGTCTGCTTTTGCCACTTTCCTTAAAATAAAAGTGGGTTAGTGGGTTTTGAGCTTTGCAGTCTTTAAAAGAAAAGAAAAGGGGGCTGAATGTAAAATGGGCATTTAAAGTGGACTGGATTTTGACTTATGCGGCCTTAAAAGAAAACCAAAGGGGGCTGAATGTAAAAAAACATTGATGGAATTGCAAATGCAAAAGGATACATTTGGCCCTTTCATTTCATCTCATCCTCGACAAAAAAGGGGAGAAACAACGATAGAGGGCAAGTGGAAAGAAGAAAGGAAAAAAGAAAAGGAAGTTGTGAGATGAAGGTGCCATCATTAGAGCCACCAGCCACGAGTCCCTAACGACGCGACCACATCACCACCTGCATCTGCCGTTTCCTGTCTTCTCTCCAAACACCCGATTGGATTGTCGCCCTTGGTTGAGCAGCAGCACTTGACTACAGTGGTAAGCTGCCTCCTCCAGTCCTCCTCATCTTCTTCTTCTCCCCCTTTCTTCTGAATCTTTCTTTTCTTTCTCTTGGTCTGCATGAAGGGGAATAGGGTTAGGTTTTTTTCTCCTTTTTTAGTTACAACAAAATCACATGAAACATACCAAAAAAACAAAATCAGATGAAGGAAATTAGAGTTTTTGAACTAAATTTGTTGTTTTGCCCAATTTCTTTTTTTTTTTTTTTTGTACCATAAAATACAAGAAAGCCGTATATCACAATTGTAGCTTGCAGTATCCTGTACCCGTATCTGTATTGTACCGTGTCCACACGGGTACCATGGGAAAAGTGCCCTATCCGGGCAGCATAGGTTTTAAGTGATTGTGTAAATGTGGCCATTAATTATTTAATTTTGTTCTTCTTGATGTTTTGTGATATGTAGGAGTGGTTCTCTGCTGTGTTGGCAAATTGGCAACTTTGGATACCATTCCAATTTCTCAATTTTCGATTTGTTCCTCAGCAGTTTCAGGTGTGAATTGCTGGATCTCTATCTTGCACATATGTTCTGGTTTTGAAGAGTTTTTCAAGATTTCAGTGTGGCCCCATCATAGTCGGGGAATTCTCAATACTCTAGATTGGTCCTAGCTGTTAATGGTTGACCCTTGTAGCATTTGAATATGGTTTAAAGCCTATGGTAAGCTTTTGGTCTAGTGATTTTGGTTTTTGCCAATTGGTGTCTCACTTCAGATGGTAACTGTGGGCCCCCTTGCTGGGGTTTTTCTCGTCAAATGGGCGAAAGAGTTTGCTCTCTAAACTCTACCTGAAATGCTCCATCAGAGCAATATTCACTATCACATTGTGACTAGACTCAGATTGCTTTTTGTCCTTATGAGATGGAATGAGTTACTCATGCCATGAAGACTAAGCCAATCCAGTGTTGAATATGATTCTGTGACCGTTCGCATGAGGGTTTGATCCGGTGGTGCATCTGTCCATATGGATGATCACACCTCAAATGACCCGGACTCTCCTCAGATATTCATGTTTGAATTGTGTGCGACTTAGCAGATGTCATGATGTCCCCACAAGATGAGAGTGAATGAAGCATGGAAATAAGATTCAGTCAATTTAGCGATGTGATTCCAATCATAGTGCTATACATGTTTGTGATGAAGGTATGAATTGATACAGTTGTCCACTGATGAGAAGTTAGCCCCTTCGTACATATTTCTCTGATAGTACATCTGTCAGCTTGCAGTACTGTCACCATTATTGATTCTCTCTCTCTCTCTCTCACACACACACACACACACACACACAAAAAAAAATTGTGACTGGAAGTTGGTCTGATCATTAAGTTCATCAGTCATCACTATGTAAACCATTCATTTAAGTTTTAGATTGGAAGTCTGTATGATCATTAGTTAAAAACTATCTAAACCATCATTCATTTTTAAGATTGTCAATGAAAGTTTTCAACAGCCATCCAAGTCAGGTCGAATCCATGATTAGCTACAGCATGTGTCTGCACAATTCACACAAACGTAAGCACTGTCTTAGTGAAAATTGTTATTCTAATGGTTTCCTCATGTTCTTTACAAGCATCAGAAATTCCTATTTGCACTATCCTGCTGAGCTCAGAATCAGGAGTTCCCTGCATGGTTTCTATATGATTCCTGCTGCACTCCTTAAATTTTTAATTTTTTAACATGTGATATTTGATGGTAGGTTCTTGCAGCAAACGTCATTGCTTTAGCATGGAATGTGATTCTGTCTTTCAAAGCTCACAAAGATATTCTTGCCAAATAGGTGTGCCATTGTCCTTTTCCTTAGCAGAATGATGATTTAGCCACCCTATAAGTTATGGATTTTCTACTCTGATATAGCACTAATTTCAATAGGGCACTAATCTCATTTTCAAGTAGGTGTACGGTTTCAATATCTAAATGTATCAGTATGGCACTAATTTGCAATGATTTGTGTAATTTTCAGGGGCCATTTGATGCAAGCTCCATATCTGAGATTTTTGGGTTTTTGGATTGATATTTGTATCCTGTTTTTTCTTTTTGGATGTTTTTTCTGTTTGCTTTTCACTATATGCCTTTTATGATGTTTTTAGGTTTTAATAAAATTGAGTTACTATTCCAAAAAAGGAAGAAGAAGATTTAAACTTGCTCAGTGAGAACACAAACGGAGTCTGAGCAAGTTCTTGTTTCTTGGAGTTGTAGAAAATGTTGTCTTTTTGTTTGGAAATACTAGCAAAGATGGATTTCAAGTGATATATGCAGAGTTTTTGGGTCATAATTGTAGAACAGTGTTTAGGATGTCATTATTATGTTTTATTTTTAGGGTGGCACTCTTCAGCGTTTTTCTAACTCTATGCTGATTTGATATAAAACAAGCATTCGTCAAATAATCACTTGTTTGACTATTTGTTTTTCTGCACTTCTCTCCCTTCCATTTTCCCTTTTTTCTGTTTTTTTCTCTCCGACGATATTCTTCTTCCTTTGAATTACATCTATTTCATTCAACTATATTTAGGTATCTATCGCGAACATTACCAACATGTATATTGGTTGAGATTGTTGAAAGTGTGGGACATGCACATGGAACATAGACAAAAGTGACTGAGTGGATGTTCCTGTCTGAGAGTCTTTGAGCTTGCCATTGTTACTCATGTCTTGTTTGCCTACATTGTACTGAATACCTAGAACTCACAACAATATTGTTTGTTATTTATTTATTTATTATGATCCAGTAATAAGGAGCTTTATGGAAAAAGTTTTAAAGCCGTGAGTGAAGGGTCTTTGATGGAGATTTAGTGGAGATCATCACTAGCCTAGGAATTTAATTTACTGTGGTGATGGATTGGTAGTACTTTGCAATCAAAGGAGTGATTATTTTATGATTCCTTGTGGATCTTCACATTTCATCTGTTTTAGCCCTCTATAGAAAGGCATTGCTTAGTGATCCTATGAATTCAATACTGTCCCCACTATGGTCTCTTAGCTAACAATAGTAGATGGTGATTCTGGGTTGTTATTCATACATAACATGGATCATAATTTGTATTTTTGATTGTTGGGAATGACATGCATCTATGTAGCATCTTATATGGATGTGAGTACTGTACACTAAATGTAATATGTCTAAACAATAATTTAAATGCATTCCAGAAATGAAAAGAGAACAAGGCCATTGCTTGTCCATGATGACCTCCATTGGAGTTCTCACCTTTTTTTTTTTTTTTTTCATTTCTTTAATTCATTTTATGAAAACAGGAGCTAGAGGAAGCTAGTGAGGATATTTGCAATATACTTCTAAAGAGCTTCCAACGAAAGGCGACAGGTACTTTAAATTTAGTAATTAGAGAATGAGAATTTTGGGTGGTTGTAATGTTAAGAGTGGAAATTTTGTGTTCCCATTTAACTTATGATTGCTTGAGACAAAAATGCCTTAAACTAATGTATCCATGTGACGGTGGAGATCTGTCCAATAAATCTACCCTGTTGTATATTGTTGGCATAGGCCTTTGAGATATTTTAAACAAAATTTCAATGGCTAACACACGCCTGGCTGCTCCCCTTGGTTCTGATTTGAGACTGCTTGTGATTCGTGTGGTGCTGTTATGTATGATGGTGGATCACTGCACAGGAGCCCGGACACTGATGGAAGGTGCTCAATGGCTCTCACTGGGCCCAGAACTAGATTTGCTTGGCGCAAAAGCAGAGCCAAATGCAGTCTGGGCCTGGCCAGAGCTGGCCCACCCATGACCACCAATCTGAAGATTGTACAGCAATTAATGTGGGGGCCTTGGTGGGTTCCATTTGAGTGTAGTTCATTAGTTTGCATGAGAGATGTCACTTTGGTAGTTATTTTCGGTTACAATTTCTGTGTTGCGAGAAATAATATATATTAATGATGTTGCAATAGCTGATATAGTAGTTCTACAATGAGGAATATTAATTTAGAAGAGAAAAACATTTCCGAATATTTTCATGGAAACTTCATAAAATGAAATTCCCCAAAATGCAATATATATTTTCTTCAGCGCTCGATTGAATGAGTAAAGTAGGGATGAGAACTGAATTTCTCTAGGTCACTTCTGTGAAGTGCTAACGATCCCACAGTGCTGCACTTTGGTATCTAATTTTTCATAGGCACATCTTTTCTGCAGTTTAGTGTGGCATTTTTTATATGAAAAGAGAGTTTTAGTCTTTTATTTTCGATTCCAGGGAAAAACCTTTTGTAATTGTGAGCTTGCATAAACAATAGGCTGTATGCATGTGCACCATTTACATATATGTAAATGAGTGCAAACAAACGACCCTTTAAATATTTTTAATGCCTACAAAAAGTTAGATTTTAAACAATACCTTTACAAAACTTCTGCTGTATTTCCCAACTTATATTTCTCTTTATTACGTTTGATTCCCATAAGATTTTAACTATTTAAGGGCTGGCAACTTGGCTGGGATAGCCCCAGATCAGCTGCTGGCTGCAGCCCCACTTTGAACTGAATTCGGGCAGAGTTCTATAGACCATGAGTTGGAATTGGGCCTATGTTTCTGGCCCAGTAGCTAAGTGACAGGACCCAATATCTGCCAAAAGCCCATTATATGGCATGCATGACCCATAATGTAAGAGAAGCCTTTTATGGGCTTGACAATGCTTGTGCTAAATCTGGGTCTACGTATCAGTCCAGTAACAGGCTGGATTTAGATAGGCATCAGTCTGGCCCATCCCTATCCATTCTTATTAGCTTTAAATATTTCCTCTTTGTGAATTTCTGCTGTTGGCAATTTCTGACAGCATGCTAGTAGTCGTCCTCTCATATTTGGAATTCCCTGTTTGTGAATTATCCTATTCAGAGGGGTTTTTTCTTCTTACAGAATTGTTTAAATTTCATATATCCGGCTTTGAAACATGCAGGGTCTGTTAACATTTGTGATTCTAGTTAGGAGATAGCATTTGGATTTCTCAGATATTTTTTGGAAAGGAATTCTCAGGAAAAATTTAGGTCATGTTTGAAAACGGGCAAGGAATCTGCAGATTTGGTCATGTTTGGTAACAGGCGAGGAATATGCAGATTTGAGGATTCATTGTCCTTCGAAAAGGGCATTTTTTTATCGAGGGTTTTTATATATGAGGATTTCTTGTTAGTATTTGAAGACTCCATAAACTTGAGGAAACCCTCTCCCTTTCCATTGAGGATTTTTACATCCTGAGGATAGAGATGCCAACAGGTCGGTTCCAAAGCAGGAACCATGCAGGACCGGGAATCTTTTTCTAAAAGATTGTCCAGTTCTGAGTCAAGAGCTGCCTTTTGCTTTCAGACCTAGTTCTGATAAGTGGACTGGGTCTGAGATTGGTTCAAGTTCCACAGCCAATCATGAGTATTTTTTATATATTTTATATTCTTTTATTGCTTAAAAGAGGGATATCATTCCACCTATAATAATGCATCAAGCCTACTACCTCCTGGTAAGCATAAAAATGTCCGACCGTAATTGATTTTGAGCTATAATTTACAACGTTAAAGACTCATTTTTTTATTTTATTTTTTTGCGGTCCTTTACAAGAAATTTGTACTCAAGCACCTTTGCATGTGACACCATCTTTGTAGCTGCTACAACATTTGCACGCCAAAGGAATAATAGGATACATACAATTTTTGTATCTTGAGTAATAAAATTATAAAATAGAGCATCTAAGATATGAGAAAAGTTTAGGTAAATCGGATGGGTCCACGGGTCAGAACTTATATGGATTTGGAACCAGACCTATTTATCCATTGGAACCTAAATTTAATTCCAAATCCAAACCCATTTATGAATTAGTACCTAAAATAGGTTCCCAATCTTGTTTTTTTCACAAGTCATAATCTCTAGATAATTGGAGAATCGGATACTTGTCTCTTACCGTACGGGACTCGGACCTCAAAATAAAAGGCGACGATCTTATGTAGCCTAAATTTTTAGGGTTTATAATTGCCAAATGTGGATTTTCCAAGACTTGATAGAAATTAGCGTGACCTTAATCTTTTTTATCCAAAAAAAAAGATTTTTTTATGAGGAATTCCTGGAATTTTCATAATCGACGGATATAACAGTAGAACTATCACTTAAATAACATGTTCATGAGCTCATGCTTAAAAAACTAGAAAAAAATATTAAGCCCAGTGCTGTTAGTGTAAATTACCTTTTCTATAGCTCCTATTTTTCAGTGGTCCCTTTGTGATGCGTTATGCTTCACCCATCCAACCACTCTTTCTAGATATTGTACTCTACTTACCCTATATTATTGGATGCTGTTTTTCTAAAAACAATGATGATGATAGTGAGGATGAGGATGAAAAAATATAAAAATAAGAAGGATTAAATGATTATGGAGTTTGCTGACATAAACAAAGAAAGAGTGAAAAAGAAAAATACTAAGGACATTGAATCAAGTAGTAAGAAAATACATCATGCACCGTAGAATTACTTACAAGACTTCAAATATGGTTTAGTGAAAACATAAACTCGTAAAAGTAACGCAAGTTAGATACACTGGTAAATAGCTGGTGGTGAGGCATCTCCTTCTTCATAGAAATAATCATAGATTGATCCTCCATTGTAGCTCCATTGCTTAGGGTCAGTTTGGCAACTCTACTAATAGAGTGAAGTGAAGTAAAGTTGATTTTAAAGAAAGAATAAAATATAAGTCGGTCATGATAATATTTTGTTTTTAGTTGTTTGTTATAAAGTTTTTTTGACTTTTTGTATGGAAAAGTGGAGTTTTTTTTTTTATTTGTATTTTAGTAGAAAAGGTGGTTGCTTTTTTACTTTTTTTTAAAAAAGATGGAAGGAGTTTTGAATAAAAGTGCTTTTGATATGACATTTTGTTTGAAAAATGGACGCTTTACTTGACTTTTACTATACTAATAAAGTACAAAACTAGCCTTCGATGAGTATTTATGGACTTGAATAGTGTGTATATGAGCATGAGTATTTAACAGAACTAGAAAAGAATGTGGGGCAAGGCTTCGATGATTATTTGAATTTACACAAGTGTCACTCTTTAAATACACTTTTAATCTTTTATATAATCACCTATGTAGGCAAGACATCATCTTCCATCATCTTAGAACAGGCAGATAAATGTCAGGAAGTTTGGCCGAACCATTCCTAAGAAAGGTCTTCCTTAGATTTTTTCAAGGTCACACAACACATTAGACCCACCCCCACCCCCAAGAAGAAAGACTATACTTACCCTACCAGAAGTTGTCACCCTCTAATCCTGTCCTTGTTAGGAACTTAACCAAAAGGGTCCTGGACCCAGGCCTAAACAGGGACCTAGACCTGACTTGTGCCAAATGTATACTACCACTTGGTCACCCAACTAAACTGTCCCAGCCCTTGTCTATTATTATATAATTTAATCTAATGAAACTAGTGTATATCAGATTACTGTATGATGCATGTTATAATTAAGACTATACATTTCGCATTCCAGTGGATATGTATTAGGGTAAGGATCTGATTGGAGTCAGCCCAGACACAATAAAAAAAGACAGAGGGATGTAATGAAAGAATATATATGATCAATTCAGCAGTGCATCTTTCGTCAAGATTCGATCCATCTGTTTTGAATTGAGTTTCATTTTATGTGTGAGAAAGTTTGGATCAATGAATCATTAAGCAACTCTTTCTATAACATAGAGAATTTCTTTCCAGGAAACCCAAAATGAGATGGGCTTTGGGTCTTTTTTTTAAACCTATTTTCATAAAAATCTTCCTAACATATTGGTCCAAGGGCTGAAAACGAAGATATTATCATTCTTCCTACAATTACTGTGGCCTTTTGAAATCAATTGTACAGCTCATGAAGCCATGGCGTCATCTTTTGTCATATGTGCATTGTAGTGGGTAGGTAACAGTCGGTAGGGTGGTCCAAGCATCATGCCTCAGAAAGGTGCCACACAAATTCTTCTGCGTCACAAACAAGACAGATGAGACCCGCCCAGCAGCAAGACTGCTTCCATGTGTCAAACTTCTACATTGTTCTTTGTTGGAGACTTTGAGCCTCTCTCTCTCTCTCACTGATAGACAGACAGTTAAATAAACCTATCTTGCCTATCCTTTACCCTGGTTGGGTCCTTGTCTCATTGCCCTTTTTAGGGGTTGGAACTAGGAAGCTATATGCCGAGTGAAGATGTAGATAGCTAGGTCCATCCTGGCCTGCAAGAGTTTGCAACGGTGAACACCTTCCACCGTGACAATGGTTCTTATCTTAAATCTGAAAAGCTATCTCCATGCCATGGATGTTCTAAAATTTGGCAATATTTTAGAAAACTAAGTTCTATGGATGGAGTGTCTTCGAATGAATCAAATCACATCAGCTCAAGTGACATTACTTGATTTTTCTCTTCCATTAGAGCGTAAGTTCATGAACTATCCGACAATGATTTCTGAATTGCAACTCATTTCTAGTGGAGCCAAGAAGCTAACAGTTTGCATCAATGGAGAAGGCAGGCCATTTGTATGGTGCAGAAATCAGCGAGAGTACCCGCAGTGTGGACTGGCTTCTTAGGCATAGAACCATCACACAGGCTCCCTTGTGAAGCCCACTTGGAGCTACACCAATCATGGGAAGGTGGGGGATCAAACGATGAGGATGGAGTCCACATGTGTCCAAAATTTCAACTCGTTCCTTAAATTTAATGGTTTTAGAAGGTGTTATTTTTTTAAGATTTCAATCTAAAGATGAGTACTAGTTGAATGAATGTCAGATTTAAGGCTACGCCAATTCATGTGGAAAGGGGTGAGTGTGAGGGTGTTGGAAATTGGAATTATCATATATAGGGATCCCATGGGGTTTGCCTGCAGGACCCACTAAAATGGATGCTAGTCAAATTAATCAAATCAATACAGCGTATGTAATCAATCAAATAAGATAGAACTAGCAAATAAATCTACCAAGCAATCACCATAAAAAGGCAGGCACAGTATTTAACGTGGAAACTCTTTCCAGGGAGAAAAATCACGATTTAAAAATAAAGAACTCACGAACAGATACAAGATATACTTACAGCTCCTTTACCTCAGTCGGTATCTCGACCTAAGGACTGTAGTTGTTCTTACACAACTTCCACTGACACGACTTCCACTATACATCGTTTTCCTTACTTGATCTCATTGCACCTTATCAATCAAGATGAACTATTTTCTACAAGAGAGCAAAAACAACAAAATCTTATAGAGCAGCCATTCATAACAATCTTTCAATGGCTCTAAAGAATAATTCTCTCTCTAAAATATCTCTTACTTAGATTAATGAGAGAGGCGGTGTGTCTATTTGGGTTGAGAGAATCACTCAATTTACAACCCAAAACCCACGCTTAAGACTCCTAGTAATGATCCACTTAGAATATCAAACCTTTTCAAACTCTATAAAAGAGTTTGGATCGAATTGGATTGGGCTTGGTCCGCCTCAATCACTATTAGAGCCACGCTTCTGGCTTTTGTGGCCTGACATAAACTGTCACCAATAAATGACTCTTACATAGAATAATCCCCTTTTAGGCAATGGAGATAAAACGCTAAACTCCCTTTTTTTGGGTAAATGAAATTCTAAGCTCCTTGTAAAACGACTTGTATGCATGCTTATTGTGCGAGGAGAGTGTGATAAAAAGGTCTCCTAATGGATATGATTTTAGACAAATCATAATGGTCCAAAATCATTTTCATTGAATCATCAAAACTATTGATTAACGTATTCTTAATTCAGAGTTACACTTTTTTTTTTATATATAAAACTTAATCAAATGATGAGTATAATTCAGGTGTCAAATTAATCTTGAGTGCTGATTCATGGGCGAGGTGAATTTGTCAAAAGAGTCCCATTTGAAGGCAAAAAAGTTCCACCTATGGGATGGAAATTCCACACAGTGGATGAATAAATAAGTCAGGGTAATTTTCACATGCGGGACTAATAGTTATACAGGAATTTTGATTGACGCATATTTTAGGGGAGTCCTACTTTTGTGAGCAGCGGGGATTGAAAATTTAACACCATTCACGCGCAACCTCTCTTGTGATTTTCAAGAGCCTGCCTTCTTAGCATGGAGGCCACCCACCTAAACACGTCAAATCACAAAGGTAAAGGGTTGAAAGAATATATATACACAGATGATTTCCCTCCATTGAGACCCACCTCTCATGACTTGAATGCTAACAATTTTAGCACTGGTGGGACCCACCCATCGTCGATCCAACTCACCCATACTTATTAATCCCACATGAAATAACACATATCTAACTGTAGTCACTGTTGTACTAAATTTCAAAAAAAATAAAAAGAGTATCACTTTGGAATTATTAAAATTTAAGGCCCCTAAATCAATGGATGTAATGATATGATTGAGACTATTGTTGTCCGAAATCACGTTTACAGTGAGACTTTTTCCTCACACTCTCCCCCATAATTGGCAGGAATTCAAGGTCCTATATGTGGAGTAGATTTCTTACCCCTTACCCCCTGACCATAATTTCAGAAGTGCAATCATGATTCTATCTGCATTGTGTTTATTTGGGGAGGTCTATCATCTATGTGTGGGAAATGGGAATGTCAATACTGATTTACCTATTTCGAAGAAAATCTTCCAAACTTGGTGCAAGGGTTTGAAAAGTTACTATTTGCCATCCCCACTTCAATCATTACTTCTTTTTAAATCTCAGTTGAACAGGTCATGAGGCCATGCCGACATCTTTGGTCATCTGATACAAGATAGTGGGTAGATGGCAGCCAGTAGGGTGGGCCATCCATCATGCCCTAGAAAGGTGCCATATAAATTCTTCTGCGTCACAAATAGGGTTACAAGTCACATGGGTTGCACCCCACCAAGAAGAGTGCTTACAGCAGCCGAAGTCTATTTGTCTCTCTATTGCCAAAATTCAAAATTCAGGACTCTCTCCCCTCTTCTCTCTCTCTCTCTCTCTCTCTCAACCTGATTAGGTCTCCCATTTCTCTTCTTAACCTGATTGGGTCTCTCATTTCTCTTTTCATGGGTCAGAATTAGGAAGCCAAGTAAAGGTGTAGATGGGTCCAGCCCAACCCAGAAGAGTTAAACAAAAAATTTAATGAGTCTGTCTCATTTGATATCCAGGCCCATAAAAATCTGGGTTTGTATTGTTCTAGTGCAGAGGACAGGGCTTACCAATTGAAGTCAGTGTCAACTGATTTTCGGTCCCACCGTCAACTATTAGGCTTTTGGACAAAGCCCACTTTGAACGACCCAAAACTTAAAAGTTGGCTCAGCTGTAAAGAGCTCATTTGTTAGGGTTGCGGATTACCCATCTCTTAAGATTCAATTCTACTGAATGTCACTCGTAGTTTGATCTAAAGCCATGAATTAGATACCAAGGTAGAGAAAAAGAAATGTCATTAAAAGTCCTAAAGGCCAAAACTAACTATAGTTTAACATACTTATTTTCTATGTTTCCATGTTAAGCATCTCATCTGAATTATCGGCTCACATCACATGGTTCTCTCTTCTATTAAAGCATAGATCATGAGCTCTCAAGACAATGATTTGTAAGTCATTACTTTACTATTTCCAGTGGGGCCCACCATCTAACGGTCTCCATCATCTGAGAAAATGGCATGCCATATGTACGGTGTAGAACTCATCCTAGAATAGCTGCAGTGTGGATTGGTTGACTTTCCTGGCCCTTCCCAGTTTCCAGTTTGAGCCTTTGAGGTGATACAATCCAAATCCGGAAGCTGTCAGAGGTGGGCCACATGCACGCTTTGTGTGGTCAGTTGTCACAATCAGATCAGAGACAACAGAAAAATGTTTGACCGTCCACATTTAATAAGGGGGACCCATTAATGTCATTTCATGCACTTTTGCACTTACCAACTTCCAATGCCTTTGAACCAGATGGCTTGGCTTGGAACCTTTCGATCATCCAAATCTTTATCATGTGAATGAATGAGTAGGCCAGCCTCGGAGTCAAATTTGGTTGCAAATGAGTGTTTGATGAACCAAAATGCTCAACACCCAATAGAGGAGACGTGAAATTTGTTTTTTCGTTTACAGATAACTTAAGACCTGGCTTGAAAACCATAGATATAGGATCTCCAATATTTGGATTTGGAATGGATCCTTGCATGTCTTAGTATGGGGATTTATATCCCGGACGATCACAGTCATATACTAACAACAGTATATAGGTTTAGGTTGAGTTATTTTTATATTTGACAGTCTACTTAGTTTTAATTATAAACAATTTGATACTCTCTCTTGCGTATTAAAAAATTTGTAGCCTTTTTACAATTACTCTAATTCACTTTACTTCTTATTTTGAATTTGGATTCGAAAATAAATCTACTTTTTATGTTGATGTCAGATTTAGATGCAATACATAGGTTGTATGTAGGATTAGGATCCGGAACCGGATCTATAAATAATATATGTGGGTCTGGACTGACCATTGTTCCTGCCAAGATACTACCCGTTTGCACTCCTAGTCATATGGTCCTAAACCTAGAAAATGTTGTATCGGTCGGGCCAGTTTGGGTCTTACCTTAACCGTCCTGCATTGGGCTTGATTTGGGCTGTTCTTATTTATCCGGGAGATGAGAACATATTAATTTCTGGCCATCTGTTATGTGAGCTAGGCATGTGCCAATGCATGCTTAATGATTCTACCTCCATAGCATTTAGCACAAAGAAGCACAGAAGTTCTAAAAATGGGCCGGACCTTAGTCCAACCTATAGTCCTTTGGCTGGATATGGGTCAGGAAATTAAGAGCGAAAAGTCAATGGAATAGGTTGACCTTTTGTGTCTTTAGCCTAATCCAACCCATCTATAGCTTTATCTAATACATCATATTTTGGTCAAATAAAGATGTAAATAGGTAATCTAATATCCAAAGTCTTCCTATTCGATAAAAAATGAACAAGGAAGATGTTTCCATGGCCACTAGAAATTAAATAGGTATCATATTATCTAAGAGGCACTTGTTAGCCTTTTAAATCCCTAGGATTTCGGATTATTTAGAATGCTGGAGGAGTCTAAGCACTTAAAACTCTATCCGTCGGGAGAATATTTCTAAAAAAAAAATATCTACGAATGCTTACAACCAAATAAACTCTTATTTAATACTCGATATTAATTAAGTCGGGTCTCTGTATTCTTCATTTTTGCCTGATCTGTTCTAACACATAAAATCCACGTCTAAACCGAATGTCAGCCCCATCTCAATGGAATTGGAAATAAAGATACCACTCTTTAAATTTTGTTTACACTACTCAGGGCAGAGGATTCTAACTTTGTCCTAGGCCCGAGGTTCATTCACATGAGGCGCTTACATCATGCACATGTTATCACTACGTAGGCTGCAAGGAGGGTCCCACCAGACAGAAAGTCAGAGTGCACGTCAGTCGAGACATGGCCACACAAGTTTGACTTGGGAAAGCAATGCATTCGGTCAACAACCATTGGCATTGAGGATTTGGTGATAACTTTGTTACTATAATAACATGTCATGATCATACTGAAAAACAAGAAGAAGAAAGGCTTTAATTGAAGGGTGGCTGATGAAAGAGCATTGGACGGTGTTTGTCTCTTGTTTTGTTGTGGGGCTATAAATGCAAAGGACACATGTGGCCCCTGACAGATCTAGGCTGTCCATCTGTGAGATGCTGGATTGGTTGATCCTGGCCCATTGGAATGCATTTGATTGGACGGCTACAACCATTGAATAGAGGTCGTCGGATGTAGGCAGACCTTTTTAACAAACTCATAACTATTTGACAAGTCTCTAATCTTCTCTTTTCGTTTTTCTTCTTTTTGATGGTATGGTGTTTTTTGGTTGTTGGGTTTTGATAGATTTGTTTCGGGAATTTATAGGAATTCATAAAGTTTGTGATGAGAAGAGTTTTAGATTTAGTTTGGAATAAGTTAAATTGGAATGAAGTAGCAGCATTCGTTTATTTGATTCAATATAGTTGAGATGCGACTTTGACTTTAATAATGATGATGATCAATGATGTAGAGCATGAATTGTAGCCACTCTTGCCGAATGTGGGGCTCACATGCAATCTCACTGATTTCTATAAAATATAATTTTTCATCTTTTTAATCTTAGCTAGAAGTCTAAGATAGTTACCAATAAATATATATATATATATATAACACTTGTTTATTGTGGCTTTTAGAGTGTCATATTTTGGCTGAATGAGAAGAATATGCTGGCGTGGAAAAAGAGTCTCTTTAAATCATTGTCTGAGTCACCTTATTGGATTTAAAAATTAAGAGCAATGTTGGTAAACCGGGCGAGTTGACTCTTAAATTTGCAAAGTCACATCGTTTTGATGAAAGACAGAGAAAGATATTAGATAATCTTGGCCAAGTCAAATATAAATAATTAATGCTTGATGTATTTGAACCTAGCAATTTAAATATAATTGATTGACATGTTATAAATTTACTTGTTTGGAATTATTATTAACAATACATGTAAATACACATTTGTATTTTATAAATATTTGATCTATTTAAAAAAAATTAAAATACTTTTTAGATAAAAAAATTCACGACTCTCCAAGCGGATCCAATTGGCTCTCTTTGAGTTAATGTTTTAAAGCTAAAAGAGTTGATTCCTGATCACGAATTTTCCAACCTTGATAAGGAGTGATCTCAATGCTCGTGACCAAATATGCTCCATGACTGTAATTTCAATTGTCATGATGATGGAACCAATAATTCAAAAATCTCAATTCTAATTGTCACTCGTATAGTCAATTCAAATCTAGAAAGTCTAGCAAAGTATTCTTGTGAAAAGCTTGATCG
This sequence comes from Persea americana, assembly GCA_029852735.1. Taxonomy (NCBI): domain Eukaryota; kingdom Viridiplantae; phylum Streptophyta; class Magnoliopsida; order Laurales; family Lauraceae; genus Persea; species Persea americana. The sequence continues at coordinate 16,104,986 of CM056811.1, read as the reverse complement.
AACTCGCCAACCACACAACTGGCTACTTTATGTCCTCCCAAGTTCCGAGTCTTCATTGCAAGTCAAGATGATAAACTTGGGACTTCCCCAGCCAAGTGCTTACAAGGATCCAAGGTATAAGCTAAACAGGTCCAATCCACAAATTAGAATATGAGCCATTCAGATTCAATCCAACCACCCACTTATATCTCTTTCGTCATTTTAACCTATGGGACTCTGGTACAGCAATTTCAGTTAGAGCCTTCAATGCTAGGTCCCATATCTGTGCTTGGTGCAGGAGTCCCCTTGGTTAAAGTTTTGCCATATCCCTGCCTCATCTACATCCAATTTGATGGGGTGCATACACCAAACAAAATAATCCAAATTTGGGCTCTATGGTATATACCCAAGGTTTAAAACTGCAGTGGACATGGCCACCTCCATGCATCTGTCCATCCATATTCATCTCAACCACTCATTTTGTCATCCCAATGCCACCAATTGGAAGGCCAGGATTGTTAAACAAGCATGAATGGTCAACCATACTCTACAAGTCCGGAATAGAGGACCCAAAATGACCAAAGGAATAAACATCTCTGCTACCTACTCCATGAATGAAATCTTCCTTCGAAAATTTTTCATAAGTCTCTTAAACATATATTACCAGAGATGAGAGAAGTCTAATGAGCCATTGACAAGAGCTTTAAAATTTCCTCTTCTGGGAGGGGGGTTGAGTGCGGCTATATGTAGTTATGGGTCAAGGTTGCATCTATTGGTGGGAAGAGACGTATAATAGAATGGAATGAGCAGGAGTCAAAAGTACAGTAGGGAAAAAAGGATTCAGCCCACCAAATTTGACTGTAGATTGCTCCCATGTGGGATACCGTCACCAGGTCTGCAGCCTTTTTCTGTCTTTTGTTCCATAAAAAACATTTCCATTTGTATACTCTGTTTTGGTTGTGGTACCCACCTCAATGGGCTGGCCCACTTCCTGATAATCCAAATGGATAAAATTGAATGTCATCCTCTTCTACATTAATCACATTTTCAATGATGGATTAAATCTAATTGTGAGACCAACTCTTATGAATTTGAGGATATGGCTGGAGAGGATGAAATTCAATTTTAGGGTGGCCCCATGGTGAAGTTCTGCACATCTCACTCATCACTCATTGCAAGCATGTGAGAACTGCTCTGAGGTTCCGGACTCATCATCATCACCCATTGATCTCAACCAAAAAGAAAATTGTTGGTTAATATGTGACTTTTCTCATTGTTAATGAATTTTCTTTCTTTTTCTGATTTGTGTGATGTGAAAGTTCTGTCCACTAATGGTAAGACCAACTACATTGAATATCTAAATAACTTGACCCTACAACTACATTGGCCCATGATAGATGGCCCAGCCAATTGACCTCAAGCACTGTTGACAAGAACCCCCCTCTTTTCTATAGTGAAAGGTTATTATAAATAATTTAAGAAAGGCCACCAACTCCACCTTGATTTGAGGAGTGAGACCATTGAATGACCATTTCTTCTCATTGTTAGCTGAGTCCTTGCCAATTGCTTATCAACAAAGCCCTCCAAATTGACCAAAACACCAAAGAATGTGAAGGGTCTGTTCAGTTGTTTAAAAGACCATTTTAGTCATTTGGGTCAATGTATGGTCATTTGTGGTTGCTTCAAAGACATGCTTAGGTGTTTTCCATGCAAATAAGTATAAACAAGTATTAATGTGTCTTTAATTAACCAACTGAACTATAAAATAAAGACCCAAAGAAGAGTGACATTGAGTTGAAGTTTTCCTTTCTAGAGAAGCAATATATTCTCTGTGGGCTACTAATGAAGATTTCAAATATTTAATTAAGAACTTTGTCCATTGACCTTTGTTTAGTGGCAATTACCTTAGATAGTTGATGAGATAGATAGCACTTGCTTTGTTTAATTGGGAAAATAGGAGAGCATTGACATGGCCAAAGGTGCTTAATTCGATATGAGATGACTATACACAAATGCACATGACATGAGGCAAGCAGAAAGAGCAAGCAAAGATTTCTCCCAAGAATCCTTACAGAAATGAGGACGTCTTTTAGAATCCTTATTCACCTGTTTGGTGAAGGAGAAAGCAAAGGTTTCTCCGAAGAATTTATCCTTTCTCTTTTCTTTGGAAGGATAGCTACTTTCCCTCCAAAAGAGTTAAGAGAAAACACCCTTTTTCTTTAATCAACATGATCTTCTATCATTAAAAATGACAATTACTCATTTAATAATTATTTAAATAAAAAGATTTTACATAAAGGTTTTCCTAAATACCCTTTTTTCTTTGTTGAAATCCATATATGGACAGCCCACCTGGGAGTCAGTGGAGTGGTATAAAGCATGGGTTTGCTCCCCACTTCTTATGTTCAAATCGCCCTCAATTTATTAGTGTATGTATGTTTGTGTAAATTTAGCAGGAGCCACCCGATCTTAGGGATACTCAGGCCCTCTTTTTTTTTTTAATTTAACCTTCCGTATTAATATTTTGGTAGCACCAGAACCAGCATTCAACTGTCATTATTTTGAAGCTTATCATCAATTCAATGGAAACTTGTTCCCATCAGAGTTAAAAATTTACCACTTGTGTATTAGCATTATAATTGAAGTGAGATTTGACAGTAGTTAAGAATTAAACAATAAAGTAAAACTTGATAATGTGCCACTCCAAGAGTAGGCAATTGGGATTTAAGGAGGATAGTGTTCATCATCATGATGTAATGGAGGGGCCACCAGATCTGTACTAATAATTAAGGTGAATCATCAGAGCAGCTTTCCATGTAATCGACTTGGTGAGGAGGCTATACTCTACATTGTCTTTAATAAATAAACCTAGACAATCAAACTTTAATTGCTTTACCTTTTTTTCTTTTACCTATATGTTCATGAGTTCATCTAATAATTAAAAAAGAGAGAAAAAAAGAGAGCCCAGATTCGGATTCGAATCATGATCGTACATTGACTGTATTAAAATGAAAGTGATTTTTGAGGGTAAAATAAAGTCATTATATTAATCTTAAAAAATGTTATTTGTATTAAGGCACTTAACCACCCACTAGATCTCTATATATCTCGAACTCAAACCCATGAGTCGCCAGTCTCTACCTTGGCACAATGGTTTAAGCCAATTGTTTAAATCATTAGGTCAGGGATTCAAGATATGGCACCTGCCAAGAGAAGAATCATATTATTGCCTCTGTACAACTCTTCATTTATATCATTCACTTGTATGTATGGTGAATTAAAGTAAAGTGAAGTGAAGCATCAAATCAAGAGAGAATAAAATAGAAGAGGTTATAATGGTATTTTATTTTTAGTTGTTTGGTATGAAATCTTTTTGACTTTTTGTATGAAAAGGTAGAGTTTTTTTTTTTTTTTTTTTGGCTTTTAGTAGAGAAAGGAGGTTTTTTTTTTTACTTTTTTTGAAAAAAATGATAGGAATTTTGATAATGTGTACTTTTAATATAACTCATTATCTTTTCTTGTCTTGATTCACTTCACCTTAACTTAACTAGTTAATTGCCAAATACGCTATAAAAGACAAAACAAGAGGGTCATAGAAAAAAACACAAAATTCCAAATTTAGTCTTTTTTAGTCTTTTAGTCATTTTATTGCATGAAAAGGACATGCTTTTTATTTATTTTTTTGGATAAAAAGAAAAGGTCTTTTGTCATTAAGTAGAAGGAGAGAATTAACTTCTTGGCTTCGTATTTTATTCTTGGCTTTGTATTTTAGAAAGGGGGTGCTCGTATGAGAGACACTCTTACCAAGTTTATGAGAAATGAGCGGAGGCCCTCACTTCTATATCCACTCTCACCGATTTAAATGCAAGGACTTGAAATATGAAAGTGGGGCTCCTGCCCATCTCTCATAAACTTGGTGAGATAATCTTTCATGAGAGCACCTCCCTTTAAAAAGAAAGAGACATTACCCTATCTCTATTCTTATCTCATCTCTTAAAAAGTGGTGATCATCATTCACTTGCTTGTTAATATAACATTAACTCTGCTTGTAATTTAGAACTTTTGCCAATCAATTACTTCCATTTGAATTTAAAATAACCCCCATGCCCCAAGGGACACATTTGGGCACCATATGCCATATCCTGTCTTTTTCTTTCCTGAAATTATGGAGAAGACATGTGAAATTTTTTCCAAATTCTCCCCATCAAACTGTTCCCCTGCCCTTCCTAGGGCCAACACGAGCAGTTGTTTTCTTCCTTCACAATATTTCTTTAAAAATATACATCCAAAGCCTTTTCTTGGCATTTTACTTTCAAGAGTTGAAGTAAACATGGAGTAGTCCACTAGACCTCACATCATAGATCATTTACAAATGACAACCTTAAACTCAATTTTTTTTTATTTTAAGATAAGAAACATCTGTTTATGTTAAGCTTAAACTCATTTTTAAGGACTTGCTTGACCCCAATCTTTTCGGCTTCTTGTTTGTTTGCTGAAATCCTAGTGTCCATGTCCAAAGGCCACAATAGAGATTAGAGAATCATACATCCACAAGTCACCACAGCCATCAATTTAATAAAACTAACCAAACACACATACAAACAAGCATTCTACTTGAGATAATATAAAAAAAAAAAAAAAGATCATATATTTACTACTGCTTGGGTACAATGTAACCTGTGACCCAAATTCACCACACTGACTCCAGATATTACACAAAGCATCTCCAAATGGAGGAAAAAAAAAAAAAAATCCCACCAACCCCAAAAGAAAAGAAACAGTGGAAGAAGAAAAGCATGCATTTCTATTTCTAAGGATTTTGTTTTCCTCCACTTTTCTTACATGACGCGCCACGACTCCAGAGTCGGAAAAGCCGGGAAACCCGGGTCGAACTCCAGGCCCGAAACCTCGGGCGCGTACGAGGCCTGCACTCCGACAGCCGTCGGGTCGACGGCGGGCCCCACGACCTGCTGATGGTGGTGGCCCAGCGAGAAAGCTGACGTGTCGAGCGTGGGCAGGCACATCTGCATCCGGTTCCCGATCCGCTGCGGCTCGGGTTTGAGAACGGGCGAGACCGGCACGTGCGAGCTCCCAAATCGTATCCCAGTCACCTGCTGCACCATCTGGCGGAAGTTGGACGGGTCGGCCGTGATGAAAGTGGTCGGCGAGCGTTTGGATGCTCGGGATTTCCGCTTCGTGATCTTGCCTCCCGTGGGGATCGGGTTCCGGGCGCGTTTCGGGGCGGATTCGGGGTCCGATGTGGATGACGGGTTTGTTTCGAGTTTGGTGTCGGGGAAGTAGACGGGCTGGAGCGGGTCGTACTCGTGGGTGAGTGATTTCTGGAGTGCTTTGGTGAGAGCCTCGGTGTCACGTGCGATGGCCTCAGAGAACCAAGTGTCGGGGAATGGGTGGCGGAATGGCACGTGATCAAAGCTCGTCGCGTTATCTGAAGATGTGAACATCTTTGTTTTCCCTTCGCCTGCCCCTCCCTTCTAGTAGGTTTGATTTGAGAAGGATCGAGATGGAATTTGAGAATTTCACTTCCAAATGTCAAGACACATAGGGATTTCACTTAAATTAGACCAAGTTTGCACCAATTTTAGAACTGAGAAACTCTAAACTTTCAGAGTTGAAACAAAGAAAGCTCAAAAACTGTTTAGAAGGGACAAAAAAACATGTAGAAACAGAGATAATTAGACAGTCAGAAGATTCTTGAATTTTTCATAAATAAAGCTGAGGTTGGTCCAAGGGTAACAAAGAACACTCTTGGAGGAGCCAAATATGTGTTGGAGAACAGGTTCAACAGATAGAAGAAAGTAGAAGGGAGAGGAGAAGGAAGGGAGGAAGGAGGAGGGAGGAGGGGGCAGAGAGTGAGGAAATGATGGAAGAGGAGAAGTAGAAAGGGGGAAGTTAAATAAGGCGGTGGAAGAGAAACCGCGTCTCTCGGTACACGTGTCGACTTTCCGTACGGTTTCGAGAGGAGGGTTGGGGGTGGGGGGATTAGATAGGGTTTGTGTGAGGAGAGAGAGCGACGTTGACGGTCAAGCCGCGTCATTCGGGTTTGCCTCTCTCTTTCTTTCTCTCTCTATATACATTTCTATTCTATCAATACAGTTCTATTCTATCCCTCTACCTGTATTGTATTGTATGACTGTGATCTGACCGTGCCCCGGAAATTTCGAATTCAGCATCCTACATGCGGCCAAGTTTTTGGGGTCGTTGCCCCTTTGCTTTGAAGATAATTGCGAAAATGCCATGACACTTGCGTCTTGCACTACACTTGATACCGAAAATATAAACTGTTAGTATTGGTTCTAATTTAGGGGTGGTTAAACATTAGCCCCACTCGTTTTCGGTATAGTTATGGCATTGGGTTTTAATGCTCGGATTGGACTTGGATCTGAACTTTTCGCCCTTTTACTATATGAGTTGGATTTTGAATTAAGTGATTAAAAAAGTTTGAGGCCCACTTAGCCTGACCTAAATAAGTTATGCATGCAGTTTAGTAATTTGATTTAGCAAATGAGTGACAAGAAAGGCCAACAAATGAGGATAGGAAGACCTAACCTCTGTAAGAAGATGTCTCTAGCTCGAGTAGGGCAGTCAAGGATGGACATGCTTGGGCTAGTTGTGGTTCTATGTTTGTAAAGTTGGATTGGGCCTGTATATGGTTTCACTTGATATAGATACTGGCCTTTGTTTACTTAACATTTCTTTAAAACATATCTGATATGGGTTTGATTTCAACTCATACGTACGACATGTCAACCTGACTCAACCCGATTACCACCCCGGCGGCCTAGTAGACACTTTTTCCTCACCGAGAAGGGAGAAAATGAATTGAACTCCTTTGAAGGAGGATATCGATCCCGTACGAGAGGGGTATACAATAATACACACCTTCTTTTTCCCAATGAAAAATGAAATTTTCTTCTCTTCACAAATAAGTCCTGAGAAAAATCTTTCACAAAATCCTTGATTTTTAGTGATTAGTGTGACCAGGCCGAGGTTTACAGAGCGTAGCTGAGTCTTAGAACTGTCCAAAGGTGGGACCAAAGTTCACTGCCTGTGTCAACACAGAAACTGGATTCGGGCATTGTATTCTTCATATATTGGTTGGGGCCATGCCACTGACAGTCCCTTCCCTTTGTGCGTGTCACGCTATGAGCTCCATTTTCACGCTTTAGTCCGACCGCGCACGTGAGCAGATCAGGATTTCGGTGCATCATGTCCTTTCGGAGAGTTCAAACTTCAAACACATGGGAATCTCAATTCACTACTCCGTTTGATGAGACTAATGATTCCGAAGAAATTTGCAATGCTGGGACCAGATAGTTTAGTTTTACACCATGTTTTGATGGACTTCTCTACAATTTCATCATTTCATACCTTGTTTGAGATCAGGTTTTGTGTCATACTTGGGTAAATAATATTGCTTGAAAGACATCACTAGGTCCTATTGTTTTCACGATGAAATGGGTTTTAACAAAAAATTATTAAAGAGGTGAAGAGTCAAAGATTCGAGGAACTTGAGATGTAAATGGAATCCGAACATGGCTAGCTAATAGTCCTTTTCCATCATTTTATTTGACGAAATCCAAAAGCCTAAATTTTTCTTAATTAAAGCAAGCTTTTTATTGGGAGAAAGTCTTTAGTTTATACAAGAACTTGCTTACCCTTGGCATGGCACTTTCAGGAAAAGGATAGTGCAATTGTTTGTTTCCATTAGAAAATATCGCGGAAGGGAAAGAAGTACGACTATTAATTATAGTGGACGTAGGATTTTTATTTGATAGGAGCAGACGATGGTCAATGTTATTTTCTTCAAAATCTTGTTAATTAATGGGCCAAGGCTTATTTTTTACACGAGATGGGCTATATAGCTCATAGGTTGTTTTGGACTTTTTTAGAGGGGGGGGGGGGGGGGTGACTACCTGGGTCAGCCAATGAAGACCATAGCCATTGATCACAAGAATGCAACTGGCCATCTCTAGATAGCATGTGGAAACTTAAAAAACTACATTTTTCAGAAATTCACTGAAGCTTTTTTTAAAAGACACTTTTCAATTTATACAAGTTTAAAGAAAAATAAAAAAGCAAAAGAGAATAATGTAAATTCAAACTAATAATTCAAAATCCAAGTTAGCCCTAATTTCTCTACAACCTTAATTCATTTTCCAACAAAGGTGAGATTATTTGATGGTGATTTATGGATCTTCGACTTTCTTATTTTTATTTTAATTATAGGAATGCTTTTCTTTGAATTCCTAAAATTTAATTACATGCTAACAGATGGGTCTTAATTCTTAAATCGGTTAAGATAGTACAAATCTATCAATCATCATCACATCATTAGTGTAGCGAACTTTCCCTCCACGAATGAATGTCCTCATATATTAGATTCCTGGGGAAGTAGTCTCCTATTGGATTAAAAAAGTAGGTGGAATGACTAGCTCAGTCGTCAAATCATTGTCATTTAAATGGTTTCAATATCATGGTATCACTTTTTATTGGAAGTGATATTTGTTACTCTTTCCCCTATTTCTGTTTTTTTCCTTTTCTTTTTGGTAAAGCTTTCCCACTGTTGAAGAAGTAACAGTTTGGATTCAGCAAAGTGGGATTCACAACTGAGATCCATCTGAGTACACTAGAAGTGTGTTCGTGTAATTCTACAAAAGAGGAAACGTACATTTTCTCTTCCATGGCACCCATTGCCTATCTTTGTAGGTAAGAAACGCGGATCTCGTACTATGCAAAAAAATCCATTGCAAATGAGCCTTTTTCTCGGCATCCTCGCAATGGAAATTCGGACGCCTTATTGCCCACCCTTTTTGTACCATCCGACCCTGCACAAATGCCTCCTACATCTTTTTTTACAAAATAAAGATAGGTTTGCATGTCCACTTTTTCCATTGATCTTTCAATTGTTAGAAGAGTGTTAAGGGGGCAAATGACTGAATATATTAAGCATATGGAAAAAAAAAAAAGGATGGATGCATGAAATGGCTCATTTTTAAAATCTTGTAATAATATATGGTAATAAAAGAAAATCAGGAAATATCATTTGAGATGGCAATCTTCCATCCTTTCTTTCTTAGTCAACTTTAAATTGATGGGTGTCTACGTATTTTCCAGAATTGAGATCTTTAACTTCTAAAGGGTTGTTTGGATTGAGGGAACAAATAGGGAAAATTTTCCACCAACTAGGTTGAAATTCTTCCCTATTTTTCACCTTCCCTATAAAGGCAATCCTTGTCTGGAGTGAGCACCATAGATTATTACCCCTTTGACGTTTGTGCATATCCTGTGATGCAGATATTCCAATTTCCAATAGGATTTCCATTGGGGCCAATGGTAGCCTACAAATAATCTTCAAGTTACTGCTTCTGATTCAAGCACTTTCACACTCTCAAAATCCACATGAACCAGTTTGTTTGCCTAGCTAAGGAGCAATCCATGTAAATGACTGATTTCTACAGTACATTGACACGGGCTGCTTGGCTATATTGAGGTGTGGGTCAGCACAGGTTCAGGTTTAGCCCAACCTGTTGTTTTCCCTACCCTCTATCACTACATGTGTAGAAATCTTCATGCTCTAAAAAAGATGTTTGTCATGATTTTTACAATTTTACTACAGCAGAGAAAAGGTCATGCTTCACTCTCTCCGTAGAAAAGTACGTAAACCTACATGTCCAATGTCCCAAGAGAAAAGGTGTATGGTGTACCCCAGAATCATAAGCCCCAAAATTTATGTACGTGTAGTGCAAATTTATGTAGGTGTAGTGCATCAGTGCATGTTCCATAAACACACTGTCACTTGCCATGACTCAAAACAAGTCAAGTCATCTGAAAAAGGGAACGAGTCAAACGAGTAACACTCAAGTTACAAAACAAAAAGAAAAAAAATTCAGTCAGCTTTGGCTTGAGTTACTCAACTCGGTGTCTCTTGCAATTCACATGTCATCAATAGGCCATGGATGGGTGACCCGACCCATAAATCAAACTCGTGCATCATTACCCAAGTGGTAAGGGGTGGCCGGTATCACCTCTCGGCCAATGTTTCAAACCATGAGTATGCTCTTTCTTTCCGTGTGTGGATTTTTATTTCGTATGTATTGCTCCTTCTCTATATGAATAGACTCTCTTAAACCCAATGTCATCATCCTTGGAGACCTGAAAACAGCCATTTACCCATTGGTAATTGGTTGTCATTCTCACATGGCTTAATAAGATTTAAACCTAAATTTATATTATATTTTAATTTATACGGGCTTTTCTTCCGCTTGAGCTGGCGTTCTCCCTATTTGTACGGACTGGCTTCTCGTGTCTTGGATCCCGCCGGCCGGTTACAACAAAAAATCATCCTCGTGGGACACGGACCCGGGCAGGTAGGTAAATAAAATGAGATGGGAGGGTATAAAGCAGCCGAATATTCAAAGAGGGAGATTGGAGAGAGCGGGAAGAAAGAAGGAAAGGCGCCAGCAGCGACGTAAGAAGGTGACGTGGCCTGACGAGAGCATGACGTGGAAATGGAGGATTACAGATAAGGTGAGGTGATGCCTTGATGGTTTGATGCATACACCGAAAGCTTACTTTGGTTTATTCCCAGACAACCTTCCCCCACAAGAAATGCTTCTAGACTCGATCGGCTCCAACTTTGCCCGACTCGGCTGCCTCAACACCTTTTCACCACATGGTGGGGTAGAGGACTCCAACCACAACCACTTTGGGTAGGGCTGCTCATGGGTTCGATCACCTAGCTCAACCTGGTCTGCCAGTTTTCGGCCGAGCTTAGACCTTAAGTTCTAGTATTTGGGTCAACCCTCAATTTAGAATTGGGACCATTTTATCATATAGAAAGCCTAGCTTGGCACGGCATCTACTAGTGCGTGTAGTTTAGTGGCTGATTTTCTTGACAACAAAAAAGGAATGGAAAACTTCTCTTTTTAACCTTTTCGAGTCATTTCGTTTTGATGAAGGACCGAGTAAAAAAATAGAGAGACTCGGTTGAGTTATCTCACTTAAATTAATTGTTTGCATCATGGACCATTTGATAGGTAGATCTAATTTTAAACAATTTAAGTTTATTTATAAATAACTATGCAGAAGGTTTGGAGTCAACAATTTAAAAATGATAACTGCGATGTAATTTGAAACTAATATTTAATCGTTTGCATTCGATATTTGGACTAACAAATTATGTTGTATGCAACATTTTTTCTATTTTCCTTATTGAAGCTCTTTTCTTGCATATATTAATTTATTGATTTGGATTTATTATCATGAATGCATGTAAATAAAAGTGTATTTATATTTTTATATGTAATAGACTAATTCTAAATATTTTTAAAATTATTTTTTTTAAAAATCATGACTCCCTAGATCTCCGTGTTGACTCTATTTGAATCTTTTTTTTTTTCTTTTATATTGAGCAAGTTGAATCCATGTCACAAGCTTTTCAACCTTGAAAAAAAGTGATGGAAGATCCTAACAAGTGATAGCTACGAGCGTTCGGCCACCCCAACTCTTATTGACTAAATACGGACAAGCTCGTGCCCGCCATGTTTCTCGCAGGTTGGAGTCATGCAAGGCTGGGCTTGTGCTGCATATGAATATGTGTTTCAACATGAAGATGAGAGCTGGATATGCAATAGCCCACCCCAATCCTGCCATGAACACCTCCAACACCTCAGGGAGATGGACTTATCTAAAAATGGTTTAAAAGAGTGTGTGGTGATTCATTGAATCACTTCAATGAATATACCATACATGGCCTTTAATCATTATCGTATGCAGTCATATGTGGTCATGTCCCAAATTAAATATAGGTCCTATCAAAACTTTATGAGGATTTTACAAAAAAAGAAAAAAAGAAAAAGAAAAAAACAGATTAAGAGACCAGTAGACCGAAAAAATGATTTTAACTGACATTGCATCAGATCAGTCATTTTGTCCAAAAACGTGTTTTTTTAGCACTTTATAATAGTGTCCTTATAGACATTTGTTTTATAACTTTAAGGGTCCCTAGGGACCCCGTGGTCCATCGTAACTTTTACAGAATTCCCACTTACGTTTTCTGTAAGACTTCAGTTGACCTTTATTTCAAAGAATAAAAGTCTTCATCGACTGTGCTGTGTACACAAATTAGAACAAAATAGGACTTACGAGCGCATGTTTCGTTGTCAACAACTTCTTTTTTTTTCATCACGGTTGTCTGCGCCCAGGCACTAGCCCAGCCGGCCAACTGTGGTCCCCTGCAACATCCTCCTCATCACCCAGCTAGGTGGTGATTTTTATGGGAATGGTAATGAAAGTGGAGGGAGAGGAAGAGCGTTCCCATAGTTGAAGAAACTTCATTTCTAGTCGATGTCGAACTGGGAAGAATGGAAGTTGACAAAGGAAGATGAAGAGGTTATGCCATCTCTTGATAAATTGTCTATTTGTTATTGCAACAAGCTGAAGGCACTGCCCAACTGCCTCCTCAATACTCTAAGGCGAGTAGAAATTTTAAATTGCAGCCAAGTTATTTGGGCGCCAGACAATTCACTCCCACTCCTTGAAGATCTATATCTCAGAGGTGATGTGAGAGGGATATTGGGTAAGACACTGCCATGCCTTCCTGCTCTCAAGAAATTACATATTTGGGGAACATCTATTGAGTCGCTCCCCTCTGATGGATGGGGATTACTTGAATCACTCAACACTCTTGATATCTATGAATGTGATAGATTAGCATCTCTGCTTAATGGGTTGGGGCAGCTCCCAGCACTACAAACTGTCTGTGTCGACTATTGTTCTGAATTGCGCTCTCTGTTTGATGGGTTTGAACGGCTCAAATCGCTCCATCGACTTGAAATCTATAACTGCCCCAAGTTGAGGCCTTTACCAAATCTGTGACTCCTTGCCCTAATCACCGCATGGTCGTCAGGGACCCTTAACGTTACAAAACAAAGATCGATAGGGACGCTAGTAGAAAGTGAAAAAAAAAATACGTTTTCGAGCAAAATGACTGATATTGTGCAAGGTCAGTTAAAATCGTATTTTCGGTCCACTGGTCACTGAATCTGTTTTTTTTTTTTTTTTTTTTTTATTCTTGTAAAATCCTCGAACTTTATTTTGACCACCTTTATATCTATAATTTGTTATTTTATATACTTCGTGAGCACTTTAAATGAAATTACTAAATAAAAATATGTAGGTTTCAGTTTTCTTATCTTCTATCTTGTTAATTTTTTTTTTTAGTGCAAAAACTAAGCCATACATAGAGTGGAAAAACACAAAACGAGTGTCTCATCTCATGCGACTGCCAAACACTGATGCCTGGTCCCTGGTTAGGTAGGTTATCTCACAAATACTTATACCACTTGCCCAATCTTTAAATTAAAAAAAAAAAAAAAAAAGTTCATGTATTGAGGGTAGAACTTACCAAGATATACATGGGCCCATACATAAAGATTCCTTCATTCCCCATGAAACATAAGGTAAAAAATTATAAACATACTCGTCCTAAGTTACTATTCTATCATATCCTCCACCAATCACTTTATATGGAGTACACATACTAGTATGCATATTCAATTTAAGGACTCACGGCTGATGTATACCTAGTAATAGCCACCAGCTGCAAGCCCTAAGCTTAGTTCCCCGGTTTTGAATGCAGAAATAGCTCCCCATGTCTTAATCAGGCTATAAAATAATTAATAATAATAAAGTAACATGGATATGAAGCTTTTTAAAACAAACAACCTTCTTTATCTTACCCATATCTTTGTGGGCCAAACACACCCCAAAAAGAGCATGTAGAGTGTAGACACAGACTCCCCCAACTTTCTTTCTTTCCTTTTTAGCTTATAGTATTAGTCAGCAACCCAGGTGGGGACAGCCCAGATCTCACCTCCACATCCTACATTCACCAAAGAATGCCATATGTACAGTACCTTGTACATTAAATATACAGTGTCACTATAATTGCCAATATCTAGAAAGCCAAAATTCAAACTGATGAAAGATTTCTTTTTCATAGGAAAAACAAAAAGTATTCAGATGATACATGAGGCATCATTGGTGGGATCCTGTGGACCTAAATAGAAAGTTGATCCTTCTTTTTATTTTTGGCTTATAATAGGTGCGTTAATCTGACTTCGCCCAACTAATGATAGTATAATATTCACCCAACTTGAATTTGTCATGTTAAAGCTTCAGCTTATTAAAGCCTCGTCATTACTATGTTGAATCAACTACTGTGAATTTTGTTTTTCTTTCTCATTTGTATTGTATTAATTATAGTGAGCATTTTTCCTTCTCATTTGAGTTAATTATATTGACCCCTAGTATGTTAGTAACTTAACTGCCATGGCAAAGTTTTGAGAAATGATATCTTGAAACATGTAAGAGCATTTTTCTAGTTTTAGAGTTTTCATCAAATGTTATTAAAAATTTTGTAAAAAACAATTTTAAATAATTATTAATTTTAATAAATATAAAATACTATTGATTGTGTTGGAAGTAGGTGGGCCGCGTGGATAAGTATTTAAAACTTTTGACTCGCTTAAAGCAAGAATCAAATACCCATAAGGTCAAAAACTCAATCCCAAAAAAAAAAAAAAAAAAAAAAAAAAACCCTAATATCATGTATTAAGATCAAAGATCTATAAAAAAAAAAAGACGGATATAGAAACAAACAAGCATAGAATATCTATTAAAAACAACTACAAGTAGATCAATACATGAGGAGCTTGGTTGTGCTCAAATCGAGAACTTGAAAAACTTGATTATCTACGAAAATTCTTTTCGCAAATTTGATCTCCTATACCTTGTGTTCTTCCACACTACTACCTCCTTTTAAAGAGTTTTCCAAAGAAAATGGTGAGATCTCTTAGGAAAAGAAAACCACATGCACCTGGTAGGAAAGTAGAGGAGAGAGATGAGCTTATGAGATTATATGTGTAGAGATAGCTAACCTTTTCCTCTTATTTATAGTTTATTATGGAGCACATTCTCTTTGTGCAGAACTAGAAGTCTCACTTCTATTCTTAGCATGTGACCTACTCCTCATTCTTTTAAGAGTTCCAATTGGATTAGTAACATTATCTTATTAGGGCTAACATGGGGACCACTAGGGGTTCCTTAGAATCTGCCTCCAACTGAAAATCTGAACCCTGCATCTCATGTGAATTTTGGATCTATAGTTAATTGCAAATAAGTTTACTAAATAAATGCAATTGAACTCCGGTCTTAAGAATATTTACAAGAAGAACATAACTTTCTCAATTACTGCAAGTAGGCCACTCCATCAATTATATCCATGGATCTATTGTAATAAATCTTTCCAACCAAAATAGATCAATATCTTATTATTCTTGTAACTTAATTAATCATAGTAATCATCAGTACCATCTAATTAACTCTTAATTGAGATAAGTGCGCATTTACCAATAATAAAATCCATTGATCTGCATAAAGGGATATTTCTCTCTTAGAAGATAGGTTGACCTGTGCGACTACCACTTACCCAAGACACCGATGTATTGACCTACAGTTGGCATCACTCATTGGTGACTCAAATTAAATGCACTATAAAAACTTGAGTTTATTAATCTCTCAAGATTAAGAGTCTATTTCTTGGGAATTATGAGAGTGGTCCTTAAATCAAAGACAGATTTAGATAAAGTGCTACTCATGGTCCTTCAATACATCTAATGTATTAGCACAACAATTTAAAGTCTTACACTCTGATGCTTGAGACAAACCACACATCATCTCATAGTGACTCGGTGCTACAACCTTTTCAGATGAGATACCCAGTCTCATCAGTGGTTTTGAAAATACATCAATTATAAGATTTGTGATTAATGTTTCCTATATGTGAATCTCATTCACGCACATGGATTATATTTAATATACTTGTAGGCTCTGGTTAATCTCATGAACCATAATATCATTTTGCATTGGTTATGTTCAATCACGGAATAAAATATCATTCAATATATAAATAAAATATAAAAAAGTAAATTAGTTAATAAAATAAATCAATTCATTCCTATCATCCACTGGATTGATGATATACAATCTAACCGATTGACCATCACTTGCCACTGTAAGAAAACCTTAGCTCCACTACTCGAGAAGAGCATCTTCTGTGAGACTCGTAAAGTGGTCACTGGTCATCTTTGAATTGAATTGTCCATTTTCTTTATTTCTTTTTACCATGGATCTTCAGGGCCTAAAAATGCATATGTTTAATAACTTGATTTCGTTTATTTCCGGGGCATCCATGCATGCATACACGTTTCCATCGCTGTGATTGGCACGCACTCATATGGGCTTAAAAAATGGTTTGCATTTTGAAAAGTGATTCTGTTCATATGGGATTGAGTAAGTGGGAAAGACCACATTGCACTGAAGCAAGGTTGAATTAAATTTGTAGATATATGGTCTATTTTGTGAAGATATAAACCGTTCAAAAGATATATCCACTTATATTTACTTATGTAGGTCCATGATTCACTAAAAGAGCCCTTATTTTGCCTAAAAACACATGAGAAATGTGATTAAATTCTGTTGGTGCAATCCAATTAACTTTGAATGGATTGGAGATCTATATAGTTGCAAGGAAGGAAACTATGCATTTAATGGAAAGTCATAACACCGGTCAGTTGGTAAGGGACCCCGTTTCTCAGGGTTTGATCCTTAGGTTATCTCCCCAGTGTGGGTTTCTCTCCCAATGTGAGCGGGTCCTTTTCCTGCTATGTAGAGGCAGGTTCTCTCCTAGTTGGACGGCTTGGATGGGTGCTCATATGTATATATATATATGTCTTATCTCATAGTAAGGTGAGAGCATCTCTCATAAAGCATCTCCCATATATATATATATATATTCCTTTCTACCTATTAATGGGAGGAAAATGGATGAAGTCTACTATATCGCTGATAGATGCATGAATGGATGATAATATAATTAAGGCAATGTTTGTCAATCAAATCCTCAGGGAAAAAGATTTATGCATCTCACAAAGTTGTGAGAAACTCGTGTTTAGCAATTGTTAGTTGGGGAGGATTTGAACCAAAGGAAATTCTTAATATGAAGATTTTCATGTCCTGCCTCCTCCGGTAGGATTTAAAATCCTTACAACCAAATCCTCATGAGAAAGATTTTTTATTTCCATGAAGGCATGGAAAACCCATGTTTAGCATTTGTAAATCATTGAATATTTGAATAAATGGAAATCCTTCTTTTAAAAGATTCTTAAGTCCTGCTTTTAAAAGGTCCCTGAAGTGGAACTTATAGAGGCTCTCGTTCACGGAATTTCCGTTTAAGTGTTCTTGTCCACGCAACTAGACATTTTGCAGCTAGAGGTCCCTATATTCACCACATCACATATTTCGTGACATATTTGCCCATGTAACTGCCGCAATATGTTATGCATAAGTGGCTTTACACGTTACGCAAATTAAGCCCTTAATTTTAAGGCCTTAACGTGATATTTCATGACTAATTTGCCTTTATTTCCTAGTTTTAGATGAAATTCGAATGGGAGGGAATTGATCAAGTTTTGAAATTCAAATAGGAGGGAATGATTTGCGTTTTTTGCTGCACACTCATGGCGAATTGCCCATGGATGTCTCCATGATGAATGTCTAGTAAATGGTTTTATCTAAAGTTTTTTTTTACTAGAACAATTGAGCCACATGCGTAATACAATTATTCAGGTAATTCTCCAAAAGAGGGATATAAACTGCTTTTGATGTGTTTCGACCCAATCAAATGACCATGCAATCTTTCCTCATTTTTTTTCTCTTCATTTGTTTCCCTTGAGTTTTATAGATTCATGGTTTAATAATGCCAAATATAATAAGAAAACTAATAGCATTTAGTGGAAATGTATCAGGGGTTATGCTGACTATGCAAATTTGGTCTTATGCCAACTGATTACATGTATATTATAAAATGTTTCCAATATGAAAAGTTCTTACACGGGGAACTCAATCGTATTAAAAATGGGAGGAAATTTGTTCTTTTGAAATTTTAGTTCTTGAGGTTTTTTTTTTTTTTTTTTTTTTTTAGTGTGACTAGATTTGAAGGAAGGGTGGAGAGTAGGGTTTTTTATTTTATTTTATGAGACTGTTGATTTGATCCATCATTTTCTGAATTTATTTGATCAATTTGGTATGAATTTATCTGAGTTTTGAGTGAATTTATATGAGTTTTACATAAATTTATTTGAGTTCTTAACAAATTTGTATGAGTTTGGAACAAATTTATCTAAGTTCTTTTACAAATTTATTTGAGTTTTGGAATAAATTTATCTGAGTTCTAAAATAATTTAATTGGATATGAGGCACAAATGCTTCCAATCAAGGTTGTTCATCTGGTGTGCCCCACTATGACTAGGGCATTTTGTGGGACATTGGCTTTGATTGGGCAATGTTAGCCACTTGATTGACAGTAGATCTTTATATTTGATACCGTCAGTTTTAGGTGGGATGTTTTTCACCTATTTAATAGTCAGGAAGTTAATTGGATTTGTTGATTGATGTCATCCATGGTGGGATCCACCTGATGAACTGTCTCCTTTCTTGATTCACTTTCCTTCTTCTCCTTGTGCCCAATATTCAAAATCCCTAATTTCTCTCTTTCGTTCATTCTTTGGCAAGTTACCACGATTTTAAGCTAACCATTTTTTAATAAAGAGATAAGAGAATATGAGGGCATTATTGTCCTTTCAAGTATATGAAACGGTGGAAGGGACCTTTGTCTATACGAAATTAATTCATAGACCGTTTGCAATAAAACATAATACTGAGGGACCTCCAACCAAATGCCCTTAAAAATAAAGCATTCAATATGCTAGCATGTGTCTTTTTCTAAGATGCCCAAAACGTCAACTATATAGCATTTCATAATCACTCCCACGTATGCGATTACGGAAAATGATGTACCCTAATTAACCTAGCTAATTATCTCTCTAAATTATCCATCACCACCTCACGATCACGTGACTAAGCGGGCCCCACATTCTACCTTCAGGCACATCAACATGACACAGACAAGATGGGTGCCGTGGCACACATGATCAGTCAACTTGTTTGTTTTGTTTAGGACTGTGTTTAGAGTCAAATGGCGCAATTTCTATGGTAAACTATAGATGCATGTGTTCTACAGGCCCACCTCCAGTTGTACAAGAAATCAACATCTGATGCCATGAAAGTTACGGTCAGATCGGGCCAATCCTGACCATCCAAGTGTGCCTTCCAGAAATAAGACTTTTGGGTTGCTTAGCAGACTCTATGACTTCTGCATGTGCTGGCCTCTAGGGGACTACTCTTGTCGTACCTTTGGATGTGTATGCTCCGTTTGTTTGAACGTTACGCATTCGTCATTGCTGATAACACATCAATTATAGAGACTTTTATTCCCTTCTAATGAGTTGATGATAACAAATTTTGAATGAGAGATGACTTTGAGATGTATCAAAATTGACTCGAAGACTCAACCGAGTCAGATAGTTAAAAAATCGGTTTTGGACATTTTAAAACATATGTCTCTATAAGCACAGCCCATGTGACCACACAGCCCATGTGACCAACAAGAGCCTAAACTGCTATTTGAAGCAATTTTTTTATGGATTGAACCTTTGGGCATTCTAGAGAGATATTTCACTAACCTTAATCTGTGATTTGACTCTAATTTGACATGTAATGTGAATAACGTCATATGTGAGGATTAATGGTACATTGAATGATCAAAGATCAATTACAAGCAAGTTTGGTCTTATTTTAAATTGACCGGAGTTGAAATCCAGAAGCATATATAATTCTTCAGTTTGACAGAGTATTATTTGAAATATAATAGAGTTTAGCCCTAGTAAGTTGATGAGATGAGACTTGATTGCATCAACTGAGTTTTATTTGAGTGATAGACCATTTGAGAATGGTTCATATGTAATGGGTTGTGTAATATTCTATAAAAAATGTTATTGATAAAATCCCAAAATCTTATATTTCTTAGAACTCATTGCAAAGTACTTTCTTTAATTTTTGTTCGAAGCCCTTGGCTGAGTTGGTTAGGGACATCAAAGTCTTCTGTTCCGAGTGAGAGTGAGTATGTTTCAAATAAATCAACCCTATCATTAATCACTTGCTTCAATAACCAGCTGTTCAAACCATGTTTTACGTTTTTTATTTTTTATTTGAGTGTAGGCATTTTGGTTGAGTTAGGTTGACTCAGTTTTTTTTTTTTTTTTTTGTGTGCTTGTGTGGGTTGAAAAAGGAAAAAAATCATAATAGATTTAGGCCTCTTAATAGGTCTGAAAACTATGAATGGTTAGAAGGCCCAAATCTATCATGGATTTTATAGACTCAAAGGGCATTCATTGCACACCATATCATTGGTGTCTTTGTATGAATAAAATATCTGGAACAACAATTTGTATCGTGCGGGGCTTATGCAGGATAATTTATCTTTATCATGGAATAGATTATGTATGAATCACGAGAAAGTTTTATCTAGATATGACCCCTTTTTTAATGTAAGATGAGAAGAAGGGTGACCAGTGGAATAGGTCAGCTTTTTCTTACTATAAATAAATCTTGGCGCCTACCTCAACATACAAGGGAGTATCTAAAAATTCTACCAAAAATATGGAGTTTCCAGAAAGAAATTTTGAAGGATGGTCCCACCACAAGTTTGCAAATAATAATAATTATTATCATCTAAGTCTTGTCCCAACTATATTAGGATTAGCTCCATAAATTCTTTTTCTCCATTCTGATATATCCCGAGTCAAATCCTCAAATAAGTTGCATTTTTTTTAAGTTTATTTTTACTATCTCCTCCATCTACGTCCTCTCTGCCCTACCCATCCCTGTTAGTGACTTATCAACCAACATAGTCAAAATTTTTCTTACTGGCGTCATTGCTTGCTTGCATTAGACATGCCCAAATATGGTACAATTTAGTCATGTTTGAGCCGTGCCATTAATTTTAGATTGAGCTGTGAATACGCATTAGGGGCAGTAAGGACTCAGCACTGTAGATAACATGTATAGCCTCAATTGGAACAGAACCCATTTATTAATTGAGGTGAACATGTCAACCTGAATCCAATCGAGAGATTTGGAAGTTGAGCTCCAACCCTTAAATAATACGTTGGGCATGAGTTGGGTGGCAGGCAATAATGCAATAAATGAGGTTTGGATTGGTTGACAGGATCAAATGGAAAAGAGGGGCTAAACAGAATCCAATCCGGTTAATGATTGGGTTAGAAATGTAATCCAACCTTAAAATATAAATGGGTCAACCTGAATGCAAAACTACCCAGCTTGGGTCCAGCTTTGTTAAGCTAGGCAGGTCGGCCATTGTCCCCTCTAATCTAAATTGAAAGACAGCTCAGGTGGTCCAGAAGAGCCTCCATGCAACACACTTGTACTTGGATCAAATCCCAAAAAGCTGAAGTGTGAAAAAATGCACATACTAGTATCCAAACGGTTTGGGTTGAGATGGATATACATGTTTAAGTCTTGACCCATTTATTAACAGGTCATGTATGCCCCAACCTCAACCTGACGTGGAATTAGTTAGGTTTATATAAAGGGGTCAAGTGGCTTGGGTCGAAGTAGGCGGGTCGGTCATGTCCAATTTGTTTGAGGGTCAAAATTCCCTAACCAAAAACAGACCAACACATGATGCGGGTCAGGTTTGGGTTCGATTTTTTACGTTGGATACTAGTTGGGTCAGATTCTGCTGCCCCGATTTCTGGTCCAACAAGTATTTTCTTTCTTGGGCCCATTCATGAGATTCATGAGCACCGCCTTCCATGGTTAGCCCATTTCATCATTTGATTCATTTAAATCATGGGGCCAAGTTGCAAACCCACAAAACTGTAAAAAAAAACAATGGTAAATATCGAAAAACTGTATGTTTTTAAAGCTAGGAATGATAATATCTTCAACAAGAAGTTTGGATATGGGGATCCAAGCTGTTGATTTTGATGGCCCACTATTTGTGGGCCAAAATTCAATATAAAGGTTTAGGGATTATCATATGGGTAAGGTTTTTGAGACATTAATAATAGTCTCATGGTCTGGGCAGGGCCGACCCAATCAGATCATGCTCCATATGGGTTTGGATTCGGGCTGTTTCGTTTGGACTGTTATGTTGGACTGGGCCTATTTTATGGACCAATGTTAAATGGACCAAGCATGGCCTTTTGAATGCTTAAAGGTCGTAATATCAGCCCTACCCATCCAAATATATAGCATCATGGGTACATGCACTTTGCAGGTGGGCTGGGCGACTTGGACTTGAACCATAGACCTGAGAACCAAATGGGCTGGGCTTGGACAAGGCTCGCTCAGCCCAAACCAGTCTGTGATTACAGGTAGGTATGGGCCATCCAATGTGCAAAATGTTATGGGAATGAATCAGAGTAACTATTACCATTAACTAGTGGGGCCCTAATCTGAAAAGATAAAGTTAATTGGAAAATTCATGTTAATGAGCGCAATGGAGAAATACCAGCTTATGTACTTGCCTAAATTTTTTGTTAAGTTGAGCAATTACAATCATTCATTGTTCTTGTGAAATTCAGCAGAAGTTTCATTAGAAAAAAAAATTAAAGAAAATTACATAACAAATACATAAAACTTGTCTGAAACTTTGCACCTAATAAAATATTGTGGGGAGGGGGTGCAATTTAAACTTTTCTCAAATACAGGTGGGGCCTTCAGTCCCAGGCCCTTGTACCCGGGTTCAACCCCCGTCATGTGCAAGAGAGAGTTATTGGGAGAAATCATTTGGGCAGTTTAAACTTTTCTCAAATGCAGGTGGGGGCTTCAGTTCCCAGGCCCTTGTACCTGGGTTCAGCCCCCCTCACGTGCAAGAGAGAGTTATTGAAAGAAATCATTGGAACTTGAGATAAAATAATGGTATTTTTGTAAATAATAATATACTCATTTTGTTTAATAGATGTAAGGGCAATGTTGTCATTTACATAAAAATCCAAGACAAATCTCATGGTGGCTGTACATTCTTGTTATGAATATTGATTTTAGGGACATGAAAGGTATTAAAAAAAGGTAGGAGCTTATTTACAAATACTAAAACCTCAATAAAAAATTCAGTTTCTCAGTTAGTATCACCATGACATTATATCAAACAGTTACAGTGAAACTTTCTGGGTTGGCTCAAGGTTACTAAAAACTACAACCCAAAAAGAGACAGGTATACATAAAAAGCAGAAATTCAGTTTTTAAGTTATACACAGGATAACATTTTATCAAACAGTAGAATAAATATATATATATATATATATTTGGGTTGCCTCACCCATGCAAAAGAAATCAACCCAAAAACATGTAGGTATTCACACAAATGAGAAATTGAGTTTCAAAACGGCACTTAATCAAACATTTACAAGTCATTTCTCTTGAGGGCCTCAATTTGACAATCCTTTGTATTTTCAACCAATCAATTAATTGGTGGCAAGGAGGAAATTGATCAAATAAAATCGTCAAGAAAACGAGGAATTTAAAAAAGGAAGAGACCAGAATGAACTTGATTCAGATATAGTTGAAATTCATATGGATATTTTTTTTAACAATAGAAATTTATATAGATACTTGCCAAATCTAACAGAAACACGTCATAACTTCCATACCTAAAAATGTTAAAAAAAAAAGAAATAAAAATGAAATGAATGAATCTCCTACCAAATCTTTGATCTATAAAACTATAGCAAAATCTAACAAAATTGTGAATAACAACAAGAATATTAGAAGTCAAAAACAAAATAGACGGGAAAATTTGATCTAGCAAAAAGCTCAAAAATATATAATCCTTGCCAGATCAGCCATTGATTCAACAAACTTTGACGATTGCTTGTGTTTTCTGTCATGTCCCCCGAATCCAATTAGAAAATAAATCGGATCCGGGGAGTGAAATTCGGGGCTAATTAAAATTTTTGCCCGTTAGGTCCAAGGATCGTAAGTCCACTGTGAGGATATTGTATTTCAAACCTCAAGTAATACAAAAACTGCGGAATTCTTACAATTCGAGGCATAATTAAATATCAAACAATGGATACTAAATCTCATTTATTAATTTCAAGTTGCAAATAAACAATTAAAGTTAAACAAATGTTAATTTAATTACAGTGACCATCCCAATAACTAAGGCCATAAAATAAACTGAAGTCAATGGAATAAAGGTCTAACGATGAAACAATAAAAGAATAAATATAAATCCAGAGTATGTCCCCAAATGTGTCACTCTCGTGCCGGATACGATGACACTACTCTACGTCATCGGCACGCCACTCTCGCTCCTCCTCTGCTGGTTAGAGATCCTCTGGGATCTCCTCACCTGCCTGCTCCTCATAGATGTACTCACCTAGAGTGTCTGCACACCAAGGAACAGAGTCAACGACATGTTGAGCAATAGATAAGCAAGGGACAATAATAACATAACATGCATCAAGTAAGAGTAAAGACAAGGACAAGGTCATAAGAGTACAATAAAACAATGCTAAGCATACTGCATGAGTAATAATCATTACAGTCAATAATAAGAAATCTAACATCATCTAACAATCACCACTATCCAAAACATGCAAATGCAATAATCAAGTGGGAGACTCCGAGGATGTCCAAGCCACCTCCCGGGGTACCAGTAACAATCCCAATCCGAACTATTGATACCAAAGTCCGGCTCTAGGGGGATCCAAGCTCCCGGTCCTGGGAATAGTAGCACGGTCCAAGCCCTCTCCCAACTATTCAACACCATAGACGCCGTCCAAGCCGACTGCCCACCCCGATGTCCGAATAACCAGCCTATCAATAACAACCCCCAAACTGCAGTTGGCCATGACATGCAAACAATAATAAAGTTGTGCTGACACAAGGAAAACCAAGATAAGCGAAAACCAAAACAAGCAAGTCTGACTAGTTTATCCAGCATGACATGAAAATAGGGATTATATCTTTCAAAACAATACAAGACAAGTCAAGCACATAAGATAATCCCTTATAACTAGCCAATCATGTTTATCTATTCTTGACACGGGATCCTAAGGTACACTCTAAGTCAGGTCCAAGTCCTAATTCTATAGGAGATTATGTTTCATAGTTAATTAAGTGTTTTATGCCAAGAGAGTGTATAAGGAATAATAACAACGGATACAGTTAACAAGTCAAGGGAGATGTTATAATCCAATCCTAAGCAAGTGGTGTCATTCGTGTATTCAATATGTTCTAACGGAGTATGTGTGGAATTGGATCAACGATGCTTCTAAAAATTCCCTTGGTGTACAATTATGTCAGGCATCTGTTGATTTAGTTTCATACGCATTCGGTTACTCCATGTTTTAGTACACGAATACCTAGACACCTATCAAAGCATACCAAGTCACATGCTTTGATTCAATTTCATTAATGGTCACATGAAGTAGGTTAAGGGTTTCCAATCATCTAAGTCCCCAAACCTAGGTTAACAGTCTTGTTTCCAACAAAACATGGTCTGAATTATTAATCTCCATTATTTCCTTATTTCTCGATCTCCGATTGTCGCGAAACATGTACCATTGGATTCTACATTCAATGAGCTTTCCAACGATATATGGTTCGCTAAAATCCGACGAACAATTCAAAAGATATGGCCTTGGAAACTTGCCCAAACATCAATCAAATTCCGAGAGTTCGAACTCTTGGAGGGAGAGTTCGAACTCTCGCTCTCCAGGCCAACACATCAGCAGAGTCAAACGTTCAAATGTCTGAGAGGGACGTTCAAACGTTTGACGTCCAGTTTCCCAACGTCCGAAGTCTCGAACGTTCGAACGTTCCAGCCTCTCAACCCAAACGTCCGAAGAGTCCAACGTTCGAACGTTCAACACTTCCACGCCAGACATCCATAGACTCCGACATTCGAACGTTCAGAATGAACGTTTGAACGTTCAATCACAGCCATTCTCCTGTGAGTCCCAATGTTTGAAACGTTCGCGTGCAGAAACCCAAATTTTGAGGTTTTTCCATTCCAAATCCTCTCCATTCCATTCCAACCCATTCCAAACCCTTCCAATGGTTATACCTGCACGAAATTGAGCCACCATGCTCTCCCAACAATCCATTCCATCCATTTACATCCGTTTTAATCAATTAAAACATTTAGGGATTTTCGATTATCAATTGACACAATCAAAAACCTAATCTAGCATGTTATGCTTCGAATCAAAACCAAACAACTTGGCATTAGGGTGTTCTATCATATGATCAACATCAATCAAATAAACAAGTATCAATGTTAAATTGTAAATTGCATATCTACTTGCCTCAACCAAGAAGAATATGTGATTGGGAAAAATTTAAGGAGAAACCTTCTATTACGAAATCCTCGAATCTAACCAAACCAAACGCAACCTAGAACACAATGAGAAGAAAAGAGAGGAAAAGATCGAGATCAAACCTAAACCTAACCAAAAGAGAGGATGATTGAATATGAGGGTGAGAGAAATCTTACCAAACTAAGATAAATGGAAAGAGGAGATCGCGAGGAAGAAGATGTGCGGTTCGGATCTTCAAGATTCCCTCTCCCAAGAGTTCTAGGCTTGAGAAGATGAAGAGGAAGAAAAAGGGGCTGCTGTAGCTCTTTTGTTGCAGAGTTTCGTAATGAAACTAGGGCTAATCCCTGTTTAAGAGAAGAAGGAAGGAAAAATGACAAGTTTGCCCTTAAGTGGGTCCGGTGAAAAAATGGACCACTTGAGGGGTTTCTGATCGTCGGATCGCGACGAGCCAAGAGACAAGAATGATCAGCGAAATGAGACCTTTCCAACGAACTCAAAAAATCAAGGCGATTGGAATTTCCAGAAAAATACTCAATTTTCCCTAAATTGCAAACTATCCCCCTGCTATAATCAAACGAACTCGGAGTCGCATGAAACTTTGCAAACAATATTCTAATGCTAAAAGAAACTCATTCTTGGTCTAAACTCACTTAATTATCTAACAATACATTAATTATAATAAATACAAAATAAATATGTCAACGGGCCTACTATTGGGCCCAACTGACCTAGTAAGGTCGCGGACCTTACATTTTCTGCTAGTGTAATTGGATTAAACATATCTAATATAGTAGCATTAATACTTAGATAGCATTTGGTTTGTTGTAATGAAGGTCGGAATGGAATGGTTATTACAACGAAGTGATCATTTCCGCGTTTGGTTCGCAAAAAAGCGGCGGAATGACCATTATTTCCTAAATCACCATTCATTTATGTAATGGAATCATCATTGAGCTGAAGAGGTAAATGAATAGTCATTCCATTCCTTTATAATTTTTCTTGAGACCAAAATGCCCCTTTATCACATCAAATTGTGGATGTTATTTTTAAACTTACGGATGAATGTTAACTTAATTTCTTTATTTAGCTAATTTAAGTGATATTTAAGTTTAGTAATGTGTTATTTAGATATTTGATGATGTTTAAGCTGTTGTAAATGATGTTTTAGGTGTGTTATTTTGTGGTTATTTTAATGGTAATCCATCAAAATAGGTAAATAATTATATCTTGGGTCACTTGAAATATGAAAAATTTTAAAAATAAAAATTCTAATAAGGGTATTTTGGTCAGTTTTATGTAATTTTTATTCCATTTTGAACATCATTCCAGCGTACCAAATGCAAGAACAGGAATAAGAATTCTATAACTGGATTGATTTTTCAGTAAAACTAAACGTTGGAATAGAAATGACCATTCCTTCCTCATTTCATTCCACACTCATTCCATTCTACATTTCATTCCTGCCTAAAACCATTCCAGCGAACCAAACGCTACCTTAATGAAACTTTTATGGATCCTTTAATGAAAGAAAACTCAACCATACACAACCGATATAAACACCCCACACCATGCCCTAGCTGCCCTACTCAACTGAAGGAAAATCTAACAGCTGAAGGACTCATAGTATCATTGTCCAACAAACTCTGCTCCGTATACTCACCTATTTAAGTTTATCTATGAAGTAGTAATTCTTTATAGGGTATTATTACAATGGCGGACTCAGAATTTTCATTTGGGTGGTGCGGGCAATGCTCAAGCTAAGAAATAAAATAATAAAACAATAAAATGTAAGGCATTATTTAAGGATTTTCCCGAACCTCGCAAGTGTGGTCGCACCCGTGCAGTTGCACTTAGGTTTCGCCACCTGGGTATACTTCAAAACAAATATTAAATTAATTATTCATTGATGTGGCCATAATCCAATAAAGAAAATCACACCATCTCCCTACAGTAACTACGGTTGCATGCACGCCATATTTGTTAATATCGTTTCAGACCTTATTTCGCTCTGGCCTGCAAAATGAAAAGTTCCGGCCGATTCGGGATTTCGGTGAAACTTTTCAAAATTACATTTCGGGGAAAATATAACATAATATATACATATATAAGTAAAAATAAAATAAAAAAAGTAATAAATATCAATTTAATCCATTATAGTAATTTTTTTGGAATTATATTTTAGGAAAATATAAGAAATGCAAAATATATATGTGTAAAAAAAGTTCAAAAAAATTAGGTAAAATTCCATTTCGGCAGAAAAGTCACAGTTCAGTCGAGATCCTGAGTTTCGGTCGAGATTGACCGAAATTCAAACCGAAAAGTTTGGGCCAAAATTTTGTTTCGGCCACTTAACCGAAACGAAAAATTTCGGCTATTTCTGCCGAAACGGTACGAAATTAATAACTATGATGCATGCGCCCTCACTTGGGGTTTATAGAGAATTGAAATAAGGAGTGCCAAAAAAAAATTTAATAAGATGAAATAAGAAGTCATGAAGAGGCAATCAACAAAAAGTGGTTTCAGTTATAAAAAAAAAAAAAAACACTCTTACCTTTTAGCTTTAGATTCTTTTGGAGAGATGGGGGAGAGGAGAGACGAGACGAGACTGATTTTTTAGCTGGAGAGAAGAGATGAAACTGTTTTTGAAATGATCTGTTTTTTCAAAGGATTATCTTCGCTTCTTTGTAGTGGCCCAATAAATATCCCCAACCAGTTAAGCCACAACTTATGATCCATGCAAGTAGGGCCCACTTGAAATGTGTAGAAAAACGAAAGAAGCACACCATTTCTTCTCTTTTATAATTCGCTTCTTTGAAGTGGCCCAACAGATGTCACCCACTAGTTAAGCCACAGGGTGTATAGATATAGATGTATAGACATTTCTTCTCTATTATAAGGGTGTATAGACAGTTCTTCGCTTTTATAAGGGTGTGTAGCTATATAGATATAGATATAGATATAGATGTATAGATTTATAAGGGTGTATAGATGTATAGATAGATGTATAAATGTAGATGAACTAAGGCAAGCCAAGATTAGCTCGACAACAAATTTGCATCAAGTAGCCAGATTTTGTGGTCTATTCTAGCCCAAGTCAAGCTTGACAAGCCCAGCTTTGCCCGACTTGACTCCACTTTTCAAGGCTTGAGCTGCTCCAGCTTAATCATAAGCAAGAAGAGCCAGCTGAACTCATGGCCGAATTGATTTATTTTCTCTAATATTTCAATGCATGGAGCCCATTGGTTTGCATGGAATTAGAGATTCTTAAAAATGTATTATTAAAAGTGGCTGAATTTGAGCAAATAAAGGTGAGGATCCACAAATGACCATCAAATAATCTAAAGTAACATTTTTACTTTTTGTTTAGAAGAAGAGGGCTTTTTAGTCTTTTTATCATTTAGTGTCGTGA
Organism: Persea americana; assembly: GCA_029852735.1. NCBI lineage: Eukaryota > Viridiplantae > Streptophyta > Magnoliopsida > Laurales > Lauraceae > Persea > Persea americana. Next base: position 16,075,265 of record CM056811.1, on the reverse strand, counting down.
GATTGTAGCATCTTTACCTTTTTTGATTAAAAAAAAGAGGGTATTTTGTCATTTAGCGTCATAAGAGAGTAACTTTTTGACTTTTTTGAAAAATAAAAGAAAAAGGTGGTTTTCTTGTCATTTAGCATTTTTTGATTTACCCCCCTCTTTTTTTTTTTTTTTCTTTCTTGATTTGACTCTTTGCAAACAAGACCGAGGAGTTAGAAAATGAATAACCACCAATCACAACCTAGCAACTCAAATCCTACCACCATGAAATCAAATGTTTGGAAAGTGAGTGTTTTATCTGTCTCCATCTTAAATCATCCACCCCACACCTTTTTAACAGTCCTTTGTTTGAACAAATTTTGTCATGATTTTTTAGGAATTCAATTCCATACAAACGAACAAGCGACAAATATATATATATATATTTATATATGGGGCTAGCTCTCTTAAGCTCAAGCTTAGGATAAGGTAAGCTCAAGTTTGTGGTGGGGCCCACATGGGGATGGGGATGGGGGGATTTTAAGGACTCCGTATGATAATTCTCTTTGCAAAAAATCAACTCCAACCGTAATTTCTATCATCTTCATATGAGCCCAAAAGTTTAATGGTCAACGGTCCATTTGGATCGATACATAGTCGATCCAACGGTTCAGACAATTCGGATCTGACCGAAAGTTGGTGGACATGTGCAATTTAGGGAAGGTCATGTGTTTGGTCCATTTGGATAGACCAAAGATAGGCCCTATAAGTAGGGAGCTTACAAAATTTTATCCTAAGCTTGAGCTTAAAAGAGCCTTGCTCTTTATATATGGGGCTAGTTTTTAGGAGAAAAGTCAAACCTATCGTACATGGAAAAAGAAAATACGTGAGAACCATTTCTTTCTTCCTGTTTCTCAACAAACCCTCCACATCTCCTTCTTTGACTGTCCTCAAGCCAATTTTCTCTCGTCCTTCGTCCCTTCCTATTTGACTCTTCATCTCTCTCCAAAGGCATGCTTTAGTGACTGATACGAAAAGGAAAAAGATGGATGGGGAAAAATAAAATGAAAAGATAAATAGAAGAGAGAGAGAGAGAGAGAGAGAGAGAGAGAGAGAGAGAGGAGGGATTGAGAGACAAAGGAGAGGAGGAATTCAAAGGTAATTCTATAGTTTTGTGTGTCTATAGCTGGTTTGTAGTTTTGAGTTTGTTGTGGGTGGTTTTAAGGGTGTGCTGGTACCTGTTGTTGTTTAGTTATCTTCTGGTTGTCTCCTTAATGAGATTATCTTTCTCGGCAAAATAATAATAATAATAATAAAAACAAACACAAAGCATCATCTTTTGATACCTAAAATTCATCTTATGAGTTTTTTACGACCTCATCGAATTTTTTGTCAGATTGAATTTATATAATTTTTATCAAATTATTCGACTCGAGACACCTATTTTTTAAAAGAGTCTATTTAAAAAAGATCTCTTTAGCACTTATTTGGGTTCGATTTGTTCGAAACAAATAAGATTTGCCAAACATGCCCTTAGACTGCAGTATAGTCAGATTTCCATCTACCACTATATTGATTGCTGCATTGCGTTAAATGTTCCTAACTCGGATAAAAAGGATGAGGATTAATGTTAATTAGGTATATACTCGGTACCAGAGTAAACAAAATAAAAAATTGATTTTATTCTTTTCAAGTCTTGGGTCTTGCCCTTGTCTTGTCCTACCCTACCCTTCCCGAGGGCTGGGTAAGGGCTTAGGTAGTGCAACTAAGGGCTGTGGCCGGGCTCTCATATGTTGAGGGTGCCCTTCAACAGCCCTAACCCGCAGGCTTGAATTCTTTACTATGGAGTCCAGCCCAGATGATAAGCCCAGTACGGCCCATATGAAATGAGGCTTGAGTTGAGGTTCCCTAGGGTTTTGCCCGGCCCAAGTTGCATGACTAAAGGCCTACTCGGTCTCGATCTCTCTCTCTGTTTCTCTATGTGCTGTGAAGCTAGATCACAGAAACCCTAGATTCTAGAAACAGCACATGCCCAATTGGCACGAATCGGATCCTCATATCCGTCTATTTTAATACATTTGAACGATTGGATCATAGATTAAGATCTGTATAGGTTTTTGGGTTTTGATTCTGTCTTCTCTCGTGAAGGATCGATGGCAAAAGGAACTGAAGCCACAGCGATGGAAATCGATGGTGGGAAGTCTGAAATCTCTGAGAAAATCAACCCAAAGTTCTCAATCAATGGTCTCAATCTCAATTTCTTGACCTTCTTTGATTGGAAGCTCTTTTTTTTTTTTTTTTTTTTTAAAGGTCAAGTTTTTATGCAATTTTCTTTCTGTTTTATTGTTCTCTCAGTGTTGCAGCTGTTGAAATCGGCTCAGATGCAGCATGGATTGCGGCACGGGGACTACACGCGATATCGGTATGGGTTTGTGTCTGTTGTTTGGTGAATTTGCAGTGGTTTTGGATGTCAGATGTTGTGTTGAAATTGCTGGTTATTGATTTAGTTGATTGTTTTTCTTGGGGTTGGTGTGGGAGAATGGGAACAGCATTAAGGAGCCTGTTTGTTTGTTTAATCAGTATTGAATTCCTAGGATTTCTATGAAGTGACTATCAAATATATCTCACACATTAATCTGGTGAATTAGATTCTTGGGAAGCGATGGTTTCTCACACATTACTCTAGTGAATTTGATTATTGGAAAACGATGGTTCCATCTGACATCTCCACATTAGAGCCTTCACCCCTTACCACTTTAATACTTATTTAATAAAACCCTATTTGCTATGACCTTTTAGGAATTTGATACAATGTTGGTGCAGAAGTGCTATTTCTGTGTCTTTTTAGTGACCCAAATGTCCAATCAGGTTGTTAGAGGCTTGGGAGGGGAAAAATTCTGTTCACATGCCTTTACACGGGGATTTCAGATACAGCCTTTGAGTGAAATGGACTAGGAAGTTCAGATCCGGGAACTTGTCGCTTTATACAATGCTTGGCCTGATTTTTTTTTTTTTTGGGCTGCAGGGCTCATGTCTCTATTGAAAATAATTTATGCTGCGCCTACTAACACCTTCAGGTTTTGATATGAGTGGTTAGCTAAAGAAACTTAGCAGTCTTGTCAGACCGTCTGTTTGCCGAGATGAGTCCGTAGCCATTTGATTATTGGTAGGTAAATTGCTAGAGGATAGTTAGGGTCCATTGCCTATCCATAGTGGGTTGCCACTATATTGATTGGTTGCATGAATCAAGAGAGAATCAGCTTGTTTTGACTTTGGAGTTTTTACTTGAATGAAAATTGTAGTAAGTTGAGTGAGCATTTTACATCACCTTTCATGAACTGTTTTGTGCTTGGTTGGCCCAATCACATCTGACATATAATCAGTAAACTTTTCACCATTGTATGAGGATCATTGGCTATATTGTTTTCTACGGCCTATTTGTAGGTTGTGGATTAGGCATCTTTTATGATTTGATTGGACATTTTGACATTGATTAAATTTTAGATTGTGCTCAACATTACAAGTTTAGGCAGGGGATGGAAAAGAATAGAAGAATCCAATGTGAATGCCTAGCATGGGAACTTGCAATTGACGAATAAGATGGTGATTGGAGACGGGCCCCACTTTATTCTATAGATATAAAAAATAAGCGGGGCCATTTCCTTGGGCTACTTCCAACGTTAAAAGATTGGATGGTGATTGGAATTCAGATTATCCCAGGGGAGAAAAAAATGCTTTGGGAGTTTGATGTTGGATCTGTTGCTAGCATGATTTAATCATTGGATTTGAGTGACCAACCTACAATTGGGACCTACACTGTAAGAAATAAACTTCGGTTATTGGATGATAGGAAATGACCCATTTACTCTCCTATGATGGTATTATATGTGTGTAATAATAAACAAATACTACTCATTATTGATTATCATAATTCATATATTTGAATATCATTTATCTTTTGATTTGATCGTAGCTAGTTTGGAGATTTAGAGTAGATCTCTTTTAGCAAGCCTGTGATTGATGGACAAGGCTCTGTTATTGTTATTGTTGTTGTTGTGGTTGTTGATGATGATGGTGGTGGTGATGATTTTATTTACCTAAATATTCTTAGCATCACGCCAAGCATAGAGCCGATCATCATACTTCAGAATTGAAAAGTACTTCCCATTTGTTGCAAGAAAATTACTCTCAACTGCAATTGTTTGTTGAGTTCCCTAGGAAGAATGGTGTGGAGGTTTTAGGACTTCCTAGAGTAAAGGCGTTTTGTTGGACTACCAATAAATTTTCACTTTAGGACACCTTAAGAGATGAGAATATGCCTTAACATTTGTTTAATTTGTTGGTTGAGCAAAGAGTCTTTGTATCATCCTTTTGTTTATTTTGAACAGCTCAAGCTATTAGACCTTTCCTTTTCATATCCCTTTTTGAGTTGTCATTTATTTTATCGCCCTTATTTTAGTACCTCATGAGTGGTTGGTGTTTAAGCCATTTCTTGAATATAGGCCAAGTTGTTTGAAAATGCTACTTTTGCTGTTGCCATGGGCATCTAGAAGGAAAGACAGGAAAGGATCTTTTTAGGTTAGTGGTTGACTATAGGAGCCGAAGATATTGAGTCTATGGCCGTTTTCACTCTAAATACAATTGGCAGTTACTTATTCAAAGAGAATGCAATAATTTGTGTACTTTATATTTTCTGGCAAACATAGAAATGTTTAATAACTTAAATAATGTAGATTTTCAAAAATAAAGACAGGAAAGGCTATGAGGCCAGATGGCATTGCAATAGAGGCTTGGAAATGCTTTGGAGAAATTGGATGTGTTTGGTTAACTAGGCTCTTTAATAAGATATTAAGAACAGAGAAATTGCCAGATAAATGAACAAGTGTTGTAGTACCTATATACAAGAACAAAGGAGATATACAAAGTTGCACAAAGTGTTGTGGGACTAACTTATGTCACACTATGAAATCATGGGATAGAGTAATGGAGCAAAGACTTAGACAAGTGACCAAGATATATGAAAATCAATTTGGTTTCATGCTGGGGAGGTCAACTATGGAAGTTGTCTTCTCACTTAGCATAGAGAAAACTTCTTCTATTCTTAAATAAGGAGATTTTGGTAGTGTGAGAGGCACTGGTGGTATTCAAAGATAGAGTTTTGAGGCTCCTGCTTATTTAAGTTGAATTAGAGTATGTTGTGAATTGTGCAGTGTATGGTGCTAGGCCTGTCAATCTGGGCCTCTGACGAGTGGGACTGGCCAGCCCACAAAAATGAGCAATGTATATGCCCTTTGTACATTATGTATGTGACATGTATATGCATTAGTTATTAATAATCTATAAAGTGACTTTTCTTAAATAATCCATGGCTTTGAACCTGCTGTCATTAGTTTCAAAATGAGAATGCTTTCTTTTACACACTCTAGGTTGTTCATACAACTTATTCCAAAGCGTCGTTAATAAATGTAGATTTGGCCATCCTTTTTTTTTTTTTTTTTTTTTTTTTTTAATGACAAATGAAATTTGTTAAGAAGACACTTCTTTCCTATTTACTTAATCCATCGATAATCAGTCATCGTTATAGTTAAATTCACATTAGGCTGCAGATTATGAACCTTATTTCATTCCGTTAATTTGTAGAATGCCCATGCCATTCTTGAAATGAATTTCACCAACAACAAATTACATTGTTTAGCATTGGATTGACAGTTGATGAAAATCAAAGAAAGAATTTCTCTTCTTTCAGCCTGGCCCTTGAACATAAAGCAAGGGCCTAGTGAGTGCAGGCTCACTGAGGGCTTTCATCCGGCGTGGTCCTAGCTCACATATGTGAGGGAGGGTAAGGGCATGGGCCTTTGACGGCCCATGTGTTGAAGTAACCAGGTGGCAGTGTGTATGGCTAGACAGGGACTTGCTGGTGATGTTAGTCTGTTATGGTTATAGGTTAATCTTATTCTTGTTTTTTATTATTTTTTGGACAATTATATAGTATTGAGTGAGAGTTTCTCCTTTGGATTATATGCTTGTTGATGGAAGAGTTACATTTTGTTTATGTACAAAGTGCATTCCTCATATACCATGTAGTTCTTTTTCGCTTCTTTATATTGTTTTTCCAATATAAATGATTTTTTTTCTAATGATCTGAAAAAAATGCCTGTTCAGTCTGTCTGAGCTTACATTGGATGGACTACAGCCCACGGTTCATGTTGATCTGACAATCCCAACCCTTCATTTGGAGGATTGTGTTTTTTGTTTTTGCCTTTTTCTTTCCGGGGATTACTTATTCATTTGGGTTTTTTTTTGGGAAGGAAGGAAAGGTAATAGTCATACCATCTTTTACTGTCCTAAGAAAGTCCTGCAAATGAATGGTTAGGGTTTTCTAATTGGTATAAATTTTGGGTTGTGACATCGAACGTAATTAGTTCAGGAGACTCACGTATGCTTGTCACATTAAAGATCCAGTCACTGGTGAAGCGCTTGAAATTTTTGTTTGTTTCATGGTATTTCTTCTTTTGAAGAAGATGAATACCACAAACTTTTTTTTTTTTGAAAGATAAGATGGTCTTTCATTTTCCCTAAAGATCAAAATTTACACAAGGATAGCTTTCAAATCGAAAGTATCCAATGGGCATACCCCATTCAAACAAGACTACAAAAATAGCCCACATCCCGGGCATAGGAAAACCATAAAAGAAAAGGCCACATCCTGGGCACAGGAAATCCAAATACGAGTAGCCCACATCCTGGGCCAGGACTCTATTGATCACCAATCATATTCAGTCCTGTTGAGGTGAAGTGAGCTGGGATCAAAGTGACCCTTTTGATTTGCTTACTAAGAGCCTTAGCACGTGGAGAAATAGGGTCATAGAATACCCTAGAAAAATGTAGTAAAACTGCCTCCACTTTCCTTGCATCAAATCGATGTTTCCAATCGGACATAGATGGGTTTCTTATAGTTTTGGTAAGGAGACTTTCCATCTCTAAATGGATCACATTGAGATCAGCTGGAATCAGTTGAATCAACGATGTCACCATTGGTAAAATTTATCATCGGGAACAATGTGAGCAGATTTTGCATGGCCCTTTGGGTCCCAAAGAATACCAATGAGTGCTGGTTGAATATGAAAAATTGAAAATCTCCAACCCTCATAAATCTGATTAGAAGGTTAATGAGTTTTAAAAAAAGTTGGGGTAGATTCCATAGGCTAGCAAGTATGTCTGGCAACCTTACTTTAAGGAAAACAATCCGATTGTGGATTTGTCTCGAGATAATTTTGAAAGATCTGTTTTGGTCCCTTAAACACTTTTGAAAATATTCGAAAGTTTCTTTCCTCCACCAGTGCCATACAAATGCAGGAAAAATAAGCAATGCAAGAGTTCGAATGCCAGCATGATTTTGATCTAAATGTTCTGTCATCTCCCATGTACTTTCACAGAATACACAGCAGGAATCACATTGCACATTTTGCCGAAGGAGAAAGTCTCTAGTCTTGAGACACCCTTGGAAAATCATCCATGCACATAGAGAATGTTTCTTGATACAACCCTTGAACCGTATTAAATCTGTCCAAATAGGGGCAGTATAATTATTCAACTTGCAGATAGCTACATAAGCAGATTTAAGAGTGAACTGGCCATGGTCCTCTAATGTCCAAATGATTTCATCTTCAAAGGCAACTTCAGGCTCTACTTCAATTTGGATTTTGGTCCACAAAGAGATTTAAGTCTTCCGAGGTAGGTGGAGGTAAACTCCAACGATCTCTCTCAATGAATCTATCCACTAGAATATCAGCTCCTATGCGTAGACCATATGCCCCGGTCTCCAATTTGATCATGCAGGCGCCCATGTCTCATCCATGGGTCTTTCCAAAACATAGTTTTGCGCCCATTCCTGATGAGATAACGAATATGAGGAAGGACATCCTCTCTCATCAATAAGATACATTTCCACCCCGATGAAGCAGAAGACGGAATCCCCACATCCCAGAGAGATCTCTGCTTTATGTAGTTTACCTTGATCCAGCAATTCCAGCTAGTATCTCTTTTTTGGATTATATTCCAAACTTGTCTCGTTAATGCTGCCTTATTCATCTCAAATACTAATGTTATCCCTAATCCTCCCAAAGAAATAGGTAGGCAAATCCGATACCAAGCCAAAGGATGAATCTACCTAGTTGACCAGTCATTCCAAAAGAAGTTCCGAATGGATTTATCCATTGCATGTAATACGGATTTAGGCAAGAGATACACCGTAGCCCAAAATAGATGGAGTGTGGATTGAGTTGATCTAATTAGTTCCACTCTCCCAGCATAAGAGAGGATCTTTGACTTCCATCCAGATAGCTGCTTTTTAAATTTGTCTAAAAGAGGTTGACAATTAAGAGAGTCTCTTCGATGATAAAGGCATCCCCAAATATTTAATTGGCAACTGACCAGCTTCTACCCCAAGAATAGTAGAAATAGCCTCCATATCAGATTGCTCACAATTTGAGAAAAACATAGTGTTTTTCTGCCAACTAATAGACGGTCCAGAAAATTTGTAGAAATTATCCAGGAATGCTTTCAAGTTTCTGGCCACCAAAGGAGTACTCGGACTAAATGTAATGACATCATCTGCAAATAATAAATGGGAGACAGAAAAATCCCTTTTCCTAAATGGTGTAGAGACAAGCATTGAATTTGCACATGTTAGCACAGCTGAAAAAAATTCCATGACAATAGTAAAGAGGAAAGGTGATCGAGGGCAACCTTGCCGTTGTCCCACTATATCTATAAACAATATGTTTTTTTCCCACTATATCTCTTATGGCACCGCCTTCATCGGCTAAAAATCATCCACAGAGATATTTTAATGGCCATCTAACTAGAAAACTCCGACAGCTGCTCTTTAACCTGAAAATGATACCATAGTACCTTACCAAAAACAAATATTGGAACTCCGTATTAGTAACCTAATCATTCCAGTTGAAACAACTTCTCCACTTGCCCCATTCTCTTGCCACTGTATTCATTTATATCTAATTTTTGTCTTGGTAATGTTCAATTCAAGTGAAGCATTTTAACTGGACCTTTGCACATGTTTTGATTTTGGGCTATCTATATAAAGCCAGTACACTGATAATTTCTTCTGGTTTATAGGAGATACTGCACTGCACGATTGAGAAGGCTATACAAGTCCTTGAAATTTACACATGGCCGTGGTAAATACAGTCGGAGAAACATAACTGAGTCCACTGTGACAGAAGTGAGGTCTGCATTGCTGCTCCTGGATTTTTATTTATTTTTGGTTATTTTAATACTTGGGAGCAAATTGTTCAAACTCTTCAGGGACATAGTTATTGTTTTCCTCTCCTGATTCATTACATGGTGCTCCATGCTTTTCTATTACTTATGTGGTGTTATTGGAAAGCAAACATCAGGATTTATTGTATTTTATTTTTGTTTATTTTGAGTTATCAATTACCTTTTAAAATGTTTTCTATTATAAGAGAAACAGATGCTCTCACCGGAAGGCTGGCCTAGGCATTTATTGATGGATCTGTTGGGGCTGATCGTTGATATTCAATCCATGTGAATCCTAGTTTGTAAACACCACTGCAATTGTTTTTATTTATTTATCAAGAATTGATTACTGATTGAATTTTTGTGATGGCTGAAGAATTTATGGAGCAATTTGAGAACCATAGGAAGGCTCGAAAGGGCTGGAGAAAGAATTAATCAACTTTAGTCCTCAAAACAGTCCCAAAAATTAAGTAAAATCTAATGTCAGGGGCTGTTGTGATAAAACAGAAATAAAGCAGTGGGTTATTTGAAAATTGCAGAAAATCTTGCAGAACAAACCAGAAACTGGGTATTTTTGGGCCTTGTTTAAATGGGTCCAACCTAGCCCATACCCATCAAATATCCATGCCTACTTTGTTACCCATGTGTGTAGGACATCATGGTGGGGTCCGCTTCACCTGATGGTGTGCTATATGGGCTCCGTAAGCACAAACATCCATAGCACAAACATCCAGACAGTTCTGAACGTCTCTAGTCACATCAGCTTCTATATTTTGTATTTCTTCTCTTTCTTGGATTCTAGTTAGAGTTGAATAGTTTCTCAATATCTTAGGAAAGCAAGTATATTATGAGTTAGGAAGAAGATTTGATTGATTCACGAGATTTCTGGGGTTTTATCAACATCTATATAACCATGTTAGTGTCGACTGAGCAAGACAGTTCAGAATTTTAGTTACTTTATAATAAGTCCTTGTTATATGTTCTTTCCACTGGATTGAATGGTTTCTTCCTTGGATTGAGATTATTTTGCATCAATTCTGACTACAGGTTAGTGCAGATTAATTTATTGGTGTTCCTTGCTTCTGATTAATTCTACAGTTTCTGGATAATTTTCTGGTTTCTGTGGGTTTTGTGCACACAATAGTCAATTTATGAATCGGGACTGCATCATTTTTCCCTCCATTTTTTTTTTACATAGAAAGAGGTCATGGGTATGGTCCTTTGCTCCAATAAGAAAAAGGTGTAGCAGTGACTCGTCAAGGGAAGGGTTTATAGTATTGTGACTTGAAGGCTGGGCAAATATTCTTTTTTTTTTAAATGGGACTGGGCAAAGATTCTTACAGTTTTATGTATTTCTTTAATTTTTTATAGTTTAGATGGACTTACAAATTAGCATAATTTAAATTTGGATTTGCCAAAGTCCACTATAGTTATGGTGCAGGGTGAGTATGTACCTTCCAGTATTTTAAAACTCTAGACTCAGGCTTTTACTTAGTCCAATTCAGCTTAGTTGTATTGGCCTCATGGCCGAGTAACACCTATAGCCTAATTAAAGCCTCAAAACTGTTAAAAAAAAAATGAAAAATGGGAAAAGTATCCTGCATGTGTAGAATTGAAAGATTTGTCGTGTGTTCTTTTGTTTGGTTTTATTTAATGGTTTTAAGTAGTTATTGTCAGCTAAGTGCCCAAGTCCCACATACATATGATTGATACAGTTGGCTTGAGCCAAAGCCGTGGTGGATCTCACGAGAAAAATGTGCTTGAATCTCCAAAAGAGGGACGGTGGGAACCCCCATTTGTAACATATAACTGGACTGGCCTTCCATTGGGTCTGTTGGGGTTGATTTCAAGTTGACTTGGCTGATTGGAACTTCCACTACCCTAGAAAAGGGACGGAAGCACAATTTGTTACAGCACTGCCAAACACAGCATGATATTGCCCGCTTTGACCCACGTGCACGAGCAAGGACTTCACATTTGGTCACCCATCCTGTTGCCGCTTCCACCCGAGCACGCTTAACTTCAAAGTTTTTATGGGATCCTGGGTTGCAAGACTTTAAAATGCATCATGTCGAATTAAGACGGGGTTTGACTTATAAGCCTAGGGTTAGGACTTGGATATTTCCGATATGAGACTTGGACAAAGCCTCACGGTGCTAACCGAAGCATTCTACTTTTACCCATGCGGATTCCCCTTTCTTGGCTCACATGATAACTTGATATGGTCTTGCCTCATGGGATTACCCAGGCAGATTGGGGTCTCACAAAAATGGAGGTAAGGTTTTGCTGTAGATTTTTTCCCCTTTATTGTCAATGATGCTCTTATGGTTAACATTACAATTCACAAGCAAACACGATTATGAACCCCTTTTGTAATTCATGATAGGACCTAGAACTCCTTGTTTTAATGTTTTATAAACTAATTCATGCATCAAAGAATTTCAGCTTTTAGTATATGAGGACTTAACATTTTTCTACATGTTTATTCATTGTTTCTAAAATGAATCATTTCCAAGTTGTTGACACACTCTATTATGTCTTTCTTCTAAATAGGTTTCTTCATGTAGTTCTTTATATGACGGAAAGAGCTTGGAGCCATGCCATGGAGAAAAGACAATTGCCGGATGGCCCTAGTGCACGGCAACGTATCTACTTGATTGGTAGATTGCGGAAAGCAGTAAAGTGGGCCACACTCTTTGCACAATTGTGTGCCCTCAAAGGAGATTCTAGAACCTCACTAGAAGCAGAGGTTCGTTGGGTTTCTTTCTTTTTTTTTTTTTTTTTCAATAATGATTTTGGCAACAGTCTTTCTTGTTCCATTTTTTTTTTTCCATGTTTAGTACCCCTTCTCCTTGGTCTTAAATGTTAAAACTAATAGGTGAGCAGCATGGGAGATAATGCCTTCCCTGCCATTTTAAACCATCGTTTGTCACAGGATATTACTGTTGTTTTGCAGGCATATGCCTCTTATATGAAAGGGACTTTGCTGTTTGAACAAGACCGGAATTGGGACACTGCACTAATGAATTTCAAGAGTGCGAGGTACATAATGCTTTTCTTATACCCATGCTATTATGTTATTGTAATAACAGCATGCAGAACTTATAATGGCTGTAATGCGCTGGATACTTGAAATTAAAAAAAAAAAAAAAATCTTCACTTATTTCTTTCTGGTTTAAGCTCCCCTCCCTTTACACATGCAACCATTTTCTCATCGTCAAAGATTGTTGTCTTTAAGTCTGAGTTCTCTACCCCTTCAATTGAATGTTGTGCCAGTGAGCTAACTTACGTTAGACTGGTAGGGCTGTCTATGAGGAGCTTGGTAAGTATGGTGATGTAGAGAATCAAGTTTTGTGCCGTGAACGTGTGGAAGAGCTGGAACCGAGCATCAGATATTGCTTACACAAAGTCGGTAAATCAAGCTTACAAACTTCCGAGCTTTTAGATGTAGGGGAAATGGAAGGTCCTGCATTGGACCTTTTTAAAGCTAAATTGGAGGTGAGTTTCATACCTACTACCTGAAATAAGTTATGCTGGTAAGTTAAATTACTTACTATTTCTTTTTTTGATGATGATAGCTTTTAGTGTCCATTACATTTATTCACAGTATCATCTGAGTCAGAATCAAGAACTCATAACTCTCAAAAAATGCTATGATAGTGATTCCACATATCCAAATTGTTTATATTGGGAGGACACTGTTAGTAGTAGATAGCTATTCAAACAGTTTCCACTTGCTGTGAGGGTCTGCTTGCTGAAGGTTTACATGAGTAATGATGCTTCTGTGTTAGGAAAATAAGCTGAATAGGATTGGATGCTGCCATGAAAATGTGGAAGAAAGCCTAAAGTTCAGTGGCAATACTGGTTTTGTTGCAACATTTCTTCCGGCACAAATGCCTTAATTGTTAAAAATTTGAAAGGAGCCAAAATAAGACCAGCAGACATCAGAAGTTTTTGGATGATTTTTCTTTCAGACAGCTGATTGAAAAACCCTAAACACTATTCAAGTAACACCTGCAACAAACCTGTACTAAATATTTTTTTGGGAAATTTATTTAACACAAATGAGTTGTAGTCATAGGATCTTACGTCATTCATGATATTTAATTCAGCTGGATATAAATAACAAATTGATTACTTCAAAGCAGGAAGAAGGGAAGCAAGAGAAGAAACCTGGGGAGAATGTCCTTGAGGGTCACACGATTTTATTAAGGGTTAATTACATGCTTACAACACAGTTACACAGAGGCTGTCACATACAAAATGTGATCTCAGGTGGCTGATAAAAGACCCATAAATATTTGCATCATATGTCTTCCAACACTCCCCTTTAAGTTGTAGCATAGCTATCAATCTTCCCAACTAGCTATGAAGACATCATCATTCAATTGATCTTTAGATCGAATATAGGGAATGACAGCATCTTTAGAAACTACACCATGGATGATGAAGTGACTATCCACCTCAATATGTTTCATTCACTCATGAAAGTCAGGATGGGTAGCAATGTAGCATTGTAGATTGCCGCTACAGGCAAAGAGAGCAGTAATTAATGCTATTAATTGGAGCGCAGCTTTTTTAATACATGGCTCTTATTGTAATCAAGCTTTCAGTTCGGAAACTAGGCTATATGTGGTCATTTGACGCATGCATTAAGCAATACTCTGTTACTCTTTACAAATCAAATCTTTCTGTATTTGCCTGAGAAGTTAAGGCTGCTGGTTGTTTATAGGTTTTTAACTTATTAATTGAGAAATTCAAAGATGTTACAAAGACCTGCTTCTTTATGTCCTTGTAACGTTCTCCGTCATTTGATGTTTGCAGGCAGTTATGGCTGAGGCAAGATCCCAACAGGCAGCATCCATGACAGAGTTCCATTGGCTTGGTCACAGATTTCCAATCACCAATGCTAAGACTAGGGTTTCCATTCTAAAAGGTACTGGTTAGCTTTTGCCGGTGGCATAATAGTACAAACCAAATCAATAGAAAGTGCAGGCTAGTATAAGACTGAGGTCAAGACATCCAACTTGTTTTCATACCAGAAATGGTTCTTTAGAAGTCTCTCTCATACTCACAGAATTTAGGCTTTTTTTCCTCAATAGAGGCTTTCCCTCCGTCATAATCCTATATTAATAGGATGGGTGGCATTCTGCTAAAAGCTGTACCAGAGACGGACTTTTATTAGTCCTTGCTGCTGTGAAGGTTGGCATTACAACCTATGTTCTTTGTTTTAGTCTTCTTGTCTCAGGGTTGAATGAAAGTGGTCATCTTTGTGTTAACATATAGTGTGTTGTCATGGAGCAGATCCATAGCAATACTAACAAGCTTCGAAAAAAATTATTTTCTAGATTTTGATTTAATTCACCTTAATTGTATGTGGGTTTGGCTGCTTTGGGGAGATCTTCTGGTTTTGGCTTGGCAATAAAAGTAACATGTACCTTCATCTCACATGTATATTATTGTGCAAACTTTTTACATCTCTGCTGTCTTGCTTCAGCTCTTCCTAGAAAATGTTTATTAATGATGAGCTTCATGGTGCCTCGACTTGTTGACTTGAAAACCATGCTTTCTCTGTAATCTTCACCCTTGGATGCCTGGTATCCGACATAAGTAGAACCCTGGACTTTTTAAAGAAACAAAAAGGAAGTAAAACTTAGTAATGCTTTTGGTCATTTTGACATGCATGCATCTTCAGTTCTCGTGAACTCGAGTCTGTAGATTAGGCCTTGTAATCTTAGTGATGGGAAAATTAGCTAAATAATACTCTCTTTTTCAAACTTTTACATGAATATAACATGCCAGTAATCATTGTTCTGAAAATTGAAATGTTATCGCTAATAGTTTTAAGGGGATGAATTGAATCATATTACAAATAGTAGGATCTTTTTTTCGCTTATAAAAACAAAAATAATAAAAACAATGAAAAAGAGAAGTAATTTATAATCTATTTATTTTTCATCCATAGCAGCATCGATAGAGTGACGAATAAGTCCAGGATATAATCACATGAAAAACATCATTGGCATATATTAATATTTCATAAGTTATGTGTGAATAGTTTGACAAAGTTGCTAGCCAATAATCCCAAAACCATTTGGTGATAGGAAACTGCACAAACAACTACTTAACACCTGTCCTTCCTGGAACTGAAGCACACGCTTGCACAAGACCAGAACGCAGCATGAGGCCTTCTTGCCCTGCGCACTTGCGCCCGCACAAACACAAAATGCAGCATGAGGCATTTTTGCCCTGCGTGGTTTCGAACTCTCGAAACATCTAGCTCTGATACCATGACAGAGTTGCTAGCCAGTAATCCCAAAACCAATTGGTGGTAGGAAAGGTATTCTGTCAGTTAAAGGCTTTCTTTAGGAATATCAAATTCCATATTGGAACCTGGGAGAGTATTTTCTTCTGGCTAGATTGTTGGGTGGAGACTCCCGTTTGGCTTCTATTTTTCTGGAGATATTTCGTTGTGCTGCAAATAAAAGAGCCTTGGTTTTAGATTATATGGAGAGATTGGGAGACAAGGTTGTTTGGGATCCCATCTTTAGAAGTAATTTAAATGATGAAGAGGAGACCCAATTTTCTGCTATGCTGATCCTCATTGGGAACGTTTATGTCCCTTTAGAGGGCAAAGACAGAAGGATTTGGATAGCATCGAGGGACGGATCTTTTCGGTCTCATCTTTCTTCATGTCATTGTCTACAGATGGTTTCGTAACTCATAGTACTCTAACTACTTTGTGGAAGATAAAGGCTTCCCCTAGGGTGATTGCTTGGTTGGACAGCTCTTCTTGGTGGCATCTTGACTATGGATAATCTTAGGAGAAGACACCAGGTTGTAGTAAACGCTTTCCCTATGTGTCTAGCAGAGGAGTAGTCAAATGATCACTTGCTTCTAAATTGTAAAATGTGCCCAGTTATTGTGGAATTCTGTCCTACTGTTCTTTGGTTATTGTGGCCTGCTTCCTAATTCTCTGGTTCTGTTGTATGATTCTTGGAGGATGGAAGTGGGGGGCCAAAGAGGGAGGATCATGTGGAAACTGGCCTTTATGGCAGTTATTTGGAAGGAAAGGTACTGTTGTTGCTTTGGAGAGAAGTCTTTGAATCCTAATCAGCTGGTGGACAAAGTGAGGACTACTGTTGCTTCATGGACTGTTCCTCTACCGCAATTCAGAAATATTCCTGTGGATTCTATCTTGAGGAATTGGAAAAAGGTGGCTTTCTCATCCCCATCAGTGGTGCACATCATTCATTCCTAGATGGATCCCTCAGCAAGGCAGCTGGGTTGGGTGGTTTAATGTGTGAATGTGAAGATTCTGTTCTTTTTTTATATTTCGGTCCAGTGGGTATATCTTCAGTTAACATAGCTGAGTTTTTAGCGTATCTTTGTGGGCTAGGGGAGGCCAATTGCCTTAATTTGGTTCATTTTATGGAGTAGGGGGATTCTTTTTGTGTTATTCAGTGGGCGTCAGGTAAGGCGTCTCCCCCTTGACGTATGGCAGATATTTATGAAGAGTTTTGGATTTAGCTAGCAAGATGCAGGTCTTTTTCGTCTATATTAACCGGAGTGCTAATGGGAATGCAGACTCTTTAGCAAAAGAAGGCATTCATGGATCATGCTTGGTTTTTTCTACTGGTTCAGCTGAGTGATCTTGCTGGTTTGGAGCTGGTTTCTGTTGTTGGGTTGAGTTCCAGCTGGTTTGTTTTGTGACTTTTGTCACAGCTGTTTTTGTTTCCTGTTTCTCTTTTGCCTGGCAGTTTTTTGGTCTGGGCCTTTGTTCAGTATATACTCTTATACTATACAGTTTCTAGGGCGGGGTTGGGGTTACCAGTATGCAATTCTGGTTGGGCTTGAGTTGAGCTATTATCTGGTTGATTTGCCCAATAGACACCTGCAGCTGTATGTTCATTATTTTTGTTAGGTCAAGTATGGGAGGATGGTGGTGGTTGTTGGCTGTGGTGGTTTTCTTTGCAGTTGATTTCCTGTTTTGATATAATAAAATTAATTTTATGAATTGAAAGAAAGAGAGTTCCATTTATACAGCACATTTACATGAATTCTAGACTGCGAGTCAAAGGGAGGGAGGGAGGGATGGATGGATGTCTAAACCTCACCTCTCAATAAATTACAATATTTTAGGTCACTAGGGCTGGGTTTGGGTTGGGGGTTACCAGTATGCAATTCTGGTTGGGCTTGAGTTGAGCCAATATCTGGCTGATTCGCCCAATAGACACCTGTAGCTGTATGTTCATTATTTTGGTGGGTATTCTGTATGATTGTAGGGAATGGTTTGTTAGGTCAAGTATGGGAGGATGGTGGTGGTTGTTGGTTGTGGTGGTTTTCTTTGAAGTTGATTTCCTGTTTTGGTGTAATAAAATTAATTTTATGAATTGAAAAAAAAAAAAAAAGAGTTCCATTTATACAGCACATTTACATTAATTCTAGACTGTGAGTCAAACAAATTTTTTTTATATTTATGTGCTTATTTTCTAACATTTTTGTATGCTCCTGTTTTAGATTTGCCCACACTGGCATTGATAAAAAAAAGTTAAATCTTATTACTTATAGATGCATGTGTGTTGAACTTGTATAAAATTAAACTTTTGGAATCTCTGTGATTTTCCTTTTTGCAATTTTGAGTCTGGAAAAAAAATAAAAATTCTTCAATGAATATGCGTACTATTGTTCTGAAAATCAGAATCGTATCGCAAATCGTTCATGCCCATGAATCGAATTGGATTGGGAATCGTATCATGAATTGTATGATTTTTTATTTTTTAATAGAAATGAAAAATAATTAACAATTGAAAAAGAAAAAGAAAAAGAAAAAAGTAGTTATTCATAATCCATCAATTGCCCCATTCATAGCAGTATAAATACATTGACAAATAAGTCTATCAATCATATCAAGAATATAATGAAATATAGTACTATATAATAAATTATAAATGTAACTAGTTAAATGAATTTAAGGTATCAATATATATATTGTTATATTTAAATCAAAATATGAAGTAAAAATAAAATCAAAACAATGAATCTTACATAGGAGGATATCTCTTGAAGTTAAGAAAGTGTTTATGAAGAAAAAACGAATAAAAAAAAGAAGATATAGACAAACCCCATACATACAGTTGAACGCTTTAATCAAATCAAATGCATGTTCTTTATTCATCTCTAACACCTCCCCCAAGCCACAAGAATTCTTAAGAGGTTTCTTTAACTGCTAAATAACATTTTAAAAGGTAAAAACAATAAATGATAGAAAGAAAAAAGGTAAAAGATTATTAATATTAACTTATTGGTTGTAGTTATTCTCACTATGCTGAATTGCATAAGATTCGATTAAACAAGTATCAAATCATAAGATTCATACCCTCATTTGTAAATGGGATTTGTTGTAGAGATATGAATTGTTTTCCTTAGGATTCGGTATACGAATCATAGAGCTCTAATAACTATGATGCATAGATGGGGTAGGTTGGTGTTGTAGATTGGTTGATCGTAGCGGGAAATGAGAAAGATAAAAAATACATACAAGAAACACTGATTTATTATGTGACTTGTTGCATTATGCAAATTCATCTACAGGAGAAGGATGATCCAAGAACTTCTTACCATGCTTTGAATAGAGTTCCACTAAATGCGGTTTTTGGCCGCCATTTCACCATTTTACTTATCAGGCAAGGAATCTTTTGATTTTCCACACCGAAAAATATATCCAAAAAAAATTTGGTTGGGGTACTGCATGCAAACGCCATCCTGGGGCACATCATTAGGCCCTTCTGATTGTGAGTGTGCAATCGGACCCAAGATCAAGTAGGGAAATTTAGAATATGCTAACAACAGGTGTGGTGGGGTGCCCCTTGTGAATGCATTCATCACTCTATGCCTTACTCCTTAAATGTGCCTTGCAATTGTATCGCTATGAATATTTGTATTAGAAATGGGTATGTGATTTCGGCCTTTGGGCCTATTGCTTGTAATTATTTCTGTGTATGTGCTTGTTTGATTAATCTTCGTCATTTTATTTTAACACACCCAAAAAAAAAAGAATACTCTTTTTAAAAATAAATAAATATATAAACCACTATCTTACTCAAGGAATTTGATCAGCTCAGGAGCTGGAGAAAAGTCTACATGATTCTGTTGCAGATTCGCTGCCTGCTGAGAAGAAACTTAGCATTTTCGACAAGATATTTGCTGCATATCATGAGGCCAGGAGCTGCATCCGCAGTGACTTGGTATGAGACTAAATATTGTCTATCTGTGAGGCGCTCTAGCACAAAATTTTATTGCAAAGGAGGCTTTTATGTAGCCACTGCATAATATCTTGATGCTTTCGTTTAATTAGTTTAATATTTGCCATTGTTCAAGTAAATTCCTTCATGCTGATTTTTTCTTTTTCTTCAACCTACTTTATTTAGGTCACTGCTGGAAATGCTGAGAATGTAAAGGATGACTTAAATGGCCTTGATAAGGCTGTTAGTGCTGTATTGGGACAGCGTACTATAGAGCGCAATCAGCTACTTGTTGACGTTGCTAAAAGCAAGTTAACTAGGCAGCGTGATGACAAGGGTGAGAAAGTTACGAAACCTGAAGAGCTTGTACGCTTGTATGATCTGTTAATACAGGTACATGACTACATTTAGTCACATCTGCTAACTTTTGGGTGGCCTTCTTTGGTTTAGTCCTTCCTAGTTTTCCAAGGCACCTTATAATTTTATCATGTTTGATACATAAGTTAACAGTTATTTGTGTTGGCAGAATACAACTGATCTTTCTGATTTGGTTAGCTCTGGAAGGGATAGAAAACCGGAAGAGGTGGCATTTGCTGAGGAGTATGTGCTTAAGGGTTTGGTGTTTCGGGCAGAGAGGTTCGTTTTTGTTACATTATGTCAATTGTATTTCTCAAGGTTGGAAAACTTGTGACTTGGACTTGTCTCGTCCAAATCAAGAAAATTGACTAGGAGAGTCAACCTGGTGACTCAGGAGATTGTTGTTTTTTGTATTTTATTCTCAAGATCGTTGTTTTCTTTTAAAAATGACTTTTGAAATATTTAAAAATGAATCAAAATACTAATTAAGGGGGTGTTTAGATACATGTAGAACATAATATTGGCAGACTTGAATATTGTGAGATTTCAGTATCACAGATCAAAATGTCATTATATTATAATATTGTATTGTTTGCGTTGTTTGGCAAATCTTACATATTTTAAGAGATTAAAAATTGGTGTTTGGTAGTTTTTTTTTTTTTTACCTTTTTTGAAAGAAAGGTAGCTGCGTCGTTTCTAAAAAAATTGAATAGTTTTTTCACCTAAATGTTAATCATATTAATGTCATTAAAACTACTCATGGATCGTAATTATAAAGTGATTCATAATTTTGGTATTAGAAATTTAAAGAATATTATAAAATACAAGAATGACCTAAATTCAAAGAACATTAAGTTCTTTATCATCATTGAACTAGACATTGGTAACATATCCATCCATGGTTAGGAGAAAAAAAAAAGAAACAATATGAGTGATGTAGAAGAGAAATGAATTGGGTGAAAAACCAAAGAAAATATATATATAGAGAGGTATAGGGCTTGAGCACCAAAGACAAGAAGTGGGATTGGTTAGCTAGCTAGAGGGAGGAAATGAAGATCTTGATGTATTTCTCAAGAGGGAGTTATTATGGGGCCTTAATTTTAGGGAGAAATAAAAGGATGTCAGTTGTTTTTTTGGAATTTGAAAATGATGCCAGTTGCTATTATGGGGACTTATGTTTTGCATTTTTAGGGCCTTATTTTTTGGGGCCTAAAGCAAGGGCTTTCCTTGCTTTATGGTAAAGCCGGCGTCCCTGGTGGTGAATCTCATTCCTGTATGATTTGGCTAAGTTGGACACTATTCGTTCAGTGCTTCATACCATGCTAATTCATTAACCAATCCCATGCCTTCTCTAAATCAGTAGAAAAATTATGTGATTTCTTCTCTCTAGATCATTTCATGGGTGTCATAATAGGAATATGGCTTCTATAGAAAATATTATATTCCTGACTCTTGGGATGCATTTGTACTCACTTCGGAAGTTTCAGTTGTATGGCTCATAAGTTTGATAACACGGTAGTTTTGTAGAGTTCTTAAAAATTATTTTTGTTGAAAGGGAACCCCCATTTTTTTTCTCTCCATAGTTTAGGCATTCTTTTTGTACTCAAAATTCTTTTGAACAATCTGAGTAAACAACAATCTGGCTCAGTTTCCATTTTCTGACTTGGAAAAAGGTAATCTCTCTCTCTCTTTTTTACCAGATAATTAGTCAATAGTGTGTTGATGGTTTTTAGAGATGATCTACTTCACTGGCTTATTCTGTGTTTAGTAACCTTCAGCGATTGTGTTTTCCGAAAGGATAGGACTACTCCCAAATTATAGTGCATCATTATATCATCTGTAAAATGTAAATTATGGACTTTTGGAATCTTTATTACTTATTTTTTTATTTCATTTTAAAAATAAGGAATTATATTGGATTGTAAAGAAGAAGCTAGTAAAAGGGAGTAGATTTCCCAAGCCAGCCACAACACAACAGAAGAACTAGCAAAAAAGTTGATATGCGGTGGTTCCTCAATACTATTACCCATAGTTGTTAGAATCCTACAATTCATATCTCGAATCCTATGATTCGCATCAAATCCCAAGGAAAAAGAATCGTATCTATGCGACGAATCTTATTTATAGGTGAATGTTAGGATTCAAGTATGAATCTCACAATTTCATACTTGTTTGATTGAATCTTACTATTCAAGCGATTCATTTGAGCTGAAAGAACCACAATTGATTGATTAGTTTCTTTGGTGGTGTTGTTTTTTTTTTTTTTTTTTCACTTTATTCTTTTAGCATTTCTATTTCAGTTGATTGGTTAATCTCAATGTTTTTTTAGCATTTCTATTTTTAGAAGGTTATATAACGAAACTCTTTACGAGTTTTTGTGACTTTAAAAAGGTTTTAGAGATAAATAAGGAACATGCAATGTGACTAGAGCACTCGACTATATATATATATATTGGATTTTGTCATGCAATTATTTTTTCTATCTTTTTTCGGTATTTTCTTCGTGAACACTTTTAACTTAGAGACACCCAAACCATGTAAGGTTCATGATTTAGATTTTTTATTTTTTATTTTTATTTAACAAAAGGAACATTGCAATTTACTGTTTTTCCTATTAAGATTGATATCTTGAACATATTTAACTAATTCACACCTAACATTTATGATATATTATTATATGTCAGGTTCTTCATATGCTGTACTCTCATTGTCATTGTACTTATGCTACTATGGATAGAAAATGGATAACTACCATTTAGGAAAAAACAATTATTTTTATATTTTATTAAGAAGATTTAAAAAAATCCTACCATTCACGATTCGATTCGATTCATCCCTTTGAACTATTTGATATATAATTTCGATTTTCAGAACCATGCTGTCACCAGCAAATTGGGCTCATCAGCTTTTAGCATTTAGGCAAAGGAGTTAAAAAATAGTGATAGTGAAACATTTTTATGTTTGAAGATTGATTTGTTTTCACCACTGAAATTGTAATTAATTAAAAGTTTCTAAAATGGTGTTAGGTGCTTCCATTTGGCCAAGTCCTACAGTTTAGCTGGAAAGAGGACAGAGGCATATGTGTTATACTGCCATGCTCGTTCTCTTACTGATGCTGCTCTACAGAAACTCCAATCTGGGAATACTGCCTATAAGGTATGACAATGACTCAATGTTTGAAATTTTATTACAGTTATGCATTCTAGTACATTCACATTCAAGGAGTGAATCAGAAGAGTGCTTATCTTTGTCCACTGTAACTTTGTTCAGTTGGATCATAGGCTCTTTGGGGCCTATTGGCTCCACGTTTGAGTAAACCGTGGCTGTATTTCTTTCATATTTCCTATTTATTCTTTATCTAACTCTTTATAAGTTCGCTCAGTTTCATAATTTTCCTTTCTATTCAGATTGTATGGGCAAGATTGAAACATCTAGGGGTTGATTTAGCATTGCTTGACAGCCCGGATCTCCTGTAGCTGGCTCTTTTTTTTTATAATATAATTCCATATAAATATCTGTTGGATGTTTGGATTTTAATTATTTTAATTTTTAAGGTGAAAAGGTCTGAAATCTTAAGGAAAAATGATGGAGAAAAGAAAGGAAAAGTAAGAAGATAGAAGAGAAATTGGGTGAGAGCCAGATGGTTGTCCAACCTAGGGTTGGGTACTTGGGTGGCTATTGTGATGCATTTATATTGTAAAGTTTTCTTTAAAAAAAAACCTACTATCAACAGTTTTACAGATCAGTCCCTGAAATGGGCAGGTGACGTCATCATCATCTTCCTCCCTACGCCTCTCTCCCATTGTTTCAGCTGACACTTACCAGACTCCCTCTGCCTTTCCTCCCTTGCAAAATTCATCACAAGCTTCTTTTCTCTGTCTATTACAGCAATGAACTTCACCTCCTCTGTCCATATGGGCACAGACTTTGTCAGGGATACAGACTTGTCCAAAAGCACCTTCACTCGTCCTGCTTCCAAGCACTCCTTGTTTGATGTCCGACGATTGATCTCCACTGTCTGACCCTAGCAGTTGCCAATGAGACTGAAGATTTCTTCATCCGAAACATGAAGGGGTACTCCCTGAATTTTTAGCCCCACTGGAGTAGGGGGAGACCCCATACACTCCATCCATCTCTCTAGCACAGAGAAAGGAGAAGAATCTCGCTCGATCGCAGCTTTATCGAGGAACTCTTCCAAATCCTTCTCTGATAGCAACTTTATCCAAATGGCCTGCTGACCCAACATTTGAACCTTATCTGGCATCTTCCCCCAACATTTTTCGATCCAGTTCTTTCTGCCTCAAGCCCTCTGAGCCTCTGCCTTTGATTTCAGAAAACCTACTAGGCTGCAGAACAGATAGGGTTTTGCTGCTTGATCAACCATGAAGCAACTCTGACTCCTTTCTCCCCACCTTCATCCACTATCCACCCTGCAGATCTAGTCTTAGCCCACTTTTCACCTCCTTTGAGAATCTGGGTATTACCTCTTCCTTCTAAATCAGCATGTACAGTATTCCTACCTTCTATTTTTGAAACCGGGCTAGATTTGCATGGATTTTCCTCCCTCCCCATGATCCTCCCATAGCAATCTCGACTGCATTTTCAGCTTCCCTTTTGGTAGCAAATTGCACAAAAGTGAATCCCCTGTTATTTCTACTTCTTTGGTCAACAAGGACGAAAACATCTACTATCCTTCCAGCTCTGCAAAACATGGCCTCCACTTATGTCTTGGAGATGTGCTGTGGGAGATTAGACACTAACACTGAGAAGGACTCCTCTCTCAGCCGCTGCAATCTCCATGGAAGAAGTCCCCTCTGACTATTTGGCTGAGAGTAGTCCTCCCCATCTTTCTAACCTACCACTTCTGCCCATGTTCTTTCTCCACAAAGGTCTCTGGCCATGATCTCTTCCAAGTATCGCACAATTGCTTCTTAGTTACAAACTTTGTGAGAAAATCTGCAACTTGATCCTTTGTACAAGTATAGTTGGAATTATTTCCTTATTTGTGACTTCTTCTCTGATGATGTGGAAATCGACCTCAAAGTGCTTGCTTTGCTCATGATATACTGGATTGGTAGCAATATGAAGTGCATGAGTACTACTATCGTCAAAGCCTTGTCCCAACTATGTTGGGATTAGCTACATGAATTTTGTTTCTCCATTCTGGTCTATCTTGGGTAAAATTCTAAGATGGGTTGTACAACTTCAGACCTCTCCCCACGACTCATATACACATCCTTTTAGCCCAACCCCTTGTCCTTGATGGGCCCATCAACGTGCATAGAAAAACTTTTCCTCATTGGCACAGTTGATGTCCTACATTGGACATGTCCAAATCATCTCAAACGAGTCTCTTTTAATCTATCACCTAGAATCTCTACCCCGAAACATAGTTCAAAATCCTACATAGTGGCTGCATTATCGGCCGTAGCAGTTGAGTTCAGTATGCTCTTTTGAAAATAGCGCCGCCATGGTCTAAAACCTAATGGAGCCAAGCAATTTTAATTTATAACACCGTTTTTCCTTTTTCTTCTTCCCAATAGCTTTTCCTATGGTTATCTTTACGTAAGTACTCAGAGCGGGGAGCTGGAGCGCTGAAACGCTAAATTTTAAAATAATTATATGTCCGGAACGCCTTCAGAGCGCCTATACGACATAGTGCTTGGGGGTTTATAAACAATTAACTAATGGGCACATATATCTTATCCATATATTCTACTATAAAAAATGGAGAAAAAAAATAACTTTGCAATTTGATCACATAAAATAGACGATAATTTAAGTTAGAAGAAGTTTCTTCATTCAAAAGATAAATATCAAGCTTACAGAAAAAGAAAATGCACAAAAAACCAATGATTTTGCACAGTTCGCTGAGAGGAGGGATCTGTTCCGAAAACGCTGATTAGCGTTTTCGGAGGCGTGTTCGGAGCGGGATCGAGAAGGCTGAGAGGAGGTTCTAGATACTAAGGTCTCTACCCTTATATGGTTCCAAATCACTAAAAAAAAACACAAGATTGGTCGTTACACAAGATTAAAAAAAATTTAAACACTTAAAAAATTCACACCACTATGCTGCTACGTATCTCCCGCTACGTAGTGTTTTGGCCATTGACCACTACGCATCAATCTCAACATTCTTATTTTTTCTACACTCAATTTTTGTATATGTTGTTTCCTGATTGGCCAACATTCTGCTCTATAGGTCATAGCTGGTCTAATTAATATCTTGTAAAATTCACTTCAATCTCGTTGGACATGCATCAATCACAAAGCACTTCAAAAACATTCTGATATCTTTTACTATCCTATCCTACATGCCCATTTAAGCACAGTCCTAGGAAAATCTCATCTTTAATTGGGATTTCTCATATTAAACCATCCATCTCCTCTCAAAAATGTCACTTAGGGGTCGCTTGTCTTTTATATGTGATAAGAAAATGGGTTTTACATATGCAAATGTCAAACATGCAAATGTTGCACATGCGAAACATGTTACCATGTTTGTAAAGATCACCATTTTCACATGAGTAAATGGTTTTAGATATATTTGGATTTTTTGGACTTTTTCACAAATCTCAAAATCCATGAAGAATTAAGATATTTAATTGAATGTCCTTATATTGTCCATTAATACAAGAAAATATTGAACAGTTCGGATCATGAATTGGGGGCACTAAAGAAGTGCAAATAATTAGATCTATAGGTTGGGACTTTTCAACAAATTACCGAAAATCTATGAAGATTTAAGATAAATGCTTCAAGATCATGGGGTTCCTTAGTCCAATGAACAAACTGAACGGTTTGGATTACAAATATGGAGCCCATAGGAATTAAAAAAAAAAAAAAAAAAGGAACCCTAAAGGTGGTTGATTGGCGGCCCTGCAAGAATGCAATTACTGTATATGAGACTATGCTGGGAACCTTTTGTAAGGGAGGTGTGAAATTGATTTTCACACCTATTTGGGTGAGGAAATTCCAGTGTGTAAATGGCCTTATTCACACCTCATTTTCACATCACATTTGTAAATGAGTGCAAACAAACGTGATAATGTATAACCATTACACATGTGAATCATTTCAATATGTGAATGACTGTAAACAAACAACCTCTTAGATATGTTTGTTTTTTGCACATGGGTGGGATTTACATGTATAAAATTTGCACTTGTGAATTTTACATATGTAAAATCTCAATGTGAAACACAGTACCATGTTTTTCGGACGCACCATCTTCACATGAGTAGAGGTAGAATAGTCCAAGGTACATGTCAAAATAATTTATGATCTCAATCTATCTTATATTTAGGACATAAATTTGGGATTTAATGGGTCAATAACAAATTTGAACGGTCCGGGTTAAAATTTTAGGGCCCTCAGGAAATAGCAAAAATGAAAAGATGATGCCAGGTTTTGAAACCAATACCTGTCAGACGCACCACTTGTATTGGCACTTCTCTAGACAAAGAGGTGTTACACACTTTCACACTTCTTTTTTTATTTTTAGTTTTAGTTTTTTGATAACCCAGGGTTTCTCCCACCCAGCCCAACCTAGGAGCCTTTGCCTTGAGCCTGAGGGACACTCGTTTTTTGGACAGCCGATAACTAATTCCTAGGGGCACATGCAAACCCTCCTATCCACATGCACCCGGTAAAACTATGGGAGGTGGCCAACGGAGGTAGGTGTCAAATACAAGACCTCTTTGCTTCTTGAGGTGCAGAGTCCTTGACCAACTGAGCTACCACTCGTTGGTTCTTTCACACTTCTTTAGATGCATAATTTTTCATATGAAGATGGCTTCATTTACACAGTTTTCACACCTCATTTATGATGCATAAATTAGCACAAACAAACGTGATCATGCGTAAATGTTATGCATGTGCATCATTTACATGTGTAAATAAGTGCAAACAAATGACCCGTTAACACTTTCATCTAATCATGTTTGGGGTGTGCAAGCACTAATGATATGAATTGTATCTTCCTCTTAACACTATTTTAATCGCTATAAACCGTATCACCCGATCTACTTGCCCCCACGATCTTTTCTTTTAAATCTTTATCTACTACTTTTCACACTTCATTTCTGGCATTGTTCTTTAAAATGCAGAAATGTTATCACAATGCAAAATCACTTGGTCTGCTTTTGAAGCCAAAATGCTTGCAACAATTTTTTTTAGTCATAATAATTCACCTCCTCTATAAGACAGCTCGATATTCAGCCTCAGAACTTGACCACGCAACTAGTTATTTCTTACTCTAGATGCCCACCAACTATTATGCAATATATAATAGTTGAACTCCTGTCTGCCTTGGAACTTGGCTGATTAATACTGGTGTATGCTTCTACATTTAAATGGCCATAACAAGGATACCGACTAACTTGTCACGGTGCTCCTTTTAAGTATTCTATAGCGCATTGCAGCTAGATGTCTAGTCTGTGGTGTATGCATGAACTGACTTACGACACTTACAACATATGATATATCTGGTAACATAATAGTCAAATAAATTCACTTTCCAACCGATCTCTGATATACTTTTGGATTATGAAGTAGCTAACCACTTTCCAACCAGTTACAACTGAAAGGCATTTAGGGCACATTTTTGTAATGCCTCAGCCACCTACAGGGAAGGCATTCTGTGAATTTACGCTTTTCCTCTTTTGTGGAAATTCCTATCCTAACCCCCTCTTCATAAATGGTCTCCATAGCATTGTGGAAAATCAATTGTTGTTTGCAACTTTTCCTCGCGGAAACTTGCTGCACCAAACTGTAGAAAAGCAGAACCTTTTCTGTATTGTTCCTACAGTAACTATGTTACACAAATGTGCCCTTAAAGGAGCAACTTTTTCTTTCAATGTCACATACATTAGGTGTGAGATCCACCCGACAAGTAAGATCACATGATGATGAAATGGTGCAAATGAGTAGCCTTGCGTGAAAATAGTCTAAAACCGCTCAATTGGTGGTACTGAATTTCTGCAAAATTGCAGTGGGCCGGAGGATCTTATCAATTAAAAGTATGGCAGTAAATCTAAGTTATTATCTGAGTTCTTCCAGGAGATAACTGGGGATTCAATCTCCTGTAGAGGTGAGAAATTCCTGATAGCAGGGTCATTTATTTTATGGGTGGTTGTAGTTCTACACCTTGGCCTTGACATTCAAATCAGTTGCTGATGGGAATATAAACCCTTTCATCTCCTAATTAGTATGGACATCAAAACAGACATACTATATAATTGCAGTTCAACATAATTCTTCAGGTTTCTGCGTTGATTTGTATTTTGACTTGTTTCTTTTAACAGGGGATGATCCAAGAATTGAAAGTCTTATCTAACAACTGCAGATCAAACAGTTGTATAGAGCATGCAGCAGCAATTATGGAAGAGGAGAAGGCTCCAGAAAAACTATCTAAAGGAGTTTCTGCACTGTCTTTGAAAGGCGTTCCAAAGAAGGTAATTCATGTTCTATGTTGTTGAATTCTAGTTTCAGCTTCATAAAAACTACAGTTTTACCTTCGGAGAGAAAAACATTGTGTTGCAGTTTTAATGTTGGAGCTACAAAATTTTGTAAATTGGTGAATGGAATATCAATCCCTTTTATCAAAATATGGCCTTTGCAGAGATTAAGTTTCTCATATAACGGAAACAGCATTAATGCAATCAGATAATGAGAACTGCTTTCTAAGAATTAGGCTTTTTCAGGGAAAAGAATAGGGCCATCACAAATGTAAATTTCCTTTATGGTGATTGTTGTGTCATCATCTGTGGGGCCATTCCATGATCAAGATTTGCAAAAGAGTACTCTTGCATTTTCCTAGGAAAAGGAAAATGGTTTCTTAGGATCGCAAGAGTTGAGGGTTAAGGGTGAGAATTGCTAAGTGACTGTCATATTTTTGTTCGCGTGCTTGGATCGTGCTTGGATTCCTTTTCAGTCTGTTGTTATATTGTCCATCAAATCAGATTTATAAAACTTTCCTTGAGTTTTTTTAAGAGGAAAATAACTTTGCTTGCAGATCTTCCTGGTATGAACACATATTGGTTTTCTAAAATATTTTAATTCTTCCATAGGTGTTGCTTGATTACTCTCTCCTAAGGTTTAATTGTATGGCTCATGAGTTTGATAGCTTTGTAGTTTTGCATAGTTCTTAACAGTTAACACCTCATTTGTACTAAAAAAGAGTGACCACTATGTTCTTTCTCCATTCATTAGGCATTTTATCTGTAAGTACAATTTTGTTGGACAACTTGGTTAACAACTCAATCCCATATTCACTCTCTGAGATTCAAGCATAAATGCATACCAACAACTGCATATCAGGTAGGTGGGACTGGCACGATATTAAGAAGTGTAACAGCCACATCAATAGTTCACTTTTATGGGCCATGGTTATCGGCCACACCATGTGTCTTCTTTTTTCTTTGGGATTGTTTACTATGATACATACTCATAACCTGTCCTGATGCAATAAAACATTCAAAATCCAACACTTGACAATATTTATGATTTTTGGATTTTTTGTTTGTGGTTAAAAAAATTCTCACCAATATAGCCATCTAGATCACAGCTAATTCAGGTTACTTCATATACAACTGGCAATATCTATGATACAATTGTCTTTCTTTACTAGGGTGGGCCTCCATTGCAGATTTTTGCTTGACACAACACAAGTTGTAGTGGTTTTTTTTTTTTGGTAGAACACAAGTTGTAGTTCTGTTGATGCCATACGTCACCCAATATGAATATTTAGAGCCCATATTAGCTGGAGTTTTGGGTTTTTAACTTGGGGGATGATTCAGATCATCTCTTTTGGGCTACTATTGTCCACCATATGAAGAGCTTATGATTACAATAAATATGAATGATAGGTTATTTCATGTAGTTCACATGAATATAAATAGTTAGTTGAACAAAGCATAAGGGGAAAAAGTTCAACAATTAACATAACTAATGCAACAACATTTCTGACAGTTTGCAAGAGCCTGTAGTAGCAGTGTAGCACAGTTGGAAAAGTGCTCATTGCTGCAACTGTCAGGATGCAGATTCAAGTCATGTTACAATTACAATTCAGGGAAAAAAATGCATGCATTATATGATGCCATGTTAAGGCATAGAAAGACTCGGGCATGGCATGCATACTGCAAGGAGACAAATTTTACTGGAAGGATGCATACTTAGACAGAAAATGTTCGAGTTAGGGAACACAATAACCTGTACTGCCCATGTGTTTGCTTTAGTAGATGATATCCATCCTTGGTAGGTAGGTTTCTATTCAATCTTACAATATATTCTCTAATCATTACTGTTTCTTCGGAATATTGTTATGACCTTTGATTTATTGCTGCAGCCAGAAAAATTCCTTCTGGAGAGCCTGGATGTTTACGAGTCTGCAGTGGGTGAACTGAACTCAAAAGGAATTCCTCATATCGAAGTGTTTCCACCAGCCTTCCAGGCAGTTGCATGCAATCCCATTGTGTTGGATATTGCCTTCAATTCAATTGATTTCCCATCTCTTGAGAACAGGATGAAGAAAGAGAAGAAGAGCATCTTCGGCAGATTGTGGCGATAAATACTGATTTGCTGCATGATATGGTCCTCATTGAATCCCTTTCTTTTCACTGTATTTGGATTTTGTAGCACTAATTGTGGTGTTTTTCTGCTAATAACTTATAGCAACAACGTGTCCATTTACTGAGAGTTGTGAATTTCGAGCTGCCCCTGGATCTTTTCCCCACCTTTCTCCATAGGTTGTGAATTATTGAATGTTCAGTTTGGGCATTATGCTGCAACATTCAGTAGAAATTGCAGTTATGCTAGTCGAAGCAGCCAAGTTTGGTCTGGGCCCGAAGTCTTTTTGGCTGGCCCTAGTTCAGCTACATCTCTTTTCATGGTTGGGTCTGGCTTGCTTGTAGGGATTCCAGGTCTACTAGACATTGGCATGTTTATCTAATGCCAAGGACTCCTTGGTACTGCAGAGAAAGTCTCCTATTTTATTGGGGGGCTACTTTTCTGCTGTGTGGTGGAGCGTTTACCTGTGTTTCTCAAGTCCACAAAAATATGGTGGGGGGTGTGTGGTGCAGCTGCGGAAAAGGCTTTGATTTTCTGTAATCGCTACTTTTCCACCATTAAGTGCAGTGCTTTCCTGCACTACGAAGGAAAATTTTGAACTAACTTTTCTCATGGAAAATCATGTCTTGTATGGGGTGGAAACGAAAATCTGACACTGAAATTTTATTGTCACAAATATACCCTAAGGGGTCATTTGTTTCCACACATTATGTAATTGGTGAACATGAGTAATGGTTATACATCCATCTTATTTGTTTGCACTACGCATCTTATGCGTAAAAGGAGGCGTGAAAATTAGCCACCACATTTGAACAGCACAAGAGTTGGTCAATAAAAGAACAACCCAGCCACGTGCGTAAGTAAAGCATACCAAAAAGGTTGGATGCTATTTACCATGATGAATATGGCCTGGGTTCGATTCCCCATTCCATCTGCTCTCTCTCTCTCTCTCTCTCTCTCTCTGCTGTTGTGGTTGAATGTGATTCTTTTATGTTTGCATTGAATAAAATGTGGAAGTGGAGGTTTTCTGGAGTGTTAAAATGGTTTGAATGAAATGCATTTCAATTAAAAGGGAAGTTTGGATGATTTTCTTTTCTTTTCTTTTAATGAAGTTTGGATGAATTGATGGAATGGTGTGAGCTTATGCTTTTACTGCACATGTCATGCAACATTCAGTAAAACACAAAGCTACTCATGCCTTAAATCTCTTGTTTCTGCAAGTGCAGGCCTCTTGATTCTGATTTATTGCACCTCTAAAGCATACCAAAGGAGGGGGGTCCCGTG
The DNA here is from genome assembly GCA_029852735.1 of Persea americana. Classification (NCBI taxonomy): domain Eukaryota; kingdom Viridiplantae; phylum Streptophyta; class Magnoliopsida; order Laurales; family Lauraceae; genus Persea; species Persea americana. The sequence goes on along the minus strand of CM056811.1, from coordinate 16,042,563 downwards.
AACAAACTGAAGAGAATAATGCGAGGCTGAACGTTGGCCAAACCCAAATCACAAGGCTGTTCATGAAAATTATAGGTAGATTGCATTATGGGGTAGACTATGTGGTTGGTTGAACCCAATTGACTGGGGTTATAAATGGGTCCCCGATTCTCCGATTACCCAAAGATTCCGACCCGTAGGTTCCGGGTCTGGTCCTTATTTTGGTCTCGATAAGTAAATGGTTCCGGTTTCAAATCTTGTTTTTGGAACCGTTTCCTAAATGGGTCCGGTTCCGGATCCACAATGGCTTAGACCCGCGGACCTGGGACCCGACCCAATATATTATAATCTAAATATATTAGTATCCCGTGTATGTTATGTAGCCTGTAGTGGTCATGCGAGAAGTGAACAAGCGTTTGGATTTGGATGTGATTTCTGAGTGTTGTTTTTTTTTTTTTAACATACTGACGCAGCAAGGGTGCAATGGGTGGAACTTACATGTACATGAATACACTAGACCATTCATTGGTTGGAAGTAGGCTACGTGTTTGATTTGGCAAGTTAATTACAGCCTGAAGGTCATATGTGAATAGTTGAAGGCTTCAACATAAAGGCTATTAAATCAAGTGTAAAAATAACTTCTTGAGGCTTTGGGTTTTTTTTTTTTTCATTTTTTAAGTTTGCCAGACCTTACCAGATGAACTCCAACATTATCCATTTTATTACTTTTTTTGAACCAGAACCGGAACCATACCCGGAACTGGAACCAAACCCGCCTCACAGACGGTTCCGGTTCCGGTTCCCATTAAAATTATCGAAACCGGTTCCGGAACTAGTTTCCTGGTTCCTAACCGGGTCGGGTTCCGGTTCCGGTTCCCTTTCTTAGTAAACGGTTTCGTTACAATCCTACAATTGACCCTACACGGTATCTGTAATTGATATAGGACCCTCAGGACTGGACTGGTTAACATGGTAACAGGGCACTACATACCTTCCGCATTATGTATAAGCCTAATCCCATTAAGGCGATTGGTGTATGGTCATCTGTATGGTGACTAAAAAGTGTACAGACATAATTTGCAATGGTTGATTTGGTAACAGTTGGTTGAGTGCTGGATCATTAATTGTGAACCAAACATAACGAAATCATGTTGGTCGAACCTATGGATGTATTGGGAACGTGGGCTGTGTGCTTACTTTGACATGGTGTTAGTGAGGTTTGGATGAGATTTAGGGTAGATGATGAGTCTAATTCTAGTTTAGGTAGTTCTAGCTAATTACCTACTGTTGTTCATGATATAATTGAATCAATTTATGATGACTTCTTTCAGTAACTTGATTTTTCTATGGTGTAACATTCAAATGATATCAGGACCATGTGTTCCAATCTCACTAGGCTTGATGCTTTCTACATATTTTAGTTTGGACTACTAAAGAGCTTTTAGAACATGTCCTAGGGCAGATTATGACTCCACTTTCATGTCAGACATGATCTTATCACATATAAGCATGTCATTCAAACGAACATAGTAGAACAAAGAACACACAAAATGATGGAAAAATGGTGCTATTAGACAAATGTTGTAAACAAAAACGCATTCATGGAGCTTACGTAACAATTACATATGTAGCTTGCACTTGGGCAAAACATGTGTAAAAGACAATCGGCCCCTGACCTAAACTTGGTAGCACCTTGAGGCATGCCTGTGGAACTTGGATCATGGATAGAACCATGTGAATTGACACTGCTTAGACTGAACCCTAGTCTGGTCTGATTCCTATTTAAGAGACCGCCATTCTGCAACCGATCTTGGTCCAAGTCCCTTTAATTTTTGTTGCTCTTAACTCTACACTACAAAGAGAAAGTAGTCCTACCCAACTGGTAAGACACGTCAGTTCTAAGACTAGTTAGGTCAATCCAAGAAAGAGAAACCATGGATTGTTTCATTGATCTGGACCATGGACCTTAAGGAATTTTCAAGCTGACCCTATGTAAATAGGGCAAGACGTGAAAATGTAACAAGGCTCCACGTCCACCTACTACTAGAACCTGAACTTCCATGTCGATTACTAGTGACAATGGGAGATGGGTCATGGACTCCAAAAGACCATTCAGGCCTGTTCACATAAACTTATTCCTCTGATTAACCAGGTACAAGCACCCCCGAGGTATATCCATGCAAATCCATCAAGTATGTGACATTGAACACTTATCCAAAACATCTTTTTATGTACCACGGTAGAGACGGCATACTTTCTATGATCAATGAGACCTTTAAGCACAAGGGCTCCGTTTTGATACCTGAGAGCCCCATCTTAATGATCATGAATTTAAGTAGAAAGTATTGAGGCCCCAAAGGTAGGGCAACATTGGTTTAGCCCCATCTTAATGATCATGAAAGCAAAAAAGAACATGAATTGAAGTCAAAAGTATTGGAGCCCCAAAGGTCGAGCACCATTGGTTGATCGGGTGAGGTCGAACATTTAGAACTGAAATGCAAACTGGGCCTATCAGATTGTGGTTCCTCTGGTCATCCAAAATCACTGATATAAATCATTCATCCTGTGGAACCCAAGGCAGATATAGCTCCATCAAAGAACTAATAGGAAAATCCATGTATTTTAAACAAGTAAATCAAATCAGAGCCCTTAAAATGAATGGTCCAGCTGCTGCACAGATTCATATCTTCAACTTGTCAGTCAAAACAATTGCATTTCCAATCATTGTTTGAGCACATGCCCTTTCCCATTGTTCAGGCATCGCCCAACACTATCTTACCCGCTAGTATCCTCGGTCCACATGCTGGATCAGAGGAAATCCACCTGCATATAAGCTGGGGAGACCTTGCCAGACATGAAGTCAATGCCACAGCCAGGCATGCGTCAATTGGCAACTATCTAAACCATTAAATTAAGCACATGTCAAACAAACCCAAAAACTAAGGCATATAACAGCCCCTTGTTTTTTCTCTCTGGCAGGTGGGGATGGGGGCCGCTGATCACAATATACATATCAAATGGACAAGAAAATTTTACCTTATAAAGCCTTCCATGCAAAAAGGAACCAAAAACTTAAAATGGTGGCCCCTTGTTTTTTCTCATCCTCTCACACTTAAACCCAAAACTTTCTATGCAAAAAGGAACAGTAAATAATAGTTTATATGTAAGTATAACATAAACAAATTAGTTATCATCTTCATCATCGTCTTCATCGTCGTCGTCATCATCATCATCGTTCATGTCAGCCTGCCAAAAATGGCAGCAATTAGCATTCAATATTACACACCTGTACAAGAACTTATGCCGCTGTCTACAATGTGATTGACACATGGCACCAACGAACTCGGAAAAATATCAGCAATTTATTTCCAAAGGCCTGTACAACATTTCTTGGCTATGGACGGAGCTCCCAGTAGGGCCCACCTAAATGCATCAAAAGGAAGAAATGGGAGGTGGGGGTTTGATAGGTCTTCCCATGACCAGTGTGAAAAAATTAGGAATCACCCAACCGTCGGAGGAACTGTTGTGAGAATCCCCCAATTGCAGGAGGTACCGTTTATGGGTCAATTGTCCAATCCTTGGTCATTAGACAAAGCCGCAAGCATCAAATTTTGCATCATCAATTGGGGGGCCAAAGGATTTGGATGAATGTCAAAATATAACTAGTGAAAATTCTAGGGGGAGGGCAGTGTCTGAAACAGTTAGATCGATCTAGAGGGGGGCACGTAGGCCCCACAGGCTGGACATTTCTGGTTTAGGAACATACACATTATCCTCAAAATTTTTTTTTTTTTTTTCTCTATTTCCCAGGAGATAAATATTGTAATGTGCTCCTCTTGAATAAGGGTTAAAAAAATTGGATAGCTACAAAAGTTCCTAAATCATATGATCCAACCATTTGACTTTTGGCCCTTTTCCTAACCATTGCTGTATTCTTTTTTCACTCTTCGTTGTAGTCACCAATTAGAGGACTTCCCAAACATTGAGCATTGGAGACTGGAGAGCCCCAGTTCACAAATCAGATCAATAGCACAGGCCACATGACCTTGGAAAATACATGTAGATCAAGAGCAACTTACATTGCCCTCTCCATCTTCATCGTCTTCATCATCCCCATCAACGTCATCATCATCTCCCTCCTGCATTCCAAAATGCTTTGCTAAACAGCAGAACGGACTACAATATAAAGAAAAATTCAGAAAAATGAATTTACAACTTACATTATTGAAATACTGCAGTGGATTAACCCACAAATCTTCCTTGATTATGTCTCCCACCTGGTAAGTTTCCATAAAAAATGTGAAAAGAACAGAATTAAATTCAAGGCATTTGTATCAATAATGAAAAATAGCAGAAAATTAGTGAGAAAAATTATTTGAGAGAGAAGACATCATTCTTAAACTGAGGATATGTGTTGCATCCTCCAGCCTTAAGTTTTGTGAGCAGGTCCCAGTCTGGAGATATGGACACAATGGGCAGGAAAGGCCCCAAAAAACCAACTCACATTGGAAGGTCCTAAAGATTTTGTATATGGTCTTTCACCAAATGGAAACCATTGTTGTAGTCTCAAACTGTGTATTTGCCGGTCATGGACCAAAGGATCACAATTCACAAGAGTCGCCAAATTCAGAGATATGTTTAAGCATGGTCTATTCAGTGAGTCCCATCAGATAAACAGTTAAGGCAACCAAACCATTGAAGCCACACGTAAATTGAAAACGGCTAAGGACAATATGTAGCCACAGGTAAGCCATCATAAAAATCGGCATTAGATGGGATAGCAAGATAATGCCAAAAGGTAAAGGCAACATCTTCTGTAGATAAAACCCTGATACTAGACAAGAAATTTAATTGTAAGACTCAATTTAAAAACGTCCCTTTAAATGTGAAAACTTTAGTATGGTATTACAGTATAAGGATGTTAACTGAGTAAGTCCTTGGTGATGAGGGCTATCAAATAGACAAGAACATTGAATTAGTAAAGCCGACCATGGATCTAAGGGCTCCCTGCTCATCTTGATAGGATGAAGACCATGAATCAAGAGCCCATGGTTGTCAATATGACAGTTCAATGGATTTGGAAGGACCTTTTCATTTGGCATAATCTTGGTAAGCTTAACTGGAAGCGATCAAGGGAGACCCAGTGCATATACAGTTGCCTGGCTCTACTTTACAGCCATTGCGCATGAAAGTCGAGGGCCCACCATGACTTGAAAGGAACTAATATATAAAATCATAATATGAACATACTGCACTTGGACATCCTCCCCCTATTGCACCAAGCTCCATATCTATATGTCCAATGTTTTAATGGAATCAGATAGCGGAAACCCATGACTAATGCACGTCCAAGATTTCTGGATTGAGGAGTTGTTTTCCAGCTGTTCATATCCATCTCCGCACCTGTATCAGTGAACCATCGCATGATTGCTTGTTCAGTGTCTTAGGTTAGCCACAAATAACCAAACACCTCCTGCCTGCGTCTTAACACTGCAATTTGTCCAAGTTTCATAGGCTGGCTCAGCAGCTGATGACTTAGCAGCCATGGTATTATTCACTTGTCTGCCCTGGAGGCCTTTAAACTTGTGCATGCTGGCTCAGAAGCAGATGCATCGACTCGCTTATTGACTCGTTTAACAGAAGGTGAAATGGATCCTGCGTGCACCCGCCAGGAACCATGTTTATGGTTTTTGCTAGAGAACTTTATAGGTAATAAAGCCAGGTGACAAGAATAGGGACCACAGTGGTATGAGACACATGAGGGACAAACATGACACAGGCACACACCTATTAAAAAGACAAGTTTATAGCCTGGCCCTGTTCCAACATAAAAGAAAAAGATAATGTAGGGAAAACACACATGCCATCTTGGACCTGAAGGACCCCACCTGTACTGGTTGTGGGTCCTCAATCACCCAATTGATATTCAGGCCCAAGTCTAGGTCCACAGTTATAAGACACCATACTGGTCCAGAATTGAGTCTACACACCTTGATCAAGTCCAGCTCCAGGTCCTATGGCCAATTGGATTTGGACCTGGTTAGACCCATGGCCCATACCTGATCGTAATATCTAACGGGTTCATAACTGTTGACCCATACCAGAATTTGTGAGCTAGGTCTTTGGTTAACAGGTACATGGGAACCCATTGACATCCTTAATGTGGGTGAAGTTCCACCCCTCACTGGAACATTTCTACAATGGAATGGTGTACTCAAGCTGATGGGCACCAGCCTCCACCATCAAATAGAAATAGCAAGGGACTCTTTTCACCCTTTCTATTTTGGTTCAGTAACGTGACTCGAACCCACAACCTCAAGTTCGCAATAGTTAGACTATTCACTGTGCCAGGGGCTACTTGTCAACTTGTCCTTTCCGCCCTTTTTCGTAACCAAGTGGAACTACAGACACAATTCAAAAATGGGATTTTATCACTTCTTGAATTGCACCAGGACTCTTATCTACCCAGCTGCATCATAATTGTTTCCCATTGTGAGCAAGGCACATTGGGTGCATAGCCTAAAAATATCATTCAAGTTTATTTCTAAGAATTCCCTATTAGCTAGGCCATATCAGCATGCCAATAGACTTTTCCAAACATGTAAGGAATTGAAATTAGTGAGTATTTTAGGAGTCTTGGTGGTCAAATCTACTGTAAAGGGGATTCCATTCGTTTTTCTCATGCACCCAAGTCAATCAAGTTATATATGAAACCATCATCCAATGATAGAGATAATGAATTTATTTTGTTAAATTTGTTTTTTCCTCTCTTGGATGACTTAAAGTTGTGAACTGTGAAATCATGGATATTATCTGGGAGAAGAAGATCAGAGTGTAATTCCAAGGCCGCTTCCTGCATCAGATCATAGAAAGATACAGAACGTCAGAACCAAACATCATGATAGAGAAAGTACCTCATCATGTATCAAGTGAACATCCTTTGTGTCTTCTTCACCGAACCATGTAATGAAACTGTTGCAGACCAAGCGACATATCAGACAAACTCATTTTCCCAATTGAATTTTTTCTACCAATTAGGAATAATTCCAAGTTCTCAAGAAACATGCAAACCTTTCTTTGGTAATATCTCGTTTCTTCTTATTTCCTTTGTTTTCATGAGCGTTGCCATTTGCAATAGCCTATATTGAGTGGAAGTAACTCAAAATATGAGCAATAGATATTCTACTAAATCACTCCAACAACCAGGAGAAAGAAAAAGGAATTCCAAGAGGCCTGATTAAAAAAAACTGAAGTATAACATAGTTGAGACAACTGATTAATGGAAGCAAGCAAAATGTAAGCTGTCTAGATGGACAAGCACAGACAGCACTCGCTGTGATCAATTTGCATGAGAAAATGGCCTTAAGATGTAAATTATTGCCCATCATATGGGTTGAACTCGGCTCAATTAATCATTAGGATCTTCTGCAGGGAGAAATTTTTATCCATTGCCTACTGCACTAATCACTTAAAAATGGTCCCAGCAACAGAACTTTGGTTTTCTAATTTTCCAGATAATGCAATAAAATCCTTCTTTTATGAATGCTAACTGATTTTATAGATGAAAAACATCCAATTAATATTACAAAAATGCTTACCATTCCCTCCTTCCACTTGATGTTTGTGCCAGTAGAGGTAGTGTTTCCTTCATCGTCGAAAGAAAATGATTTTGTAAGCTTAGCATTCTCAAAGTATGGATTTGGCTGGAAATTCTGTAAGCACAGAACATAGTGAGAAATCCAAACAATAAGAGGTTGTTTGAACATGGAGATGGTGGGGAAAACAAGGGGAACAAAACTGTGCTCGGTACAAATTTGAACTGTCAATGGTTTTCTCCACCTTTCTCCTCATCCAAAGAGTTGTTGTCCCAGTAACTGCTTTATAACAAAACAGGAACAAAAAGGTAGAGAAACTTACAAAGGTTATTGAGTACCCTGACTTCACATCTTTGGAATCAGAAACTTCCAAAGATTTTAAATACTTGAAAATCTGCATCAAATTGCAGAAAATAGAACTCGAAACTTAAACAGTAAAAGTAATAAATTTAAGAAAAACAATTCAGCAAAAACAGTTATTGACACAGCACGCTTATTGAGACCAACACCTTTTGATCTTCATCAGTCAAGAGTTCACATAATACTGGGTGGCTGAGAAACTGCATATGAAAGCACAAAAGCAAAAACTGAAATCATTAAAAAGCTCTGCAATATATGAAATCAATAAATAGATTAATAAAGATGCAAATATGGCAAGGAAAATAAAAGATATTGTGATATCTCAAAACAAAAATCAAGACATACACACCGCAGTAAGCCAAAAGTCAGGAATCTTTTTGATCGCTTCACTTCGCTGGTCGTAAATGGGCTTGCGGATCTCATTGTATCTCTGTTCCACCTCAAGCACTTTGTCGCTGGCCTCCTCGTTAAGCTACCCAAATCATAGTTGGAAAAATTTAGAGAGAGAGAGAGAGAGAGAGAGAGAGAGAGAGAGAGAGAGAGAGAGAGAGAGAGAGAGAGAGATGAGCAATTTTTTTTATCAAAATGAGTACACAAATTGTAATGGGGTGAAAGCAACATCCGTTATTAGAGAATGAGTACACAAATCTGCTAAGGAATTGAATTGATGAAAATCCATCCTCATCAAGGATCAAAATATCGACTGATATCGGCCAGGGCTGATATGCTGTTTAAAATAACACCATTCTCATGTTTATTGGCTCATACCTGCTGATAACCTGATGTATCAGCTGATACATATAAGCCAACTAATATCGATACGAAAACCCGCTTAAAAACATTTTGTAAAGGTTTTTTCAGCCCTTTTCCACCGAAAGGCACATCTTTCAGCCCTCTTTCACTTTCCCAAGTTTTAAAAAAAATTAAAAGAAGTATCTAGAGAAATCTTCAGATCGAAGAGAAAGAAGAGGCTCTTCTCAAAGGAGGATCTCAAGTATGAAAAGTTCCGGTTTTCATCAATTTTTTTTTTTTTACTTCTTTCATTCTTCTTTATTTCATTAATCATATTGAAATAAATGTTACGGATTACATGATGAAAGACTTCCAACTCTTATGCATTCTTTAAGCTATTTTATGTATATTTTGAATTTTTTGGATTTTTCAAGAAAAAAAACCAATTTCTTTCAGAATAACAAACCAAATCACATTCAAATGCCTTCTAACTTGTAGATCCATGTTCCCTGTAGATTAATCCCAAATGGTTTGTGTTTGAGCTTTGAGCTTTATTTTATTTAAACATTATGTGTGATATCTCTAATCTGTAAGGTGAGGCACCCCTCTATCCAAAAAAAGGACCAAGGTTCGTGCAAGGCCCCTGACCTTAATTAGGTGGGCTATTGCTAATCGCTAGAGTTAGGGGTTGTTAATCGGGGTTTAGAGGTCTAACTTGCTAGGATTAGTAGAGTGGGGTGCATTAGGAAGTATTTCTCATGCATGGCATTCATGTCATTGGATCCATCTTGGCCCGGTGGCCCAAGACCCACATATAAGCCCATACCCAATAGTCCAAGGACCTCATTGTAACCCTCCCAATACTTTGTGCTTTACATGCAAATTCCTAAAAGGCTCTACAAAAGCGCTAAAACCCCCTTCATCCTCTCTTTTTCTACAATGCATCTTCTCTTCTCTACTCTCCCCATCACCAAGCTCAAGGTTCCAAGGCTCCCAAGCTCCTTCCCTAGGCCTCCCCCAAGCTCTCAAGGCTTCCCATCATCTCCTTCACCATCTCCTTCTCCCACCTTCCTAGTAAGTACCCATTTCCTATTTTGCATGTAGTTCCCTTGTTTTCTTTACTAGGACCATGCATTCATGATTGTAGGTGTTTTTCTTCTTGTTGGCATGTAGGATAAGGGATTAGTAGCTTGGTTAGGAGGAGGGAGGTGTGGATCTCAAGTTTGGACTAACCCTAGGATTCAAGAAAAGGGGTTTTTGTGCAATCAAGGCAAGTCAAGTCAATAAATGCTTGTAACTCTATATTTATGCTTTTGATTGTTGATTCCATGCATGTATCGTAGCTACCCTTCTTACAAGCTCTCCTTAATGTTAATGGTGCTAGGTTCGTAATTAATGGATTTTATGGTGTTGGTAATACTGGCATTTAAGTGGGTAGATGGATATGTGGAATTGTTAGCAAGGAGTGACCCTAATAGGGGTAAAAGCCCCAATGGATGCAACGGGAAAGGTCCCTTGAATCCCATCCCGAAACTATTTTGGGCTCATTTCTAAAGTTCCACGGTTGACCGTGGAGAAGTCGCGATCGACCATGAGGCTTTCGATAGGTGACCGTAAAACACCCTTTGGTTAGCCGAAAACTAACTGTGGAGTTCTCATGGTCGACCGTGGAGGGCCCACCGTTAACCTAAAGAACTCCCTATCGCAGGTTACTGTCGAACCTGAGACGGTGCCTGTTAGTCCCAGCCTAGGAAGCACGGATACCTCTCCAAGGCTGGCATGTCAGTGTCGGACACGTGTCGGACACGGACGCGCCCGAACACACGTCCGACACGCCAAAAATGGTGTCCTGCTTATTTTTTTATATTTTATTTCCCGGACACGCTGGGGGCACACTGATTGTTTTAGTTTGAGAAAAGTATTAAAATTATAATAAAGAAAAGAAAAGGGGGCCGTTTGTAAAAAAATCTCTTTTAGTTTGAAGAAAAAAAGGCAAGATAAGGCAGAGACTAGGGCTTTAAATTAAAAAAAAGAAAGGGCCTAAATGCAATTTTGTTAAGTTAAATAAAAGATAAGGCAGAGGCTAGGCACAATGGTTAATATGTGGAGTTTGCCAGTTTCTCGCTTCGAATGGGGGAATTTGGGGAGTATGATTCTTTACGTGATCCATATCATATGGATCCAACGAGTTGGTGGGCCATCCATGGCGCATGTGCACCCATGCTTCAAAGCTTAGCTTTTAAGCTACTTATGCAACCTTCTTCTTCATCGTGTTGCCAGAGGAATTGGAGTACTTACTTCTTTGTGCACTCCGTGAGAAGGAACAAGATGACACCAAAATGTGCTTAAGACTTGGTTTTTATTCATAGCAATCTATGTCTTTTATCAAGAAAAACCCCACAATATATGCAAGGTGAGACTAAGATGTGGGGTATTGCAGGAGATACACCTGACTCCTTCGAGGATGTTGGGGTTGCTAATCTCTCGCTTGATGAGGCAGAGTTGGAGACTGTGGTCTTTACAGATGAAGTTGATCATGATCAAATTGATGGTGATGATAAGGCAATTGAAGTTGCATCAATTGAGTAAACTTTAGACGGAAATTGACTTCTTTTTTACTTTTCGTATTTTTGGAATGGAGGGGAAATTGATGATCCTCCCTTTTCTTTGTATGGATTTTATGGAACTATGGATATTTCATGTTTAATAATAATGAATTATGTTTCAGTTTTGTATTGCTATTTGATAATTTGATATGTTTGTTAGTTGGTACAGTGGTACACTGTTACTTGAATTTTTATTTATTTGATCGCTAAATTGATTACAAAGTTAAAATGATATTATCTTATAGTATATGATTAGATATATTATTATTATTATTATTATTATTATTAAATATTAACATGTCCCCGACGTGTCCGTGTCCTACTTTTTTGAGAAAGTCATGCCGGCGTGTCCGTGGCGTGTCGTGTTCGTGTCCGTGCTTCTTTGGACTCCCAACCCTTTCGGTGAGCTCACGATCGACCATGAAGCTCACTGACTCCACGGTCGACCGAGAAGGGTTCACAGTCGTAGCGGACATACCTCCAGAATTTGAATTTTTGGGGATTTGGGACCCACACCCCTAGAATCATGACCCTTAGCCGAGGTAATTAATAAATTAGGATTGGTCTATTAGTGAGGGGATGTGTGAGCTTGACATCTCCTCACGGGTGGTCCGGTTTCGCGTATGGGGCAATGTGAGTGGCAAGCAGGATTCTGGGGTGCTACGAACTTCGGAAGCACCAAATAACCATACAAGCATTCTGAGCCGTGGATCCACTATGATAGATCATATGGACCATATATGTGAAGGACAACCCCAGCCCTAGGTCAGATTAGTACTCTCCCCCTTAGCTTCTTAATCATCCTATCTAGTAGGTTAGTGATTTCGCACATTACATGACACGAGCATGCATCCACTCTATCCGTTGTCAGTTTAGGTCGATTGGTGTGTGTGGAGAACTGTTATGGGATGTTGGGTATCGAGGACTACTCGGTCGTGATTTGAGTATGTATGTGAAATCTGCGTGTGGGGTAGTCCTCTCGTTTGACTTTGTTGTGTGTTCGTGGTGATACCCAAAGAGGGTTTGGTTGAGACCCAGAGTGTGTGGTCCTTGATTTGTCGAGTTAGGCACCCCTAGGTGAATTTAGCCTCTCCTAGTTTAGGGCGCCTCCCCGTGGATTAGGGGTGTGGTGTGTGGGGTGCGTGTGTGTGTGTGTGGTTACCGTAGATCAGAAGGTGGTAGTACGCCATCGGACCAGCGTACATTATGCGAGATAATGTGCAACTCTGCTGTTTGCATGCATTTAATTCAAACTATGTTGTAATATTATGGAGCTTAATGCATTTCTATTACCTTCTTCCACTTTGTTTTTATATACATTGTGTTTATCTCACCATCCATGCAAATTGTATGTATTGATGATTCCGCGATTTGATTATGGTGATTGATCATCATTCATAACCTCATCGCGGACTTCGAACCACCTGGAATTGGGGCCCCAAATGTAATTGGATGGAAAATTTTCAATTGGCCTTGATTCTCGCGCCCTAGGGATTGGGTTACGATCTGACCTAATCTTGGGATCGTGACAGCTTGATCCTCAACCGCAGTAGTGCTGATGGTTAGGGGCTTGGGAAGAGTATGAGTGTGGGTGTGTTAAATTTTGATGAAATTTCTTGATCAATAGCATTTTATTAGTTTCAAAACTAATATAGCCGACCAACATGAATATATGTGGATAAATAGATATGTTGTTATTTTACAATCATACAACGATACAAGACCTATATGATGATGAGGGCACTGATATGCCCACCTATCTTAGTACTAAGGCAAAAAAATATTAGATTATAATATTTTCAATATTTTGCTTTTTTTTAATATTTTTCAGATTATTTACCTCATTCTTGATTCATACCAATATGACGATACATATCACCACAACTGATACATATCATTTTGGCCGCCAGCTGCGCCTGCGCCCACCACAACCAATATTGTGATCCTTCATCCTCCTCCCCAAAAACTTGCATTTACTATAATTAATTTTATGGTCAAATACTCTACAAACTATCGAAGGATGAACTCCAAATTTTCTAACTAGAAGCATTTTCGCAGCACAAAAATCATGGTGTTGTCTTCGAATGAAGATACAAAATGACCATCTCCAAATGTTCAATCCTAAAACCAAAAGATAAAATGAGGGTAGCTTTCTCAAACAATCTACACAACGCAACGACTCAACAATCACACAATCAGAGAGAGAGAGAGAGAGAGAGAGAGAGATGGAAGAAAGCAGCAAGGCTCATACAACCATTAGCCCTTCACTTCCAATGATTAGGATCAAGGGTTGGTTGAGTGACATCAAAATAACATGCTTAACAAACATTGCACAACAAAACTTTAAAGGGATTTTCCATGAAGGATGAAAAAGCATCCAAAACGCTGACCTTGGTGCCAAATTGACAAGTATGAAATTTAACAGGCACAGATAGGTTTAATGTTACTCAGACAGGAGTTTGCTGGGAGCTTTTTTTTTTTTTTTTATCTCACACACATTGGACCAATTCCTTTGCAGTTGGACTTGTGATCAAGTTTATGCAGACTCCACAACAGACTAACCCCACACTAAGACAACAAACAGAGTTTTGGATATGTAAGGACACATTTTTCCACGGGATACAACTTCATGATGATGACAACAAATCCACGACTGCATAGAGATCATCTCATTTTTTTCATTTTTCATCACAAATGTACAAATTTGTTATCAGTAACATATATGCAAAACAAAAGAAAAAAAGAGAATCTATACGATTCAGCTGCACATGTAAGAGCCTCAACCCACCAACAACCCCCACCCACCCAAAAAAAAAAAACCCGACCACAAAGAAACGCAAAGGCCATGAGAAAAGTGAAGTACAAATTTCACACCATAAAACAATGCAGTCAACAGTAGCAATATCAATAAAATTGAAAACAACAAGGTGTAAAAGCAAAAACAAGCAACAGCCACACATATTCAGAAATAACTCAGAAAAAAAAAACCGCAATTGTCTTTTTTTGAGAAAAAAAAGCAATTGCCAACACGCCCACAAAGTAATAGAACAGATTTTGCAATACCCACCAAAGATTTTATACAATTACATAAAAGAATGCCTCTAAAGTTCCATAAATTCAACTCAAACAGCAATATACCCAATGAACAAAAGTCCAAAACACCCAGCAATTAAGAAATAAACAACGCCCATAAAAACAACTACAGAGTACAGAATTTTAGCGTGCCCACACAAGTACAGCTACCATTTCAGCAAACACCCAGAAGAGATTTTACAGATGCAATAACGAGAATCGAGCATATGGGTGTTGGAAGGGAGGAATTGTTATACCTTCTCGAGCTCGTCCTGAACCTCCTGAAGCTTCTCTATTGATGCAACCAGCTCTCCATCGAAATGCTCTGAAGAGTCTTCGTTCTCCTCGACCTTTTGTTTCTTGACCTTTTCAGCTACCATGGTTTCCTCCAAGAGAGAGAGAGAGAGTGAGAGGAGGCGGAGAAGGTGAGAGAGAGAAGCAGATTGAGGGACTAGAAGACAGAGCCCTTGTTTTTTCTCTGAGAAGAAACTGGTAGGACAAGAACGTACCTGGAAACGGTACTTATATATGTCTCAAAATGTCCCTTAAACCCTAAACCCTAGACCCCAAATGCCAATCATTTTCATTTTGTGAAATAATGGGCCTCAGTTTGGGTTGTTAATGAGCTCCCAACCCACCCAACCATCCATCCAAGAAGGAGGAAAGGATATGCTTGAAAGATTCTGGGAGAAATTTCAAGATGGCCCCCAACTTTCTAGTACTTTTCAAATCAGGACAACATATTTCAAACATTTCTTCCGGGGGCGGCGTTTGCCTTTTACACATGTGATAGGAAAGTGGATTTTACGTATTTAAATGTGACACACACACATGGATATGCACATTCAAATGTTACACACACACGTTTATCCTAAGTTGAAATCGTCTACAAAATTATTTTAATCGTAAACTACCTCAAATCATCGTCCCAAAATTTAAGATAAATCCAATCAAAACTGGATTTTTCAGTTCCATCATGCAAAAAATATAGATATTGTACGTTGATTTGTGGGACCAACACTTTTTCAACTTAAGATGGCATAAGCTACAACCTATGATAGCCTTGCTCACACACACATATACATATATTATAGGGGTCAGCTCTCCTAAGCTGAAGCTTAGCTTATCGTAAACTGAAACAGTGCTGGTCCCACAAATCAAAGTCAATTATCATTGTATTTTTTTTTTCATGATGATCATCTCCAAAATTAAAATAAATCTAATCAAAACTGGGTTTTCCAGTTCCATCATCCAAAAAACAAATATAATCAACTTTGTTTTGTGGGACCAACACTGTTTCAACTTAAGATAAGCTAAGCTTTAAGTTAGGAGAGCTGGCCCCTATAATATATGTATATGTTGTGCGTGTGTGTATGTGTGTGTGTGAGTAGGGCTCTCATAAGCTTGCAGTTTATGTTATCTTAAGTTGAAAAAGTGTTTGTCCTACAAATCAAAATATAATTTCTATAACTTTTTAGATGATGGAATTGGAGAATCCAGTTTCGATTGGATTTATTTTAATTTTGGGGATGATGATTTGAAGCAGTTTACGATTAAGATAATTTTGTAGACGATTTCAGCTTAGCATAACATTACCTACAGCTTATGAGAGCCCATAGATATATTAATGTCACATATACAAATGTTACACAGATGAAACACATCAAAATCATCATTTCCACTTGAGTAAATGAGAACATCCAGCTGCTTTAGATGCATTTGAATATTTAGGATGTTTTTTCACAAACTTTCCAAAATACATGGAGAATTAAAATATGAGACTAAATACCTTGATATTTAACATAAATACAATTATAATAAACTGTTTGAATCACGAATCGGAGACTGTAAAAGTGCAAAAAATTATATCTATAGATTGAGAGTTTTTCACAAATTATTCAAAATCTACGAAGATTTTGTAGGAAACGCTTTACACTTTGAAAATAAAATTAATTGCCTCTTGGTAGCTAGTCCTCTAGAAAACTACTCCACATCAAATGGTGGAAAATGGGCAAGTTGAAAAGGTGGAGGATTTTCTGCATTGTAGTTACATAGCGTAACTCATTTCCACATAAAGGGTACCGATTTCCCATGGAAAGGGAGTTTTCATGGAAAAAATCAAACTGCCTTGCTCTGGCGACCTCCATCTTGATCATCCTTGTCTCGGGCAATCTCCACTCCTTATTGGATGCACAAACAAGAGAGATCCGGATTTGATTCTCGTTGGGCCACGCCTTTTGATCGGACGTACAAATAGAGAGGGCTTGTATATATGTTAATTAGTTGGTTATGAAAGTAAAGGATCATCACTCTGTCTAGTTGCAGACCTGTGGAGACAAACGGGTTTCTGATCTCTCTCGTTCTTGGTGCAGGAAAATGGTCTTTGGGCTTTAATGGATTGCATCTAGGGTTGGGAATGGCAAAGAAGAGAGCTTAGAAGGAGGAGGAGATGTGGCTCGGCATGTAGTGGGACTCAATTGGTAGCTAAGCAGAGACGTGGTGGGACTCAGGGTCATGGCTGGAAAGAGATGTGGTGGGACTCAATTGATGGATTTGGTGGGAGTCAAGACAATGCTGCAGAGAGATGTGGTGGGACTTAATTGATGACTTTGGTGGGGCTCAAGATCATGTTTAGATAGAGATGTGGTTCAAATCAAGAAATCGATAGCCGCACCAAACATAATAAGCATCAATTCACTGAGGCAAAATAAATTACACCAAACAGAAATTCCTACTTCTTCTAAAATCTAGTTCTTTGGTATTCATTTACCATGGATTTTGCTGACATGGAAAATTCTTTATTCCACGGATAAGGCTTGACGTGCCCTAAAGAGAAGTAACTGATTTTAAGTTTAACACAATGGATTCTGCCTATGATTACTTTATTTCCCTCTAACACTAGCCTACCCCTCAAGCAATGCTTGTTTGAATTTCATATGGATGAAATTGTTCTCCATCGTTGAATTCAATTTTGATTAAGAAAAATTAAAATTAAATGTTTTTTTATGGGATTTTTAAACTTCGAGGATATAAAATCAAAGGTGGCAATAAATTTGGGGGTTAGAACGATATTTTCTATTTTATTTTCCAATCTTAGGTGGGACCAACTCTTATTGGAGTGAGAATGTGGGACAACCAATTCATGTGGAGGTCCTCCATTTTGAGTGGTTTGGATTTCATTAGGTGGGCCCCATTGTGGAGTCACACACTCCTAATTACAGCTCTCTATTGGCTTTGCCCTAATTGTTATTATCTCATTTTGATCAAAATTCAAACTCCTACTTCATATAGGTTGGATGAGTTTAATCAAGCATCTAGTATAGATGAGTATCAAATTGGGCCGATTATCAATCCAATTTGTGTCAGCTTAATGCTGAACTTGCTAGAACACGCATGAAACAAATTATCTCATTCATTAGACTTGGAGAAAAATGAATTAGGTAAGGTTAACTTAGATGAGGTTTAAAAATTCAAATTGAATTAACTTTTTTTTTTATTTTTATAATGATTGGTTATTATATTTGCTTACATGTGGATAATATAGACTAATCTAAAAATACCACAGACACAAAGAACCCATCTAGGTCAATATTTCTATAGATGTAACAAACGAAGGGAACTATCGTATTGAAAAAAATATCTCTATATATTTGACTAGTGCATCACATGTGCCTTATGCTAGTGTTGATTTAATGTTAGTTATGATATGCTAAAACTAGTCATTTCTTGATCAAAAGATCACCTGCTTCACTCTCAAAAGCAGTATTTATCACCTCACGAGTTTTCCTTATCCATTTTACCTTATTTGAATATATATGTCTTGTAAATCTACAATCTAACATGTTTTCCCTCACTGTTTCATTGCCTTTGTTGATCATCTATTACGTTTCTAGTTTTCTAGTATTGTTTTCTACCCTCATTTGCACATGCTTAAATCGTTTCAAGTGGCATTCTTTGATTACTTTTTATTCAATTGGAGTTCTAATTTGTTTCATCTAATGTCTCTATTCTCAACTCTATTATCTCTTATTGATCCACAAGATCTTAACATGTGCACATCAGTACCAAATAATCTTTGTAGAAGGCACATGTATAGTTTATAAGCTTCTAATGCTCCAAAGGATTCAATTGGATCCGTTTCATGGTTGATTTGAACATTAGATTGGAAATTTGACCAATTGACCCAAGTACTTGAAAAGTAGTATTCACGATCCAAAATCCAAATCCAAAATCAAGACCCACACCCAACTTTGAAGCCTGGACTCCATGCCAATCATTATTTACCAAACTTGAGCTTGCATCCAACCTCCAAGAGGGTCAAGACTTTATTGGGTGGACTTGGGCCTCCCATAATCTTTATTCAGCAAGCTGAAGGCAAGCTCAAGTCTAGAGCCTGGGTTTGAAACTTTGAATCAAACTCTTAGAGTTGGGGCTTTAAATCCTTTTGAAGGATTAACTTGTGCTTATGTGAATGTGAACTGAATTGACCATTGACATATCAATTGCCGTCTGAATTACATGTACGCTGATTAATTAGACTAGCCTTTGCCCCTTAGCCCGGCACAAAACTTGGCCATTACAATCGTTGTCCATTTAATGAAAATAGAAAATCTATAATCATACTTAGTATCATCTTATTAGAGCATTCATAAATAAAAGTTAAAGTTACAATAATCCTAAATTAAGCTTATTACCTCTAATATCAATGATCTATTTACTATTTGATCTTCTCTTATTTGAAATTGAAGATAAGCAACAGATGACTTCAGCGTTCATAGGTTTTTCTAAAAGAGATGATGCTATTGAATTTTAATATATAAATAGAACAAAGAGGTTTTTACAGGAAAAATCCCCTTAGATTCACTGTAGACCAAAAGGACCTAAAAGATATGAATCAACCGTAATAGTCCCAAAGGCCCTTTTTTGTCCCCCCTTTTTTTTTTTTTTGGTGTGTTGTTGTTGTTGTTGTTTTGCTGAACGAAGAGATCCCCGCTCACTTGCATATATGAGCGGCGATATTCCCATTCGTTTTGTCTTCTTTTTCACAGTTGAGCTGCGATATCGCCGCTCAAGTCAAATTTAGAAAAAAAAATCGCAAGTGATTTCCCCACTCACTCGCATAGACAAATAGGGATATCTTTGCTCGTTTATTCTTCTTCTACATCTTCCTCCTCCTCCTCCTCCTTCCTCCTTCCACCTCTACTAACTAACCTCTTATCCGCACAACATTTTCCTTCATGATGAGTAAGTGGTTAGTTTAGTTGTGCAGGTAAGGGATTAGTTGGTAGATCATTGCAAAATATAGCCATACCATTTTATGGTTCCTTTGAAGATCATTCAACGGTGATGATGAGGGGACAAAGAGATACTATGATTTGATAAGAGGTGGATCAAAATCTAACTTATTTTATTTTTCTATAGTACATTAAGGGTTTAAGACCTAAGGTGAGAGGTGAGAAAAAAATAAGAGAACAATTCTAATATAAAAAATCCAAAAGTGGACACTGTGTAAGAAAGTCAAATTGACTTTGGTGTCAATTTATTTGGTAGTCCCCTCTTTATTGATCTCACCCTTCTCAAGGATGGAATGACCTGGCCGAGGTTATATTGGGCTTAGTTGGAAGCATGAAGCATGCATATCATTAGAGGTTGAGAGTTTGAAAAGGGCTCTTTAAAACTTTAGAACTTCCTTGTGTGAAAAACAAAAGGGAAAAGAACCCATATGATTTTGTGGACCAAACCGGATCTTAGACTATCAAGTTGGATCTAAGGAGTAAGGGGTTAGTTAGTAGAGGTGGAAGGAGTTGGAGGAAGGAGGACGATGAAGAAGAAGAATGATAATAAACAAGCGGGGATATCTTCGCTCGTATATATGAGTGAGCAGGGATATCACTTCAGTTTTTTTTTTTTTTTTTTTTTTCTGAATATGTCTTAGGCAGCGATATCGCCGTTTAACTGTGAAGAAAAAAAAATGAGCAGAGATATCCCCGATCGTATATATAGGTGAGTGGGGATATCACCGCCGGAGGAAGAAAAAAAAAAAAACATAAAAGGGCTCTTGAGATTACAACGGCCAATTCATATCTTTTAGTTCCCTTTTGGTCTACAGTGACTCTAAAATCCTTTAGAACAAATTCACTATTTATTTAATTAAAACTATTGGGCCCAGGCTTAAGCAACTTGATATGTTTTTCAGATCTGGGTTCGTGCTTGACTCGTAGGGTTTTAGAGCCTAGCAGATGGTCCCACCCAATGGCCATCCCAAGCCATGCCCTGCCCATGGCATGGATAGCGTTCGGGTCAAGCTTACCCTTGAATTAAAAACCTGCATAGAATTTGGGACAAGTTCACTTTTGAGCTTTAAGTACCCAAACTCGCCCAAGTAAAGTCAATCTTCTTGGCTGACATCCATTTACATTCATGCATAACAATTACACATCCCATATTTGGTTGCACCAATTATGCATGTGATGTGTAATTGAGAATGTGAAAATGGTACGAAGATGAGAAAAGAAAATATGCCGAGAATTCTCACATCTCCTATGGTGTGAAAAAATTATACAATCTACCATTCATGGGGGATGCTACAATGCACATTTGGGCAGTCTGATTTTTTATTCTCTAATTTCGTGGGCCCCCAAATGAAGATTTGAACTACTTCATATCTTTAAAATGCCAAATACAACTATAAAGTCAGATTTCAACAGTCGTTTCATCATATATTTTTGAGAGAATCGAAAAAACCCTAGACTATTTGATCTTCTATATTGGACTTTTGTGGGGCCCATTTCCCAATCCAACCTATTCATCCTTTTTCGAAGGCCGATTTTTTACTACAGTACTAAATCTCAAGTCTTAATTCATCATAGATCATGGTTTTGAGCTAGTTCATTTTTTAAATCTTTTACTATAGTGGGCTCCTATTTCATGATCCAAACTACTTATCCTTTGTAAAAGACTTAAAATTGTTAAGTGTCAAATTTGTCAGTTGATTCATCAGAATTTTGACACACACACAAAAAAAATATATAAATATATATACAAACTAGTAAATCTGATTTTTTAAATCCCGCTGCTCTCATAATCATGATCCAAACGGTTCATCATCTTTAAAAGACTAAAAATAGTTTGGGCGTCAAATCTCATACCTTGGTTCATCATAGATTTCGAAAAAATCGATAAAACGGTGAACCACTGGATCCATTAAAACTCACATATAAAAACGACAAACAATAAAAATTATTTTCACCCGACTCAATTGCATATAGAAATGAAACACATGTGAATAATTTTCCTATGGCATCCATAATGGCACTTAGGCGGGGAATCTGCAATTTGGGTAGGATTCAGGTTGCATATACTGAACATTTCATTGGGCTACAAGTTTAGATTTGGGTGCAATTTGGTTCGACCTAGGGTTAAGCCAATAATGAAACCTATTACTGTTAGTAGATCCCAAAAACCAAAGTGTCGTTTCCTAGTTCTTACAATACAATACGACATGTTATTGTTACCGTTACACATCTGTATCGGTTTGGAACACTTGTAAACACGTGTCCTGCAAACTCCCGCCCTTCACTCTCCCGCCACGAATCACCAACTCCTTCATATCCATTTTACGACTTTACCCCTCCTTCCTTCCCCCATTCCATTCTACCCAACCGCCAACCATACGATACAAAAATACGTATACGCTCCGTAGATATACGCCCCCTCCCACAGCGATCGTATGTCGTCGCTGTACTCTTCTCTGCAAATCTCCCTTTCCCTCATTCCCCATTTTCCCTGATTCCCGTTTTCCCATCCCCAGATTCCTCGTTTTGAATCCTCCCAAAATCACAAGATCCTGTTTTGAATTCTCTCCTGTTTTTCTGGATGGGTGATTCTCTTTTCTAGGGTAAGAAAATCTCTAGTTTGGATCCTCTCATTTTGGTCCTCAGCTTTCTAGGGTTTCAAACTGTTCCTGGAATTTCCGGCTAATCGAATCCTTCCTGGAATCTCCCCTTTTGTTCAAGATCGGTTATTTAGGGTTTCAAAATCATAATACTATTGTTAAGCTTTTTGGAAGATTCTGCTTTTGCTGTTTCTAATTTTGTAGTAATCCGAGATTTTGCTTGTTTGTTTATGGTTGTTGTTGATTAGGGTTTCTAACTTTGGTTTTCTGCCTGTAATTTATGAGAGTTTTGGGTTGGGGAGATTAGGGTAGGATTGGAAGTTGAATATGTCTGCACCAACCGTTGCAGTTGGCACAAATTCAGCGGTTATGAACGGGCCTTCTCTGGTTTTAGATCCCAATTCGAAGCTTAACAATAGGAGGAGAGTGGTCACAAGCATGGAGAAGAGAATCAGCGTCGAAACCTTCACCAAAGGAGGATTTTCCGATCCTCGCGGTGGCGATCGGGTTGGTGCAGGGAAGGATGTGGGTCATCTGATTAGGGGTGGGAGTGTGTTTGAGAGGCAGAAGGATCTATCGCAGGTGCGGAGAGATTTGATGAATTCCCCCTCTTCGCCGCACAAGCGCAAGGGCGTTCCAAAGCCTGGGAAACCCAGGTGGAAAAGGGTCATCAGTGTTCTCACCAAGAACCTCATTCTTCTGCTTGTGCTCTTTTGGCTAGGGCAAAAGATACGGCATTGGGTTGCAAAGTATCAAGATGGGGTAGTTTCTTCTGATAGGGTTTTGGGTTTTGAAGGTCGGATTTCAGAAGTGGAAGCGCTTTTGAAGTCGACGGCGAAGATGATGCAGGCCAAGGTGGATGTTGTTGATAAGAGGATTGAGAGTGAGGTTGGTAGCTTGAGAAGGGAAGTGACAGAAAGAGTGGAAGAGAAAAGTGTGCTGGTGGAGAGCCAGTTGAAGGAATTGGGGGATAGGGCTGAGAGTTTGGAAAAGGCCTTGGCTGATCTGAGGGTTGCCAGTTTCTTGACAAAGGAAGAGTTTGAGAATTTCGCAAATGAGTTGGAGGCGAGTCAAGAGCAGAAGGGAAGCGAAGAAGAATTGAATTTGGACAAAATTAAGGCCCTTGCGAAGGAGATTGTTGAGAAGGAGATTGAGAAACATGCTGCAGATGGACATGGAAGGGTTGATTATGCGCTGGCTTCGGGCGGTGGTCGTGTCGTTGGGCACTCAGAGCCTTTCCTTTTGGAGAAGGCTAGCAACTGGTTACCTGTGGGAAAGATTAAACTCGGAGTACATTACACTGCACATAAGATGCTGGAGCCAAGTTTTGGAGAGCCAGGACAGTGTTTTGCCCTGAAAGGAAGGACCGGATTTGTTGTAATAAGGTTGAGGATGGCAATCATTCCAGAGGCTGTTACTTTGGAACATGTTGCAAAGGTGATGTTCCTCTCCCAACTTTTTCTTATTAATGTTTCTCTCTAATTTATACACTGCATTTTTCATTGTTCCTAATTTGGGTTGAGTTTTGAAAGATGTTAGATATCCATTTGACAAAATTTGGTATCTCTGCAACTGTTACATGCTTGTCCTCTCCATTGTATGAAACAACACAACTGGATGAGATTAGGATTTAGACTTAAAAGTATTACTTTATGGATTTCCGAACGACATCAATATGACCTGTTCAAAAACGATAATTTGAATCTTGGCAGCAGTATTTTTAGATAGTAAAGTGAGTTTAAGTGTTATAAGTCAAAGAAATGCTAGACACTGGCATTTTTTAAAAAGCGTTTGAGCATATGCATCAATATTTCGAGGCATATTGACTAGGCATAGACCTCATGACTCTTATCCTTCCTCATGTGCAAGGTGTATGGTTCTCTCTGTTTCTACTTTCTTCCCCTTTAATAGATTTATCTTTTCCATTTTTCAGTTTGATTAATTGAGGAATTTACAATGACCTTCAGTTTTACCTAGTATGGTCGATTTAATTAAATGATGAGGAAAATTTGAAGGCCTATTGTAGTTTGTGATGCAGGCCTTAGGGTTAGGGCTTGCATTTGCATAGAAAAGTGCCGAAGCACAATATGAGGTCTCCGCAGAGATGATCGCACGAGGACACACCTCCAAGGATAAAAATTCACTCTATTAATCATCAACTCAGAGATGTAATCTCTACAATGCCAGATAAATAGGATATAAAATTCAGGTACTAAGACTCCAATGAAACTAGGAAATCAAATTAGAAACTATCCTAATTACTACTCTTTAATAAAAATAAGAAAATAATAAAATCAGAAACAATAATATTCTAAATCATCTTGGGTGGTCCCACACATGGGACACGGGCCTTCTTGCAACAACTTATTGGTGCTGCTGGCATCAGTTGGTTTCATGATCAAGAACTTAAAATGTTAAAGCCTTTGCCTCTTCATTCCCTCACAACATCATCCGACTTGCCGCAAGCAATGAGGGCCAAAAACAACATGAAAAGATTTATTCTTCCTATTGTAATATGAGAGAAGTCGTTTATTCTTTCCTTCTTTCTTTCTTTCAAGTAGTAACAAAAGATGTGGAGTTCTTCTTTCCTCTTTTAAATCTTAATGCATTTATAGTTACTAATCAAACTTGGCGAGCACGACAATTCTGGTGGGAGGCCCGATGGGCATAGTTGGGCCATGAGTTGGGTTCATATAGGATCATTATCTATCATTTATCTATCTATCTATATTTATTTATTTAGATACTAAATTGAAGTCTTCCTGATTTGAGGAAGAAGGGACTACTTTTTGAATATTTGATTTTATAATTGATATTCCTGTTCCTGGTTTCTATGGACCATTGGGCAACCTGCAGGGGCAATGTTGTAGGAGTTGGAGAGTTGGAGCTCAGTGGGAATGGAGGGAGGTTTGGGTTTGGGTGATGAGAAGAGGAACTAGTTGAGGTCGTGAAGCTGTGAGCGTGCTGGTGGAGGATGTGATGATGTGGAGAGGCGGAGATGGTGGTGGAGGAAGAGAGAAGAGGAGGAGGAGAGAAGCAGGAGGGTTGGGGGCAACTTGGTCTGACTCGGCCGAGTCTCATGCATTTTCGCTAGGTCAACTCAACTCAAAGGCGACCGAGTCAGTTTTTAGATCATTGAGTAGCAGAGAACGTACTTAACCCCATATAGATGGTTTGCTTGATGATGACCATTATGATACTTTGATTTAATTGAGGTTTTGGGTAAAAGATATATTTGAAATCAAGTTGGCACTTTTGCCATGGTTGGGGTTTAGCAATCCAGACATCAAATTTCATTAGATTTGGTATACTGACTGCATCATAGGGAGTAACTAAATGTCATGCCTTGATTCTATGAGAACAGAGCGAATGCCTTTTTTTTTTTTTTTTTTTTAATGCAGACTCATTCATGGCACGATGCGACCTGCTATAATAGCAATTAGATTTCTGCGAAGTGACTTGTTGCCAATCTGGGGGCATCCACATTACTTTTATCCTTGTGTTTGCTTCTCTTGCATATGGCTCTTTTTTAGTAGTCTGTTTAGACACATGAGTTTGCTGAAGAACAAGTTTCTTTGAATACAGTCCAGACACAGTTTCTCCAGCAAGGTTAATGGGATTAACCCTTGAGCTGATGTTTCCTGATGAGTGAAATTTGGTAAAGAATCTCCCTTTTCTAAGCATGGAGTAGGTTGGCTAATGTGAATCTTCTTTGCTAATATCTATCTTTTATCATGTTTTGGAAGAGGTCACAAATTGATTGAGGAGTGAGATGCAGCGTTAATTGATTGGGAGAAATAGATAGGCATATCTTGTTGCTGCAGATAATTATTATCTTCATTTATTTTTGAGAATAGAATTTTCTCAAATTGATTAAGGAGCAAGATGATGCATTAATTAATTGGGAGAAATATATAGGGACATCTTATTGCTGCAGATAATTATGATCTTTTCTTCATTTATTTTTGAGAATTAAACTCTCATTAGGAAGAAAAGAATGTAAAAAGCTATTTAGTTTCTCCTTGACTGGTAAAGGTTGTTACAGGGATTTGTAGGTCATTGCATTTTTATATGTACTAGAAAAAAGAGACTGCTCTACTTTACTTTTGTTACCTCCATGAACGCACTTATCCGACCATTTAGAACCAAGGAGTTTTTCAAAGGTACCTTTGTTAATGTGAAGTAAATGCACTATAGGGGGAATATACTGCAGAACCCAAAATGCACAGAAGAAAACACAATTCATGAAGTAGGCAAAACCCAAGAGCTCAAAAATGATAAGTTTCTGTGAAGCAAGATCATCGAATTTTCTCTCCTCCCTCCTATTGCTAGGGTGTCCACCAACGGATCAGCATCCCTTTTTATGTGAGAGAAGGATGCCTGAATAAACAATGCAAGATCCAAAACCTCCTCTGCCACATTCACTAATCTCCAAAGATGCTTACATCTACTTGGGGCCCATCTGCTCGCACACAATGAATCTTTCTACCCCTAGATTGAGTAATGCTTGCATCCTATGCAACTCTTGTACATGTTAAAAGGAGCATTTGTGCAAATTACTAATGTTGGGTGGGATCAGTGTGTCCCAACTACAAGAAGCCTCGGTCGGCCTGGCCACAGATGCCAAAAATTGCCTTTCAGACAATTGTCTTTTGTCCTGTAAAAGGGATGTCAAGGATAGTTCATTGGAGCCTATCAATTTAACGATTTGGATTGTATCATTGACTATGAGTTTTAGAAATTACTTAATGCCCTCTTAATCATCTTTTTAGGGGTGTAGGAAACAATCAATTATTTTTAGAACACAATGGCTGGGTGATAAGCATCATCTGACCTACATGATTAGGCACGGTTACTCATGGTAGGTCCCTCGGAAGAATGGACTCTCTTGATGGATGAGTCAAGGTTGGAGGTCAAATCCCCTATAAATTGCAAGTGTGTTCCTTTTGGTGTCAGCTAATTTGCAGCATTGTAACAAGGAGTGGGTATTTAATATGTGATCCCTGTGGATGTCTTAATCTGTTTGGAATGACTGTCTTCGTTATTATCTTTGCTGGCACGTTTTTACTTATTGGATGCTGATACGTTTGCTTGGATTCACAGAGCGTCGCATATGACAGATCTTCTGCTCCCAAGGACTGTCAGGTTTCTGGTTGGTTTCAAGGGCACGATGAAGATCCATTTGTTCAAGTTGATAAGACGTTTATGCTGGCGGAGTTTGCTTATGACCTTGAGAAGAGCAACGCACAAACCTTCGACATAGATGCCTCTGATGCAGGCCTCATCAACATGGTTAGGTTTGACTTTACATCCAACCATGGGAACCTCCAACACACATGCATCTACCGGCTGAGGGTGCACGGTCAGGAATCTGACTCTCCTGCTACATTGGCAGTCTAGATCTTAGCTTGTATTGTATGTGTACTTGTTTTGCAATTTTCTGTCATGTTTTAGCTTCTCTTTTTGCGGCCTTCACGTATATGGAGGGGTTCTGTCTTCCAAAAATTTTCTTTTTATCATGTATATCATTAATGATATGTGCATCTGCTAGAGTTCTTCCCTTTATAGGTGAAAAAATCTCTCTTGGTGAAATTGTTTGTTTCGTTTTTCCTCCTTGTACCTTTTTTTCAAGGGCTCATCAGGCTTTGCCCATGCCATGATGGTGGTGCCCTGACGATGCCTATTGTGTGTGCAAATTCCAATTGGCTTTCCAACTTGACTCGAAGTGGACCTGGTAATTTGAGGTTTGGGTTGAACTTTTTTTTAACTTGTTGGGTTGTCATTTCCTCCCTGGCTAATTCATGGGCTGGGTTTGGATCAGGCTGATGCCTGTTACCTACCATACTGGATGCAACATGTACCCATCACAAACATAATACCTTTTGCAAGTTGCAAGTGGAAGGGGAAAGTTAGCCCAACTGAAGTACTTCGGCCGAACCTTTTCTGTAGCTTCTACATGGACTTACTTTCTAGGCCTTGGGCTGTGCAGATTCACGGTCCATAAAATAAATAGGCCAACAATATTTTCATTTGGATCACGGGCCTCAATATGAGTTAATGCAGTTCACCCACATCTAAAAATCTTTTTTTCTATGCCAATATTTTGATTAAATCAAGGTTTGATGGGGGCAGGGGCTTGGCCATAACAAGTTTGGCTCAGTGAAGAGTGATTTAGTTCCTCAGTTTCTTAGCATCTGCAACCCGATTGGATTCCCAGACCACAACCTTAGACCAAGTCAACATTAAATCCCAGCAGAGAGAGCCTCAAGACTGATGAATAGCCGAGACAATAGTCAAGCAGTCCCCCCTCTGTGAGGATGTCAGTAAGACCTTGATCTTTGCAGACGAGCAAGCCTTTATGGAGAGTAAGCAGTTCAGCTTCAGTTGGGGATTCAGCCATGATAACTTCTGAGAATGCACTTTGCGCAAGGTCCCACATTCATCTAAAGTTACTCCTCATTAAGTGATCCATCAAAGGTCAGTTCGAGGCGAGGACGAGGCCCTGTATGGTTCACTGGAAAAGGAATTTTATTGGTAAGATTCCAAAAATGAGTAGCTTCAGATGTTTGATCCAAAATCAACTTTGGTCACATGGGACACTGGATGAAATTGTAATAATTGCTCATGTTCCATATCTACCAGCATGCTATGACCCCAACCCGAAGATGCCTAGGAGACGCCTTGGATGCTGGTTTCCTTGAGGTGAATGCTGTTTCTTTAGTATTGAAAATTCTCTAAATCTCGTTTTTTATTCTTTCTACTTTACTACTTCACAATTTATAAATTTTGATAATTAGTTTATCTGTCCTTTTATCTTTGTAGTCGGCAGTATTGGCTGTAATAACTATGTTTATCAATAGGGTAACCAGGCCTGAGCTATGGTACTCTTGTGGGACAGTAACATTGCAAGAGCTACAGTATAGAGTACTGAAACCTGCTACAGTTTCTATGACAGCATAACGCATAACAAGTGTACAATAAGTACGAAGTTAAAAGTGCCGAGGTAGACTATTCCCAATTGGGGAATTTTTCCTTTTATCCGCCTTCCAATGTTTTTTCTAAAGTGAATTAATGAGCAGTTCTCCAACTTCTTTCTGAGGTATGTACACACTGGTTATAATCCAACTTTGTAGCCAAGTTATACCGTGTCAAGGTGTTTCACACTCATGTTTCCCACCATCTATCTTGTGGGAAATGAATACACATAAAAGAACTCCTCCGCAATTAAATCCAGAACGGTAAGCTGATGGAAGATTAAAGAAATGCTTGCAGTTGTACTTCTTTGACAGTTGGGGAAGAAAGAAGGAAAGATCAATGTGCTTGAGGGATTGATCTTATTAGCATTAAAGAGCGCCTTAATTAGGAATATGACTTTTGACCTCTCTCAAACTGAGGGAATATATATAGGGTCGCAAACGGATATTCGACTATCCGATTACTCGGAAGTTCCGACTCGCAAAACTGGGTCTAAGACCAATTTTAGATTCCGATTCATAAACGAGTTCGGGTCCGGAACCCGCTGTAGGTTCCCATTGATAAATGGGTCCGGTTCTGGGTTCATATAGGTTCTAACCCATGGACCCAAGAATCGACATATGCGTCTTTAATATTGTAAACTGTATCTCAAAATTAATTTTTATTCTTATTTTTATATATAATTCTGGAGGGAGTAGACTTATAAGTTGAATATATGCTTATTTAAAATAAAAAAAATGAAGAGAAATTAAAAGCGTTTTTTAAATTAGATTCCAGTCTTTTAGGTGGACCCGATTCCCGAACTGGATATGGATTTTCCTATCGGGACCGGGTCCGGAACTAACAAAATAGGTTCTGAGTCAAAACCGCACCCGGGCTTGGAACTGTTATTTAGAATCGGGTCTAGGCCCAAGTCCAGTACAAGTTGAACCCGGAACCGTCCCATTTGCAACCCTAAATATATAAGATAGGAGTGGCCTGGCTTGACATGACCTGTATAATTTGACCGAAACGCGACCCTCATATGACCCTTGTAACCCGCCTTGCAAATGTATTGAACTGGTAATTGGTTAGGAAAAATTGACCCACATTTTATAAGTGGTTCGGGATAGTATCAATCCCTATAAGCCGGCTAACCCTTTGAAAGGTGGTGGTTTGGGGTTGATCCGCATATATATACCCATTTAAAAAATTTAGTTGTTCAAACGGAGGGAATATATATTATATATATATAGGTCACCCCTATAGACTTTGTGCTTGCTCATCTTTGAATGTTGACTTTCATCATGTATATCGGCTGGCAAACGGCATGGCGGGTGCTTTGGTGAAGTTGGGGGTTAGATAGAGATGTAGCTTTGCTTGCTCTTTTGTAATTTGTTGTTTTCGCATGGGTATTTGGTGCTAATACCTCAATGCTTTTTCCTTTTCTCCTTTCTCTACACTTTTTTTACCGATACTGATAAAAAATATATATTTTGGTACTTAGAATAGTCAATTTTCTGAGTTGAGCTAGTGTTGAACTTTTTTCGACTTACAAGTTCAATATGGCCTCAATATTAAAAACATACTAGGTTTGGGCTGAGATTCTACAATTGGGTTTGGCTTTGGGTTGACCCATAATGAGGGTGGATTGAAGTTCCTCGGCCCATATGAAAATGGGTTAGATACGGGTTTGATTGCGACTTATAGATACCCTTGGTCAATCTGACTTGCTTGCCACCCTTAGACCTTGGTAAAGAGAAATATAATTAGATCTTAGCAGGTCGTCTCCTAGAAGAAGAGAGTATGATTCAAAATAGCGGCCGCTATGTAGCATAGTGCTCGCATTATTGGCCATAGTGGTTGAGGCCGCTATGCTGTTTTGAAAATAGTGGTGCTGTAGTCTAAAACCTAATAGAGCTAAGTAGTTTTATTTTATAACACCGTTTTTCCTATTTCTTCTCTTCAATAGCCTTTCCCATTGTTGTCTCTACCCTAGTATGGTACCAAATAATTAAGACCACAAGATTGGTTGCCACACAAGATTCAAGAAATTTTAAACACTTAAAAAATTCACACTGCTATGGTGCCACGTATCGCCCGTCAAGTAGCGATTTGGCCATTGGCCGCTATGCTTGCCGCAATTGCTATTTTTATCCTTGGAAGAGAGGACTGATGAAAAAAAATATTGTCCGTACCACTCGGTTGTAAACCACTTGATTCCTTCAGTTTGCAAGACAAATACAAGATATGATTACTGAAAAGATCTTGACTCTGCAAGCTAGGGGTCCAGACACTATTTGTTAGGCCAAAAGACAAACTGCAGGCTGACAAAGCCAAATAAAAAACGTTGGTAGAATCGAGACAGTATGGTGTCTCGTCCGATCTGGACTCTATGGCAGAGTTTGAGACAAATTGAAAATCTTTGTGGATCATGACTAGGAGTCTTATGCATGAACTTGAGGCTATATATTGGGTATTTCTCTCAACCCTAAGATATAAGAGAAGTTAATTCTCTCTCTTGATCTGATGTTAGAATACCCTAAGAGAGATTTCCTTATTTTTCTAGAGCCATTGAGAGATCGTTCTGAAGGGCTGCTCTAGAAGGTCGAGCTGCTTTTACTCTCTTGTAGAAGATTGATCATCTTGTTTGACAAGGTGCGAGGAGATCAAGGAAAACGGTGCACGGTGGAAATCGTGTTAGTGGATTCTATGCAAGAATAACTACGGTCCTTAAGTCGAGGTACAGACTGAGGTAAAGGAGTTGTGAGTATATCTTATAACTGGTCGTGAACTCTTGATTTTTAGTTCTTGGTTTTTCTCCCCGGAAAGGGTTTCAACGCTAAATAATGTATCTACCTTCTTGTGGTGTGTGATTGGTAGATAGCTAGTTCTATATTGTCTGATTCGTTATGTTCATTGCATTGATTGGTTAAATTAAAACTAATATCTATTCTAGTGGGTCCTGCAAAATTCTCAATTGGAATCAGAGCAGGTTACACTATTTTATTGTGTTGATTCTATTTTTGCTAAAATGGATATCCACTGGAAAGGCACTTCAACCAATAAGCCTCCTTTGTTGGATGGTAACAATTATGCTTATGGAAAGCCAAAGTGGTTGCCTTCTTGAAAGCCATAGATCTAAAAGTTTGGAAATCTACTGTGAATGGCTATTTCTTGCCGTCTATTACTACTGATGGGGTAACTGTTCCCAAACCTGAGGATAAGTGGACTAAGGAAGAAGAGTTGGTTGCCACTTGTAACTGTAAAGCTTTGAATGCTATTTATAATGGAGTTAGCATGTCTGAGTTTTGTAGAATTTCTACATGCACTACTGCAAAAGAAGCTTATGATATTCTGCAAACTGTGCATGAAGGGACTGACACTGTCAAACAGTCGAAACTTCAAAAATTGTATACAGCCTTCGAAATCATAAAGATGGAAGATGATGAAACTTTTGATGAGTTCAATTCGAAGCTGAATGGAATTGTGAATGATACATTTACTTTGGGAGAGCCAATTCCTAAAAATTGAATTGTGAAAAAGATTGTGTGGTCTCTTCCAGAAAGATTTGATGCAAAGATTGTGGCTATGGAGGAAAATAAAAATATGAATACACTCAAAGTTGATGAGTTGGTTGGCAACCTACAAACTTTTGAAGTAAACCTTAGGTCTAATGGGAAGACATAATTTAAAGGTCTTACTTTGAAAGAGTCCAAGGAATTATACAATAAAGCCGCAAGTGATTCAAATTCAGATTCTGAAGAAATTGAATCCCAAGTTGCTGTATAGTTTATGAAGCAATTCAAGCTTTTTATGAAGGGGCAAAAAACCAATGTGAGGATCCCTAAAAATTCTGGAAAGAAGAAATCTTTTAAAGGGATTCAATGCTATGAGTGTCAAGGCTATGGACACATTGCTAATGACTGCGGAAACAAAAAGTCTAAAAAGAAGGCTTTGAATACTACTTGGGAAAATGAAACTTCTGATGAGAATGATGAAAATCCTGAGTCGGACAAGCCTGACACTAGCAATGGAAAGTTTATTGCTTTTATGGCAACTTCTGGTTCTGCTGCTTCATGTGTTTTTTCTGAAGTTGAGACTGATCAAGATACTGAGTCAGATGAAGAACTGGATTGGAAAGTTAAATATGAAACACTTTCAAGAAAACCATGAAGATGGTTAAAGTGAATGAAAACGTTGCTATTAACTGAAAAGTATCTGAAGAGAAGAATTCCTCATTGAAAGTTGAACTTGAAGAAGTACTTACAAAAATACAAAAATTGGAGGATGAAAATAATAAGTTGGCTGACAAATAAACTGCAGCATCACAAAAATGTGACATACTTGATTCTGATATGAACACTTTGAAAGCAGAAAATTCTGATATGAATGGAAGACTTAAGACCATTCTATCTGAGTTACATACTGCTAAAGTTTTATTGAATAGGATGAACACCGGATCGAAAAAATTAGATGACATCTTGTGCAGTCAAAAGGCATACACCGACGACAAGCATGACATTGGCTACGCTGATGGAGCATCCACTTCAAATGTCAAAGGTAAAAATTATTTTGTTAAAACTTTAGTTGTTACTAATCCTATTGTTAGTGTTGCAAAGAAAGCTCTAAAGAAGAAGAATGTCTCATATCCTAAACGAATTCTTACTTGTCATCATTGTGGAATTAAATGACACATTCGACCCCATTGCAAGAAGCTGCAAAGTCTGACAAATTAAACGCAATAGAAGAAACAGAAGGTAATGTCTTCGATTAAAACAAAAGATGTCTGGGTCAAGAAAGAAGACATCTCTTTTGTATTGGTATACACTATGCTGAAATATTTAAATTCACAAGTGGGTGTGCCTAAGCTTCATCACCCCTGATCTGCAAGATTAAGCCCCCACCCTATAACTGATATGAAGATCATCTTGAGGGGGAGTCAATTTTGAGGGGGAGCTGCTGCATCTAGATTGACAGAAGCTAAATGATGACATTTGTTTGTCAATTATGGACAAATACAGGGGGAGAAGAATGGAGGTAGGGGGAGCTATACAAGCCAAGGCAATTCAAGATCTAAAAGTTCAAGCAAAGGCAATGCAAGATCTACAGTGCTGATTTTTTTTTTTACATTCAATGTATTTTGGGTTTTTTCTTTTGGGTAGACCAAATTATATTGTTTTTTAGAGTTTTGTCCAAAATTGTCAAAAGGGGGAGATTGTTAGGCCAAAAGTCAAACTGCAGGTTGACAAAGCCAAATAAAAAACGTTAACAGAACTGAGACAGTATGGTGTCTTGCTATAGCGAGAATGGCTCTGATGCCCAGGTCCGATCCGGACTCTATGGCAGAGTTTGAGACGAATTGAAAATCTTAGTGGATCATAACTACTTATGCACAAACTTGATGCTATATATTGGGTGTTTCTCTCAACCCTAAGATATAAGAGAAGAAGTTAATTCTCTCTCTTAATATGAAGTTAGAATACCCTAAGAGATTTTTCTTGAGAGATCGTTCTGAAGGGCTGCTCTAAAAGGTTGTGCTGCTTCTACTCTCTTGTAGAAGATTTATCATCTTGTTTCACAATGTGCGAGGAGATCAAGTAAGGAGAACGGTGCACGGTGGAAATAGTGTTAGTAGATTCTGTGCAAGAACAACTACGGTCCTTAGGTCGATGTACAGACTGAGATAAAGGAGCTGTGAGTATATCTTGTAACTATTCGTGAACTCTTGATTTTTAGTTTGTGGTTTTTCTCCCTAGAAAGGGTTTCAACGCTAAATAATGTGTCTACCTTCTTGTGGTGTGTGATTGGTAGATAGTTAGTTCTATATTGTCTGATTGGTTATTTTCGCTGCATTGATTGATTAAATTAGAACTAATATTCATTCTAGTGGGTCTTGCAAAATTCTCAATATCAATAACATTTCGCAATTTTGACCTGGTCAACGTACTTGGACTGCAACCTGAAGACAAAAGTGCTAGACATTTTGAATCATCAACCTAGTAATCCCTCTTGCTAGTAGCAGCTTAATCCTTCCCTGTAGAAACTGTTACATGGGAAAGTAGGGGGCAAAAACTCCAACATTGAGAGGTCCCCACCCAACTCACTTGTGTAAAGTGGAAGTGGAGCAGAGGCTGTGAAGCGTGGACACGGAGAATCCCTCCAAAAGAGATGTGGCTGGGGGATTCTGGAAGGACACCAGTCTTAGAAGATAACAAGGGCCATGTAGCAATCCCTTCATGAAATGCATTTTGTGCTGCTGTGGCAAAGGAAAAGAACTTGCCAGACCTTTTTCAGTATGATCTGATGGTTCACCTGTCACAGATTCTACGAAAAGCCTTGCTCTTTGACATTGATTCAGGCAATCTATGATATTGGCAATAATTTCTGAAATAAATCAAATTGATCGAGGAAAAGAATTTGCCAGACCTTTTCAGTATGATATGATGGTTCACGTGTCACAGATTATAATAAAAGCCTTGCTCTTTGACATTGATTCAGACAATCTCTGATATTGGCAATAATTTCCAAAATAAATCAAATTGATCGAGGCTTTACAGACACCAGATCATCACTTCCTCTAATGTTTTTTATTTTTTGGTGGGGATCACTTCCTCTAATGTTGATATCCGCTTGAGGAGATGTAAATCATAACTACTATATTAGGATATCATTTTTTGAATGATAAACAAGGATTGGAATATCATCCCCATTGGAATGTCCTACCCATCATATTACATATGTGGTGATGAAATCTAACGACAATGAAATGCCTGAATTGCCTTGGAATTGTTCATATGATTGTCTTACATTAAGTGGTTGGGAATCCATACCCACTTAATTCGAAACTAAAGACTTTGGATATTCTTATAATCGGATACCCATTTCCAATCTTACAAAGGAGTGACATGAATTAAAAAAGGGTGAAGGGACTTGATCAAGTGACCTTCCAGTACAGCTAGGTCCTTCTTAACTAAGGAGATGTGCTATCGCTTCACACCGTTTTAGGTGTGGAGACTTTCAAATGAGAATGGTCTTATTTATACACTAGTTTTTCAACTCATTCACATGTGACACATGAATGAGCACAAACAAATGTTACATTGCGCTATGATACCGGGCCATTTCAAAATAGGCACAATATCATGTTCTATCACACTGGATACTTCGCTTTTTTGCATGTTACATCCATGTCTCTGCCATATCCATGTATCTTATCATCATACGCCTAAAGTGTACATACTACAGACAAATGAACCATAAGGGTTCATATGGCTTCTACACTTGGGATATGAAAATAGGTCCTACATATGTAAAGGGTTTATATATAACTTTTTAATATGCAAATGTTCCATGTGTTAAACACGTTACGATGTTTGCAAAATCACAATCTCACATGAGCTTAGGAACATCCAGCTGACAAGCACAATTAATAGTGCAAGGTTTGGATGAACGGAGTAATCCGATAAAAGAAAAGAAAAAAAAAAAAGGGGGAGACCCCAAAACCTGTTTTTGGATCGTTAAGCCCATAGGAAATTTCTGTGGCAATAAAGCCATTTGGGATTGGGGTGTCCTATCATTTTAAATAATGTTTGGGTTGTGATAAAAATTTACGCTCATTAATCCTCTTTTTTTAATCCAAGCTTTGTTAGAAATAAATTAAAACGGAAAAATTGAAATTCACGCAGCCAACCCCAATATGACTGAGACAGGTCTTTGATGGTGATCGACATCATCATTTCTACTGGACAGCGGGCCATTTAGGTCGCATAGAGATAGGGCTGAGAAAGTCAATAAGGTGTAGCCTATTTAACCGTTTATTGCCCAAAACTACTACCTGTGGTCCCATTACAACGTGTATATGACTATGTGGTCCCATTCATGCTACACATAGGTGCTACATGCTATTTCTTGTTTGAAGAAAGGACGTGGTACTGACTAGCAAGAAATGGGACCCGTTTTATATCAAGTCATTTATAAAATAAATTAATGGACCCCATTTTTCTCATGAACTAGCTTTCCGAATATAAATATGTTTGGCCTGTTCTATTTCAATTGGGCCTGCTGAATTAAATCTATGATGTGTATGTATAAATGTATAGTTGGATTATCAAAATGCTAATAAATGTTGAAGTTTTAGAAAATAATAGCCACTATTTCATTTTTTTCAAATGGCAGCAGCGGGCCTTCTTTTTTTGGGTCTAATTTAATTTTGCTTATATGTGGGACCTACCATCATATCTTTTTATTTTTTTAATTATTATTTAATAATGAGACAAATTGTGAAAGCTGAAAAAGTGAGAAGTGGATTTCAGACTTCTTATCTTTCATATCCTTTGCACTGGGGCCACCGTCGAAACACGGCTCATCTCTCATGTTCCATTACATCAGTGAGAGTCCTCCAATAAGAATGCTGTTCAGAGATTTCTTTTTTTAACGGGAACAAAGGATTTCATTAAAAGAGGGAATTTTCAGGGATCATGTTAATTGTACAATTCTGACAAAAACTTTTAGGGCTGTTCATTTGCATTAATTAGAACACATAGGATTGCATACATAGGAATTGGCATAATTCATGTCATTAGTAGTTAAAAATGAATACAAAAGGCAGATAATTAGATAATTGAAGAGCTAAAACTACTGTGAGAATTGGAGACCATGAGATACCATAAAGTGATTATTTTCTCTATTTTGGCTCTATAATTAGTAAGAATTGGGAGATTGATGAAGATGTCAAACATAGGATAAAAGTAAAATGGTTGAAGTGGGACTTGCTTCTGAAGTGATTTGTGACCGATGAATGCCAACAAGACTGAAGGAAAAATATTACAGGACAACAGTTAAACTAGCATGACCTATGGAGCAGAATGTTGGCTAATTAAAAAGTAACATATGTACAAAATGGATGTAGTAGAGATGAGAATGTTGGCATGGATGTGTAGTAAAACTAAGATGGATAAAATTAGAAATGAGCGCTTTCGAGAGTATTTAGGGGTAGCAACGATAGGGGATAAAATTTGAGAAACTCGTTTGAGATGATTTGGGCATATGTCAACGTAGGCAACGGCACCGGCACTGGTAAGGAAAAATTTGCTTAAGAAGGTTGATGGCCCACTAAGGGGAAATGGTAGGGTAAATAAAACGTAGATGGAGGTAGTAAAAATAGATATGAAGAAGTGTAACTTATATGAAGATTTGAATCAAGACAGATCGAAATGGAGAAACAAAATTTATGTAGTCGACCAAATATAGTTTTAAGAAACAAAACCCATCATCACTCACCTTGTATCCATAATAACCTCTTGTTGGAAGTAGATGGGCCTTCTAGATAGGACTTCTAAAACTTTAAACCATTTAACAAGGATGACAAATATACATGGAACAAATGCCAATATCTCAAACCCTTATCTTAGTGTATTAATACAATAGTTGGAATAATTTCCTTTTTCCACGTCAGTCCTAATGCTGAATAACTGCCGTTGGACGCAAGGCATAGAGTAGAAGAGTAGCGAGACAGGGGACCAGTCACCAGTCAGGCCAAGCGCTGCCGTCGACACAACACGTATTGCCTTTCGGTTTCGGACCACCAGCTTTCGGCAAAACACGTATTGAGATCCATCCTCGTCCTCCCCTTTCTTTTTCTCTTATTGCTTACTTCTTCTTGTGCTTTGATCTATTCAAGTTGCAGAGAAAGAAAAAAGAAAAAAAAAAAAGGGGGAAGATGAACGGGAGAACATGGTGCCACAGGTAGTAAAAGACATGGCTATCGCGTTCATAGTTCAGGTAGCACTGGATGCGGTGAAGTCGTGCTTGCAAATTGGTGATGTCGAACTCTTCCGCGGTGCTCAAAATCATATGGTGAAGATTGAGGATTCCCTGGTGGACATCAATGATTTCATTGTAATAGCAGAGCGAAGCCCCAAGATGGATCACAAGTTGATGAAATTGCTGGAAAAAGCTCAAAGATGCTACTTATGATGCTCAGGACTTATTGGAAGAGTACGCGATCGAAGATCGAAGAAGGAGTGAATTGGTTGAAAATAGCGTGCCGGTTCAAGATACCATGACGAACAAGGTACGCAAGGTCGTTACTTCACTTGTGTCCCCAGTTGTCTCCCCAATTATATTGCGCAAGAAACTAAAAGAGGTAAGTGAGAGACTCGAGGCTATTAAAGTAGAGGCTCATGAATTTCAGCTGGAGGAGAAAGTGACCAACTTGCAGATTGAGTTTAAGAAGCAGAGGGAGACCCACTCATTCGTACACAAATCTCTTGTATTTGAAAGAGACGAAGAAAAAGAGGAGATAGTGAATTGGTTGCTGTCAAATCAAGCTGGTGATCATGAGAATGTTTCAGTCATTTCCATCGTCGGCATCGGGGGCATTGGCAAAACCACACTTGCTAAGTTGGTCTTCAATCATGAACTAGTACAAAATCATTTCGAGCCAAGAATGTGGATATGCGTGTCTTATGATTTTGGTATTATAAGGCTTGGAAATGAAATTATTGAACCTGCAACTCGTCACAATCGTAGCCTCTCAAATGTGGAGGAATTGCAGCGACACCTCGTAGAAACACTGAGTGGGAAGAAATTCTTGCTCGTTTTGGACGATGTTTGGAATGAAGAACCTGAGAACTGGTATAGGTTGAGAGATCTGTTGTTATGTGGAGAAAGAGGAAGTAGAATTGTTGTAACCACACGCAGTCGAAAGGTTGCATCCATTATGAGCAAAATTCAGCCACACATTTTGAAGCCTTTGTCAGAAGATGGTTGCTGGTCTCTTTTCCGTCAAAGAGCATTTGAAAATCCGATAGAAGAAGTAGCGCATT
Source organism: Persea americana (assembly GCA_029852735.1). NCBI lineage: Eukaryota > Viridiplantae > Streptophyta > Magnoliopsida > Laurales > Lauraceae > Persea > Persea americana. Next base: position 16,002,542 of record CM056811.1, on the reverse strand, counting down.
GATATGCATGGCATAATATAAATAACTACCCTTTTATTTGAATTTGTTAGTTGTTTATTTTGTCTTAAATGTTCTACTTATAGCCTTTTTCTTATTACGCAGGAATTGGAAGGAGCTGAGAATATTTGAGCTTAATTCGGAGAGGTTTAAAGCTAAAACCCCATTTGGAAAAAGTTATACACAAAGAGAATATAGGCTTGTTGGAGAATAGTTGGAATTTCAAGTTAAAGGTCATAAGTTCAAGACTTGGCACAATCAACTTTTATTTTTGTGAAGACCAAATTTGGTGGCCCCCACCATATCTAATGCTTGATAATGGTTGCTAAAACTTAGCAATCAACTTTGCAAGAAATGGAAGGAATCTCATGGACATCAATAAAAAAGTTATTGTTTAGCAAGTGATCAAATCATGAAGGAAAGAAGATTTTCGAAATTGTAGCCATCCTGCGCAAGCTTTACTATTTTGACCATAACTTGTGATTCAAGACTCCGATTAAGGCAAGGTCAGATGCGTTGGAAAGAGGACTCAAAGGAGAGGAATATCATGTGTCACGAGGATCTCCCGATTCTGACGTTTTGGGGGTCAAAACAGGCTGTCAAGTGGAGGGATATGAGGGATGACGAATTTGAGTGATTTCTCTTTCTTTTTCTTCTTGTATTTTTCTTCTTTTTAAGGGGAGGCTCTCTTTTGCTCTAGTGTGAATTTTATTTCTCTTCAATCTTTGTTAGAAATTGAGGGTGGAGATTGAGTGGTGTAATAGACAACTTGAAGGCTTTCAATAATAACAATTTGCTTCATTATTATTGTTTGTTCTACAATGGTTGGCTAATCCGTGGATTAGGGTGGAGGAGGAAACCAAAACCGGTGAGTTTGTTCCTTATTATTCTTCTATGTCTTTCCCTCATTATGCTTAATGATTTAATAGGTTCTCCTTCATGAATGTTATTCAACTTCTGGTTTTGTAAAGGTTATTTGGAATGTCTTTTACTTTTTATGCTTGATCTTGACATATCATGTTTAGGTTAAATTCCTTTAATGGTTTGTGCTTGATTTTGATAAATAGTTATTAGAGTTTCAACATATTGAAGTGAAGGGAGTCTTAGGTGCTATTTAGATAATTGGATTCTTTCAAGAAAAAGGGTTTTCAAAGCTAAATCTTCCGATCCAAGGCAATTGCTTGCACATTGGATTGAGTTTTATTAGGATAAGACTATGAAGTAATTTTGGAATGATTAAATCTGTTTTGGTGAAATCCGATACCCTAATCTCTCTTTCTTTGATCAAGTTTGTGTTTAGATTTCTTTTGATATTAGTTTAGTTATTATTTCCTTGACTAATTGTGGTTTTAAAATCTCCAGTGTGAAAACTGATTGAGGATTTTTGGATCTTGTTTCTACAAATCTCTGTGGATCGACCCGTATTTGCCATTATCTACTTAATAGAAATTTGTGCGATTGCGGTTAATTATTTTGAGCACATCACGCATCCAAACTTGGCACCAATTGGAAGATAGATTGTGAAGAAATGCGAGGGCATTCCGCTTGCAGTGACAACACTAGGAGGCCTTCTGTGTTCCGAGAGAAGCCAACGCAAATGGGAGTTTGTCAGAGATAGTGAAATGTGGAACTTAGCTGATAAAATGAGAATGGAATATTACCTGCTTTGAGGTTGAGCTATAACCATTTAAAGCCCCATCTGAAGCAATGCTTTGCCTTTTGTGCAATCTTCCCACAAGACTATGAAATTGAAAAGGAACTAGTGATCAAGTTATGGATGGCTCAGGGTTTTATTCCTACCAAAAGAGGAATGGGGTTGGAAGACATCGGCAACGACATTTTCGATGAGTTGGTAATGAAGTATTTTTTCCAAGATGTCAATGTAGAAGCACGTTATGGCCGCGGAAAACCTGATAGGATCACAACATTTCGGATGCACGACCTCATGCATGATCTAGCACATTCTGTAATGGAAAATGAATATTGTGTTGTGCATAATGGCAAGTCAAAAGACATTTCTCCAAGGATTCATCATGTCTCTTCTAATGGATTGGGAATTCTGCTTGCCTCCTTACCCAAAGCTCAAATGCTACGGACGTATGTCATGTTAGAAGAAGAAACGAATGACATGTTAGAAGAAGAAGCAGACTTCCAATTTCCTTGTGATGTAGGGCATTTTAAATGTTTGAGAGCATTGGATTTCATGAGGCAAGATAAACAGAAAGTTAAGAAGCAGTTGTTTACTTCCCTGGGCAATCTCCAACATCTAAGGTACCTCAACATCTCCTTCACTTTGATTAAAATGTTACCTGAATCGTTGACTAGCCTCTGCCATTTACAAACTTTGATACTATTACATAGTACAGAACTTTGTGAGTTACCCAAAGAGATGAGCAAATTGACCAACCTCAGATGTTTGGACATAACTAACTGTTGTAAATTGACTCACATGCCCCCAAAGATGGGGCAATTGAGCTGCCTCCAAGAATTAAGCAATTTCATTGTGGGTAGGACCAATGAGATTGCATGCAGTGGCATAGGAGAGTTGCAAGGTTTGAACCTTAAAGGACGTCTAAAAATCCAACGCCTTCAGAATATAACAGATGCTATTGATGTTCCACGAGATACTCTCATAAACAAACCAAATCTTACTTCTCTTGTTCTAGGAATGTGGGTTTCGGAATTTGGTACTTTGGAAGAAGATAGAGAAATAGAAGTGCTTGAAAAGCAGGTACTTCAGGGCCTCCAACCACATTGAAGTCTGAAGAAGTTAGGAATATTTGGCCTCAACTTTCCGAGTTGGATAATCGACACTCTCACTAAATTAGTTGAAACCAAATTTTCAGGGTGTTGGAGATGTAACTACTTGCCACCACTTGGTGAATTGCCCTTTCTCAAAGTCCTTAGAATTTATGGATTGGAGAATGTGGAGTGCATTGGTAACGAGTTCTATGGCAATGAAATATCGGGAGGATTTCCATCATTAAAAGAACTTGATATTTGTGATATGCAAAAGTTGAAGACATGGTCAGGGTTAGAATGGAAGGGCGAGAGGGTGTTCCCTAACCTCGTCAAATTGGAAATTTCATCTTGTCCCATGCTAACTACAATGGAATTTTTTCCAAATATCAAATATTTGAATGTTGACCAAGGGATGATGCAAAGCCTCAAAAATCTGAAATCGTTTGAGTCTATGCACCAACAAAATTGTAATCAGTTCTTTTTTGCCGATGAAGATCAGATAAGAAGCCAGAGCTCTCTTCAAGAGTTGAGGATTCAACGTTGCTGCAAACTAACCTTTTCAGGCCTAGGGCTTTGTTACCTCAGTTCCCTTAAGAATCTAGAAATACAGAGCAGCAATAAGTTTGCGCACGTGGCACATGAATTATCTTTCCTTACTAGCCTCCGAGAACTCAAGTTAAGTCGATGTCATGGTTTGGAGAGTTTACCAAAGGGGATTGGGAATCTCACATCTCTTCGACGACTAGCTATTTATGCTTGCCCTGAGATGGCGACATTGCCAAGAGAGCTACAACGCCTCTATGCACTCAAAAGGCTGTATATTTATAAATGTTCTACATTAGAGATTCGATGTACGAAAGACACAGGTGAGGATTGGGACAAGATCCAACACATCCCTTATATCAAGATTGGGGATCATCATAGCGCAAGAGATTAATAATGGTTAGCCTTCCTACTTCTTGTCTTTTTTTCTAAAATAAAATCTATTATTTATTTCTAATGCAACTCTTGTTTAAAATTGTAATTGTAATTGTAGGTAGGAAGAAAAGAGGGGACAGGTAGTTGCGATAAAAAACAAAGCTGCTTGCACATGAGTCGAGAGACTTAGGTATGATTATAATTTTCAATATTGCCCTTGTAAAAAATTTATAATGCATGAAGAAATATAGAGGCAAAAAGGTTAGGAGATTCAATCTCTTTAGTTTGGCATTTTATTAGGAAGAGGAAAATCAATTCAATTCATAGTACTACTTGTATTATATAATATTATAAAGATCATAGAATATACATTGTTAGACATCATATATCATGTACTTGGGCAAGCAAAGCATATTTAGGTCTAACAACAATGTCCGAGCATGGATTTATAAGGTTAGGAGTTTTGAGCGACAAGGTAAGATGATTTTGTGACCAGGGTGCTTTTTCTCATTTTTATTCATAGTAATTATTTTATTAGAAATCTAATTATTATTATTACATGTATTTAATTTATTGTTTGCATTCATTGAATTACGCTTTGATGCATTTTATTTAATTGTCGGCGCATTTCATTTTTTTTTCATTTTCATGAATTATTATCCATTCACATGTTGCTAAGTACAGTGCTATTTTGATTGGATTGGAGAATTCTCTAATTAGTCTCTTAATTTAATCTAGTTGACCCTCACACATTGTTTTAAAAATTAATAAATGCTAATGATGAAAGTCCATGTGGAGGGTGTTTGTTCAGGGCCCCCACTTGGACTTGTGCCAAGTGGAGGGTGATGGGGCATCTTCTTTCCCTCCACTTTAGTTTTCATTTTATTTTGAATTTTAAACTTAATTAGTAACCTTATTAAGTAATTACTAATCATTAATCTAATTAGAAATTTGGTCATTAATTAATTTATCTCAAATTGGTTTGACCTAGTTGTGGTTGAGAGATGGAGATTTTCTCTCCAAGTCGGCACCCCTTGATTGGTTATAGATGGAGATAGTGTGGGATCAAGGGAGACTAATCTAGGGCTAGGATTTTTGGAGGATTTAAATGGAGCGATGTGATAGGTTTCGATCCAATCAAAGGATTGATTTTAAACTAGTTCCCATAGTTAAGGGAGAGATGAGTTGGGCTTTTTATTTAGTTAGGGACCTTTCCTCTCTACCATTGTGTGTGTGGGTGTGCGCGCGTTGAGAGTTCAAGAGAAACACAGAAAGGTGGATGTGAGGCTAGAGGAAGACAAAAAAGAATAAAAAAGGAAAAGAGGAGAGAAGAGAGGAGGCTTAGGCTAGCTTGGACGTGGACTTCTGGAGGTATGATCTTTTCATTTTCTAAGTATATTTTCTTCTTTGATTTTTTCACCATCTTCTTCTCTAATATCTCCCATCTTCCATAACCATTCATGGCTATTAATGGTGTTATTTTGGCACCATGATGAAGCAATGAACTTTGATAATAAAAATACCCATATTATTTTCTGTTAATGGGATTGGCCAAAGGAAAAGGGGATCCAAATTTATGTTTTCATTTATTTATTATGCTTGGATCACCATGTTTGGATAGGAAAAATGCAAGATCATAATATGGATTAGGTGTTTTTGGGGATTAGGTTATGGAGAATGTATTTCTTTTGTTCCTTTTTTTAATGAACCATTAGAATGTATTTCTAGATTAAGGCCCAAGCCCCTATGGATAAGTTGGCGAGTCTGGCTGACAATACTCAGTCCCAAAAGGCCAGACTCGTTCAACTCGCTAGACTGGTTTGATAGTATCTTGGCCCAGTTTGGGCAGCCGGAAGGACTGACTGAGTTTTTAAACTGCATGTCCAGCTTGAATCTGTGTGGCTGAAATATTCTGTAATGTAGCTTGAAGATGATTACCTCCAATTGGACCTAATCACATAAAAGATTTAATCAGTCTCTTACTGTTTGTGGTTATTATTGATCCAAGTGGGCTCAGTAGAGCTGTGAATGGGCCGTGTTCTATCTTGATCTAATGTCGACCAAATCTGGGCCAGATAATGATTGTCAGGTCTAAAATGGACCCGTAGAGCCCAGGTCCAACCGGCCCAGTAAAACTTATAGTAGTTGCAGGCCCACCCAGTGAAGGCCCAAGCTCAACTAAGACGAAGAAAATAACAGGTGCTTTCCCATGAAGAGGAAATAAATAGTTGAATAGGCAAGTTATATACCTCCTTGTCATGTCCTCTTTTTAGCAATACCTATGGGTGGCCCCCTTTTGATCATCCCACTCTCAGATGAAAGACCGCCCCCCATTACATCTTTTGGATCTAAGATAAAGGGGTTTCTGGTGTATCTCTATCTTGATGGAGCCTTTGGTGGGCCTCAGAGTCACTCCTGCATGATATCCATGGGCCTGTTAAGGTACATTAAGCCTAATGAAGTTTTAAGGCTTTTAGAACATTTCTTACCAATTCTATAACAGAGATGAGGACATAACAAAAACTGTAATGCAAATTTGTTCATCCACATTGATACCCAGTATATTTTCTATTTTAAGCATTGTAACCAACCATCCAATATGGATTGTTCTTGTGATAATTATTGAAATTCACAGATTGTCTTCTTTTTTGTTGGTCGTTTATGTTATATTTAGTAGCAGACTCTAATTACACTATTTTTTAAAAATTAAATTAATATTATTTTATATTCACCTAAAGTTTATATTATGTATCAAATCAGAATAATATAAAGCCCACTAACAAGCTATTTGAGTTGAGCCCAGTAGAGCCCACTCTGGCATGAGCTGGGCTTGTAATGCAACTAGCTAACGCTGAGCTCAAGCCTAATTAATCTGAGTTAGCTTGCCTTGTTGACACCGTAAAGAACTCATTTTTGACAACACTAGGGATGCAAAGTAAATAATAAACTGAGAAGTAAAAAACCTTGGCAACAACATAATGTCAAGGTCATAAAGGCATCCAAATTTCTCAGGAGCTTACCTAAGCCTGTAGAACAAGGCAATTTCGGACGTGATGTTGTTGGAATTTGTAGTCGCTAATGGGAAAATTTGTTTTGTAAAGCCCTCTACTTGCAATTCTCTATTTCATTCATAAGTTTTCAAGAATTCAACCTTGTGGATTGACACACTTGTCTGAAAAAATTCTTCAAAGCCCAAGCTTCAGAAATAATTACAGCTTAGAGGTCCTCGAGCATTTGTGAATCAGTATGGGAACAACATTTGGGGAGTCCAGATATTTTCACAACATAGATTTTCAGATATCTTGTAAACAAACAGGCCTAGATGCTATCACGATTTTTTTCGAAATTAGGGTTTTCTCACAAATTTTGGAGAAATAGGAATATAAATAATTTTTAGTATCTGAATACTTTAAAAACAGTAATTTCTATAATTTTATCTTTTTATCCAAATTATATCATGATATTGTGATTCTTTTAGTAGTTTAATGATATTTTTAAAATATCTGTCATAACTCTGATTTTGATATGAACTTCCCCACCCATACCCACGTGTGCAAGAAGATCCATGCTGCTAGACAGTGGGTCACAATGTGCAGGCTAGATGGCCCAATAGCCAGAGAGGCCCACCTGAATCTATGCCTTTTCTTGATCTTCTTTCCTTTGTGTCCCATGTGAACCTGACTTGAGAGATAAAACTTGATACATAGGCCAGCAAACATTGTGTCTGCATGCATTGATGAGTGATATGATTCATGCACATGTAATGGCTGAGGGTCGGCATGATGTGACAGCAAAGAGAGGTGAGATGGGGTCCACTATAATCTTACTGAAAAGGGGAAAATTCTCAACATCCCAGATCTCAAGTGGGTCACACAGATTGTGATTGGATGCTTTAACTTGTCATCCACACAACTCATGTGGTGTGGTCTCCTGTATGTTTCACTTACCCCTTTTAAATTGCCTCCAAGGGACTCACCAAATTAATATAGAGATGTAATTAAATGAGAGGTTTGAATAAGTATGATTAAATGAGAAACACTTTAGTGGAGCCCACTTTCACCAACCTCTTATGTGATCCCTTCCATGGTCAATGGTGGGTGGGATGGAGAAAGCCAGTATGGATTAAATGTGGCCAAGAATCAATCAAATCAGATGATGATGGTCATTATTCCAAGGGCACCTAAAATCAAGAATTAGAACAATTTGTTTATTATATTTAAGCCCTCCCAACATATTTAAATTTTTAGCACTTCTTGTCTTCTCCTATCGTTTCTATTTAAATGAGTATGTTTAATGGCGGGAATTTGAAATAATTTCATGGAAAAATCTTGGAAAACCGCTCACATTTTTTTTATTAGTAGACTCCTCAAATGCTAATTTCCAAGACTGGGTGTTTGAAGAGATGATTTCAAAATAGAAAGAAAATTATTTTGGATTGTCATGTAACCCATTACTCCGTTAATGGTGCAATATGTTTTCCTTGTGGAAAAAGGGGAAGAAAAGAGAACTGGCTAGTGAAGAAATAGGCCCTCGAGAAAGCCTCATTTCATATAAGGCCCGTGCCCAACACGAGCAAAAAATGAAAGATATATTAAAATTAAATTTTTTGAAATATTTTAAGAAAAATAAAATATATTATCTAATGTTAGGAGAAAAAATAATCTAAAATCATTTAAATTGAGTAATTAATATTTCAAGTAAGTTATCGAGAGACCATCAAGCCATATAAATAACAATAAAAGAGCGAGAAGAAATATTGTTAGGTACATTATCCACCAAATAAGCCTGTCCCAGCCCATGACCATACCCATAAAAATATTAGATGATCGTAGCCACCAGATACTCATGTAAATGTGTTGCGCGCCATTTTTATGATGTTTGTATTATATATCTAAAAAAATCAAAAAGGTTGTTATACCCATGAAATAAGGCAAAAAGAAAAAAAGTAAAAAAACAGTTTAACAACACATTACTTTAGTCACTATGATAAGTGGTGATTATTGATTATTTTATATTGATTTAAAACAAACAAACCCAATGCCAAATGCAAGAAAAAAATTAAAGAAACAAGTCAAACAACTCAGTTGGCATGTAAAACGTTTTTACAGAGAAATATCTTAACTGAAAAAAGAAAAAAAAAGTATATTTGGAATGTGAATGTGTTTTAAAAGATGTTTGACAAAAGAGTCTCATTTATACTCTCAAACTTCAATCTACTTACCCTAATAAATAGATTTACAACAATGCGGTGAATGTTGAATGTAGTAAAGACTCAATGCATGTTCTAAGTCATCTAAATTGCGAGTCAGCAAACAAAACATCTAAACTCACTGAATTGCAAGTCCACTGAGTCAATTTTTAGAGAAGAACAACATGAAATGGAGTTTGATGGTATTGTTTTCACCGTAGCAAAAAGTAGAACTAGTTCTAAACTCCATGATCATTAATTTACTTCTCGATAACAAATTGAATGGATTATTCCCATATTCAGAAACAAATTAAAATTTTTATTATACCTACAATTCAAACCTATAATATATGATATACATCTACAAAATCTTTAGAACCACGGTTCTTGAGATTTTATTAATGAAAAAATTACAGATGATGAATCTATAACAATGGCTTATGGAGATTGAATAAATTTAGATTAACTATCAAAACTACCTTATAAAATTAAACAAACAATAAAAAGTAAACATATAAAGGGCTATTTGTAAAAACACCAGATAAAAACTTTCAGCATTTCTTTCTTCTTTCTTTCCAAGAGTAAAGAGATAGAGGCGTGAGTTGAAAGATAAAAAGAAGATTGAAGAGATAGAGACTGCGGGGCAAGAATGAATAGAATAGAGATAAGTCTAGGGGTGTACACGGATCGGATTTGTGCAGATTGGGCCAAATCCGTCACCAATCCGTTACCCACGAATTGACAGATTTGGAATCCGTCACCAATCCGTGGCTGTTAAAATCCAATCGATGGAGGACCGGGTCGGATCGGATTGGATTAATCCGTTCAATTCGTTCAGTCTAATGCTACAAGAAAAATATCAAACATGTTGTAAAAAAGTTCAGCATACAAGTTAACAATCCACAGAAAAATACAAATTACCAATTGATCAATACAAAGTTGTTTTTATCTATATTACAACCAAAATTGATCTAAATAAAAAAATAGTCCAAGAACATAAAACAAAATAGTGCATAGTGCAAGAACATAGGTTTGGGAGATGAAGCCATGAATGGGGGTAGGGTTTTAGGGATAAAGGTCCGTAGGGAATTACATTTTGCCTCCTTAAAATTTTTTATTTATATTTAGACATCTTAGTTTATATTTAGACTCCTTGTATCTTTTTTTATTTATATTTAATGTTAACATATCTGATCGGATTGAATCTGCGGATTAAGGGTGAAATCCATCAAGATCCGTTGCTAACGGATTAAAAAATTTTCAATCCGTCACCAATCCGTTTACCTTTGGATCAGATAAAAATCCGCAGATCGGATTGGATTGGATTAGATTTATGAATCGACGGATTTTTTGTGCACCCTTAGATAAGTCTAAGGAACGAGGGGAGTACTAAAAGAGCAACTTCTTCGCGGAAGGAAACTTCATTTGAACAATTAACAAGATTTATAGAACATGCATGGAAGGATGTCTGTTGTGCGGGGTCATCGAAGATTTCTATTGATTTTTTTTTCCTTAGAATAGAAAGTGTGGGTTCGCGAGGGCCTCTATTGAAAATCAAAATCTGTCACAATGAAGGACTACAATTTCACGTGATCGTGCCAATTTTTAAATTGAATTTTTTGTATATGCCCGTAAGGTTTGTATGATTTGCAAAGAAGCCCCTACAATTTTTGTATTTGTAAATATGCCCCTGCTCTTTCATTTCAATACCTGTTATGTCCCTAAAATCAATATTCCTAATGAGAATGGATAATCACTATGAGATTTATATGGAACTTTTATGAAAATGATAGCTTTGCCCTTACATCCATGAAACAAAAATGAGTATATTATTATTTATAAAATACCATTATTTTATCCCGAGTCCCAACTGTCTCTTTTAATAACTCTTTGATGCAAATGAAACCTAATCATGTATTTTGAAACTTTCATCAATCTAATGGTTGGTCGTGCATGGATTGAATCAATTATAACCAACTATAAGCACATGCTTTCCTTGTCATTATGATTGATTTGAATCTAATGAAATAGATCCTATGTTTATAAAAATAAATTTATGTACGGTTATTCTCTCCTACTAAATATAATTAGTAATGTTACAAGCTTAAGAGAAAAATAAGTCTAAGCTTTTAAGTTTATGCATATAGAGATAAAGAGATGGGCAAAAGCGTCATTTCACTCTAAAAACCTTTGATGGTTGAAAAGTTACTGATTTTGGGGACACGAAAGCTATTAAATTGAAAATGCAAGAGCCTATTTACAACTATTAAAATCATAGGGGCCTATTTACAAATCCTACAAACCTTGTGGGGAGGGGGGGTGTATATGCTAAAAGCTCTTTTAAATCTTACTCCTATCCTAACACAAACGGTTATGTGCTAGAGAGTTTTGAGAATCTTAGAGAGAAAAACAAAGGGAATGACGTGAGATTGCTTGGAATTGGTTGAAGAGGATTTACAAAAATCATGAAATCAGAATAAACATTTTATGGGAATGTTAGGGAAGATTTTGATTTGGAAAGAGTTCGGATTTTAAAGACCTTTGAGAGTTTGCGAGATTTTGATGGGCTTAAGAAAGATAAGAATTGTGGTCAATACAATTCCATTGATACCAGATGCCCATTTGAGCTTATCATTTAAATTGGCCCGGATATTAAGAGGAGATGGTAGATATTAAAAACAACAGGGTTTATCGTGTGTTCTTACAAAATTCTAGATTTTAGCAAAAATCTCTCTTCTATAATTTTAAATTGATTGATAGCAAGTCTTAATTTTAGAATTTTGCTGGGAATGAGAATGCTTAAGACAAGGAGTCCATCAAATCTCTAACCAATCAAAATTACCTCTTCCAAATAAGATAAGGTAAGGGGAATGTTTTAGCTTTCAAGAAGTCATGTCTGGTTTTTTTTTCTCCAAAAGTGGGTCGAGTTCATTAAGATTTAAATTTGGCTTGGGCTAGGCATTCACTCAATTTGTTTATTTATTTTTTCAACTAGCGATTGAGGGGCCATGTCCAACGAAGGCCTTGTCGAAAAATCTATTATAGTTTTAAATAGAGATATTTATTATAATTTAGATAATTTATAAATGACTATTAACATATAATTCATTACACAATCATTATTAAAATAGAAAATTAATTGAAAAGAATTTTTTTTAAAGATTAAATAAGTAAAATGAGCATATCATATTATCTAATATGTGGCAGTAGAAGAATGGAAAAGTTGAAAATTATTTATGAAGAAGGAAACATATAAAAGTATTTTCAATTTGATTTGTTTGTGGTATGAAGAGTCAATTAATCGATAAAAACAGGGTCTATGTTTGGAGACTCCAACATTCAATTCATATTGTTGTTTTATCTACAACATTTGTTTCAACTCCTGCACTTTTTTCATCTACAACACTTGTCTCAGCTCCTGCAGTTATCTCATCAATGTTATTTGTATCCGATATTGCATTCAAATTGCTTGGGCCAAGATCTTCATTTGTCGCATTTTCTTGATTCTTTGATACTGCATATTCAATATTCAATTAAATTAGTAAAAGTAAATGATATCTCAAAAAACTGTGTTAAACATATTAGAATAAAACTTACATTTTTTTCAATTTTTGCCAACAAAGGTGTTGATTCTTTATTGTAATATATTTCTTCTATTTTCGTAACTGCGATGCCACTTTCAAATGTGAGGTTTTTCATAGTTTAGTCTATTTTTATATGAAATAGATATTGTAATACATTTATGAATACATAAAGTATTTCATCATGCAACAATAATGTTGCCTGCTTGGTGTGATCTAAAACTGTTATAGTTGTAATGTATCTGAGAATATAAAAAGAAATATTAAAAATAATTAGGTCATAATATGTACAAAAGGTAGATATGTTAGAGTTTTCTTATATTAATGTATTCTTCATGTATCTCATCTTTGTTAGTATTGTTGAATCATTACATCGAACATATTGACCGATGTTGACGCTTTCATAAATCTTCGTATTACATTTACTACAAGAAAGATGTGCAAAAAAGTGTTTCCATATGTAACATTGCAACTATAGCTTTTATTGCAACATATTTGACCTATATTTTTTATAATAGAAAATAGTAGTTAGTCTACATTATATACGATTCAGAATTATTTTTATTAATTAAGAAAAGATGTATGTGGATTTAATTTGACCTCATTGACACCATTTTCCAACAATGAAAATATATCCCGTAATGATAATATGAAAGTTTCAATCTTTTAACAATGAGAGCTCATTGCTGTGATTTAGTGTTTCATAAATATGTTAGTATTAAGAAATAGAGATATGTATATTTATTAATGAAAAAGTTAATCGTTTAGGGGTTGTTTGTCTACACCCATTTACGTATGTAAATGGTGAATATGCGTAATATTTACACATCAGTCATGTTTGTCTACGAGTATTTACGCATATTGTGTGTAAATCAGATGTGTAAATGGTGTGAAAATGAGTCCATTTTCACACCAAGATTTGAACACCTGTTCAGGTGGGAAAAGAGAATACCAAGTCACATATGATTTCAAAGAATACCCGTTGGAGGCGAACGGTTTGGTTTTGGGGCAATTTTAGTTAAAGAGGTTCTGGGTTCGAATCCCCTCTAACGCGTTTAGAAAAATAATAATAAAAGAGGCATTTCCATCAAAGAGGTTCTGGGTTCGAAACTCCACTCCAACGCATTTACAAAATAACAATAAAAGATGCATCAAGACCTATTAAACCTATTAATGAGAACACTCCCTACATCTTATTCCCTTTTATGAAGGTAACCTCTCTATTTCTCTCTCTTGCCTTGCTATACATTTTTTTTTTATAAAATCTATTTCTATAGTTGATTAATATTAACATAAAGCCGATGAGATGCATGGGTTAAGTTTTATGCAAATTGAATAATGAATTAAGATAATATTGAACTAAGTATTAATTAATAAAAATATTAATAATAATCATATTTTCTTTTTCATTATACAATGATTTCCTTAACCATACATGTTGGAATGCATTTTTTTAAGGTGATCATTGATAGAAATGTATATTTTTGAAAAATATATTTCATACTGAAATACATGTTCTTTTTTAAGGATCGAAAATGCAAATGAGAACTTTGATATAAATTAGTCATTTTTTGTCTCCTTTTCATATCATTATAGTAGAATATGATTTAATGATTAATAAGTATCATTTGCAAAATCGTTTAATACATATACACATATCATTAAAACAAACATAGAAAAATGAATCACATGTGTAAGTGATGTGAAAATAGTGTTATTGAACAAACATTGTAAAAAGAAACGCATGTGTAAACGTTACATACTTAAATTTTGAATATTCATCATTTACAAGTGTAAATTGTATTTAGATATTCCACGCGTAAAAGACAAATGACCCTTTACCATAATAGCAAACATTTCGCCAATGGGATATCATGCTTGATTAGTAGCTTGGTAGCAATTGATGGGCTAAGATATATGTTTCCTGTACACACGGCTCATAAAGTTTGTATCAATTGCATATAAAATTAGTAAAAAGTATAAATGATCAAAGTAATTATCTTTACCATTGTATTGTTTAACCATAATAGATGTTGCTATAATAACTCTCCCTATACTTGAATTTAAAGAGTAGAACTTGTCTAAAGTGAAGTTGTCCCAAAGAGTAATATTCATCCTCTTACAACTACAAAAGTAAATATATATATATATATATATTAGTATTCAATCTATCTTATATGAAAAATATAAATAATTTAGTATAATTGAGTTTAAACTATCTTTCATCACATAATGTGATACCTAACTTCGCAAGCTCCGTTTGATCTTGTTTCCTAATGTATGATATGCCACTTCTATTTTCAATAACCCCGATTATGTCTGCATCGTTGTAATGCAAATAAATAACCTTTTCAAAAGATTAGTAATTTTAAGAATAAAAGTTATTATGAGAGTTGTAATACCTTAAAGATACTTAAATTTATTGAGATATAATGGTGTTTTGTCGAGGTGTACTGAAGTAATATGTGTAGCGAGGAATATCGACACATGATTATGTTATTTCTAAAACAACTGCATCTCTTGCTAATGAGAGTTGGTATTGATGAGGGACGACACTATAAATTTTTGGTGCTTCTTTCACTTTCACGTTTTTAATTGTATAACATTTTCCTTCCATCAAGTCATCACCAAATTTTTGGATTTCATCATTAAATAGTGTAAGAAGAATATGATCTCCCTGAAAGTTAAAATGAAGGAAATTAATCTCATTGCCATTTACTCATAAATTACTTGCAACTTAAATAAAACTAGTTTAAAAATATCACCTTTATATCATTAAGAATTAATTAGTTTATTCGTCCTGAACCTTTAGCATTGTTGTATTGTCTATCTACAATTATTCTACTCACTCTTAATCTAATGCAGCTTTTGTCACTATACGGATATAGTTCCTTGAGACGAAAAAACCTGGTGGGCGCCATTGATTATTTTTTGATAATCTAAAGATGGTAAATTCAAATTATTGTTAGTTTCTTCTTCTTTTTTTTTTAATTTTAATATTGATATTTATTTAATGGGATTGATAGATGTTTGAGCATACGAGGTTGTTACATAAGACTTATTTATAATAAAATGTCCTGAGAAATTTGTAGCACAATTCATGGGTATTACATCAATTATAATGAAAAGAGAAGAAATTGTTTATACCTCTACGAGTATTTTGTGGAATGGCTCGCCATTGCATTTAGGACTTCTTTGTATATAACATTTTTAGTACATCCAATTGGGATGATATTATTCTTCTTCAATAAGATTTTTAGTCCTAATTTATTTGTGACTCTAGATAGAGCAACGTAAAGTTGTCTATGTGAGAAGACTGACTTTGGAAGATAAAGCCCAATTTTTTTGTAGATTTTGTCCTTGGCTTTTGTTCATTATAATTGCAAATGCCAATTTCACTAAAAATTGTCTTCTTTTTAGGATGAAGGGCAAATCTGTATCAATAGTTGAGATTACTATTCGTGGAATGAATACACGCTCTCCCGTACTTGTCCATGTAATCACCTGTGCTTCTATTGTTCATTGTCCTAATCTATTGACAATTAATCTCATTCCATTGTACAATCCAATAGATTGATCCAAATTATGCAAAAACATAATTGGAGCACCCACTCTTAGTTCTAAAGAATGATTTGGCAATCCAATGAATTTAAGAGTGTTCAAGCACTCTGTGGTGTATAACAAATCTTAACCGGTTTCTTTGCCCTCAACCATTGTATATGCACTTAGATATGTCTTCTTATCGAGCTCATCAAAAAGCATATTAAGAGTTTCATCATTAATCTTGTCAACATAATTACTCAATGAAGTTAATATTCCTCTATCTTTAAAATATGAATGATTCTTAATGTTTGGCATTTAAGTTATCATAGACCAAGTTGACTAAGGATTAAATGTCATCATCATTGGCATCTATTCGATCGCAATTCACTAAGAATCTCAATCCAATCATCATCTAAATCCATATTGGCATATAAAGAATTGCAATCTCCATCTCCATATATACTCATTCCAATTGGAGAAAGAATATTGATCATTAATAAAACTATATACATCTATCTACTTATTCCAATTGGAGACAATATATTGATCACTAAAGGTATGTATCTATTAAATCCAAACCAGTAAAGATAATTCATGAGGTAAATTGTTTTAATGATTTAATAGAAATAAGGAATTTAGAGGATATATACGATAATAAAAGTGTGTCTTAAAGAGAAGATAATAAATAAGTAAATAATAATAACAAAAATGGCCTAATGACCTTGATGGTGGGACCAAATCTAATTTTCACATGCACCAATATACGAAGATGACTTGGCACCTTAAAATTTTTATTTTTGAAAAAAGATTCGTTAGTTTATAGATTTGGTTCTTTCAAGCATTGTGTGGGCTGTTTGACCGCATGAGATGGGCGTGTCACATGTCGTTATGAAACCCCAAAAGAGAGCACCACGTGTTGCTCTCCCACGATGGGGCTGCTGGTTTAATATATATATAATAATAATAATAATAATAATAATAATGTGCACTTAAAAGTCACCCTCAATTCCCAAAGTACCCTTTCACATTGTTGCTACCCCCTCATCTAATGGCTCTATAAATAGGAGATGGTGGCCCATCAAAGGTCCTTGCCTGCATATGAATGTTGTGCTTATCATTTCATTCGAGACTTGATATTTATATAAAATTTCCAGTGTTTTATGGGAAATTGGTTATTTGTTAACATGAGTCTAGATCCCTGTTCCTTGTGAGATATTGTTTCACCCAATTCAAATTCGCCAACTGAGTAAAATCTCATGCCAACTAATGCAACTTCTCAATTGTTTTTTTGGAATGAGAAAATAAGGAAAATATTTTACATAGGCGGCAAATTTGGATTGGGTGAAACGGTCTCTCATTGTTTCTACAAAACAGGTGATCTAGACTCTTGTTAACCTTTATAACTTGTTTCCATATTGTAAGTGCCTAAATTAATACGAACTTATTAAAACAGATGTAGAACTTCTTGGGAAAGATCAAATGCCTGAGAGCTGAAAGGGAAGGAGAGAAATAGAGGTCAGAGACCCTGACTGCTATCAGTCGAAGGCACTCTGATGCCTAAGTTAGTTCAACGACTAAGCAAAGGATGAGTGGTAAGGAGAAAGGCAGGATGCGTATGCGTTTAAGCGTGCGTACCTTTTTGGGACTAGCCCTTTATATATATTTATATATATAGGCGGAAGTCCTATCAGACTTTTCTGAGTGGAGGTAGGTGGGAGCAAAGTCCCATCGAACTTTACCCTGACCCCTTGGTGGAGAGTCCCATCGGACCTTACCCTGGCTTCCCTGGGATTGTTGATGTGACTGCCAGATAAAGACAATTCTTTATCTCTATCAGGCGCCCATCCTATCTGACAACACGTAGTACTACGTGTCCGTACTTTTATAAGAGCATGATTGTAATTGACTGAGGCTTAGTACTCATCTCAGTTAACTGAACCAGGCTGAAGATGATACCGACATCAGAAATAGCTTTGAAATGGACGCGTCCTGGCATTGTTGCCGAGGCGCATATAGCTGGCACTGCTACCTAGCTGTATATAACTGGCACTGTTGCCGAGCTGCATGTAACTGGCACTGCTACCTAGCTGCATGTAGCTGGCACTGCTACCAAGCTAGTACTGTTACCGAGCTGGTACTATTACCGAGCTGCATATAACCGAGACCAAACTCAGCCGGTACTTTTACTGAAGCTAGCACAATCTCGGTACCATGGGAATGCCCCCACACAATTGCCCTATCTTCTGACCTCTTAGAGTTATCAAACTCTTTGAGGGCGGAAGCTAAGTATTATGATGGAGGAGTCTTCTGAGTATTGAGTTTGAAGCCCATGCTCTTCTTCATCTCGGTGTCGGTTGCTGACGTCTGATCCTTATCAAGATGTCGCTTCGTCTAGCCGAGATAATTAATGGCCTCGGTGATAGAATACTTGGTTCCGCAACCAAACATGTTTTCAATCGCTGAGGTAGGCACCGAGTTCTCTAACTCGGTGTTTTAGCCTACACCTTAACCATTTAAGGCTTTTCTTCATTCCCCTAATGCTCTGTAGCAGTTAGGTAGGAACTTGCCGAGTTCAGCAACTTGGCGATGATTGACTTCAACTCTCTTAAACTGAGGAAGGAACTGCTTCGCATGAGCTAGGCAGGCTGCAATCCTTTCGTCGCGAGCTCGGTAGTCTCCGTTCAGCTGACTTGTCACCATCTGGGAATCACTGAAGGCCATAAACTGTCATGCCCCTAGGATTTTAGCGCTGTTGATTTTTTTTAGGACGTCAAATGTTTGACTTAGGTCTGTTAAGCGGTCATGTAACCTTTTAGACTTGACAACCATGTCGTCAATGCAGACCTCTATTCTAAGTTCCACGACCTTACTGGGTCAGTTGGGCCCAATAGTAGGCCCGTTGACCCGTTTATTTTGTATTTATTAGAATTAATTGTATTGTTAGATAATTAGGTGTGTTTAGATCATGAATGGGTTTCTTTTAGCATTAGAATAGTGTTTGCAAAGTTTTGTGCGATTCCGAGTTCATTTGATCATAGCAGGGGGTAGTTTGCAATTTAGGAAAATTGAATGTTTTTTATCGTAGCCCCAAATGCAAGGCCGCGATTGTAGTAATAACCGGTGAAACTGGATCGATCCACGGAGAGTTTATTTATCGCAAAACATGTCCTAATGAGAAAAACTAGTTCTAGCCTAAAAAAAAAAACTATACAAATCAAATTTTCTAATTGAATTAAAAATTAATTACAAATCTGAAATATTAATTACAACCAAAGAAAATTAAAATCCGAATCTAGAAACCTAATCTAACCACTGCATCACCATAAGATTTATTAGCCCAACCAATTGCAATAATTGTTAAGGTACATAAAATAAAAATAAAATAAAATCAGAGAATAAAGAAATTAGATTTTAATTCTAAAACTTTGCAATAATTACTTTGCTTAATGCCATCAAGAAAAATCAAGACCACCGCACCAAGTGCGCACTGTCACTACGCACAAAAATTCGATGTTGACCCATTGGTGAAGACCAAGACCCCATAAACTTGATTTATTAATGAAAGACCCATTACAAGCAAATAACCATTACAAAATACTTTTAATAAAAATAAAGTGCATCCAACCTTACCATAGACACAAGAAACACTAAACGAAGGAGAGGGACTCGCGGTCTCGAACGGCAATCCAACCGGCTCTCGTTTCGCGATCTGAAATCCAAACAAGGGAAGATGATTTCAAGAATGATCCGATGGTGGAGTGACGATAGTAACGGCGATGCGACGGCGGCGACGTAAGAACCCAAGTGGTGGTAGCCTTAGAGAGCCTTGGGTGAGTGAGGATGGTAGGGGAGAGATGGAGAAAAAAGTGATGGAAAAAAAAGAGGGAGAGGTTACTGGTCGTCCAAGGTGAATGGGGGTATGGTAGGTGACGTCCAGCCCTCTTTTTGGGCTCTTTTTATAATTTTTTAATAGTTTGTGGTCCAAGGTATTTGATTTGGGTAAGATTTAGTAGTATAGGGTCCAAGTTGGATTAGGATTAAGAGGGTTTTTGAGAGAGTTTCTAGGGGTTAGTCCACAATCCTAATAAAAATAGGATTGTTTATCTCATGTAACTTTCTCTCTTGGGTCCCACTTTGGTTAAAAATCAATTCAAATATGAAATTTCAGATTTGAAACAAATCTTGAAACCATGTGGTCCCCCTCATGGACGTGTGATTTTGCAAAATGGAGAGGCTTGGACGTGCAACTCCTTTTTTTGAGGAATCTTGGGTTGCAAAATTTAAATTTTGAGGCCTATCTTTTTGGAGATAAATCCAACAACGTGCAAATCTTGGCCTCTTTGAATTTTTTTTCAACTTGAATTGCTAACCAAGATCTCCAATCTTTTGAACTCTTCATGGCTGGAAAAATATCCTTAGATGGGCCCACTTCCTCTCTTGAAAAGATCCCTTCAAATCTGAAATTAATTTCAAACATGGAATAGAAGTAGGCCCCACTTGAAAATATGTAACATTTGAACTCCACACCATGCATGGACGTCCTCTCCTTGGCTTGATTTTCTTTTGCAATTTTTTTTCTTCTTTGTTTGGCTTGAATTGAATCTTAGCCATCCATCATGGCATGTAAGCAATATTTATTAGAGAGTAGATAGGACACCTCATCATCTCATGGCCCGCAAATTTGGAACTTATCTTCAAGAGATTAAATCTAATTTTTTTTTCTTGCATATGAGAGCGGACCCTACCATGGCCGCCCCTACCTTACAATCCATGCCAAAGGAAGGTGGGTCCATGGTGCATTTGATTCATCAGTTCTCTTCCGTGGGCCCCGATTTATGAAATTCCCTATAAAAATAAAAGCAAAGATCAAAGAATAATCTAATCATATAGGTAAGAAATTATGCAAGATGCGGGCCCAATTCACACTAAATAGATGCATAAAATGTCACCATTTTATCAAGTTTTATTCAATTAAATCAATGGTACAAAGAAAATCCATCATTTCATGTGTAAATAAAAAGTTATGAGAAATTTGTGACTTTGAATGCCAAAAATAGAGAAATTCATGATTTTATGTGAAAATGCGGTTTTTAGATGAATTTTGACTCAAATTCAGACTTTGATGCTCAAAAACATAAAATCATAATTTTTTACTAAAATGGTCCATGATTTGATGATTAAGTCCTTAATTACTCTAAAATGATGAGGAAATTCTGCATTTTTAAGGACTTATCAGTTTTTCCGAAAAATTCCAATTGTCGTGATTTTGGGTTTGTTGGAAAGGTCTAGTCGCGCTGATCATTTTTGTCCCTTAGTTTGTCACGATCTAACGATCAGAAACCCTTCAAGTTGTCCATTTCTTCACCGGACCCACTTAAGGGTAAACTTGTCATTTTTCTTCTTTTCTTCTCCTTAAGCAAAGATTAACCCTAACCCTAATCTCATTCTCTGCAACCAATGAAGCCTCAGTAGCCCCTTCTTCTTCCTCACTTCTCAAAGCTCCAAAACTCCCTCCGGAAGAGACCATCTCGAAGATCCGAACCGCTAATCTTCATCCTTGCGATCTCCTCTTTCATTTGATAACAGTGAGGGTAAGCCTTTCTCATCTTCATATTTTTTTATCATCTTCTCTTTTGGTTAGATTTAGGTTGTTCTTGATCTTTTTCATTTCTTTTCTTCTCCTTTGCGTTCTAGGTTATGTTTGGTTGAGTCAGATCGTGGTTTTCGTGTTAATAGAGCTTCTCCTCGAGTTTCCCCAATCTCATCTTCTTCTTGGTTGAGGCAAGTAGATATGTAATTTACAATTTAACATGGATGCTTGTTTTATTGATTGATGTTGATCATATGATAGAATACCCTAATGCCAAGTTGTTTGAATTTGACTCGAAGCATAATATGCTAGATTAGGTTTTTGGTAATAGCAATGTGTAATTTGCGATTAATGATTATGCAATGGATGTGAATGGATGGATTGTGGTTGTTGGGAGAGCATGGTGGCTCAATTTCTTGCAGGTATAACCATTGGAAGGGTTTGGACTAGATTGGAGATGATTCGGAATGAATGGACTTCAAATTTGGGTTTTCTGCGTGCGAACGTTTGAACGTTCGAACGTTGAGACTCGCAGATGATGGGTTGGGTTGGAACGTTCGAACGTTCGTTCGAGACGTTCGAACATTAAAGCCTGCGGGTGTTTTGGCGTGGGGTGATGCAAAGTTCGAACGTTCACTCTGAACGTTCGAACGTTGGACTCTTCGGGTGTTTGGGCTGAGATGTTGGAACGTTCGAACGTGCATTCCGAAAGTTTGAACGTTCGAGACTTCGGGCGTTGGGAGCGAGACGTCAAACGTTCGAATGTTCCTCTCATACGTTCGAACGTTTGACTACGCTGGTGTGTTGGCTTGGAGCGCAAGAGTTCGAACTCTCCCTCCATAACATTTGAACCGCTCGTCGGATTTTCGCGAACCATATACCATTGGAAAGCTCATTGAATGTAGAATCTAATGGTACATGTTTCGCGACGATAGGAGATCGAGAAATGAGGTAATAACTGAGATTAATAATTCAGAACATGTTTTGTTGGAAACAAGACTGTTAACCTAAGTTTGGGCCTTAGATGTTGGAAACCCTTAACCCACTTTCATGTGACCATTAATGGAATTGAATCAAAGTATGTGGCTTGGTATGCTTTGATGGGTGTCTACGTATTCGTGTACTAAATATAGGGTAACTGAATGCGTATGGAACTGAATCAATAGATGCCTGACATGAATGTAAACCGAGGGATTCTTTAGAAGCATTGTTGATCCAATTCCACACGTACTCCGTTAGAACATGTTGGCTATATGGATGACACCAATTGCTTAGGATTGTGTTGTAATTTCCTACTTGATTTGTTAACTGTATCCGTTGTTATTATTCCTTGTACACTTTTTTAGCACAAGACACCTAATGAATTATGAAACTCGAATCTTGTAGATTTAGGACTTGAACCTGACTTAGAGTGTACCTTAGGAACTATGTGTCATGTATTGATAAACTTGACTAGCTAGCATGCAAGGGATTATCGTGTGGTTGATTCGTCTTGTATTGTCTTGAATGAGACAATCCCTATGATCATGTCTTGTTTGTCAAACTAGCCAAACTTGCTTGTCTTGGTTTCCCTTGTGTCAGCACTACTTTATTGTTATTTGCATGTCATGGCCAACTGCAGTTTGAGGTTTTATTGATGGGCCGGTTACTCGGACATCAGGGTAGGCAGTCGGCTTTGGACGGCGTCCATGGCGTTGAATAGTTGGGAGCAAGCTTGGACCGTGCTACTATTCCCAGGACCGGGAGCTTGGATCCCCTTGGAGCCGGACTTTGGTATCAGTAATCCGGATTGGGACTGTTACTGGTACCCCGTGAAGTGGCTTGGACATCCTCGGAGTCTCCCTCTTGATTCTTACATTGCATTGTTTGGATAGTAGTAATTGTTAGATGATGTTAGATTTATTATTATTGATTCTGATGATTATTACTCATGCGATATGCCTAGTATTGTTTCCTTGTATCCTTATGATCTTGTACTCGTATTTACTCTTACACTTGATGCATGTTATGTTTTATTGTACTTTGCTTATCTATTGCTCAACATGTCGTTGATTCTGTTCCTTGGTGTGCAAACACCCCAGGTGACTATCATGAGGAGCAGGCAGGTAAGGAAATCCCAGAGGATCTCCAACCAGCTGAGGAGGAGCGAGAATGGCGTGCCAATGACGTAGAGTAGTATCATCACTTTCGGCACTAGAGTGATTCATATGGGGAACATTCTTAGATTTTGCTTATTCATCTTTATCCTCTCGTTGGACCTTTCATTATTGACATCATTGTTCTTTTAAATGGCCTTAGATATTGGGATGACCATTGTAATTAAATTAACTTCTTGATTAGATTTAATTGTTTCCTGTAACTTGAAATTCTTAATGAGATTATTATTCATTATCGATATCCATATATGCCATGAATTGTGTGATTTCTGCAAAGTGTTATAGTCTTGAGGTTTGAAATGCAATATCCCCACGACGGACTTACCATCCTTGGGCCTAAAAAGGCAAAATTTTAATTAGCTCTAAATTTCACTCCCCGGATCTGGTTTATTTTCTAATCGGGTTCGGGGGACGTGACATCTATTGTCTTGCCGAGCTGGGCTTGGAATATCTTGGTTACCAGCTTCTGGTAGGTCGCACCCTGAGGTGGGAGCCGAGACCACCGCCGAGCTTGTCGAGGCATTGTCTCGGTCTACCTCCTTCCTCCGAGATGATTTCTTGTCTCTCTTAGAGGGTCTCTCTTCCTGCCAGAGGCCAAAGCTTTCCTAAGCTCGGGCCTCATCTTCTTCTTGCTCAATAAATTGGTTCACCCGGGCCATCAGTGCCTTTACCGTGACCACGGGGAACCGTACCAAATCCTTCAGAAGCTCATTGCCTGGCGGTTGAGCCTGTTTGAAGGACTTTATGGCCACCCAATCAATGGAACCCTCGACCTGGCTGTAGATAGTCTAGAATCTCTTGGCGAACTGGGTGATGTTTTCAGTTCGCCACATTTTGATCATCATCAGGTCATCGTCCATCCTAGGAATGACCCTATGAGCCTAGAACTTTTCCACGAAGGGATTCCGGAGTTGCCGCCAGCTCGAAATTGACCCCTCTGGAAGTGCGCAGAACCACTTTAGGGGGAGGTCTCCTAAATTGGAAGAGAAAACTCTATAGTTTAGGTGACATATGTCTCCCCACACCGACATTCTCTGAGTAAAGTGTCAGAGATGTGCTGCAGGATCCGAAGTCCCATCATAAAGGATGAACCTCGGGACACTAAACTCTTCAGGAAGAGAAAAGTTCCTTATCTCCTGAGAGAATGGAGAAGTGCCGAGATCCTTGATAAGTCCTTAAAAATGCAATATTTTCTTATCATTTTACAGTAATTAATGACTTAATCGTCAAATCATGGCCCATTTTAGTAAAAAATTATGATGTTATGTTTTTGAGCATCAAAGTCTGAATTTGAGTCAAAATTCATCCAAAAAATCGCATTTTCACATAAAATCATGAATTTCTCTATTTTTGGCATTGAAAGTCACAAATTTCTCATAACTTTTTATTCACACATGAAATGATGAATTTTCTTTGCACCCTTTAATTTAATTGAAGAAAACTTGATAAAATGGTAACATTTTATGCATCTATTTAGTGTGAATTGGGCCCGCATCTTGCATAATTCCTTACCTATATGATTAGATTGTTCTTTGATCTTTGCTTTTATTTTTTTGATAGGGAATTTCAGAAATCGGGGCCCACGGAAGAGAATTGATGAATCAAATACACCATGGACCCACCTTCCTTTGGCATGGATTCTAAGGTAGGGGCGGCCATGGTAGGGTCTGCTCTCATATGCAAGAAAAAAAATCAGATTTAATCTCTTGAAGATAAGTTCCAAATTTGCGGGCCATGAGATGATGAGGTGTCCTATCTACTCTCCAACAAATATTGCTTACATGTCATGATGGATGGCTAAGATTCAATTCAAGCCAAACAAAGGAGAAAAAAAAATTTTCAAAAGAAAATCAAGCCAAGGAGAGGACGTCCATGCATTTTGTTTCAAGAATCACACACCCCAAGTGGGGTCCACATGCATTCAAAAATTGCACATCAAATCTGATTTTCAGATTTGGAATTTATTTGGAAGAAAAGTGGGGCCAACTGGAGGAATGGGAAGCTACCAAAGGAGTTTGAATATTTTAAGGAATGATGCAAAAAGAGATTTGATGAGAGAAACTAACTCATATTTTAAGGAATGATGCAAAAAGAGATTTGGTGAGAGAAACTAACTCCTAAAAGATAGGCCTCAAAGATTTGAATTTTGCAACCCAATATCCTCCCAAGAAGTGTTGCACGTCCAACTCCTCCTTCCCAAGAGGTTTTACACGTCCATGATGGGGGACCAAGCATCCAAGATTTATTTCAAATCTGAAATTTCATATTTGAATTGATTCTTAACCAAAGTGGGACCCAAGAGAGGAAGTTGCATGAGATAAGAACAATCCTATTTTTACTAGGATTGTGGGCCAACCCCTAGAAAATCTCTCAAAAACCCTTCTATTCCTAATCCAACTTGGACCCCACACTACTAATCCTTACCCAACCAAAACCTTGCAACCCAAGCTATCAAAAAGATATAAAAAGAGCCCAAAAAGAGGGCTGGACGTCACCTAACACACCCCCAATCTCTCTTGGACGACCAGCACATCCTTTCCCTTTTTTTCCATCACTTTTTTCTCCATCTCTCATCTTCCATCCTCACTCACCCAAGGCTCTCTAAGGCTACCACCACTTGGGTTCTTACGTCGCCGCCGTCGTATCGCCGTTGCTATCGTCACTCCACCATCGGATCATCCTTGAAATCATCTTCCCTTGCTTGGATTTCAGATCGCGAAACAAGAGCCGGTTGGATCGCTGTTCAAGATCGCGAGTCCCTCTCCTCCGTTTAGTGTTTCTTGTGTCTATGGTAAGGTTGGATGCACTTTATTTTTATTAAAAGAATTTTGTAATGGTTATTTGCTTGTAATGGGTCTTTCATTAATAAATCAACTTTATGGGGTCTTGGTCTTCACCAATGAGTCAACATCGAATTTTTGTGCGTAATGACAGTGCACACTTAGTGCGGTGGTCTTGATTTTTCTTGATGGCATTAAGCAAAGTAATTATTGCAAAGTTTTAGAATTACAATCTAATTTCTTTATTCTCTGATTTTATTTATTTTATTTTATTTTATTTTTATTTTTATTTTATGCACCTTAACAATTATTGCAATTAGTTGGGCTAATAAATCTTATGGTGATGCAGTGGTTAGATTAGGATTTTAATTTTCTTTGGTTGTAATTAATATTTCAGATTTGTAATTAATTTTTAATTCAATTAGAAAATTTGATTTATATAGTTTTTTTTAGGTTAGAACTAGTTTTTTTTATTATGACAAGTTTTGCGATAAATAAACTCTCCGTGGATCGATCTGGTTTCACTGGTTATTACTACAATCGCGGCCTTGCACTTGGGGCTATGATCAATCCTCTGTGTCATAGGCGTTTAGCCGATCTCGGGTGAAGCCGACTATCTCCATATTCTACCGAGCCGTTTGCTTGACTTGTCGGTCAAGCCATTCTCTCAGGTCGTCATTATCCTCCAGTCTTTGGCGCGGCCTCTTTGAGTCTTTTTTCAAGTGGCTGCTACTCGAGCTTTCGTCGCAAGCTCGGTGGCGCCTCTTATTATCTAGTATTTGCCTCAAATCCTGTTCGACCGAAGGAGTTCGGCCGCGTCTGGGAGGTAGACCCAGAGCCTTCTTTTTCTCTTGGAGCTGCTGCTAGAGTTGATGAATCAGCTCATTTTGCTCTTGGATAACAAGGTTTTGGGCCCTGATATCCGCGGGGGGTGGGTTGTTACCATCGTCACCATCGGTCCGGTGATGGGATTGTGACTTGGTCGGCATTGGTGTATCATCTCGTCGGGCACGTTCCAGTAAAGGAACACTCTATTAGGAAGGTGCCATCGGAGGGTTATCTTGTCGGGGAGGTGCTATCAATCTATCACCCCTTTCGACGATGAGCCTGACTGAGTCACAGGCCCTTCTGTGCTTGCTGCACCAGATCTTCCTCCGGATCTCCTCTGGTGAGGGACTGGTGGCAATTGCTTTGGCAACATTGGCTGTAGCGACGGGCCCTTCGACGATCCTTCCCCATTTCTAGTCTTCGGAGGCATAGTATTTGTGAATTTTGTTCAATCCTCTCCCACAGACAGTGCCAACTGTAAGTGCTTAAATTAATACGGACTTGTTAAAACGGATGTAGAACTTCTTGGGAAAGACCGAATGCCTGAGAGCTGAAAGGGAAGGAGAGAAACAGAGATCAGAGAACCCGACTGCTATCAGCCGAAGGTACTCCGATGCCTAAATTAGTTCAACAACTAAGCAAATGTTGAGTGGTAAGGAGAAAGGCAAGATGTGTATGCGGTTAAGCATGCGTACCTTTTTGGGACTAGCCCTTTATATTTATATATATAAGCGGAAGTCCCATCAGACTTTTCTTAGTGGAGGTAGGTGAGAGTAAAGTCCCATCGGACCTTACCCTGACCCCTTGGTGGAGAGTCCTATCGGACCTTGCCCTGACTTCCCTGGGATTGTTGATGTGACCGCCAGATAAAGACAACTCTTTATCCCTATTAGGCGTCCATCATATCTGATAGCACGTCCTACGATGTGTCCATACTTTTATAGGAGCATGATTGTAATTGACTAAGGCTCAGTCCTCATCTTGATTAACTGAACCAAGCTGAAGATGATACCGAGATCAAAAATAGCTTTGAGATGGACGCGTCCTGGCACTATTGCCGAGGAGCATATAGCTGGCACTGCTGCCTAGCTGCATACAACTGGCACTGCTGCCTAGCTGCATGTAACTGGCACTGCTGCAGAGCTGGTACTGTTATCGAACTGCATATAACCGAGACCAAACTCAGCCGGTACTTTTACCGAAGCTAGCACAATCTCGGTACTGCGGGAATCCCCCCACACACATATATTCTAATAAATTTGTAGTATTATTGTGTCAAACAAGCAGGCACAATGAAATGAAAATGAGGTTTTGTCACCACGTCAACCACCTTATTTAGGTTTATATTAGTTTCTCATTGATTTGTTTTAGCGTTCTTTTTAGCGAAGTTCTACAATTATGCATGAGAATTGTAAACAACTTGATCTTAGCAAATCATTGCTTTTATTTAGAAGATCATTTTATTGAGGAGAACTTCTTTTCTATTGAGATTATCTTTCACACTATGATTGTCTAGAATTACGGTGATGTGAGGGTTTTTACATTATATTGAAAAAGTGGCCTAATAAACACGTCAATTAACTAGATCAAAGAGAATTTCTACATTGAGAATTTATTTTTTTACAACATGATATTCCGACATGCACAATGATGGCTCCCTTTGAGGCGAGCCTACACCTAAATTCATTCCTTTGCAGCTTTTATAGCTTTCACAATTAGGTAATGTACATTATTAGATAAATAAGTAAAAAAGTATAAAGTATGTCAATTTGATGGTATGTCCTATCTTCAAGGGTAAAACTTCGCATGGGGGTAACAAATGAAGGTATAAATTTAAGTGATCTAGATCTTACTGCATAATCAATCGATGGACTTAATAGGATTGAGTTGAGAGAGTCCTACAAAGACTATCTCTAGACTCGAGTATCTTATCGTATGTAGAAATTATCAATTTTTTAAAACCAATTTTCATTCATTCTGAAAATGGCCTCCTATTAACCACTTAAACGTTTTGTAATTAAGGACCAATCTTAATAAATACCCTTATGTCATTTTTTAAAATACTTCTTTAATAAGTCATTTAAGAGAAATGATCAAATCCAAACCAAATGATGCATTGGGTTCCACATCTATCTTTATGCATGGATGCTTTATTAAATTGTTATGATCATCAAAAGCAAATGGCTAATTTGGGAGAGGAAAGAGGTTAAGAAAAGACAAAAACCTATCATTAGAGAAGGGTATTTTTGTCATTTAAAAAAAATATGAAGAGGAGTTAATTGAAAGAATTGTGGAAAAATTTTATACGTTTTTGAAATATTCAAATCTTCATGTATTTTCTTTTAAGATAAGCCAAAAGTCTTATACTTTGCTGAGATTTTTCCTTTTGGAAGTGGTTGTGGAAGAGTAGTTTGGAAA
The DNA here is from genome assembly GCA_029852735.1 of Persea americana. Classification (NCBI taxonomy): domain Eukaryota; kingdom Viridiplantae; phylum Streptophyta; class Magnoliopsida; order Laurales; family Lauraceae; genus Persea; species Persea americana. The sequence continues at coordinate 15,972,801 of CM056811.1, read as the reverse complement.
ATGGGGTCAATTTTAAAATGCAGATGCATGAAATGAGATTTCCTTAAATTTTGCGTCAAACTCCTCCATGTAAGAGCTGATGTGGATTGTGCTATTAGATAAATAGTGTTGATGCAACCCACCCCGTCTTTGAATCCATGAGAAACTATTTTCGGGGTGAGGGGTTTGGTCAAAACTACTTTTCCACGACACCATGAACACAAAAGTCCATGTGTGCAAGAAATTCCAAGTTGCACAAATATGTCTTTAATTTGATAAAGAAAATATTGTTGTAGCCGCAGTGGTGGATCAGGATTTTTGTTTAAGGGGGCTGACGATGGTGAAAAGTTAATTTCCTACCCAACTCTAATATTTACAAAAAAATTCTCCAATGTTTACAAAAATACATCCTAAATCTAGAAATTATATAGACAGAATGATTTCAGAATTCTAAAGAATATCATTCAAATGATCACTTAATTTGCATAATAAATTAAAACCATTTCAAATGATTACTTAATTTCCATCACCTTACACGTTTGAGTTGTGTCTATGTCTCATCACATGTGCGAGTTTTTATCCTCTTCGCATGTGTGTGTTGTGTCTGTCTCTCCTCTCATATATGAGTCCCCATCACCTCACATGCGTGAATTGTGTCATGAGTCTCAAGGTCACAGTCCCTTTCGTTGGGTTACCAAAAAGAAATGATCACTTAATTTCTGTTGATTCGAGGGCTTCTTGAGAGAGAGGGAGAGGGGATTTCTGCCATTTCTTTGAAGTTGAAGAAAGGGAAGGGGGCTTGGTGGGTTTCTTAGGTGGGGGTAGGGGTGTACACAGATCCGTCACCAATCCGTTACCTATAGATTGACAGATTTGGAATCCGTCACCAATCAGTGGCTATTAAAATCAGATCAGATTCAATCCGTAGAGGACCAGATCAGATCGGATTAATCCGTTCAATCCGTCTCTGTACATTACATGGAAAAAAAACCATAAATTCTTGTACACTGCATATCAACATAGCAGAAAAAGAATTTCATCCGATTGCAGTAAATTTGCAGCAGATGACAACATAAATACTAATACTACAATTTAGAAATTTTGACCCCTTACATTTTTTTTTCTTATTTTATATTTTGACCCTTTTATTTTTTTTATTTTTTTATTTATATTTAATGATAACGGATTGGATCGAATTGAATCTGAGGATTAAGGGTGAAATCCGCTACTGATCCATTGCTAACAGATTGTAAAATTTCCAATCCGCCATCGATCTATTTGCCTTTAGATCGGATCAAAATCCGCGGATTGGATCGGATATGCGGATCGACGGATTTTTTGTGCACCCCTAGGTGGGGGCTTCGCGAAATGGGCCTAATAGCACTTATGGGCCTTTTTAGGTTGGGTGGGGGCTCAAGCCCCCAGTAACTTATATGTCAATCCGCCCTGGTTGTAGGCAATTAGATGCTTCTATGTAATGCACAAGATATGACCCTACCATAAAAGGGTCATTTGAGATCCAAAACATTGCTTTTTTGGGCTTCATTGTGCATGGACTGTAACTCACTTTGATATCACTCTGATATCCCTCGCATATAAAGAATGTTTATTTGTAATAAAATACATTGAAATTGAATCCATGAAAATTTATGGTCAAATGAGCTCCACTGTAGATGGATGATATGAACTCGAGGTAAAGGTACATAGATGGCACCATGACTAATCTAGGATTTGAATAACTAGAGTAATGATTATGGTTAGGTACTTATTTCCCATCTTCCCTCAATTGCTTTCCATTAAGAGGAGGTTATCAAACATGTCCTTTAGAAACGGTCTATGGTCAAAATAAAAAATATAAAACTCATCATCAAATGGTTAAGATCATCCATCAAACACTGTTATAGCAGGACCCAAAATATGCCACATAATCACTAGGCCTACAATTTGAGCTACAATCTTTTAACATAGAATCGAATCAAAACTAGAATTGAAGGGCAAGGGGCAAGATAGTGACCTTTTTCTTCCTCTCATATTTAAAAATCCCACCCACGTCAAGCATTTGAATAGTCTACTCCACATCCACCTCTCCATGGTTGGATCTTTGATACTTTTCTTTTAAAGGATGTCCCAAACAGAGAGGCCTTTTGGGCCGTCCGAGCCGACCATATGGAAAAGAGCAAAAGCCCTTTTGTCCTCTTTTAACGGCTAGATTCCACACTTGCAACAAAAGCTCTCCAATCCAAACCATCCAAGTCATGATGGGGCCCACTTAAATATTTTTATTGACCCCGATCTTATTGTTCTTAACATTCCAAACAAATATGGACATCTAGTTCTATCATGCATGCCCATAATTGACGGTCACGATTACCCCAGGAGAATTTGGGGACATTGTTCATCCACAGTGGGTTCATCTTGAACGTTGATCTGATGATCTGTTCCAACTATGGATGAAGCATCGGATGGGCAGAATCACCACCCAATCCTGGATATTTTCAGAGATGGCCCACCTAAGAATGGATGGTTCTGATCAAGTCTAGATCGTGCACATGTTGTATGGACTCTTATGATTCTTTTCCATTGATGAATGCTTTCTAGAAGTAGGAGGCACAGGTGCTCCAGCAAGAAAAAAACAAGAGAGGCACAGGTGTCAAAATCATGGGTAGTGATAAGGTTTTTCTATGATTAAGATGTAAGAGGGAGTGGGGCCCATGGCCCACCCAGCTCATTGGCACCCCTTCCAAGCTGTGGAAGCTTATTGTTTAAGATATTTAAAGTCTTAATCTTCTTTTTCAGGAGGCCCAAATGTGCCTAAGCTTTCCAGCTAAAAAGAGAGCTTCTATATTAATAAGGTGGGTCCCAATCCATTATCTTTAAACCTACCATGCTCAAAAGTACATTACAGAAACACCCTTTATGTGCAACAAAAGTCCATCTTTCTCTGACTGACTAGTATATCTTGGCATGGCTCTGGTCTGGCAGTTCATCAATTAGGGCCTTGGAATTAGCGGGCCATGCAGAGAAATCCTGCTGATCAAGAACTTCACTGTCGAATGGATCCATATGTGAGTACTAAAATCTAAACCATCTATTTGCAAATTCTTCAAAGCTTCGCATAATGCCAGTTTGGCAAGTATTATTTATTTTTCGAAATAGAGTTTATTTAAATATAAAAAATATTCATGCGCATGCATCTCTCATTATATTATGGTGATGGACAATATAGTGGGGCTACCTTTATAATAAATTCGAACTATCTACATCCATGAGACCTCCTTAAGTACACTAGATCCATCAAATTTTAATCTATTCAAATGGATTGGACTGTTGGATCAGAGGTTAAATTTTTTTCTTCAATATAAAGTCATTGAATTTGTGGGCCACGGATGAAGAGGTTATAGGGATAGGATTGACCCCAAACTTGATATATGGACACATTTATTATATCTCTTTCCACTCCACAAGTCCCACGATCAGTGGAGCCCTACATCAATCTCATTAAGTTTGTCGATGCATATGAATATCCCCTTTAAATATAACCAAGTGTGAGTAGCGAGCTTTGATTCTCTTAATGGGTCCACTAGGCAAAGAGCTAGGATGACGTTGGTACTACCCTGTTTATGGAAGATGCGAAAATATAGAACATATCTACTTATGTAATTGAGACGTCTCAATATCCATTTGTGGGACTATTATCAGTACTGGGTCATATGTTTGGCTAGGATTTATTGCTGCCCCAAAATAGATGGTTAAGGTCGATGGAACACAGGTAAAAGAAAGAAAGCTGGTACAAGTAGTTTTGGTCTATTTGTTTGTGGAGATGTTGATAAAAGATTCATCTAGAGGTGGGCCATCAAAATAACAGTCAGGACATGTGGGCCCCATTTTGTCTCCTTGTCCAGCAAAAATTAACTCAGTGCCGGTAGTTTTGGAAAACTTTTGTTGCTTTAGAGCAGGGACTACTAACTTAATCTTCTACCATCCAACTGGCAACATAAGCCGCTTTGTAAAAATAGTTGCCTGAGGAGAGACATTCTTGTCCGTGACCAGCTGATGGAGAAAGCTTTATAAATTTTAAGTGGAATTCTAAATGCTCATTCCGTATCTAGCATTTATTTAAGGTGGGTTGATATTTAACATTTAAATAATTAATTATTACATTTTAAATGGTAAGAGGGCAATCTTTACATCAATGTCAAAAACTTCCTATGTGGGGATACATATATAAAATGTTAAATGATTTTCAAATTTTATAGATGCCCTTGCCGTCTTAGATTGACCATAAATGCGTCCATTGTTTAATAACTTAACAAAATCATAATTGGTACCAATGTAAGGTGAAAGGAACATGTCAAGACACAAATGCCCTTATTCTTAATTATGGTACATTCGCGGATGAACATTTTCGCATGTTAATTTAACATTTTGTGCAATATTTTTTTTTTTACTTGTCATAAGAAAACACTAGCCAAAATCAATACTTTTAAGATGTGGGCTTTTCAGTTTTGCTAACTACAGTTTGACTGATTGTTTGGGGGATTAATGATGCTTTGTGAACTTTATTTAGGCCATACCAAGAATTAAATTTGTGATTTATCTTTTAGAAAAATCAAATTCGGTTTTTATATCTTCAAAAGAAAAATGAAAATTTCAATTCAAAAGTAAAAAAATCAAGGCTCATCTATGCCCATTGCTACAAATATTGTAACCTCAAGAAATGATCATCTCAGGAAAATATGGGTCATTTTTTTAGTCTTGGGCTTTTCTTAGGGTATAATTGAAAAATGTCACAAAATGCATATTTTTAATTAAATAATAATTAAATAAGTAAGATTCTAGATATTACAAAAATATTCTCTTAAGCTTTTCCTAGTTTTCCCAACTCCTTTTACAACTCTAACAATTTTCCAACAATGTATGAATGAATGGAAATATTTTTTAGTAATATTCTTAATTTTAATGATATTATGAAAACATCAAGAACGATAACATAGAATTTTGGAGATTATCATAATTATAATAATAACTTAAAAAGTAGACTACCCGTGTCCTAATATTCAAGCAATTTTTCTTCGTAGGAGAGGATTTCAGATTTCAGACTTCAGAGTGCACCTGCCTCTCTCGAACTTTCTCTTCCACTTAATTAGATAAACAATTCCCAAGGATATTTTATATAATTGCCCAAGAGGTAGGGGTCATAGGTAAATAAATGATAGTAATTATTTTTACATCTTTGAACATGCATACAATGGGTCCCACATCTGAAGGGCATGTTTGGGTAATGTCCTGGGAGAGGAATATTCTCTGATTTTCCTCAATTTCGAGGAAAACCCAGGTTTGGGTGAAGAGAGGAAAAGTTAGAGAGGATTTCCCAAATCCTCCAAACCCATAAAAAATCCCCTCTTCCATTGATTCCTCTGTCTCCACCTCCCCACATTCGAATTTTACAAATCCACAGAGCCAAAGAAACATCTAAGCTATAAAAGTGACTCTTCCCAAGTATTTTCCAAACCTAGAATGCAGTAATTTCTCCTCTCAAAAATCATCAAAGAGGATAGCATTTTTCTAAAAAAACAAAGGAATCCTTTGGATAGAGGATTTCTCCCAATTTCCCGAACATGCCCTACGGCTCCCACAAAGTGCTGCTTTGTGCAAGACTAGCATCGACTTCTCTTACCGCCCAAAATCTCACGATTATCGAGGCATTCAAATCCGACAAGGATCGCTGTGGTAGAATATAACAAAAAACTTAAAAAACACCAAGAAAAGACATGTAGTCCTAGTGACTAGTACAAGGCCATGGTCCCCTGCCCTCTGACATTGAGCCAATGGTTGATGTGCACTGGACATGACTCAATAACAACTTGTTTGAAGATCAGGACCTTACAGATTGGTTCAAGTTTTAGATAAAAATGATGGACCATTTATGGCCAGGATCTTTCTACATTAAACATTTGTGGGACCCAGAAGCTTAAAAGGATGGAACTTTGTTCTTTTTCTGGTGTCACATGGAATTTTACTGGTTCACATTTTGTATCTTGTATAAATGGAGGTGAGCTTGTAATTGTTTAAGGTGATAAAATCAAATCTCAACTTTAGATTGCATGGCTAAAATATTTTAAAATCTCAAATGTGTCCCAACAGAAATAAATCATTGAAACCAACTGATTCTTTTGTCAAGCTATGGTATGACTTTTAGTAGATTACTTAGCAATGGTGGCAACCATCACATCAATGGTCACAATGACAAGAGAATTACCTTATAGGGACAAAGTCAAGTCTCCAGAATACATTCGAAGTCTCATGTTTTGAAGTTGAGCAAGTTTAGAATGAAGCTGAATAAGTGCTATTTTAAAATCTTGGAGTTTGAGATTATTTGGGAAGAAAACACTTTTAATATCAAATTTTGAGGGTGAGACTGTTTATGAAAATAAAGTTTTCAGTTCAAATCTTGAGTTGAAAAATATTTAGAGATAATACAGGCTAATTCCATATTTCTTCGAACCAGGGATTATCCAGGAAGGCTAAGTCATTGTTGGTTACTGGATGAGATTATAGGGTTTTGGGTTTTCTTTGTTTTTTCATGTGGATTCAAGGTTTAATTATTAAGTTGATTAAAGTGATTTTTTTTTTTTTTTTTTACGTTAACTTCTTCAATCAAGCAATTATTGTTATATCTTGTTGATAAGAGTCATGCATTCTCCATTGGGTGGGGCAGATCATGCCTATGTGGGGATATAAATGGCGCTAAGAAGTTTTATTTTTCATCAAAGTAGGGGTGGCAAAAGTTGACTCAGTCGCTAACCAGACCTAGGTAATTTGATCGGAGCATTATTGTTCAATTAGTTGCAAGCAAAGAAATCCTGAGTCACAATTAAATTGGTCAATATGAGTTGACTCACCTTACCTCCATGAAAATGCACCATCTCCATAGACAGGTTCTTAAGTTTTGGTGTGTGGAGTTTTGTTTATATGAGCTACATTTTATTGCATCTGTTCATAGAATTTAATTTCTGAAGCTGGGCTCACATGTGATGGCACTTAAAAAAAAAAGAAAGAAAGATAATTGAAAAAATTGTTAGTCAGGTTAAGTATGTGGGTTAGGTTGACCGGGTGTGATTGGGGTATTGTCTTGTTTAATAAAATGCTAGATATAGGTAGGGCCTAACCCACACACAGCTCATCTCAATCAGCCTGTTTAGGCCTCCATCCACCTTGTTTTCCAAACTTACATTAGCCTTAAGTGGCTATCATTTTATGACGTTGTTCATGAGCACATAACTCAATAACATAAATCTTCAATAATTATGACTGAAATCCATAACTAATTATAATAAGATTTGAATACTACATTTGGATTAGGATACCATAATTGATTCTCTCTCATTGATCTTTAATTATAAAACTATGAATTTATCTATGATCTACATTAGCAGATAGTATTAATCTAGAGAGGGTGCAATGTGAAAGGATATGTAGAGATTTCACCGCACCAATTAAAAAAAAAATTGATATAGTTTTAAGTATTAGTCATACTCACTTGCACATTATCTTTTATTTTTCACTTTTCATCAACTTCTCTACTTTTCCATATAAATGATAAAAAATCTCATATATATTCCAAAAACTTAAGTGTCCATATACTATTTTCATGATCGTCCCCCAGCTTTATAAATTTGAAAGGCTATGCATACAAGTTTAAACCGCATTCTTGGAATAATTGAGCATGATGGATGAGGTGAATGTCATTACTTAATACATAAAAACTTTGACACCATCTTTTTCATAAATTTATATACTTCACTTTTGAGATAAATGAAGAAATGTAAGATTGAAAATTTACTTCTATACTACGCACGAGAGACATATTTGTGAAAATCATTAGAAATAACGCAGGATAAAATGACATAAAATATTTTTAAAATTTAATTATAAATATTAAAAAAAATCAAAGCAAGTCTCAAATAGTTTTTTTTTTTTTTTTTTTTTTTTTTTTTTTTTTAAAGGAACTTCACTAACTTGTACAATCATCTTTGGTATTGCATCATTTCACAACAAAGAAAAACCCCAAAATTTGAGAACGAGGGTAAGTATATAACTGTTCTATCTATAATTCAAAAGTGATTGCAAAGGACTTGGGTGGAGAATGGGAAGGAATGACAGTTTTTACTTGGCTGTACACCACCTCTTCTATCCGGTGTAGGCTCTGTTTTCATTTGTGTGGGCTTTTTTTCTCGTATGCGGGCTCCTTTTCTACTTGAATGGCGTGTGTGTCGGCCCCTTGACCAGGTTAAAAATAAGAAAAGGACGTGGGTGACTCGGCGATTCCTCACAGAAACTCAGTGATTTCTCCAGAGTCCAGATCCATGTGAAAAAGGGAGAGACTACAGGGAGAAAGGAGACTCATGTAAGAGGATCTATCAGCTTTAACAATAAAAAAAAATAGGAAAAGAACGGAAATTAAAAAAGAAAAAGACATGCTTTCCTTTTCTTTGCCTTCTTCTCTGCCGTCAGAAGACAACTGAGCAGAGGCATCTGCAGAGAAAGAAAAGTATAACTGAAAGGATTTCCTCTTCCTCTTCGTTCTTTCATACCTGTAAGTCAATCTCTAATCCATCTGAAATCTAATCTAGTTTCTGTTTTTAGAAGTTTTCTTCTTCAACAAACACTTCTCTTTGCAATTTACCTCGTTGTCTTAGCTGAAACTGCTTTCCTGATCATCTTGTTCAATTTCTTCCAAAGTTCCCTTTTTGATTGGTGGGTTGCTTAGAATTTGGGTTTCTGGAGGTGGGTTTTCAATATCTTCTCAGATTAGTCTTTGTTGAGAGCAAACAGGGTTTGATACTTGTTTTTTTTCTACTCCATCTGGAGTGGTTTTTCACTCAAAAAAGATTTGATTTTTATCAGTTTTTGGTGGTGGGCTTTTGAGATTTCCACATATTTTTCTCACTTTGATCATATTAGGACTGTAACTGCTTGATTTTTTTTTAATCATTTTGTCAACAAGATTTCAGGATTTAAACTTCTTGTTCTTCTTCTACTTCTTAGTCATCTTCTTCCTATCCACTTACAAAATATTTGATTTCAATAGGTTTTTGGAGGTGGGTCTGTGAATATTTCTTCAAACTACTCATCCTTGGAAGTATCTGAGGGTAAAAAAAGGGTAAATAAGAGATGGAATTGGATGCAAAGAAGATTGGTATGTATGTCAGGAAAGGGCTGATCTTCTCCACTAGAATCTGCTATAAATCTGCTCATGATCATCCCTTCGTTTTGGGCATGGTCATTTTCTCCTTTTTACTGTATAGATTTCTTCCTTCTGTGTTTGCGTTTTTGGTCTCTTCTTCTCCTGTCTTGTTCTGCACTGCTGTTCTTCTTGGAACCCTATTGAGTTTTGGGAATCCTGATATCCCTGAAGTTGAAGAAGATGAAAAGAAGACTCATGAGATTTCTTCTTTGAAAACTGGGGTTGTTGCTGGTGATCATGTTGTTGAGAAAGATGAGAGCTTTGCTGTAGAAACGCATGTAGAGAGAAGAGAAGTCAAAGAGAAGGCGATCCAAGAAGCCGGTCTGGGTGGAGAGGATGGTGTGTGGAATAAGGTTGAGAAAGATGCCATTTCTTCTATGGCGCGTGATGTAGGAGAGGGGATTGATGAAGCTTTGATTGGTCGGAGCATTGTGATTGAGGAGGATGTGAAAGAGCATCATGGAGAGAAGCAAGAAATTCGAGAAAGAGTATATGGTGATCAGGGTTTTGTTGACAAGCAAGAATCTCATGAGAATCTGACTGAACGTGTGTCAGAAGTGGGTGAAAATATTGAAGGTCATCATATTGATGAGCAAGAGAAAGAAAATGAGGGTCCTGCTGATGAAATTCTCAATTTACTTACAGAGAAACGTGTAGATTCTTCTTTGGGCCACAGCGAGTATGATTCCGAATCTGATGGTTCAGAAAGTTCATCACCTGATGCTTCCATGGCCGACATCATGCCAATGCTTGATGAGCTTCACCCACTCTTAGACTCCGAAGCTCCCCAGCCCACCCACATACCCATTGATGACTCTGATGCAAGTTCACAAGGGTCTTCTCAAGAATCAGACGAGGGGAGTGCTGAGTCCGGAGAAGATGGTGACAATCAGGAAGAAGCACATGAAGATCAAGAGGACAAGACTGAAGCTGTTGTCAAATGGACAGAAGATGATCAGAAAAATCTCATGGATCTTGGGACTTCTGAGCTTGAAAGGAACCGGCGATTGGAGAATTTGATTGCGAAGCGGATGGCAAGGAAGCATCAGAGGATTGCAATTGAGAAGAATTTGATAGACTTAGACAACAATGACGTGCAAACTACTTTACCAATGAGTGGGAGGCACGATCATATTCAATTCCAAGTCCCACCCATTTCTACCGCAAGACGCAACCCTTTCGATTTTCCTTATGATTCAAATGAAATTGGAGGGTTGCCACCCATTCCTGGTTCAGCTCCTTCTGTTCTGTTGCCAAGAAGGAATCCATTTGATCTTCCTTATGAGCGGCTGGACGATCGAGGCAGTCTCACAGGGGAGACTTCCAGCTACCAAGAAGAATTCATGTCGGCTCAAGAGCGGGAAAGGCACTTCCGAAGGCATGAGAGTTTTACTTCAGGAGGGCCCTTTTCCTTGGAAAGCAGGCAAGATAAGCATGCTATTAAGTTGAAGCCTTACTTTGTATCAGAGGGGATCACATCAGGGCAGGCGAGCCATGCCACATTTCAAAGACAATTGAGTGAAATAAGTGATTCTAAGCTGAGTTCTGTTCCTGATACCGATACGGATTCTTCCGTTGGAGACCAAGAGCAGGAACATGCACTGCTACAAGACTTACATCAAGAAGGTGATGTGATTTCTCTCATTGAAGGTTCTGCTGAACCTTTTGAACGAGTAAGTGGCACCGAAGTAGATCATGTTGAAATTGGAAGAGAAGGCAATGCTATTAATTTTGGTGATGCTAATGAAGTCAATTTGCATGCTTCTGAAATCATTGAAGAAGCCGTTCGTGGAACCAGCGAGGCAAGGGAAACAAGCTCGCCTGTTTCAGTCGTCGATCAGGAATTCATATGTTCAACTGGGAGGCCCAATGTTGGTGAAATGCACGAGAAATCAGAAGTGGTTGAAGAAAAGTACAAGGGGTTGAGCTCATCGTCATCTGAAGCAAGCGAAAGGATCTTTGAAATGAATGCCGATAAAGAATTGGGTGAGGAAATGGGATATGGTTATTTTAAAGGATCCAGTGAATCTATAAACTTGGCCCATGCGGAGGGAGCTGACTGTGGCCGAGTTGCGGTACCAGTTTATGATTTGAGTCCATCAGATATTGAAAAATCTCTCTCTAACATGACAGATGTTGCGGAGGATTTTTTCTATATGAACAAGAGAGTTTTCTACTCTACTTCTTCCATAGCCTCTGACACACACGGTGAGGTCTTAGATAGGAGCGTACCTCCAGTCACAGTTGAGAAAAGGTTTACACCTGGAACTGAGGACGCGGCATCTGATAATTTAAGTGTTGGAAAAGGGATGGTATCTGGTGATGAAGTTTCATGGGTGGCATCATCAAGCTTATCTGCCATTGAAGAAAACAAATTGTTGCAATCCAAGGAAGTTGCGGACATTGGCGAGCACGATGTTGTCCAGTCTAGTCATTCAGAAGTTCACCACCATGATGATTCTGTTGAGCCTATGATCCCGAAACCGATAATTGAGCAAATTTTGCAAGCCTCATGGGAGAACAAACTGATCGAGGGTGGTCTAATGGATGAGAAAGAGAATCAACAGTTTCAGGACTTTCAAATCCCTTTATCAGCATTTGATGAAGAGATACATGTTGGAGGCCTTCAATTGGACATGGAGAGGAAGATGGATGCTGCAACTGTTACTTATTCAGACGGGGTGTTCTTATCTGATGCATCACAGCAAACACAACTATTGGTTGAGGAATCAGCTGCTCAACTACCTTCCAAACACTCTCATGAGGAAACCGAGGTCAGTATGCTATCTACACCCTGTGATCATGTAGAATAGAAACATAAAAGTCATGTATGGGTGAACGGATGGATATTTGCAAGGTTTTTACCATCTTCCATCTATTCCAATGTTACTCTGGCTATTTTAAATAATACTGCAATATTTGGTTAAAGTAATACAGAGTCTACCGTCCCTTCCGAGTTTTACATTGACGGCCATCATCATGTCAATGTTAAGAGTGATAGAATCGTGTTATTTAACTTGCATTGAGGTTTTGCCAAATTCACAGACATTGGAAAAACAGAAAAAGGACGTTGAGCTTAATCTACCTCCTCATTGTCATTACCATCCTCATTAAAGGTTTATTCCATTTATCTGGGTTTGGCTCTGAGTTCTGACTTCTCCACTAATCCCTATATTTGGATCCTGTCTATCATGCATAGTTTCTAATATACAAATCAGCGGCTTAAATCTCAATCCTCTCCTGCTCTGCGGAGTTCTCTCCGGTAGATTGAAAAATTGGATTCATGTATGTTATGGTGCCCACTGGGCTGACCAGATCCAAGGAGGGTTTGTGGATTTACCATCTCACCAAAATTCGGAGTCATTGAACATTGCTAGCCATCCGCTTCAAGTACTTGAAATGGATCATCTTTTATAACCAGGAGTTTTATGTTTGAACATCATTTGATGGCCTTAGATTGGATGGATTGTAGTGTTTGTTGGATCTGATTTTAGTAGATGGCTGATCCATGAACCCTCCTTGCATCTAGTGGGTCTCATGGGCAACGACCATGTATGGGGGGATATCTCAAAACTCACGAAGTAAAGATCCTAGACCTTTGATATCCAGATACATCTCTATAGGAAAAGTAAAAAATACCATATTACATTAGATACTTAAAAATTTTATATGTAAAATTCATTTCCCTGCTGTATCAATGGGCTGTCCTCACCGGATCGCGGTATCACAGTCCTAGACAATTTTTTACCTTGGATAGCTGTATTTTCTTTAATCTACTGACAGAATCATAGGGTTTTACAAAATATTGGAGTTATTAGATTTGCGGGCATGCCTGAGCCCACCAGATTATGGTCTGTGTTCTCGATCATGGAACCATGACACTTACTCAGGATACCATAATACTCTACAAAGAATGCGGGAGTGACTTCTGTTTATGTATCTGATTTTAAACAGGATCTTTCTTTGCTCCAAACAAAGTCCTCGGGTGAAATAAAGGATGATGACACTGCACTAAAGCAAGCCCAAGAGTCCGAGGATGGTGTTTTGTTAATGGTTTGTGCCATAGTCTGTCCCTCAAGCTGGTTTGATTGGTTTATTTCCTAGTCATAGGTGCTCTTTTAGCATGTGCAAGATTTCCATCGCCTAGTTCGTGGCCCAAAAATCAGGTCGGTCTACTCATCTGTTGCTCCGGACTGTGGCGAATGCTTTGGATGGTGGAAAGCATGGCTAGCGGCTGTCATTCCATGTGCACGTGGTTCGCTTGCTTAATGGAGCACTTGATTTTTGGGACAGGATCTGTATGGCTTGGCAGTTGACATGCATGCTCAGCATTGGATCTCACATATGGATGCAGATTATGTGCATTATTATGATTACCTTCTCTGGTGTCACTGAAGGGGAAATAAAGAAGCATGAGGGAAAAAACATAACCTCAGCCTTCTTTGCAAATGTTGGGTTGACTGGTTTATAAGTGGGAGTGACAGGATGCTGTGCAGTTGCTAAGATGCTTATTCTTGTAAATGACTTACATGGTTTGGTGATCCTTGCCATCGATCTGATGGTTCGACCATGGATGGAGAATGCTTCAAAAGCCTCCCAGATAGGGATATTCAAGTCATCTGCCCTTTCCCTTTTCTTTAGACTTATATTGTCTTCTGATCATAGCCACGTTCTGATAGACTACCATATCAAGTAGTTAGGATCTTTTGAGTCTTGCAGATTTTTTGTGCATATCTCTTCTGCTGTTGTGCCCATAAGATCAGAAGTCTCTGCATCACTGAACCATGGAACTGATAATTGGTGCCATAACAAACTATTCATTTTAGTGGTAGCTTAATATCCTTTTACTCATCTACACATGGGCTTCATTGTGGAACACTGAGATTCTGTGTTTTGTCATTGTGGAGCTCTTTTTCTGAATGCCATGGAAAAGGAGCCGCACAAAAATCACTTGTGTCAAAAACAGGGATGAAAATTGGTTGGGCTTGGACCTGGACTTGAACTACATCAGGTAGACCCAACACATTAATCCAGCACCTGTACACATGCCTTTCCTGTTCTTAAAAACCTGGACCTGGAGCAAGACCTTATTCAGAGTCTGCAACTGGATCTCAACCGACCTGATTGAGACCTGACCTAAATACTTGTACCTGTTTTTTCGGTTTCGTTGGAGCAACATTTTCTTTCTTAATAACAAAAGCAAAACATATACATGACAAGGAACACCACACTGCCCAAAAATGTATATAAAATCTATGTACAGAGTGGTTTGCATTTGAGTAGTTGGGCCCTTGCATGGACCTTTCTATATCCCTACCTGACTGCAAGAAACTGGGTCTGGACCAAAATTTAAAATGGGACTAACTGCTGGAACATACCCAAATTTTTCTCGGGAACAGGTCCTTCAGGGATTTGGGCACTAGGGGACTTATTTTTGTCCCTATTCATAATTATTACCAATTTCTGAAAATGTCAACAATTTTGTGAGATTTACATCCAGTAAAAAATTGTATGTATCATAATATTTTTAAACATCATCTCCAGATTGAAATGTCATCAAAATAACATGTCATTTTCCTTTTTCGAAAAAGTCCTTTTATTTATATTTTTAGCAATTATTTGTGCATTGTATTTATATTTACCTTGTTTCCTTTTAATTTTCCAATCATTTTACTTTTTGTAAGATTTTCCCACTTTACCCACTGAACCTGAGAAAAGCGCAAAAACAAAAATCACCTCTGAAATTATCTTTTTGCCAAAAGTGAGATTTCTGTAATTCATAATGAGCCACTTTGGCACAGAGAGAGAACCGGCTCATGCTGTGCTGACTCCTTGCATTGGTTATTTGCTATTTGGTTTTGTGTTCTGATTATACACAAAAATGCCTATCCTTTTATAGCAATGGAATATGCAATAGTCTTGCAAAAGTACAAGGCACCTTAGCTACAAGAATAAAGGCGCTATTCTGCTTCCATGTGCTAAATTTTTTTGCCAAACATGCTGAATAATAGAAGAGGCTTATATTGTTTTTTCTTATTGTCAACAGGAAACCAAAGAAAAAAGGGAACCCCCAAGCATTTTGACATCAGAGCAAAAGTCTACAACAAATTTGGTTCAATTGGATGATGACACCCTTGACAGACTGCAGAGTGAACAAGAAGTAAATGTGAACCTCGTCACAGAAGAAAATGAGGAAGCCGATGAAATGAAAGGGATCGATGAAGGGTTGCTATCAGAATTAGATGCTGTTGGTGACTTCAGCGTCAAGGAACTAAGATCCCCTGGTGAGCATATCAAAGCTGATGAGCAATTCCACAAGCAATCACATGTAGACATTTCAACCGATTCATTAATCCAGATGGAGTGTGAGAGTATTCCTGACCATAAACTTTCTGAAGCTGCTGAGCTTCAGGTCATTACTGACCAGTCGAAATCAAAGGAATCTGGAGTTGTAAATGAAGAACTTGAGCCGGTTGATCGAGAAAATGAGCCAGAGGAGAACAGTTTTGAGCTGCACGTAGTTGAAGCAGCATCTGTTGCTGATATTGATTTGGCTTTCAAGCAACCTCACGAGGTAGAATATAAGAAGTTGGCTAGTCTTGAATCCATTGACGATAAGCCATTATCAGTAATTGCTGAAGTCGGGTCTACCCAACTCGAGCTAGAAGAGAGAGATTTGGATCTCGGGGAGATTGATTCAGCACTGTATGTTCTTGAGGCAAGATCTCTTGAAGATATTGATTCTGCCTTTAAGAATTTCCATGAAGGAGATGTCGAGAAATGTGTGCCAGTTGACTCACTTGATGATGAGCCAATACAAGTGGAATCCAGGGTTAGTCTTACTGAACCTTTGCTAAATAAGAATGATTTGGAGGTTAGTGAGATCCATTCGGATGTACATGTTCTTGAAGCAAGATCTATTGAAGATGCCAACTTGGGACTCCTTGGAGGAGGTCTTGAAAAATGTAGCTCTCTTGAATCAGTCAACAATAAGCCAAGGCCAGTTGAGTTTGAAGTTGGGTCTCCTGAATCTGCACTACCTGTGGAACACCCAGAGCTTATTGAAGTTCATTCGGACATGCATCTTGAAGTTCATTTGGACATGCATCTTGAAGCAGGAACTCTTGAAGATACTGACTCGGCTATCAAGCAACCCCATGAAGTAAATACCGAGCAAACCATCAATGAGAACTTAGTACTGTTGGATTCGGAAGTTGGCTGTATGGAATCTACTTTAGATGAGAACCATGCCAAGCAAACAGAAACTCATTCTGAGCTGCTAGTTCTTGAAGCAAAATCTCTTGAAGACATTGATTCAGCTTTCAAGCAAATGCAAGATGGTGAAGCTAAGAGATATCCTTCTCTTGAATTGGTTGAAGAGAAGCCACATTATGTGGAATATGAAGTTCGGACAGCAGACTCTGTAGTGGGGAAGAAACCTTCAGAGCTGATTGAGACTTATTCAGATCTCAATGTTCTTGAAGTGAGCTCTCTTGCTGTTGCCGACTCGGGTTTCAAGCAACTACAAGGAGGTCTTGAGAAATCAGTTTCTATTGAATTGGTGGAGTCTGAAATCTTGTCTGGCGAATCTGTTCCAGGAAAGAAAGTTTCAGTCCCAACTGAGATTCATTCGGACCTGGATGTTGTTGAAGCAGGATCTCTTGAAGACATCGACTCAGCTTTGAATAAATTCCATGAGGGAGGTCTTAAGAAATCTCTCTCTTTTGAGTTGGCCGGTGACAAGCCAAAACCGCTGGAATCAGAACCCGTGTCTGACGAAAATGTGGCACATAAGGAACATTTAGAGCTGACTAATACTCATGCAGATGTTCAAGTTCTTGAAGCAACTCCTCATGAATATAATGATTCAACTTTCAAGCAAATCGATGAAGGTCTTGAGAAATCCATCAGTCTTGAATCAGTACATGCTTGGTCAGCAGATAAGAATGATTTGGACCTGATTGGGACTAGTTCAGTCGTACAAGTTCGCAAAACAAGTTCTATTGAGGTCATTCAATTGGATTTGAAGCATGTTTCTGAAGGCAGTGACGAAGACCCTCCAAAACCGATAGAATCTGAAGATAAGCCTGCTGATTTCGAGGCAATTGAAAGGCATCTAGAGCCTATCATTCTCATGCGATCGATTGAAGAGATTCAGGCAGCTCTTAAGGAATCTGCAGCTCGAGAGAGTGGCACAAGCTCAGAGGAACTGACTGCTACAAAGTCAAACAAAGTAGTCATCGAAACATGTGATGATTCAACCTCTGGGTCACCAACTTCGGGGGAAAGACACAAGAAAGAAGGATCTGGCAAATCTAGCTCAAGCTCGAGCTCTAGTTCAAGCTCTAGTGATTCTGACTGAGATGAAGACAACTTTGCACTGTGTGGTTTTTAAGGTTTTTCCTCTCTGAGATTTTGATGGGTATGTTGGTTTGACAGTTGGGTTCCTGCTTATATGATTTTTATCAATGGCGGTTGGGTTCTTTTAGGCTTTTGGTTTTGTGTAATTTTAAAATATGAGTGGCTTTGACTCCAACATAGGATTTTGTTGGATCCCTTCTAGGAGTATGAAAGTGTTCTTTTCGGATCCTCTATAAGTCGATAGTTTTGAGATTTTTTGTGTTAAAATGTCTGTTATTTGCATATTGTAAAATTATATATTGCAATGAAATGTCTTGATGTTGAGGTGTATGATGATTTTGTTTGAAAACTTGTCTGTCCCTTAAAACTAAAATCAATCCAAATTTCATGTACCCCATTTTACTGTGTACAATGGGGACTGCCTTTGATCAATCTCATCCAATGGAATTGTCACCTTCAGTTGACATTGACTTGACTAATACCCATTTGGATAAAGAAATTCTTCATCTCTGAGTTCCCTAAAAATCAAGGGTCAGGGTCATCTGATTAAAGTGATTTTGTACATGTTCTATCCACATCAGGCCTGCTTATGGTTGGCTGGCACCAAAGTGGACCCCACAGGGAAGGTGTCTGGAACTTCTTATATCAACCCTGGTTTGTGCTTGTCAATGCTCTACTACTGGGGCAAGGAGCAGAAAAAATGATTTCCTGCTTGAAATCAACAGAGATTGATTCTCACCAGCATCAACTTCTGCTTTAGTACCTCATACTACTATTTAGCAGTTTTAGCCATGAATGTGGAAATGGAGCTGTAGGCCATCGTCCCTACCCACTTCTGTGTTGGGTTTAATCCAATAATAATCAAGCCATGGTCTGGGTACTTAGTTCCAGTTCTCAAGGCCCATTAGAAAATGGCATCAGCCTGGTTTAATGCCCACCTGCCTAAAATTCTTACTCATAATTAACCCAATCAATCCTTATACTAATTTATAGAAAACCTTATTAGTAATGAACTTTTTTTTTAATTAATGGGAAAAACGTATAACAACATCTTTACCTATGAGCTCAGACGCAGCCTATCGTGGCAGGGCCCAACCCAGTTGGGGCCCGGTTCGGGCTTAGTTCTTAGGCTATCTGGGTTGTCCAGTTACAAAATTAGGCTGATTCCTAAATGGACTTCGCTTGGGCCTAGTCTTCGCCTGTTTAACAGGATGTTTGGCATTTTCATAATGCTACATTTGGCCTGATGGATGTGGGGAGAGAATTACCATTAGCCCATGTTTGTAAAGACCACACACTGGAGTTTTCTCCACCTGTTTTGTGTTCTCTTTTTCTGGTAACCCAGCCTACGGTGGTGAGACCCAAGAGAGCCCACACAAGTGGGAAGAGGAAATGCACACTATGGGAAGGAGAGCCCACAAAGTAGGAAGAGAACTCACTCATATGGAAAGAGTGGCATGCCTAGGGATCGATCCCTAGGCAGCCGGATGACATGCGGGGTTGCCAACCAACTGAGCACCAACGGAGCTACCCCTTCTTGTCTTCTCAACCTGTTGGGGACCCACCAATGAAAAAACAAGCGCAATTTGCCTTCCTTTTAATCGCTAGATACTCTATTTTGTAAGTTTCTCTATTGAACACCAAACTAGAGTAAAGTGAAATGTGGGATTCCTCAACCTTGCCCCCACCCCCACCCCCACCCCCACTAGCTGTGTTTGAAGATTTTTCTTTCTTTTTTTTTTTTTTTTTTTTGCAACGGTCTTTGGAGAAAGTTGGAAGTGACTTTGCAAAGGCAAACCGACGAACTCATCAAATTAGAGAGGGGAAGTTGAGGAGTTGAGTGAATCTATAACATCAATAAGAAAGTCCTTGCTCACCATCCAATCGAAGGCAATGAAATGGAATCTCCACCCAACAAATTTCTATTTTGAGCCAATTCCACTAGTAAGATACAACAGACCAAACCCAAAAACTGATAGGCTGGCTTATAGTTTCGTAGCAGACTGGGTCAAATGAGACCTGGCTCAGAAGTGCTAAGTTTGCCCCTACAGTAGACTGAGGCTCAATGTCTGAACAGGCTGGGTCTGGACCCTGGCTAGACACAGCTTCATATATCTAATGCTAATGGACTTCATCAATTATAAAGGACTAGGGATGCTACTTGGGCCCTTGAGCTGGATCTGAACCCAAATACTTGGTTTGGTAACTGAAACTTGCTGGATTTGGAGAAGTTTCAGGTCTGGCCCTGTTAGTGACCCTAGTTTACTTGGGGTATTTTTTGTTTTCTCCTACATTTGAGTATTCAAATTCATACACTTAAAAACCATGTCCCTAACCAGTTGAGCTACATATAGAAATGCTTACTTGACCTCTTTAACCCTAATGTTGCTATCTATGCTCTTGACACCTAACCCCACTCAATTTATTTATTTAGTTCTACTGGTCAGGCAGGCCACATTGAAAGTCCTCACGTTCTTCATTTTTAAGACCTGTTTCATCTGGAGGCTTGTTTTTTTAATTTTTGGTAGAACAAGACTTGTTTGTTGAAAGAGAGATTTCAGCGCTCCACGAATTTTATGTTATTAAGGAAAGGAAATTTTTTACATTCCTACTCCTCTCTTGGTAAGTTGAAGGAAAATTAGTTCATTTTTTTAACAAAGAGAAATGTGTCGCAGCAAAAACAAAGTAAAGCCGTCTGGTTTTGCAGCTTATCAGTCAGACATGGCACACTGATTACTCGATAGCTATATGCCAAACTAAGAAGCCATAAGCATTTTAAACATACTTCAAACAAATTTGAGTAAATATTTTGAAAAGATCTATCAGATTTCAACATAAATCTCAATCTTCGAAACTCCAATTAATCGATCTAGCCTCAAAACGTGTAAATCAAAGAGAATGAAATGTATCCACAACAAAAAAAGAGTATGCAATCCTTATTTCTTAGCTATTTCTAAATAAATCTTTAAAAGGAATTGCAAACAAACTCATAATAATCTCATTGGTAGAGTTGTATATGATTGTTCTGAATGAAATCTGTAAATAATAAGACTTTTTGATGGATTGAAAGTGAAATAGGTGTTGGAAATGAAGTAGGGTAGCAGCTGATATGTTTAAAAGGAGGAAGAAATGAGTACAAAAGTAGAAATAAAAAAAGGATTTTAAACATTGTCGGCCAATATTGACATTTTGAATTATCGGCCAATAAATCCTGATAATTCAGATTTTTTTTTTTTCTCTAGTTGAGATTGTGACCTATTCGCAGGCCGATATCAAAACAATATAAGCCTAGATAGGTACGTATCGGCCAATATGAACCGGTCTCGGCCAACAATTTGAACCATACTCAGTTTACTAGAATGCATGAACAAGCTACAAGCCACAGTGTAGCTGCCTATTTGTCCATACGAACATTCTGTACTGTGTAATTATAAATAGAGTAGGTTGTTTATATATGGGCTTTGTTTTACTCTTAGGTTTACAGACTGTTTAGTTCATGCCTGCACTATATTATGTAAACTATTGTATTTATAATGTTGGTTTAGAGTTCTCTAATGCTGCAAAAAATCTCTTGCTTCAGTTGGAAACTCTTCCATGGAAGGCTTCCCACTTTTGATAGGGCTAAGATGAGAGGAATCAGTCTTGCTTATGCTTACCCACTTGCTTGAAAAGTTCAGACAATAGCCCCTACTTTCTTTTTCGATGCTTCATTGGCATTGACGTTTGGAAGCTCGTTCTTTGTATGGGTCGTTTGAACCTCCCTCCCAACCCTTCTGCTGCAAGTCTATGGACCAGCCTATCTTATGGAGCGGATGCTAAAACTGTGAAAGGCATTGGAGGTATTTTCCTTTCCACTTGTTTCTCCATCTGGAAGGCGAGATGCACACGGTTCTTCTCCAATATCAAACTAGCTCCCTCGCAAATCCTTAATTCTGTCAAGACGGACATATCCTTTTCTCTCAAGAGGATGAAGGGAACCTCCTCCAATCATATTTTAAGAAGCTTTTATAGCTCTCTCAACATCCAAAAATGACCTTTTGACTTGTCTTTTGTTTTTCTTTGCTCCTTCTCTTCCTCTTCTCTGTTGTTTAGCAGTGGTCTTCTTTTTGGCCTCTTTGGCTATCATTTGGGGTTTTTTTTAATTCCTTAATGAAATTCTTTTGCAATTTAACAAAAAAAAATATAATGTATTTATCATTTCTTTTATCAATATACATCATCTTTTAAAGAAAAAGTTAAGATGTCTGTCCAAGGATCAAAAATAATTTTCCTTTCTACCACAGAATCCATTCCAAAGATGTACCCTCCAGACTTATACCACCTTGCTTTCATGTCCACGGTAGGATGAATTAATACATCGGTTAATACTTCGGTGTAATTTCATTTATACCATAAGGGTGCATTTGTGTGACGACCGACGAGAAACCTGTAGTAGAGAAAAGAATTATTCTGATTTTCCGTCCAGTCCATTCTCTAATTATTTAATGCAATGTATTTTTCACGAGAAAAGGAAAAATAATGATTTGGTTTTATTTGATGGAGAGTATTTCGACTTTCTATGTGAGATTAGAGGGGTAGAAAAGTAGGATTTCTTCCTATCACAAAAAAGAACATTTGTAGGGAGTGGAACCGTCTCGCTGCACAAATGCTAAGTATTAGGTAGCTTCACCCCAATAAAAATTGGACCCTCCCTTACATCGTCAATGCTGGGGTTGGATGGAATTATATTTAACCGGTGGTTCATTTAGATCAAATCATGACATCAGCATAATACTTAAGTTACATAATAGATAAAAGAAAAAGAAAAAATATTCAAATATACATGAATAAGAGTCATTAAAAAAACTATAAAAATAATGCCTCAATCTCTCACACACATAGAATATTCTAAGGCCATGTTTGACGATTAAATCTTTGGGGATTCTTCATCGATTTTCTATGAAGTCATAGCGGATGTTTGGAAATTATAAATCCCGGAGAATTTGGATCAATAGGAATCCTCGTCTCTGAGGATCTCCGTATCATACCACCCCCTATTGGATTTTAAAATCCTTTTTTTTTTAGAATTACACACTGATATCAATTTTACATAGCTATACACATTTATACACTCCAATATCAATGTGAAATTCTTAGTTACAAATTCTCAATGAGGACTTCTAGTTCCAAGGGTAGTGAGGAATCATTGGGCATGTTTCTGTATATCCGAAGGAAAAAAAATTCTGAAATCCACACCCGTCGGAAAAGCTTTTCTAAGGAATCACGGAAAATTTTAAATCCTTTTTGCACTTTTCTTTGCTGAAAACTGGCCGTAGCAACTGGGAAAACTTCTATTGTGTAAAAGCAGCTAGATTTTCCCTGCCTTTTCCATTTGAAACATGGTTGCAAAAGCGTGCCCTAAATCTACAAATTACTTGTAGATTTCTCAGTTGTAACGGAAGTGACCCAAAAGGTTATACTATGAAGTTTTAAAACTAAAATAAGTAAAATTAAATAATTAGATATAATTTGTCTCATTCTTTTCTAAATATTAACTCACGGGAATTTTCTAAAAATCAATTGATTTTAAATGGCTTGAGCAATTCAACAATAAAACCCTACCGCTGGATGATTTAATTAGTAGCAAGCAGTTTTGGCTGAACCAAACCATAAAATGTAGTAATTCATGTTCAAATGGACAAGATCAGCCAATTTCGTCCAATGACCTGGTCCGTTTCTTAAAACTTTGTCAACAACATGCCCACACTTCAAAGAAAGCGAGAGAGAGAGAGAGAGAGAGTCTCATCAGTACCTGATGCAAGACATGTTGATTAATTTTGATTTCTACTACTACTTTAATGCAAAGCATCAATCACCTTCTGTGGACATACCTAATGCAAGAGGAAATGCTGAATGTTGTTTCTATTTCTTCCATATTACTTTAATGCAACAATCCATCACCTTGTTCCATGATCCATCTCATTCATTTACAAATAAAATCTTCTTATTATAATATATAGAGTAGCTTTGTATATTCATAACTACCCCTCTATGTGTCCAATCCCAACGTTTTCTATTCCCTGTTGCCCTAATTTTATTTCTCTACACGTTTGGCACTATGTGATATTATATTTGTGAAATCATATCCATGGATAAAACTACTGAGTTATGTAAATTTTTTTATGACTCTAATCTTCTTCTAGACCACCATATGGCCACAAGAAAGGCATTTGAAGACTTGGTATGTCTGCTGCCTAAAACATTTGATGCAGATGATTATTTCTTAATTAAAACAATTAGGGGCGATTAGATTGATTGTCTTCAAGTTATTCTTTATTGGGAAATAATCCCATCATCTGCATCTCACACCTGATTCAATTCGCCCACAGCCTCCTCATGTGTGGTTAATAGTCTAAATTTTAATTCAATTGGAGTGATACGCATTGCTGAATTATTATGTATGAAAAATACGTTATTTTGTTTCTACACGTTCAGCTGTCTAGCAGATCTTAATATTGGTTGTGAATAATGAAAGAGAATAATGATTTTGAGCTGTTTGAATTTTAACGGTGGTCTCATTTGTAGCTTTCTAGTTGTGCAATGTGTAGTGAGAGGATAAACAAGCAAATTTGCAGTCACCCTAACTACAGATCAAACTAGTAGGGCTGTTTTGGGGTGTCCTTAAAATAATATGATGATCACCACAGACCATCTTGTCCTTAAAATAATAAGATGATCACCACAGACCATCTTGTGGGGCTGAAAATAAGTTCCAATCAGATGGTTAGGTTAAGGTCGACTCAAAAAAATGGCTGGTTATCCCTATCATCACATGATTATGTAGCCCATCTAAGCAGATTAAATGGTTGCGCATGAAAAATGTCATACCTCATCTACCTTGAAAATAGGATCTTATGCTGAAACAGTCTCACGTGCGGGGTTCAGCTTTGCTTAATTGAACTTACATATCTTTTACATCATCATCTCCATAGAAACAAAACTAATTTCAATCACCTGAAGTTATATAGACTCTGTTAGATGTATTGAAAATGTAGGTGAAAATCATGCATATATATGATCAGGTAGTATGGAGATATTGCCTAAACAAAGGCTTATGTGTGAGGCAACCTGATTATTTGAGGAGGGCTCAGTTCTGAGCCCTATAAAATCAAGAGTGGGGCCAAACCTTTTGCAATTCAACTCACTCTAAACAAATCTCTCTCAATGGATCCCACCTTATAAAATCCAAGCTGTTCAAATTCAATTGTTGAGCTGCGTGGATCATCAGCAATTTGCTTGAGAATATCCACTCTCGGTTTTTCCTTGGTAGAAAGAGAATATCCACTTGATGCACATGCAAGTCAAAGGAAGACTTGAGAATCATGAGATGCCTATGATCGTATGTCCTTATATTTAATTTCAACATGAAGTAGTAATACCATGAAATTGATCATACATTAATCATGTACCCAATCTTACATTTTTTTTTTCTTTTTCTAAATAATAATAAATCCTTTTTTCTTGAAGCGTCAGCGAAACACTCGGAGCTTGGGTCTTTAGTGGTGGTTTGTTGGTGCTCATTTACATATGAATATGACTCACATGTGCAAGCATTAGGCAAATATCACATTTGTTTGCTAAAATCTACATGTGCATTTCACTCCAAAATAGGTGAGAGACCGCGATTCATATCCTCACATTATAAAAAGCACCAATACATGTCACATGCCCTTTTTTTCTCATGTGGGTCCCATCAAAGACCCTTGCTTTTGTCATTCCTATGGACGCCTTATTTGTAATCCAACCAATTCAATTTATTTATTGAATTAACTAACTCGAATACTTAAAGCCAATTATCTTAAATCTTTATAAATTCTGAGTAATTTATGAAAAAGTTCCAACCTATAAATCTAATTTTCTGGACTTTTGTAGGTCCTTAATGTTATATCTGAACAATTCAATATTCTTGTATTAATGGTAAACATCAATGCATAAAAGTACCATATCTTAACTCTCCACAGAAGGAATTGATAAAAAAAACCTAAAAGGTTTAAATAAATATAAAGGGAAATAATTAGGTGAGAACTATGAGTGAGGCCCACCTATCATCCAATCCAAACCTTGCAATGGACAAGGACCCCTTTATAGTCACAACCCCTAGGGTTTGACACCAATGTGAATGACCTAGATTGTTGAATCAAATATATATCAATGCGAATGGATTGTGCATGTCGGCCATAGATGAAGGGGTTAGGAACATGAGATTAGGGCAAAACTTGATATTCAAATTGGTCCCATATAGATTTTTCAGTCTCCACCGGCTCCATTCCAATAAAAAAGTACTCTGTAAAAATAGTTCTCACCGTATCAAATTCCAAATATAAAAATCCCAAATATAAAATCAATGGATATTACTCAGTTACTCGTACAAAAACCGATGACAATGCACGACACTGACATAATTACCATGGATCATTTACACATGTGATATTTGAATATTTCCCATATATACTTATAAAAGGCTAATGGGTCCTCTCATGCATGGAAGTCTTGGGAGAGTGGGACCACGGCATCAACAACAGATACCAAATTCAGCCGTTGAAATGTAATTGGAAGAACACAAAATGGGATGTGATGTAAGAGTCTAAAAACTCCAATTTCCATCAAGTACCTACAGCGCAGTCTAGAGTCTAGTCTAGACTCTTGGGGGTAGAGAAAGAGAGAGAAGGGGACAGACTGTGAAAGGTGTGAGAAAACCAAGTAAATAAACCGCGTGGCACGCGGTCTGCCTACTGTTGCGTGCCTTCGCGAATTGGAAAGAAAGAAAAAGAGGTCTGTTTTGTTTGGGTCCACACACGTTTTCTTCTTCTCGTGTTGTTTTTCCTGAGCGTATTGCGTATACCGTCTTTATGATTTTAGTATTTATAAATAGGATTCTACATTTTTATTTTAATATCTTTTATGTACCTAAACTAATATCCTTTCAATTACAAAAGTTTTTAAAGTAACTGATACTTTTGCCTATCATTTATCCTTTTATATATAAATTTAAAAACTTAAACTTATTTTTCTCTAAAATTTATAATGTTAATAATTACATTTAGTGAGAGAGAATGACTGTATATGAATCTATTTTTATAGTTATGGAGCCTATTTCATTAGATCCAAATCGATCATAATGACAATCAATGCATGTACTTATAATTGGTTAAAATTAATTCAATCCATGCACGGCCCATTGTTGGATTGATGAAAGCTTTACAATACATGATTATGCTTTAAGAGTTATTAAGGGGGACATTTGGAAATTGGGGTAAAATAATGATATTTTTATAAATAATAATATATTCATTTTTGTTTAATGGATGTAAGGGAAAATGCATCATTTTTCTAAAAGCTCAACACGAATCTCATGGTGGTAATCCATCCTCGTTAGGAATATTTATTTTGGAAACATAAAAGGTATTGAAATGAAAAAATAGAGCTTTTATTTATAAATACTATAATCATAGGAGCCTATTTACAAATTAAAAAAGAGCCCCCCTATCCTCAGCTCGAGCTGAGGATAAGGGCATCCGCTCAATGGCCTGGGGCCCACCTGGAGACCCACATGGGAATGGGGATTGGGGGGATTTAGGGGCCCTCCTCGGGCCCCTCTTCTTTACAAAAAATCAGCACTAAAGATGATTTCTATCAGCTCCATTTGGGCCACAAAATTTTTACGGTGTACAATGCATTTAGATGGATGTCACTCGATCCAACGATCCAGTTTAATCGAATGGGGCCAAATTTTTGTGAACATATACAACTCAAAAGAGCTCTGAATGTGGTCTATTTGAATGGACCAAATAGTGGACCCCAACCTAGGCAGTTGACAATACTCTCCCGTCCGCTTGAGCTGAGGAGAGCGCTGGGCATTACAAAAACCTTGTGGGGGTACATAAAAAGACTATATTTACAACAAAACTAGGACGTCCCACTGGTGGTATTGACAGTAAAGACAAGGCTGCGGCTTCTGCAGCAATGAGTACTCCACTTAACTTTTTTCCAAACAACCGACGAGCCCCTCTTTTTTCTCTTACCTCTTTTAACTTTTGTTTTGTTTTGACGGAGACTACTGTGATTTATATTTGACATGTATAACTTAAGTTGATTCAATCCCTTGGAACTGTGGGTGAGCTGAGATGCCCTTTACAGCTTGGGCTATATATTATTAGACCATTGTTGTGGAAGGCTCTTGGAAAGGAATTTTGTTTCTTAGGAAATCTCATTGTTAAGAAACAAATAATGAAGGAGAATATCCTTCATTGGGCATCCCATAATCGTAGATTTCATTTAAAATGAATTATGGGCTCGTTTGGATTTTCACATAATAAAATATTTATAGATTTAAATATTGTAATAATAAGATAGTATATGATAGAATAATGTAATATTATAATATTACAATATTTTTACTGTTTGGTGATTTTTGCAGAATCTTACAGATTTTAAATTGAGTTGTTTGGAATGTGCTATGATTAAAGTAAATTACATTAATAGAATAATTTTTTATTAAATATTTTAATTTATATGTAATTTAACATATCTGGATAAAAAAATAGTATGGTAAAGTAAAGTTCAACTGTCATGTTTTTACCTTAAGTTACTTTTTTTTTTTACATAAAATCATAGTAAAGTATAGTAAAATCAAGTCAATACAAAAAACAACTACTTTACAACTTTTTCTCTCACTTTGCTTTACCACATACTTCATGTCACCTTACTTTACCTCACATTTACTATGATATGACATCAATCTTTATTTTACTTTACCACACCTGTAAATAAGTCACTTTTCATTTACCATATAAAACTATGATAAAATGTGATAAAGTAAAGTCAAATAAAAAGAAACTATTTTACCATTTCTTCCCACTTTACTTTACTAGATATTTTCTCCCACCTTCACTTTACCCCAACTTTACCGTGCAGTGACAATTACTTTTAGTTTACTTTATCATATATGTAAACAAACACATCATGATGGATTTGGTGAACTAAAATCTTTACTTTACTCTACCTCTTTCTAATTGTTATTTTGAAAGACTTTTATCTTGTAGAATGTTTTCCAGAGGGGGAAGCTGTAGGAGAAAATATAGAGCTTTTTGAAAGAAATGAATCTTTTCTTTCAATTTTTCTTTGGTTACCAAACGCACAAGATTCCCTTCTTAAGAAAATGAAAGATTTTATTCTATAAAATATTATTTTATTGTGTTTTCTTGTGCAACCAAACAGGCCCTAAGGGATGATAAATAAACACCAGCCCTTCATTCCAATAAATCAAGTCCTAGGAAAGTCATGTTTTATCTACATCGTCAGCTTAATATCTTTCAATCTCACCAATTTAAGTGTTTAACTATCCTTATTTACTGTCCTTGTTTTACCCCCACAAAAAATAAATAAATAAATAAATAAATAAATGCAGTTAGAACTCATTTTCAATTAATTCATAACAATTCAATTTCTTGGAAACAAATGGACCTAAAATGTAATCATTTTTTTGGTACCCTAACCAAGTGGGCTGGGACCATGAGAGCACCCAACCAAGTAGGGAGAGAATACCCAAATTACACAGTGAAGAGACACCCGTATACAACTAAGGGGTCGCCTGCACACACATGGAGTGAGAGCATGTCTAAGGATCCATTGGACCCCTAAATAAAATGCAGGTTTCCACTTCCCAACCAACTGGGGAACCCTTAGATCTCACCGTATCTACGTTGTTACAACAAATTTATTAACAAAAAAAAGTATTTTTGAATATTACAAAATTTCTGTGAAAAATAATGACATACTAAAATAATTCCAATATTATAGTGGATTTTAAAACATTTCTATAATTTTAACAATATTCTAGTCATATGCTTTAGATTAGACTTTTGATGTACTTAAATGTATTCTAGTTCTAGATTTTCTAATCTAGCAAAAACTTTTTCATTCATATCCAATAAGATAAAATCCTGATTTACATACACACAGGTGGATTTCTTAGGCTAATTGAAATCCAACATCAGAGTTCTCAAGAAGAATTCACCCATGCTTGGTTAGTGTGGGCCAGACATCAAAAGCATGGACCCCACCTGAAAGAGTCTGAAACAAACCAATGGAATCTAGGACTCCTAAAAATGAAGACTTCTGGAGAAACATGGCCCACCAGAGCGATAGTTTTTGGTGTTTTGTGCATGTGAAGGCAAAACCTTTCCCAACCACATTATTCATCATGTGGGACCCACTTCAGATGAAAAATATGAGGACAATCTTCTTCAAAACATTGACCGTTAGCTTTGTCTTAATTAGTTGCTGCCCATTTCAGCTTAATTACCGGATGACAGAGGGTTGTCAAGGCTGAGAAGAACTGGTGACCCTTTTTATTAGTGCCATATGAACAGCCGTTGATAGATCGAATGAGAAAAAAAAAAAAAAAATGCAGTTTCATTGGGCCACCTCCATGTCCATGAACATGGCCCCCACATTTGTGAGATCGGAAATTGTAGCTGGGTTAAAGTGAGAAAATCAAGAAAGAGATTTTATACGGTCGGCCAATTTTAATTGGACGTAGAAACAAGGAATCCAGACTTCTAGTTTAATCTGTGTGGGCTTATGATGAAATCTACAAATGCCACACAAAGCCTTGCAGGAGTATTATGGACCAATAAGCTGTCGACAACTATATATTTCAAATCTAATCAATTCAATGGCATCCGTGACTGCAATTGAAGTAAATCTTAGCTCATTATTTGACTAAATTTGTTTCTCAAGAGGTTAAGTGAAATATGTGAGGAAATAATTCTAGCCGTTAGATTTCCCCCCCTTACCCTGTTTGATGTTTGGTTGGTCATAAATAAATAAATAAAAAGTAACATCCTAGCCGTAGACAAATCTTACTTTTACTTTTCTGAGCTTTTTTTGCTCCATAGAATCCTATTAAATAAAATAGTTACCCATTGAAAATCTTCTCATTTCACTTCTAATTACTTTATCCCATAAGTACAAACCGGAATTTTACTTTAGCAAATAAGTGTCCTCTTTCTTTGCTTCACAATTACCTTTCCCCTCTACAAGAAAGAGAGAAAAAACAATTACATTTCCCACAAATTTGACATTTACTTTACTTTATGTCCCTATAAGTTTTTTTTTCATTTTTTGGGAGCGTCACATGTGTTGAGTTTGGTGTTAATTCTAGATACTTTCTTCCTCTTGATGCGGAAATTTAGATCCTCTACACCTCAACTTGTAGCATATTTATGAAATATGAAACCTTGTAGATTTTGGAAGCCCATTAGTCCAACCAAACACAATGGACTTTTATAAGTAGCCATTTAGAAGAAACTAGGTTCACCATTCTAAATCCACAAAACTTAAATTGATGAAGTTTTCTAAATTTAGCTTGAAGAAGCTGGCACCTATCACATATGGGCATACTTTCCATATATACAACCTTTTTTCACATCAACAAAGAAAGTCCCACCACTTTAATCCAAAATAATTTGGTCCAATTATAGGATTAATCACTTATGAAAGCACATAAATAATTTTTTAATAACTTAAATATCGCTGAGGCATTTGATCCAACAAAACTAATTCCTCTAGTGGCACTGCTAAACAAAAACAAATTGCGGAGAGCAAACCAATGCGTTAAAAATGATCAATCTAAACACGGCCTTAACTGTTATTAAAGTATTTACCAAAAAAAAAAAAAAAAAACAATGAACGTGTGAAACTTGATAATAATAAAAAAAAATCTTTCAATTTTTGGAAGTGGGTCCCAGTAAAAGAGACGTTAGGCACATTTACAGTGCCACGTATGATTAAGCAAAGCTGGATGCAGCCTGGGCAGGATCCCTCATCCAAGAGAGAAACAAATAAAAATGAATTCTTGGGTTGTTTGACATTATAGCGTGAAAACTCGTTCTTCAAGAATCAAGACACGGACGGAGCCTTTCGTTTGTAGCGGTGCCATAAACAACTCCTCACACGCGGAGAAATTCGAAGCTTCTTGACCGTTTCGCCTCCTATTCCCTTTCTTGCCTTCTATTTATCTTCTGTACCTCACTCTCTCTCTCTCTCTCTCTCTCTGACCCTCTCCCTCTCTATATAAATAACTGACCCAGTCGCTTCTCTCTCTCTCTCTCTCTACATTACATACATATCCAAACAACATCCACTGCAAGTGCAAAGGAAGAGAAGAACATATCAGGTTTGTGTCTCTGCATTCCCATTTACTGTTTTCGTATCTAGATCGTCTTCTGCTGTTCGTTTTCCGATCGATTTCTGATAGTCTTCTTCATCGATCGTACTCAAAATCCAAAGCTTCTCTCTGAGATTTGTGATTTTTGGATGTTTGAATCGCATCCCTCTCTGTTTTTGTGATTTTAGATCTACACTTTGGAGAGAGAAGCGTAGAAACTATCAGTTTCTTATAATCAAACGATATCCGATCGGTTTCTACAACTAGACGTCGACTTACTGTAGAAATCTCATCTGAGATGTATGATATTCGTATCGGACTATATGTGGAAAGATCTTGATCGTTGATTTCGGATTTCGTCTTTTTTAGTTTCTTCCGATTGAAGTTTCTCGATTGCTTACAGATCGTGTCCGTTCATTGTCGCTTATGAACGGTCTAGATCAGTGCGAGATGGGACTCATAGAGCTGATCTCTTTCTCTTTTCTTCCGTGTTTGGTAACAGGTTAAAGAAGGAAAAGACCAAAACGCCCTCGCGACCGAAATCCTACCGGAACAAGTCAGATCAAGTCAATGGCAGACCGAGTCCACCCGGCCGCAGGCTCCCCTCCCCCCGCCGACGAAACCACCAAATCCCAGCCGGAAAACCACCCTCCAAAACAGGCTCCGCCGCCGGGGACTTACGTCATCCAGGTTCCCAAGGACCAGATCTACCGCGTCCCTCCGCCGGAAAATGCCCGCCTCTACAAGAAGCACCAGAAACCCCGCCGGAGCTGCTGCTGCTGCTGCCTCGCCTGGATCCTCGGCGTCCTCATCTCCCTCGTCCTCGCCGCCGCAATCGCCGCCGGAATCTTCTACCTCGTTGTCCGGCCGAAAATCCCCAAATACTCCGTCGACGGCCTCTCCATCAAAGGCATCAATCTCACCTCCGTCCAGACGAATCCTACTCTCTACCCCGAATTCCACGTAACGGTCCGGGCCGAAAACCCTAACAAGAAGATCGGGATCTACTACGAGAAAGGCAGCTCCGTAACGGTCTTCTACTCCGACATTGATCTTTGTAACGGTGCGCTGCCGGTTTTCTACCAGGGGAGGAAGAACGTAACGGTTTTTCAGACGGCTTTAACTGGGAATGGGATCCGGTTGTCGGATGTCGTGCGGGGGAATCTGTTAACGCAGCAGAGGGAGGGACAGATTCCGTTAGAGCTGGATTTGAGGGTTCCCGTTAGGATTAAGGTGGGCGCCGTTAAGACGTGGAAGATTACCGTTAAGGTTCGGTGCGATCTGAAGGTGAATGACCTGACGGAGGATTCGAGGCTCGTTTCTAAATCTTGCAAGGTGGATGTGGATCTTTGACGGCGTTGGTGACGGCCGTTAGGAAGTGGGTGCTGTTCATTTGGTTTTTGTTGTTCTTATATAGATTTTGTTTAAATTTCTTTTTACAGGATTTACAGACTTGTATGAATATACTGTGATATTTTATATATATATATATATATATATATTTCTAGTGAGGTTGTGAGTTATATTGGCATGAAATTTTGAGCTTACTAGTAATTGATCTTCTCTCAAGTGGCCCACCCACAATTGGAAGATCTATGCCGTCCAAAAATGATTGGTTTCTACTATGGACCACTTCTCAAATGAGGTTAATTTTGACTGTGTGGGTGTAAAATTCTGACTGACACAGCTGATTGAGTCATGCAAGAGTCTTTCAACGACTGAAGGATGAGTCCGGATCCTGTCCGGCGTTTCCTCGCGGTGGCACCATGCGGGCAACCTGCCCTACACGCTCGCGATACGGCGGATCTTAATTGGTCTAATTAAGATGATTTCTACTCCTGAAAGATAGCACAGAGGTCCGAAAGTGGTGCACACAAGACCTTGTAATTTATTTTTTTAGGTTGACAACGTTTATTTTTTGTTTCATTTGGGTTGATATTTCTGATCTAAATAATGAAGGAGCTGGATTTGGGGCCGTGTCCATTCTTAGTGTTCCATCCACCAAACATAAGCGTGACCCGACGCAACTCAAGTCAATTACGATATGATCTACAAACCCAAATCAAACTCAACTGGTTAGTAAAAGGTTTTGGTTCTCTTGAATTTCTTTAACTAACCATTCCTACTAAAACCTTAATGCGTTAGTAAAGGTAGCGGAAATATTTTTCAATATTCCCCCTTAGGTGGAGCCTAATCCTCAATGGGTTCATCAATTTAATTTCTAAAATTGGATCTATATTGACATTTCGAACCTCATTATGAAATAAGTGGGGTTGGTATTAATCCATGTTATCATACTGCTCAACTCAATCCACAACCAACTCTGGACTGACCTCACATAGCCAGTGGCAGAACAAGGATTTCATCTCAGGGCAGCCAAAACTTGAATAAAGTTTTATTTTACCAATTATTATAACTATCATATTTTTAAGTTTTCTTTCGACATAATTGTAAGTTCAAGTATGAAAAATATATTACGATTCAAAACTAAATTTTACATGAAAATTAAAACCAGCATATATTCAGCATTAACAAAATATAAGTAAAGAAAAGTCGTAAAATAATCATTTCTTAGTACATTTCAACTCAATCATCTATCAGAATGGAACTCAACGTTCTTTCAAATCTCAAAAATCGTCTTTGATTGATTATGTGCTAAGCTTCTTAGTAATTTTTTTTTCAATGTACACAATCAAAGAGTCAGAGAGAAAATCATCCTCCATTTTGCTGTAAAGCCTAGTTTTGACAATATTCATGGCTGAAAATGATCGTTCAATAGTTGCAATAGAAAATGGGAGAGTAAGCACAAGTTTAATCACTCTAAAGACAAGTTGGTAGACTATTGATCTTCTAGTCTTTACCAACCATTGACATAAATCAGAAACAGTTGACAATTTTTGAAAGTCTGAATGTCGAACTACATTATATTTATAATGGTGAAGTTGCATCCTCAATTGCATTTTCTCATTTTCTGTGAAGTCTTGACGATAAATATTGTCTACGAACTTGCAAATATCATCGCCTCTGAAATATTCATGTGCATTTCGAAGATCCAAAGCTGAGCTAAGCATAAGCAACTCTACTGCGTGTTCACTAAACCAACCATTTAATTCTTGTAATTGAGAATTAATCGCAACATAAAAAATTTCTATTCGACAATGATGCTCAATTGTAAACTCATCTTGTTGATGGCAGGCTCCACCTCGTCTCGCAACATAACGAGCATTTATATCTGGGACATCTATATTGCGTGCCTCACAAAATGATTTCACCTTGGTGAGTGACGCATCCCACTCAACATCTCTCAATTTTTGGATAAGTGCTTTAGTAGATGAAACAAGATGCATGGCATTTAAAATGTCTTGAGATTAACATTGCAAAGTTTGACAAAGTAATTCAGTGATCTCCATGATTTCTTTCATAAGATGCAAGATGAAGACAAATTCAAATGAAGTCATTGCCTTGTAAGCTGAGTCTGCATCTCTTCGTTGAAAAAAAGTAGTTCCGTCCTCAATGATGCTAATTAGAACTGCATATAGTGGACTAAACATCTTTATCAAGCTAGAAACTGATTTCAAGTGAGCACTCCAATGAGTATCTCCTGCCCGTTGTAAATAACCAATCTGATTAAGTCCCCTCCCACTCTCGAGCTCATTAATGGCAATCAAATGTGCAATTTCAGCAGCTTAAACAACTTTTAATTCATCATTACGCTTGCATGAAGCGCCAACAATATTGACAATAGAAGTCAATTTAGTAAAAAATTGAAAAATATGATTAACTTCTTTTGATGCTGCAACTAATGCCAATTGCAAGCGATGTGCTAAACAATAGACATAGTAAGCATATGAACAATCATTTAAAATCAAAGTTTGTAATCCATTCCACTCACCCCGCATATTGCTTGCACCATCATATCCCTGCCCTTGAATATTCTAAACATCGAGATTATGATAAGACAATACAGAATATATCTCATTTTTTAAGGTCAATGATGCAGTATTGAAGACATGAACAAGCCCCAAAAGATGCTCTCGCACAAAGCCATCAATGTCGACGAATCTCAAAACTATAAGCATTTGCTCTTTCTTTGACTCATCACGAGCTTCGTCAACAAGTATACAAAATTCTGTATCACCAATTTCTTCATGAATTATCTTCTTCACTTTGGTTGAAAAAACATGTAGAATTTCTTTTTGAATCTTTGGTGATGTGTAAAAAGCATTTTTTGGAGCTTTATCTAACACAACTTTTGCAACTTTCTCATTATAAGAACTCAACAAATTCAACATTTCAATATAATTTCCGCGATTGATTGAACTATCACTTTCATCGTGGCCTCTAAAAGCACAACCTTGAAATGTAAGCCATCGGACTGTATCAATTGAAGTCGTAAGCCATAGTTGATTGTTTGCAACTTCTTCCGAAGTGAATTTATCAAGCACTTTCTGTATGTATTGAGATTGACTCATCACGTCTTCACATGATCCTTAAGCAACTTTATGAGGAGAGTTAGGATCCTTCCCCACATGGCTCAATAAAGTACAATTTTTTCCATCTTTAACTTTCTTTCAATTCTTAAATCCAGTAAGAGTGAATGCATTTTGCGAAGCAAGTCCAGTTTGCTTATTAAAAAGATAGCATGGTAGACAAGAAACAGTATCTTTCTCTGGAGAATATTCTAACCATGAAGGAAATAACTTGAACTACAAATGTTGAGAGCTACGAAGATGAGTTGTTGACCCATATTTCGGATACTTTGAAAGCATAGGTTGGTATGGACCAACCTTAATGTACTGCCATCGAATTTCATTACGCCGATTAATATCATAATCCCATATATGTGGACGAATTCCTGGATCACGCTCTAATGAACTAATATCAACTTCATTGATTTTAGTTCTTTGTGATTTTGTAGGACGATCTTTAAAAATTGGAATCTCGACGTTAAAGGTCGGCAATGATGCATCGGCTTTTAAATTTTGAGGATTTTTTCTTTTAAAAAATTCATCAATTGTATATGACTTTCCCATCTACAAATCAAATAAAAATCATATTTATTATATGTCCAAAATCATATTTATTATGGTGAAAGAATGAAAGACCAACCATTTATACTTGTTGCATCTTATATTGATATTTCTCAATATATATGACAAGCCCAATCCCAAATTCACCTTGAGGACATTCACTTTCTTAACTAAAATGATCACTGTTTCGTGTTAGTACTAACTACTATTAGTATAATATCATATCATGGCAGCTACAGCACTAGTACTTATTGAATGCTATCACCAATCAATTTACAAATACAAAGTCATAAACTATCAAATGCATTTTTCGTGTCACCTATGTGTTGTGACACAGCCAAAACTAAGATAAGCCTGCACTTTTTTTTATGAAGAATTGTGTTAATTAGCCCTAGATTGAGTCGAAAGAAGATTCACAATCTTCCGGAATAGAATAAAAAAAAAAAAAACCAAATCTCATGAAAAAAAAAAAAAAGCAATCTAATCTTGCCTGCATCAGATAGATAGATTGCCTTATATGAAGTATCCAAGTATCACAGATGCCTACATACTGATCTTCACTGATCCAAATACTCCAATAGACAGAAATCGCAATGGGCAAGGCAACTCCCAAGTCCCACCATTCTTTGATCAAAATCAGAGTGCAGTAGAATGCGGGCGCCACTCAAATCCACAGCCCGCCATGGAACAACAATAACCAAGTGCCCAAATCCCACCTCCTATCATATTTGATCACAGACCATTTCTTTCTGCATAAATGCAGCTGTTACAGCTATAAGAGAACTAGAGAAGCAATTAGCCACCATGCTAGACCAATCACTTGTTTAATTTGTTTTCCAATCACATAATCACTCTTTGCTGTGTAAAGACATGGAGAAAGGAAAAAAAAAAAAAAAAACATGAACAGTGTAACCCCAACTATTAAAAAAACACAACTTAGAAAGGAACCCAAAAAAAATCACAACAAATACCATATAAACTTTGCAATATATACCAAAACAGATGAAATGTAGAAGAAAAGAGACAAACAGACAAAACCCCTCTTTCTAATCTCTTTCCTTGAAGAAAAAAGAGTACCTGACCGCCACCCCCAGGGGGGGCGGGGGGGGGTGGGGGGCTTACTGTGGTTCTGCCACTGCACATAGCTCGACTATCTTAGAATGGAGAATTGGAGTTTCCAAAGGATGAAATCTGTGATTAAAAGATAACTAAACTTTCTTATTAAATCAAGGGCTAGGATGACTTGACATGGTTTTCTTTTTTTTCGTTGACCCTCATCATTAGGGAGATCTTTCCATGTACCTTGCCCCATTGTAGGAGTAGGAGAACATTCTCCAATTAATGCATAGGATTAATAATGTATAAGATTGTGCTAATGTTGAATAACTAAGGTTTTTTTTTTTGTTATGCTTGTTGCTGCTGAAAGTAAATGAAAAGGGATATGTAGGCGCACCAAGTAACACGTAAAGATAGAAATAGGCGAAAGCAAGGTTACCATTACAAGGTTACAAATGCCTATAGAACGGATCCTAGCGTAGGAATGTGGAAGGACCTGGATCCATAAACAATTTCTTACCGGATCCAAGAATAGGTTTTCATTCAAGATTGAGTTTTTTATCGAAACCAAAATTTGATTCCAAAGCCCATTTTATTTGCATGAGAAATGAAAGAAATCGGATAATCGGATACCCATTTGCAGTGCTACTCCAAATAACTCGCAAGTAGCTAGAGAATGCATGGTATCTCTTCAGTGTCCAAGAATCTTGTGATGTAAATGGTAGGACATGAAGTAGAACTATGGCAGATTTAGATCCCGATCCTGATCTAGCATAAAACCTATGTGTTGTATAAGGACCTGACTCAAGCATCAACTAAAAAATTGAAATAGAATGGGAAGTATGAAATAAGATGTAGTGTGTATAATTGGATAAAAGAACTTAATTTTTTTTTAATATACAAGTGGGGATTTTAAATGGTATATGATTAAAAGCTAAGTAGACTCTCAAGTTTCGATATTGTTCACGGTAGGTCACTAAAATCTAAATTTATTTTTAATATTTGGATCTACCTTCCGTCAAAATATATAGGGACTCAGATTTGGATGTTTGTCATCCTTGGATCTTGATTCAAATCTGAGTTTCTTTTAGATCCAGAAATAGGTTTCATACTCGCTTTTTATCCCCTCTTTTTTCTCCTTTTCTTGTTTGGCTAAAAAAAAATAAAAATAAAAAAGACCTTAAAAGAATAACCCAGTGACTTTAATTTTTGGATGGAAAGCTCTAAAGAGGGCCATCCAGGTAAGACGGTCTCTCAATTCTTGCCGCTTGCTCCATATGTGAATCTTGCATGGATTCGATTAAACACACTCTTTTACATTGTAGTGTTGCCCGCCCCACCGCGCCCCCCCCCCACCAAATAGTTTGATTCGGATCAGATTTTGGATTATTAGCCAAACACATTAATAATATTGAGGAATGATTGGCTAAAATGTTTGAGCCGAACACAATCAAGGCCCTTTGATGGTCTTCACTAGGCCTATCAATGGGCTGGGCTGGGCCTGGCCTGGCTTGGGTTGTCCAATCCCGTCCCAAATATTGGGCGGGCTTGCCGGGGGTTGACCAATCCCGGCCCTAAATTGAACGTGCCGACTTCAAATCCCGTCCTGTGCAGATCAGGGCCGGCCGGGCAAGGGCTTAGCCCTTAATGTGAAATATCTCTTCCAAGATTTATTTATTTTTTTGAATGGTGATTTTTCTTTTAATTCTATTTTTTTTAATGGTAATCTTATTTTTGAATGGTATTTTTTGAATGGCCTTTTTAAATGGTTTCTCTTCCAAGTCAATAATTCATAAAATTGAATTTCTAAATTCCAAAGAAATAAGGCCATCTAGACTTAGACCCAACATGAAGACAAAAAAGACATTTGAATGGAAAACATACCAAAAGAGAGCTAAGTCAACAAGGGAAATAAAAAGCCTTTGGTGGTGACATTCCCTATATAAATCTCTTTCATAGGCCACAGACCACAGCCAAATCATTCTTAAGCTGATCTAAAAATGCATTACAGGATAACAATATCATATACAAAATGCAAATGTCAAATCTTCATTTCTTTGAATCAAGCATTTTGCAAAAATCTACATAGTCCTCCTACTAGTGGTAAAATAAGGAGTGAAAGTGGATCATATTTCATCAACCATTTTGAGCTAGTGAAATAACATTTTAGGAATTCACTAAAAGAGTAATAAAAAGTGAAGCATATGTAGGCGGGCATTTCCACATCTACTTTCAACATGTAAATTGAACTCGATAAGTAGATGTTTTAAGGAAGTTTTGGGAGCAGAGAACAATGATGATCGTGTCTCCTACTCATGTTTATAGAGATGCAAATGAGGAGACTTTTGACCTTGCAATATCACTCTCTCTCTCTCTCTCTCTCTCTCTCATTTTACTTTTAAATCTCCGTCTAGATATCGTATTCTTCTTATTCCTCTTATATCATGGCACTTTTGTTACTCTCTAATTTTTCTTTATGCACTACAACAAACCAAATTCCAATATTGTGTCTTTGCTTTCCAAAATAGCAACTGAAAGAGAAAAGTTAATTATTTAATGGTCTTTTTTCCTTCTTAAATGTTATATTCTCTATTATATGATTTTTTTTTTAATGATGTGCCCTTTAAAGGCTATGTTCTCCCTCAACAGGCCGGGACGAGCTTGGACGGGCTAGGCTTGTTCTGCCCATTCCCAATTCCATCTTGGTTGGGCTTTAAAATTATTGTTCATGCCTATCCCACTTGGCTCAAAAAAAAATTAAGCCCTGTATTTTTAGGCTTGGGGCGGGCCAGGTATCCATTTCAACGGGCTCAATTGACGGGCCTAGCCTTCACCCAAGCAATTATTTTCTTGGATGCTTCAGAAGTGAAGACCATCAAAGGGTCTTGATGGTGGGACATTGAGGATTGGGCCACAGATATTTTGGACGTGGCTAAAGGCTTTGTAGGTATCCATTTTGAAGTTTAACTATGCTACTCACTTGGTGGCCAAATTTGGTTTCAAGACTAGGGCTGAAACTTGTTGGTTTGATAGCCCTCCTTTGTGTTCGTTCTAAGATGATTTTGTTTCTTCGCTCTAGTCCTACTTGGTTTTCAATGAAATGTCTCTTTCTACCTGTAAGGACGAAACCACCAAGACCCTGAACCGAGCTGGCCGAGCTGGTGATGACCGAGCTGGAGCTAGCGGAACCCACGGCGGTGTCCCCACACCTGAGGGGAGGGCTGACCCACACCCAGCATGAGGTATTGTATACACTTCAAGAGACGGATCAAGGCGTAACTCCTTCCATGCATTTGTCCCACATCGAGTGTGGACGCCTCCCACCCTTGCTATATTAGCCTTGGCGTAAGACAAGGGTGTACCACCACTAGCACATGACTGTAAGGACGAAACCACCGAGACCCTGAACCGAGCTGGCCGAGCTGGTGATGACCGAGCTGGAGCTGGCGGAACCCACGGCGGTGTCCCCACACCTGAGGGGAAGGCGGACCCACACCCAGCAGGAGGTATTGTGTACACTTCAGGAGACGGACCAAGGCGTAAGTCCTTCTATGCATTTGTCCTACATCGAGTGTGGACGCCTCCCACCCTTGCTATATTAGCCTTGGCGTAAGACAAGGGTGTACCACCACTTGCACATGCCTTTTCTGTAAGGACGAAACCACCGAGACCCTGAACCGAGTTGGCCGAGCTGGTGATGACCGAGCTGGAGCTGGCGGAACCCACGGCGGTGTCCCCACACCTGAGGGGAGGGCGGACCCACACCCAGCAGGAGGTATTGTATACACTTCAGGAGACGGACCAAGGCGTAACTCCTTCCATGCATTTGTCCCACATCGAGTGTGGACGCCTCCCACCCTTGCTATATTAGCCTTGGCGTAAGACAAGGGTGTACCACCACTAGCACTCTGAAAAGGCGCCTTTTCTGTAAGGACGAAACCACCGAGACCCTGAACCGAGCTGGCCGAGCTGGTGATGACCGAGCTGGAGTTGGTGGAACCCACGGCGGTGTCCCCACACCTGAGAGGAGGGCGGACCCACACCCAGCAGGAGGTATTGTGTACACTTCAGGAGACGGACCAAGGCGTAACTCCTTCCATGCATTTGTCCCACATCGAGTGTGGACGCCTCCCACCCTTGCTGTTGTGATTTTAAATTCAATCCTTTAATACTGCAAGTGCACAGTTGTCTTGTTGAGACAGTGTCAATTACAGGTCGATCCCACAGGGAGCACTACTAAGTTAAAATTTAAAATCTGATTTTTTTTTTTAACAATGATAATGACAAGAGAGATAATAAGAAACAATAATAAAATTAAGAAAATTCTAGATCTAAAGTGCAGAAATAAGATATAATAAAAAGCAGATCAGAATATCATGAATCAATTAAGTAGTCCCACCATCATTCTATGCAATTGATAAAATAAATTTGTCCCAAAAATCCTTCAAATCAGAAACAAGTCAATGTTTCTGATTTGGATAATTTGTCTATCAAAGAGCACAATTTTCCACAATTTACTTAAGGCAAAAATCCCCTTCACCTAATGAAATTATGAACTTAACTAAATATCACATATTAATCAAAGATAGATTATCAAAGAATTTCAATCTAAGAATAATCTATTAAGAAAACATACATGATTAAAGCATAGTTCAAATAAAAAAATTAAATAGCATAGGTTGTCAATGACAGAAGGCAGATTTATTATTATAATTAATACGCAAGAGACAAAAATATCACATAGATTAATGATAAGAAAAACTTAACTTCATCTGATACTCTGATCCAGGGATCTACTCCTCCATTGCAAAAGATGTGATTTTCATTGAGAACTTCATGGCAATTACAATCTTCTCTCACACTCTTCTAACCTAGTTCTGGAACAGGGCTCCAGAATACCCAAAAATATCCCTAATTCTATTAATTAGGAAAAGAAGAGAAAGAGGAGAGAGAGAGAGTAGTGGACGTCCAAGGGGGGGGATGTGTATCTTGTATGTTTCTTTTGGTTCCTTTTATAATTCCCGGTTATCTTACAGATACATTGAATCTGGACACCTTCTCTGCAGATTTGGTTTATCTCCATTGATAAGGTATATCTCTTTATCCTTTTTGAATTTGAATGAGATGGAAGCTTCTGCAAACCTCTGGATGGCTTGGCTAATCTTCAGATGGGGTCCCACAAGGGATATGCAGCAATGGATTATCAACGGTGTGGATTTTAGTGCAATCCCGTCTAAAAATGAATATGAAAATCTCCAGGCCCATAACTTTGTCGATTTAGCTCTGATTTGCACAATCTTGGGCTCCACGGACATCTACTCTGAATAAGCTTTCCAACAGTAGGTAAATTACATCGATCCGACGGTCGGATTGAAAGTTATGGTCATTTGAAGATGAGTTATCCTGAGAAAAACGGGATTAACTTTTAAAATCTGATTTGCAATGAACTCTATCTCTGCACAACTTTCATTTTTGAAAGGATATCAGATGTGGATGATTCAAACTCTTCTTCTTTTATTCCAATCAAACTTTTACTCTTTGAATTATCCATTAATAGTTTCAAGTCTGTAACAACTGCGGACCCTGCCATGTGGGACATTTCATCTGCTTGAACAGTGGGCCCTATGAGAAGTCTTCTACTGTAGTTAGGACTCTTCAATTGACATGATGAGTGGACCCCTCCTTTCATTGATTTGCACATGGCTTGTATGTGGGGTCCACGTGGTGAATTATTCAATTTACTTCTTTTTAAGCTTCAATTTAGCAATGTAGGGCCCAGGATGACTATGTATGCTTGAAAGTGGTTCCGTGATAGAGGCCTGCAATTCTCATTTTCTGCACATTCTAATTCAACACATCAAACACAAAAGAGCCCATATTGAAGTGGGACCCATCCGGATAGAGTTTTACTCCAACTGGGACTCTTCGAAGAAAAATTGCATAATGTTCTAAATTAATGCATAAAATATATGAAAAATATAAAAGTTCAGGTTTCTAAGTGAAAATGCATGAGATGATGGAATTAAATGAATAATGATGCAATTCACCAAATAAAACCCCTAATTCATCCTGAAATGATGCATAAATATGCAAATTCATGAACTTAACACACCCCCAAACTAGCATTTTGCTAGTCCCTTAGCAAAAGTTGCGAGCAAAAAGATTTGAAGTTCTTTGACCGAATCTAAGAAAAACAAGTAAATATGAAAATAAAACCACTTTCGCTGGTACTCTCGGTTGCATTTAGCGTATGCAACAAGCCCTTAAACCCCTAGGTTCCCCCTAGTGGACGAGTTGTGCCTCGTGAGGGTTTGCAGTGAATTTACCCACAAAATTCCCTTTTTTTTATTTTTTTTTTATTTTTATTTTAAAAAAATGATTAAAACCTAACAAAATCCAGGGAAACTTCTTCTAAGAGAAATTTTATAAACACCGACTATTCTCAGTTCTCGGAATTTTCAAAGACAAATCTTAAATTCGGTTCACCAATCCCATCTTTTGGTCAGAAATTCTCGAAATTATGCTAAATTGATCGTGCACGGTGATAAGTATGTATACATAATAAGCATCAAATGATCCACCAAGAATTTCCGTGACAATAATTTATTTATTTATTATTTTGGGCCGCCTAACTTTAGCAAAGAAAAA
Organism: Persea americana; assembly: GCA_029852735.1. NCBI lineage: Eukaryota > Viridiplantae > Streptophyta > Magnoliopsida > Laurales > Lauraceae > Persea > Persea americana. Next base: position 15,928,271 of record CM056811.1, on the reverse strand, counting down.
CAGTCTTCTTCTCAAGGCGATAATGACGGCTTTCGCACTACTGTTTTTTCAAAGGCAGCAATTTTTTTTTTTTTTTAAACACACACATGTGACTGTGCAATGCCTAAGTCCCTTAAGCTTTCTAATTAACCCATGTAATGAGCATTAGGCCAGTGACTCCCAAACCAGATGGCTTTAGGGCACTAGGTATGCAAATACCCCTACGGACTTATTGGCTCGGGTTAAAAAGGCTACGAACCCAAGCTAGTCACAAACTTTTTATTCTTTTCAAGACTTCTAACTTTTTTTTTTCTTTTTTTCTTTTCTCTTCTGTTTTTTTTTTTTTTTTATGCAAACCCCAACAATAGGCAGCCTTTTCCATGTATCCACCCGTTGAACTGTAGCACTAAGGGTTGGGGTCGATTTTCCTTCTTTTTTTCTTTTTTTTTTTTTCAATTATCAAAGAAAAACGGTAATCATAGCTTCACATTCAAAACCTTAAAAACGTATACATTCTGTGTAAAAGTGAGGGATCAAAATTCAGCACTTTTCCAAAAATCCTTTCTATAAATAAAATAGTGAACCATTGTTTTCTTTTGCCCAAAATAAATATCTTCAGTAAAAAAAATTTCTCTCGAAAGTTTCCCTCTACCCTAACAATAGCAAAGTTTTTTTTTTTTTCTTTTTAATCTCCTAGAAACCTAAAAAAAACAAAATAAAGCGAAAAAGAAAAATGTAGAATGAAAATTGAACAACTGATCACATGTCAAGTTCTAACTCACACCCCCAAACCTAAATCCAACATTGTCCTCAATGTAATGAATGCATAAATAAGGAAAATTGGAACGTCTTACCAGGTGGGGTGATTGCAAAAGAGTGTAATCAACCAGCTCAATTACCTTCCAAAATTGGGTTGCCTCCCAAACAGCGCTAAGTTTAATGTCGTCAGCCCGACTTGAGAAAAATGATTAGTCCTGGTAAATTGGGTCTTCCAGAAGGATTTCCTCAATATTTTTATCCTTCAGTTCCAGAAAAGGTTTCAGCCGTTGACCATTAACCTTGAAAATTTCCCCGTTTTTGGGGTTCTCAATTTCCACTGCCCCATGAGGATAAACAGTATGCACAATAAATGGGCCAGACCATCGAGATTTCAATTTCCCTGGAAATAGGTGTAACCGGGAATTGTAGAGGAGAACTTTCATGCCAGGTTCGAATGACTTCCTAAGGATTGATTTGTCATGGTTCAATTTCATCCGTTCCTTGTAAATTTTGGCATTTTCATAAGCATCATTTCGCAATTCATCAAGCTCATTGATTTGCAATTTACGATGGTTACCTGCCAAGGGCAAATAAAAATTGAAAGTTTTGATGGCCCAGTAAGCTCTATGTTCTAACTCAACAGGCAGATGACAAGCCTTACCATAGACCAACCTATAAGGGGACATCCCAATAGGAGTCTTGTATGCGGTTCGATAGGCCCATAATGCATCCAATAGTCGCAAAGACCAGTCTTTCCGATTTGGATTGACCGTCTTCTCCAAAATTTGTTTGATCTGCCTATTCGAAACTTCTACTTGGCCACTGGTTTGTGGGTGGTAGGGCGTAGCAACCTTATGAGTAACAGAGTACTTTTTCATCAGATGGTCAAAGGTGCTATTACAGAAATGGGTTCCACCATCACTGATAATTGCCCTGGGTGTACCAAACCTAGAAAATATGTATTCCTTCACAAATTTGATCACCGCATGGCGATCATTCTTTCTGGTCGGTATTGCTTCCACCCATTTTGAAACATAGTCCACTGCAAGTAAAATATACAAATTTCCAAAGGAACTTGGAAATGGTCCCATAAAATCGATCCCCCACACATCAAAGATTTCCACTATCAAGATTGGGTTCAAGGGCATCATATTCCTACGATTGATTTTTCCAAGCTTTTGACACCTATCGCAACTCAAACAAAATACATGACAATCCTTAAAGATTGTGGGCCAATAGAAACCGCACTGCAAAACTTTTGCAGCAGTCTTTTTGGAGCTAAAATGGCCCCCACATGCATGATCATGACAGAATGAAATGACACTTTGATGGTCCTCATCAGGAATGCACCTCCTGATTATTTGGTCTGGACAGTACTTAAAAAGATATGGGTCATCCCAGAAAAAATACTTGACCTCAGCTAGAAATTTTGATCGATCTTGTTTGGACCAATGGTTGGGCATCTCCCCTGTAACAAGGTAATTAATTATATCTGCAAACCAGGGGATTTGAGAAATACCGAGCAATTGTTCATCAGGAAAATTTTCATTCAGTGGGACCTCATCTAATAGCTCTAAGGGTAACCTCGAAAGATGGTCTGCTACAACATTCTCACATCCTTTTTTATCTTTTATTTCCAAATCAAACTCTTGTAGCAGAAGGATCCACCGGATCAATCGAGCTTTTGCATCCTTTTTAGATAGAAGGTATCTCAGAGCTGCATGATCCGTGTAGACGATGACTTTAGACCCTATCAAGTAGGACCGAAATTTCTCCAAGGCAAAAATCACAGCTAGCAATTCTTTTTCAGTGGTTGTGTAATTTAGCTGTGCATCATTGAGGGTCCTACTTGCATAGTAAATCACATGAGGTAACTTCCCAACCCGTTGACCCAAAACAGCTCCAATAGCAGTATCTGATGCATCACACATTAGCTCAAATGGAATGGTCCAGTCAGGTGGCTGGATTATAGGGGCTGAAGTTAGTTCATTTTTCAGTCTCTCAAAAGCCTTTAGACACTTCTCATCAAATTCAAACGGGGCCTCTTTTGTCAGCAATTGGCACAAAGGTTTAGCAATTTTACTAAAATCCTTGATGAATCTACGATAAAAACCAGCATGGCCCAGGAATGATCGAATCTGCTTAACTGATTTTGGTGGTGGTAATTTGGAGATCAAATCAATTTTTGCTTTGTCCACCTCAATTCCTTGTTGAGAGATAATGTGTCCTAGGACTATCCCTCTCTTCACCATGAAATGACATTTCTCCCAATTTAAGACTAGATTCTTTTCTTTGCATCTTTCAAGCACAAGGGACAAATGATATAAGCACTCCTCAAAAGAATTGCCAAAGACCGAAAAATCATCCATGAAAACCTCAATGAATCTTTCTACCATGTCAGAAAATATGCTCAACATGCACCTTTGAAAGGTGGCCGGTGCATTGCATAGCCCAAAGGGCATGCGTCTGTAGGCAAATGTACCAAAAGGACAAGTGAAGGTGGTCTTTTCCTGATCTTCAGGTGCAATTGAAATTTGATTGTAGCCGGAATAACCATCAAGAAAACAATAATATGCATGACCGGCTAGCCTTTCGAGCATTTGATCCATGAATGGGAGGGGAAAATGATCTTTCCGAGTGACTGAGTTCAACTTCCTATAATCAATGCATACCCTCCATCCAGTCTGTATCCGAGTGGGTACCAATTCATTGCCCTCATTTTGAACCACTGTTATTCCAGATTTCTTTGGTACCACTTGAACTGGGCTCACCCATGTACTATCAGATATGGGGTAAAGCACCCCTGCATCAAGTAATTTCAAGACTTCTGACCGAATCACTTCCTTCATTGCTGGGTTCAGTCGCCTCTGTGGTTCACGAGAAGTTTTTGCATTTTCTTCTAAATGGATTCTATGTTGGACCACAGATGGGCTTATTCCTTTAATATCTGCGATGGACCATCCAATAGCTTCCTTGTGTTCATCCAAAATTTTTATGAGTTTTTCCTCTTGGACAGGGTCCAAGTCTGAAGCTATAATCACTGGAAGGGTTTCTAGTGGGCCTAAAAACACATATTTCAAGGTATCTGGCAATGCCTTGAGTTCTAACTTTGGGGGCTTTACAATCGATGGAACAGGTGGGGAAGCAGATGGAGTCAGAATCTCCTGCTTCGGTTGCCATTTGGAGCAGTCCATGGATGGGGTGGAGTCTAACAGTGCATTGACTTCCTCAATATGTCCATTTACATCAAAATCACTTCCAAAGTGGGCCAGACAAGCCTCTAGTGGATCTTCAAGTTTCAATTGAGGCAAGTGATTTTCCACCAATTCATGAATGTAACTAATTTCTAAAACTCCATCATCATCATCAGGAGGTTGCTTACTGACATTAAAAATGTTCACTTGAACTGTCATGGTCCCAAAAGAAATTTGCATCACTCCATTCCTACAATTGATCAAGGCATTTGAGGTTGCTAGAAATGGTCTCCCCAAGATTACTGGAATTTTGGGTTCAACCCCAGATGTGTGCTTGGTATCCAAGACAACAAAATCAACAGGAAATACAAAGTCTCCAACTTTGATCAGAACGTCTTCGACTACCCCTTTGGGGTATCGAATCAATGCATCAGCCAATTGCAAGGTCACATGTGTCCTTTTCAACTCTCCCAAACCTAATTCTTCATAAACAGAGTACGGAATAAGGTTCACACTTGCACCCAAATCTAGCAAAGCTTTCTCTATGTGATGGTCCCCTATTTGACAAGAAATTGTAGGACACCCCGGGTCCTTGTATTTGATCGGGGTTGGATAGGAAATGATAGAGCTAGCTTGTTGGGCTAGAAAAGCTTTCTTGGGAACATTAGTAGTCCTTTTGAAAGTGCAAAGGTCTTTTAGAAATTTTGCATAGGCCGGAATCTGTTGGATAGCATCAAGTAGTGGGATATTGATCCTCACTTGTTTGAATACTTCTAGCATTTTATCCAGTTGAACGTTTGATTTTGCTGGGCCTAGCCTTTGTGGGTATGGTGCCTTGGGAACATAAGTCTTAGGAGATGACTCACTAGGTGATGGGTCAATTTTGACTGGGTCTTCATTGACTGGCTCAGGTTCTACCATAGGTTCGGCATTTACAATTTGTTCATCACTTTCCACATCCACACTTGGTGTTTTCTTAGATTCTTTGGGGAGTTCAACATTGTTATCAATTTGTGTACCCGACCTAAGAGTAATGATGGACTTAACTTGTTCCGGGCCTTTTCCTATTATATCATGAACGACTTGGCCCTTGGGATTGGGTGCAGGTTGACTAGGAAATGTTCCCTTGTCTCTAGCACTCAATGAATTGGCCAATTGGCCCATTTGGCATTCCAATTTTGCAAGGGTTTGAGTGTGGCCATTTAAAAGTTGAGTAGTGGTTTGCTGGAATTGAGTAGTACTCTGAGACAATTGGGCCGTGGTTTGAGACATGAGTTTCATGGCCTCTTCTAAAGAATCTACCCTCTGGGTCAATGGACTAGGATTGAAGTTGGGTTTTTGGAAACCGGGTGGGGCATTGACTTGAGATTGATTGGGTTGAAACTGAGTGGACTGAGATGGGCCACCCTGTGTTGGGCCTTTGGTCCAAGAAAAGTTTGGATTATCCCTCCAACCTGGATTGTATGTGTTGGAGTATGGGTCATACCTCTGACGATTATCAAAACGAGTGTTTTGATATAGTGCATTAACCTCCTCAACAGATTCGGCCTGACCCAAAGTTGTTGGGTCGATCCCTCCATTCATGGCCTGGTTATATTTCAATGACTCCAAAGTGTTTGGAGTGGGCTTTTGGTTTAGCTCTAAGGTCTCTATTCTTCTCATCAGTGTGGCCATTTTGGCTTCTGCCTCAATTTTGGGTTCAACCTTGAACATCCCCCCTTTTTCAGGAATGGTGGTTTTAGTGGGCTCCCTCTTGATAGGGGCCCACTGCAATGTATTCTCAGCAGTATCTTCCAAAAATGTCCAAGCTTCTTCTGCTGTTTTCTGTGTAAATTTTCCACTACAGAAAGATTCCACCATTTGTTTGGTTGGGTAATCCATGCCTTCATACACAATTTGGACTAATCGGATTTTTTCAAATCCATGGTGGGGACATTGGATTAAGAGGTCTTTGAAACGTTCCAAATAACTATAAAGTGTCTCCCCTTCCATTTGATGGAATCCATTGATGGCCTGCCTAATCAAAGCGGTTTTTTGCTTAGAGTAGAACTTTTTGTAAAATTCTTCGACTAGCTTGGCCCATGTAGTGATGGACCCGGCCTGTAAGGCATAAAGCCAAGCTTTAGCCTTTTCTTTTAGGGAGAAAGGAAATAATCTAAGTTTTAGTGCCTCCTCAGTCATGTGATTGATTCTCATGGTCCCACAAATGTCCTCAAATTCTCTAACATGTTGATATGGATTTTCTTGGTCTAGCCCACGGAATACTGGGAGCATCTGGATCATGCCAGATTTCAGCTCAAATGTGGCATTGGTCTGAGGCAAGGTGATGCAGGATGGTTGAGTTGTCTTGGTGGGGTACATGTAATCCTTCAATGTCATGGGTGGGTCTTCTTGATCAGCCATCCTAACAATTTCTTCAAAGATGGAAGACTTTCCTACAATGGTTAAGGCTAATTCGGGCTCTATCCTTACTAACCTTTTACTCTTGCGTACCCACAATTTTTCTCTCTCAGGTCTAGAGTGCATGCATCGGGTTCAACCTTAAAGAAATGCAAGCCTAATCTATATGCAGGGCCCTACTAGTTCTAATATGATGATGCACAAGCAAATCAAGCAGTCACGCACAAGGATTGAGCACAAGAAATTATCCTAGAGCTAACCTAACTCACTAGACAGCTCCTAACTGGTTTGAAGAGTGCACTAAGGCCTCCAATCCGGTCTTATGAAGCCAAATCGACCAGGTAAGTCCCCAGGATGAGTGGTGGGGTCACAATGCACTTGGCAAGGGTCCCGCTTAAGAACCAAACTCCTAGAACAAAGACTGCCACCCTTTGGAGGGACAGGACTTACCTAGACATCGACTTGACCAAAGAGCGCAATTGGTGCAACCTTTTGTGGTCTTCGTCCTAATGAGCTCAAGCCTTATGGTCTCGTTTCTACTTGATTTTAATTAATGGTTAGGTTACTATGTGAGAGGTGGTTAAACCTAATTGGGCAAGGATCTGGTGATGAAATCCAGTCCTTATCTTATTGGGGTCAATTGCCCTCAACTAAGTGTGTGGGTCCAATTAATTGGTGTGTCAAGCAAGCAGTCACACTTTGCAAAAATTAAAGCACCCAAGCCCCACTTGCAAGTAAAAGATTCGTGGGGTAAAGTTTAGAAACTCTTACAATGGGTCCACGCTAACATTTAAACTGTGCAAGCTTAACCTGTATTTTTTTTTTATAGCAATTTTGCAATTCTGAGAGCAATTTGTTTTAAGCAATTCTGAGAGCAACTTGTTTGCTTAAGAGCAAATCCACGCAGTTTCCTGTTTTTGTGCAACTCTCCTCCTAGCAAGGTCACCTATCCAGAAGAAACTCTTGTTAGTAAATCCTAAGTTAACAAACCAACTCAAATTCTTATCCTATCCGAAAAATTCTATCTTATCCTAATTTCAAACAAAAGACATCCAAGTTAATCAATTCTTTATCCAAAGTGGACTCTAAGTTATTGAAACAAATAAAAAAAAACTTTATCTAAAAAAACAATTCAAAAATTCTAAATTATCCAAACAAGTGTCTAGATATGGCTAGAGTTTTCAAAAAGTTTCAAATTATCAGAAATCCAATCTTATCCAATTCAAATTTCAAATTTTAAAACTCCAAGTAATCTAAACAACTTAAGGGATAGAATTTTAAAATTTCTAACTACCTAATTTCAGAATTTAAAAGTTAGTTATTAATCAAAACAACCTAATCCAAAAGATTTTAAACTCTACCTTACCAATCCTAATCTAATCCAAGCAACATATTAGTAAAACCAATCTAAAATAAATTTTATTTTTGTTTTAATTTACTGAAATTCGGAATTAAAGAAACCCTTCAAAAAAAAAAACAATTTTTTTTTTTTTGGTTTTTTTTTAATTATTAATTAATTAATCCGAAAATTGAGTTAATTATATAAAAAATATCAGAAATATCCCAAAAATCAGAAAATTCAGAAAAATCAGTAAAGTGAAATAATAACTAATACTAATTGCAAATAACACTACTGATGCAAATTAGATGACTAAACAACTAATGCAACATAAATATGAGCATGCATATTAATCTAATAAAAAAAATTCAGATTTCTAACAAAAACTCAGATTTGGCTCCCCGGCAACGGCGCCAAAAACTTGATGTGATTTTAAATTCAATCCTTTAATACTGCAAGTGCACAGTTGTCTTGTTGAGACAGTGTCAATTACAGGTCGATCCCATAGGGAGCACTACTAAGTTAAAATTTAAAATCTGATTTTTTTTTTTAACAATGATAATGACAAGAGAGATAATAAGAAACAATAATAAAATTAAGAAAATTCTAGATCTAAAGTGCAGAAATAAGATATAATAAAAAGCAGATCAGAATATCATGAATCAATTAAGTAGTCCCACCATCATTCTATGCAATTGATAAAATAAATTTGTCCCAAAAATCCTTCAAATCAGAAACAAATCAATGTTTCTGATTTGGATAATTTGTCTATCAAAGAGCACAATTTTCCACAATTTACTTAAGGCAAAAATCCCCTTCACCTAATGAAATTATGAACTTAACTAAATATCACATATTAATCAAAGATAGATTATCAAAGAATTTCAATCTAAGAATAATCTATTAAGAAAACATACATGATTAAAGCATAGTTCAAATAAAAAAATTAAATAGCATAGGTTGTCAATGACAGAAGGCAGATTTATTATTATAATTAATACGCAAGAGACAAAAATATCACATAGATTAATGATAAGAAAAACTTAACTTCATCTGATACTCTGATCCAGGGATCTACTCCTCCATTGCAAAAGATGTGATTTTCATTGAGAACTTCATGGCAATTACAATCTTCTCTCACACTCTTCTAACCTAGTTCTGGAACAGGGCTCCAGAATACCCAAAAATATCCCTAATTCTATTAATTAGGAAAAGAAGAGAGAGAGGAGAGAGAGAGAGTAGTGGACGTCCAAGGGGGGGGGATGTGTATCTTGTATGTTTCTTTTGGTTCCTTTTATAATTCCCGGTTATCTTACAGATACATTGAATCTGGACACCTTCTCTGCAGATTTGGTTTATCTCCATTGATAAGGTATATCTCTTTATCCTTTTTGAATTTGAATGAGATGGAAGCTTCTGCAAACCTCTGGATGGCTTGGCTAATCTTCAGATGGGGTCCCACAAGGGATATGCAGCAATGGATTATCAACGGTGTGGATTTTAGTGCAATCCCGTCTAAAAATGAATATGAAAATCTCCAGGCCCATAACTTTGTCGATTTAGCTCTGATTTGCACAATCTTGGGCTCCACGGACATCTACTCTGAATAAGCTTTCCAACAGTAGGTAAATTACATCGATCCGACGGTCGGATTGAAAGTTATGGTCATTTGAAGATGAGTTATCCTGAGAAAAACGGGATTAACTTTTAAAATCTGATTTGCAATGAACTCTATCTCTGCACAACTTTCATTTTTGAAAGGATATCAGATGTGGATGATTCAAACTCTTCTTCTTTTATTCCAATCAAACTTTTACTCTTTGAATTATCCATTAATAGTTTCAAGTCTGTAACAACTGCGGACCCTGCCATGTGGGACATTTCATCTGCTTGAACAGTGGGCCCTATGAGAAGTCTTCTACTGTAGTTAGGACTCTTCAATTGACATGATGAGTGGACCCCTCCTTTCATTGATTTGCACATGGCTTGTATGTGGGGTCCACGTGGTGAATTATTCAATTTACTTCTTTTTAAGCTTCAATTTAGCAATGTAGGGCCCAGGATGACTATGTATGCTTGAAAGTGGTTCCGTGATAGAGGCCTGCAATTCTCATTTTCTGCACATTCTAATTCAACACATCAAACACAAAAGAGCCCATATTGAAGTGGGACCCATCCGGATAGAGTTTTACTCCAACTGGGACTCTTCGAAGAAAAATTGCATAATGTTCTAAATTAATGCATAAAATATATGAAAAATATAAAAGTTCAGGTTTCTAAGTGAAAATGCATGAGATGATGGAATTAAATGAATAATGATGCAATTCACCAAATCAAACAACTAATTCATCCTAAAATGATGCATAAATATGCAAATTCATGAACTTAACACTTGCTATATTAGCCTTGGCGTAAGACAAGGGTGTACCACCACTAGCATGCTTGTCTTACGCCAAGGCTAATATAGCAAGGGTGGGAGGCATCCACACTCGATGTGGGACAAATGCATGGAAGGAGTTACGCCTTGGTCCGTCTCCTGAAGTATACACAATACCTCCTGCTGGGTGTGGGTCCGCCCTCCCCTCAGGTGTGGGGACACCGCCGTGGGTTCCGCCAGCTCCAGCTCGGTCATCACCAGCTCGGTTCAGCGTCTCGGTGGTTTCGTCCTTACACTACCCAAAGAAATAAAAACCATTCATAAGAGATCAATATCTAGGTCATTGTAACACAACCCACGTGGTGAATGAGGGTAACTCAACTTAGTTTTGTTTAGGATTGAAATGCAAAAAAGAATAAATGATCACCTTTAGTTTTGAATTCTTGTGATGACAAACAAGTCCTTCAGCTGCTGGCATCTGAACAGTTATGAAATGTGAACCCATTGAGAACAGCTGTAGGGCATCACCCCTTCTAGTAGAAGACCATGATTCGAATCTTGGAACTTCGGTGTTTATGTTAAAAAGTGAAAAAAATCAACAGTATGACAAGCAATGTACTTCAGAAAAAAAAATTTTGAATGCAAAAAAGAATCCAACAAAACAAGTAGATGTATAATCAGGGAACAATGGCTAGAACAGGGAAGAAAGACTGAGTGAAAATCCTCCAATGAGGGTAGTGGAAGTGGTTAATGATCACTTTCGTATTTCAGATTTTCGACAGCCAAACAGTTCTCTGTCTTCTCAGTTGAACAGTAGGATAGCAAAGAGGCCGCAATTCCCGCAGCAGTGCACACGGGACTCACACTATCAAACACCTCAACATGGATGCCTTTTCTTATGCCTATATATTTCACATCTCATGCAGTTCTCTGTCACATCTATTCAGATATGAAAACTTGGGGCTAAAAAACCACATCATTTTTACACCCTTTTCACACAAGATGTACGCATGTGATGCAGAAATGTGTGCAAATAAATGTGAACAATGTGTAACTATTACACTCCTCTTCATTTATATACCATTTTTCCACTAAATAAACCCCCCTAGGATTTAGGTTGACCACTTCTATTTATGTTGGATTTGGATTATATTTATCATCTGATTACTAAATGGATTGGATCTGGACTAATTCCATGCTAATTGTTCATATCACCAACACAACACATTTAAACTAATTGTAATATGACCCGAGCCCAAAATCAAATTAAACCTGTTAACAAAAGGTTTGGATTGACATTTAAAAGAAATACTAAAACCACATGTGCCTATTTGCAAATCATAAACACCTTAGGAGAGCATATACAAAAAAAAGAAAAAAAGAAAAAAAAACCCTAAAAAAAAAACCTAAAATAAAGTTTCTAAAGTATGTAATCTTAATGGTTCACTTGCATAATTTTCTAACTATTTATGACAGGGCCCACTGGGTAAGAGATTTGTTTTACAAGACCCCATTTCTATTTCTCTTTCTTTTTCAAATGAAGTTTACCAAAAGTCTTTTTTTTTTTTTTTCTCATTTTGTTTTATGTGAACATAACTTTTGTTTATCAAAATTGGGTGATACCAGAATACCAGTCCAAGTGCAAAAAAGTAAGTCCATATCAGGTGGATTATGAGTTAAGCTCATGTTAAATTGTCAGGTGGCCCTGTTCTTGTGCAACCCCTAGCGTCTATCATGAATGTGTCAATCAAGTGTAGTCAAGTGTAGTTTGTGGGATTGCGTTTCAAATCTCAAAGATTTGTTACATTATTTTAGTATCTACAGCACGCATTTGAATGTGCTTTAATCTATTACTTTCTTGTTAATAGTAGATGAATCATATTAAATGCATGCATATTTCTTCTTCTTTTTCACTGCTTCCTCACACATATCTTCTTTGATAATCATGTACTAAATAATTAGATTTCTTCTCCATGAGTTAACCAAAATTAGCCTGCTTCTCCATGAAGTAATTTGCAACTGGATGAATCACCATTCATGCAGTTATTGCTATTTACTTGTACCAGGCTGATACATCCCATCTGTAAAGGTTTTTAACATGACACCATTTTTTTTTCTTACCTGCATGGGAGAACGAATTCATGCACTTTTCTCACTTACTCATGTCCCTAATCAGTTGAGTTAAGCTTAAATAGAGTTTGTTAAGTTGGTAGTTCTACTTTAAAAAAGGCTTCAACTCTCTTCAAGAAGTAATTACATGCCTTGAAGCCAGGAACATTATAGTGAAAGAATATGTTATCCCGAACATTGAATTTTCTTATATACAATAAAAATGAATATGATTTGCCTTTTTGGTGAGTGTTTGGGAAAATCTAAAAGTTTCATCTTCTTAAGTGATATATATAATATGTATCAATAGATGTGCAAGAGTGTGAAGCCCGCTGCCACTTATGCCATATTAGATTAAGTAGTTGGACTGGTGCTAAGGTTGTCTCCTAATATAAAAGACTTGCAAAGTTTTGATTGAGATCAAACTCTAGCAGCAGTAGAGTTTGGATTGGCATTGTTCCTCGCTAGTCAAGAGATCAAGGTGGGACTTAAGGGACTTTTGCAGCAGATGCGACTCTTAGGAATTGCTAATTTAAGGGAGATGGAAACCCTTTATCGGTGTGATCTAGAGACCCAAGCATTTGATACAAGTTCCTGAGTTCTTCCATTGCATGAGCACACAATGATTCATGACAAGATTTGGGTCAACATCCCATCTGTGGTAGCAAAATGTTATTTTAGTATTATTTTGTACAATAATAACAAAGTATTATTAAGCTGTGCGGACTACCTCGCTGGCACGCACGTGCACAAAAATATTAGAAACCTCATATTCCTATATTGTAATTTGTAAGTCTTTCTGCATAATCTAATCTGTAGTAAGATTCAATATATCCAAAACCTCAATTTTTTTAGAACCCAAAACCTCATTTTTATTTATCTTAAATTCTACCAAGATCAACAATGTCTTCTTCATATAATCCACAGGGCCATAATCGGACAAGCTAAAGAAGAGGTGGTTGTGGTGTTGGAATTCTATATATTTGTGTATGTATTATTAAATGGAGTGACCCAACAATACTCACATACTGCCTACGCACACTTGCACGCTCCTCTTGTAAAAAAACATATATTAGGAAAAGAAAAGGAGCAAATAGATTAATTATATATAAAGAGAGAGATCTATTCACTTTCAATCAACAAATAAAATTCTGAACTTCACAAAAAAAATAAAAAAAATGGGACTGTTCATTTCACAAGAGAAAAAGACAAGAAGTACGCATGATAAGAAGAATTTTTTTTATGGCTTTCAGAAGGTTTTGACCTTCCCCATGAAAAAAGAATAATAAAAAATATATAATTAACATAATCTTATGCACATTTGTTATTACGCTTTTCATCAAATAATGAATTCAATAAAAAAATAACTTTGATTGACAAAATCTGAGGATACCCATAAGTGGACGGCGTTTATTTGAAATGGTTCAAAGTTTAATTGCTCTTTAACTCGGGATTTCAATTTCTATTGAAAAAGAAAAAGGCTAGGACTTCTATAATTACCAAAAAAATGAACTTAGTATTTCTCCAGGTTTCGACCTTGAGGATCAGGACAAGGAAAGGAAGGAGAACAGATTGTATTCTGGACGGGCATGGGGTAGCATGGTTTGAAGTGGAAGATTAAATCTACAATGAATTGATAAACAACTTCATTTCCATGGTCAGGCTCTCCCACAATTTTGAATTTGTTACTTCAGTAGAAAACAGGAAGAAAAAAGGAAAATTATATGTTTTCTAAAGAAGCAAACTCCACCCCCCCCCCCCCCCCCCCCCCCCCCCCCCCCCCACACACACACACACACACACACAAAAATAATAATAATAATAATAAAAAAGGAACTTACATAATTAGAGGCTTAAGAATCACAGTTCAATATATTTGTTTTGGCCAATTTACCCTTTACAACAACTCAAATGACTTATCTCTCAAGTTAACAGACAAAAAAAAAACAAAAAAGAAATTTCGCCTCTTCAACTTTGAACGCCTAAAAAACCTAAGTTTGGAGTCATTTGAATGAGTTGGTGTTAACTATTTTTTAAATCTACACCCAAGCCTTTCCATTGCTGTTTGACCTTGGTCATCATGCATTTAAGTAAGCCTCATTAAAAGCACTTTGAGTAAATGAGAGATTTGCTAACGGGTATTTCTGCCAACCCTTTCTCTCATTTATTCAAGTATAATAACAGTCACATGTTACACACTCAAGTAGGGGGTGTTTTTGTAAAAACATAAAATACGGGCCTTTTGATGTTTTCTTAAAATATAGGTCCCTTTTTGTAAAAATCTCTTTTTTTCTATCATAATTTCTTCCCAGATCCGAGAATAGGTTTTCATTCAGGATTGAAGTATTTTATCGAAACCAAAATTTGATTCCAAAGCCCTTTTTATGTGTATGAGAAATGTAAGAAATCGGATACCCATTTGCAGTGCTACTCCAAATAACTCACAAGTAGCTAGGGAACATCATTTGTGCATGGTATCTCTTCAGTGTCCAAGAATCTAGTGATGTAAATGGGTAGGACATTAAGTAGAACTATGGCAGATTCAGATCTCCATCCTGATCTAGCATAAAACCTATGTGTTGTATAAGGATCTGACTCAAGCATCAACGAAAAAAATGAAATAGAATGGGAAGTATGAAATAAGATGTAGTGTATATAATTGGATAAAAGAATTTAATTTTTTTCTAATATGCAAGTGGGGCTTTTAAATGGTATTTGATTAAAAGCTAAGTAGACCCTCAAGTTTCAATATCATGGTAGGTCACTAAAATCTAAATTTATTTTTAATATTTGGATATACCTTCGGTCAAAATATATAGGGACTCAGATTTGGATGTTTGTCATCCTTGGATCTTGACTCGAATCTAAGTTTCTTTTAGATCAAAAAATAGGTTTCATACTTGCTTTTTTCTCTTTTTTATTCTTTTCTTGTTTGGCTAAAAAAAATTAAAAATAAAAAGGACCTTACAAGAATAACCCAGCGAATAACCTAGTGAGTTTATTTTTTGGATGAAAAGCTCTAAAGAGGGCCATCAAGGTATGATGTTCTCTCAATTCTTGCAGCTTGCTCCATATGTGAATCTTGTATGGATTCGGTTGAAC
Organism: Persea americana; assembly: GCA_029852735.1. Classification (NCBI taxonomy): domain Eukaryota; kingdom Viridiplantae; phylum Streptophyta; class Magnoliopsida; order Laurales; family Lauraceae; genus Persea; species Persea americana. The sequence goes on along the minus strand of CM056811.1, from coordinate 15,913,012 downwards.
ACACTCTTTTACATTGTAGTTTTGACCCCAACAGTTTGATTCGGATCAGATTTTGGATTATTAGCCAAACGCATTAATAATATTGAAGAATCATTGGTTAAATTGTTTGAGCCGAACACAATCAAGACCCTTTGATGGTCTTCACTAGGCCTGTCAATGGGACAGGACGGACCTGACTTGGGTTGTCGAATCCCGTCCCGAATATTGGGCGTGCCTGCCGAGGGTTGTCCAGTCCTAGCCCTAAATTGAATGGGCCGACTTCAAATCCCGTTCCACACGGGCCAAAGCCGGGCCAAGGTTTAGCCATTGATGTGAAATATCTCTTTCAAGATGATAATTCATAAAATAGAATTTCTAAATTCCAAAAAAATAAGGCCATCTAGACTTAGCCCCAACATGAAGACAAAAAGATATTTGAATGGAAAGCATACCAAATGATAGCTAAGTCAACAAGGGAAATAAAAGCCTCTAATGATGACATTCCCTATATAAATCTCTTTCATAGACTGCAGACCACTGCTAAATCATTCTTAAGCTGATCTAAAAAAGCATTATAGGATGACAATAATCATATACAAAATGCAAATGTCAAATCTTCATTTCCTTGAATCAAGCATTTTGCAAAAATCTACGTAGTCCTACCAGTGGTAAAATAAGGAGTGAAAGTGGATCATGTTTCATCAACCCCTTTGAGCTAGTGAAATAGCATTTCAAGAATTCACTAAAAGAGTAATAAAAAGTGAAGTATATGTAAGCATTTCCACATCTACTTTCAACATATAAATTGAACTCGATAAGTAAATGTTTTAAGGAAATTTTGGGAGCAGAGAACAATGATGATCATGTCTCCTGCTCATGTTTATAGAGATGTAAGTGAGGAGACTTTTGAGCCTACAATCTCTCTCTCTCTCTCTCTCTCTCTCTCTCTCTCTCTCTCTCCCTCTCCCTCTCCCTCTCCCTTTACTTTTAAATCTCAGTTTAGATATGTATTCTTCTGATTTCTCTGATCTCATGGCACTCTTGTTAATGCGCTACAACAAATGAAATTCCAATTATTGTGTCTTTGCTTTCCAAAATAAAAACTGAAAGAGAAAAGTTATTAGTTTATGGCCTTTTTTCCCTTTTAAATGCTATATTCTCTATTGTATAACTTTTTCTTTAATGCAATGCCCTTTAATTGCTATGTTCTGTCCCAACCGGCGCGGAGAGGCTAGGCTTGGATTGACCAGGCCTGTTCTGCCCATTTCTGTCCCATTTTGGCCGGGCTTTAAAATTATTGTCCAAGCCCATCCCACTGGGCTCAATTTTTTTTTGAAAGCCTTGTATTTTCGGACTTGGGCCGGGCCGGGCTTCCATTTCAACGGACTCAATTGACAGGCCTAGTCTTCACCCAAGCAATTATTTTCTTGGATGCCTCAAAAGTGGTGAAGACCCTCAAAGGGTCTAGATAGTGGGACATTGAGGATTGGGTTACAGGTATTTTGGACGTGGCTAAAGGCTTTGTAGGTATCCATTTTGAACTATAACTATGCTACTCACTTGGTGGCCAAATTTGATGTTGAGGGTAGGGCTGAAACTAGTTGGTTTGATAGCCCTGCTTATTGTTTGTTCGAAGATGTTTTATGTTTCTTGGTTGTAGTCCTCGGTTTTCAATGAAATGCCTCTTTCTACATAAGAGATCAATATCTTGGTCATTGTAACACATCCCGCGTGATGAATGAGGGTAACTCAACTTGGTTTTTTTTAGGATTGAAATGCAAATAAGATAATAAATGATCATCTTTAGTTTTGAATTTTTGTGACGACAAACAAGTCCTTCAGCTGCTGGCATCTGAACAGTAATGAAATGTGAACCCATTGAGAACAGCTGTAGGGCATCACCCCTTCTAGTAGAAGGCCATGATTCGAATCTTGGAACTTCGGTGTTTATGTTAAAAAGTGAAAAAGTTCAACTGTAAGACAAGCAATGTACTTCAGAAGAAAAAAATGAACGCAAAAAAGAATCCAACAAAACAAGTAGATGTATAATCAAGGAACAATGGCTAGAACAGGGAAGAAGACTCTTGAGTGAAAATCCTCCAATGAGGGTAGTGTAAGTGGTTAATGATCACTTTCGTATTTCAGATTTTCGACAGCCAAACAGTTCTCTGGTCTTCTCAGTTGAACAGTAGGATAGCAAAGAGGCGGCAAACACGGGACTCACCCTATAAAACACCTCACCATGGATGCCTTTTTTTTATGCCTACTTTCACATCTCATGCAGTTCTCTTTCACATCTATTCAGATATGAAAATTTGGGGCTCAAAAACAACATCATTTTTACACCCTGTTCACACAAGATTTACGCATGTGATGCAGAAATGTGTGCAAATAAATGTGATCAATGTGTAACTATTACACACCTCCTTATTTATATACCATTTTTCCACTATATTAAAACCCCCTAGGATTTAGGTTGACCACTTCTTTTTATGTAGGATTTGGATTATATTTATCATCTGATTACTAAATGAATTGGATCTGGACTAATTCCATGCTAATTGTTCAATTCACCAGCACAACACATTTAAACTAATTGTAATATGACCCGAGCCCAAATCAAATTAAGCCTGTTAACAAAAGGTTTGGATTGGCATTTTAAAAAAATACTAAAACCTCATGTGCCTATTTGCAAATCCTAAACACCTTAGGAGAGCATATAAAAAAAATCTAAAATAAAGTTTCTAAAGTTTGTAATCGTAATGGTTCACTTGCATAATTTTCTAACTAGTTATGACAGGGCCCACTGGATAAGAGATTTTGTTTTACAAGATCCCTTTTCTTTTTCTCTTTCTTTTTCAAATGAAGTTTACCAAAAGTCCTTTTTTTTTTTTTCTCATTTTGTTTTGTGTGAACATAACTTTTGTTTATCAAAATTGGGTGATACCAGAATACTAGTCCAAGTGTAAAAAAGTAAGTCCACATCAGGTGTATTATGGATTAAGCTCATGTTAAATTGTCAGGTGGCCCTGTTCTTGTGCAACCCCTAGCGTCTATCATGAATGTGTCAATCAAGTGTAGTTTGTGGGATTGCGTTTCAAATCTCGAAGATTTGTTACATTATTTTAGTATCTACAGCACGCATTTGAATGTGATTTAATGTCACGACCCGGGCCCGAGATTAGGGTTACCACGGCCAAACCCCGAGTTGTGATTACCATACTTACTCCCGTAAACCTCGTATCACCGAAGCCAATACGAGATTCACAAGGGATCTTACATATACCTGTCAAATGTACATTTTTGCGGAATTATATACATACATTGACATCCAACTTTAATATGTACAAGTCCTTTACAGAAAGTAAAGTTTACTTACACATCTCATTTCCTATTTAAATCAACCATGCATATTCAAATACAATGCATGTGATCACTATTTACATTAAAATGAATCTATTCAAAATGTTCACAAAACTTGCTAAACCGGTCGCCTCCGATTTACATCCATTCATTCAATCCTCCTTGAGGAACCGGATTGGTCTCCTCCATTGGCGGCGCGGTCTCTGAACCACTGAAACGGGCAACTTGGCCTGTAATGTCATCAATAACACTGTGAATACTACGGTTCAACAATGTATACACAATTCTATGATAATCATATGTTTAGCAAATTTAAACAATTTATATCAATTCAATTCAATGCATATAGTTCTTCCCTAAAGGAAGCATGCAATTCATGTAGTTCTCCCCTGAATGAAGCATTCGATTCATTATGTATACTTTATCAAGTATCTTTTCGTTGTCCTCTGGCATAGGCGGAAGGCGCACCATTCACAATCCAGCCTTTCAAGGACTCATTTCATTTCAATATTACTCACTTTATTAAATGGCTTTTCAAATGTGTGGAATTTACCAGTATCTTGATCAGAGATCACCGGCATCACCACGGAGCTCCGGAACGCTCCATCTACTGCAGCAGACTTAATCTTTCATACATTACAGTGTTTGTTCACTTCAGTTCTTTTCTTTTCATTTCATTACATTTCATTTCATTAATTCAACACATTATTCAATAGTAGCTCAACAAGGAGCATAACAGTAGTAGACGAGAAAGGACAAGCCAACTCAAGTTAGAAACAATTAAATTTCCTAAAACAACATCCGGGTGAAACGTTCATTATGCAATGTAGGTGTTATTTGAGATGACATCACTTTTTAGTGAAATTTACATTCACATAAGTTTAGCTAACACCCATGAAGGTTTAGGAAAATATTAGAAATCAATTATAATATCCCCTCAATTTCGGTCACCTCGTCGGTTACCTAGCGGTTAGCCGAATTACTGATTTCGGCTGATCGAACCACATTCGGTCAGCTTTCCAGAATTCCATAAACTACAGTTCACTTTGCTCAATTCGGTCACATGTTCGGTCACCTACTCGGCTGACCGAAATTCAAATTTCAGTTAGCCGAATTTATTTCGGTCAGCTTACGGTCTGTTTTCCAGAAGCTCAACTTCTGATGGAAAAACCCTGACAAGATTTTCGGTTACCTTGCGGTCAACCCTCGGCTAGCCGAACTCACAATTTCAGCTAGCCAAACTATGTCGGTCAGCTCACGGTCAGGTGTCGGTCAGCCTGGCGGCTGACCGAATTATGCACAGAAGTTCAGAAAATTCTGAACCGAATTTTCTGAAATTGAACTCCTTGAGTTCTAACAAATCGATTAACATCTGAAATCAATATAATTGAGTACACTTGCCTTGTTTGGAGACTAATCAGCAAGAATCCCTTTGTCTAGCTTGAATCCAAGATGAAATCCTCAAACCAAACCTTCTTTTGAACCTAAAACCCAAAATCAATCCACAAAATAGAACTCTTAGGAATTCTTTGGGCCAAAATCATTCTATCTCAATGAATAAAATCTGGAAGTTCTGAATTCAACTCAAACACTTACTTGTAGTCTCTTTGGAGGGAGTTCTTGAGATCTTCTCAAACTTGCAACTCCAAGAAATCAAGAAAAGAGATGAAGAAGATGATGGTGAAGATGGAGTCCCTCTTCACACACTTATCAAGCCTCCAATTCACCACTCAATGAAGAGAAATTGGAAAAAAGAAGAAGAAGAGAAAGAAAGAGAGAGAGAGCTGTGCTGGGATGATGAATGAACTCAAATGTGTTCATCATTATCTTATACTCCCAATTTTTGCATTGAACCCCCCTCCTATTCTCTCTAACTACAATTCAAGTCAAATGAAAAGTCATTTGAACAAATTCACGCCGAATGGAATCGCTACAATTACGAAAGTTAATGTACTCCTCAAGATATACGTGTGAGTATCAAGAGTTTCCGTATTCGACAAAATACGCGAAATTCCGTATTTACGAAAAAGTCCTTGCATTACCCGATTTGGCCTAAAACCATGCCAATTCATTCATATTATTCACTACTCGTTTCCTTTTAACCAATTGAGCCAAATTCTATATCAATTTAGCCATTAATCAACATTAATTCAATAATACATGTTGATTTAGCATTAATCCCAATTAAGTAGAGTTAATCATAATTAACTCGGGACAGGGTGTTACATTTAATCTATTACTTTCTTGTTAATAGTAGATGAATCATATTAAATGCATGCATATATCTTCTTTTTTTCACTGCTTCCTCACACATATCTTCTTTGATAATCATGTACTAAATAATTAGATTTCTTCTCCATGAGTTAACCAAAATTAGCCTGCTTCTCCGTGAAGTAATTCGCAACTGGATGAATCACCATTCATGCAGTTATTGATATTTACTTGTACCAGGCTGATACATCCCATCTGTAAAGGGTTTTAACATGACACCATTTTTTTTTCTTACCTGCATGGGAGATCGAATTCATGCACTTTTCTCACTTACTCATGTCCCTAATCAGTTGAGTTAGGCTTAAATAGAGTTTGTTAAGTTGGTAGTTCTACTTTAAAAAAGGCTCCAACTCTCTTCAAGAAGTAATTACATGCCTTGAAGCCAGGAACATTATAGTGAAAGAATATGTTATCCTGAACATTGAATTTTCTTATATACAATAAAAATGAATATGATTTGCCTTTTTGGCGAGTGTTTGGGAAAATCTAAAAGTTTCATCTTCTTAAGTGATATATATAATATGTATCAATAGATGTGCAAGAGTGTGTACCCCGCTGCCACTTATGCCATGGTAGATTAAGTAGTTGGACTGGTGCTAAGGTTGTCTCCTAATAAAAGACTTGGCAAAGTTTTGATTGAGATCAAACTCTAGGAGCAGTAGAGTTTGGATTGGCATTGTTCCTCGCTAGTCAAGAGATCAAGGTGGGACTTAAGGGACTTTTGCAGCAGATGCGACTCCTAGGAATTGCTAATTTAAGGGAGATGGAAACCCTTTATCGGTGTGATCTAGAGACCCAAGCATTTGATACAAGTTCCTGAGTTCTTCCATTGCATGAGCACACAAAGATTCATGACAAGATTTGGGTCAACATCCCATCTGAGAGTAGCAAAATGTTATTTTAGTATTATTTTGTACAATAATAACAAAGTATTATTAAGCTGTGCGAACTACCTCTCTGGCACGCACGCGCACAAAAATATTAGAAACCTCATATTTCTATATTGTAATTTGTAAGTCTTTCTGCATCATCTAATCTGTAGTAAGATTCAATATATCCAAAACCTCAATTTTTTTAGAACCCAAAACCTCATTTTTATTTATCTTAAATTCTACCAAGATCATCAATGTCTTCTTCATATAATCCGCAGGGCCAAAATGGGACAAGCTAAAGAAGAGGTGGTTGTGGTGTTGGAATTCTATATATTTGTGTATATATTATTAAATGGAGTGACCCAACAATACTCACATACTGCCTACGCACACTTGCACGCCCCTCTTGTAAAAAAACATATATTAGGAAAAGAAAAGGAGCAAATAGATTAATTATATATAAAGAGAGATCTATTCACTTTCAATCAACAAATAAAATTCTGAATTTCACAAAAAAAAAATAAAAAAATGAGACTGTTCATTTCACAAGAGAAAAGGACAAGAAGTACACATGATAAGAAGATTTTTTTTTTTTTTTTTTTTTAATGGCTTTCAGAAGGTTTTGACCTTCTCCATGAAAAAAGAATCCTTGTGCTTCACAATTAGGTCAAATGCAATGAGGCAAAAGGGATCAGTAAAGGAAGAATTCAGAACCCGGTTTAAACAACGAGAAATCCGGTGTCAAAGGAGTGAAACTCTCCACAGCACGGACAATTTATTGAAATTCGAACCATTTAAAATAAACTCCAAAGTATACAAGTACTCTCAAATTTAAAGTCAATCCGAGTTATCTCTACCGTTAGAATAACTTTTTATAATAAAAAAATGTAATTAACATAATCTTATGCACATTTGTTATTATGCTTTTTATCAAACCAATCATAAAATAACTTAGATTGACAAAATCTAAGGATACCCATAGGTGGAGGGCATTTATTTGAAATGGTTCAAGTTTTAATAGCTGCGCCCCCGTCAAGGAGTTCCACTCTTTTAATTTGGGATTTCTATTTCTACTGAAAAAAAAAGGGTCAGGACTTCTATAATTACCAAAAAAATGAAAGGAAAGGAAAGACAAACAGACTGTATTCTGAACGGACATGGGGTAGCATGGTTTGAAGTGGAAGATTGAATCTATAATGAATTGATAAACTACTTCATTTCCTTCATTTCCATGGTCAGGCTCTCCCACAATTTTGAATTTGTTACTTCAGTAGAAAACAGGAAGAAAAAAGGAAGATTATATGTTTTCTAAAGAAGTCAAACACTTTTTGTAAACAACACCCCCCACCCGGCCATCAATCCCTATTCAGCATTGATATAACCATTATCCACCATTAAATTGAATCATGGTGACAAAAAACAAATTTTATATAATTAGAGGCCTTAAGAATCACAGTTCAATATTTTTGTTTTGACCAATTTTTTACCCTTTACAATAACTCAAATGACTTATCTCTCAAGTTAAAAGACAAAATAAATAAATAAATTTCGCCCCTTCAACTTTGGACACCTAAAAAACCTAAGGTTGGAGTCATTTGAATGAGTTGGTGTTACCTATTTTTTAAATCTACACCTAAGCCTTTCCATTGCCGTTTGACCTTGGTCATCATGCATTTAAGTGGGCCTCATTAAAAGCACTTTGAGTAAATGAGATTTGCTAATGGGTATTTCTGCCAACCCTTTCTCTCATTTATTCAAATATAATAACAGGCACATGTTAGGCACTCAAGTAAGGAGTCTTTTTGTAAAAACATAAAAGACAGACCTTTTGATGTTTTCTGAAAATATAGGTCCCTTTTTGTAAAAATCTCTTTTTTTCTATCAAAATTTCTTCTTAGTTACTCATTTCTCGATTCACTTATTTTCTTTTCTTTCTTTGTTTAAGTCACTTCTCTTTTGTCTTTAACTAATTTTTCTTCCTGCCAGTAAGGTTTCTATCTTCATTGTCACTCAATTGATTTCTTTGTTTGCATCTTCAACTATTTTCCACTTAAATTTGTACGAATTTGGATATTGAATACTAGCTTTTCATGGGTCGTTGGTGGTATTGTTTCTACTTTCTACACTGACAGAAGCCAGACTCCTTTTTTTTTTTTTAAGCTCCAAATTGCATTGCCAAAAGAAAAGGTCCCTTTTTATCTCCCTACATGTATATCATGTGTGCAGGCAGATCTTTAATTGTGATGCATCCAACTAGATTGAACAGTTTAAGGGATAAGTTCCCCGTGATGTTATGCTATATCCCTGCTTTTAGAGGTTAATTACAAGAGTCTTCATGTCCAATTTGATCACCGTATTGAATTGTGGGCATCTGAGTGCAAATGATATTAATATTAATGGTCATAGAATTTGAATTACTAGGATGTTGGTATTCAATTTATGTCTCCTCTTAATTCATTTGCTATTAATATTTATGTTCGTTTCTTCAATTTTAACCATTTACATAGATATAAGTCTTATAAAAACTAAAATTTAATGTCAAAAGGAGCTTTTTGTTTGTATTGATTACATAGGAATTGAATGCCTATGAATTTCTAGTTAAATGAACTTTGCCAAAAGATTATTAAAGAGGAGAATAAAGAGGATGAAATGAACGCATTCAGAAGATAAATTTGCAGGGCTTAGTGAACTGGCTCAAACATATCTAATTTTGGTGATATTAGCTCTCCTTTCTTTATTAAGTTTTCAGCATATTGGAACCATAGCACGGATCACTTCATTGCTAGTTCTTTTATCTTTTCTTTTTCAATGCCAACTCTTTATTATTGATCTTCTCACAAGGACCCCGTGTTGCCTATCTTTCTACCTCCAAACCTTTCTCAAACTGCCCTCCAAGACAAGACCAAACACCTACTAGCTCCCACCTAGCTCAGTTTGGAGGACATGTGGAACATGGTTGGAGGCCCTACTCTCACTCCCCTCCCCCCAAAGCCCCAACTAATACCACTTTGGGGTCACAGGAGTGTTTACCCAGCTACCCTTTGGGCCCAAAGAGATTAGTCCAGCTCAAAGAATCGTGAACCCTCTAATAAAAAGGAATAAAAAAAAATATAAAAAAAAAGGCCCCCAGCTTTCTAGATACAATGTCACATGGAGCATACCCATGTTACCTGTAATAAGGAACTGAAAGGACTGAGACAAGTGTCATGATTCATCCATTTCATGCCTGAGCTTCAACTTCATTATGAACAAGCTAAGTTATATTAGGCTAATTTGGTTTGGATTGGATCATTTTATAAGTGGACCCAACTAATAAGTTAAATTATATTTGTCCCTATGTGCAAAAAAGAAAAAATCTCATGTGAGCATTGGCACTCACAATAAGGTGAGTACCGTGCACCTAATTATCTAGAGAGGCCCACCTGGTGATCTATCCAGGTTGATCATAAGATATGGACTCTCTTATAGTCATTGATTCTGAATTTGGCATCCAACTGAATGGACTAGACTATTTAGCTTGATATGGACGGTGAAAACTTGAAGATTTTCTTATCACCTAGGTTGTTTGATAACTCTAAAGATGATCTTATCGAAACTGCAGTGAAATCTAGTCCAGTGGATACAGTTGGCCTGGCGAGTTTAGGTTTCAAGTTTACAAGTGTGGATTCAAATCACTGCACATGGACAATCTGAAGTCATTCTTTTGTCGCTCTAGCTTTACGAGCCATCTATCAAAAGACAAAACCTAGCAACCCGAGCAAATCGCGCAAGCAGTCTCGGCCCGAGCACCGTAATATTCCCTCTCACCCTCCTTAAAAGGTAAAGCCCCTTTTCCACACTTCACCTTCCAAGCTTTGTTTTCTTTCTCTTTTGCTTTTCTCCACTTTCCTTGGAAATGGCTTTCTACAATGGACTTTTCCAAGCGATTCCTGACTACACAGGCCTTTCTCCAGCGGCCTTCTTCACAATCCTAGGCCTCATGATAGCCGTCTATCATCTGGTCAGCGGCATGTTTGTGGGGCCCGATGATCATCGGAAGCACCCGGCCGCAGAAACGCAGCCCTACGTTCCCCCCGAGCCCGTTCAGATGGGCGACGTCACGGAGGAGGAGCTGAGGGCTTACGACGGCTCCGATCCCAAGAAGCCTCTCCTCATGGCGATCAAGGGCCAAATCTATGACGTCTCCATGTCCAGGTGAATTGGGTCTCTTTTGATGTTTGTGTTCTTGGGTGATTGGTATTTTTTTTTTCTTTTTCTCAACGGTTTTAAGGATTTTGGGATTTGGGGTTGTTTGGTTTTTGTGGAATTATCGTGTTTTCGATGTTTTTATTGTTGGGTGTTCGGTATTTCTGCTTTTCTTCATTTTTTTGGGATTTGGGGGATTTGGGGTTGTTTGGTTCCCGTGGAGTTTTCGTAGTTTTGATGTTTTTTATTGTTGGGTGTTTGGTATATCTCCTCTTTGTCATTGTTTTAGAGATTTTGGAGGTTTGGGGTTTATTTTGATGATTCTGTGGGTTGTGAATTGGTTTGTTTTTGGGATTTTGGGATTTGGGGTTGTTTTATTCCCGTGTAATTTTCCTAGTTTCGGTGTTTTTATTGTTGGGTGTTTGGTAGTTCTCCTCTTTGTCATTGTTTTAGAGATTTTGGAGGTTCGGGGTTTATTTTGATGATTCTGTGGGTTGTGAATTGGTTTGTTTTTGGAATTTTGGGATTTGGGGTTGTTTGGTTCCCGTGTAATTTTCCTAGTTTCGATGTTTTTATTGTTGGGTGTTTGGTAGTTCTCCTCTTTGTCATTGTTTTAGAGATTTTGGAGGTTCGGGGTTTATTTTGATGATTCTGTGGGTTGTGAATTGGTATGGACTGGGAAGGGTGAACTCTAAGATCATGAGATTGGGATTTTGTAGATAACCTGGACCTTCCAATTTATGGGCCAGTGGTACAAGAAATGGGAATTGGGTGTTTTTGAACACTTGAGTGGTGGATGTCATCTTGAAATCCTGCTATGAACACCTCTTCATCATTTAAAAAAATGGGTCACTGATGGGAATGTTGTAAACTGTCAGTTTCCATGATGATTAGGCTGTGGGTCATTCAACAGTTGGTCCTCCAGTACTAGTCTAGCATTGTTCCCAAGGTCTTGTTTTCTTTTTCATGAATTTGAGTTCTATTATATATATTATTGGATTTATAGATTGTTAGTTTATGAATTTGAGAGTGTTTCTTAACAGTTGGTTTCTTAAATTAGTTTAGTTGCCAACCCTGGATGTGAAATTCCTATGATGATGTTTTGAAACCAGGTCAAATGAAGAGGTCAGATTGACATGAAATTAGTTTGTTAGATGGGTTCTTCAATTATCTATCCAGTGCACTCAAGATTGTGCAATTGTGATGAATTGGAGAAGTTCTGACCCTTTTATAAACCAGTTGTTACTTAATTACAAACTTAATCAGATTCAATCATAGAGTTGATCAACTTGTGCACATCCAGGGGAACATCTAGTTGAGCTTGTAAAGGAAAGCATGTGACTTCTGTAAATTTCTACTGTACAATTGATTGAACAATACTGGTTTTGTCCTCTTCTGTGGTGATAGTGTGAAAGTCTTTGCTGATGAAACTCAAATATGTAATGATCTATCTTGTCCAAGTCTTGCTCAATCCCTACCCCACTCCCCAACCTGCATCACCTATTTACCGATTGATTTGGGCATATTTGGAGCTGTAGTAATATATTAAATGAAACAAGCCCCTTCTGTCCTCATCAGATCATCAAACAATTTTCATGGTTGGCTTTTTAACAGGAATGGTGATGAGGCTGGTATAGTATGGGTCAGGGTGAACCTAGAATGAGCCGAGCTCACACTTGACCTGCCTTGTACCACAGCTGACCTGTGATGGGTTTTTTACTTTTTCTGACGTCATATGGGGTCAGATTTAAACCTACAAAGTTGCAACTCCAACTTCCCAAACTAGGCTAAGTGGACTTCCTGTATCATATGTTATCAGCCTATAAATAAATGGTCATAAACAGGGCAGAGCAGGTCAGGTAGTCAAAAACCTAAACCCACACCAAACATGATTTAGTTTAAAATCTTTAGACGAACCCACACCTGCCTCAAACCCCACAAATCACTAACAAATTAGGGGCAGGTCGCCCATTTAACTCAACCCATTTCCATTCCTACTTTTTGAGTTCTCCTTTTCGACTCATACCTGTTTGGGACTATATCTCTTACCACACTGCAATCTAACATGTCACCTTGTAAGCCTCTTGAACCACAATAACTCCCTTGGAAGAATTTCTTAATCCAAGACAATCGATGCTCAACAATTTTCACTGGCGTAACCTTGAGGTGGTAAGTTTGGGTTATGTTGCCATAAAAATATAAATAAATAGTATGAAACTTATGATGAAACCTTGTGAACAAAGCCCTTTATGGAGCTCCTGTTGATCCTCAATAGGTCAACAACAATACACTGTTTTGGACAAGATCAAATTATACTTTATATGGGAGCTGATGAATTTTGAAGTTAAGTCCTTCGAATCAGAGTTTTCTGACCCTGCGGATCAGCTAGGTGCCCGGCTGGTTAACTCAACCAGTCCATGTACTGGGTGATCACCACAGACTTGGTTTGAACCAGTTTTGGTAGAAATCCAGTTGACCCACTTGGTCAACTCATGACATTACTTTGCTCATCTTGGTTAAGCCGTTTTGCCATATTAAGAAAAACAAATGAAAAGTGTATGTGAACCTTCCATTAATAGAACGGTACAAGTTAAAATCTATTTAAATTAAAAGTTAAAAATATAGTTTGAAATCACAATTCATACGCAACTTATGTATATACTTTGAGAAAGGATATATATTCCTTGGATTTCTGCATTTATTTTATTTTATTTTTTTGCGATTATAAATGTATATGTTTGGATTAAAAATATTGAAAATTAGTTATTGACATGCTTAGTTGATCCACAGAGATTCCTGGTTGACTTGACCCAGTGATTAGATGAGTCTAGTCAACCCATTGGGTTGAAAGTTTGGAACCATGCCTAGAATATTTATTTCAGTTTCTTATTGACATGGCCTTCCTGTCTCACATGTTGGACAACAAGATTTTGTCCCTTGAACATAATAATGAATTCTCTGTTTAATTTTCCTTAAAACAATGTATTCTTTGTAAATCCCTTGTGTTGCTCTATGTATAGTCATCCTTTCCCCTGCCCATTTAGACACCCTTTTCCCTGTTTATCAGATTTTTTTCTTTTTTATTTGGCACATGGTTCTATGGTTGCAATAGCAAGTACTTTCTACTGTACCATGGGCTCTTGTCAAAATATGAATATAGCCAGTTTTGGATGAAATACTTTATGATAGGCTCTACTTGTTTATATGGGAGATCTTCAAAATTAAGTTTCTAAAAAAAAATTGTATTCTGCTAATGGGACCTTCCCATTAGATGTGTTGGACAACAAAAAATTGGTTCCGTGGACAAGGTAATGAATTCTGTTAAATCCCATTATGTTGTCAATGAAAATCCTCTATAGGCCACTAATGAGTTGGGGGTTGAGGCTCTTGAGGGTCTGGAGAAGATTGTAGAGCATCAAAACAGGGGATCATGGACTCATGGAACAAAACCGAGACCCTATCCTTTTGAACGGTAGCTTTTTCCTGTCCATTTTTTCCTTTTCCCTTTTTTTTTTTTTTTTTTTGTTTTGTTTTTTGAATGGTAATAGGCACCTTCTTCTATAATACAGTTGCATTTACTGTTCTGCTTCCTTGTTTCTATCTATGTACACTTAAGTATTCTTGTAGAATCAAATTGAACAATTTATTGCTATCTTTGTTTTTATGCAGGATGTTTTATGGTCCCGGTGGGCCTTACGCCTTGTTTGCCGGGAAGGATGCAAGCCGAGCCCTGGCTCTAATGTCATTTGAACCCAAAGACCTTACAGGAGACATTGAAGGTCTTAGTGCCTATGAGCTCGAGACCTTGCGAGACTGGGAATTAAAGTTTATGGAGAAGTATGTGAAGGTTGGTCAGATTGTCAAGGAAAACACAAGTAGTGAAGATACAGTAAATAGTGAGAAGACCAGAGGCATTGAGGAACCCAGTAAAGAAACAGAAAACATCATAACAGATTCAGGCACTATCCATGAAAATGGTGAGAAAATTGAAGGGATCGAGGAATCCAAGAAAGAAACAGAACATATCAGTAAAGATTTAGGAATAATCGACGAAGCAGAAGTGGGAAAAATATGAATGTCAGAAAGGCAGGCGTCTTCTTCATCTGAGACTGTTTGTTTGTTGAGGCAACTAGGCAACTTTGCAGCTATTATCCATCCATCTTATATGACTGTCTGCTCAACAACCCCTTTCTTTTTATCAATCAATACATGTATTAATCTAATCTAAACTAGTGTATGTATGGACTCCTTTGTGTACCCAAATCTATCAAAAAGTATGGTGATTTACTTTGTTAATGTGGGCCTTTCTCTCCGGGAATGCTAATCTATTGGTTTCTATCTAATCTTAGTCATTACTAGTACACCCCATGGATATTGTTACGTTACATATAGAACGTTGGAGTAAATCATTTTTTTGTTTGAATTATGGATTATGAACAAAGTATAGAAGACACTGCATTAACAGTATTGATGCATGTAAGTACTTTTCATCCAAGTTTTATGGAAGTTCATGGTAATGATCGTCTCCTTTTTGTACTATAGTAAAAGTTAACATGTAAGACCTGGTTAAGAGCCCCCATTGTCTCCTAAACTTCAGCAAAAACAAGAGTTCTTAGCTGGCAACAATGTTGAAAATCTAAATTGGATTTTTACAGCCATATTTCATAACATTTCTAGATTTATTTCTTTTGAGAATTGATTTTATCACAATAAGATTTTGGGAGATAATATCACAATATTATTACAAATCAAAATATCCGCGATATTTGTTACACTGCCTTTATACATGAATCAGAGGAATTATGTAATACTGTTTGTTCTAAGACCTCTAGACTGTAGTTTCCTTCTTCTTTTTCTTAAAATCTCTCGATTTTATCAACAAAAAAAAAAAAAAACTCTAGATTTTGCAGTATTTTGGTGGATTTTGTCCGCTTAGCTTTAGTGGAGGCTTTTAGTATATAGTTGGAGTATGAGTCTTTTAGTTTAGCTAGCGGACCTTAGCTTAATGAGATAAGACTATTTTCTTATTTATTTATTATTTTCTTATTTTGATTTTATCCGAGAGTGCACCTCCAATCCAAGCTGCCTGGACGTCTGACGGCGACGAGGCACATAAAGACATTCCATCAAACAGACAATCATACAAAAAATAGTAGAAGGGCTTCCAGGATAGTTCACACTAAAGACTCTTTTTTTTTTTTTTTAGTATGCTAACTGTGGCTGAGCAACCTCTTCTGTCTTTTACCTTTTGGGGGCATTTGTGCACGCCGGATGCGCAGAAAGGGGTGGGGGGTTAAGTGTGAGAGATTATTATCTTAGAACATAAGATAGGATTAAGTTGGTTTTATTATTAGAGATAAAAGAGAGATTTATTAGAGATTTTACGATTGAGTTTGAATTTGAATAATCTTGCTATTCCCATGTATAAATTGAGATTTCCTCTTCATGTTTAAGGTGAATTTCATGCAATGCGTTGATTTTTCTAGATTTTTTCTAGTAGTCTTTAATAAGGCGCCGAAATTCACGGTGTCATTCCTCACAACATTTGTGCGGCGCGGGATGCAAAAGGCTCCCGACCAGAAACAGGTGCCACAAAAGTTCTCTTCGTGGCGTTACACAGACGCACCCTTTAGGTCATGTAAGGAATCTGCAGATTTTGGACTCCCTTGGAACAGACTTTCCTTATTTTGGATAGCTAAGAATTCCGTACATGACGTTCGGTAGCAATTGACGAATCCGCAGATTGTTAACCCTCTCCCTACGGTTAGGGATTCCCACATCCTTGAGTGAAGGGTGGTCTGACCTGAGAATCTTCAAAACTGGGGATCTTAGATGCCCCAAATCCTTGGAGATTTACAATTGCCAAAAGTGAGATTTCTTCAACTGTGTGGAAAGCAGAAAATTTTCGGACCCTGCCCAAGTACTACTATAATTAGTCAGGAGCATTTAAAAAGGAAAACCAGATGGAAGTGACTGGGTTATGCTCCAAAGCGGGCCCAATCAGACATCACACATGTAGCACCAGGGAAGAGCATCGAAAAGAGAAACAAACAGAAAGGGTGGAACCCACCGTGATATCTGATTGTTCTTGTGCATTAATGAAGGACCAGAGACTTGGACTCCGATACGTGAAACTTTGGAGAGAATTCTTGAAAAACTTTGATTGAATGGTCAGCTATTGCAACCAATCATGTCTTTATCATATGGTTTAGGGGCCAAAGAAATGGAAACTTCAAAATTGGAAATATTGCTATCTGATCCTCGAAAAGGGTAGTAACTAATCCCCCACTAGGAAAGTACAGTTCTTATCTAGAGTTTACGCCAGATAATTCTGGATAACTTCTAATATGGTGAGCTCACAACAGAAGTATGTTCCCTCAGCTGCCTAGTCAATCAAAATGAAGAACAAAACACACAAAGATTCATAAATGACCATCAAATAGTCATCACCATAGTATATCAAATCCAAAGGGTCCCATCTACATCTCCAACCAAACATCCTTCACTTCTCACTTCTTTAATGCTTCCTTGTTAGAAACCACTTTACTATGAATTCCCGAGATTCAATACAGAGAAGGCAATCGGGCCCTGTGAAAAATTTATTTCGTCAAAAATCTGTTGAAGTTACATCTACATTTCATGAATATTAATATCCTTATTTCTTTTGATATTAAGAGAACAAACTTTTGTGTAAAATATATTCACCAGGATGGATATACAGAAATGAAAGAAAGAATCAACCCCTCGGATGGGCTGTTTTCAGTTCTTTTTCGTTGTTTTGTTCTTTTCAAGGGACTCCATTGCCTCTTCAAATGATTTCTGCATATCACCACAATAAGCAACCGTAAATAACAATTTCTGAATGTGCATACAAATTTTTTTTCTGAAAGGTAACAGTAACTTGAAGCATTTAACATTACTGATAACTACAGTGACCCTACTGCATACAAAATGCCAACTCAAATTTCACCTTGCTCAAATTTAAAGAAGGTTGCCTAGGGCATTTTCCAAGAAGCAAAAATGTGATCACATTGCCATGGCATGCACATGTATTATTTCAGATATACCCTGAATGATAAATAGTGTGCCCCATTGTGGCTGAAACCTTCATCTTCGGTCAAACAGACAGCATAATCATCACTAGCCAATTAATAAACAGCAAATGGGTGGCTGAAATAAGAAAATAAGAGCAACTAGTAACTGTTTGTAAACACCCTATTTTGCAGAGGGGCAGAGGGCTGAACATTCTTGATTCTGAGATGATCATTATGTGTTAGATACATCAATATATAGCCACAAGCTCCCACGAGACCTTGAATGGGAAGCATGTTCAATCTATGATATGAATTGACAATAAAACTAGCAGACATAACATGACTAATCTCAAGACCATACACCATTCACAATCAATCACAACTATCACAGGTGAAACTCAATTTTTAACATCCACTATACCTGAGGGGAAAAAATCCATCCAAGCACTGAATGCCTGAGAAACACAAAAATTAAAGCATGCATTGCAGATATCCAATCATTGAACTGAAAGATTCAAACTGCAGATCAAGAAATTGACCCTTCAAATCTTAAAAAAAAAAAAAACAAACAAACAAACAAATTTGACCTTTAAACTATGGGCAATACAATCCACATATATTCCTTTGAGTAAAAGCCAATCCATCCATTCCAGATGTAGTGAAAAGACAGTAGTAAAGAAAAAAAAAAACTGATCTCACTACCACATGAAGGACCAATCAACAACTCACTCATATCCCTTCATGCACACTTTAACTCTGCCCCACTGTTATCTGAACACACAAAGGACTTGGATCAAAACAGCAGCCTAATGCACATCTCAACCAGATCTTTATAACCCCTGCAATCTTGAGTTAACAGGTACTGTTTACTACCAAGCCTAAACCCATTTGTCCAATCAAAACCATCTCTGTAAAAGAGGAGAGATGTCGTCCCCCAACAGTTGCTTAGCTGGCTAGGGACATTAGGGTTTTTGTGTGTGTGAGTGCATGAGCTCAAGTCCTCAATGTAGCCAAAAAAAAAAACATGTGAGAGACATCCTATATCCTCCCCATCTTGTCTATCGTGCACTTGTTTCAAAAGAAAAGAAAAGAACAAGAAAAGATATGAACAAAAAAAAAAAAAAACTTCCTTTGTAGTTCCTTCATATATATATGAGGCAACTTTAGCCAGTGGTGTTCATGTGAAGCCTCCAACCAAATCTAAGATGCCATTTCACTATACTACTAAATTTACTTCCCCATAAAAGAAAAGTAAAAAAAAAAAAATTCGGCTTAAGGTACTAGGGAGAAAGATCACTTGATCTAGGAGACTAGGTCTACATCCTCTCTCCAAGGAAATCTGAAAGAAAAGGAAGATGTTCCAAGGAAGTTGCCCATTGTCAGGTTCTCTGAAGAACTAGACACAAACATCTCACCCATCTCTTCATTCTTCGAAGGACTCAATTTTTCTGTTCTTTCAAATTCCTTGTGAATACTACATCCCAGACAAATCCACCCTTGTTAACTCATAACTGTCTTTATAAGAAAGCCAATGCTGTATAGTTTGTACATTCTTTCTTGTTAACTCATAACTGTCTTTACAAGAAAGGCAATCAATGCTGTATAATTGTTTCATTCTTTATCGTTTCGTTTCTTAAACTGAAGTGAAAGGGTTGGCTTTGTTGTCCCCCTTGTAAAGACATCATCATCATGTCTTTACAAGAGAAGGGACAACACAATCAACCTCTTAGTTGGAGGCAAAAGTAAGAGAGGAAAAGAGATCTTGGGTAGAAGAATCCTGCTACTGGGTAATTGTTGTAGATTTTAAGGACCAAGACCCAGTTATAAATTATGTCAGCAGTTCCACTCCAGTAGCAATTACAGTTTGCCCCAGGAATGGAACATTTTAGCATTCTTAAGTTTCAGCGTTTCATTTTGCAAAAAACTACAGGAAAAGGATTACAAATAAACGGAAAAAAAAAATAGAATAAAAGGGAGATAGGAGAAAAATAAAAATTAAATTAAAATTTGCATCTAACGCAGAACAGGATATATATTACAATCAGTTATTTCTATATGCTAATATGTAAATTTTGAAGCAGTTAACTGCAATATATGACCTATAAAAGATATTTTATGCTAAATTACCTCTTCAATCCCTCCCAATTCATTGGGAGGCTTAAAGACTCATGTCCCTAATTTTAGACTTAAAAGGAGGGTAAAAAGAAATTTAAAAGAAAAAAAAAAAAAAGAGGTTTAGCCAGGCCGGGACTTCAAGCACTCAGATACTTTTACATGCTCGGCATAACCATGTTGGACTGATATGACACTTGTATCAGTACTTGGACTGATACTTCTAGTTCTAGGTACAAGTTAGCATGTCCTTTCATATAGTTCTTTTTAGTTTTCTTACTTTCCATCATGAAAAAAATAAAATGTTAGAAAGGAGTGCAAACAATGATAATTTCATTAATTCATAAAAATTTTAAAGAATAATTTCATTAATTCATAAACATTTTAAAGAAAAAAATTAGGACAGCAGTATCCACATCCGTATCCTAGACTTCCAAAAATGCACTCATGCTCTATCCTTGTCTCCATGTCCATATCCCTATCCAGGCATCATAGGCCCACACAAGGTTACTTGGATCACTAGATCAAAAGTTGGAGTTTGGGGTTCATGGCTCATGGTTCACACCATGTCAATGATCCTGGTTCACTGGTGGGGTTAGGATGAGATAGTTCATATTTGTGGGGTCGCTTGACAATTCTTTTTAATTTACACGTAGGTCATGTTTAGGTCTTAAGATTTCAAGCCCATTGATTAACGGCGCCATGTTCAGAAATTACAGGTTTTCAGGTTAGATTTAGAGTGGATGAACATTTCAACCCATAGATGATTTGAAGCCTGAACCCCAAAATAACGTAGAGCATCTGATATTGCGATCCCAAAAGAATCAACCCAAGATCCAGATCACTCTGACCAGAACTCATATAGAGAGATCATATGGTCCAGTATATCATTCTGGCCAAAATGTTCCAATCAGATTGGAACAGAATCAATAACTTCTGTGATAAGGGTTCTTGGCCATGAGAGGACAATACTTAACAAAGTTGTACAGCCATAACATGGAAGCAGGACTGATAACAGAAAAGATGAAAGGGCAAATAAAATATCAGATTAGACAAGAAAGAATTATATCCATACCCCAGAATTGTGCATCCTCCAGAGTGCATCACCACTTCTTTCAATAGCAACTGCCCCACCTAATAAGATGCTGCAAAGAGGTGTTCATTAGCACAATTACTTCCAAACAGTGTACTGTCCAACTTGCTTGGTGGAGGCATAAAAGCACGAAGATTCTAAAATCGTATTTCATAAAGAGGTATTGATTAATAACCAGACAGAAAATGGTAAAAGTGATCCAAATGATAAATTCAAGAAGCTACTGACAGCACACATGCCATATGCAATCTGATCCATTCATAACATGCACATATAATGTGTGGCAGTGGAGGCTCAGGCCTATTCACACCATCAAGAAATAGAAATGATGATGACAGCAATGATGATGATTAAAATGCTGAGTATGAGAATTATTTACAGTTTTAGCTTTCTAGCTTGTACATGAAAAGTAGGCCACATGGTTTTGTATGAACCCAACCAGACTCCAAGGAAGCCACCAAGAAGGATTCCGACCCTCCTTGTGAATAGGCCTTTGGAAGCGGCCCTTCCAAACCAAAAGAACCATTACCTCGTGTGGCAGTATGGATATCTTGTGAATGCTTATTCATTCATTGTCAATGGGACTATGCATCAGGTGCACACAACGATATATTTATGGACAAACAATGTCTAGTCCATTCAGAGAAAATGGAGGAGCAAAGCTATTGGCGTTCTCTTCACGGGCACGAGATGTTCCAGACTTCGTTTTCCACAATGTGGCATGCTACTGAACCACACTTCGTCTTATTGGCAAGTTGCAGATAATGAATGCTTCATGAACCATAAATCCCCAGATGGTCAAATCTTAACCCTTTAGTTGGTGGCAAATAAACTAACAGTAACTAGGTTATGGCAACAGTTCATATTTAAGAGAAAACTGCTATAGTTTGGATAGATGTGTTCTTTAGATCTGGAAGATTCTGTATGCATGGGCCATCCACTATGCACGGTGAGACCCCTGATATGAGCAGTTTGTTCAATGGAACAGTTCTACCACTCGTGCAAACTAAAAACCCAAGTAAGCCATACATATTCCCAGGCCAAATCAAATACAACTCCACAATATGCATTCATGGTTTCTGGAAACATAAGGCCCTTTTTTTTTTCTTTTTTTTTTATAGGCAACGAAGAAAATATATTAAGAAAGGAAAGAGAATTACAAAGAAGCCCCATCCAAAGGGCACCATGGTATAAAAGCATTATACCGCAAAACAAGTTACATAGTGAAAGCTAAGAAGTTAGAAGACCTATCAACCCCTTGCTTAGCTAAAGAGTCGGCAAAACCATTTGCTGCCCTCCCCACATGAATAAAGCTAACTTGAATTGAAGACGATAGAGCTCTAATCTCATTCAAATAGAACTAAAATTTCCAAGGAAACAAAGCTGAAGAAGATGCCCAAGATATAGCATTAAAAGAATCACTTTCAACCACTAGTCTAGAACGAGAAGAGGTTGAAGTGAAAATCCGGATAGCTTCTAAAATAGCAACAACCTCAGCCTCATTAGACTCCATACAACCCACATTCTTTGAGAACAAAGCCAACACAATGCCTTCACTATTGCGAAGCACCCCACCAATACCCACTGGCCCCGGTTTTACCCTAGCTGCCCCATCCACATTGAACTTGAGCGTACCTTCAGAAGGAGAAACCCAGGAAAACACCTTTCTCATTTTCCTAGCCCCACAAAGTAGAGAGGCTTCCCAATTATGCAACACACCACCAACTCTTAGACTATCAAACTCAGACTTGAAAGCGGCCCATTTGGCAATTCATGTCACCACCAATAACGTCAAGTCTTCCACCAATGACGAAGACCTTTTAAACACTCTGTCATTCCTCTCTTTCCAAACAAACCAAAGGATAGCAAGAGGTATGAGTCTCCAAAGAACTAACCCACACCCGTAAAAACTAAAGCACCTCCAAGCTTCGATCATCCCCGCCAAAGTCCTTGGGCTACACTAAAGGACACCGCACCGCAGAAGGAGCCTATACCATATGGAATGAGAAAACTCGCAATGGATAAACAAATGGTCTACTGTGTCCATCCCCTTCCTGCACAACACACGTAAGTCTGAAATAGCTTCAGAAGCCAAGCCTCTCCTCATAAGGTTATCCGCTGTAGAAACCTTCCCCAAAATAGCAAGCCAAGCAAAAGCCTCCACCCTAGGTGGAGCCAGGCCTTGCCAAGCCAAAGAAGAGGGGGCTTTCAAATGTGATGGATCTTCCAACTCCCTTGAAAAGGACTTACAAGAGAATTTGCTAGAAGTAGTAGGTTTCTAAATACGAGAATCTGTCACATCCTTGCAAATAAAAACATTAGAAAGAAGACTGACCAAAGACTCATACTCAGACTCCTCAGAAAGACGCAAAGCTCTCCTGAAAGAAACATTCCAGGATCCAACTCCTCCCCAACCCACACAATAGTCTTGAATCGAAGCCCACTTGTTGACCACAACCCTAAACAACCTAAGAAAGGACAAGAACAAAGGACCCACCCCCACCCAATCGTCAACCCAAAACCGGACTCACCTTCCTTCCCCCACTTTCAAACACACCCCACTCCTAAACACTTCCCCCACCCCGCCCCGCCCCCGCCCCCGCCCCCCACCACCACCACCACCACCACCACCACACACACACACACACAAAAAGATAAATCCCCAACCCTTAGAATATTACCCCACACACCCAAGACACGAGACCTATGGACTCTACTAGGCTCCCACCCCACTCGCCCTCGCCATATTTAGCAACAATAATCCTTCTCCACAAAGCTTCCATCTCCTCCCCAAATCTCCACCACCACTTAGCCAAAAGAGCCCAATTCTTGAATTCCAAGTTGCCCAAGCCTAAACCCCCCACTGCCTTAGGCTTAATAACTTCCTCCCACTTTACAAGATGTAATTTTCATTTGGTGCTCCTCCCACCCCAAAGAAACTCCCTTCTCAAACGATCCAATTGCTCCCTAACAGCCACCGGCATCCTCAAAAGGGACATATAATAGACCAGTAGATTGGATAGAGAGGCCTTGATTAGGGTAATTCTTCCTCCCAAAGAGAGGCAGCTCCTTTTCCACCTGGACAACTTACTTTTAAAATTTGCCACCACAGGATTCGACAACTGTTTAGATCTCACTTTGCCCCCAACAGGCAAACCTAAGTAGGAAAATGGCAAACTCCCAGACTTGCAACGAAGCTTCGAAGCTAGCAACTGAACTTCATCATTAGGGGTTCCAATCCCCACCACCATGCTCTTGGACAAATTTATCCTAAGCCCGGAGGAAAGCTCGAAGCACCTAAGAATCCTTTTTAAGAAAACAATCTCCTCCCACCCCGAAGAGCTAAAAATGATTGTATCATTTGCAAACTGAAGATGGGTGATAATTTCTGCTCCTCTACCAACCTCAAACCCTTCCGTGAGGCCACAATCTTTAGCGTTAGAGAATAGCACACTGAGAGCCTCTACCACAATGGTAAACAAAAAAGGAGAGAGAGGATCCCCTTGTTTAAGCCCCCTAGATGCTTTGAACAAGTGGGAAGGAGAATCGTTCACCAAAACTGAAAAAGATGTTGACGAGATGCATTCTCGAATCCAGGAACACCACCTTTCCCCGAAGCCAAATCTCCTCAACATATAATCCACAAAACTCCACTCCACATGATCATAAGCCTTTTCCAGATCTATTTTAAAAATAACTCCAGGTTTCTTTGACCATTTTTTGGCATCAATGAGTTCATTAGCAATCAACACTATCAAGAATTTTTCTATTGTGCACAAAAGCTCCTTGATAAGGAACGATGATAGACGGAAGGACCTTCTTCAACCTGTTGGCAAGGACTTTTGACAGCAACTTATATATACAACCCACTAAGCTAATAGGTCTATACTCTTTGAGATCCACAGCATTAGGAACTTTGGGAATGAGAGTCAAGAAAGTAGTATTAATTTCCTTACTCAGTCTACCCCTCCTGTGAAATTCTGTCAGCATGGGACATTGTGAACATAAGGCCCTTTGTTGGGTGGAATTGAATTCCCAGGAACTCATAGGAAATGGGGTTCCAATAAAGCATTATTAAAGAGGAGATAAGTTTGTTATAAAAATAAAAAATAAAAAGCGAGGAGAGAAGGTTCTAAGGTGAAGATGTAGAAGCGACCCTTACTTTCCTAGGAATTGATTTACTAAGGTGATGATTGGGTATTACTTGTTTCATATTCCATCTCGCCTCAATTCATTTTCCATGTAGGGCTCACTTGCCTTTTCCACATGGGATAGCAAAATGGGTTTACATCTGTAAAATGTTTCATATGTAAAACACATTACCATGTCCATTAAAATCACCATTTTCACATTAGTAAATGAGTACATCCAACGATTTTAGATGTGTTTAGTTTTTTGGATGGTTTTCACCAATTTCTGAAAATCTATGAAGATTTAACTTATGAAATTAATCATTTTGTTGCTTTTCTTAAATATAAGAATATTGAATGGGTTGAATCATGAATTAGGCACCCATAAAAGTGCAGAAAATTAGATATATAGCTTGGGATTTTTTAGACTTTCTCACAAATTTCTAAAAAATCTATGAAGATGCAAGTAATGAAATTAAACATCATAAGAGTTTTATTAGACCAATAAAGAAGATGAATGGCTCGGAGCACCAAAAAAAATGTGGTTTAAGGTATTCAAACCCGCAACCTATCCAAATGATGCCCCTATTGCAACTTATACCACCGCTACTGCTCTTTTACATATGTAATCGTAACAGTTTACCACCTCCTCTGCGGTCCCGCTACTGCTCTTTTACATATGTAATCGTAACAGTTTACCACCTCCTCTGCGGTCAAAATTAAACAAATGCTCCTGTTGCAATTCATGGTATGAGATTCATGGCCAGCTCTGCGGTCAAGCCACCCATGGTCCTATCTCGTGTGGAAACTACTACATGGTTTCACAACCAACACCTATCAACCTAATTTTTATGCTACTGTCAAGATCATTACAAATCTAAAAGAAAAAGGTTTTGCAACCAACTTTTTATGTTCCTTGGCATTATGAGGAGAGCGGACACTTGAACATACATCATTTTATAGGAAACAAAAGGTTTCTAAATTCAACTTTTGGACAATGAAAAGGGGATGAAAAGGAACTATATTAAATCTAGTAAAGAAGCTAGTAAGGTTGAAAAGAAGACTTATTGATACATGATGGGTGTTGATTCATTCATGACAAGTTTAGGATATCAAAGAAGTGAAAACAATCATTGTCTGTGTAAAACAATCTTTGGGAACCAAACTTTTCTTTTCAATCTTAGATGTGATAAATGATAATAGATGAACTAAAGATGCACATGAGTGAAAGATATGAGATGAAGGATCTTGGTCCAGCTCAATAAATCCCAAACATCACAATTCAAAGGTGTAGGCAGAAAGTGAAATTGTCACTTGCGCAAAGAAGCATTGGAGAGAGTGCTCGACATGTTTCTCATCAGCTACCATTAAAAAAAAAAAAACCCTTATAATCAAGGCAACCAAGCAAAAACACCTTTAGCTCCTCATTTCAAGTTGTCTTCTAAATATTTTCAAAAAACAGGAGAAAAGAATTTTATGGTAGGAGTTCCTTACTACCTTATGCAAGTTGTATATGGATTATGATGTTTGCAGTGGTGAACACTAGGCAAGAAACTATTCATTGTTTAGGGTATTTAACCAGTGCATAAAAAAATAAAAAATAAAAACTCCAAAAAAACATATTGGGAATGCAAAAAAATAAAAAATTTGCTTCGTTCTTTAAGATTCACTGTTGATTACTCCATCACTTTAACAAGGGAAAGAACCTATACATATATTTGCAGATGCTAATTATGATTGTGAATTGTGATTTGTCGTAGAGGAAGATGGTCACGTGTTATGTTGCTCAATATGCCAATGGTCCTGGAAGCTGTATGTCAAATCTTCAACCACCGGCTGTTCTTTCTACTACGAGCAAGCACATATGGCAACGGACGCTTGCAAGGAAGCCGTTTGCTTCAAGGCCTAATGGGAAAAATGGGAATTAAGTCCAATTCATGAATTTGTCCTGTGATAACATGGATCTTTAAAGAATCCAGTTCATCATAAAAGGGCCAAGGCAATATTGGTTCTATCTCCCTATCTTCAGCAAGTTGCAGAAGAAGGTGATGTAAGTCCAGTGAAGGTGGGAACCAAGGAAAATGTTGCAGATATGTTGATAAGGACAATTCACGTTGAGAAGTTAGAATGGAGTCCATTTTATCTTGGTCTTAAGGAGAAACAAAGGAATATAAGGCTGATGGTTAGGGACTTGGGTGAGAACTGAAATGCCAAAACAAAGTAACAAGAATAAAAAACATAACAATTTATTAGAGTAATCATCAATTCATTACTTCAAAACATCTCACAAGTTTCCACTTAGAACAAAACTAGTCTGAATTAGAACGAACAAGTCGCAAAGAAGCCAAAATGTTAATTTCTAAAAACACAGAAGTCAACATGAGATAAAACACAACAGAGAATCAACGCATTCATCAACTTATCCAAATATTTAACTACTACAATCTGAATCTCTGGATATAAAAACAAAAAGACAACTCAACCAAAACACAAAACTAGTAAAGATCATTATAATTACCAGGCCAACCCAAGATTGAGAAGAAACCCACGAGTTGTGATGTACCTAAACACGATATCCAAATCAGACACATTCCATCGATCATTTCCGTAACCAGCCCGAGGCCTACTTCTCTGTCTGTAATCATTCCGACGGTAACCATACCTACTTGAAGAAAATCCACTTCCTCCATAAGAAGACCCACATCTCTGATTGTAATCGGCACGCTTCTGATCATCGATCAGAACCTCATGAGCCTCGGAAACTTGCTTGAATCTGAGAGTCGCTCCATCTCGAACCTCTTTTGACGACTGCAAGTGCTTGTCCGGGTGGAATTTCAGTGCCAATCTCCGAAAAGCCTCTTTAATTTCGTCTTTCGTGGCGTTTCTGCTCAGCCCAAGGATCTTGTAGTGATCCATGGCTCAGAAAACCCCATCAACTAGAGAAGAATCTTGAGTTTCCGGATTGCTGCAGATGAAAACGAGAAATGGGTTTTTTCCAGAGGAGATATGAGAGAAAAAACCCATCAATGAAAATCCAAAAATGGTTCCATTTTCATGGATTATTGGCTTCAAAATAAGAACAGTGGGAGATTGAAAAGGAAGTTGTATGATGATTGGTGAGTGAAAATAAGAGGTGGGTCTTTTGCAGCGACATTAGAGAGAAGAACCCATCAATCGACCAATTAGAGTCTCCTGATTTTCCATATTGATTTTCGTGCAGAGTTTGGATTTCGGATGAGAAAATTTGGAGAACATTCTTCGCTTGTAATTGCAGTTTGTTGCAGTTAGGGAACTAGTACTAAACTTGCAGAACGTGGCAACGTATAGACCCCTCGATTTATATGGGTACGTGCGCTGCCCCTTGGCCACTTCTGCTACAAGGCTAGCCAGATTGGGTCGGAGCCTTGGACTCACCTACAGTTTTAGTCCTCCCAAATCCACTGCATGGCTGGCCAGATTGGCCACTTGATGAATGGTGCTACCCAGGTTGAAAAGTTACATAATGTGACTGACCGAGTTACGATTAGAAGTAGAGTAGGTCACTAGTGACAGTTTTATTTTAGCCTTGTTTAGATGCTAAAACCACCATGGGACATAAAACTCCACTCCTTTTAATTGCTCTTGGTGATCAAGTAACTTCTGTCTCTCTTCTCACAGCCTCCTCTTTTCTTTAACTCTTCATTTCACCCTTTATTTTTCGTTGGGCTTGAATCCAAATATGCCCAAGTTCAAGTCCACCATTTAAACCTTACTGGTACATAAAGGCCTGCAGTCAAGGTTAAGACCAAGGCAAAGTTCAATAGTAAAAATAAAGAAAAATCTGAGAAATCCATGAAAGAATCGTCTTATCTGGCATTCGTATGATTTAAGATATAAATGGGTACCCGGCACCTGATTTCTCAGAAGTATCTATCCAAAACTGTTGTTTATAAACCCTGATTATGGGCATAAATGTTAATTGGGTCTACAGTTTGAGATGTCAGGTTCAGCTCTTTGCCTAGATGCCCTAATTGGCAATAAAGTTCTATATAAAATTTAGGTAGGCAAATTGTTTTAGACCCAAAAAAAAAAACCTACAACATATGCATGACTATATGCCGAAGGTCCAGATTTTGAACCAGCTGACAATCAGGTGAAGATGAGGGTTTAACAAACTTCAATGAAAACAGTAGGGATCAATCACACAATTAAAGAAATTATAACAGACAATTTTATCGGGCAACAAATTAGACAATTCCATCAGAAGATAAAATCACCCAGATGTGCCACAAAAGCTTGCAATACATTCCAGTAACTTAGAAGGGGCCCACCTCAAACCATTGGATCAAGCACTCCTCCATGATAGGTTATAGCACTGACCATAATTGCCACCAACCTGATCCTCAACAACTCCAGGAGCAATCCCACAGCAGGATCTAACCACTAGGTACAGCATTTGCACTCCACTGGATAGAGGTCATGGAGTCCATGGTGTAGATTTTACAGAGATGTATACATCTGGGTGTGTGATAATTCCTTATGCCAAAGGGCATTAATCAGATTAGGTTTCAACTAAATCCATCTAAACAACTTCAAAAGGCATTGCCATTTCAGAGCCATTTCAATAAATAAAAATGTTAAGTGTCACACTACAAAAATGTTACAACATTAAGAGTAAACACATGAAGAATATAACTAGTTTCACCAGATTGAAATATCTCAGTCTGCCACCCAGCGGTCAAAACAAAATATCAATCTGTGCAAAATCTTCTAATATTTTGGCAGTCATCTATGTCTACAGATTTCCAGCACAGATTGCTCATCATCATCTCTGGTAATTACCCCAATATATAATAGATCTGACTGTGGACTTTCATCATTGGATCCTAGACACCAGGAAGTGCACTTTCTGGCCCACCCGCAATGAGCAAATATTACTCTCAGAAACATCATCACTCCAAACTGCAAAACCAGAAGAAAGTATTAGGATGGAATTTATCTTAATTTTGACATCATTTGGTAAAAGACAAACGAAAAAAAAAAAAGAAAAAGAAACCATAAAAAACAAAAAGATTCACAATTAAAAGGAAAGCTACAGCCATAGAAAAGCAAAAGTCTTGATTCAGTTCAATGTAGCACTCCTAATGTTAGCACAGTTAATTCCAAATTGTATCATTTGAGATCTCAAGCCAGGTTTTCTATCTGGAACACAATGCAAATATTTGAGATTTCAAAGCATGGGGCATTCCATTCTGGAACTGGAACTGGAACATACTGTAATCATGTAAGATTTCAAACCATGGGTATTCTACTCTGGAACTTGAACTAGGGATGCAAATGGGGATCTGATTCTCTGAATATGCAGAGGTTCCAACCCGTAAAAAACCCAGGTTTGGAACCTGTTCTAGGTTCCGATTCATAAACGGGTCTGATTCTATTCCATACAGGTTCCGATTTGTGGACCGAGGACCCGGTATGCGAGTTTAGTATTGTAAACTGTAGATCAAAATCAACTTTGGTTGGACATTTATATATTTAACCTTGAAGATAGTAGACTTGATGCATTGTTATAAGTTGAATGATATTTTTATTTTAAGCAAAAAAAAAAAAAACAAAAAAAAAAAATGAAAAGAAATCAGAACCGGTTTTGGAACTAGAGCTCGATCCTCCAGTTGGACCCGGTTCCAGAACTGGATCCAGGTCTTCCTATCGGAACTGGGTCTGGAACCAACAAAACAGGTTCTGAATCGCAACCGGAACCGTTATTTAGAACGGGTATGGTTCCGACCCAGATTGGTCACATTTGCATCCCCAACTGGAACCCACTGTAATCATGTAAGATTTCAAAGCATAGCAATTCCATTCAAGAACGATTATATTTGTGGAACAGATCATTAATTCGAAATTCTAGGAATGTGTAGCAATACAGACATAGACAGAGGGAATAGGATACAACATCCTATACCCAATGCTAATTTTCCCAATAGCTGTCTTTTGAAAATTGTCACTTTCCCCATCCCAGTGCAGCCTAAACTGAAAAAAAGGTTGTCAATGCCATGCTAGCAAGTTGGTTTTCACTTACAAAGCAGACTGGAACAGCTGAGATCCACAGGTAGGGCTGCAAATTAGATATCGATTATATGATTATCCGGTGGCTCTTATCCAAGAATAAAAATGGTTAGGAACCTAATTTTGGTTCCAATAAAAAATAAAAGATTTGGATCCAAGCAGGTTCCAACTCGACAACCCATATCCAGACTCTTTTGGAACTTTGCATCATGTGCCCATTGTAATGGGGCCATATTGTCTGGAAAAGCCAGACCATTTGCTTGAAGTGCAAGGCAATGAGGGAGACGGAGTACACCTCTGATGCTTCTACTTTTCAAAAACTCACTCTCTTATAGTAAGAAAAATAGTATAACATAATGATAGTAATAACAAGAAAAAAAGCTAGATTCCTATATGGATTTGACTACCACAGCCTAGCCCCCAACCCCACTTTCTTTGTTTGTTAGCTGGGAGTTCAGATATTTTGGCCATTTCCTCCTATGGCTAGGATTTTTTGTGAAATAACCCATCTCACCTCACTTTCTGCCTTTTCCCCTCTTAGCAGCACAATCTCCCTCTATCGGTCAAGCAATGAGAAAATCTTATTCCACCGCTCAATCTCCAGGCCAATCATAGAAAATGGCATTGGGGCACCACCAAGAAGAAGAAGCCACTACTTCCCATTGACGGGGCCCACCATTTCCATACCCCCTCCTTCCTCGGGCAAACCAATTACCAAATTCAACTCCTTCAGAGTAAAGCAAGTCTTTCCATTGGTAATGACAAAGGTGTTGGATTGGGAACGAAAAGTCTCCCCCATGGCCATGAGAGCCTCGTCGAGAAACTCAACTCTCTTTAAATGCTCTGATCGCATCATAAATGTCGGCCAGCTTCAATATGTTTTCTCAAACTATCAAAATGTAGTCTGTCCACCTTTTGCCAATCAGGAGCGACACTAAAATGACCTCTGAGTTTGAAGGGATTTACCCAGTTGCTGTCATCATCTTTAAAGACTCCTAGACCAATGGGTCTCAACTTGACGGAAGGGTAGTTCGAATATTGATAAGTCCACGCAGGTTTCAAGATATCCATATAAGCATGTTTATAATCTTGATAGCCCAGCACAGCACTTATAACCTCCCCGCCTTTACAATGTCAACGCGCCTAACCCATTTGTTAGGATCTGCTTGCTTCGCACATGTGAGGTGCAAACTCAAAAGAGAAATGGTTCAGTCAAACGTCGATCTAGTGATGGCTACTCGGTCCCCTCCATCGACAGTATTAAATATAATGAAAGTGTCTTCTCTGATACAAATACTCTTCCTTTACAGAGTCTCCAAACAAAAGGGTTGGTTTCTGAATTTTCTTCTGATTCACAAAAACACATGGCCTATTTATTGCTTACAACTATCCTATAGTAGCCTTCATCTCTCATGGCCAACAAATCTCTTGAAAATTTGTGGAATGATATTCCTCAAGATTTTCATCCATGTGTTTTACCTGTTCCTTCACCTATTGAACAGTGAGATTTGAAGAATGAGTTCTTCTATGAGGAGGATCAACAGTGATGCCCTTTGACGCAACCTGGATCCGCAAGCTGTGATGGAACAGGTGTAGACAAACCCTGCGAGAGAGTTTGCCGAATCCTGGACGGATTCAGTGAAGACCAACCCCACATATGGGAATTGACCAAATTCCTCCCGGGAACTCAATAGCAATCTTCCATTGAAGAGAAAGATAAAACCAAACAAACCAAATTATTGAATAATCATGAACTACTTTCCTAATGGATGGATTACATATTTATAAGAAGGGTTGGGCATCCCCTTTCCTAGTAGGACTCTGCCCTAAACAATAAAGGAAATAACTTGCTTAACAATCCAAATAAAATAAATTTTCTAATTTTAATAACTTCTAAATAAATAACAACTATCTAAATAAGACTCTTTAAGTAATTAAAACTCTAACTAAACAGATGTCCTATTGGGCTTGTGGACTGGGTCCAATTAGTTGGCAAACCATGGGTCTAGCCTGCATCACCTTTCCTTTACTTGTTCTAAAGGAACCACCTGAGTGAGAGAGAGAGAGAGAGAGGAGCTATTAGAAGGGAGCGAAATCTCATAAAAGGCTTGCTAAGGGAATTCAAGGATTTGGAAGACTCATTTTGCCCGAAAAATAAGACAATTTCGGCATGACCCCAAGGCAATCTCAAATAAAAGGAGTCTCAATAAGATTGATGAATTCAGGTTCGGCTCAACATTGCTGAGAGCTCAAAAACCTCGAAAGATCAAGCTCTTCAAGGGGTCGCTCAACATTGCCACAAGCTCAAAACCACATAATCTTAACAATTGACACCAGTCTCAACATTTCTGCAAGCACAAAGCTTCAAGTTGCTGATTCTCAGGTATGTTGTACTCCCTATGTATTCATCTCCAACCAATCCTAAATTCATGCAAATATATACAAAATCTCATTCATTAGAAATTAGGCTTCTTTCTGGAGAGAGAGAGAGAGAGAGAGAGAGAGAGAGAGAGAGAGAGAGAGCAATTTCGAACCAAATTGGTCAAAACCAATCAAATTTTCTGTCCAATACAAGTTTATTTTGATTGGACCATGCAACCTTGGCCGCTTCCTTAGATTAAATAAAGAAATGTATATTCATATTGCTTTGCATTCATTCACATACATACATCGTGAGCTATAAAAGGAAAAAAAATGCATGATGATAAAAAAAAAAATCAGAACGCACAGCCCATGGCCCGGTCATGGCCAGTCGGGAGAGAGAGAGAGAGAGAGGGAGGGAGGTGGGAAGGAAAAGAAGAAAAAAGCCCTAATCTACATGAAGATGGAGTTGAAAAACATATTTGATGCCATAATTGAAGAAGGAAGAAGAAAGAACTCCAAGATCTTGAAGAAGATGAGCAACAAGAAATCAAGAAGGAGCGAAAGAAAGAAGAGAAGAGGAAACCAATTTAGGGTTGGGTGCCCTGAACAACAAACCCCCCCCCCCACCCCCCCCCCCCCCCCGGCGTGGTCCCCTTCTTCCCTTTTCAAAATTCTAATGAGCCATGTGGGCCCACCTTTAGAGAAAATCACCATCATGTGATCTTTTCACAATTTTCTCTACTGATTACACATGAAGTCTAACTTGGGATTCCATGAGGTCACCAAAAATTCTGAACTATATGGTTTAACCCATTTGAGCCAGGCTGAATCACCTGAGTACTAATTGGGGCTTTCTGCCACTTGGGTTCACACAAAAGGAGGAACTAAAAATAAATTGTTCCAACAAAACTTTTTCATTAAGAACCTTCCAACAAGTGGTCCTATGCCTCTTTTGAGTTGATTTGACCCTTGATATACAAGGCTTGAAAATTTAAAGCCTTTTGAGCATTCAAGCCTCAAAACTGTTTTTCCACCCTATGATCCAAATTGAGCCAAAATTTGTGAAATTGACCCTCCACCAAATCCCAAGCCACTCAAATGGACCCAAAATTGTCCCAATGAGTGATCAAACCTCTATGACCCCCGAATTTGCCACATAAAGCAGTCAGGTTTACACAGTCAAAGTCAATGACATGTCAATGGCTTCCTAGAAAGTATTAAATTCACTACAGCTACTTGGGTGTTCATCACTCCCCATTTTCAAGGCATTTTGATTGATTGGATTATGCAAAATTGGAGACAGCTGGCCTTTTATGTCAAGGCTTTTGCAGTTTGTTTAGTTGTTGATTCCTTGGTGGGGTTTGAAGTTTGCTTGTTTATTTCTTGGCCGTTTTAGCTCCCTGTTTATATTGGTGGGTGTGGATTGTTTGTTTTGTATTTTTTATTTTCTTGTTGAGGCTTAGCATGCCAATATACTACTCCTCTACTATAATGCTTTCTTTAATGAAAGTTAAACATTAAAAAAAAAAAACACACAAAGATTTTAACTCAGTGACGCAGTCCAGATTCGTCAGAATTGCAATTCAGTCATTAAACTGCTGTGATAACCAGTAATTTAAAACTCAGACATGGCCCTCAATCGGCAGGGGTCAGGTGGAGTCCAATCAGATAAGACTCACCCACGGATTCCCTTTTTTTTTAACGGAGTGTGTCCCAGCCTTTTGAGCCAGACTAATCCCTACAGGCCCAGGAGTAGCCGGGTAAATCACATGTGGCCTCAGTGTGGTAGTGCAGTTTCGAATCCTCAACCTCCATGAGAAAACCATGGTCCTAGGCCAACTGAGGTACCCCTCTGGGTTCAGATTCCCAAACTTTCCATCTTGGTTGTTGACCTAACTTAGAATGAGAAAGCAAGAAGAGGAGAAGAGATTGAAATACGGAGAATGGGAGCTCAGACCAAAGAAGCAGTGAAGAGGATGACTTGCACTTGCAGTTTTTCTGCAAGAGGAGAGTCATTCAAGAGCTGGGGTACATCTGGTTCAACATTGAGGGATTGAAATGAAGAGGAACCTCATCTACAGGAGGATTTTCTACAGATGTTGGCATCTTTGTCCTCACAGGCCTTAAGAGCAAGAACAAAGCTGTCCACATCCTCGTCCTGTACTACATGGTCTCGAGCATCTCCCTGCTCTCAGCCATCCTCTTCTCCTTTTTTTTGTTCTAGAAGGGGGTGGAGGAGGTGAACTGAGAAAAAATGGGATTAAGGACTTGGGGTTTGATGGGACTTGGGATGATATGATGATGATCATAAAGAAGAAAAAGAAGAAGAAGCAGACTCACCCATGGACGAGTACGAGTCAATTTGGCCAAATATTAAAATGCTAACAATAACACCCGAAATCATAGCAAGAGGGTGATGGAAATTATTCCAAAGGAGAAGAAAATCCTTTTTTTTTTTAAATAAAAAAAAAAGTCAATCTCTCATTCCACAAAAAGACATTTTTATCCGGGAAAAAGTCCAATAGTTCCTTCACATGCCACAAAATGACAAAAAGTCAAGAATAAGGATTTTGAAATTTTGTATTGTTTGATAAGACCCTTCTTGATTTCTTGTCTCTTAAAGTGACCCTTCACTTGAATTCACTCTACAAGTAAATTACCCAAACCATTTCTAATGGTTTTGTCAAAGTACTTAAACATCAATTTTCTAAATAAAGACTCCTAATCCACTAAAAACTCTTGTTATAAAAAAAAAATCCACAATAAACTCTTAAAAGAATAAATAAACTTCTAATCAGACTTTCCTAGGACTTCTAACACAAATTAAGAAGCACCCCAAAAAATGACACAAATATCTCATTTGGAGGGTCCGATGACCAAATATGATGTCTAAATGTCTCCCTCCCCCCCTCCTCCCAAAAAAAAAGTGCACTAGAAGTATCTTTTCAACATTGACCATCCAATGTAAGGGTGACATTATATATTGGATTGCAATAAAAAGGAAACTAATGGTCTTTGTGTGAGTGTGTGTGTGTGAGAGAGAGAGAGAGAATGAGAGATAGAGAGTGAGAGAGGCGTTCATGATGATGATAATGAACATCAAGAATTGGACTATTTGATTCCAATGAAATGGATTGACAAACAAATGCTAGAACTCTCCAATTTCAATAATTATTCTAAGAAACGTGCCCATTTCCATTTCCCTCCTGCCATTTCCAGTCAGAAGGAAGGAAACCAAATCGAGCTTATTTTTAAGAAATGAGTCCCGCAACCTTCCTATAGGAAATAGCAATAAACAGGGAATGACAATTGAAACATCATATTCGAACCACCTCCATTCATTATCAGCTCATCCAATCATATCAAGGTGCATTTCATTAGACATCATACCACCTTAAATAAGCTAAACAAGCATTAAGGCCTCATATGGCTGCTTAGAATACATGAAAGTGAGGATTCCAAGGCATTCCTACACTTGAGTGTTCCATTGGTTTCTAAATGCCTTTCATCAAAAACCTCCGTTCATAAGTAGGATTCCATGCATCCAAACTTGTCCTAAGCATATAAGTGCAGAAATCTTTTTTTTTTAATGGTAACAAGTGCAGAAGCATTGTTAATAAGATAAGGAAAATCTCAAACATCCTTCAATCAGGTTAAAACTTGAAATTACCTTACCAATTTCAGTTATTCTTCAGCCTTTTAGGCTTCGAAGGGATCTTTCCATACGCCATCAGCCTCGACTTAGACAATTTATATTCTGCAAGCCGGCGTTTTCTCCTGCTTCGTTTAGAAGTAGGATCTGTTTGGCCATTGGATTCTTCCAATTGGGTTTGACCATTCACTTCGGAACCTGGAACCAAAGACGCTGCCCCATGATTGTGCTTCAATTTGTGCTGCTTCTTACCCTTCTTCGGATCATTCGATTTCACACCTTGAAGAAGTAACCTCTTATTCATTTTCTGTTGGTATCTCTTCTGCTTGGACACCTTCCATTCTGACTCTCTAAATGGGGCAAGCTTTTTCAAAGAAACATATTGATTCAACTCCTTATCATCTGTCATGAGAATCTCTGCAGCACTTAATCCATATTTGTTAGAACGAACTGATGCGTACTTGAACCTTGTCTTCAAGTCTCCAATAGTGTCTTCATAATCCAGCTTATAAAACTCCTCTAACTCCTTATCAAGAGCAACCTTTTCCTTGAGAGACATCTTACGTTTCCTTTTCCTCTTGCCACCTTCACCCATTTCTTCTTCTTCTTCTTCTCGGTCCAGACCATTAGAGAGCTCTGCATCTTGCTCTTCACCACCATGCTTTAAGATTTTATTCCTCACCTCCCTGAACCCACCACTGCTCTTGAGCACATCCCAATCTTTGGGAAGCCCAAGCAATTCATCTTCTTTCTCAAAATCAGGCTTCTCTAGATCGACTTCATCATCACTGTCGCTTCCAAAACCTGAATCAACATCCTCTGCATCATAGTATTTATCATTGAATGTCTTCTTCATCATAAGATCATACTCCTCCGGATCGAATTCCTCCTCCAAATCATCCCCATCAAAAGTGCACGCCCCATCCTCCCCAATACCAGCAACCTCCTTAATCTTCTCAAGCTTCTCCACTATCTCCTTCCTCTTCACATTCTTCAAATGCTTCAACTCCTCCTGCCTCTCAAACTCCGCCTGCTTCATCCTCTCAGCCTTGCTCTTCCTCTGCTCCTTTCGAGGATTCGTCTTCTTCCTCACCGAGCCCTCAACGAACCTCGAATGGCCTAGAATTCGATCGCCTCCCCCTTCCTGGTACCTGAAATTGAACTCTGATTCATACTTGTCTTGCCTTTCCAGCTCATTCTCATCCTCTGAAAAATCAATACCCTCCTTTTCATCCAAAGCCTTCTTCTTATCCTTTCCCTCATCAACCCACATCTTGTTTTTCAAGAAACTCTTCAGAAACATCTCGTTTTCGCTCAAATTGCCATCTTCTCCAAAGTATTCATCCAAGCGCTTCTGAATCTCTTCACCACCATCACCATCAACATCATCTTCTGCCACATTCCTCTTCTTCTCCACTAGAAACTCCCCATCATCATCATCCTCGCCATTAAAAGTTTCTTTAGCTTCTTTCAAGAAAGCCTGACGGATCTCCTCCTGTTCATAATTGTAGCTCTTCACGGGCAATCCTCCGCGCTTCTCTTCAAATTCTGGTCCCTCTTCGATCAACTGCTTCGCCATGACGTCCTTCAAATAGAGAGGCTTTTTCTTCTTCTTCTTCTCCTCCTCTCCTTCTCCGCCGTCATCGACATCATTATCATCATCATCAGAATCAAATAATTTCGTATCCTTCTCAGTCAAAATTGGATCTTGCTTCTTAATCTTGACCAGGGCATCGAAGAACTGCAACTCGTCTCCATCTGAATCGATCAAATCATCGTCGGACTCCTCCTCCGAAGTGGAATCGGGATGTTCAATGACGCCGCGTTTCTTCAGCTCTTCGAATCGCTGGAGATCTTCTCTTCGCTTGTTGTGGTCGAATCTGCGGGCGAATTCTTGGTTGATCTTGATGTTTGAGGCGTCTTCTTCTTCAGAGGAAGAAGAAGTCGATCCTTCGAAGAGATTCACGCCCATTTCGCTGGCTGAAATGGAAACCCTAATCTCGGTTCTGCAGAATCTCTCAAACCCTAAACCCTAAAAGGCAGAAGTGGAGAGAGCATAGAGAGTGATGTCAAACCGTAGGCCGGTGGGCCGGATTGAGGTCGGTGACCTGTTTTGGAACTTCATGGATGTAAGGCTGGCATTTGGGTTCAGACCGGGTTGAGGAGTGGGTCAAGGTCTGAGGCAGGATATTTTGTTATTCATTTTGGGTCGGACTGGCTGAACCTCAGATCCATGTTTTGAGTCCAAAACTCTTGCCAGTAGGATGCAGCCTAGGGTCTGTCTCCTGGGCTATTACACGGCAGGAATTGTAAATTACACTAGTCCAAAACTAGCCTAATCTATCCGCCTAAAGACCCGTATGGTAATTTCACACTTAAAATAAAGTATATGAAAGCATCAAATCAAGAGAAAATAAAATATAATGGGTAATGATAATATTTTATTTTTAGTTGTTTGGTATGAAATTTTTTTCATATTTTGTATAAAAAAGTGGTGTATAAAAAAGTGGAGCTATTTTGTCCTTTAATGGGGGAAAGGATGTTACTTTTTTACTTTATTTAAAAAATAGAAGAATTTTAAATTAAAGTGCTATTGATGTAACTCCTTGTCTAAAAAATGAAAGCTTTACTTTACATTTACTAATTTAGTAAAGTGCCAAACATGCAAAGGACATCTCGAGAGTAGTTGATTCCTTCAATGTGCTTTGCTACACCAAAGTGGTCCGGGCTCCACCACATGACATGTCCCACCATACTCTACTGGTGCCCAAGGTCAATCCTTGAGGACACTAAAGTGAGTTGGAATGCCCTTTTATCACTGAGCTATCCCATTATGCTATCGCATAGGATCTCTTCTCTCTTGACCAATAGTTGATAGGAGTTATGTTTGCAAATGGTAAATGATTGCTGAAGTATTTGAAGGTTTTTAATTTGAATGCAGTTGATATGAAACCTAATTTTTGGATTTTAGCAGAAATTTGAATTTAGATCTAATTTTTTATTTTTTTTATTTAGATACAGATCCAGGCATATGGGATTTGGAACATCCAGAATCCAAATCCGAATCCTTATCCAAGACAATTGCATTTACATATTAAAAATATATATATTGGTTTGAAGGATTTATCTACTTGAATTAAACCTAGGCACATGGTCCATGTTAGGCCATAACCTAGACTTGGACTCTTGAGCTTTAAATGCACTTGGGCCTCGACCTTGGTAGTCCGCCCTATATTGTCAGTGGGCGGTGTTATCTTGCATGCGATTAGGCCTTAGTTAATGGTAGTGGAGCACAATTCATGGTAGACATGGGCTAAAAGAGGGTCCATGCCCAACCTAAAGAGTTTTCCAAGCCTAGAGCCAAATGAATTGTGGCCTTGTTGAGGAGAATCAAGAGTTTTGGCTGATAGAGGCCAGAAACGCCACGATCAAGGCCTGAGTCGATAAAACACACATGCCATCTTAAATTTTCAATATCGGTCTATTTCTCTATTTTTTTGGCACCCACCGAAGGGCTGAACACAAGGAGAGAGCCCACATATACACAGGAAAGCAGTATAGTCGTTAATATCGTTTCAGACCTCATTTCGCTTTGGCCTGCAAAATGAAAAATGAAAAGTTTCGATCGATTCAAGATTTCGACTAAACTTTTCAGAATTACATTTCGGGAAAAATATAACATAATATATAAACATATATAAGTAAAAAAAAATAGAAAATGCAATAAATATAGATTTAATCCATTATAGTAAATTTTTCGAAATTATATTTTGGAAAAATATAAGAAATACAAAATATATGTCTCTGGGCAAAAGTAAAAAAAAATTTAATTATGTAAAATTCCATTTCGACCAAAGAGTCACATTTTGGCCGAAATCTTGAATTGCAGCTATTTCAAGTGGGAATGAGGCCTACATAAGCGGAAAAAGATGACGTACCCAAGGTTCAAACCCGAGGCAGCCAAGTAAGAACTGACGCTCCTTACTGCTCGGATAAGAAGCCATTTTTTTATCTCTATTTCTCTTAAAATTGATTGAATATAGACTTGTACTGTTTGAGAACCATATTTGCAATCACTATTTCAAACCTCATAAAAGAGGTATTCCCCCTGTTTGAGATAGCAGACAAAACTATCGGAATTGAAATAGACATAAACATCTGAAGCGCATAGATGCGCACATCAATTGTGATGCGAGCGGTCATTTTGGTATGACCTTATTTTCAATCTTATTTTTAAATTTTGGACCCTAGATGATGATCCAATCCGTTGGAAGTCTTAATAAGGCCAAAAACGGCTAGTGGATCAAATTTGATCCGTTGATCTATCACGGATCTTGAGACATTCATAAAAAAAGGCAGAGCGATGGATCTAAATTTTTGAAAATTTTTGGGGTCCATAATCATGATCCAAACCGTTGAACCTCTTTGGAAGGTGAAAAACAGCTATTTGATATAAAAAAAATCAGCCTTTTATTCTTGTAAATCTTTAGAAGTTGATAGAAAATTGAGAACCATTGGATATACCCATGTTAAATGTGGCCCTTTTACCTGATTGTTTGCATGACCCTTTTTTCCTTTCTTTTTTGTTTGAATTTTGGGCCACAAAGTATGATCCAAGCCATTGGGAATCTTACCCACCCCAAGAAAGGACATGCCGTCAAATTTTATCCGTTGATCGTTTACAAATCTTAAGATATTTGTTAGAAAATACAAAAATTAATATCTAAATTTTTGGAAACTGTGGGGCCACAAAATCACAACCCAAATTGTTGATCCTCTCTGGAAAGCTAAAATCAACTTTGAGATAAAAAGAACCAACCTCTAAATCATCGTAGATGTGGAGAAATTGATGAAAAACCGAGCACCTTTAGATATACAAAGGTTAAATACAACTATTTACATATGATTTTATTTTAAGTTGCGTGCCACTAAATTATATTCTAAACCATCGGGAATCTTTGGGCCTGTTTGGCATTGTACCTATGTTATTCTCAGTTTTGTGCTGAGTTCGAGTTGTGCTAAGATTGGATTGTGTTGACACCATGTTGTGCAGAACTTGTTTGGTAACATTATATTAAATGGTTCTACTGAGATTATGCCATGTTGAACTTGTTTGGTGGGAGCAAATACTGTTAACATTCTTCTATCTAAAAGCCTTTGAAACCTAATATCTTATTGGCCCAGTTGCCCTCTTGATCCCCGACCATCCAATGAAGGACTCGTAGGCGTAGAATTAAGAATTTGACCATTGAAAGAGATGAACTACTCATTCTTACCTTCTATGTATTCAAAGACCACTATAGTAGTCATGATGCTCCACATGGTTGAGCCACCAACATGTTTGTACAAGGGCTGGAGATTATAAAAATAAAAAAGTGACACCACTGTAAGTGTCACAACAATCCTGAAGACATGAAAACCCCTTCTTGGATCATCCATACCCAACGTTCATATCTTTTACATAAGCATCCACACCTTTTGTTACAAAGCCAACGCCAAAACCACAACACCCATCCATGCTCTATGGAGCCACTTGGGTTAGGGTGTGGGGGAGAGAAAGAGGATTACACTACAATGAGACCTTGAGACCTCAAAGCTGTCGAGTGGAGTGAAGTTATGTGTTTCTATATCATCTTAGGTGAAGATTACGCTCACGAGAGAGAAGAAGACCCTAACCGCCACCTTCTCTCCTCCACATCCACACCAACCAACGACCCTAACAACCACCTTTCTTCTCACTGTTTTTTCTTTCTCATTTCCCTTCTCATTCTTTTTTATTTTTTCTACTCTTCTTTGTCTTCTACTCTCTCGCTATGCATCTACCTTGCTCTCCCTTTCCCTCCACTCACACCCCTGCACCATTGACACCACAACGGACCACTTCTCCTCTTTTCTTCTTTCTTGTTTCCATTTCTTTCCTTCCTTCTCTCCTCCTTTTCTTCTCTTCCATTTTTTTTCGTTTCCTCTTCTCTTTGTCTTTCTCCCCATCTCTTGCTCACTTCAACCCCATGGAAATCCAGCCTCTAACCACCTACCATTGCCCACACCTAGAACTGGCCTTGATCCACCAATTAGAGCTCCCAGAGAAATGCAAGCGATGGGGTTCATGTGGCTATTAGGGTTGAGAGAGAGATTGGAGAGTTGCAGAAGGCAAGGTTCGTGGGAAAGGGAGAGATGAGAAGAGTCCAGATCTATGGGGTTGAAGAAGAGAATTTGGAAAGAGAAGGGGTTGCCAACGAGACTTTTTCAAAATCTCAAAGTGTGCCACGGAGTTGTACCTTTTAAAAAACGAAATAAAATCGTTTCACATATCTTACGCCATCGGGCGCGATTCTGAAGATCGTTCCCTGGAGTCAAATTTAAAAACTGACGATTAACAACTACCAAACGCGTTTCCTACTTTCGCGTCCCAAGGGAATTGGGGAACATCCCAACTGCATAATGCCAAACAGGCCCTTCATTGCCACAAGCACTACAAAGTGGTCAAATTTAAGCCATTGATCTTTCATGGATATCCAGATATTTGTAAAAAATTGCAGAACTTTATATTTGAATTTCTAGATTCTGCGGACCCCATAATCACAATCTGAACAATTGATCATCTTTGGAAGGCTCACAATAGCTATTGGGTAAAAAACCAACCGCTGATTCATTATGGATCTCAAGAAATTAATGAAAAATCGTAAACCATTGGATTTTTAGAACACCTTTTCAAGCAGTTTTTTGTCTTAACAAATAGTCTATTTGTAAAACAATCTCTA
Organism: Persea americana; assembly: GCA_029852735.1. Lineage (NCBI taxonomy): Eukaryota > Viridiplantae > Streptophyta > Magnoliopsida > Laurales > Lauraceae > Persea > Persea americana. The sequence goes on along the minus strand of CM056811.1, from coordinate 15,869,148 downwards.
TTTCAAACTGCTCTATTTGAAATAGATCTATATCATACATATCTAATTCATGCAGATAAGACTTGCCTAACAACTATTTTCAAGGTTTGTTTCACTTAAAACCAATATAACTAGATTTTATTGTATGACAACTATGGCCATAAGATAGGACTTTGGGAGATGGCCATCCAACAAAACCCTCTCCTAATCACTCTCTCAAAGGAACCCTAGGAGAACCCAAGCACGAGTGCTTTGTCAGCTTCATCGATGCTGCTCAAGTAATCGAACCTCTCATTGTCCTCAGCTTTTCTCTCCCCACTTCTCCATTTCTTTATCAATAGAGCATTCCAAGGTTGAGGTCTCCCTCTCTCTTTATATTTACATACATATGTTTGCATATTGTTTTGGCAATACAATTCATGGATTTGTTTATATTTCGATTTTGGGGTTTAGGGTTTGGTAAGGCTTTTATGGCTTCAAGTGTTGGGGTTTTTCGGCATTTCAATTTGATTTAGGGGTTTACTATTTTTCATTTCAATTTGGGTGCTTAGGGTATTGATCAAACTTCATGGAGACACAAACCTCATGCTTGGTGGTGGGTTCAAATTTGTTAGCAAGCGTGATTGGGCCTCTATTTGTTTTGAAGAATTGTGAGAATTTGTGTCTGAAAGGATTATGAGAATTCAAAATGCTACCCCCAAAGTAGAATTCAAAATGCTCAACCTTCTTCTAGCATTGGGAATGCTGGAATTCTGGGAATTTATTAGGCTAAAAGTGCCTTTTCATGTGGTTTAAGATTCTGAATTCTTCCATCAAAGAGAGTATTTTAAGAAAGTATTTAGAATGCCAGGAGAACAAGATGTCATATCATGTAAGAAATTCCCAACAAACCCAATTCATCGTCAGAAATCCCTTTAACCGAACCTTAGGGTCTGTAATTCTTTAGTATAATTTTTTACAATAGTTTGCTACATTGGATGTTGGGGCTTTTTTGGACATGATATGACAACCTGTCCCTTAACTTTTGCGAATGTCATATTTTTTCACAAGCATTTCAAAATTTTAGCCACCTAAAATGTCCAAAATGACCTTTGGGAATTCATAAATTCCAACCCACTTGCTTTTTAGTGAGATTTTTGGATGCTTGAGTACAACAGAGCACTTAGGAATACCACCATGTCTAAGTTTTGCATATTGGAATTCCATGAATTCTAGTAAAGAAACAAGTCCTAACCTACAAACTACTCCCACTACATTAGGTGCCTAGACACATGGAGGATTTATATATTTTGAGAGATATATATATTATGAGAGCCGACACATGGTTTTATTGACATAAACACAAGACTTAAGTGATTCCTAACATCATTGAACCTAAATTGTGATTTGACCTTTACTTGAAAAAAGTGGCCTATCGATTTTTTTTTATGAAAATGAACAAACTCGTCTTACCAAACAGTCTATTTGACAAAACATTTATTTAAAAAAATATATTAGAAACATATCTATTTCAAACAGATTGGTTTCAAATAGACAAATAATTTCAAAATTTCCAAATAGGCTTTTATAATAACAACTCATTAGCTAGACCACCCACATGAGCATGTACATCCATTGAGAAAATTAAAATGAGTCAATATAATGTTTTAGGGGGTCAAAATTTTAAAATATGATAGTTTTAGAAATTGATTGTAACTAAAACTTTACTGGTGTCATTGCTCAAAGTAATAAAACAACCTAAGATCTTACGTTAAAAAAGAAACTAATATAGATTTTAAATATAAGTTTCAAAAATTAAAAGAAAAAAGATATTTTTTATTATTTAAGAATAAATACCAAAATCAGAAAGAAAAGATTTTGCAACTCATAACAATGATATTCCCAAAATATAGTGGTAAAAATAAATGCTTGTAATGTATGATTTAAACTTAAAGACTAGGAGCACATTTGTATAATGCCCAGTGGCGGAGGGAGACGGGGTAGAGGAGGGGCACCCACCCACCCACCCACCCCCAACTTTTCTATATTCTTAATTTAAAGAAGTGGAAACTTTGAAATTGATAAGGACACTTTCATATTTTGCCCTTTTTGCCACTTATCAACATTATTACCACTTTTAGGTGAGAAAGAATTTTAAAAAGTGACAAGGGCATTTTTTTTTCTTTATCTCTTCTAACACACAAGGGAACACATTTCATACCCCTTATCTTTCTCTTAAAAATTTCCTTACCTGCTTAACTGTTCTGCATTCCAAATAGAGAATGTATATTTCATGAAACTCTTCATCCGTTTCCTTTTTCCCACATGAGTTCTACTCAGTGGCCCTTAAAATTATTAGTAGGCCACAAAACAATTGCCCTCCCTTTTATGAGAAGTTTCATTCCTAAACAATATAGGCCCACTACCAAATTGATTTATATTTTTTAAAATTTTATCCAAGTGTTTTAAGTTATCATTTAAATTGTGGATTATTAATGAGATATCTTATGAAGATTATGAGGGAATGGGCAGTTTTTTGGATGATTTAGACTTTTCATTAGCGGGCCCCACTATTGTATTGGTTGATCATCCTTGCCCCCTTTGCAAAAAAAAACCTGGCTCTGCCACCATAATGCCCGTGGAAGATCATCTAGGAGAAATTTCACTCCATGTTGGTTCTATCATTATATTAATTTCCAGTAAAAAGTTAAAAAGAGAGTACAAGTAACAAAACCTAAAACATAATAATAATAATAATAAAGAATTAACAAAGCTAGAGCTAATCCCACGGAGTAAGAAAATACTTTTAAAACATTGAAAAGACCAAATTGTTATTGAGAGGGTCAAAATTAGAATTAAGAGGTCAAATGAGTTTCACAATAAGAGATTTTCATTTGGTCATGATCCAAATGTGGGTCTAAAGTTGGGGTAATTTAAGAACAAGGATTATATAATTATTTAAGCGCAATGCCACCAATGATTACATTGGTTAGAATAAAATAGAAAATTTTGAAAATATGCATAAAAGCTTAAAATCATGTATGAGGCATAAAAAATCATCACACTTTGTTCAAAATTCTATTTCAATCTAACTCACACCCACCATTTCTCAGGAAGAGGGATAGAGATAGGGAGAAAGAGAGCGGTCGGGCCGCTTGCAAAGGTGGGCGGGGTTAGGAGGCGGGCAGAGGTGGGTGGCGAGCAGAGAGAGGGAGAGAGACAGGAAGAGAGGGAGAGGGTGTAGGCGAAGGTGGGCATCGGGCGGAAGTGGGCAGTGAGCAAGGAAAGAGAGAGAGAGAGAGGGGGGGGAAGAGGGAATAAGAAGGGTAGTTTGGGGATTTCCTACAGAGGTGCCGAGGTTTTGAAAAAAAAGGATGTGGAAGGAGCAACTTGAGTTGTGGCAATAGCAACTCCCATTTATTTACAATGTCGAAGTTTAGAAAATATTTACCGAAAACCCCCCGGAGCAATGCTGCTGCATTATGAAGAATTTTCTCTACAATGGGATGCGACACTTTCCATCGTGACCCTCCATAAGGTGGAACTCCCTGAATTTCATGATGAGGCAACTAGTGACAAAGGGGCCGATTCATTTTCTAAAGTGAAAATCATCACCATAAGTATATAAAAATTTTCGTTTATTTTCTTTTTCTTTTTTTTTCGTTTCATGTTCTTTTCTTTCTTTCTTTCTTTTTTTTTTTTTTTTTTTTTTTTTTGTGCTTGTGTGTGGGTGCGTGTGTGGGTGGGCGGGCGTGTTGGGGGGTGGGGAGCACTAGGAAGTTTGATAATTGAAAAAATAAACTAGCCTAAAAATAGTGCAATGCAAGTGCCAAATCAAGTCTCGATGTCGCAAAATCAAGTCTCAATGTCGCGGAAAAGGAGTTGAACTAGCCTCAAAATACTTTTATGTGCCAAATCAAAATCGATGTCACGAGAAAGGTGTTGAAGGGGCAATTTGGTCCCCAAAAAAACAGAGTGTGATGTATAAGATGTTTTTTAGCATTATATGTATTTAATGATGCTTTTGGAGGTATAAAAATATTTGAGGATGCTTTTGGTAAAAATCCCAAAAAATGAATCTGAAAGGAATTTAGAACTAATATAGTGGAGGAGGCCCCAACTAAAAAAAAAACATAGAGAATAAATTCTATAGGTTAAGTCAATTAACATTTTGATTCTATTGGTATCCAAAAGAAAAACAAAATAAAAGAATAAGAAGGCATTAAAAGCTGGCAACTATCAATAGCAAAAAGAAGAAGATAGAATATACAAACTTCATAAATTAATAGAAATCACAGATAACATAGTATTTTTATTAATATCAGAATATGTAATTTTATCGTATTAAATTGTATATTCCATTATGATATATTTATACTAATATGTAAATGTAGTAATAATGTCTACATTCAAATTTAAGTAATAATAATAATAGCAAGTTGGCATGGAAAATTCTAATATGATTCACTTTATATAAATTAAAATAAACGGGGAGGTGAACTGTGAAGGGTGCCACGTTAGCATCGAAGGAGTTCTCATTTTAAATAAATATACACAAAAAAACGAATTCTCTCAACTAATCTTACTCTAAATGTGCTCTCATTTAAAATCTATTTCAATTGCCGTAAAATCTGTTTCAACTAAGGACACAAAGGAGAGCCGTTGATTGAGTTCATTGACTTCATCTAAAATAGAATATTCTGTCTCCTGTGGCCTATGCTAGTGGCTAAGAAAGACATACCAATGCAAAATGCAAGTATGGTAAGAATCTCCAATTAACCATGGGACCAACCACATCGGCTCTGAGGTTCACTGGAATCTTGACAGAGCCATTTATTTAGTGGGCCATTACTTAGCAAAGCAATGGACCAAGGTCTTGGTTAATTAGATACAAATATCAGTCGATCAAGCCCATCAAAATGTGGGTTCTAACATGGTTTAGACCCTATTGAGTGACCTATATATTCATCGACTATTTAGCTTCCCATATATGTCCAAATTTGCCACATCACTTTTGGGTCCATCCTGTAAGCAGGCTTAGAACGAGTGGGTATTGTTTTAGGTCATTGGTGTAGGTATGGTGAGTGGGAAAAGAGCTTATAAGTTCGCTTTGACAAAATCTTATGATATAATTGATTAGGCTTTTTTTGTGGAAGTTTGTTTATTGATATATAAGTTACCTTATGTTCAAGATTCATGGTTCAGATGTACACGAGTATGGTAATACATTTTTCTTTTTGTTAATTTCTGGATCCATTCATCTACACTGGGATGCTTCAAAGAATGATGGCATCTTTCGTTTGATTTGTACCTTATTTCTTTATAGGAAAGTGAAAACTAATTAAAGGATTGATTTCCTTTTTTATTTATTTTGCTTCATTATTTTTCTTTTTCTTTTGAAGGGATAGTTATGTAAGTTTACTTCATTTTTATTTATTTTTTTTACATGTTAAAAGATTCTAATATTCAAAGATAATAAATTTCTTTACTTTAGATTTACTTAATCTTAATAATATTTTAAAAGAATTCTTAAATTTTAATATATTTTCATTTTTGGCCCGGGCTTAGCACAGGCGTTTGTTGCTAGTTTATTCTTTTATGTCAATCTAAACTATCTTAATGATACCATCAGGCACACTAAAATATATTTGAATCTAACGGTGCCTGAATCCAATTGAATAATTTAAAAAATTCAAGTGCACACACCACATGTTCCAAATTTGAGTATGTGATTTATTAGATATCTGCAGGAAACTTGAATTACTTATTAATATTGACAAATTAGTTTATGAGATATCAAAATTAATTATAATTGTATAATATTCATGCATTTTTTATTTCAAAAGAGAAAAAATCAACTATTAGTCATGTCTTTAATCACAAATAATCCTCAATAGTTGAGTGGGTTATCCTAATATCCAATGGTCTATATCACCTTTCCATAGGACCTACAAGATCATACCCAAGGCTCTCAAGATCAGACTTGGATGTAGAAGTGAGAAAGATTAGAATTCAACTGGGGATATGAGATGTTTTAAGGAGGAATTATGGGTATTGGCGAGGGGATAGGAATCATTGGAGATGGGACAAATGATAAGAAGAGTATGGTCTTTTCTAAAATTTGGGAGGATAATCAATGAGAGATTTTAGCATAGCACATTCCTAAATTCAAATATAAGGTAAGAAGTGATATGGAAAACATGAAGAGAAAAACCATCTTATGTAAAGATTTTATTTTTAGAATTGAATAGGAAACATCTTTATGCAGTTTTCAAGTGGGGCCCACAATGACTAATGAAAAACATTAATTATGAACACGGGACATTGATCATAGGAATTTGAATGGAAGAATTAAATTTTTTGCTAATATGGCAATGTCTTCTTGTAGCCAGTGATGAGTTGTTGATAATAAATTATTCATCATCTCCAACCCAGCTCTCCTTGATCAATCAACACAGGGACAACCATTTAAAGAAAAAAAAACATCTGGGTCTAGAGATAAAATGAAAAAAAAAAAAATCTAGATTGGTCTAGAACATTGATCATTTTATTAAATAAATTAAAAAAACAATATGGATGGTCAAGAACAATAATTATTTGAAAAAAGAAAAGAAATAATATTTGCCTCATCATCATATAATAAGATGAAAGAAGAGAAGAAGTGGGATTTTGGATTTGAGTTGTTTGACTTATCAGAACTTTAAGTTATAGAACCAACCAAAATCCTGGATCGATATAATAAGTTGTTGAAGATGATTATCCGAAGTAAGAGTGGAGGACTTTGATTTAAGGGAATATGGAGGAGAGAAAGTGGCTATTGAGATGAGGATTTTGTTAGGCAGCCAAATCTGTAAGGAAACGATTTCCGCTTTCCGCGAAGTCAACGTTTGACAGTTGTAAATCTCCGAGAATTTGGATCAATGGAAATCCTTATTAGAGTGAATCGTTGAATCCGACCTCCTCCTATGGGATATAGAAATCCTCAATTTTGTGGATTTGTATGTAAATCAAATTTTCTTGGATATATGCATCGATATGCATGGATATCAATGTCAAATACTCAGCAGAGAATCCTTATTCCAAGGGTAATAAGGAATCCTCACATATACAGATTCATCACTTGTTACCAAACATGCTAGATTATGAAAGGAGAGAAAATAACAATTGAGACAACGATTTTATTAGTCATTACGATAATGAGAACCTACGCTAGTGAGTCATTAAAGGGAGGAAGATTTGCTAGTATATAAGAGTATAAATTTTAATTAATAGGGATAGTGATAAAAATAGAAAGTAGAAATAGGAGGCAATGTGTCAGAGTATATTATGGAGAGAGAGTCCCAAGATTTTGGTTGTACTTGAATTCAAATATGACAACTTGATGGGATTAGATACCATATATGAGAGAGATATATATCTTGAACCTCTCCAGTCTCCACGCTTTGAAAACCCCAAAAATAAGCTCTTACTTCAGACTTCAATCCCATTTGATTGGTTAGGGAGGGAAACTAAAATTATTTAAGCTTTATGGCAAATTTAACTAAAAATTATAATAAAATTTATTAAATAAAAATTAATTGAGTAAAAATGAAAAATTAATTTGAAACTTGATAAGAACATGTTGAGGCCTGGGGCAGAACTAGGGAGGGGTTGGCAGGGGCCATGCCTTATTTTCAATTTTCTTGGATAATTTTTTACTTTTTTAATAAATATAATGTTCTATTAAATTATTCTATAGCTTTTATTTATAAATACTACATATTATTTTATGCTTTAGTGATGAATTTTGTAATAGCTATAAAAACTTAGATTTTAGAAAGAGAACATTTCTTTACTATTAATTACGAAATTTATTTAAAAACTTTATAAGTTAAGTTAAGACTCTTATCTATCGCAGTGATTATGCATAATCTATAACTTCTGCTTATATGTCTTGTATCTAGGTCAGATTATATTTTGTATTATTTTCATGAATTTGAGGTGATTTGAATCTAAAGAGTCAGATAATTTGGAGAAGATTGAGAAAATATCAGAATTGAATTAGTGATTGGGCCGCGTGATTTGTTGAGCAAAATTTGTGGTTTGAAATGCCTCGATAGCTTTCCAATTTCGGTAGGTTTTTATTAGCAGAAGAGATTTTAGGAGAGTTTAGAGGAGGGAATACATTAATGAGCTATGATTTGAGGGACTTACCTATATTCCTAATGTGACCTATAAAAATTGCTATCTTGTTTTGGCAATGCCCTTACATTTATTTAGAGACTAAAAATCTTGTTTTGAAAAATCTTATATAGCCTCAATTGTGACGCCACAGGGCATTCATGAGAGATTTGATGTGGAACCATGGGGTTTGAGAGCGCTGACTTGACGTGACAACCTCCTAAAGCAGGGCTGCCTATTACTTTAATATATATAATATGAAGGGGCGATGGAGGAGGATTATGGATATTTTTCTTATTAGAGGAGATGATAATTCCCTTCATTTATCGGACTTTTGCAGTAAGGTAGCACTCCATTTGTTGCCAAAAGGTAGCACTCCATTTGTTGCGAACTTAATAAAAATTCATGTAGTTTGTCAATAACATAAGTGTAATTAGTGATTACCCATTAAAAAGTATATCTGACAAGGTAAAATTACAACCTTAGCCTTTATACCCTTTGGAAATAAATTAACCCAAGTGGGTTTACCCCTAATCCAACCCCTTTTTATGTGGATCAGAAAAACGTGACCTGTAATAGAGTTTATGGGTTGGACTTGACAGGTCCAAAATGGGTCGAATTAGGGTCAGTTTAGCAGGTCAAGTCATGCATTGCCAGTGCCACCTCTAATTGCACCACATCAGTCCAAATGGGTCCAATATTTCAAAATGGGCAGAGCAAATGCCTCACCTTTAGGCCAATTAGTTGAATAGAAAATCCAATCCTAGACCTTTCTAAGTTTTTTATCATAAGAACTGAAGGCCAAGGCTTTGTCTTTTGACTGGTTTCTGCTTTCAACCCTTTGCATTGGCAGGGAAAGGCATTATCTACTGTGCTGAAATTGTCTTTTCCTCTTTGGACGGTTCTAATGGAAGAGCATTTTATCTCAGTCAAGTCATTTTAAAGAGCCATCATTTCCTAGAAAACCATATATCCATGCAAGTCTCCCAATATTTTTCACCTCCCAACGTTGGAAAGCCCAACAAGACCAGCAGTCAACAAACAGAGGCCTAGTTTTCATGTCATCCAACCTGTAAATCCTCTCCATCTTCCGAGAGCAGCCCATCTAAAATTTATTTGATGCCCTAAAATCAATCAGTGGGTCCCACCATTGAAATCAAGATTACCAACTCATCCATATCATCAAAGTGTTTAACCTAGAGTAATCCTGAGTTTCAACAGTGGAATTCAACAATGGAGCTCATCTATTGAAATACGAATCGTTCAAAATAAATGCCAGGTATCTTCAAATTTTACAATTGGTGGCTTTGTTCCACTATTGGCTTGATTATTCTATAAAAAAAAACCCGATCAATCTAATTTCATGTATTTCATTATCACATCCTAATCAAACAACCAATCTAACGGTGGAAAAAACCCATATCAACGTATAATTTGAGGATAACTCCCTAACTTGAGATGCGTTTATTTTTTACGGTTCAGTTTTTAACACGTAGGTCCTATTATGGACTTCCACTTCTTTAACCCAGAATTTCTCCAGTCAAAAGAGAGAGGATCTGGATGTTATATTTGGCCAAATTTCACCCCCATCTAGTTATGCCCACCATCACATAAATCAAGTCCCACAAAAACATGGTTTGGTTGCTTTCTATGTGGCCTCAATTCCTGTTCAATCCCCATTGAAGTGAAACCTTCCTCATGCACATTAGAAAGTGGACACTACTTGAAAGGTTTGGATTTGAGAAGTGGGCCCCACTGACAATTTACATGGAGAGAAAAGAAAGGAAGTAGTAAAAATGCATCCTTCAAGTTCAACGTCCCAGGGATCCTTCCTTTATATATTCCTTCCTTCCCGGCGTTTGGACTGCGTCCATTCCTCGTCACAGACACACGGCGTGCCGGCTTGAGCTGCTGGGTCCCACCCAATGCCACCGATGCAACCTCCCCTCTAAATTTCAAGAAACTTCTGCACCTCTCAACCAATCAATCACTTCTCTGAAGATCAGACTTTCAGATTCTCTCTCAGTCCATCCACAGAACTGCCCAAGAGAGAGAGAGAGAGAGACGTGAAGAACATGTCATTCTATGGCATTTGAAGTTACTGGATTTTGTTAGTGGCTCTCAAGAGCATTCAAGGTCCTGGTAGCTGTTCTTGGATGCTTATTCTGAAGTGGAAGTTTCTGGGTTCTGCTTATTTCATCAAGAAAGTAAGTGAAAAGCTTGTTTTTTTTTTTTTTTTTTTTATTCATTGTTTGAAGCATTGCTTCTATGGTTTGTTTTGTGATTGTGGAAATCCTATTGCATGGTTTTTTTGGATGGTTTGTTGGCATTTGTTTAAGGTTTGGTTTATGGTTCTGTTCTTTTCTTTTCTTGGTGCATTGGGTTCTGTTCTTTTTCTGTTAAAAGCATGATGTTATGATTGTGGGGATTGTTTTGATCTGGTTTTGCTCTGCAGTAGAAAAAGCTCAGTCTGTAAGGAATATAATCTTCTATTTATTCGTAGGCCACATTTTTTTTTTTTTTTCAGATGGTTGCTTTAGGTCTTTGATTGAAATTTTGTTTCTGGGGTATTTTTTTGTTACATTAGACGTTTTCGTTTCTATTCTTTTTAACTGTGTTTTCTGTTTGAAGTTTCTGTCTTCATCATATGCTGTGTTTTTGGCCCCCTCTAGTTTTAGTTCATAAGGAAAAGACCCTTTTATAAAAGGGAAAGTTTCAAATGGATTCTAAAGGTTTTGAGACTTTTCAGAAAACTTTCCAATGATCAACCCCTGCCCCCGCTACTTTTTCTCCAAATTATTTTTATAATAACACAATGCCCTTATTAAAAGTTTTTTTTTTCCGTATCCTTTCTCCTTAATTTTCCCCACTTTTATCTTTCCTTTTAAAATGGATAGAGAAGCACGAAAACGAGACTATTAAAATTCGTTTGCTAACCATTCCTACCAAAACGAGTTAGTAGAGGCAATATAAATACTTTTCAATACTCTTTCTCTTGGAACTCCGCAGGAGGAACTCGGCCGACGCACTTTTGATGACATGCATTTTTTCCGGTGCTGAGTTATTCCTCCTGGAATCAAACTTGCTACAAGCTGGCTCTAGTACTATATTAAATTTCGTTAGCTAATAATTCCTACCAAAACCTTGAGGCACTCCTTCTGGTGGAGCTCCCCAGGAGGAACTTGGCCGACGCACTTTTGATGACATGCATTTTTTCTAGTGCTGTTGAGCCATTAACAATGGAGGTATATATACTATTCAATACTCCCCATCGGGTGGAGCCCACATCTCAATAGAAACCTTACCTTATTTTTTAAACAAGGGCATTTGTGTCATTATAAAAAATATTGGGGAAAAAGTCACCTCCAATGGGGGTTGACCACCTGAAAGGATCTACTTTAAAGATGACTGAAAAACTTATCAACTTTTTTGGAATAAGCAATTTCTAGGATCCTTTTTTGAAAACTCACAATATCTTTCAGGTTTATATGAAAATTCTCCCTTTAAAAAAATTTGGAATTTTCTTCTCTTATCTGACACTTGATCTCTCTTTTTCTTGTTTCATTGCAATGCTAAATCTTTTATTTTTGTGATTTAAGACCTTACATTTTGGTTAGTGTTCATGGTACTCTAAATTTTATATGCATGCCTTTGGTGCCCACATTTCAAGCATTTGAAACATTTTTTGCATAGTCAATTGTTAGTTATTCCATGCAGGGCAATATATAAATCAAAGAAGATACACATTTCGTGATATCAACCCCAATTTGTTATCAGTGCTGGTTGCCAATATTGATTTTTCTGATTACTTTTTCACCCCAATGTCAGCATATTTAAACTGATTTGTGTTTAGTTGTACATTTAAATTTAAATTCTTTTTTGAATTTTACACTTTTCACCTCATATTTATCTATTAGCATTTTATATTTTCATATGAATTAGCTTCTAAACAATTTTAAAGTTTGTGCAATTGTTTATGTCTGTCAGGAATCTCCAGGGACTTTCCATGATTGCAGCCATTTTATAGTTACATTGTTACAATTCTGATGATAAAGAGTGTCTTCGAGGTTTATTTAAGCTAGAAAGCTTTGAAATTCAAAAGTGCGTTTTTGTATGTGATGGGGCTTTCTGAGAGGTCTTTGCCTGTCTGCCCAAGAAATCAGCACTGCGCTCGATGGGCTCAGATCTACTTGAAGTATTGTTTTTGTAGTGTCAGAGATGGTCTGTCTTTAACCCTTGGATTGGTGAGTGTCATCAGTTGGGGAGTCGCCGAGGTGCCTCAAATCATTACAAACTATAAAGAAAAATCTACAGAGGGTCTTTCTGTTGCTTTTTTGATGACATGGATAATCGGGTAAATGTCCTCTTCCTCAGTAATTTATAGCTTCTCATTTTATATTAAAATTTTGTTCAATGTTTCAGTGAGTTGGATTTGGAGTTTAATTTTTCTACAAGCTGGTTATTTCTTTGCCAGTATGTTCAATTGTTCTTTCTGTACTTGAATCTCTAGTGGTTGTCCTGTTTTTCCAGGCATCAATATAAGGTCAAAGTTATTTGGTATTTCATTTTAGAGGAAATTATTTCCCCCATGTTAGGTAAAATTGAAGAGATTTAGGGCCCATTTTTTTTTGCATGGAATTGAATTCTAGGAATTCTAAGAAATATTTTCTTATCAAAAGTGGAAAAAATTGGAGAAACAAAGGGGAAGATCCACAAATGGCTGTCAAATAATCTTCCTTTACCTGGCCATTACCCTATCAAATCAATTAATAGGAAAGTCGGGGTTTCATTTACGTCCCCGCTTTATGGCCTTAACCCCGCACCTCTTTTATTTTTCTTAATTGAAACCTAGTGTACCATGAATTCCTAGGAATTGAATTGTATGCAAACAACCCTTACCTTTTCAACGATGGCCAATTTGAATGGCTTGAAACCCAAAATTGACACAAAAGGATTATCCTTTTTTTTTTTGTATGAAGTTAATAGAATTACTTAAGGCAATACAAATACAGAGGAGGCAGATCCACAAAGAGAGAGGATCCAATTCAAAGTAAACAGATACCAAAGCAGTAAACTTTCCATCAAATTGCACAAAAGTATGATCAATTATCTTTTGCCAACTGCAGCCAGCCTCACCATTCAAATCCTAATGAATATGAACAAAAGGCAGGTTGTACCGAAGTCATGAATCTCCTTAATTTGCATCAACAAATAGGTGACTCAGCATGTAGGACTAGCACTGTATTGTTAGTACTTCATGTTAGCTAGTCGGTCTTCTGTTCTGGATGATGAACTAGTCAAGCTTCTGTGGCAGGAGAAAAGGAGATCTCTTCTCAAAAGTTTCCTCTAAATGTTTGGTTTGAAGCAACAATCCCCAAAGAATGAACATAGCAATGTTTAACTGTAGCATCCTGATAAGAAGCTAACCTAATTAGGCTAGGAAAAAGGCTACTGAGAGCATGATCTTCAACCAAAACATCTGACCGCAATCTTATCCCTTTATCATTACCAACCCTGAACCAAATAAGGGAAATGACAAACTCCTTCACAGCTGAAATCCTTTTCGAAAAACCCGAAGACCTTGTATTTGCATAATTTTATCATCCAACCATTCCTATCCATTCTGTATTTTTCAACGTGGTCTTTCTTCGGTAGCCCTTAGGAACAATCTCCACGTGCCAATATCATTTAGCCAAGATTAGTCCATTAACAATCTTCAAGAAGCAATGATACCTTAGACACAGTTTGCGTATCAACTAAATGTCGGTTTTTTTTTCTCCGTTTCCATACCCTGCCAGGGAAAATCTCTTTGACACCTCTCACTTCTCTAACTAACTGAATCTGGACTGTTAAATATTGAAATGAAATGCACAGGTAGATAAATGGACATGATCAATAGTATTTTTCTTTCCTCTCAACAACTGGATCCTGTAGCTTTTTGGACACTCTTCCAGTGCATAAGGAAAGCCCTAGGTAAGAAGAGAGAAACTACGAAACTAATAACCAAAAGTTTTTATGAGATCTCCGATCATTTCCAATTTGGCTTTAGCTCCTATTGGCTTGCTTTTGTAAGATTAATTTTAAGCTTTGATATAAATTGTTGTGCCGTTCACTAACAGCTCGAGCTTTTGGTGTTATTGGTTATTAACACCTTTGAGGTGGCTAAAGAAGATATTTATTCTTGATACCAAAACATCATTCTTAACTTTGTCTCAAAATGACTAGTAAAAATGCTAGAAGAGAGTTTTGACAAGGGCAAGCGGAATTGTAACGTGGTATTTCACAACCAAAAGGTTATGGTTGGGGTAATGTTACCTCAAAAAGAAGTGCTTTCACTTTTTATTTATTTATTTATTTATTTTTAAGATCTTTTGATCAGTAAGAGTAAGTTTTGTTAGGCCTTTCAGTTTCCTACTGCTGAGTTATTTTTTGCAGGACCGCCCCTTTTATATATCATCGTTGCTGGAGAGTTCAACTGATATTTTATTTTGATATGCTAATTTTCAACCCATTTGCTCAAAAAAGTCTTTCTTTAAAGAACTAGCTTATCATTTACTTGTTTTTTGATGCTAAACATGGAATCTACTAAGCCATTATTTAAAAGGGTGCAAGGGGAAATGTCAATGTGAGATTCTCTTATCAATGAAAACTCATTTTTCCCCCTTTCAATTTAAGTTTTGTTTTGCATTGTAGGGTTTTTCTCTGTTGTGGTTTCTCATACTATGGTAACTTCTTGCATGCAGTGATCTTTTCAACCTTTTTGGCTGTAAACTGGAGCCAGCAACTGTAAGTCCCCTTATTCATTTACTGGTTTTTACAAAAGAATCTCTGTGGCCCTATGAACCCTTATTTAATAGTGTAAATGCGTGATTATGGAGCTGCCCCTCGCCACGGCCCCCACCCCCCACAATGTCCTTCCCCATGGTTACATTTTTTACACCTTTATTCATTAAAATTTTCTTTTTTGGAAACATGCTATTTTATATTATCTTCATTGATGATAAACCTGTTTAAATATATGCATATATTAGTTCTCAAGCTTCTCTCCAATATAGAAATAGAGTAAGTATTATTGTGTATTTGCATGTGTCATTCAATGTGATCTTTCATACATGGAAAATCTTGGAGCGGACATATCCATACAGATACATAATGATATTGCAGAAATCCATTTTAAAAAGTTTAGTAATCGGAAAACTCTCACTTGGAATCAGCTAAATGACTCCTTTGATCTGCATCGAAGTTTAATTAGCTCTAGTTAAATATGATAAATGAAAATTATGTTATTTGTTTTATGACAGAAGAAAATACGACATTATTGAAATGGAAACTTAATGATGGCATTGCCAAATTGAAAGTTTTATTAATATATTGAAACCAAACTGCCAAATATGAAGCCATAAACTCATTATAATTATTTATGCTGCTCTACTACAGATCAATTGTATTATTTTCTATTTCTAAATGCCAGACTTGCAAGTTTAGAATGTTTGGACACGGGAGATAATGAGATCTCTTGACTCAGGCTTCATATGAGAGAGAGAGAGAGAGAGCTTCAATGTATGGTAGATATGTTTATTTCTTGGAAGTTAAGTAAATATTTCCAAAAGAATAGAAAAAGGAACAAGACAAGGAGGCTTTGCTCTTATATGGTTAGCCTCCCAAGATGGGCTGAGCAACCTAGCAAGAGCATGCCACGAAAAGAAGGAAAAAGATAAGGGCCCCCAACCAGGCCAGCTCAAACAAAAAGCTTGCATTGAAACAACTTTGTTGCAACATTGAGGGTGTGACTCTTCTAGATAATTAATTGGATGGAAAATCCTAATGAAAGCAAATTTTTTAATCATGGGGGCATCTGTAGAACCAACATAATGGATGCTCTATATATCATCACCACCATCATCAAAGCCTTGTCCCAACTATATTGGGGTCGGCTACATGAATTATGTTTCTCCATTCTGATCTATCCTAAGCAAGGATTTAAAAAACGGACTCGGACTCGGACTCGGCCGAGTCGGTCGAGTCCCATATTTATTATAAAAAAAAAAAAAAAAAAGGAAAAATTTTGTTTCTCCTTTTTTCCATCCAATCCATTCATAATGCCATATATAAAGTTTTACTCTCTTCATTGATCATTCTAATACGTTATTTAAGGATAGAAATATAGAATAATAATAACAAAATCGCAAGCCATTTTATAATTTAATTGCAATTAAAATTTAAAATTTAAAACTAAAAAGTAGAAAATACAATATACATGTTTCCAACTTTCAATATCCACTCTCAAGTCTCAACTCTCAAGTCTCAATTTAGTCAATTATCAAGTCAACTAGTAAGATCAATCATCAAAGATGTAACTAAGCTTCAAATTTCAATTATATTATAGCATATAAAAATGTAAAACCATACCTTAGCTCTTTCTTGTTAAAATTTAAATGCTAATTCCATGTTGAATGCCTTGCGGGTTCTAGATCTTCATCTTCGTTGTTATTTTGACTTTGACGATAGTATTGAGCAACATCAAAATGAAAGAACCCTTGCCCCGCTCTTGGAGTTATAGGACCTTCTCCATAGTTTGATGATGGAGCCATAACTTGAAGTTGAGGATATTCATATGGCGGTTGCACTTGTGGGGGTGTGGCCATAGGTACTAGTAATACTCCATACTGTTGTTGCCCATACCCATGCGAAGGACCACCGTATCCACCATACTGCTGCGGCTGTCCATACTCAGACGAAGGATCATGAAATTGATCTCCATACTGTTGCCCATATCCGTATGAACTATCAGAACTTGTGATCCAAGGGCTTGATGCCATTTGATGCGGCTGAGGATATTCATCCGTTGGCTCACTTCCTTCACCTCTGCCCCACCCACGTGACCCACCAGCAGACTCACTTGGACTATAATATACATTAATGTTGTCATGTCCACCACCACGTCCATCATCACTACCTTCTTATGCCTCCTCGTTCTGGCCCTGTTCACCTCTTTCTTGTGAGCCACTCTTGCTAGAAGATGATGTTTTATATTGTTCATCTTCTTCTTCATAAGTGGCCAACCTTTGGCCTTGTCTTGTCTTTGCATGAGTGCTCTTAGTCTTATCCTTTGACTTTCGCGTGTATTGGAAAGTTGGTTTTGATCTTTCTCTAGCCCCCTCAACACGTTCTGAAGTAGAACGTGTCAACTCTGGACCACAGTTATGATTACGTCCCGAGCCTTGCGATGATGAGGTTGCTACACCCTTATCCTTATCGCGCGCTGATCGCGCTGTAGAAGTAGGCGTAGCAGATTTGGAACTCGGCTGCTGCGGTAGGAAAATGTCCTTCATTCGACTGAAATTCTTCAACATCAGCCATTGCTTCATCGAGGAATGTTGTATCATTTAATACTGGCTCCTCTCTTTCAGCCAACCATTCATCAAGAGGGTCATCTTCCTCAAATATATAATCCAAATTAATTGGTTCGTAGTCGCCATTATCTCTTCTCATCAGATTCCTTGCCCGTAACCTCATGTTGTAATGGACAAAGACCAACTTCTCCAACTTAGCCAGAGTAAGGCAATTACAGGTCTTAATATGTATCAAGCTAAATGTGCTCCAATTCCTTTCACATCCCGAAGATGAGGCTGTTTGGCTCAATATTCTTTTTGCAAAAGATCTTAAATGGAGAACCTCATCACCAAATGTAGCCCACCATTCAGCTGTGTTAAAAGACCAAAACAATAAAATCAATTGTTTGTTATAATTCATAAAAAACTATATTTCATCTAATTTAAGTACTGAAATTTGAGAATAATACCTGGATCCATCTGCTTACGACCCAATATGGCTGCGTCTGATCCAAAATTACCTAGAGCGCCCTTGTAGTTTTTCAACTATAAAAGTTAAGATTTAGAAGTTAGCACTTAGCAGTTAGCACCTTTTTCAAATTTCAACTAATCTGTGAATAATAATGTCATGATATGTGACATCTTTACCGGGTTAAGAATTGTAACTTGATATTGCGCGTTATTTGTCATAGCCTCTAACTTTTTTTCAAGCCACAAAAAACTTCTTCATGGTTAGAAAAGTGTTTGCTATAGAAGCAGCTTGGGTTCAAGTAGTACGCTACATGCCGTGACGTCATTAAGTAATAAGTATTGATTATTAGATTCCAAAATAAAGTAATAAACAATAACTAGTTAGTATTCTATTTATAATAACCATAATAGATGAATAGTCAAAAATTACCTGCCGCATGTATGTCTTGATGCATCTGGTTGTCCCATCGATTATCAATGATTTTCCATATCTTCTTATAATAAATCCCATACTTTCCTCTGGACCTTTGCTCTATAGCTAGCTTTGCTCTATCCATGGCATCATACACAAAGCCCATTGTGGGCTTCGTTTCAGCATCCACTAGTTTCAAAACCAAGACAAGAGGCTCGAATAAGTCAGTAATTCGTTCTGCCTTGTTCCAAAAATCCTCCCCAAGGACAATCTGTTGTACTTTGCGTGCCAAAGGTTGACGTGAAAATTTTGATTTCACATATGCTGTACTGGTCCACATCTGCATTATGTTAGCCTTGGCACGACAAAGACTCTCAAGGGCTAGGAAGTGCGTAGCAAAGCGTGTGATACCGGGCCTCAAAATCTCACGATCCTCGTTCATTTCTCTTAGTAGATCTGTCATGAACTGATGGTTATAGATCAAAGATGTCACCATCTTTCCCTCATCAATAGTCTCACGGACATCATCTAATTTGCCAATGTCCTCCAGCATGAGATCAATACAATGTGCCGCGCATGGCACCCAAATAATACCCTTACCCTTTTCACGCAATTTCTTCGCCGCGGCTTTAAAGTTAGGCGCATTATCTGTCACAATTACAACAACATATTTGTGCCAATTGTTAACCATGGCCAAGGTATCATCAATTAGACTGTACAAATATTCAGCATTCATTCTATGTCTGCTTGTATCTACAGACCTGATAAAACCTGTTCCCGTTACACAGTAAGCCATGAAATTAATAATGTGCCGCCTATTGTTGCTTGTCCACCCATCACACATAAGCGTGCACCCATACTCCTCCCAAGTTTTGAAGTGATCTTCCAAGTATCTCCAATAATTAGAAACTTCCATTTCAAGATACTTTCCGCCAATCTCATAAGCGGATGGAGGTTTAACTCCGGGCCCCACCTCAGCTATAGTATCAACTATGGAGCAATAGTATGGTGAATTAGCAACATTCGGTGGAATCCGATTATAATGGAAGAACTTTGAGATGGCTCTCCCCATTTTCATGGCTCTAACTTTCATATCGTCCATGATAGAGCGCTACTAATCTTTGGTTGTTTTGTACTTTGAGACCGATGTAAGAATGGATCCATTGTCCCTCTCGTTATTGTGTCCCGATAAGGGTCAGGAGGAGCTTTAGAAGAACCAGCCCCAGCCTGTGTTTCATCCTTACGAGCCTGCTCAGAAGCAAATTGTTCACGGCTCTCTCTCAAAGCCCTCCTTAACTCCCTCGCCTCAACATCACCATCACCGTCAGAGTCATCCTCGGAAGTGTCAATCCTCTGCATATTTACAACCCTCTCATCAAATTTTTTCTTCTTTTCTTTCTCATTCTTCTTTTCAAGCAACATGTCTCTCATTTGTTTCCTCACTTCAGTGGGGACATTTGCACATGGTTTAGCCTCCCCTTGTATACCTGCTAGGTGTTGTTTAAATCTGTGGATCCCACCACTGAGAATCTTATGACACCATTTGCATTTGACCTTATGACGGTCTCCTGCAACCATCTCCCCATGTTCCCATCCGGGGTCAACTTCTTTCTCTTTATTTTTTGGGGCCATTTGTGATAGAATCTAACTATCTGAGTGATGGTAATCTGCACAATCATGAAAATCACATTCTTTTAACCAAACAATAGTTGAAATTTCATCTACAAACAACCCACACATGTAATCATCTACTCTACATAATTTAAGAATGTAAAATGCAAAAAATTCATATTATTAATAATTATTTTTACAAGAAAAAGTAAGGAAAATATTATTATTGCACATATATGCATAGATCTAGTGTTAGAACTATAGATCCATGTTATACAAACCCAAAATAATAATTTCATACAAAGAACATAAGTAAATAATAAAAAAAATTCGGATTTCTCATTAATTTTTAAAAAAGTTACATCATAATCATGAAAATCACATTCTTTTAACCAAACTATAGTTGAAATTTCATCTACAAACAACCCACACATGTAATCATCTACTCTACATAATTTAAGAATATAAAATGCAAAAAATCCATATTATTAATAATTATTTTTACAAGAAAAAGTAAGGAAAATATTATTATTGCACATATATGCATAGATCTAGTGTTAGAACTATAGATCCATGTTATACAAACCCAAAATAATAATTTCATACAAAGAACATAAGTAAATAATAAAAAAAAAAATCGGATTTCTCATTATTTTTTTTAAAATTACATCATAATCATGAAAATCACATTCTTTTAACCAAACAATAGTTGAAATTTCATTTACAAACAACCCACACATGTAATCATCTACTCTACATAATTTAAGAATGTAAAATGCAAAAAATCCATATTATTAATAATTATTTTTACAAGAAAAAGTAAGGAAAATATTATTATTGCACATATATGCATAGATCTAGTGTGAGAACCATAGATCCATGTTATACAAACCCAAAATAATAATTTCATACAAAGAACATAAGTAAATAATAAAAAAAAATTCGGATTTCTTAATTTTTTTTTAAAAAAAAGACCCAAAAATTAAAAAAAATGCATTCTTAGAGAAAATAATGATCCTCCAAACCATCTTTAAGCAATATCTTCATCTTAGCATCTTCTCTAAACCATATATGCATGTAGAATCAAGAAAACAAACCTCAAAGTTGAGAAATAAAAAAACCCTCTTTGATGTGAATAGTGGTTGGATTCTTTGGTAGGCTTGATCTTAAAAAATGGATGGATTTGATGATGTTTGATTCTTGAAACACAATTGGAAGTAGTCTCCTTCACTCTCCACAAAGTAGAATAGAAAAAAAAGAGGATTTTAGGGTTTTAAAGCCCCCCACTTCGTCAATGGGGGGACTCGGACGAGTCCCCCTGGTCCTGTACCGAGTCCAGGGGACTCAGCTTGGTCCAGGCCGAGTCCGAGTCGACTCGGCCGAGTTGACTCGGACTCGGCCGATTTTTTATTCCTTGATCCTAAGCCAAATCCTTGGATAAGTTACACTTCTTAAGATCCAGCCTATTACTTCAATCCACGTCCTCTTCGGCCTACTCCTTCCCCTTGGTGGGCCATTGACCTGCATAGAAAAACTTTTCTTTGCCCTTGCTAGTTGACATTAGACATGTCCAAGTCATCTCAAACGGGTTTCTTTGATTTTTTCATCTATTGATGCTTCCCCTAAATGCTTCCGAAAGTGCTTATTTTTTATTTTATCCTTCCTAGTTTTACCACACATCCACCTCAACATTCTCATCTCCACTACACTCATACACTCATTTTGTGCATGTGTTGCTTCTTTTGATTGGCCAATATTCTGCTCCATAGGTCATGGATGCTATATATATGATTAGTTATTCTAACTGATCGTCAAATTCGGAAGCCTTGGGTAATCCAAGGTGGGACCTTTTGGATGTCTTCCAAATAGATTATCAAGAATTTATTCCACTATTTTTTTTTTTTTTGGTAAAAATTATTCCACTACTGTTAATATTGATTATAGACCACCTGATTTAGTGCACACTACATGGCTAGATAATAAATTTTGACAACACGTGAAACATCAAAGGGGAGAGACCCGACAAATGTATGGTTGGGTTCAATGATTGGACCTTACTTTGTGAAATGATGTAACTGTCCGTCGTGGCAATGATTTATGGAATGGCTACCATTTGCCTACTTGTATTTCTTGATAAGGTGCAGGGACATCTTAAGTAGGACAAACAATATGAACTTCCAGTTCCTTGTTTGAGCTTTTCAATTTAATGTTCAATTTAGACTCTGTTTTGTTGGTCATCAGTTGAATGTCTGAATGATTAAGATCATCCCGATCTAAGTGATTATTAGCGATGGGCAAATTGAGGTTGATACTATGTGTCATGACCCTTTATTATACATTGTTTTCTCATTTACTAGTAGCTCGAGCTTTTGGTGTTTCTAGTTACTAACATGGTATTAGTGCCAGGGATCGTACGTTTGACTCCTTGGGAATGTGTTTCTGTCCACGTGTGGGAGGGGCTGTTGGGATCTTTTGATATACATTGTTTTGTCGTTCACTAAGAACTTGAGCTTTTGGTGTTTATAGTTATTAACACTATGAGATGGAGGGTCCACATTAATGACTAGAATTTTAATTGATTATCAAATCCAGATTAATGACTAGAATTTTAATTGATTATCAAACTCACTCATCTATTTTTTTTTCATTGAACAACTATAGATTCTTTTATTTGAAAGTTGACCGAGATTTATCTCAAAAAGAAGAAGAAGAAAAAGAAGAAGAAGAAGAAATATGATACAACAAACACTTCAGGCAGAGACAACACTGTAGAAGCAGACCTTGAAGGCCCAACCTACAGACTCAGGGGTTACAATCCTGTAACTCACCTTATACCATTTAACTATTGCTTCTTATGCAATCATATCTGCTTCTCCATTTGCTTCTCTAAGAAGACGGGCAAAGGAAACTGACAAGTTTTAGATTTAGTCATGTATAGTTCGTCAGATAGAAGAAGACAAACAAAGGAAACCAACAAGTTTAAGATCACATCATGTATAGTTCATCAGTTAGGCTCCCCAGCCTCCATGGAGGTGCAGTAAGTCCCATTTCCTAATCCACAACACAATGAAGTTCCTTCAATGACTTGTGGCTGTTATGGGCATTAACAATGTGGAACTGCTGACTTTGGTGATCAGAATTTGATAAGCAGTGAGGATCTAAGGAACTTCGCTGTTAGAAGCACGGATCAAGCCTTGTACCCCTGTTAAGATCAGATCACTAATTGTTAGATTCAATACTTATTTTAGTAGATGCAATGAGTAAAGCATCTTAATTTGTTTCAACTATGGTGTATTCAGGATGGGTCCCCAGCATTCTTTTCAGGTCTGAATTCTAGAAGTGCTTCAATTGAATAGTCAAGCCTGCAATTAGTAACTAACTGTTAGTAACGTATATTGTGGTCCACGCAATGACTTAACAACTTACTTTTTTTGGGCCATGGTTCCATGGTATATTCAAGATGGGTCCCAGTCAACTTCTGAAGATTGGTTCCCTATTGAACGGTCAGAAGTCTTGTGTTTCCATTTTTACTGGGGTCGCCTTTTTCTTTATTTTAACAATGATGGCTACATGTCTACGTATTTGGTATATTTTCTGGAGACATGTCATTGTCCCTAGCAAAGATTCCAAATAAATAGCCTTCATTATAAAATATAAAGTGAAATTGCGGACCCAGATAGATTGGACCTATGAATATGCCCAGAGTGACAGGGATACAACAAGGGGATGGCATGGACACGGCAAGGACACGGATTTTACATATAAAAAGTGAAATATTTGATACGATATGACACGACACGTTGCCCATTTTGTAGTATCCGTGCGTCATAGGATGGGACAAGGTCACAATGATGATAATTAAATAGCACAACTTTAGCCTATTTTAGTTATAAAACTTTTCTGTAATCTTTAAATGCAAACTAGTGTAGTTATCTGACTTAGCAGGTCAAGAGGAACCAAAAACTCTAGGGCAAGTTCCTCAGGAGATTCTCATACAAGATTTGTGCAAGAAATCAACCAGCTTTTGGTCTCATTGTAGTCTATTTGGCCAAACGGTGCTCTTAACTGGATTCTCAATCCATGTATTTCGAACAAAAGGATAAATATTAATTAATATGGTTTATTAATCAGTTTATATGTAGAATTATGCAATGAACTGAAATACAGTAAAATGATATTCCTGGCACATAATTTCTGTTAAAGTATAAGAGCAAAACACGATTATTCTATTTTACTATAGAAGTGTCAACATCTTTTCTCAAAATCTCATGAATTCTTAATGGAGTAAAAGTAATATCATGGAAGCAATACCTTTTTTTATTATATTTTGTTCCCATTATTTACTAATAAATAACTCTCTAACCTCTATACTCATGAGAAATTATATGATCGATTGATTGTAAACCCCATGGAATGCATAATGTTCTCAGGTTTCAATTTGTAAGGCCATTTATCTTCTATGCAACACTGTGGGCATATACTGCCTTAAAATTACTCAGATTAGAAGACCCTAACCATCCAATATCAGGCCTTTTACATGTTGAATGTTGAAAGTTGCTTCATTTCTTTTTTAAACCGTCTTTTTGGAGGCTATATATCAAATTGTTTAGAGTTTTCCATTGATATGATATTTTGGGGTCTGGTCTATTCACTTTGAGCCCATCTTGATGAGCATCTACTAGATCTCTCTGGTTTTTTTTTATTAGTCAGCTACTAGATCACTTAAGCATGCACCTCACATGTAATCCAAGAATAATTTATGTCTATGGACCAAGGATCAAGTAGTTTATAAGAAGAATGTCACTTTTGATATAGATCTAAACAATTATTTTCAGAAATCAGAATAACTAAATGGATTCATCCTGACTTTTGCAGCTTCCAACACAATATTACATGGCAATGGTATGAGTGGCATAACTCTTTATTTTTTTTTTCCTATCCTTTTTCTTTTTGATTCTTTAGTTGTTGACATATTCTTGAAATGTTTTGCAACGGTTCCCTGATTTGCAGCTGTACATGGTCACGACTGTGATACTAGCGTCACAAACTATATACTACGGTCACATCTATCATCGACTAAAAGCAAATAAAATAGCTGTATTTGATAAGGTTTGCTTTTCATGAATTCGTATTCTTTCTGATCATATTATAGATTCTTATTTTTTTAGTTTAAAATTTACACTACCAAACCATTTCCATAAACAAATTATGCACCATATGAAGCCAAAATAGCTCAACATTTCATGTGCCTCTATCTGTTGAAGGTTTTTTTTTTTCCTTCTCATTTTAATGTTTGCACAAATGGAAGTATATCAATATGTCACGGGGACTTAGTGATATGCATGTTTCCTTAGTACTTGTGTTGTAAATGTGGTTCCCAGTTCTTGATGGTCTGGAATGTTGATCTGATGGGCTCTACACTCTATCCAACTCTTCATGGTTTGAAAATCTCCTTTAGAATGATCCCAACTGTTTTATTGGAAATTTGCAATGGGCAAAGGAAATAAGCATGGGGACAGTATAAAATCAATGTAAACGACCGAAGGGTATGATGAGCCTCTTGAATCAACAATCTGGGACTACTTATGGGCCCCTATTCCAAAATTAAATGTCTGGTAATCTTAAGTCCTGTTTGACATTTATCGCAATCCAATGATACGATAAAAGTTGTCTTGAAGCTATGTGTTTTATCTTTCTTTTTGCAAAGAGCACAGTTTAGTTTGTGGTTTGGTGGTTCTTGCTTGTGATTGCAGGGCTCTAAAGATCAAGTAAAGACAATGACTGGAAATAAGAAAATAGGAGGCAACATTGATGACAGGCAATTTAAAGTCCATGATAATCAGACAAATGGGTCTAGTGTTTCAGTTGAAGGGGTTCACACAACAAGCTCACCTATTCCTGTTGCTTCTGCAGTACTAACTTGTTATGGTTCTCGTGGGAGAGATTTGTACTACACGTAATTGCCTGTTCCTATAGGACTCGTACAACTCCAACAGGGCCAAGATGCTCAGTTTGTCAAGGAGTAACTGGGAATCTTGGTTTTGAAATTATTGAACCTTAGCCTTATGATATTTAACCACATCTAATCACTGAGGTATTTAAGGCTGCATTTGGATGTCCTGTAAAGACAGGTTGGGAGGATGCTTTCCCTCCAAACTTATAACTAGAACTAAATTTTTTTTGGCTGTACTTGAGTTGTTCTGGAAATTATTTTGAAGTCAAAAAGCAGTCTTTATCATTGTACAGTTCCTATTTAACATGCTGCCTCAAAGACACAGTAGCACCATAAGATAATGAGACATTATTTTGAGGAGACATCCAACTGCACCATAAGATGATGAGAAAACTGTGAATATGTGAGATGTAAATATATAGTTACAATGGTCAGGGGAAAAACTCAACTTTTGTTTTCAAGAAGTTTTCTGTTTTTTTCAAGAAGTTTTTTGAAATCAATAAATTGGTCTTCAAAGCTCACCAATCAATCTAAAGCAATCACTGGTTGATATGAAATACCATATCTGAACTATGATTCTTGAAGAAAGCCACTTTGGTCGATTTAAAGTACAAGGCCTGAATTTCATTCAGGAAGCCAATGGTCGGTCCTTGGGTTCATTTTGCTGATTTTTTTTTATTTTTTAATTTTTAAATTTTAGGATGCTGGTGGTTTAATTGACAGAAACCTGCCAATCCACTTGTAGCCCAAGTGGTGAGGCATCTCCCTACCCATAGAGACAACCAGGTTTCGATCAATGTGTCTGACTCTGTTGTATATGGACTCGGTTAGCATGTTTGTGTGGGGGTGTGATTATGAATCAGAGAAAAAAATGACTGAAACTTGCAATAGCAATTTTCAAGGATTGCCACGTAGCCTAGGTTTTAAGTCGTCTGTCTCCAACTTCAGACAATCTCCTAATTTTGCTTTATTCAGTATGGATCTTATTTTGTAATTGACTTTCTTTTACTTCGATTTTCACTGATTTTGAACTGAAACAGGTCAGCAAGATCTCTATCAAGTAGTAGTGCACATCTATCACGCTCACATGAGGCTGGTAGAAATTCCCCTCTTCTCATTTCCAATCAAAATTCCATACAGGAGCCCTTACTTGGTGGGCGTGCCTCTGTGCAATCTACTCCGCCTTCAAAAATTAAAAGCACGCTTTGTATGGTAAGCTTGGAGACAAAAAACATTAAATACGAACATAAATATCTATTCACAAATTTTCAAGTAGACACCTCTCTCTCTCTCTCTCTCACACACACACACACGCGCGCGCGCGCACGCACGCAGCAGCACGCACACAAATACAAATACACACTTTCTAATATGTGTGTATTTGTTGAGATATATGTATATATGAGGTTTATTCAGATGAGAACCATCTGCATATAATAACCATGCAAACATGCCATGGGGCCCACTTGGGCCATGCTAATCATGGGGAGGGGAGATGGAAGGATATTGCAACAGGAACTAATAGCGTACAAAATATCAATCTCATTAGATCATCTATGCCCCTCAAATTAATGATTTTAAAATTCCTCATTTTTTTGGATTTGAGTCCAAAGTGAGTAATAGTTGTATGTGTCAAATTTGGACTTGTGAGTTGAGGCAGTTTGTATGGGGTACCTCTCCTGATCAAAGATGGGCCAGGTGGCCAAAAGAATAGGGTAGGGTAGACTTCATTTTCAAAAAAATAAAAGGGTAGACTGCACAGTTCTTGTGTAGACAAGTCGGACCCGAATATTTTTGGTGTATTTATTTAGCAATGCTGCACGATACTCAACCATTGTCCCTTAGAAAATGGCCACTTCCTGTGGTACCCACTTGGATGCGTGACAACCAAAGGTAGGGGGATGTAAAGGTTTGGATGTAGAAATGATATAGCAGTTTGGATGTAGATTATGGGTTTGTGAAATATACTAAGGGCAAGCAAATGATCGTAGCCATGAGTATTGAGTTCTCACAAGTTTAATGGCTATACTTCGTGTGAACTTATTGTGGTAAAACTGAATGGTGGCTAATGATCAATTCAGTTTCAATTAGGATTTGTGCCAAATCAAAGATGGAAGTGCTTGTGGAGAGATTGGTTTGATCATAAGTGGGCACTCTATATGAAAACAAAAAAGAGTGCAAAAAAAAAAAAGGCATATTGGAGAATTTGCCAGAGACAGATGCATGCATGCATGCACACTTGATAAATGATTTGATACTATTGTATTGACCTCATGATGTTATTGAGTCATTTACATGCATATGAGACCCACTTATATTCAGGATGAACTCTTGGATCTCAACCTACTAGTATGACAGGTAATGAGCTTGAAAATCACCTGTAGAAGAGTTATATTCATTGTTGGATTAAACAACACCTTCAATCAATGGGGTTCAATCGATAATGAACATAACTCTGGTAGAGCTGACTTTTTAGGCTAATTACCTAGGATGGGGTGGGCTGAGATCCAAAGATTTGTTGCCTTCATTGGCACATCCATTGTATTGATGACTTAGCCTAAGTGTACAAATGATAAGGTTGATTTTGTGTGTGTGTGTGTGTGTGTGAGAGAGAGAGAGAGAGAGAGAGAGAGAGAGAGAGAGAGAGAGAGAGAGAGCATTGATCTCCAGGAGACACATGCAACACACAAATATATGGCATCGCTCTCAAATCTACCATGAGCAAAATCCACCAGGCGACAATTTGGGTGTGATTTCAATTCAAAATAGGGTACTGGGTGTGTGGGTGGGCCCAATCTAGTGGGGTACACTCCACAGGGGTTGTTGCTCTATGGGTAATGTCATCTAGGGGATCGTCTTTTTTTATTTGGTGGGGAGTGGGGAGGGGTGCGCATGGAGCTACATTGCTCAACAAATCACTGTTGAGTTATATTCATTGTTGGATTAAACAACACCTTCAATCAATGGGGGATGATTTTCCCTATGTAATGGTTCAATCGATAATGAACATAACTCTGGTAGAGCTGACTTTTTAGGCTAATTACCTAGGATGGGGTGGGCTGAGATCCAAAGATTTGTTGCCTTCATTGGCACATCCATTGTATTGATGACTTAGCCTAAGCGTACAAATGATAAGGTCGATTTTGTGTGTGTGTGTGTGTGTGTGAGAGAGAGAGAGAGAGAGAGAGAGAGAGAGAGAGAGAGAGAGAGAGAGAGAGCATTGATCTCCAGGACGACACATGCAACACACAAATATATGGCATCGCTCTCAAATCTACCATGAGCAAAATCCACCAGGCGACAATTTGGGTGTGATTTCAATTCAAAATAGGGTACTGGGTGTGTGGGTGGCCCCAATCAAGTGGGGTGCACTCCACAGGGGTTGTTGCTCTATGGGTAATGTCATCTAGGGGATCGTCTTTTTTTATTTGGTGGGGAGTGGGGAGGGGTGCGCGTGGAGCTACATTGCTCAACAAATCACTAGTGGATACACACATATACTCATAAATCCCTTATAGTAAACAATTTTTATAGGGCAGTTGTTCATCACACATTGTTTGCACTAAGGGATGAACCTAGTTATGTGGCTCATAGTTATTAGAATCCTACGATTTGTATGCCGAATTTTAAGGAAAACGATTCATATCTATGCAACAAATACCATTTACAGATGAATCTTAGGATTCGGGTGTGAATCTCAGATGCGGTCTAGGCTCAAGCACATTGTTTGGGCCGCTTGGTCCACTTAAGT
The DNA here is from genome assembly GCA_029852735.1 of Persea americana. Lineage (NCBI taxonomy): Eukaryota > Viridiplantae > Streptophyta > Magnoliopsida > Laurales > Lauraceae > Persea > Persea americana. The sequence goes on along the minus strand of CM056811.1, from coordinate 15,839,500 downwards.
TCAAATACCTCCCAGCCTGTTGAATTGACATAAGCCCAAAGTTGACACCGTTGTATTGAAATCCAAAAAATAATGCCTTAGAAAACATTAAGCTTGAGGGGCATAGATCAAGGGCTAAGGATGATATAAAGGGGTTGATATTTTACTCTTCTCTACTTCTCATTGAGATGATTCCACCCCCCCTCTCCACTATTGGAATGGCAATATGTATGCGAACGGTTCTAACTAGTCACCAAAATAAAACTGTGCGTGTGTACAGAAATATTTAAGTGAGGACTGTCCACGTGGTTCTTTTGCACGGTCCACCCTATTTTTTGGGCTACTGATCAAGTTATCCCCTCACACACTCAAACCCCAATCCCACCCTTCTGAATCATCACGAGTCTAAATTTGTTGCTCATCCAATTGTTGGTTACCACTGGACTGAAATCAAAACAAAAAAAAGGAAAAATCATTCTTTCTAAAATCATTAAATTTGAGGGCCATAGATCTAGGGTTTAGGATGATTTGATGGAGTCGATATTTACTTACTTTTTGGTCTCATTGAGATCTTTTCGTCCTCCACTCCCCTGTGATTGGCATGGCCTCAGGTGGGCCTCATAAATGAGTTTCCAGGATACTATGTGTGCATAGTTCCCACTAGAATAAAACTACAGAGAGAGAGAGAGAGAGAGAGAGAGAGAGAGAGAGAGAGAGAGAGAGAGAGAGAGGAGTTATTTGCAAATTGTACTGCATTTACTGTGTGGGTGGTCGCACCCATGTCAATGGGAAGGGGGGTTTTAAGGACAAGGGGAGATTGAAAGTAGGATGGCCTAAATGCCATCTTGGTCAAATCATGATACTATTGACTCCATCGCTTGAAAGATATAATTCTTTCAAAGAAGGTTGGTGTGTGAATCTTGCCAAAATGATGACCGATGGGTCACTGGGTCAGGCACTGGTTCTAGTAGGCCAATCACACATACAAGAGCACTATCTCATGCATATATAAAATATGGATCATATGCATGTGTTTAAAAGGTGGCATGATATTGATTTTAAAAAAAATGTTGTCTTGTTACCATTAAAAAAATCAAAGACAAATTACAAAATTTCCCTCTTTTTTTCACTATTTGGTTGACAGGTATCTGTTATGACGTTCTTCCTTTTTGGCTTTAATCTCCACCTTTCTATGAATAATAGGTCCAATTTGGACTTAAGGAAACCACGCCAAGGAGTCATTATTCATGTAGCGCGAAAGCTTTTACAGGCAAGAAACTTGAAATTTTGTCACTATGTATTAGTAAATGCTTTTTTTTTTTTTTTTTCTGTATTTAAGGTGTGTTTGGATGTGTTCCACATTGCAGTCATTTTGAAAAATGTATTGTTAGCATAATGTTGTCGTGTGTTTGTTGCTGTAGCAGGTTAATGGTTTTGTTCACCTCTTCTTTTCTTCTCAGTCAAGTCTTGTAAATCCTCTACAGTATATTTCTCATACTGTATGTTGGTGGAATGAAAGTCTTTCTTAACCTCTTAAATGTATACACATCAACACTACTTGTTCTAATTTTTTTTTTTGCATCAAACTGTATAGTGCTGACAATATATTGAACTGCTTGCAACTTGTGACAAGTCTTAATGCCATATTTTGGAAATATTAATGATTGAGAATGTTAATGTGAATCTAAATCATCACTAATCTTGGATAATTAAACTCTGCATAGATTATGAATGGGTGTGATTCTTTCATCATTATTTTAGATTTTCCATTTAAAGATATTTTAACTTTTGCCTCATTGGATTTTGTTTTATGAGGCCATGTTCAGGATGATAGCAGGTCATCATTTGGACAAGGAACAGATGGCAGCAGTGGCATGGGAACCTATTTGGGTTGGGCAATGGCAGCCATTTACATGGGTGGACGACTTCCCCAGATTTGCTTAAATGTAAGATTTATCTTGATGTTGCAGCAATTGAACTCATATCAACTGTTGAAATATGTTGTCAATCATAGTGCAATGCATATAGAACCAGTTTCTCATCTCTTAAGCGACCCAATATGATCAAGTTGTTAATGTGTTGGGTTCCTTCATACTTTCTTTCAATTTATCAACCATCTCACTAGATATGATTTTCTCATTACTAATCCTCATCATGCAAATCTTCCCTCCCACGATGTACACAAAATGTGGAGTTTTTACTTTGCCATAACCACTTGCCTCATCATCCATTCAGTCACTAGCATTTCAGATCTTTCAATACTGTACAACTAATTCTCCTTTACAACTATCGTCATAGTTTTTACCCTTTCAATTTAGATGGGTAGGGATACATTGGCCCCACGATATGCTCAAACAATAATTCTGTGGAAGGCATCATTGCCACACAATGCATACAAAGACACATTCATGAGAGAGAGAGAGAGAGAGAGAGAGAGAGAGAGAGAGAGCAGCGCGATAAGAGCTTATCCCTGGGGCTAACATAATATAACCCAATTGAGACATTGTAAAATAGGCTAAACTTCTCTTAATGTCTCTTTGAGCAAGTGCTAAAGTAGCTTCTTATAGTACCGTTATTACACCTATCAAAGAAATGAGATTCACTGAGCAGAAGAAATCGAGCAACAAGAAAAATGCCTGCTGCTACCATAGTAGCAGCATGGATAAGAGCCGAAATAGGGGAGAGAGCATTTTTGACACATCTATTTGTGATAGAATTGCATTAGTTAATGTTTGAAAATCAGGCATGCACCAATGGTGACTGTACCCCTGGCATGGCCTGAATCTTGGATGTGAGTGTAAACTGTAAACACAAATTTTAAAGAATCCCTAGGCCCCTTTTACAGTCTCAAATCGAATGACATAGCACGTCTTTTCAGATTTAGAATTTGAAATCCAATTCTTCAGGTTCTTCAAGTTCTCAGTCTTCTTCTTGGATGTTTTTGAATTCTTTGGGGATGCTTTTAGTAATGAATTGTTTGCCTTGGATGTGCTCCCCATCCCTCTTTATAGGGTGTGTCTCTAGGGAGGTAGGATGGCAATAGAAAGGAATTTAGGGGCGTTTCATAAATGAAGCATGTTGCCAACTGTTATTAAAAAGACACGCCTGCCAAGTTGCACTGGCTACTGGATGCTGCCCTTGGCACCGCCTCTGGCGTTGTTGCCTGTAGAGAAATAGCATTATTTATAGTTTTTTATATAGTTTAATGGCATATGTATAATTACAAATACATGCAGGGATCTCTATGTAATTACACACTTCTCAATCAAATAGAAGGACTGAAGTCACCCAAGGTTTTTTGGTTGACTCTCTTCTCCCCCCAAAACTTTCTTTTTTCATTTTTTTCTTTCCTTTTCTTCTTCTTCTTCTTCATGAGAACAATTTCTCCCACTACCCTTTCCGCTGGAACACTGAATGGAGAGCCAATAGACTGCCCCCATGTAAGAGTTTTTTACTCTCATTTCTCCTAGAGTGCCTCCTTGATGACCCCCTTCGTATTTTGTGCCTGGATCTTTGGAACATGCAAATTTTTAAAGAGAGCTGTTGTCAAAATGTCCTGAATTCCCACAAGCCTGCGAGCAGGGAAGATAAGGAGACATAAAAGAAACTGTATTCTTTGGCCATGGAAGAAGCCTCTACATTTTGTGGACCAGGCAATGAAGTTAAGCCAAATGGTCACCTCGCCTAAATGGCACTAAATCTGAAACTTTTGATGCCTCCGGGAAGTACCACAATGGAACTGTGTAGTGAATTGGACTAGCATTCTTCCAATTCATTGATAGAAAATATGGACTAGCATTCCCCTTTAATATTACCCATTGCAATTGTATACTTGGAAATGGTGATCACATGATTTTGTTGTTTTGCATAAACTTCCAACTATATATATATTACATGCATTTAATATTATTTTTTTCAATATGAATCAATATTGCATGGTTGATGATTAATATTGATTTAATGTTTTTGCAGATTAGAAGGGGAAATGTTGAGGTAACTCTTTCCACCTTGTACTTCTAGAGGTCTATTATGTCTTCCATCGAAGTGAAATCCACTTTTTCCTTGACAGCGTCTTATTTTCCATAAGTGTAAAATGTTTCTAAGGGCCAATTTTGTTGGTACTAAATTCAAAGGAATTCTAAGCAATCCCTTCCTATCAAAGGGGCTAAATTGAAGGAATAAAGGTTGGGTTTAACAAAGGGCTTCACTAGAGCCCATTTTACTATGAATTCCTAGGAATTCAACACAAAACCAGGTAATGATCACTAATAAATCCTGCTTTTATTGTTTAAGAAACTAATAACATTTCGACAGATGTGAGTAGATGGATGATGTCCTGTCTACCAGATTTTTTAACGAGTTGCATAAAATACTGGTTAAGATAAAAAGATATTGTCCAACTTCTAGAGACAGCATAAAATTGATAGGCTTTAAATTTCCAATTGGGTTGATTTTTGGTTCATTATCCACCTGCTGTGGCCCATCACTCTGGGTCATTGACCCACTTGAACATCAGTGTCATTGTAATTGCTGCAGCATTACCCTTCGTTCCTCTTTCATCAAGTAACTGTGAAACCTAAGATCTCAAACCCCCCTCCCCACTCCACGCCACGCCAAAAAAAAAACCCACCCACCCACAACTACCCACTTCACTGGTCAATGAAACAGCAGCGCTAAATGCAACAAAAGTAAAATGAAATTCACCAGAACCAAGTCATGCCATAGGAAAACTGAATGGGACAACAATGCTAAACTGAATAGCTATAAATGGCATTATCGACATTGATTTTCATCCAAAGCCTCCTTTACAATGAAAATGGTACCTACATTTCAAAGCCATTGCAAAGTAGGAGGGCTTCTGTTTTTTCTCGAACACAATTATGAAAATGACAATATGCAGTACAAATTGCCTCCTTGATCTTATTAAAGGGCACGTTTGGTATTGAAATCATCAGGGAAAGGATTCCCACTTTCCACAGTATAAAAAAAAATCCATGTTTGGTAAGTACAAATCTTGGATGATTTTGGTGGCTTCAAATCTTTGCTACTAAGGATTTTGTCATCCGACCACCCCCCTTCAGATCTCCAAATCCTTGGGTCAAAATCTTAGCCCTGTGATTTACGAACTTTAACGCCGTCTTGCATTTGCTTTCCCGTGAAATGGTCTCTTTCGAACAGCTCTCAGCTTCAGTCTGATGGCCGAACCCTTTGAAACGAGTTTAGCAAAGCCTCTCTCAGTCTCTCGTCATCTCCATATTTCAGCAGAGCCTCTCTCTTTCTCTCTTCATCTCAATCTAAGGTACGCTCTTTCACATCTCTCTCTCTCTCATCTGCCACTCATCTAAATCTGTCTTGCTTCATCTCTGCAGATCCCTATCTCTCATATCTCTCATCTTCAACTCATGTGAATCCGTCTCCCCCCTCTCTGCAAATCTTCGCTACTAAGGAATGTAGTTTGATTAGTGGTGGCATTTTGAATCTCATCCTGAGAATGCAATTTGATTAGTGGATAAGAAGTGGGACCCATCAGTTCAATCATGCCCACACTTGTCATAAGGGTTTTAGTTTGTTCAACATCATGAAGTGCGTCCCATCAGTTCAATCATACACAATTGTAATAAGGGATCTTAGTTTGTAAAATATCATGAAGTGGGGCCCCATTTGTTATCATTGCACATCATGGTCATGGCTAACTGTGAAAGAACTCATATTAGGTGGACTGACTGCCTATTTTCCACGGATTTTCGTGTCTAGCTTAGAGCCAAACGTGGATTGATGAAATTCTCAATCATTTCACAGTTCCAATCAAAAGTGGAATGTGATGAATCCTCCGCTACACAAATCCTTCGTAAGGATTCTCCTTTTCCAGGGGCAGTGAGAAATCCTCGGATTTACGGATTTCTCACTTGTTACCAAACGTGCCCAAAGTGTTGTACTGTGAGCATTGCTACCTAAAATAACACATGTTTGATATAATCCTCTCTCTCTCTCTCTCTCTCATTGTAAATATTATGCAGAACTCATCAAGGGCATTCTAGTTAGGCCTTTTATTTTAATTATTATTTATTTAAGACTCTTATCAATAACTATAATTCAAGCACCAAGCATTGCAGATCCTTACCATTACAAAATCTCACTATTAGAAATAAATAATTAAAAATGAAATTATCCACATCGTGTCTGGCCCTAATCTACACACTTCAAAAGCTGACAACATTTCAAAGCTGCTGATTAGATAATGCAAACTTGAAGGTTTTCGTTATCCCAATACAACTATGAAAATGAAATGTGCATATTTGATTTTCAAGTGGTATTGTGAGGATCCACCGCATATAGTTTTTGTTTCTTTTCTATTTTGTTTTTTTGATGAATGCTACTGTAGCATTCTAGTTATTGAATGCAACCCGCCCTTCTCTCTCTCTCTCTCTCTCTCTCTCTCTCTCTCTCTCTCTCTCTCTCTCTCTCTCCGCTAGATGGAGGACTCGAACCATGGTTTGAAATTCCAGTCAGCATTAGGTCGACAAATTCGAGTCTGGTTGTGATGCAACCTAGGGTTAAGGATGCAAGTGCCGGAGCACAATTAGGGTTCCGAAGAAGAAACAGTCTCCAACGAAAAACCCACGCAGGGAAATTTTATTAACTCCAATAATCTCTGAGATTACCAATCTACAATGTCATATTTATAAGAAAAGAAGCTTAAGGGCTAAGAAAGCAATCTTAATCAAACTAGGAAACCAAATAATAATCCTATTAGAAACTAATCCTAAATGCAACTTCTTAAATAAAATTAGAAACTAATAACAATTACTAAAAATTCCTCAACTTGCTTGGGTCCCACAATTGGACCACGGGACTTGCTCCAACGGACAGCTATTGCTGCATCAGGTTGGGTGCTTGCACCAAGTAGGCATCATTTGTTACATGTCAATACACAACTGTAGTTGTAGCTCACCTAGTTGGGACGTTATATTGATAGACGTAGGGTGCGTGGGTTCAATTCTGCCTTCTGACCAAAAATCATACTTTTGCTCTTTATATTTTCTTTTTACAGATAGGACCTTATATTTTGACATAGCCTTAAAAACGCCTTATATTTTATGTATTTACTAAAATATCCCTTGACTAATAGTGAAACTGCACAAAAGGTAACTATACCCTCTCTATTTTTTTTTTTCTGCCAAATATCCCATTAAGAAAAACTCAAATGGCTTTTTTCTTATGTGAAAAGATGAAACTGACTTTGAGGACCAAAAATCAAAGGGTAGACTCTCCATTTATTTCTTACAAATTTATCCTTAAGAAAAATGACTTCTCCTATTAGTTACAATATAAAAAGATAAATTTTCCCTGAAGTTTTGAGGACAAAAAAACAAAGGCTAAGATCATTTGAATGTCTTGATATTACGTATTTTCTAATCCAGATCTAAGCCTTTCAGTCGCCTTGCTCCTTAGTCTTCATGCATCTAACTTGAGTTAGTGAAATTTGCTTAGCTTAAATAAAGGATATTTTTTCATTTATTCATAATAACTAGCAGTCATATCATATGTTACACCATCAACATTTATTGCTCAATAACACTAAACATCAATATATTTGAGATAGTAGTTTTCTATTGTTTTCTTTTTTTCTTTAATATTTTGAATTTTTTAATACTTTTTGGGACTGGCGCAGCTACACTGTTCCGACATGGACTGGCACGGACTCATCCTGGTCCCGACTGGCATCGTAACTGGCACCAAATTTAGAACCATGACTTTAACTCAAGCACTCACCAACTCATCCCTATTTCCCTAACCAGCTGACCTATAGCCAGGGACTATTGGTTTCCTTTTTATTTTTTGCCAGGAATGTGAGAAGGCCCATATTTTTTACAGTGTTTGTGAGCAATTCATTTTTAATACTAAAGAATGAATTTATACGCTGAATATTCTTTATTGGTTTTATGCAGGGTTTGAATCCATTAATGTTCATCTTTGCTTTAGTTGGAAACATAACATATGTGGGAAGGTAACTGTCAATTTCACATGTTTTCTTGGCTTGCTTTAATTTTAGATGTTTTTTACTACCACAGTGCCACGCACTTTGGGAAAGTGATCCAGTCGGTTATATTCTTGCATCCGGTTCTAGACCTACCTAAAATGAATATATCATTTGATGGATGTAACTCTATAATATTAATATATATTTCTATTGATGCAGCATACTCGTGAGTAGCTTGGATTGGTCTAAACTCAAACCAAATCTGCCCTGGCTAGTGGATGCTGGAGGTTGCATTCTTCTGGATTCTTTTGTATCCTTGACTCTTGAGCACTCTATTTCATAACCATTTTAGACAAGTTAGTAACTAACTCGACTGATGTATGAAGTTATAAAAGATCAAAATCTTTTTTATATGATAGGCTTGTCATCATTTAATAAATTTTCCATTGTTTACTTACATGTGCATTGGTTCTGAATCATTCATTTTAGTGAGTTGTGGACGGTCTTCAATCATCAATTCATCATCATCAAAGCCTTGTCCTAACTATTTTGGGTTAGCTACATGAATTCTATTTCTAAATTCTAATCTACACTGTGCCAAATCCTCAGATAGGTTGCACTTTTTCAGATCTATCCTTACTACTTCCATCCATGTCCTATTAGGCCTACCACTTTTCCATCCATGGTCTGTACCTCTCCAATTTAAATAGGCTGCTTGATTTTAATAGCCAGGTAGAATGTTGAACGGTGTTCACCCGTTTCTTAGCCATCAATTTGTAAACTATATATATAATTCTTTCGGTTCGATGGAGAAGATATTTCAGCCAGTATGATTTATAGGGTAAAACTTTATCTACACCAGTGGTCTAGTAATCTTGTAAACAGGACCATGAGCATATAGGATGAAGAGACAATGGTCTAGGACTAGATCTTATCCATCATCATCATCATCATCATAATCATCATCATCATCATCATTATACATTTTCCATTTTAGGCGACACAAACTCACAAACCACTCCCCCTTTCCCCCATCCCCACAGCACACACACAACACCATGTCTATAACCAGCTGAGCAACAATCAATGACATTAGTGCTTTTCCTAATACTTGACCATTTATCTGGTGGACCGTACCATCGGTACCTTAGTCATTCCCCAGACCTCAATTTAGGGCTAGAATATTTTTGAATATTTATGTATTTAATTTCCATGACTTTTCTTGAATTTATGAGGATATTATACTTGTCTTGGATATTGTATATAAATACCCTATATTTGTTGAAATATAAGAATATTATATGTGCATGATTACTATTATTGTTATTTTTATTTTATTACGATAATAATTATCTTGATATTTATTAATTGATATCCTGGTTCTCCTAGGTAGGCACAAGGGAGTCATTTGGACAACTGAAGAAAATAAGGTTTATTTCAGTGGGTACCACTCTGAATAAGCCCATGTGGCTTAGCCCATATTTTGAAGATTTAGATATGGAAACCATAGGGAACCCACAGGTGTCTTAAGGGGTTTTGGGTAGGACGCAGTGGTTCAAGTGTTCAACCCATATTTATCAAATCCAAGTAGGAACCTAGTGGGACCTTTATGTTCCAATAGGATCAGCTTTCACCGCATCTTGGTAGGACCCAATCGTCATCAACTAATAGGATTGAGTCTTTATATGTCAGTGTTGGGACCCTTATTTCGATTATTAGAATCTGAATTGGAAAGAGTGGACCATGCACTTAATTCCCTATTCGGAGGTCCCAAATGTTAAGTAGTTGTCTGTGCAATTTCCTATCACCAATTGGTTTTGGGATTACTCTAGCAACTTTGTCATGATATCAGAGTCATAGGTCTTGAGTTCGAAACCACATAGGGCAAAAACGCCCATGCCACATTGTGTGTTTGTGCGGGCACAAGTGCGTAGGGTAAAAAGGCCCCATGCTGCGTTATGGTCTTATGCGGGCGTGTGCGCCTCGGATCCGGGTGGTGTCCCACCCGAGGGGGGGGGGGGGGGGGGGTGTTAAGTAGTTGTTTGTGCAATTTTCTTTCACCAATTGGTTTTGGGATTACTGGCTAGCAACTTTGTCACCAAAGACCTATGCACGAATCCTATTTCGCTAGTTTATTTAATGACTAAGAGACCTCCTTTGGCTTATTCCTCTTCTTCTTCAAAACTTTAAATAAACTAGCAGCAACGATTAGAATCTGAGTTTGAGTTGTAGTATGCTATCTGATGTGTCTATTTGTAGTATGCTATTTGATGATCCGCGTGGTGTCCCACCCGAGGTGGGGGGGGGGGGGGGGGGTGTTAAGTAGTTGTTTGTGCAATTTTCTATTACCAATTGGTTTTGGGATTACTGGCTAGCAACTTTGTCACCAATGACCTGTGCACGAATCCTATTTTGCTAGTTTATTTAATGACTAAGAGACCTCCTTTGGCTTATTCCTCTTCTTCTTCAAATCTTTAAATAAACTAGCAACAACGATTAGAATCTGAGTTTGAGTTGTAGTATGCTATCTGATGTGTCTATTTGCAAGCATGAGGTAGGCACTCGTATCTAGAAATGAAATCCTTCCGGCGTGCTCCTTTTGAAGTCTCTCTCTCAGGAAGTGGAAGATGCTTCCGGGGAAGGCCCACTAGCTCGCTTGTTTGGAGGGCTTTAGCACCCCCGAAGGTGGAGGTTTTTTGTTAGCTTGTTGTGTCGGGCAAGGTGTCAATGGTGGACAATCTTAGGTGGTGCTTGTCATCTGAGGCCATTTTTTACTTTTGTCTACTTTGTGGGATTCCTGAAGAAGCAGTATATCATCCTTCCTTCATTGTCAATTGTCCTATGCTTTGTGATACTGCTTCCTAGCTAAAGTGTGGTATCTTGAGGTGTTTGCCTGTGAATTTGCCAAGGTCAACCTTGGCTATCATATTGTTACCAAGGCCAAAAGTTGGTAGCCTCTTCAATGAGGGGTCTTGAAGTTTAATGTCCATGGGACAGTTGGGCCCTGTGGGAATTGGAGGGGTTCTCTGAAATAGTGTAACGTATATAATTTTAGAAATGTTGGCACGATGGAGAGTACAATGAGTGGATGTTTTGGCTATTTTGAAGGCGCTTTGAATTTTTCTGACCAACTTTCATGCAAAGTTGGTTGTGGAGAGCGATTCAACGAATGCAATCACTTGGGTTTCCTTTCCTATGGTAGCCTGTTGGGGGTGCCAGTTTTATTTTAATGAAATCAAGTCTGTGTTTCCATATTCAAGTGGAATTCAAGCATCTTCAGCTCTCGGTCAACACATTTGGAGACTCTTTAGCAAAGCAAGGAATGGGCAGATCTTCTCCCTTTGTTGTTTGTTCTTTGTAATGTGGTTTCTAGGATTCGATATAATGCTTTTATACCGTGACCTCATCTTGTAGGCTGGCTGTTTTTAGGTTATTTCTTGCATCTATCTTTCTCTTTTAATCAAATCATTCCTTATGATAAAAAAAAAAATCAGATAGTCCTAATCATCTAGATAACTAGTGGGGTTTAGAACAGTTACTCAAAAAAAGTAAAGAAGGTAAAGAAGTCCCTGTTCTTGTAGTGTTTTCATTTTTTGTTTGTATACTTTTTTTTGGGAGTTCAATACCAGTGTTTATTATCTGATGCACTAACTGCATTCAATTGCCAGAAACAACTGTAAATCTTGGTTCTCTACAATTTATGAGTAATTTTTCTTTAAAAAGTGAAATGAAATCTTAACAACTTTCACAGATAGTTCTTCAATTTATGTACTTCCGCTGTAGGAGACACAAGGATTCCAAAAGCAGTTATGATCATGTTGGTGCAGAATAGATGCAAAATTAATTTGCAGCTGACTTCTGGGAGGTACGGTGACTCTTTTCTTGATATCCTCCTCATTTTCTATGTTAGGAACTTCTTTAGCTGAATACCGTATCGAATAATGTGTTAGAATTGTAGATGATTTATAAATTTTATCTTCTTCTGACGAAGTTTATATGTAGGACAAATGCATGTCTAGCACATTTATGATGTATGGCTCTTTTTTTTCTCTTCTTCTGTAACAGCAATGGTTTAATTGCTCAAATAATATTATTATATATTCTTATGGCCTGTGGTGGAGGAATCTTCAACAGGACTTCCAGGTTATCTGTCATTTCAATAAATAAATAAAAAACCTGTCGGATTCAATGTTTGATAGATGGAACCTTTAAAAGAAGTTCCAGAATCCCATATCCTCATTCTTAAATGAAGATACCATCTTGTCAATTGGAGTATAATTCCATCTTAGTTCCTTTTTGGTGGCTCGCCTAATCCCCTTTCTGGTATGCTAACAAATGTACCTTTCCACTATTGTTGTTATCTTTTTACATTTAGACAACATTAAATCATTTTCTTAATGTTTTTTTTTTTTTATTTATACATTCTACATGTAGTTTTGAAGTGGTGGAGCATCACATATACTCATCCAGGCTTTGTGGCCCTCAAGGAAATGGTCAAAATGTTAACAGTGTGGTGCAGTTCACATGTTAACCAAAGAACTGTGTGCCTGTAGGCCATAACCACCATTTTTGCTTCCTTTCCCATGCAAACAATTTAGTGAGCCTCTTGGAGACTAAGATAAGAAAGCCCAACCAATAATTGGTACATGTCATCCGTTGTGATCATTGACTGATCGAATAGCTGTATTTACCATTACCAAATTGTGTACTTTCATATTTAATGGAAAGTGCTTGGTATTTTTGCATTGCTCAACCTTAAAATTGGAGTTTATCAGCCATCGGGTGCTATGTATCCTTTTACTGATTATTTAATTCATTTTCGCCAGTGTACTTTTCAAATCTTTCTATGAATTGTGCGGGGAGTTATATAGAAGTTCCTCTCATGCACTCCAGCAGATTTTGTGGCTGTTGAGGGTTGAATTGATTGTGTTGTTTATATAGGGATTGTAGGAGTGGTTTGTTTCTCCACTGCTGGGAGCCTGGGAGAGATTGTTCCTGTCTGTTGATCTTGTCATGAGCATTGGTTAACTGGAACTGCAATGTCTTCTTTATCTTGTTTCATGAACTACACTTTGTCCGACTACAAGGTCTTGGATGCAATTGGATGTATCCAATCACGGTCTCTTTGAATATTTTTGAAAGATGGATGATTAATCATTTTCCCCACTTCTCTGACCTTTCTGCTCCAGATCAATATAGGTGATAAATGATAATATTTTGGGTTAGAAAACACAGAAAAACAGGGTTCCAGCTCATGTGGTTCCTGACAGCCGCCTCTGAGGCCAAAAATTCTGCAAAAAAAATATTCAAATTCACAATCTATAATGCATCTAAAATGCGCCTATTCTTTTCTGTGGACTGAATTTTGGATGGCATCATCATTATTTCCTAATACCAATTCCTCTCAATTCAGAGTAGGTCAGATTTTGGAGAAAGCGTAATTTACATTTATTAGAACTTCTATGTATGTAATGACACTACTAAGTGTGAATACATTATGAGCATTCTAACGGTTTCAATCAGTGGGAGAGCCAAAGACTGTTAATCCGTTTACATAACCGCCAAGTGCTGTAAAGCAAGCCTAAAAGACCATGAGCTGAATATTTGGGGATACCATAAAGTGTCTGCTTATCAGTTTACACCTCCTTAAATTCACCTGATTAAAGTGCTTTTGAATTGTAATTCACTGATATTTATCCAACTTTGTTTCAGGGTCTCTTGTCTTTGCTTTCCATGGATAGCTTTGACTACATATGGATTCTTTCAAGAAGCTGACCTCATTTTGAGGTGCTATAGGGAATTGCAATGGACATTGTATTTTTTGAGCAAATATGAATGTTTTGAAACACATGCAAACATTATGACGGATTGATGTGAGTGAATGATGTCAATGCATATGTAATTTTAAAAGCATTTGACTCTGCTAATTGATAGTTGTAGGCTAAAATAGCAGCATTGCATCTTCATGTCTTCTGAAAATTCCATTGTTTCTTGTCTAGAGATATTACTTTGTGTTGTGAAAAGCTGCTTTCTATTTTTACTTCGCTGAATGCAGTGTGAGTGTGATTCAAAGATTCCATATGGATTGGTGCCAATTTAGTGTGGATGGAAAGGTGAAGTTCTACGGACAATGTTGTCCTTGGAAAAGACCGCATACCAATCGGACCATGTTCTCTTGCCAAAATACTGCCCAGCTTATGGGGCACACTTAGTGCAAGTTTGTGTACATACCCTTTTAGTGGAAAAGGGAAATTCCCACGTTAGCAAATTCTATAGAAATGGAAACCTCGAAAAAAGATTTCCGCATAATTTATAAATTCTAATGTGAATTTTTTTTCCTCGCTGAATTAGTGCTAATGTTGTTTGGTGCGGTTGTAGATTTCTTATAGAAAACCAAAATTTTCTTGTTTGGTGATATATTTTTTTTAAAGAAAAATAACATAATATGTGTATTATTTATTCAACATCAAATATAAAAAAAAAAAAAGAAAGTATAGGGTTTTGGATTGAAATGGAAAAGAATGAGGAAAATGGGGAGAAGTTTTTCGAGGAAATCTATTTTCCATAAACCACCCCCCTTCACAAGAAAAATATTTTCAGCATTAGCGAGGAAGCGTTTCTGTAGAATTATTCCGCACAAACGAATGAAAAATGGGTTTTTTGGGGAAAAATGTCCACTTTTTTTGCGGAAAAGTGTTACACAAACGTACCCTTAGGTACATTTGTGTCAATGGAGCCCACTTATGGGTAAGAGGAAGCCAAAAAAACAGCCCCACAAAACTATCCTAGTCCTTGATTCAACAAAAGTTTAATTACATCTTAACTAGAATTTTCTTTTTCTTTTTTAGATCAATCCAACAGTGAGTGAGTGAAGTTTCAAAGGCTGTCAAATCAGTCTTGGCGCTAGATCATGGGATGACATGGGCATCAAAGGTGGTACAGGCCCAGGTGGACCTCATAGAGATGGGAGCAGAGAATTCTCCAAAGTTGTGCTGCAGTTCTTGGCACTGAATTTTTAAGATAAATAAAAGTATGGAAGGTTCAATACTGTGGATAAGCCTAGAATATCTATGTATATAATAGAATTACATATTAAGTTTAGGGTAGCTTTTTTTCTTAATTAGAAAAAAAAAACAACTTTAAAGAGGCATTCAAACAATATTAGTATAAGAAGCGTTCAGCCTTAGAAATATTCAAATATATCTATCTCTTGTTATAAGATAAGGCTACTTTCGTAAATGTGAATTTTCAAATACGAAAAGAAGATTTCAAATACATAAAAGAAAGTATAAAAGAGATTGTATGCAAAAAAAAAGAAAAAAAGTGCCCCTCACCGTGAGATGCAGGATAAATGCCGGTAAATGTCGCCCTTCATCAATTTTTGTTCTCTCACTATTCAATCTCTCATCTTTATTTATTCAGGTTCGGGAGATCACATCAAGTTTTGTCAGGTGGCAAGTCAGTTCAAGCATTCAATCCCTGTCACCCTCAGAAGCTGCTGAACCAAAATAACTGATGGCTTTTAACAGAAAAGCAACATAAAAAAATCAGAGGACGCCACATACTTGGGCAAAAATTGATGCCTCCCACGCTGCAACCACCAATTGATTAACCAATGAGAATTGATCAAGTCCAACCTTGTAGGGCCCATGGTCCCCTTGAAGAGCTAGATTAAGCTAAATTCACCCAACTTAATTGATTTTATGCGCGATCTTAATAAATATTGGCCGAAATCGAATCAACAGGCGCTCACGCACACACAAAAAACTTGAGGAGCTTGATTAAGCCAAATTCACCAAAGCAATTGAGTACATGCATGATCTTAAAAATCGGCCCAATTCGAATATACGGTGCAGGACCCATGTTAGTTGGATCCTATAGATTTTCACTAATTCTCCACTAATAAAAGCTGTGGAAAGCTTATTGTCACTGCTTCTGAAATTATATTAAGACCACTCTTACAAAAAAAAAAAAAAAAATACCCCAAGCTTTTGAAGATCAGTGGTCTCAATAATACTATGCACATGACTGAATGAAATATAAATGTCGGTGCTTATGACAACTTGACTTCAAAATAAATGACATACAAACAACAAAAGTTTTAAATTCACATAAATATATCTCCTATTTTTGGATTGTTTTTACTATTATTCATATTTTTTAAAATTTATCCAGCAAAGAGTGTCTGGCCCAGTCGAGTGCCATGCCACTCAACCCAATGATGACTTGAGTCCTACACCCCGAGTCTAAATTTTAAAAACTTGATGGCATGTAGATTGGAGTCATTTGAGAGAGTTAACTTCTTCTAGACCCATGCCTAAAAATCTCAAAGTTGGGGCCATGGCTTCATAGCTATGCACTTTTACTCCTCAATTGGATTTGGACACACATCTTTTCAATGGTTTTATGGATGAGAAGGACAACAGTACGGAGGCTTATAGAAGCCACAATCTAGTATTGAGATTTTAAAAGCCGACAGCTTTTGTGAAAGATGTAAATGTGGTAGTTGTAAGATCGTTTCTGTTCTTGGCATTAAGATTGAAAATGAACTGTTGCTGTACCACAGCTCAGTCCACAGTTGGAACTTTAATTGTTAAGATGTGAGGGTTGCAAATGGATGGGGTGGGATGGGCCTAAATTTGAGGTCTAAGTCAAACTTATTTGCTTTTTTAGCCAAAATGTATGCAGGAATTGCGTCCATGGGCGAGCAATCGAGTAATAACTAAAGCCCTTTGTGTTAAATATGTTAGTGGTCTAGGCTCAATCAATTCACATGACAGGCCAGATCCTTGATCAACCCAGATCCAGAGCTTGATCAAAGTGAGCGAATTAGGCCGAATCAACTTGGACTTTGCTGGGCACACTTGTAAAGCTTAGTGGTATACTTCCATTTACCAGTGTGATAATGTGTGTTAAGATGTGATCAATACAACATATGCGCAAATCCAATTGAAGTGAAATCTTGAAGTTCGTCTAGTCTATTTCTCTTTTTGTAATCTCCTATTCCTTTATTGAAAGTTTCTGTTACGGTCTAAAAATAAGAAGTGGTTGAACCCGATAGCTAAGAGATCTTTCTTTTTCAAAAATATCCTTGGCTTTTAGCTGAATCCGTTGCATATCCTTTTCATAATAAATGACATTGAGATGTATAGTACTGGTATTGGCATAAGAAAAGGGTTGTTTTGGGACTTTTTTTTTTTTTCTTTCAAAACGCCCGGGTGTTCCCTAGCAATCCTTTTTATACATGTCACCCCTATCTAAATCCATCCCCTTTTCAACTCTACAGTTTACCGTGTATTTCTTAAATGATGTTATTCTCTAAAAATAACTCAAGTTGTTCGCGTATTCAACTTGTATATTAAATTTATAGCCTAAAACCTTTGATTTAGCTTATTAAAATCTAAACTACTCAATTACATATAAAATCTAACCTGCTCAAATAAATATATATTCTCCTCTTGTTTGGATACTCACCATATGGAAGTTGTGGCACTATCATCAAATTGAATAAAAATAAAATATGAAAACAAATTAAAACCAATGTATCTTTTATGTGACTAATCGATAGTGGGCAAGACTTCTACTGAAGTGGATTTTAGCAAGAAGTCATAAATAGAGCGACATTCATTTTTGTACAACCAGATTTTTACTAATGGGGCATTTGAAAACTCTAAGAATATGCTTTTATTTTATGATTTAGAGCTCATTACATATTAAAGCATTTGGTAAACCTTTAATTGCATTCTATTTTTAGAACTTATTTATTTTAGACCTTAATCTAATTAGCTCTTATTAATTAGACTAGTGTTTCCAAATGTTGTGAGCTCCAGCCTCCATGGAATAGTTTCCCTCAGATCCCAAGAATTAGAGGACTCATCCTTTGAAACTTGGATGGTAAACTCCACTCGATATAGAATCTCCAAGGGTTGTTTGTTTGCATGAAATTGAATGCATTGGAACTCATGTTCAAGTGGGCTCCAGCAAAGAATTATTACAAAGGTGAGTGATAAAAGATTTAAAGTGAAGATATAGACGGAACCTGGACTTTCTTAAGATTTTAATTACTAGGATCATGAATGGTATTCATTTTCCATCTCCCCTTGATTCATTTTCCATGAGACGGGAAATTATTTGATGGTCATTTTCAGATATTCACCATTCCTTTTCTTTTAGTTTTTAACCAATATTTGACACATCAACCATTAAAACCCAAGCCCCTTAAAATGAATGTTCTCTCCCGTATTCGATGTCTCCAAATCTTACTGTAATAAAAATTGGCTCCACCATAAGATGATAAATAAGGTGATTGAGAACAAGGGGTTGCTCATTTGTGGGGCTCTCCTTCACACAGCGTGGACTCCCTCTTCCCATATGCATGGGCTCTCTTGGTCTTGGGTCAGCCCCCTTGGATAGGGTAAATAATAAATATAATACAATCGTAATTAAATGGTCCAGTGCTTTTCCTCATCTGACATGGTCGAAGTGCATGGCCAATGACAATTCAGCTATGGCCTATAATAAGCTATAAATGAAGTTTAGATCTGGTGAGGGAAAAATCCACAGTGATCGTCAGTGGACCATTCACGGTTCGCCACATCACTGTAGGCAGCCTGCCATCCATGCGTGCATCCTGTCACACTTTCGTGCATGGGTTGCCCGTGGTGACGTGGCAAACCCTGAGTGGTCCACTCATGGTCACCGTGCGTATCCTGATTCACTATAATGATACAAGAATCGAGATCATATGAAGATCTCTCCCACGGTGACCATGAGTGAACCAATCACGGTCCGCTACGTTACTGTAGGTAGCCCTGCCCGAATGTATGGCAAGCAGCCAGCGGTGATGTGGCGAACCGTAATTGGTCCACTCACTGTCACCGAAGGGTAAATCCTCACTGGATCAAGTCGGATCACCTATCATAGTTGTTGCATCTTCACCGTGAGTGAACCAATAATAGTCTGCTACGTCATCCAAAAATTTAAGTGATTTTCTTTCGTCTAATTTAAATATTTTTAAACTTCAATATCACCTAAATTTTAAGATGACATGGCATACTGTTATTGGTCCACTCACGATGAAGGTGCAACAACTGCGATAGGTGATCCGGACTCATGATACAAATGTCAAGGGGTTTCATTATGAGGGCCGAGAAGAATGAAGGGTCGTGGATGACACAATGTGAAGGGATTTCCCATCTACTCACTTCTTTGTCTACTTCTTTGTCTAGACAAAGAAGTGAATAGATGGGAAATGTTCACCAAAAAAATAGATACGCCCACACACATAGATGGGAATTCTCACTCTTTAATTTGTGGCAATAAAATATACTAGCAAAGGAAAAAAAATTAGTGCTTGCATGGATGCATAGATTCATGATGTCTACAAGTAGGATTACAGGATGATGAGAGAGATCACTTCGAAAATCAATAAAGATGAAGTATTCATGGAGCTCATATTGGAATTCCATGACTTGGCATCAGGTCCACTTGCCTGATTCCCTGTGAGTTCCTATGATCTGTAGTGAAGGAACTCTTATTGAAGTAGGGATGGCAGTCAGTTGGGGTGGGGTTAATCCACCCCAACCCACATCTATAGGGGTGGGTTCCATTGTGGTTTCTTCAGGTTGGGACCAACAAGGATTTGAGGGCTGAGGGCTGAGGGCTCAGACCTGGGTTAAGTGTAGGGAGGGTTAGGTTTTGGCTTCCTCACCCTGCTTTGTCCCATCTATCATTTCTGTATTATTTATTTTTAAAATATTAAATAAAAACTTGGATTGGCTCATTTAACATGTATTCATAATAACATGTTTCAAATTAAAAGATAACGTCCATTAAACCTGACCTCACATGTGCCCATCACAGTGGGTTCAATACCACATATAAATGACCAGTACTCAAGGGGCTGATCAGTTGACAAATCTGATTTTCATGGGTAAGTATGAGTTTAGGTAGGTTTTAGATCCCACACATTAGAGGAGTGTAAAGTAAAAAGCAAAAGGTGGAGAAACAAAGCAGGGCTCCAAATTCTTATGAATTAAATTAATCTAGAACACATTTATGTGTATGGAGTTGAACTTTTAAGATTTCTAATAAATGTATGCCTAAAAGTGGCTAAAATTGAAGAGACAAGAGTGTGGTCAGGATAACTGAGAAAAACTAATATTTGTTCATACATCTGAAAAACTGAGAATTCTAAAGTCCTATGGGAAGAATCGGACCCGCAAATCCTAAAAATTAAGATTTTCCATTGTTCTGAATTCTTGAGAATTTACATTTGTCAAACATCGATTTTTTAACCCCTTGAGAGAAAATCAGTGAGGAATCTCCATAAATTCGGTTGCCAAATGTGACCCCAGGGGTAAAAAATGCAAAAAACCCACTGGTTGGATGGCTGGGCTTCCCTTGCATGACTTACTGAAGCCCTTCATACTAACAATAGGTAATGAATGGATTGCGAATCCCACTAGCACTGACCAGAAGAAAAAAGGGTAAATTAGCAAGAGATCCCTGAGTAACGTATTATATTGTATCTAGTACACAGCATTAATGTTTAAGGCCTAAAGTCCCTTACGCATGTGATTAATTTAGGCAGTGGTCCCTAAGCATGCCACATTAGATTTTCATGACTAATTTGCCCTTCTAACCGTTTGAATGAGTGTTATGCAATTTAATCCTGGCTTTTAGCTCCAACCCATCATCTTTCCCGGATTATTTTCCAATTTAAATGTAGTAAGATGCTTTTGGCTGTCCACATACATGTACAACTCAGATAAATTGATATCAAACTCATCCCAATTCAAAATAAAGTCAAATAAAATCATAATAAAGTCAGATTAAATTATAACAAATTCATTTAAATAATTTCAAATTAGATCAGATAAATTTTTATCAAAGATAGATAAATTAAAACCAAATCTAGTCAAACCAAACCAAATCTAGTTAGATAATTTTATATCAAATACAGATAAATTCATATCAAAGTGACATAACTTGTTTTCAAATTGTTATGATTTCAAACACAGATAAACTCATATAAACTCATGTTAAAGTCATATAAGTTCACATCAAAGTCAAATAAATTCACTTCAATCCAGTTTAATTTATATTACACTCAAATTAATTTAATTATATCAAACTTATATAAATTCATACCAAACATAGATAAATTTATGTTAAAGTCAGAAAACTCATACAAAACTTAGATAAACTCACAGCAAACTCAGAAAAACTTATTTAAAACCAAGTCGAATACATTTCAAATTCAAATAAAATCATGTGAAATCCAGTTAATTTCATACCAAACTCATATTCTTTCATAAAAAAACTCAGATAAATTCAGTAAAAACTAAGATAAAATCGTGTCAAAGTCAAACGAATTCATTTGAAACTCTGTTTAATTGATAACAAACGTAATTAAATTAAAATCTAACTTAGATAAAATCATGTAATATACAGATAAATTCATTTAAAGTCATGTTTAATTGATCACAAACTAAGATAACTTCACAACAAGCTTAGATAAATATATGTTAAAGTCAAATAACTTCATATCAAAATCAGATAAATTCAAACCAAGACTCAGATAAATTTATGTCAAACTCAATTGAGTTCAAGTCAAGATGATTTGGATGCTCGAGGTCACCGATGAGTTGATTTTGCTTCTTTCCTCAGTTTCCTCCGTCTTCGAAATCTTGATTTTTCTTAGTTTTCGGAGTGTATGACGGTTCAATGTTTTTAAGTGGAGAGTGTTTGCTTATGTATAGAGTATATAAAGAAGGGGCCTTTTTGTCTTTTTGACTCATTTAGTGTTAAAAGAGGACCGCTGCCTCTATGAAAAAATGTCTTGAACCCCAGGCTATAAAATATAATGTTGAGGAACCTGCGGCAAAATGCCTCAAGAAAAAACAACAGTAGTCACTTTGGGTCCACAATCTTCGTTTCTTCGTGAAATAAAATCTCTTTCCGAAAAATGGGTCAAGAGTCAAGACCGGCAGCCAATGCAACATGGCTTGCTCACTTGTTTAATTGAATACGTGAGTCACACAAGTTGCAAAAGAGAGAAAAAACATAAAGATGGAATTGGGGGAAAGGACGAACAGAGGAAAAAGAGATTCCAGGGAATTGATGGAGGAGTGAGAAGAAAAGGAAGTCTTGGCCAGAGAAGGAGAAACGACAGAAGAGTGGGCAACATTTCATGGTTCTCCTTTTCTGCGAACTTGTGGGTTTTTCTCATGGAAAAGAATAGTCAGATTACAATAACTAAAAATACAAATTGGTTGGAAAGATATTATCAAAGAATCCACAAGGGACCACGTCCCACTTTTTTCAATCCTTCTTTTCAGGGCCTGATAAAGATAAAGCTGTGTTTTAGCTCAGGACAACAATTGGTTCATGTAAGAGAGGATCTTCTATGTTTGATATAAAGCAATCTTAGCTGTGGATAGGACTGCATTTTACTTTATAATTTGCAGATTGGTTAATTTGAGGTGGAAGGTACACCACTAGGGACCACGAGGAATTGTATTGCTTGATGTGATGAGGTACCAAACTTTGGCATGGCATTCTCCGTGCACTATTGGTTTGGCCGGGCTCTACAATAACTCTGTCGAGTATGAGAGGATTGCGATATAATATCTTATAGTGTATATATGGATTGGCTTTTTACTAGGTTGTATTGGATGTGTAGCTTATCGTCTTTTAATGATCCATTAATGTTATATGTATTCATATGCAATTGCCTAATGTGACTTGTTTTTTATGTTCTCTTCTAATTATTTTTGCGACTCACTGTACATTGAAGCATTATATCATGTGATTTACATACTTGCTTACTTGTTCGATTTTCGTAATCGCAATGATTCTGCACTAAGTGTTGTAGCTAGCGGAGCTCTTACCTCTGAACTAGAGGCTTAGGCGGTCCAAGAGGACCTACAGCAGGAGTAACGACAGTGGTGTATCGACGCTATAAGATAGTGTCATCTTGGCCGATACAAGAGAGCCTTCACACTAACTCTTATTTGGGATATATAATATTGTATATATTATGGCCTAAGCTTTTGGGTTGGCCAAAATTGTTATTCATCTACTTTTATCTTCTTTTGCAACTTTAAGCCCAGCCCTCTCCTCAGCTCAAGCGGAAGCGGACAGGAGAGGGCTGTCCGCTGCCTAGGCTGAGGCCCACTATTTGGTCCATCCAAATAGACCACACTCAAGGTCCCCCTAAGTTGCATATGTCCGCAAAAATTTGGCCCTGTTCGATTAAATTGGACCGTTGGATCGAGTGACACCCATCCAAATGCATTGTACACTGTAAAAATTTTGTGTCCCAGATGGAAATGATAGAAATTATCTTTAGGGCTGGTTTTTTGTAGAGAAGAGGGTCCGAGGAGGGCCCCCCAAATCCCCCAAATCCCTATTCCAATGTGGGTTCCCAAGTGGGCTCCATGCCATTGAGCTGATGCCCTTATCCTCAGCTTGAGCTGAGGATAGGGGGCCTCCAACTTTAATGTGATGAATAAAATTGAAATCTATGCTTTGCTTTATCATTATTGTTATACAGTTTGTATAAATATTTAGAATGACTTGATGAATGATTCCGCTATAAGTTCTTGAAAGGTGATGCAATTTGACTTAACCTCACTTTGAGGACTACAATCAAAATGTTGAAGAATTTTAATTAGCATGTGCCCCGAGATGCAAACCCATTTATGGTCATCCGGTTTGGGGGCCTGACAACAAAGGAGCTACACAAAAAATTAGAAGAATTTCCCTCTATATATGTCATGATTTCTCTTGTCACACAAATGCATCCTTAGGTATCGTTTGGGAAGGAGGTAAAATGAGGGGAAAGAAAAAAAAGAGGGGAAAATGGAGGGAATGTTGAAATTGAGGGTGTTTGGGAAGGGGGGGAGGGAAAGTGGGGGAGGGGAATATGGGGGGTAAAATTAGTGTGGGGCCCACTCCAAAATTTTCCCTTCAAAACCCAGGGGAAAGTATGAGGGAAAGAGGGGATTTTTTAGAAAATTACTGAACTGCTCTTTTGTCAAATTGAAGCTTTTGCAAAAGTAACGATAAAATGGTAATTGTCTCTCTACCTTACAAACAAACAAAAGTTTGCTTTTTCACTTTTCTTTCCTCTACTTTTTTACTATCCAATCAAGATGAGGTGAAATTAATTTTCCTTCCCCTCCCCTCCCCTTCATTTTCCTTCCCCCTCAAATTTTCCCTCCCCTCCCATCGCCCCTTCCCAAACATAGTGTTAGAGTCCATTTGTTTACATGGAATTGAATTCCTAGAATGCATGGTAAATGAGTTATTAAAAAGTATTATTAAGAAGGTGAGGGTGAAAGATATAAGGTGCAATTTGAATGAGAACATAATTGTCAGATTTGAATTACTATGAAGAAGCCTCAGCATTCATTTTTCATGACTCTTTAATTTATGTTCCATTAAAAGGGGAGATTATTTAGTGGTTATTTATAGGTCTTCATCTTTATTTCTTCAATTTTCGCCACTTCTAAGAATATATTTTTTATAATTTCTTAGAATTCAATCCCATGAAACAAACCGATGGAGGATATGGATACTCAATTGCTATTCTTTCTTCTCCTTTTTTCTCCTGTTTTTTTAGTTTTCTCACTTAATGGATCCTCTGTCGCTTGCATTTGTAACGCTCTCTATTTCTTTTTAAAATATGACATGTAATAAGCCCAATTAGGTTTATTGAACCATGGCACAATAGGCTCCTGCTAAGCCCGAGCCTTAATTAAAAACACAAACAAATACATGGTCAATTTTAAAATGCAAGCCTTCTTAGTTGGTTCAATAAAGGAGCAAGAATAGTTAAAATAAATCCAACTTTCACTTTTCTCTCCTTTTCTTTTCTTTTTTTGAAGCATTAGAACCATGAGGTGGGCACATCATATCTTCATATATTTTCTTTGATGAGACCATTGTTAGATTATTCTCTTGTAAAAAATATCTAATGTTAGTGTTACAAATCCATTAGTAGACCTCTTTTCTGAAGGACTTGGTCCAACTGTCATCATCTAAAATTTAAACAAAATCAATAAAAAAGACATGTAACAGAATACATAAAACAAAATCAAGAAGCTGAATTGTCAATGCCATCAATTATCAAATAACACCCAAAAAAAGACAGAAAGCAACAAATAAAGATTAAAAAATGAAAATGAGGAGAGATATGTTTTGTGATGTACTTATGTTTTGTGCAAACGAAATGGTAGACCTTCTTCTCTTCTAGGCAAAACAAGAAAAGGAAAAAAAATGGTAGACTTTCTTCTTGAAATGCTTCCGTCAAGGGAACTCAAGTAACGATTTAAAAAGTAAAG
The DNA here is from genome assembly GCA_029852735.1 of Persea americana. Taxonomy (NCBI): domain Eukaryota; kingdom Viridiplantae; phylum Streptophyta; class Magnoliopsida; order Laurales; family Lauraceae; genus Persea; species Persea americana. The sequence goes on along the minus strand of CM056811.1, from coordinate 15,814,189 downwards.
AAAATGAATATACACTATTATAAAAAAGAAGAAGAACTTTTAGTTCTCTTGAATGCCCACCCAGTGCATCCTATAATTATACTTGACAAATTAATAATTTCTTTGAAATAAAGCTTTCAAGAAAAATGACTTTCCAATAATAATGCGGAGCCAAGAGGACATATAAATCCCATACAGTTGATCCCCCTCGCAAAAAAAAAAAAGGAAAACTTTGTAAGGAAAGAACAAAGAAATGACTTCACCTTCTTTCTACCCTAATCTTAGTGCAATAAAAAAAAAAAAAGAGGTGTAATTGATAAAATATAGTTCACCTGCTTTCTACCCTAATCCCTAGCTACTTAATATAAACTTCATATCATGCCTAGATCATTATTTACATATTCTTTGCACATTTTAATGTAAATTTAGTGTTGATCATCTGTTAACATAAATTTAGTGGCTCACACTTAATGGGCTTAAAATTTGTCCGCCTCAAATATATATATATATATATATATAGAAGGTGACTCATATGTTGGGTTATTGTCTTGTATTACGGTTTAGCTGGGTCGATTCGACTGGGCTAGTCAAGATGGAGATTCAGGGTCAAGGGTATTTTGGTAATTGTATCAAAGTTTTCTTGAGGGCTAAGAAAGACTTTCATGAAGGCCAAGAAAGGTAGGACTATATATGTATACCAGTGTGAGAGGCCTACGCCAGAGGAAAAAAACATATATTTCAATATAAAAGAAATATTAAAATATGAATAAAAAAGATTTGTAGAGTAAGCGAGATTGATGAGGGAAGAGATAAGGGAAATATAAAGATTTGGATCGATTAGGTAGTCCTACATTCAAATTGGCGTAATGTGTGCTCGCTCTGTTGGGCCCTCTGTCAAACCCAATGACCTTTGTTCACTTTTTTTCTCTCTCTTTGTTGGTTTAAGAATTTATGTGGTTGTTTTATATATGATTGGTGGGACCCATCTATTAAACTCAAATAAGTCAATTAAAAATAATATATATTTATCTACTCATTCCAGTTGGAGAAAGTATTTTGATCGCTAAATTTAGCTGCTAAATCCAAACCACTAAACACAATTCATGAGATAAATTATTTTGACGATTTAATATTAATAATAACTACCAATATATATTTTAGAGAAGAATAGATCTTATGAGAGGTTTCGAATTTTAATAAAACAGTGGGAAAACTAAACAAAAATAATAACGATTGATGATCGGCTAAGGTTCATGGCTAGCCTGTCAAGTAAACAACCTAATGGACAAAAAAGCCACCTTCTATACGACTGCCTAGGATGGTGTTGATGATCTATGAGATGGACCGTATTTATTCTTGCTTAAAGAACTCAGATAGTGGGCTTCATCATTGATTGTCCTATTTTAGTTTCACTTGTGGATTTTTCATCAAGGATGGACGAATTTTAATTTCACTCCTAGCTCTCCTCTGCCACCCAATCATTACTTCTAGCCTCCCATATCATTAGCTTAGTTCCATAACTCTGATCTAAAACATAGAGGGTTTCATCTACTACAATTGCAGGACCACACTAGCCGAATACCATGTTGTTGTCGATCTTCTGCCACATATCTTCAGATGGATCATATACAAGTACCTCCTCTTTTGATAATTAGAGATATTAGGGATGTTAGGTAGAGATTGATGTAAAGATATTAAGATAAAAGGAAATTGGGGATTTGATTTTGAGAGATAATAGGGATATATATTGGTTAGATTTGATGGTGGTAAGATGGAAATAATTAAAGGTAGTTTCTTAGAATCTTGCACATTGCGGGTGGGGCACACTTGATGGTTCATCAGAATGGACCACACACACCTTAAATTCCACATGGACCCAGGATTTGCACCAATCTGATGTACTTGACCATAGGATCGATTGCACAGCCATTCAAATGGACTATATACCATTAAACTTGTGGGGCCCGGATGAAGATGATAGCGGTCAAAGATGGAGCTTATTTTTTGAAGAGATGAAGGGCCAGTGGAGATCTTTCGATTCCCTAGGTAGGACATATAAATATATATGATGTAATCTGTTACCCTAGTATCTGAAAGAGACAGAAAGTCGGTGAAACAAGTGAGAGCTCTCTTTCCCGTGGTGTCGGTGAATGCCGAACCACAAGAGCTAAGTAATGAAAGTTGAGTTTATGATCCGTGGAGGCAGGCAATGTTGCTGAATTAGGTAAATCTTGCCGCGTTCATGTGTGTGATTGCTTTTTTGCTTTAATTGTATTTGTGCATCGTAATAGATCGTCGACCGCAAGTATTTTTCGTTGCACCACTTTCCCAACATTATATTGGTTCAAGTTTATTATTCGACCCACTATGCTTATCTAGTAGATGAGGCATTTTAGATAAAACGTGATTTTCCTCTAAATATTGTTTTCTTTTTTTAGCCATTCATTTTCTAGGGGCTGATCTACATCTTGGCCCACTTAATTGGCTTGAGGCTCGAATGTGTCACATGTATGCCATATCGATGGTTAAAAATGAAAGTAATCCACCTTCATGCCATGTGGCTACGTCTTGGTTGATGCTTTAGTAAAAGGATTTCGAAAGAAGGCCCTAAATCCATCAGCAAAGGTACCCAAATGCTATCCATGTGCTTAAGTCACGTCAGGACTCAGGTCAATAGAAGATAGTGCAGGCATGCTGATTAATGATGCAACATATGCCTATTCATTTATTCCACCGATTGGCCTAGTGGCCAGGAGAGGTGAAAGTAACTCGCCCACCCAGGGTTCAATTCGGGGTGGAGCTATTTGAGTGGGCGTCTGCTATCCTGCCTTCCTGGAACACATGTTTATTTAACGTGGCCTTCTGAATAGTAATTTTCTTCCTTTCCAACCATGCATGGGAGAGAGGAGTTTTCAAAACTACTTATCTATTAGGAAATCCAAATTCTCTATGTTGAAAAAGAAATATTCATTTTTCATGGTTCACAAGGAGGAAGTAGGACATCACATGAAGGAGTGGTTACATAAGATATCAGAATAATTTTCCTCTTTATATTAAAAGAGAAATCCTCCCATTATTCAAATGTAGCCGTACAGAATCCTTCCATTATCTTTCAAATTTTAAAGCTCACTTGTATGGGTTAGAGGTGTCCATCGTGTCGTGACGAGGGCCGTGCCATTCGTGTCATGGGTTTAAGATCATTTTTAGGGTTTAGGTTAAAAAGATTTAAGAGGTCTTACACTAAAAAAAACTTTAAAGTAATCGTTTTAAAACATCAAAATATCAAAATTAAGAGGTCTTAATCGACCTATTAAAATATGAAAATAACCCCAAATGCCCAAGATATGACTCTTTTTATGGCTGTTGGGGCGTTGAAAGGCCAAAACACAAAATATAGCCCTTCTAACAGTTTGTGGGGGTAAAACGATCAAACACACGTCTACCGTGCCGTTAATGGGTCAAGCCAAAGGGCCTTCAAATCAGGTCCGGCACGGCCCATTTGACGTCCATTGGTTAATCCTGCCTATCTCTAATATATGCGTCAATGGGGAAGAATAGTGAAAAGAGAAGATTCGAAAGAAATAAAGAAAAGATATAAAAAAAAGAAAAAAGAAAAAGAGTAAAGGTTGATTTTTTGGTGACGTAGGTCATTCAACAGTATTTCTCTGTTTGCTCGTGACCCCTTCCTTCTATTTATTGTTTCCCTCCTCCCCCTTCTCTCCTCATCTTCGCTATTACTATTAAAACCCTATTGTCTCCTCTCAATGCCTCATCATCTGCTCTCCTCCCATTACATATCATCTTCAAATCCCTTTCCCTCTTCTTTTTCACATTTCCTTCTCTTGCATTTCTAACCATTCCACGCCTATAAAAGAAAGAACACCAACCAACAGAAGAAGAAGAAGAAGTAGAAGAAGCAGAAGAAGATGGGCATTGTCTCTCTTCTCCTCACCTTTTTCTTTCTCCTCTCTGTTCCTCTCATTTCTGATTGTAGAGAGACTCTAGAAATTGGTATAGGAGTCGGCGGAGGTGGTGGTGGGGTCGGCATTGGCTTCTGTATAGGTGGTTTTTGCCCTTCTCTTTCTCCTCCACCTCCTCCCCCAGAAACTCTCTGTCCTCCTCCCCCTCCACCGCCGGAACCTCTCTGCCCACCCCCTCCATCTCCACCTCCTCCACCTCTTCCACCACCCCCACCACCACCACCACCTCCTCCTCCACCCCCACCCCCACCCCCACCCCCTCCTCCACCTCCTCCACCACCCCCACCACCACCACCTCCACCCCCACCTCCACCCCCACCCCCACCTCCTCCACCACCAAAACCATCTAACATTAGGGTTACAAAACTCCTCCCCATAATCATGAAATTCAAGGACACTATATTAGAAGACCCAAAAGGGATTACAAAGACATGGATGGGGGGTGACCCTTGCAAATTCAAGGGCTTCCACTGCGCCGTCCCACCTGACGACAAGTCTAGCAACGCCCTCGCCGCCGTCGACTTCAATGGCTTCAAACTGCGAGCCCCATCGGTCAAAGGATTCATAGACCAGCTGCCGGACCTGGCCTTCTTCCATGCCAACTCCAACAAGTTCGGAGGCCCCGTCCCCTCCTCCCTCGCCAGGCTCCCTTACTTCTACGAGCTCGACATCAGCAACAACCACTTCACTGGCAGCTTTCCAACCGAAGTCCTTAAGCTCAAGAATCTGACCTTCCTCGACATCCGCTTCAACTCTTTCGAAGGTGAGTGTGACTTTCAGGCTTAGCTTGACGAGAAAATTCCATGGAGTAAGGCTCATTTGATTGCCTTTTTAATTCGTCTCATTGGGAGTTTGAGTTCACAAGTTTGCTGGACTAATTCACCAATAACCCCATCACTGATGAGGCCGACATCTAAAAGTAAAACCACTCCAAATGATTGTGTTTTCCCACTGTCATTCGTGGCTGGATTTTACCCGGTACGAGTTAGTTTTAATGTTTGATTGATCACGTATAGAATGTATGATTAAAATTAAAAAGAAAATAATCAAATGTGTGTAACTCTAGCATGGAGCTCACCTATTAATAATCGATATTAATAATCTAGATCATTTAAGTCAAATTTCATCCTTTGCTGAGATAAATTCTTCAGTTTTACTTAAATAAAAGGTGGTGCCAATCAAACGATTGAACACATGATTTATAATGTGCGTTATTAATATGTATGATTAACAAAATATATAAGATTCTCTTAATCATGTTTTCAGTCATGTATTCAATGGTTGGTACGTTGGCACGGGAGACTGTCTTTTATTAAAGAAAAATTTGAGGATATATCACTGCAAAAGGTGGCTTTTGCATTTGGTTTTAACGATTTGGATTATCAACAAGTGGGCCCCACAGATGCATCCCGCTGAAAGGAAGCACGTGGGGGGACTACTCTGGGGATCCAGGCTTGAAGCAGACTAGTGTTAATGCCTACTGCTTGGGATTTTTTTGTGCTCTCCATTGATGGGTCTATAGGACTCTTAAATTACAGAACTTCCTGAGAACAGTGTACCAATGGTTCGCTAATCAACTAGATAGATAACTATGATTCATATACCCATTATAAGTTATATGTAACCCACCATCTAATATAAACTATGATACATATACTAGTTGTACCCCTACAATCTGACCATACCTAACATGTCCAACTGTACGTGATATCATTATATAGTGTCCATAGGACACAACTTTGAGATCTTTATCCAAATAGTTTACCAATGGTTCAGGAATCTGCAGACTTGAAAGGCCTTGTTAGCAAACTAGGTTACATATTAATTTTGTCCCTTTTTACTGCTGGTCTAACGCCGGAAAAGAAAAGGAGGGTTGCCTTGGGTGGTTGACATCTAAGAATAAAACTCATTTTCATAGTAATTATTTGGAAAATTTTCAAATAAAGCCTTACGTTTCAAAACTTCTCAAATTAGGGCCTAGATTTTTTTAGTAATTTTTCAATTAAAGACAACCAGCAGTTTAAAGTTATGTCCGGGTGACCTTTTCCCTCAATTTCTTTATAATACCCAAATTGCCCATTCATTGAAATATGATAACCAATCTCCCCACGACAATTGGCGACATATAGTGGTTGTCGAAAATATGCCTTAGCTTTAAATGAAGAGCAATTTGGATGTTTTGAATAAATGATAGAGAAAGTCCCCGAAAAATAACATTAAATAATTAGTTGTCCTTAATTGAAAACTTAAAGTGAGCCAATTTTGAAAAGTTTTAAAATTTATATCCTGTTTTGAAATAATGTAAAAATTTAAGACCTTATTTGATATTTTTTCTTTTGTCGCACCCAGGCAAACAAACCAAATTATGTTCGGTGTTATTCTTGTTATTATGCAGCAAATATCCCATGGATTTAAAAACAATTTAAGATCTAACAGCCACAACCTTCATCAACAGGAGTCGTCCCACAAGAACTCTTCTTCTCCTTCAAACTTCTCGAAGTCCTCTTCATCAACAACAACAAATTAATGCAGCCCCTTCCATCCAACCTGGGCCAGACCCCAGTAAAGTACCTCACCCTTGCAAACAACCAGTTCACAGGCAGCATTCCAAGGAGCATAGGCCAAGCCAAAAACACCCTAATAGAAGTCCTCTTCCTCAACAACAAGCTATCTGGGTGTCTCCCTTATGAGATTGGCTACCTCCAAAAGGCCACTGTTTTTGATGCAGGCTTCAATCGGATCACTGGTCCAATACCCTTCTCATTTGGGTGCTTGTACAAGGTGGAACAGCTCAATTTGGCTGGGAATTTACTCTATGGCCAGATCCCTGAAGTGGTCTGCAAGCTTGGGAATTTGCTTAATCTCTCTCTATCTGACAACTACTTCACTGCAGTGGGGCCCCTGTGCAGGAAGCTGATAAAGAAGGGGAGGCTGGACGCCAAGAAGAACTGTGTCTTGGGACTACCCAACCAAAGGAAGCCCGAGGACTGCACCAGGTTCTACTCGAGAGCGATGCACTGGCAATGCCCCGTCCCAAAACAAATGTACAGCCATCTTCCTTGTGAGGGGAAATACGACGCCCGAGCAGTGTCGTCTCCTTTCTCGAGTGTCGTCTCGCCCACTGCTGCTCCTTCTCCTTCCTACTCGGCCCTCATACATAACCGTTGATGTGGGGTACTTGTTCCAGCTTGACAGACGACTTTAGTCTTGTACCTGACGAAACGGGGAACCTGTTAGCAGCTGACACGTGGCATATTGATGGGGGCCTTGGATATAATTTATAGGGTACAACTATAATTAGATATGTATAATAAATGTTGGTGTAGATTTGAATTGAATACAATGCAATGAATGTTGGTATTAAATGAAAATCAGATCCATCGGCCAACCGTTGACGTGGGCTTAGCTGCCTGCCTGACCGTTGGATTGAAAATAAAATGGATCGCAGTAATCTATCCCTTGGTTTTTGTTTTCATGATTGTCTACTATTTTAAAATTAGATTAAATGGGTCACAATGAGAAATGATGTTGGGTTTTGATTTGATGATTTTCTTTTAACGGGGCTTTTTAGTTAGATGTAAGGAGGATTTGTGGACTAACCATCTATTAAAATATCATATCAAAATCATCCTCGACCCATAAGAACCCAACCACATATATATTTATTTTAGTTATTATTTTATTATTTAAAATAGGTGTTATATAATTAATATAACCCACATGAGAGTTTGCACGTGTTTTAGGATTCTCCCTCCCATTTGTTGGATCGTGAATGGTAGGTGGAGCATGACAATTAACTTTTATGAATAAAATGCAACGTATCGGTGGAAACACTTGACAGTTTAAACTTATTCCAAAAGAAAATGACAAACACAAATAAGCTCCATTGGACATTTTCGCCTTTGAATTTTCAGCCTCATTAATCCCTCTAAAGATACACATATCTTCTCCCTTCAATTTTCATTAAGCCAGTGGTGTCCATGAACTTCTTTTAAGAACAAACAAGCAGGTCTCGATCAGGATAGAACATGTTCCTAGTGTTCACTGGCCCCACCAACAATGCCAAGTGTTTGAATTTTATGGAGTCCTCAGGTCGTCACCTGCTGAAAGCCTCTATCATGCCAGCCGGCGGTTCCTCTCTATCCCATTATAAAAGTAGTGTGCGAATGTAAATGTAGGTCGTTGTCATGGGTGCTGTTTTTCACTCGAGAGGGAAATGCATGTGGAAGTGTCGGTGACATTGCCTATGTGATAAAATACTGAAGTGCCTGGTTTCGCTTTTCCTATTACGTGTAGGAATATTTAAAACAAGGGCCAGCCTTTATTGTACTCACCCTTTTGAGAAGAAAATAAAGACCATGTGAACTTAACCTGGACAGATGGGTGTTTCTATTTGGACACAGCTGATTGAAAAGTCTTCCCAATCATGTGAACCACTCAGCTATTGATTACAGTATTTTATTTTGGGCACAACCAATTATTGGATTGTATTGAAATACAGGAATTTGGATTTGTTTAATGATTGGACTCTGCTCGAATTCCACTAGAGGGTTTTTTTTTTTTTTTTTTTTAACCCCCTGCCGAAGGAGCAGGGTCCAAGAGAGAGCCCTCAGACACGCGGAAAGATAGCCCATTTAAGTGAAAAATACGCTAGCGTAAGCGGAAAGAAAACTCACACGAGCGGAAAAGGAGCCTGTACAAGTAGGAAGAGGTGATGTACCCGCAGTTCAAATAAGAATTGACTTTCCTTACCACTTGGGTAAGAAGGTTAATACAAGCAGTTCAAGATTTTGTTAAGGGCACATATGGTTACATTGCAAAATCCTTGAGGAATCTGTAACTTTTAAGAATTCCTCATTGGTCCTAGAATGGGGATTTTTTACGGAGGGATTGTATAGCTGAGGACTTTATATCGATATCAGTGTGTATCAATGTATATAGTTGAGAAAAATTTATATCAACGTCTATATCCACAAAATGAGGGTAGCCAAATACTCAATGATTTGGAATTACCTTTAAACATGGGTTTTCCATGTTCGTTAAAAACCGGTGAGAAGTCCCTGAAGATGTGATTGCCAAATATGACACAAAGAAATTTTAGTTTGTGGGATGCAATTAAGCATGCATTATGGTTTTAAATCTCATTATGAAGTGTCACAGTTTGGAGCGAGTGGAATGATTTAGTGCAAATGCTCATCCAAAACTCGCCTGAGTTACTTGACTCAGTGGTGAAAATTGAGTCCAGTAGGTAATCAATCAATCAAGGAAAAATAAATGATCAAGAGGACGATGATCCCCAACAACAGGTGATATTTGTGGATCATTTAGGCTTATAACTTTTTAGCCTTTAAACTTGAGGTAGTTTGGTATTCATTCATAGCCGGTGAAATTGTTGTTGAATTGGTTTGTGAATATCATTTGTTGTTGGAGGTCACCAGCTTCATCCCTGTTTCTCCTTGATTACATATCTGCTGCACTGATTAAATTGAGTTTCAAGTGTAGAATGACGATTAGTAAAAGAGTTGAGCCCGGATGGGAGGATCGCTATGTCTTAATCAAGTTCTACTCTATTTATACCCAATTAGAGGTTTGTTATTGAAGGAATCTTAATTATGCCCACATAACAGTGTCTTTTGTGAACTCATTCACAGAGACTCACATGGACAGGCCAAAAGAGTGACCTCTCTATTAGGCGCCTAAGTTAGGATTTAATATGGCATAGCTATTTTATTATAAGAAATAAAGTAGATCATTTGTAGGACTAAAGATTGATGTGTGATAAGGCTAAGATGATGATGATCGTGTCTGCTGTTAAAAATGCAAAAGCGACTACTCTTTTAACACCTTTGTCTTTCTTCTGTTGTTCTAAGATAAGGAGAGGGGTGAGACATTCCTAGTTAAATAAATAGAGCCATGGTTTGAACATGAAGGAATAGCCAATTTCATAGTAAACGCATTCAGAGCATATTTGGAGAAGGAGCCCACACAGAGGCCCATGTGTTGGCAGAATGGGACACACCTGCCACTAGAGTAACCCATACGTACTCATGCAAGTGTTGATATGGTTTTAAGAAGGAAGGTTAGTCTAATTAAGTAGCTTTTTATTTTTTTAATGGCTATTGGATGGTTGAAATTAATACATCTCAAGGCACCTTTATGATAGATTACTGGAAGGTATTAGTCAGTCTTATGGCCCATTCGTCTAACATGTTTAACAAAAAAAAAAAAAAAAAAAAAATTGTTGCTAGATAATAAATAAGTCTTGAGGCATACAACATTTTTTGTTGATGTCAACAAGCATTATTATATGTATGCGTAATGAGTAACTAAAAAATGAATGAAAGTAACTAATAATAAATAAGTTATTCTTTCTTAAATTAGAATAATGCTTCATCTTTTTCATTCTTGCCTGCATAGAAATAGGGCTTTAAAGTGTTGAGGCAAAGTTATAAATAATATGAAGTAAACATATTTTAGTGATCAAATCAAATGTTTACAACATCCCTCTCAATGTACAAATTACATTTACAATTTATGAAACTCTGTGGGATCTAAGTGTGGTCGAACAAGGTTCTTGATGATGCTTTGACCCCCCATCCATTGTTCCTTCATTTATCTTGTGGTACTTGGATTTGTCAATGGGTTTGCCAGCTAGGAACTCTTTATAAAATAATCACCTCTTGATATTGACTTAATACAATTATACTATATTAAAGAGAAGGAGTTTTGGATTGGATTTTGACTGTCAATTACGATTTTAAAATTTCTCTGTTTTCTCCAAACTTATCTCATGCAAATTGCCTTTGAAACCACCACTCACGTCTGCTCCCACATCTCCACTTTTGAAAGTTCTATATACTTCACTTTGTATCCAAAACTCCATCATCCCCTCTCTTCTCCAATTCTTCTCCTTCATGTTTATCCCATTAGCTCTTAGATTACCTAAACATGTACTTTCATATTGACCTTTTACTATTTTGTTTTCTTTCTACAATTTATGAATATTTTTTAATGCATAAATGCTAGCCATACCTGTGCTGAGCACGGGTTATTATGCTAGTGCATATATTAAGTGTGAAGTATAACAACAATAACGTAATACATGAAAATGCTGTAAAAACCAAAGAGCAAGTTTGTGTAAAGGCAACTTTCATGGAAAGATGAAATTGCTGCATCAGTAAATTCTATTGTTTTTAAATACATCAGAAAAGGTTTTCCAAGGAAATTAGAAATTCATGTTTGGTGCAAAAGGCTTTTCCTCGATAAATTGGTGTTAATGTTGTTTGATGTAGCTGCAGATTTCTTAGTGAAAAGTACTGAGTTGGTGAGTTGGTATGTGTGTGGAGTTAGGGGGTAGGGTTGAGAGGGGAGGGGAAGAAACAGGGTGACTAGGTGGAGTGGGGGTGGGAGTGAGGAAATGGAGGATCAGTTTTAAATGAAAATTGACTTCTCATAACCCCCCCTCCCCAAAAAACATATAAATATAAAGTCTATTTTCAGGCATTGAAAGAAAAAGTACAACATGGCGAAATAGCAGTTCCACAAAAAATGTCATACGAAACAATGAAAAAAAAATTTTCTTTGAAAAAAATTTCATTTTATGTGAAAATAGACTACACAAACGTTCCATAAAAAGCAAAGGAATTGATTGTAAAAGACCGGCTTTTGTGCCACGAAAGGCTAAATTTACTGTTGGAGACTAGAAGGTAGGTTTTCAGTTTTTTTTCTTTTCTTTTTTTTTTTTTTTGTTTTTTTGTCATTGTATACTGATTTGTGTTGTGAGAGGTTGGGTGAGTTTTGTCATAAAAAGGCAACTTTGGTCGTAACAGACCGAGTCATGAAGTGAAAGGTGGTACGACCGGGTCTAGCAATGTAAGTCTAGTTTGACCTAGCTGCCAAAAGACTAGAGAGTCAAATAGGTGCGCCATTAAAGACACAGCCCACGAGGCCATCAACTTGGCAGGACCGAGGCCATAGAGAATATTAGGGTGCCACAAAGGGCATTTGGTCACATGGGACCTATTTGAATCCATTTGCCTAAATGACATTTTGGTCAATTGAGTCAAGTGGGTTAATCCGAAGAACCAAAATCCCACAAGAGGATTGAAATTGACATGATTTGTCATAAAAGACCCATTTGGTAAGTTTGGATCATGAGACACCATTTGGGTCAATTGAGTTAAGTGGATCAACCCGAAGATCTAAGCGCAGAAAAACATCCTAATTGACATGAGTTAGGACATAAAAGACCCATTTTGGTATTCTAGGTCATTGAGACCATTTCGGTCAAATGAGTCAATATAATAGGTCAGCCTGAACCACCAAGCCCACAAGAGCATCCAAATTGACATAATTACGTAGGTCATGAGAGACCATCTATTGTCAAGTGGGTCAGCTCAAAGGACCAAGCCCACAAGAGCATCCAAATTGAAATGACTTCAGCCATAAGATACCCGTTTTGTCATTTTGGGTCATGAGAGACCATTTGGATCAAATGAGCCAACTGGATCTACCTGAAAGACCATCCCCACAAGAACATCCAAATTGACATGACTTGGGTCATAAAAGACCTGCTTTGTGATTTTGATTTGGTGAAATTAGCCCTCATTAAGTTTCCAAATCAGTAAAATTTTTGATAGGAATCCAACCATTAGATTCGACCACATAGATCCAAAGACTAATAATTTAGTTTAAAAGAAGTACTATCCCGAATGGGGTCCATACAGCATAAAACGACGAGAGGTTTTTTCTTTCCATCTTCTTTGTTGTACCTTTCGTCTTTTCTATATTTTACCGTTACTAATAAAAAATATATATCATCAATTGGCAGTAAATAAATAAAAGGTTAACTCTGGAAAAGGATAGGAAAAAAGAGAGCAGCTACTTGCACACTACAAAAGGCTCTCCACACATTGCATTTTAAAAATAAAAAAATAAAAAATTCCTAAACTACCCCTCTCTCTCCTCCCGTCTCTCTCCCTTTCCCTTTCCCTGCTCCCTGCTCCGCTCCCTCTCACTCTCTTCCTCTCCCTATCTCTCCCGCTCTCTTTCTCTCCCTATCTCTCTCCCTTGTCAGCCGCCGACCCCGCCACCTCCGCCCTGCGCCAACCCATCTCCCCGCCCTCTCTTTCTCCCTTTCCTCATCTCCTCCTTTCCGGCAACCCCATCCCTCTTCCCATTTCCTCCTTTCTCTCCCTCTCTCTTCCTCTCTCCCCCTCACTCATTCTCTTGTACAAAGGTTAATCAAATACCAAACCGTTAATTTTCACCATTTCTAGTGTGTTTATGCGATTTTGCTCATTAGCTCTCGTGAGGCTTTCAGCCACTAACAATGTTCGACCCTAAGCAACCAAACAAATCGAGTTTGTTCGGCAACACAAAGTTGAACAAATCGAGTTTATTTGGCCACACAGGGCAAACATTTTTTATTTGTTCGGTCCCGTGTGGCCGAACGAATTAGAGAGGAGTTGTTTAGGGATTTTTTATTTTTTATTATTTTTTTAAAAATTGTAGTTTGTGGTGAGCCTTTTGCAGTGTGTAGGTAGCTGCTCTCAGGAAAAAAATTGGAGCATAAATGATCAAGACACTTAAATATCACATGGCTGATTTGATTTCAATCACAATGTTATAAAGGGACACCAAGAGTCAAATGGAACGATGAAAGTGAACCAATTCCATAAAACGTTAATTGAGCCTAAATTGAGTCAAAATTGACCTAGATCACATAGTTTTGATCCAGCTTTCATGGGACCCACTAGGATGGATTTCCATAGACTTTAATTAGTCCTCCATCCATCAGATAAATGGGCTGCATCTTGGTTAAATCCATGCACATGGAGGGTGGCAAAAATGGGCCCCACCATCTTTATATGAAAGTCATGCATTAAGGGCCAGTTTAGGGCTAACCATTGGGCATGGGATGAAGCAGACCAGAGTAAGGGTAGGCCAACCCATTGGGCCAGTCCACAGGCCCAACTAGATCATCCATTTAATTAGTTGTTTTAATTTATTTATAAGTAAGAGATCTAGTTTGATTCGAATTGTCTTGCAAGATCTTAGGGATTTGATTTCTTTTATCAGAGAAGATTTAGTTTCTTTTTAGACCTATATCTTTTTTTTATAATAATTGTAATTTCTCCAATAAGAGAGACAAACCTTTTGATTATTTTTTTTATCACCCATCCAGTCCAACCCAGTAGTCGTTTAGGAATTTAATTTCTTTTATCAGAGAAGATTTAGTTTCTTTTTAGACCTATATCTTTTTTTTTATAATACTTGTAATTTCTCCATTAGGGGAGACAAACCTTCTGATTATTTTTTTTTATGACCCCGGGTATCTCCCGTCCAGCCCAATTCAGGAGTCTTTGACCTTGAGCTCAATAAACACTCGATTCTGAATAGCCGAGAAATAATCCCTAATGCAAATGCTCTTATCCACAAGTATTGAGTAAACCACAAGTATTGAGTAAAACTATGGGAGGTGACAACCTTCTTACTAATAAATGAGAATTTCTTCTAGGTTGTGTACGAGTTTTTTTCTGATTCGAAAATGCTTGTGGGGATTTGGTCAAGCCTCTTCGGAGCTTGGTCCTTATCACTGGGTCCTTCATGGATTCGGCCAAAACTTTCAAATGGAATTGATCTGTTTTCTTTCCACACTCGTCCCAATATGGTTCACCTATGGTTGAAGATTGCGTCATGTGACTTAGCTAATTAGCTCATTTCTCGCAATTACGTTGAATCAGCCCACAACTTTATTCTCTTCAAACCCAATAGAATGTTCGACAATTTTTTTTTTAACTACCATCTTTCTACATGCATCCGATAGGAGGAGAGTTGTATTTTCTTTAAAGGTAAATAAAAAAAGCTTTTATTAAATAAACATATATTTCACGAACTGAGTTATCAAAATAATTCTAAGGGCCTGTTAGGATAAATGAGAAGTAGAGTAAAATGAAGTGGATTTCACATGTGAAATGGAGTTAAGAGATGTAGGTGGAAGTTAAAATGAAGTACTTCACTTCACTCCATTTTGATGCTCATTTTGAAGTTCAGGTTTGGAGTAGAATTTACTCTTACTCAAAAAAATTTAAGTATTTAGAGTTGAAGTGAAATGGAGTACATGTGGCTCATAACATTACTTCTATTATCATGCCAGATTCATTCAAACATGATAGAGTTGAAATTTTAGACTGTTAGGGCCTATTTAACTTCATTCTACTCTATTTTTTGCCTATTCAAAAAGGCTCTAAGGGGCATTCCACTTCATAAACCGCATGGCCAGAGCAACAAAAATAAACTCTGCATTCAACTTAAAAAGTAAATAACACATGAAGGTATTAGATAAAGAGAGGTGCTCCTATGAGAGACACTCTCACCAACTTGGTGAGAGATGGGTGGGGCCCCTCACATTTAAGTTTGGGGTCCTTGCATTTAAGTTGGTGGGAGTAAATATAGAAGTAAGGGCCTCCACCCATTTCCCACCAAGTTGGTGAGAGCGCCTCTCATAGGAGCGCCTTCCTTATATGAAATTCTCATAAAAGCCCATACATAGATCTAATACGTCCACTCAACCAATGAGGTTGTGGAGTTAGGAGTAGGAACTGAATTAATTGAAATCTTTTAAGTGACCTCGAGAAAGATCTAGCAATAAAGAAATTATCCCACCAAAATTGAGATAGATCCTGTAAAATTTTCAAGAACTCACAATCCGCCTGTATCGAGAAGCAATGCACATCCTCCGTGTTAGGACTTGAGTTTCGACAAATTCATTGGATTAGATAAACCTTGGCCTCGTTGATTTGTATTTCTCAGATTTTAGATGGGCTGTTGATCGCGCGCACAGGGAGAATTGAAAAGGAAGCGAAGCTCACAAAATGCTTGGAATTGGAAAATTACATCACCCGACCGTCTCAGGTAACTGAAAGAGTTTTGCGTTGGCACGGATCACGAGGTCTACCTGATTTGACGTCTCACCATCACAAAAGCTATTTGATTTCTGTTCACAGAAACCAAGGAAGAGGGAGAGAGTGGTCTAAGGAAAAGGACAAATTGGATTTTGTCCTTTCTTCTTGGGCCTTGACAAGTGAAGAGGATTGAATAGAAAGAAAAGAAAAAGGTGCTTTGGGTTTGAAAGGCAGAAAACGGGCCCCAGGACCTGACACATCCGATCGATCAGATTGTCCACCCGATTGATCGGGACCTGGGAGACCATCCAGTTATTTGGATGTCCGATCGGATCGAATGGTGGCGACTTTTTTAGTTCAAAGTGCGAAATTCATTTCAAAGACCGCCATTCCAATTCCTCTCCTACCAAAACTCTCACACTCGGCCCTAAAGCTATAAATAAGCTCATTGCCTATGTTATTCTCATCTCTCTCAGCGTTCTAAGCTCTGAAAAAAATCCCAAAGAGAGATTTCTCTCGTCTAGGGAGCCATCTTTTCATTTATGTGCTAAAGCTTTCATTTTCTAGAGCCATTCCTCTACTTTTCGAGTAGATTCGACTTCTACAAGGCGTGAAGATTCAAGTGCTGGAAAAGGTGAACGGTGTGGTCGTCGGCAAAATCAACTATTGTACATAGATTGTGTTCAACTGGAAAAGGTAGTGAGTACATCTTGTAACCTTTGATATTCATAGTGCTTGATCATTTTGGACCGGTATGAGGTGATATGGTTTTTTTCCTATTAAAGGTTTTCTACATAAAAATCGCGTGTTCATCTATTTAAATAGTTTGTGGTTGATTGTTGATAGCTTAGATTTACTGATTTCTTATTTTTCTATAGAAATTTGGGACCTTATAGAACCCTAGGGTTGGATCTAAATTGACCCTTTTGGTTTCTCACTCCTGAATCAGTTGTATTACCTCATTCACTGCTTGATAATAATTCACATCAAGTTTGATAAGCCCATCAATAGGAATATCATTATCTCTCCAATAAATCTCAATTAGAATATTATGTAATCTCACAATTGAGATCGAAAACCCCACTGGTGCATGAGATATCTGCGGTTGCTTTACTGGTGGGCTATATGGTGGTAAGTCCCATCGGCTTTAAAACTACACGGGCGATGGCCCAAAAATAAAGTCCGACTTCGAATCTTCTTCATAATCTCATGCAAGAGAGCTGAATATTGAGCATTTCTTGGTCTAAAAATGCTATTATTTCGCTCTTTCCAAACATGCCATGCATAAAGTAGGGAAGATCAACCTACCAAAACATTATAAATTATTTTTTTATGGTAGGGGTGTACAAAAAATCCGCCGATCCCTAAAACCGAGCCGATCCAATATGTAGATTTTTAATTGAACCGAATATAAACGGATTGATGACAGATTGAAAATCTTGTAATCCGTTAGCAACGGATCGGTGACGGATTTCACCCTCAGTCCGTGGATTCAATCTGATCCGATCCGTTGACATTAAATATAAATTTAAAAAAACGTAAGGGGTCTAAATATAAGTTAAGAGGTCTAAATTTAAAAGAAGAAAAAACTTCAGGGGTCAAAATGTAATTCACTTATATATATAAGTATATTTGTAATTTATATATTTTTTTATTGTTAGCTTGTATGCTGTAACTCTTCACACAACATGTTTGATCTCTTTCTTTAACATTAGATTCAACGGATTCAACAGATTAAACCGATCCGATCCGGTCCTCACCGGATCGGATCGGATTTATTTTTAACAGCCAAGGATTTGTGACGGATTTAACCTAATCCGCACCAATCCAATCCGTGTACACCCCTATTTAATGGATCTAGCCTAGCACATGAATAATAGATAAAATCATATCAGAAGGAGAATCACAAGGCACTATAGGTAGAAAGAGCTTTTGAATGACGCTATCCCAAATGTTCTTTGAAAAAGGACATTGTGAAAATAAGTGAAAAGTTGATTCCCATGCACAATTAAAAAGAGAGCAAACTGGATCACAGTCCACATTTCACTGAAAAAGGAAATCTTTGGTTTCAATGCAACCTTTAAAAATCATGAAGTACATATAAAATATTTTTTTATGCACCTTTTTGAGGCGATACAATTATTATATTCCACTAAGCTAATTTAAAAGAAAACTTACCACTTTCTCTCATCGGTAAAATTAGGAAAACGGGCAATTTCTTTATTGATTTTTTCCCAAATCAACATAAGAAGTCCCAAGGTAGGAGGAGGGAGGTGCCGCACATTAGGCCCAAAAAATCTACTCACTATCATGTACAACCGAAGCACAAGGTCACATGGTGTCAAATCACCATACAATCTGTTTGTTTATAAGCATTTCTAATAAGGAATTGAGTTTGTTGGGAATTCCTGAAAGACGTGACATCTTATCCCTTGGGCATTCCAAATATTCTATTTGGTGTAAGAATTGAGAATTCAAAACTACATGAAAATGCACTTTTAGCCCTATGAGCTCCCAGGATTCCAGCATTCCAAATGCTAGAGGGAATTGAGCATTTAGAGTTCTACTTTTGGAGGCAGCATTTGGAATTCTCATGATTCTCCCACATAAGATTTCTCACTATTCTTTAAAACAAACATGCCCTAAATATCAATCAACTTCCCATCAGCCAGGCATCGCCTTTTATCAAGAGAAGTCTACAAATACCATCCCACGATTGAGGGTGAAGATATCTTCCTAACGACTAGACATTCCAGAAAAAGAAAAAGAAAAAAAAAAACCCGTATATACTGATCCAATACATCCCTGATTTTGGAAGAATAAACACATTGCCCATAAAAGATACAAAGAAGATGAAGTAGATTGAATCAATTCCACTCTTCTTGCGTATTACAGTAACTTTGATTGACATCCACACAATCAATCGAGATCGGAGCTTCTCAATTAAAGGATGACATTCCTTAAAAGATATTCTCTTAGATGTAAGAGGAATATCCAAGTAACCAATGGTGAAAAAAATGAAGAGATGATTGAGAAAAAATAGTACTCTTCATTCGATTTACTCAAAGGCAAAAGAAGTATTTAAAATGCTGCAGAAAGTTTCTAAACATGAAATGTGAGATATAGAAACCTCATGCCGCTTATAAGGCACAGTGGTTAAAGATGAAGAAGTTAAAGAATGAAGAATAATTTTATTTTGCCTGTTACACAACAAGAGATGGAATATCAAAAAATTCATTCATGCTAACAAAAAGAAAATGGGTTAATTCAGAAGTGGCATAATAAACTCATTGCAACAACTGCCTAAGGAGAAGCTGAAGAATTTAACATGCAATAGTGCATGTTGCTCATCATAGGCTATATAGTTGTTTTCCACTAGTTTGATACTATAAGACTACTTTTTTTTTTTTTTTTTTTATTGGTAAAGAGATTGTACTGGTTTTGTTACTGTATTTTGACAACAAAAGAAAACTATTTTAGATTAAGCTAGATTGTAATTTATTCAAAAAGTTAAAACATACCTTTTTTTTCCTATACCACCCATTTCTTATAATAGCTTTGTAACTGTAATTTAGAAAAAAAAAACAAATTTATGTGACTTTTTTTTTCGAAAGCCAGATAAATGTATGTGAGTTTCTTCAAAAAGATATACTAATTTATCTGCGTTTTTTTTTCAAAAGACAAATAAATTTATTTATTTTGAAAGAAAGTCATATAAATTTATCTGAGTTTTGCCAGAAGTTTAGATAAATTTATCTGAGTTTGAAACAAACTCAGATAAATTTATTTGTCTTTTGAAAAAAAAAAATCAGATAGAGCGAAAATGTTGTGGACTAGAGACCTTAAATGACAATGTTAAGGGACCTTTGGATAATTTATCCTTATTTAATTGTTTCTATTTCTCTCCCTCCTTTCCTCTCCTTGTTCTCCAGATTTCATCACTCTCTCTCCCCTTTGATTAAATCTAAAACAGAGACAGAGAGAGTCATGCGGACAAGAGAATGGGTACAGAGGTCGAAGAAGAATAAGATGCACAATCCCACATGTAGATTTTCTGGATGATTTTTCTTTTTTTGAATTAGTTTTCCCAATTTTCTTTCTCTGAATCAGTTTTCCCCATTTTCTGGATAATCCTTGATTTGTGCAGTCAAATCGTCTTCACGAAATTGACGGATTTTTTTCCTTTTTTTCTCCAAATGAAACTCTTCACGAAATCAGTTTTTCCTTTCTGTACGCCACACAAAGTGTGTTAAGAGGGGTATTCTGGACTTTTTATCTGTTTAAAACTTGAAAATAGACCTTTGCCTCAGCGAGAAAAAAACGTGGGCCTTTTGCAATAAAATGCAATGTTGAGGGACCTGCGGCAAATTTATTAGGGAACATTTGCCAGACGTCTTTTCTTGTCTAGATAAAGGAGGCTTAACATCACCTCAATTCATTTCACAGATGAGCTTCTATTATAGAAGGGGCCAAAGGTGGAGATCTAAATCAAGCTATTAAATTCCTATGGTTCAAATACTAATTGGAGGCAAATGCGGGCTATCATTTACCATCAAAATAGAAAAGTTTTGATGGCCCGCCCTTGATCCTTGACAAAGTCCATTTTGATAATCCATTGGCCAAACGAGCTCTCCCTCTTTACCATGTGAGAATGGATTCACATCAATGAGAGAAAATTTGTTGTCGCTTGCTTGTGAATCTCTACCGTTCATGCGTGACCCTTTATTAGGGATAAAGATGCATGACCCTTGGATCGTTCCAGTAAAACTAGATCCAAACTCAATTTACAAATGGGGGACCTATGACCCATATCCTATTTCAGTTTAGATTATAGTCCTGAATCTAGATTGAGACTGAATAAAGGGTCTGAAGCTAGACTTCAAAAAGAAAAAAGCAAATATTGATATGCTTACACAATATACTTTATAAGTAGTAGTAGTAGTAATAATAATAATAATAATAATAATAATAATGTATGGTCCTAGCATTTGTAATCAATTTCTCATGTGCAAAAACCACTGACCAATTAATATAAGACCTGAATTTTAGCCGGACCTATGCAGTGGACCAAAACCTGGACCCAACTGTAAAATTGGTTGAAATGCCAGCTCTTTAGCTTATTTTTTCAATTCTGAATCTTTTGGGTGGTTAGGAGCCATCTTCATCTCTGCCTTCATTCTTTTGATTAAAACCCTTTTATAATTATAATATATTAAGCAAGGAGGTTTGGTCTTCAATTTTAACTGTCAGTTATAATTTTGACCGACGGTTATAAAACTACTAATACAACTACCCACTCATTTTTTCATCAAACCGCTTATGTTTCAGTTGTTTCTATGTAACTATACTCTTTTTTCTCAAACTTCTGTATTTCTATTTTATCTAACTCGTCCTATGGAAAGAGGTAGACAAGCACGGGTATTTATTTGGAAGTGCAGGGAGATACCGTGTTAAGCATGGATTATTGGGCTAGTAACAATTAAGGAAGAACGGAAAAAATAAAAAAAAGTATAAACAAGCATTATCACGATGGCAACGAGTTTTAAATGAAAATGACACTTCCTTAAAAGATTTCAAGAAATCCTTACATAAACATGCGTACAATGCCTTGGATTCCTGGGCCTCAGAGAGAGACATACATTGTCCTACATCTTTCCATGAAAAACCAATCCAAATGGATTGTCACAATCAAGTCATTTCTTGACAGAAAATTGCGTTTCTTGGCCCAGGCAAAGACAAACTTCCCTGGAGTGCAAAATCTCTGGATTGCAAAAACCAGCCTCAAAAGTCAATTGTAAGCTGCAGATAAGAGATTCTTGGTTCTTTGCAATCAAACAGCCTAGGCTTTAGCCCAAGTAGCCTAGCTAGTTCATGTGCTAACGAAAAGGTATTGGTGCTCTCCACTTTTTGCTACATCCAAATGGCCAATTGGAGCCTCTAGCAGCGAAAATGATGACAGCCCCAAAACATCATCCAGAAAAGATTTCAGCCAAGACAAAGGGTTCCAATCAATCCATTTTCTTAGGTCTATTCATGCACATGGGCTACATATGAGCAAGTCTCAAGTCTTGAGCATTGGAATCCTTCTGCCGGCATAGTTTAGAACTAGAAAAGACTTTGTGCATGGGATGAGGCAAACATGAGCAACTAAAACATTGGCATTCAAGAGTTTTAACAGTAATACAAATGATAATCATCACTAAATTAGGGTCCTTCAAAATGATGGGATGACTGGGGTGAAGTGCAACGATGGAAATGAAGCCTATCTTAAGATGAGAATAATTATATTATGAGTTATAACCCATCCAATGACGAAAAATAGGGTGAGTTTACCAAATGGATGGACTATTGATGCACCTACCTAATGTTGAAAAACAAGATGGGTCTGATCGATCAATGGCCACAAAATGTGGATCTGGTCATCTCAATAATTTAACTAGCATCTACGATACCGTTTTTGTCATGAAGTTAGATCAGCCAACTCTATGGCCGATGTGTTAGCCAAGCAAGGAGTTGACCGGTTGTCTCCTTGGGTGTGTGTAGTTTTGTAATTGGGGTTGAGGATGGTTTAACACTCTTGTCCGTTTTCTTTTCTCCTCTTCTTTTGTATTTTTGTTCTTTCTATCCTTTTATTCAGTTAATAAAAGGTTTCATTACCATTCAAAAAAAAAAAAAAAAAACTGGCATCCACAGTACTTGCCACCAATATGTTGAGTCTTTTAGTCCCAAAAAGAGTGTTTGGTGATTTGGTCATTTTCTGCAGGGTCATCTTGCAATGGAATTTACCATTATTGGCTTGTTATGAAACCATGATCTGAGATGCTTATACTTGCACTGCAGGCCTAAAAATATTAATGAAAAAATTCTTACATGCAGTAACCACATGAAGGTCCCTGAGTACAAGAGAAGCATTTTATAGATGAGAAGTATAATATTTTACACTGAAATGCAATAACATTCTTTTACACCTTGCATTGGATCATTCACGAGGATCATTGGTAAAAAACAAAGGGCCTGTTTGGTTGTAGGGAATTGTTCATAGTAAACAGAGTTCTAAGGTACATCAAAATAAGGAATTGATTATCAAAAACTGAGTAGTAAGTTACATCAAAATAACAATAAAGATGCGAGAAGTGAAGGAGATGAGGGGAGATGCAGCTGGACCATGATTTTCTAAGATTAGATTTACTAGGGGGATGGCTAGGTTTTTATTTTCCACGAAAGAAGAGAATAGTTGATTCCCACTTGGATCTTAATAATTGTTTCTTTAATTTAGCCACTTCGGTAGAAATAGTTTTTAAAATTTTTTAGAACTCAGCTCCATTAAAACAAGGAGGCCTAGAAGGTGTCAATGGATAGTTAATTTTGAAAATGTCATTATTCAATGGGCTTAGTAGTGCATCTGGATTACCGGGCTAAAGAGGTATGATAGGTCATAGGTCACAATGTAAAATTCAGGTTTCAAGTCATGGGCCTTGATAATGGAATTTTGTCTCCTTTTTTTTGGTACATATGGTTTTTCTTTAAGAGTGGAGTTTTTTCATTTTCATTTTAATTTTTCTTAATGGCACCACTCAAGAGCATCAAGAAATTATCATGATTGGAAACCCTAAAGGATCAAAATTAGCAGCTTATTCCTATTTTTCTTACTTGAACCCCTTGGAAGACCCTCACAAAATTCGATTTGGGAGCCCAAAAGAATCCCATCTTTAGGATATCCCAAAATTTACTCCAGTGGAGTTGTTCCTACCATAAAGTTGAGTATATTATAGTCAATTGAATGATTTCCGTGGTTTATATTATTAATTTTATACATTAATCATGTTAGTACTTATAAGCTTAATCTTAGGTGGGACTAGCTCATTAAACTTAGAAAGCCCCACTAAAGGATGTTCATTTAGAACAATTCAAAACTTCAACTGAGCTTTCATTAAGAGGAACTCAACAGTAGAGTTCCTTTTTCTTGATTCAATTTTGACAAGGGATTCGCCCCTCCTCGACCCCCACTCGGTAGGCCTGTCAATGGGCCGGGCTGGACCTGGGCTTGTGCTTGGGCTGTCCAATCCCATCCTGAATATTGGGCGAGCCTGCCGGTGGTTATCCAATTCCGGCCTTAAATTGAACGGCCTACGTCAAATCTCATCTTGTGCGGGCCCTAGCCTAGCACGATCTTGAATATAAGTTAAACATTTTCTAATTATTCTTATACTGCCACCGGACACTAGGTGTACTCGTCAGCTTTTATCTACAATATTAGTATTAGGACTTCATGTAAATGAAAAATGTAATATTTGAATCCAGATGGAAAATTCAAGACCTCAAAGAATGATTTGTGCACAAGGGTTGCCTTTTTGTGTTCTTTCTTTTTGTCTTTTGTTGCTGCTGCTGTCGTCATTGCTGTTGTGGTTAGGATTCTCTAGTACATTTCAGTGAGCCAAAATGCTACATTGGGAAGAAATAATACATCCCATGCTTCAAAGTGCTGTAATTAGAACTAAGAATCAATCTTATATATACATAGAATGTTTTACATTGCAAATAATGCCTTCAATGCAGTCTTTAGATGGTCGCGTGCCCTCTTTTAAGGAGAATGGTAAATGACACTGTTGTTCCCATAAAACAATCACATAAGAGGAAATATATACAAATTGTGGTCTATAAGGGTATTTTTACTTGGCCATACAAATTGTGCATATGCCCCGCATAATTATTTCTTATGGTATGGTGGATGTGAGATACCTGAGTTTCCCTTTTAGGGTGCAGTCCATTTTGGATGGGTCTACCAAACTGTTTAAATCTTGATGGTTGTTGGCCTATCAAATGTTGTCTCTTTCCGGCTGAACATTGAATAAAATCACATTGGAAGTGAAAAGTGGGAGCTTATTGTCAAAGGGAAAGATCCATAATCCAGATAACTAATTACAGGGTGTGGGTGGCACTTGTTTTAACTGCTTGAGCAGTGGGATGAAGTGGAACCTATTTTTTATAGGCTTGGACCGACAAGGCAACAAGCAACCTGAGGGGCGAAATTACAAACCTGCCCCTCCTAATTAGCTGTTAATAGCTGTTAGTAGGGGCAGTTTCGGTAAATATATTAAAAATGAGTGAAATGTGCCTACAAGTAGGGCAGGCCGGGCCTGGATGAGCCGGGCCTGTTTTGCCCAGTCCCAGTCCCATTTTGGCCCTGCCTTAAAACCATTATCCAAGCCCAGCTCAGCCCGCCGGGCTCAATTTTTTTTCAGAAGCCCAAAATCTTTGGGCTTTGGACGGCCGGGTATCAATTTTAATGGGCTCAATTGAAAGGTGTACCCTCCACCACCGACAGCATGTATAGGATTCATTCAAATTGGAAATTTCACTGCACTACCATGGCTGCGGTATTTTAAAAAACTGGTTTTTCAAAAACGACAGTCTATGAATGTGGTTTTTTTGTCTCTAAAAATAAGTCTCCAACTGCAGGAAAATTCAGCTTAATATACCAAAGTTGTATATATATATATATAAAATAAAAAACGACAGCCAATGGGTGTGGTTTTTATTTATTTCCCTGGGAGATAAATCAAAATCTTCTTAAAAATGAAACTATTTAATATAAATAACAACCATATCAACCATCCATAAAAAATTCAAGCATCCATATAATAACCAACTACATCAGCTAAAGCAACATAATGATCAACCCTCCATCTACTCAAATTTACACCATCAAAACATTTAATTAAAAATGTATGAGATACAAAAAACAAATAAAGTGTGGTCTAAATATGGGCCAATTGAGTAGATAGCCTAACATGAGATTTCAAATTTTCATTCCCATCAAATCAACGATCTCATCTAAAACGATCATGTGAAAACTTGCCTCCGGCAACTCACACATTAGTCTATCATCGGCAACAAATGTGTTCTTAATTAGGTGTTGCAGCTTACACAATGTTGGGCCTCCTATATTTGCAATTGCCTGGTCACTCTATGCAGACTGACACTGGGAATCTTGTCTCACCTACAGACATTATTAGGAATAGTATTTTATCAATCTAGACATTTAATTATGTTCAAGCAGGAATCTACTATTTAGGATCAATTGGTTTGCACATGAGAGAAACTCCCATGATTGTGTAAAGAAATTGATATCAGGTGGTCAATGCCTATTCTTTGTTCAAAAACTGATATAAGTTGGTAAGTGCATATTATACGTTCAGAAATTGGTATCAGTTCAACTCAATGCACCCAACAGATTTTGTACTTTCAACTTCTTGTGGTTGAATCACAACAGAAAAAATAAGAGTTAAGAATGACAGGACTTGCATCTAAATTTATTGAATGAGAAAGAGCCTTTCTTAGCAACATTTCATTCCAGCAAATTCCTTTTAGTTACATCATTCAAAATAGTCTACCTGCAGCCAATAATTAAGAAAGAAAATCACCACTTCCTATTGTTGCATTCATATTTCTCTTCCATTACAACCATCAAAATACATGATACAAAATTCATCCCCCCCCCCCCACAATCAACACGCATTCACCAGTTCCAATAAGATGATTCAAACTTCTCTTCCATCAACTATCAAAATTCTACATCGATACACAAAATACAAAGTCCATTCCCATTATAGATTAAAAAGAAAAGAAAAATATCCCTAACCAACGGTCAAAATACAGTCTCCACCTCCAACTACAGCATATGATTTTTCCACCACTGTTGGCTTCTTTGGCATTCACCAACAATATGGTTTTGTTTCTTCCATTTATACATCTCATTTTTCTATTTTGGCAGCAACTAAAACTCATCATCATCATCAATAGATTCATAATATCCACATCTTCCTTATTCTTGTATATAAGTACTACATCACTTCTTCTCCATTCATCCGATATTTTCTGTCATTAACGTCTTATTGAAGAGTATAGTTACCCAAATCTCTCCAACTTCTCCGAAGCATTTCCAAGCCTCAACCCATCTACAACTATGCTAGAAAAATTGAGAATCACTGATATTTTCACTGTCAAATACTGAGTTATCATCTGCTCACTGATTAATAAAATGATTTCTAAACTTACTAAATAACATAAAAGGAGATTCTAAACTTTGAGATGTCAGAAGAATCAAATTAAAATTTTCTCACCTGCTGTTGGCATGGACCAGAACCATCCCTCGAGGTATGAGTAGCAATCTAGAGTTGCATTTAAAGGCTATATAGAAAAGAAAAACCTGCCATCTTCATCCACAATTGAGCATAGCAGTTGAGAATATGTGGTTCTTGACAGCAATCAAAGTCTGAAGGCCATATGACGTTTGCTCATTTAGTTCCAACATAAATCCAATATTGTTTTGGTAAGAACTGTAAAAATAATCCCAATATGAAACAATATAAAATTCAACAAAAACAACATAAATCCTAACAACAAGAACAACCACAGATAATATCATTACATCCATCCAAACGACTCAAGCAACTTCTTTCTCTAATACCCCCAACCAAGCAGGACCCTCTACCTCACCAACTCATTCAACTCCAGCCCATCTTCCTCATTCATCTACACCATCACCAAACCTATACTCTAACCCATCTTCATCATCACCATTCATCTACAAACAACCATTAAAAAGAAACAAACTCTTTATTCAATCAACAATATTGGGTTGTATCACTAACAGGCCTGCAAGTTTTGGGAACAGCTAACACTGAGAATGTAACAATATGGATACAACCCAACAGAACTAAAATCTGGTAATTTCAAATAAGAAGCCATAGGGTAGCTAAATTAATTTAAACAAGTTTAAAAACACATGATGTACAACCTTATTTAACAAAAAATAAAAAAAAGATAGGTACAAAACCTCACACCCAAAAAGAATAAAGAATGCATAATTAACTGCATTCTCATTTCCAAAATCATTTAACTTTGAAGCCATTACTAAGTTCAAGAAAACAAAATGAAAATTGAAAAAAAAAATCATTATGCCATACAACTTCCAACAAAAATGAACCAAAAAGTATGGTGAGATTTGATTTCTCGATTGAAGTTTATGAGCAGCTATAAAACAGGAAAGAGGTAATTGCAAATGAAAATCCAAATAAGCACTCAATCCATGATAGCAAAAACAACCCAGACACAAAAAAAGCCACCATAGAGCATATTCCAAAATCTACCAAAAATCGAAACTAAAAGCCATATCCTAAAGAAAAAGATAACCATTAATCCCACATTTTGTCCAATGTTTCAAAATTCGGGGAAAAAAATGATCCACCTCCTGAAAGTAATATCAAACAAAAACCCACATCCCACAAGAAAAAAAATAAACCTCATTCTAATGACACAACACCAATAGAACCCAAATTCCAAGCCTCAAATTTCAAAATATACAAAAATAAAAAAGATTCAACTGCATTGAAAGTTTCTGAACAAAATCTGAACAAAACCCACTTCAAAAAATCAAAATCGACCTAAAACAACACCCCTTCAGGTATTGAGATAATACCTCTTTGCCTCATCTTCTGTCTGCCCATCCAATCCAACACACATTGAACCCACCTTCTCCATCGCACATCACACACCTACAAATCAACTCTAACCCAAAAGACACCCTCACCATCCTCTGCCTCTCACATCCCCCACTGCACATTGCCAAACAACCCATCTCATTCATTTTCATCTCACCTATCTTTAAAAAGGAAAAAAAGAAAGAGAAAATAGAACATTCATCCAAACAGCCCCAGCAGCATATTCATCAAATCAGAACCAGTCCCGCCAACCAAAAAAGACACAGCCTATCCAAGTGCATGCCATCTCTACAAAACTTATCACCCCAATCAAACAACCCATGCAACTCCCCATCATCTCCCCTTTTCCAGCTCACACAACCCATCTCATCCTCCAGCCTCATACACTACCATCCCAAACCAAGACCCATCTCCAAACCCAACCTTACCCACCAGTGCAACCGAACCAAACCCAACCTCACATCCATCTCTATCTTTTCATCACACGTCACCAACAATTTCCATCAACCCATCCAAACAGCTCTCCATCGCATTAAAAAAAAAAAAAAACACAGAGCCTTCTCCCATCCAAACAGCCCCATCACCAATCTACCTTGTCACGAAAACCATCCATCTGCATCAACACTACAGACCCCATCATCATCTTCATCACATCTCTCACAGTCATCTCATTCAGAAAAATAAACAAGAAGAAATTAGGGCAGAGGGAGAGAGAGAGAGAGAGAGAGAGAGAGAGAGAGAGAGAGCTGCTGAGGAGAGGCGCTTTGAGTGATTTGCAGAGAATGATTTGGGGGATTTAGGCTACGAGTTCGCAAAGAATGATTTGGGCGAGATATCGTTTCTTCTTCTTTTTGCGATTTGGGTGCGATCAATCGGGAGGGAGTATTTTTCTTTTAAAAAGTGTCACTCGATTCAATTACGAGAAGTTAAGGCTGTCGCTAAAAAGCGATAGCCAATGGCCCACAATTTTAGCGCCTCACTTATGTCATTAAAAGCTCATTTTGATGTAGTGATGGAGAGGTCATAGACAGGATGGAGACCAATTAAAAGAAAAGCATAAAATGAGGAACATACACAAAAACAAACTGAGGCCAAACTGAGGCCAATTAAAAGAAAAGGAAAAAATAGGTTATAATTTAATTGTATGAGTCAAGAGTACACAAATGGTGGAGACCAATTAAAAGAACAAACATGAAAACTAGAATCCATGATTTTTCAGGATTTACATACTACATTCAATGAGTTCCAAAACATCCAATAATGGGTATAAATCAAATTTGTTAATGAATTGTCAAAGTATACAATTGACAGAGACCAATTATGAGAATAAATATGAAAAGGCAAAAATTTTGTCCATCAGTTGTCAGGATTTACATACAACAAAGAGTCTCCAGCATCAGGAACTTTATAACAGTGTCTATTCAATGAATTTTTTATACCCAAATATATCACAAAAGATAGGTAGAGAATCATAAATATTTGTATGTGAAATATCATGGCTTCATCAAGAGGAAAAATAGTTCAACAATGCTACAAACTCTCACCACTAATATCACTGTGCAGAGAGTACCAGATTCATTTACCCTGCAAGCTTCAGTTTCCGAACTCCTAAATCCAGGAGACAAAATGCACACTATTTAAGACTTGAAATGGTCTTGAGATTGGTTATATCAAACAGAGTCCCAAGTACTTACACCAGCTGCAATTTAGAAAAAAGAAGCATTCTCCAACATCTTTAGCTCACACTGTAAATCTAACTACAGCCTCATTGTTTGTATTATAGCAATGTCCATCGAAGAAACCTCAACTGAATCACCAATCACATCCTAACAGAGATTGTCGTACCAGTTTACTAAATGACCAGATACCCATCAAGGGTCAAAGATCATGTAATAATTGATGTATGATTGCACACTGATATGAGAAGAGAGACATAAAACAATGGAACCCATGTTCGGTGATCTTCTCAGAGATCAAAAGATGTACTATGTTCTTTAATCTGCGCATGAAAAAGTCTTCTCTCAAAAAATTCAAGAAACAAGCTCCATGGCAAGCTCAAACCAAGTAGCTAAGCTCAATTCATCTCCATCAACTTAAAGGGCTTACAACCCAACCTGTAATGGGAGATGGTTTGCGTACTCTCACAGCCCTATGAGATCCACTTTGCAAACGCTCAAGGATTGCATACGTTATAGAATCCGGAGTCAATCCCTGCTGCTTTAGTTTTTCATAAAGCTTAAGAGCATCAGCTACTTTGCCACACTTCTCAAGGCAATCAAGCAAAATATTATATGTTACAATATTAGGGTAGCACCCGTCTGCAAGCATCTCATCAAATAACCGGGATGCCATCTCAACATGACTCAACTTACCAAAGCATTCAATGAGCGTGCTGTATGTGACAACATCGGGGTTTAATCCCCTCTCCTGCATTTCCTTGAATAGCATATGGGCTTCATCAAGTTCGCCATTCTTCCCAAGACAGTTAATTAAAGAGTTGTATGTGATGATGTCAGGTCTACAATCGTTAGCTTCCATCTCTTCGAAGAGTTTAAGGGCCTCATCAACCCTGCCTGCTTTACCAAAGCTTGAGATGAGAATGTTGTATGTAAATATGTCTGGCATAGGACCATCCTGTTTCATCTGCTCATAAAGATTATGGACGTGGGATAACTGCTTTAGTTTACCAAGCGCCGACAACACCATGTTATACATGAAAGTATCAGTACTTAGTCCTTTCTCATGAATCTTACTCAGCAAATCTAAGGCCTCAATTGTTTTCCCCGCACTGCATAGACTCTCTAACATGGACAGGTAAGCATCCCTATCACCCTTGTCATGAAAGCTCCACATATTACAAAATAGCTTGTGAGCCTCACTAGCATGACCCAATTTGCTCAACGTTTTCACTAAATATGCATATAATGATTTATTGATATACTTCTTTGATATTTCTACAACTTCAAATAATCTACCAATCAGCCCTTCAGCTGCTAGAACATCCAGAATCACACTATACGTGAATTCATTTGGTCGGCAGTTATTCTCAACCATTTTTGAGAAAAGAAAGATCGCTTTGTCCACCATTCGATTCTTAGCAAGTGCCTCAATCATAGTATTGTAGGCGATCAAGTTAGGAATACAACCATTCGATATCATCTCATGGAAGAGAGCAATGAAATCATCTGTTTTGCCCATCTTTCCTGTCATTCTAATGAGAATCGTATAGGTATATTCATCTGGTTCACAATGTCTATGCTTCATGTCTGCAAAAACCTTGTAAGCTTGGTCAACCTATTGTAAATACAAAAAATTAATTAGGAGGAAGAACTGGAATTGCAGATTATAAGATGTAAACTACAGTGTATGAAATGCAGCAACATACCGAGAACACAATAGTTACGTGAGAGACCCTTTTCATTCCCTATTTATTTATTTTTTAACATGAGAGAAGATGAAGGGCACATTGGCATATTCATGCATCTGGTGATCAAATTACTGCATTAGTTGACCAACCACTACAGCACTATTACGCATCCTCACACCGCAGCCCACTCCACCACACCCCACTCCCCACAAAACCCAAGCCCATCACTCCCCCTCCCTTTTCCTAGTTTTCCTTCACAGGGAACTGTGAAGAGTGGAGATCTATAAGTGACCATCAATTTTCTAGAATTCATTTCTTAGAGTGGATGGTGGAGAATTATTTTCCTCAAATAACTGACCACCCACTTTCACAATGTAACCAGCCATAGCTTTCTCTCTCTCAAAAAGAAGGTCTTCTGTTGTTTCCTGGAAACTGCTAGGAAAATACCAAGCAAGCCCTAAACATGGGCGACAGCTACAAGACCACCATATGCTGTGACACCAATGATAATTCCGCACTCTGTAGTGTCATCAAAGTAGAATGTTGGATTAAAAAGGGATTCTATCAATGGCTACTGGGACAATCCAATGGTGAATATCATTTTAAGAGGAGTTATATTGCATATTCAAGGCAGACACAACTCATGAAAGGTACTTCAATTCCCAATCCAACAGTTCACCATCACAAGAAGCTCCCTTGTGCTGATTCCCTCACATCCATAACAACTAGTGGTAGTGATGGACCTACGCCTACTATTCAACCATTTCATTTAAAATTCACACAATAACTAAAAAAAATAAGAAAAAAACATGAAAGACAACATAAGATTGGAAACGTAAACGATAAACTTCTAAGAAGCACACACAAACAAAAAGGTATTATAAAAGACAAAACTACATAATTAAACCTTTTGTTGGAAGATAATAAATAAATAAATGATCATGATCAGCCACGCTTGATTCAAAAACTCAATTGGATATAAATTGTTCATCAGAGAGGAATAACCAAATAATAGCAGCGTTTCCTAAATTAAGTAAAAAGCCATGGTTTAAAACAAAGGTTCTTACGTAACAGTTTCGAAACTACGATGCTCGGGTGCTTCAAAATTGGCAACACATCGTGTCATATCATATCCATACAGTTTACTTTTTATATGTAAAATCCGCGTCTTGCCATATCCATGGCTTGCCCCTGCCGTATCCATATCATATCTGACCATCAAAGCTTCGAAATCGAAAGTGACAATTATAGATATGCGAATATAATAGCCCAAAACTAAATTCACAATCTCTATATTCACAGCTGACAAAACTTAGTCATCTTCTACTTGCTGCGCCCAGTACATTAGAGTTCAAATTCAATCTAACACTTCATCCAATGCAACCAGAAGCTGGAAACAGATTAAAGCACAGCGTACCTGCTCATCTTTCGCAAGCAAATCCAACAACATGTTATATGCAAAAATGTCCAGCTTATAGCCCCGCCGCCTCATGTCTTGGAAAACCCCAAAACCCTTCACCACCTCATTTGATCTTAGATAGGCCTGAAGAAGGCATTTATATGTATAGGAATTAAACCTCAAATCCCATTTCTTAGCCAAATCCAAACACCTCTGTATCTCCCCTGCTGTGCCAAAGATGCCTAACAAGATATTGACGGTGGAGATGCTTCCGCAGACACCATCCCGCTCCATCTCATCAATGGTCTGATTGACTACATCGAATGGAGGTGGTACAGATCTGGCAAGGATGGTGAGTATGCGATTGTAGGTGAAGGAATCGTGTCGGAATCCGGGGATGGAGGTGGCAGAGTAGTGGAAGAAGTCGAGGGCCTTGTGAGGATTGCGGAGAGATTTGAGGATCTCAGAGACTTCAGAGGTGGTTAGGGTTAGGGTTAGGGTTTGAAGGTAGTGAGAGAGGTCGAGGAAGGGGTCGTCTGAGACGGACGAATGCAGGATTTTTAGTACACGACAGACAAGGTCACGGCGTGGGAGGGCATACCCACGCACGTCCCGGGCTAGGGTTGGGGGCTCAACCTCGATTGCAATGGTGCGGCCGTCTGAGCCGTGCCGGACGACACGGCCGCTGTAGCTCGTGGCGTAGGTACGGCAACTACCACGTGAGAAGTGGAAAGTGCGGAGCTGCAGCAACAGCAGCTGAGGAGGTCTCCTCATGTTGTCTTCGCTGCTCTCTCTCTCTCTCTCTACTGGATTTTTTTTGGCTGAATGGGATATAACACCCACTTGAGTTGGGAAAGAGGTCATGAATTAATCCCAAGAGGACCACACTGAAAACGACTGTTTTTTTTTTGGCCAAAAGATCAGTGAAAATGGTTCAGGTGAATGCAACTTATGTCACATTTAGTGAATAAAAGAACATTTTCATGTTTAGTAATAAATTACTGAAGATGTCTTATATTTTGAGAAGAAGAGAAGTATTAAAAGAATTTTATACAAGAGTAGTCTCTCTCTCTCTCTCTATATATATATATATATATATATGAAATCTTCCGGCGGCTAGTGATATGACAACTTTATAAAATTAAAATATAATATTTTTATTTAAACAAACAGCAATTTATTAATTAAAATAAAAAATATATTTATTCTAAAAGTAAAATATAATTAAAAAAACCACCACCTAATCCTCCTCTCAGAATTTTCCGTCTTTCTTTAGCATAGCATTGTTGTTACTCCTTAGTCATCTTAGAAGTATCCATACTCTTGATCCCCCATCTCCATTTGTATTTTCTTTAATTGCTCCTCCTTCTCTCATCTTGCTCGATTTTTTGCTTAATAAGCTTTATTTTTTTCTATCATTTCTTGAATGGGATCCGCAATAGGTGTGGGCCCGTTGGTAGTGGTTTGCTTCATCTTTCTCTTATCAGCCTTTCTGCCTGGTAGTCTCATCATGGGATCATAAGCATTGTTATTTGTCTCATCTTCCTCAATATTTTATGGGAGTGCTTTGATTAGAAGATGATGAGTAGCCGCAAGTTGAAGATTTTCCTCTTTTTACGGTTGTCTTCTCAGCTACTTGTTACTGCAGTTGAATCCACTTTGGTTGGTACCTCAACAAATCCAAGCATAGTCCAAGGTGAATCTTGACCCATGTAGATGTTCGCAAACTTTTTTTGCTACTACAAACTAAAAATTATATTTAAGCTTAAATTAAAAATAAAAAAAACCTTTATTTATATATCTAATTTTACCTTGTTTGGTTCATTCGTGCCACTTTGATTTTTAGAAATAATTATGGCAAGACATCAACAAAATTTGTTAACGGAAGCTTGAACTTTTGTCCTCGTTGTGACAACATTCTATCTGTTCGAACACAGGTAGATTGCTTATTGTTGTGATAGTATTTTCCTACTCATTCCCAAAAAATCCCAAGTTTCTACTCGTTTCTATGCACAGCGTCCAGACTGGTGTTCGGCCATGAACTGACGAGAAGATGATCTTCTTTTATACTGAAACTGGCACCTCAAACGACAATATTTTTCTTCGGGGCCTCATCGGTAGGAAATTCGGATGCCTCGTCGGAAATTTGTTAATGTGGGTGGAAAAATTAGGAAATTGTTTAAGCAAAAAAAAAAAAACAAAAACAAAAATCTAACGGCTATAAATAAGACCATTGAATGTTCATTGATCATGGGGTTTCATCTCCAACGACTGCTTGTACCAAACACTCTAAATGCATTTTGATTCATTACCATTATTTTATTCAAAAGAAATATTTGACATCTCACTTTAGCTATGCCAAATTTGGCATACCAACGCAAGTGCAAATGCCATGTAGGATTTGACAAGTCTTTTGGAGACAAAGTCATATGTCAATTATAGTCGTTGGGGGCCGAGTTGGACAAATATCGTCCTTCTTGGAGATGCTCTAAGAAGTCTCTCGTGTAGAACAATTACTTTGCAGATAAAAATAACCATCAACTTCGATCCTACACGGGTGGAAAAAGGTTTTAATGATTATGATGCTGATAAAAGGTTTTAATGATGATGTTGGTTGATGAATATCGTTGATCCATTGGCAGGTCTTTCTATAAAATGATACATGGTTTTGTAAAAAAAAAAAAAAAAACACACATCATCTCCTACAAATGAGAAATTTTAATGAGTTGGGCCCACCGTTAAAGTGATGACTCTATTTAAGAAAAAGAATTTTAACATTTGGGCCCCACTTAGCATTTTTATTAGTTCAGATTTTTCATCAACAAATGAGAAATTTTAATGATTTGGGCCCACCATCAAGCCAATGACTATGTTTAAAAAAATAACTTTAACATTTGGGCCCCACTTAGTATTTTTATTAGTTTGAGTTTTTCATCAATATATGAGAAATTTTAATGACTCGGGCCCACCATCATACTGATGAGACTAATTTTAAAGAAAAACACTTTAACATTTGGGCCCCACTTAGGTTTTTTATTAGTTTGGATTTTTCATCAATATATGAGAGATTTTATTGACTTGGGCCCACCATCAAAATGATGACTATATTAAAAAAAAAGAACTTTAACATTTAGGCCCCGCTTAGCATTTTTATTAGTTTAAAGTACATAAGTGTGTTAGACTTAAATTTACCTAAAGGTGTGCCCCACAATATAGGCCGATCCTCATCTTAAATATTTGGCATATCCCCCCTTTATTTCATTTATTTATTTTTAATTTAATTCATATGGACTTGATCCATCTTCCCGTAGACTTGGATTACCCCCTATCCAGACCATATAATGACCAATATTGAGACCCTTATCTTGACCCATTTTATTAAGACCCAAATTAGAGTGATAGGACAATCTTCGAGATTTGTCAGCGGCACATTAGACGAGAAAAAGAACCCACCTTATTTATTTTTTCCTTATTTTTCTTTGACTTAAAGGGTCGTGCTTGAAGCTGGCTGGGCCGTGCCAGTCATGCTCGGCGTGCCTTTTTAAAAAGAATTTTCAATTAATTTTTCTCCGTTGTTCTGTATAAAAATCAAGGTCATATACATTGTCCATGCTTTATACAGACTTCACGATCTCATCATCTACATCAATGTTCATCAAGTGACAGTGATGGACTCTAGCATACATATGTTAGGTGAGAAATTTGAGTCTTACATTTCTCCTTCAGTTTCCTCTGTATAAATTGGAATTTAGGATGATTGAGATAAAAAGATTAAAAATTTGTAGGATGTCTATCGGTACATTACTCAACTGAATTATGAAAATTTAGATTAGAAAAGAGGAAGTGCCTACGGGCTGACCGTGGGTCGTGCCTGGCTGGCTGTGCCGAAACGGGCCAGTTGTGCTCGTTCCCTCTGCCCAGCACGGCCCATGGCACAGGCTATGCTTGGTGGGCCATAACGTATCGTTGGCTTTTGACTGGCATGGCCCAGCCTGGCCCATTTGACATCTCTAGATTGAAGCAACGGTGAGTGATGGTTTGATAAGCCTAAAATTGGGCTTTGTGCCATGCTGTAGGTAACATATAATTTTTACACTCATTAGTGACGAGAGATGACATTCATACCATATTCTTTTTGTACACAATGGAGCCAAATGGTGAGTTTTCCCTCTTAACAACGAGGGAAGGAAAAGGTTACAATAACGATTACAGAAAAAACCTATACCTTTGTCATACAATGAGGTCCACCCATTGTCGGTTCAATACTAGGCTAGCATATAGGTTTAGGTAGTGATCTATCTCACCAAAACATCAGCCAAACCTGCAAAGGGCTTAGGAATGCAAATGGATATCCGATCTCCCAATTTTTCGGAGGCTCTGACCTGAAAAAAAAAAAAAAAAAACCAGGTTTAAAACCTGTTATACATTCCAATTCATAAATGAGTCCGGGTTCAGAACCCAATTTTGGTTTCGATTGATAAACAGGTTCGATTATGAATTCATGCAAGTTCCGACCCATGGACCCGACACACAAGTCTTCAATGCTGCAAAATGTAGTTCAAAATCAACTTTTATTAGATATTTTTATATTTAATCTTGGAGGTAGTAGACTTGATGCACTATTATAAATTAAATAATATCCTAAAATGAAATGAAATTAGAACCAATTTTGGAACTAAATCTCGGTCTTCTAGCTAGACCTGGTTTCACAACCGGATTTGGGTCTAGAACTAACAAAATAGGTTTCAAGTTGGAGTCAGACCTGGAATTGGAACCATTATATAGAAATAGGTTTGTGTCTGGATCCGGTATTGTTCCAACCCAACACCGTCCCATTTACAACCCTTAATGGTCCCATTATTAGAAACCTGCAACGGACTGGATTTAGGACCCATTTTCCTATTGCTCCTAGTATGGATATGAGCCCATTGTCCTTGACCTGCAGTTGAATGTTGGATTTAGGCCTCCGTACACATAAAGGTTGGCTTGGTTAGAAGGGTGAGCGTTATCATTCTCGAATGATACTTAAATGACTGGATCTAGGCATGTGCATGTTATGTTTGCATAACAAGTGGGCTTAACAAACATAACAAGTGGGCTTAAATATTGTGCCCAGCAACTAGAAAAATTTTCAAAACATGGCTCCAGTTTTGTCCAGGTTTCAAATTAGGATAAAAGAATATTTACTTTTCAAAACAGAGCTTAAGCTTTCCATTAAAATTTCAATCAGAACATTCGGTGAGACTAAATTTATTTCTCACCAGATGTATGATTTTAAATGTTAAAAAAAAACTGAAGCCATGTTTCAAAAAGTGAATTTTATTTTATCCTAAATTGAAATATAGGCAAAACTTTAACCCTATTTTGAAATTTCTCAAATAAATAAAAACTAAACTTAACATTGGAAAAGTTTACCATCTTCATTTGCTCCCAATTTCCTTAGAGAGGTGGGTGGGTGGGTGTTAAAGGGTTTGGATTGATCATGGCTAGATTCCCAACTCAAATGGCATCTTGTTTTACGCTAGCCTCATTTTCTTAATCAGAAATTCACATTTCACGTGAAACAAATCCAAACCCAACTGTACATGGCCATGAATCAATGCTCTGGATGGAGCCTCCAAACCATTTGTATATCATCCCCACATCTTCCTGCAACAATTGCTCCTAAAGATGTTGACAGGTCTCCTTCAGGTCAGGAACCAGAGTCATCTATACACATTTTCTTTAGGTTTTTCATGAGGATTTTCGGGTGAATATGGGCACATTCACATCCCTAAA
Source organism: Persea americana (assembly GCA_029852735.1). NCBI lineage: Eukaryota > Viridiplantae > Streptophyta > Magnoliopsida > Laurales > Lauraceae > Persea > Persea americana. The sequence goes on along the minus strand of CM056811.1, from coordinate 15,775,277 downwards.
TTTGTCGCATGAGAAATTATGTAAGACAGGAAAGGCCGAGTTGCATATGTCATGAAAATTTTAAGAAAATATGTACACTCTAGGAAAGGCTGAATGCATGTCAGTATCATATATATCCACAAGCTAAAAAGGCCCAATTTTATTGCAACAAGACCACTGAGCAAAATGTTCGGATCGCCTGTTCGTGGACTTTTTTTTCTTTTGAGCAGCAACTGATGAATTTATTAAAAGAAAGAAAATATCATGCAGACATCCAAACTGCTATCATGCATACAAAAATGAGTATGCATGAGCTGCTTGACACAGGCATGAAGAATGGCAGGCATGAATTAGTTTCAATTGCGGGGCAGGCTCACAACCTCATGATAGTTCTTAGTTTGTCCAGGCGCATCTGCTTGAGTTCCTCACTGCCCTTCTTTCCAAATGCTACCCTCGTCAAATCCTTCTTCCTTTCTTGCAACTCTAATATCCTTTCCTCGATACTGTTCTTTACTATCAGCCTCACCACCTTCACTGCCTTCTTCTGTCCAATCCGATGCAGCCAATCCATGGCCTGTTGCTCAACACCTGGATTCCACCATGGCTCCAACAGATAAGCCCTTGAAGCAGCTGTTAAATTTATCCCCACACCAGCAGCTTTGAGGCTTGCCAAAAGAACCGTTGGGGACTCTGGCTTCTGCTCACCAAATTCTTCGATTACTTCAGCTCTCTTCTTGGCTGTCATCGACCCGTCCAATCGCAAAAAGTCAAAACCAGCTGCCTTCAATGGCTCTTCAAGCAAGATTAACATCTTCCTGAACTGCGAAAATACAACAGATTTAATACATGGGCTTTCTTCCCGAGACGACACCAAAAATTTCAACAGCATGGAAACTTTAGAAGACGCTTTAACAGAAGAGGATGTTGGGCCACTTTCGTAAGAAGATTGTGGAGGGGCCGAGAAGAGGTCAGATTCGAACAGAGGGTTACGACAAAGTGGGCAGTGGGGTTCGAGGCGTCAGAGGGCTTTTAGAATGCAATGTCTACAAAAGATGTGAGCACAAGAAGTGACGATAGCTTCAGTTGGGAGAGACAGGCAAATTGCACACTCAACATCATCTCCATCTTTTAAGATGGAGACCATCTTACTCTGCAACTCAGGGTTGTTGGATATGTCTGCACAAAACCATTTTTCTAACTCATATAAATGCCTAAAAATTCATTGAAGCACAGATTAAAAATCAAAGCATCGAGAAAGGGAGAAAAGAATGAGTGGCAAACTTCATATTTGGTTTACAAGAACTGATCTCAAACATAAATCACAAAATCAAAGCTGAATGAGATTCACATTTCTAATCAGTGAGCTTTTGAAAAAAAAAAAATCAGGGTTAATGCAATTGCATCAAAATTAGACTAAGTTTAGTTTCAGTAATCACCCGTGCTCATTTAAACTATAAAAGAACACTCTTGTCAGTCCCATTTTCACTCATCCCCATGCCTAAGAGGGCGCTGCTAATGGTGAATTAGGTACATTGAAACTTCCATCCAGATCTGAGTCCACTACTGCTGGATTTGACCATATTTTTTTAACATATTTTGCCAAAAGAAACATATGTTGCCTTGAAAATCCACAACTACGGTGACCCACATTAGTTTAAGTTTAAAAGGGATCCCTTATCCACACGAAACCCCTCTCTCCCTTTTTCTCCTCTTGATTTGTGGTAACCAAAGATGGCCCCTGCAGCACCACATCTGTCAACAGGTTCACAGTTCATCTAATTCAGGCAGTTCAGTACCTGTCATAGTTTGCTAATTCTTATGGGCAGGTTCGTTCAGTTCATTTTAGTTCTCCCTCTCATGATTCGAGTTCGTTGACTTCAATGATCAAATTTGTTTTTTTTCACTTCAATGTGGTCTGATTCAATTCACATGGTTTGTGACTCATATTCAACCAATTTATAGGCACATAATCATTAGTGTGACCACTAGTAATATATACCAAATCCTAGATGACCACATCAAAAGTTTATACGGTTCGGATCTTGTTAGAGCGAACTATGGTCAAGTACAGAGGTGCTCACTATGCTCAGGAGAAAATATTTTTCTTACACTTCTCAGAACTGACTGAGACATTATATAAACAGAAAAGTATGTATAACTTAGGCACTCCACCCAGCAGCAGTGTACCACACCATACAAGCATAGCAAGTTCTGTTTATGAGATGAAAAGAGCCTGCACCATTGTTGGAAGCTGATCATTGCAGCAACAAGAAGGCTCAACGGTCTGAGACCACAAAAAAAAAAAAGAAAAAAAAAAAAAGAAGAAGAAGATTTCTTTCTTTTTTCTTTTATTATTTTTGGATCTCGTTGGCCAAAGAGTCAGACTTCCATTTGTGAGGGACCAGGGATTGATCCGGGTTGGAACCATAAAGCCAGGTGCCTCTGCCAGTTATCCATCAGTAGTTCGGAAAAAGAAGATTTCTTTAGCAGACTGCCATTTACAATGCCAATAACCACCCTACTCACCCCGAATTTTCCAAAATATTTGCTTCTTTGTTAGAACTCCACCGGTTTTTTACCGACAGTCCAAAGCCAGGGTAAAGGATGAGGGTTGTGTTAGGTAGGTTGACAGCCGGCATAAAATCTTGTCACAACCCAAACATGAACTCTGAGATAAGAACATTTCAAGATCATGCTAGAGCGTTCCACACTTTAAACGACGCACTGCAGTGCCACCCGGTTCCAATGGAAAAGTTGGTAAGGAATACAGCACCTTTCTGGACAAGTGTAGCTAAAGAAGGTAATATAGAAGAAGAGGAAGATTCGACTTGCTACTTGTAATATAGGAAACTTGACAGGCAAGACTATGGAGATGGTCGAGGTAATGAAAAAGAAGAGTTAGTGTAGCCTGTCTATAGAGACAAAGTGGAAAGGGGATAAAGCTAAGGAGCTCACTGATAATTAAAAACTTTTTTTATGTGGAAAAGAATAATACAAGAAATGGAGTGGGTATGCTTATAGAAAAAGATTTGAAAGAGGATATTGTGTGGGTAGTAAAGAGGTTGGGTGAAAGAATTATAGTAATTAAACTAGTGTTGGAGGAAGGCATAATTCATATCATCAATGCATATGCTCCCCAAGAAGGATTAAATGAAAGTGACAAGACACAATTTTGATAAGAGATGGATGGTTTACTACGAGAAATCCCAACTAGTGAAAAGGTTTTCCTAGGAGGGGACTTAAATGAACATGTAAAAAAGGTTCATAGAGGGTATGAGAGAGTGCATGAAGGACAAAGATTTTGGAGAAAAGAATGAATTAGGAGACACTATATTGGATTTTGCATTAGCATTTGATTTGTAATAGTAAACACATGCTTTAAAAGAGAGAGGAACATTTAATTACATATAAAAGTGGAACTAGCAGGAGCCAGATAGACTTTTTCTAGTTAGAAAACATGTAAAGACTATAAGGTTATTCCAGGAGAGTTTGACCACACAACATAGGCTAGTAGTTTTAGATGTTCGCATTTGAAATAGCCCAGGAGCCTTTAGCCCCGAGCCCGAAGGACACTTGATTCTGGATAGCTGAAAACTAATCCCTAGGGGCACATGCAAACCCTCCTATCCACAATCACTGGGTAAAACTATGGGAGGTGGCCAACGAAGGTAAGTGCCGAACACAAGACCTTTTCGCTTCCTGAGGTGTAGAGTCCTTGGCCAACTGAGCTACCACTCATTGGTTAAATAAAAGAAATGTTCCAAGAGGTTATATTGAAATTATTAAAGACGTATATAAAGGAGCAGGCCAACTGAGCTACCACTCATTGGTTAAATAAAAGGATTGTTCCAAGATGTTATATTAAAATTATTAAAGACATATAAAGGAGCAGTAACGAGTGTGAGACCTACTTGTGGTGAGACACGTGGGCTCTCAGTGACCATAGGTTTGCATCAGGAGCCAACCCTAAGCCTTTATCTCTTTGCATTGATTATGGATACGTTAACCGCCCATATTTAAGAGAAGGTCCCTTGGTGTATGTTGTTTGCAGACGATATAGTGTTGGTGTATGAATAAAGAGATGGTGAGAATGCAAAACTCGAAAGATGGTAGGAGGTTTTAGAACCCAAAGGCTTTAAAATAAGTCGTATAAAGAAAGCATATACAAAGAGCTAAAACTACTGTAAGAATTGAAGCCCACACGCTACCACAAAGATATTCTTTCTGTTACCTTGACCTGATAATTATTATGGATGGGGAGATTGATGAAGATGTCAATAATAGGATAAAAGACGGAGGGTTGAAGTGGAGACTTGCTTTTGAAGTGCTTTGTCACCAACGAATGCCAATAAGATCGAAGGAAAATTTTTGCAGGATAGTGATTAGATCAGTTATGACCTATGAATATAAAGCAAAATGTTGGCCAATTAAGAAGCAATATATGCACAAAATAGATGTAGCGAAGGTGAGAATCTTAAAGTGAATATGTAGTAAAACTAGGAAGGATAAAATTAGAAATGAGGAGCAATTAGGAAGGATTGTTCCCTTCACAAACCACCCTTGGAAACTGACCTTTAAACAATTGTTACAATCAAATTCACACCCTACTTGGTCTCCAACCTCCACCTTAGTCTATCAAGTGCTAATTTCAGTAAGACGATTCTAACATCGGCTTTAAACAAGGCGATGAAAAAACTCTTCAAAGAAATTTCCTCCACTACTACTTAACTCTGAAAAAGTGTTGAACTAACAAGGAATTGGAAAAGAACACACTACCAATTTGTTTCCAAACACGGTCAAACTACACCTTCTCATTCGATTCAACAACCCAAACTGCTTTGATTCTGTGATTGAGTCTCCAATCCATTCCAAAAGAACTCTATGTGTGGAGGTTTACCACCTATTGTGAGGCTACGATACCATGTTAAAGGCATTGACTCAAGTATTTCTATGGTTTTAACAACAAAGGTCAAAAAAAACCCTAGGAGGAGAAAAATAGAGAAAATAAAGAGGGAACTTGAACTAGGGAAAAATAATTATACAACCCTATCCCCTAGTGCCCATCTATTAACTATATTTTCTAGAATTCATACTTGGTTGTCTGGAAATTACAAAAGCTGGAATGCTGCTGAATTCTATCATTTTTGGATTCTTTATTTCATTCATGGTGAAATTCTTGCCTAAGAATTTCATGCATTCTGAAACACGTAAATTCTGTTTCATAGCTACAAGAATTCACCGTTGTAGCCTGTAATTACACCTTTTATCCTTTATGGCACATAGGACCTACCTTTGCTGATTGTGAACGTGGGGCCCACCTTTATGAATTACAATTTGTACCCACCTTAGGAATTGTTGTGCATGAGGTTCACCTTTAGAAATTAAAAAATGGGTCCCACTTTTAGGAGTTAGAACATGGCGCTCACCTTAATTAACAAATTCAAATGTAGGCAGACATTTAGGAATTGTTGTATGCAACCCACCTTTAAAATTACAACATGGGTCCCACCTTTAGGAAATAGAAAATGGGCCCCACCTTTATAGAAATTACAACGTGGGTCCACCTTTAGGAATTACAATGTGACCCCGACTTTTAGGAATTATTTTGTACATAAGCCCACCATTAAAATCACAATATGGGTCCCACCTTTAGGAATTAGAAAATGGGCCCACCTTTAGAAAATTTCTGTATAAGCGACTCATCTTTAGAAATTAGAATGAGAACCCACCTTTGCAGGAATTACAACGCTGACCAATCTTTGTAGGAATTAATACACACGCCCGCCTTTTGTGATTGTGAAATGGGACCCACCTTTACAAATTAAAATATGGGCCCATCTTTAGGAATTATGTGGACCCACCGTTAGGAATTGTTGCTCATGGAGCCTAGCTTTAGGAGTTAAAAAATGGAGCCCACCTTTAGAAATTTTGTTGGACATGGTCCCATTTTAGAGATTACAATGGGCACCCACCTATAGAAACTAAGTGCATGGAGTTTCACCACGAAGTCACCGGAATTCTTGAATTCCTAGAATTCATGAATGTTGGAGGATGGGCTGACATTTGAAAATTCTTTACCATAAGCATTCAAAAATTCTAGAGTTCTAAAAATCTCTCCAAATTTTTCTAAAGGAATGCAGGATTTATGACAGAAATTTTTAGAATTCTCAGACAGCTGGAACTCCTGTCATAAATTCTTTCAAAGAAACAGGCCTTTATGTTGGATGATTAGCTATATATAATTTATTGAATCTCTAGAACTTAAATATAGATATCATTATTTACAAAAAACACGTATTTACAAGTCCTATGTTTCTTAAAAACCACATTACCCACCTAATGTTGGTAATAAGGGTGGGAACCACCTTTTTTCTGAATGGTAAGATCGACCTATTGTTGGTAATCACTATGCGACCCAACCAATATTGTTAAGCATGGTGGGCAACCCAAGGATGAAAAAAGCAGCTGATACGTAGCATATTGGCCGATATATCGGGCGCAACAGCCTTCTTTGAATATATTGCCGCGCATAGCCATATCGCTTTTTAGCGGCCGATATATTCCCGCAGCGGCCGTTACAACTGCTACAACACTGTATCAGGCACTACTTAGTTAAAAGAAAAGTAAAAAGGAAAGAAAAAACCAAGCCCACTTCATCAGTTCGACTAGGAAGATGAGGGGAGGGATAATGGAAACAAATCATCGTCTCCATCATAGAATAAGGAAAGAACAAAAGAAACAACAAGAAGATGGCCTACTTGGAGAAGTAACAACAATGACATCATTAGCAACACAAAAGCACCCATGGGTAGCCACTTCTTCTTCTTCCTTCTCCTCCTTTCTCGGTTTCTAGACCCTTCGTAATAGAAGAGAGGTTCGATGCCCCTTTTTTTCTTTGCTACAGCCTACAAGTTGATGCCGTTTTAAGGGCCCTAATTCTCAATGTGGAAAAGGGATGAATCCCTCTAGTTAGATATTCATGGCCCCCACATTGGGGCCCACCTAACCTATTTTTAGAACGAAATCACTTAATCTATACACGACCTCTAATAGATTGGGCTCACCTATTTTTTCTAATGAAATCACTAAATCTATAAATTATCTCTAATAGATTGGGCCCACGTGTTAAATATCTAAATTATTAAAATAATATCTCACCCATATTAAGCTCCGACTAAGTCTTATCTAATAGAAAAGAGGACCTTAACCAAATTTCATTATGATAATAGCCTGGTAAAAAATTTCACTCTAATAGAAAATAAGGCCCTAGACAAATGTTATTTTGATAAGAGAATAGGTCCCTGGCTAAATTTTATCTAATAGAAAAGAAGGATCTTATCTAATAGAAAAGAAGGATCTAACCAAATTCCGCTCCTATAATAGGGCCCTAGTTAAATTTCACTTAGGAACTAGGACCCTAGCCAGATGTTTGCTCCAATAGGAATAGGGCTTAGCCAAATTTCACTGTAGTAGAAAATAAGGTAGTCTCCTTTTACTCTAATTAGAAGTAGAGCCCTAGCCAAATTTCACTCTGATTGGAAACAAGGCCCTATCCAAATGTTACTTTGATAGGAATAGGGCCCGAGCCATATTTCGCTATAGTAGAATATAGGGACCTACCATATTTCACTCCAATTCGAAATAGAGTCCCCTAGCCAAATTTTACTCTAATAAAAAAATTGGCCCTTTTCTCTATATAAGATATAGAAATAATCAAGTTTCACTTTAACAGGAAATTTTTATTACAGCGAATCAGCGATACACGGCCGACCGCTACCTCTATTTTCAACAATAGACCATCCAACTGTCAGAAATCATGGTGGGGCCGATATAGTGGTGATTATCATGGTTGGGCCTATCTACAATTGGAAATCATTAAGGAATCCATCTAATGTTAAAAATGAATGTGGGGACTAATAATCACATTGAGAACTATGTAGCAAGAAGTCTATAGTCTACATACAAAGCAACGCATCCATACTGCAAACATTAAGACAGCATTGTTTAAATTCTTCATATTCAAAGAGCAACACATCCATATCGCACACATTTAACACAACATTGTGATGCAGATCATCTGGCTGTATGGGCCTAGCCTATTGTTGTGTCTTTGCTTACTTTGATTTTCATCTTCAACTATGTTATGTAGCCGATTTGCTGACGGCAGATCAGACTATTCCTGTCTTTTTTATCATTGGCCTAGATTATATCTCAGACATTATTTCAATGAATGAGAATTGAGATGAGTTCTAGGGTGGTTTTGTGGTACCTATTTAAGCAGTGAATAGAGGAAGAGGAAGGAGCTTTTGATATTTTGAAGAAAAAAAAAAGGCTCTAGAACATACAAGCAAGTTGGGTTTGTTACATCCGATTGCTTCAGGCAATCTGGTTTGCACTAGTTGGTATTAGAGCTCAGATAAGGATAGTTGGTTGCCGTGCACAGATTTCCAGAAAAGCGATCCTGAGCACCGCTTGCAGCTCACACCGTCACCTACAATAACAAAGAGGAAGGGGCGAAGCCTTCTCAGTTTATTGCAGAAAAGATTCGAGACCAGATCAAGTTCTTCCATAGCAATTGGGTTGCTACTGAGAAGAACCAGAGGAGGGACGCCTGCAATAACAAAGAGGAAGGGGCGAAGCTTTCTCAGTTTATTGTAGAAAAGAGTTGAGACCGGATCTAGTTCTTGCATAGCAATTGGGTTGCTACTGATAAGAACCAGAGAAGAGGGTGTCCGCTTGGAGAAACCAGTAAAGAGAGCTCGGTTCTTGCAGAACCAACTACAGACGAAAACAGGAAGAAAGAGACAAATGAGAGAAATTGGGTTGTCTCTAAAGTGGGGCGGTCCTGCAGGGTCTGATCCAGTCATCCACCGCCCGCTGCTGGGCAGATCAGTTTCTGCCTTTCAGACGGGAGAATGAGGACTCTCGGATTGGATCCTGAGGAGAGATCTTATTGTTGCAAGGAAAGCAGAGAATCCGGATCTGCTGTTGTAGATCGAAGAAGAGGACGGAGGGAGAAGCGACAACAGACCGCACATGACACAGACTCTACTAGCAAAAGAAAGAAAACATCACCGCTATCGACCTTGCAGAGAAGAGGAAAGGCAGTTTGTTGTAAACAATTTCTGCCAGTGTGACTCGCTAGCCCCTGTTGGTCACCTTCTCCTATCGCAAGCAGCCCATGCCAACTGTAGTGCCGGGAAGCAGCAACGCTCTTGCAGACCCCTGCCTTGTCCCGTGTGACCGAAGGCAGCAATCACTGCTGCTCTTTTCTGCTGACAGATCCGAGCCACAGTCTAAGCCCAGGTCGGGCCAGGTATGGTCAAGGTCAGGCAGACCCATCCGGAAGTGAAGCGCGGAAACCAGTTGCAGTGTTGACATCATCAAAATCCGGTGAAGTTACTGCATACACATTCTGTTGGGGCCTGTTTCCCACTGCTGTTTGGTCCTTGTTTCACAGCTCGACCTAAGTTCCAGCCACCTGTTGTTGCAAACAGGGTGGTTTCAGACTTTTGTTTTCCAACCACCCCTCTTTGCTGCAAACTGAGCATTTGCTGTGCAAGCTGCTATTGTTTTTGTGGGACTGTCGCACAGCTGAAACAAAGTTTCGACTAGTTGATTTTGTTACACGGTGTTCTGGCAGCCTGCAGTTCAGTTGCCAACAGTTGGTTCGACCAGATCAAGTGCCCAGATTCTTTTCGCAATTGCCAGGCCATGCAGACATGGATTTCGGAACCATTTTCAGCTTTGCGCTGATCATGCTAAGATCTACATAGCAGGTCAGTCCAATATTTTGAAGAGCATTTTATTATTGTGTCTTCTTGCATCCAAGTCAATATGAGACACATGGGATTTTCATAAATCCCATTCAAATATGGGAAAAGGAGTTCTACTTTGAGAAGTTCATCGGTTAAGAAGAAGAAGAAGAAGAAGACTATCGATGGATATACTCATCAATTTCAAGAATTGCATATCTTATCTGCACTAGATGAAAACCCAACATGTGATTACCTTGGTATATCAGAAGTTATAGAGCGGATATTCGAAAGAATATGAAACCCTGTGAAGCCACTCATGAAGCATACCAATATGCTATCCTTGTTGAGCACAGACTTAAACGGTCATACACAAGGCAACTTAAGTCTCGAGATGAAAAATGTCAGCAAAAAGAATCAAAGAAGATGAATAAGGGGGAACCAGAAATCATTGATCCGCCAAAATCTTTACAAACCTTGACGAGAGTCATTGAAAATGAAAATTGAAGAACTAGAAGATTTCAGGGTGGAATAAAATGAAACAGCATGTGAACGAGAAGACCGCATTGATCAAAAGATAGAAGAGACAAGTGAAGGACAAGTGGGAATTGAAGACTTATATATTTGGTTAATAATGAAATTGAACATCCCATGGATTTGATCACAATGCCGATTCCACAGCCGCCCATCTGTTCATTGGAAAACAAATCAATCATTTCACTACTTTCACAGGAAGACCTATCTGTTGAAGTCCCTCACATTGACTTCATCTTTGGAGATGAATGAAATATAGTCCAAGTTTGTAGTGTGGTAATCCAAATTCCACCATTCGTCAATTCTCTTGATTGCACAACCAATGAAAATTTGGCCATCAAAGGAAGCAATGCCTAAAGCGAACTTGAAGGAAAATATTGTGTCAAGCTTCTAGGCCCTACGCAGGGAATGAAGATCAACAAGAAACCAGAAGTTCGTATGATGGATTTTCAACCTAGGAGGAAACTTGAAGAACTTGAGTCCAAGAAGGGGAGGCTGATGTAGATCATAGTGGCTGAATGGGCCTGGCCCAATGTTGTTTCTTTACTTAGTTTGATTTTCATCTTCAACTTTGTTATGTAGAGCATTTGTTGAGGGCAGTTTAGACTTTTCCTATCTTCGGTACCATTGGCTTGGAGTATATCTCAAGCCTAATCTCAATGGCTGAGATGAGTACTATGGCTATTCTGTGGAGGAAGAAGCTTTTGAGATTTTGAAGAAGAAAAACAAGGCTCCAGAAGCTGTGTAAAGGTTGGGTTTTTTGCAACCAATTGCTTCAGGCAATCTAGTGAAGCAATCTAGTTTGCACCACATTGTGTTAAATTCTTCATAGGTCTCTCCAGTAGTAATTAAAGCAACACTCTGCAATGGATAAAATATTATTATAACCATTTTATCTTTTGGAATCCATGTGACACATTAATTTGGTTACTAAATATGATTGTTTAGAGCTTTTTCCTTTTTCCTTTTTTATTCTCTTCGAACCGTCGAACCGTAAGACTCTGAAGCCACAACTCTTGCACCACAAGTGGAGAGTCGATCCCTAACTACCTGAGCAACAACTGAGGTGCCTAGAGTTAGATTTGATGTTATCTCTCCAGATTGTTTTAATTTTGAACATAAATATTTTTAACATAATCTAGATATTATGCCAAATCCACAAATCCTATGCTTCGAGATTTGCCAAATTGAACACTTCGTAGAGGTGTCCGATTTAACAAGCATTCCCAGAATCATGCAAGTTAAGATGTTGAGCAATTGGGTGGAGGAGGTGCAAGATATCTCTAGTTTTTTGGGTGCTTCTTTTCACCATATCTTTCGAGAGGCTAATGTCATGGCGGATGTTCTTGCAAAAGAGGGAGTTTTCCATACTTCTATTCTTTTTTATGTTTAGCTGAATTTTTTTTTTTTGTTTGTTGGGGGTTTCTTCTTGTAGTCTTTTATTCTTTTTCTTTTTGGAGCAATAAATTTTACTGTTATAAAAAAAAAAAAAAAAAAAAAAAAAGGAGAGAGAGAGAAAAAAAAACGATGTTTTGCAATTTATAAAGGGAGCCAACCAATCTTGAGACCTGGCAGTGGACTGTTATCATATATTATTTGATATTCATAACTACTAATGTTGGTAATGACAGGATCCACAGCATATTATAAGTAATTCTGAGACCACTTAATGTTAATAACCAATGGGGGCCCACCTACCATTGGTAATCACATAGAGTTCATTAAATATTGGTAATCATGATAGTCCTACCTGAGGTTGGTACACAATGGGATATTGGGAGTCAGGGTGACACTCTACTAACATTGAAAATCACAATAGGAACCATTCAATGGTCAAACAAGTTAAGATATTATAGTGTTGGTAACCAAATAGAAGTTAATAAACGATGCAACCAAGAATGACTTGTACGGAGATATTGAAATAAATATTACAGCCTGTATTATTAGGTTTACATGGAAGATCTTCTATTTCATATCCTTGAATAATATAATATAAAGGTTCCCACAAGAACTAGACACTACATAATATACTCAAATAATATGATATGAGCTGAAATTTTAGGGCTAGATCGTGACTGAATTCTTTGATTTGATATTATTGTGAATAGCCAATGGGCATTTATAAAGTGCAACCAAAGATGTCTACTAAAACTAGGAAACCTAATTATACTCAGATTAAGAACCCTAATTTTAATCATACAATGTATATTTAACTAAAATAACTCAAGTTTAATCTAACCCTATCTTGGGACAAGCTTACTCTCATAATTGAAAATTAGCTCAATAACCCAAAATTACAAATGAAACCAACTATTTTCCAACACTCGCCCCACTTAAGCAGGCATAGGTACTATGACTAGCTTGGACCAAACACCATATGCATGCTTCCTCTAGCAACAGCTTTGAAGAAGACCTCTGTAAGCTTCATTTTCAACACGTGAATGGATCTTCAATCTATCTTGCAACTTGACTAATAAAGGAGATGGAAAACTCCATGTGCTCCAAAACTAATACACAACAATGCTACTAATTAAACTAACACTTGGTATGCTGCACTGCATATCTAATGATCCTAAAATGAATGCTATACAGCATTCTTAGACGAAAATAAGGATGAACATTCACCCATATCTCAATAAGTAATTGGCTTCATATTACAAGTAGTTGTGGAGTCTTAACGGAGTCTCTCTACCCACGACTTGAATAATCTCATCAATTTCACTTTATAATAATAATAATAATAATAATAATAAAACATGATATTGCATATCAAAAGTGTTGAATAATCTTCTATTGAACCTCTTTAATATAACCCCTTAATTGATCTCTTGCCAATATTTCGGTCAGGCTTTGCCATTGATCACCGTTTGTTTGTAAGTCCATCTCTGTCGCTTCCACTAGAACAGATCTGTAGGGATCCAGAAACATATGTGGATCATACGGCTTTGATGAACAGCGCAAAATTGGAAGCACATGATGATGTGGATTTGGGTCTTGTGTGAAGGACTACAGAATGCTACAGTCACGTCTTCTCTGTGAAGTTCTTCAATGGCAAGCTTTTTTCCCAAAACAGTTTAATGGTAATCTTGTAAATATAAATAACTTTTGGCCTCCTATTTTATCTTCTTTGATTCAACTATAGATGATGATGGCTCACCAGTCACCTCAAAGACTGCATGAAGGATAGATGCCCATATCAACTCTTTAGTTCTACAGCTGGAAGATCCGAAAACCCACACAACAGTTTTTTCCTTCTTCTTCTTTCATTTAAAGCTGACGAGTAGGGATGTAAACAGGTCGGTTCTAGTCCAGATCCATATGGGAGCCAGAACCAAAACCATTAAGGTAAAGATGGTCTGAAAATCCACACAACAGTTTTTTTTCCTCTTCTCCTTTGATTCAAGGCTAACGAGTAGGGATGTAAACAGGTCGGTTCTGGTCCAGATCCATATGGGAGTCAGAACCAGAACCATTAAGGTAAGGATGGAACCGGTTCCAGAACCGGAACTGTGTGATCCTGCCATTGCTCGGCCAGCATCTGGGTACATCAAAACACCCTTAACATGATGCAGCCAGCTCTTCTTCTCGACCTCGGCATCTACCCAACAAATCCGAGATAGAGAGCAAGAGAGATGCCTGAAATGAGAACAAAATAGGATTGAGAGGATACAGAGAGACAGAGAATGAGAGAGATGGAAGGGAACTGGAGTTGAGAATGATAGAGATAACTAATACTCAGAGAGAGGTTTGAAGCAGGAGGCCTCGGTAGACGAAGAGAGGGCTGAACTGTTGAACCAGAGGAGTTAGTGGTAGGAGGCTGAAGAAAAGAAAAAACCCTAGCAAAAGGGGGGAAACGAAATCGGGGGGGGGGGGGGGGGGGGGGGGTGGGGGGGGGGAATGGGGCTCGAAAGATGAAAAGCATATAGGGTTTAATATAAAATGCACTTCGAATGTACCAGGTCCCGGGTTGGGTCCGGAACTGGACCCGTTTAAATCCCAAGTCCAAAAATAGGCCCCAAAACTAGACCCATTTACTGATCGGAACCTAAATTTGGACCCAAACCCGGTTTTTCTCATATCAAAATTTCCAGGTAGTCTGAGAATCGGATACCCACTTACATCCCTACTGATGAGTAACCTCAAAGACTGCAAGATGATAGATGCCCGTACCTCCTCAATTGGGTAAAGAGAAGAGAAGCTTCTCTGCAACTGTCCTTGGGTCTAGCAATATGCTTGCATCTACATAGAATGGTTGTAGATCACCAAATTCGTGTTGGAAGAAGGAGAAATCTCAGCTGCTGCCCCTTTGAAGGAGACGAGCATAAACTATTCGAATGACCGGCGACACTTATCCAAACGTCCGTGGCTGATGAAGTGGGCAGGGAGTTTAAGCTTCCTTCTGGATTTGGACTTCTTTTCTTCAAGTGACTTGATGAAAAAATTGCTTAGAGAAATTATTTCTTTACTTTAGCCACATGATTAGAGACCGAACACGAATTTTCCACCAAAAAAGGCTGCTCAATCCCTTTCTATTTCTTCTCTGATCTCTTTCTTTACTCTTGTCTCCACCGCAATCAAAGAAGCCTCACTGCTGTCCTCAACGACTTACCTCCTAAACCTAAGCTCTAAGGACTAAGGGTGGATCACTAAATTCGACCTCACCCTAATCGAGATCTGTCCCTCTCAGATCTGAGAGAACGAACTATCTAGGCCTCTGCCTGCACAAAGAGAAGCTAAACGAGCTCTCTACAGTTTGAAACAACCCCTTTGGGTTTTCTCCTTTTTTTCTCGTTAAGAAACACGATCCAGAGAAAGAAATGATTGGTTTTGAGCCAAAGAAAACGAGGGAATAAAAAAAAATTCAGGAAAGAAGATTACTGCAATGAACCCTAAGGTCACGTTTGGCAAATAAATCTTGAGGAAAAATATTTTCGATTTCCCTAAGGTTGTGGTAAACCCATGTTTGGCAATTATAAATACCCGATGATTTAGACGAATGGAAATCTTCATTTGTTAGGATTTTCATATCCGACCCCCCCCCCCCCCCCCCCAATAAGATTTGAAAATCCTCACTTAAGTGGATTTGTACACCAAACCCTATTTTTCTCAGCTGTATGTATCAATACACACCAGTATCAATATGTGATCCTCAATTATACAAATCTTTAGCAAGGAATCCTTGTTCCAGTGGCAATAAAGAATCATCAAATCTATAGATTCATCCCCTATTACCAAACATGCTATAAGAAACCTACTACAATGCCAAGTTGAAATATTAGGGCTACTACATCTTGACTGAATTCTTTGATTTGATATTATTACGAATAGCCAATGGTTATCCCGACTGGTTAACCTAATGATACCCAAACTAGAAAGCCTAATTCTAATCATACAATGTATCCGTAACCTAAAAGGACTCAAATTTAATGTAACCCTAGTTTGGGACAAATTTACTCTCATAATTACAAATTAATCCCATGACCAAGAGTTACAAATGAGTCCAACTATTTCTTAACAATATGAACAATTGACAATAGATTTACAAGTATACTCCTATTGTCTCATATAAAATAACAACTATACAAACTCACACTATCATATGGATTTCTCAATATTTGACACAAACTAAAATGCATTAAAGATCACAATCATATGAAACCAAAACATTTTTGAAATAATAATAATAATAATAATAAAAGAACGATGGCAAAAATGTTACCTCCAGGACTAAATGTTGGAAATAGTGATTCAATATTTGAAGGACACAACTCAACGCAATTACAAGTCTGGCGAAGTCGCAAAATAATATGAAGAATAGTGGAGTAGTTTCTCATTGCACTATCAGCACGTACAAATCCACCCACTACGTCCTTGCTTGTGATTCCAAATGATCATATTGCTTTCTTTCTTCAGTAGAAAGCTCAAAAAAACAAGTCTCTACAGTTTTAGGTGGCAATGCGACTAAGCTCCTGTTGCCCATTTGTAAATCTTTTGTTCTTCGTAGAGAAATCATTCTCATCAAGGCCTAAAATAAAATTACCACAAATGGTTTAGAAGAAGAAGAAGAAGAATATGTCAAACCTTGGTGTAATGAACGCAATCAACAATCTAATGGAATTAATAAGAAAAAAAATTATAACTAAAAAAAGTGTATTTTCCTTAGCGCTATCAGACTTATAATATTATTCCCTAAGGCCCACCTTTAGTTTGATAAATTCTAAATCAATCATGTTGGAATCTGTTTGGTATGAACTTTATCTTAATTGCACAAACTGAATTAATGATCAAAAAGTTAGAAGGGGATAATGGACTACAGAAGCTGTTGCTAGTAGCATTGAAGCCGTCCCTAATTCTAAAAATATTAAGCTAAACAAGATAGAAGTATCCCGTCCTTCTAAAACGGATCCAACACAAGAATCCATATTGATAGATGTCAACACGTGGTGTATTGCTTGATTCACGGAATTCATTTAACATATGTAACTTAGTACATTCTTTATAAAAGGCTTCTATTGTCATTGCCACGTAATTTTCTGTATTAGAAGAGTTTTTTTTTTCTAACTCGTTTATTCTTTCATTTATTCTACTCTTTCACAGATCATGACATCAGCATTCTTTGCAATTATAATCACCTACCAAGATTAATGGGATAAGGCTCAGATATTAACGTGTTAGAAAACAGGGGGTGATTTGTATTTTTTTCTCTTTTTATGGGCTATTGTCCATTACGATTCATATAACCTATGTGATTTTTGTTTTCTTATTGCAATTATATCTTCTCTTGTCGCTACGAGCACCCATCTTCCAGGTGCAACTTGGGCCACACTGAAACCAAGCCCACATGTCCAGGACCAGACTTGGTCGAACTTACCCTAGGCCTTGATGTTAAGCTATGATACCTTAATACTTGTATATGACTAACATATCCTTATCTAAGCCAACCTCAATACCACATCTGGACTTGTAGGATACACTGGATACATTACACAGTTTCAGTGTATCCTATGTCCAATATTTTTAAGGAATTGTATTAGCATTATACTATATTAAAGCCAAGGGTTTTTGCTTTAATTTTGACTGTCGGTTATAATTTAGAAAGTAAGTTATTCTTTTTTCAAATCTTTTCAGTTTTCTCCCCACCTATCTCATGCAAACTACATACTATAACTCTTTATCATGCAAAGCACTCAAGTTTACTCCCCACATTTCAAAGTTCACTTTTTCCTTTATGCAATACCACTCTTTCTAACCAAACTCTACAATTCCCTTTCTTCTCCAATTCTTCTCTGTCCTCTAGAATACATAAACAGGTACAGTCATAACGTTTTCATATTTTGCTTTCTTTCTAAAATCTATGGATATGTTTATTAATGCATGAATATTAGAAAGACCATTTCAGTAGTTTAGAAATGTACTACTACAGGAAAAAGTAACAGATAATATAAAAATATATCGATACCAAATATGTAATTTCATGTTATGGATAGGATAGATTGTATCAGTGGGTATCCTTATACCCATAGATGTATTCACACTTAACCAACTCAGGAATGTAAGGTTCATCTAAGACATGTATTCCTAAAAGTGGCTAATATCGATGAAACTAAAGGGCAAATAAAAAAAATGGACATCAAATAATCCCCTTAATAGAAAATGAGCTTATGGGGATGGAAAATGAATATTTTTGATGAGCTTTGAAATTGATTTTGAATACAAGTTGCATGCAATGCATTAGAAGAGAGACAAAAGGCATCTTCCATTTAAGACAGCAAGGGAAAAGAACATGTTAACTTGCAAAAAGAAAAACACATGTGAACTTGAAGAACATGTAACCTCGCAAAAAAGGAAAATCATGAGGACTCAATCTACCTGCAAACGTGAGAGTCCGCTTGCTCTCCCTTTACTTAAGGGGCATTGTACTAAACGCTGCCAATAGTGCTTGATAGAAAATGGCTCAAACCTTAGAAAGGTCATAAAAGCAAATAAATCAAATGACCCATTTTGTATGGGTGTACCTGTCACTAGCCATCGCTTTTTACCCTTCAAGTGCATAACAGCCTGACTTTGTTGGGCAGTAACATTCCTAATCACATGTGCCTCGTCCAAGATTATTCTCCACCACTCAATCTTCTTAATCGGTGATTCTGGATCATTCTTTTCTGAAGAAAGAGTAGTATATGTGGTAAACACTATATCAAACCTCCATAGCTCTGCAGCGTCAGATGTACGTTTTCCATGGTACTTGTACACCTTCAAGGACCCAGGTGTTGTATGTTCTTTTATCTGCGTAATCCATGTAGATAAGACCGTAGGTGGACAAACAATCAATGTTGTATTTGGCCCTAAGTCATGGCACTCATCTTCAGTTTTTCTATTTTTACATGAACCTAACGCTATTTTGCCTGATTCGTCCACACCAGACTTTTTGCTATCGTAAATGGTGCCTTCCTCCTCTACATGGTTTTGTAACTTGTCCACTCTATCTTCTGCAGTATAGTCATTGAAATCATGAATTTTACGTTTTTTACGTGAACCCGCAACTCTTTCGCCTGATTTCACCACCTATCTAGACTCTGTTATATCAGAATCGGTTACTTTTTCTTCATCATTATTTTGAAGTTTTTCTAGTGTAGATTCTACAATATCATGATCAATTTCAATGAAAGGAGGAACTAAACTGCCAGGCCTATTTGCTGCAATTAAAGAGAGCAAAGTCAGAGTCTTTCCCATACCCATATCATCAGCAAAGATCCCACCCTGCAGTGTCTCTGGCCGCTCCATGGTCCGTGAATTCATCAGCACATTCACGTAAACCCCAGTATCCCTCCATTCCCAAAAAAGAGGCAACTCACAAGAATTCTCTCTTTGAATCAACCATGCTAACCCTTCTTTCTGATGCAAGAAGAGCTCCGTAGAGACAGCGTCCTTAGGCGGCTCCACTATCTTCCTCCTCTTAATTCCACCATTGTCATTGTCATTCTCATTCTCATTCTCAGTCCCACCACCACCACCACCACCACCACCACCATCATCCTAGAGAAAAATCAGACCGTCTGAATAATTGCGGGTCTCTGTTTCAATCTGATTATCATTATTCTGTTGTTTCAATTTATCTCTCAATATGGCCGCCTCTCCAAGGCCAAAGATGGGCCAAGAACGGGGATAGAACCCAATTTCGCCTTCATCAATCAAAAACCGGGCAGTGTCGACGGAATCAGGACAGGTTAAGACGTGGACTTGGCAGGTTAATTTAGATGAGCACCACAGCTGTCTAAAGATGATACCTTCGACGGTGATAAAGCCGGTGTCCATGAGAGGGGAAAGAATCGCAGTTGCGGGGCGCTCCAAGTGGCCGACTAGTTGGGCGGTGCGGGTGGTGATAACCTTGATGGCATTGGGATCGCAGGGATTGAGGGGCTCGCGGACGAACGTGACGAGCTCGGGGCCATACAAGGAGCCCATATAACGACATTTGAGGTCGACGATATTGGCAAAGAGCAAGCCGGCACGGACGAGATCATCATCGGGAGAGGGCTGAGAGGGCTGCCGCAAAGCTTCTAAATCGAGCCGGACGTCAACAGAAGAGGAAGAGGAGGAGGCGGCGGCTTGAGAGGGAGGACAAGTATAGGGATTAGGAGGGGGATGATGATGAATGGAATGGAGGAGGAACCACTGAATTAGGGCTTTGGAGTTTGGAGGATTGGGATTCATTATTTGATTTCTCCCCGACTTACTTAAAAAGTTTGATCATGCGAGAGATTTTAGGATTCATAGAAGATGATAAGGAGGGAAATGAAGTTGGAGACGAGAGAAAATCTAGGCAAATGGATAGGAGAAGAATCCACAAAATTCTCTTGCTGGCAAGATGAGGGCTGGGCTTCCATACAACGTCCCTGCAGCATGTCTTCCATCCATGTCATTTAAAATTCAAAATGGGAGTCACAACTTTGAAAAAGGGGCATGTTTGGATGTACGGTGTATTAAATTGAAGTGGGGGCGTTAATTTAAGTGAGAGTAAAATATAAGAGGTTAAAATGATATTTTACTTTTAGTTATTTGGTATGAAATTTTTTTGACTTTTTGTATAAAAAGATGGAGTTGTTTTATCTTTTAGTGAAGAAATGAAGTTACTTTTTTTTACTTTATTTTTTAAAAGATGATGAGAATTTTGAAAATGTGTAATTTTGATATGGCCCATTGTCTTTTCTTATCTGGATTCACCTCACTTTAATTTTACTAGTTAATTGTCAAAACAAGCCCTAGGAAGTAAATAGTTTTCTCTTGTTTCCATCGTTGCCCTTTTTTAACATAAAAAATTTCTCACAAAGTCTCTTGAGCTCCCTACCTAAAAAAAATTGCAAAAACATCTCATACCTCAACATCTTTCCCACATAAGACCTCACCTTTAATTACTTCATACCCTTGGACCCTCTCCTCATACCATGATTTAGCATTAGGGCGTATTTTTATATTTTTTAATCATTCACTCACCGTTGGATTGTATTTAAAAATAAAAACTAAAAAAATTCGACGGCCCTCTCCGATTGATAGACATATATTTAAGCTGGCCTCACAAGCTAGACTACATTTTACCAATATGTAGTTTGTTCGTTGAAGATCATTGTCGTACAAAAATATAATAATGGGCCCAACCTTCAAATTAATCATTTATAGATGTGATTTAATTTGAAAAAAATAAAAAATAAAATAAGAAATTGAATCACATCAGATATTGGCGCATTGATTCACATCATCCATAATATGCCGCAGCATCGTCTTCTATCCAATTGGAGGAAGCCACATCATATGAAATCCAAAATTTATCTCATTAAACCATTTAAATTTATCACTAAATCTCTATTCTCTATTTAATGTCCATGTTAAAATCTCTCTTACATCCCTGAAATCTCTCACGGCTTTACTTCTTACTCCCTAACTAATCTCTGGTCATTTCACGCCGCCCTTTATAAAACCATGATAAGAGACCAATCCATCTTCGTTTTGAGAAGACCAGAAAAAAATATGTATCTCATTCTCTTTTCATCCCTCTCCTGGTGGTAGTTTCCTTATGATGTATGGCTTGAAATACTATATGCTTAGAATATTCAAGACAAGTATTTGAGACAGGGAAAGAATAATAAATTTGGGAATAGGTTATACTACAGTGTGTACTATTACTTTACTTACTTTTGATAATATTAATCTTTTAAGTGTAAAGTATCATCCGATTTAACCTTTTAATTACATCGTACTAGAAGTATGCACTTAAAACATTGTGCGTCCCAAGTTCTCACTCTCTCTCTCTCAACAAATTTCTCTCTCTAGTTGGTAGCTTGCCCGTGCTTAGCATGGGTTTTCTCTTTGCTAGTCAAAGTTGAATATTGAAGTTGATTGGCTTGGGCCTCAAATTTCTAAGGTGACAAATGGGTAATGCTTTTCCTTTGTTGCATTTTCGTTAATTCTTATTATTAATTTTTAGAAACTTTTATATTTTATTTTTATTTATTCTTTTTTAGGGGCTTTCATCATCTACAGCATTTTTTAAGAATCAAAGTTCAAAATTTAGAGGATAATACAATATCATTTGCTAATTCTGACTCTTTATTTCATCAACCATAAAGTTTACATCCTTTAAACTCTCAAACTTAAATAGATTTAGTAAATTTATTACAAAAATCTAACAATTTAATGTAGGGATTCTTTTCCCTTACTTTGCACACCCCCTCCACAAACAAAAAAAATCCTGATTTAAAGGTATAAGATGTGGGTTTTCTCCCCTTTGAGTCCCACCCTAGACTTACCTGGAGCACGTGTGTTCTAGAGCCATGTACACACCCAAGAGAACAGTCTTGTCAGGTAAAATTATCATGGGCATACCCATGTCATAGAAAAAAAATCCTGATTCCGCCTCTGTCGATGCCAGTATCTAATGTTAGTCAATTTCTCATTTTGTTTTTTAATTTTTTTCAAATTTAATCACATCTGTAAATGATCAATTTGAAGGTTGGGCCCACTATTATATTTTTGTATGGCAATGATCGTCAACGAAGGATTCCCCTGCAATTTTCCTTACAAGCATGGAATACCCATGTTTGGTAGGGACCATTTAAGCAACGAACAGAAATACAACATCTGTCAAAGGGATGAAAATAACAATCAGACCCTCCCCCGTGTGACCCCACCAATCATCGCATGCACAGAATTGCGGAGCTACAATGAAATGACATTATCATTTGCTAAGGACGTGTTTTTCAGGTTTTCTCATTATGTGGGACCCTAAATGACAATCTAAACCATTGATCATCTTCACAATGATCAAAACGGCTATGTGACTCGATATCAACTCTTGAAACATCATAGATCTAGCGATAATTTCAGAAAAAAAAAAAATCAAACCAATAGCTGATGATATCTCCACTTCTATGGGCCCCACTTGCATAATGAGAACCGTTTAGCCTCTTCAAATGGCCTACAAGGGCAAGGTGGTCAAATTTGGGAGCTTGATTATGCATGGATTGTGAGAAAATTGTGAGAAAGTCCAAAACCGTTGATCTGTCATACTGCCAAAAGGGAATATCAAGGCAGTCCGGGTTTTTTTTCATTTTCTGGTTCCTATGGGCACCGCAAACATGATCTAAACCGTTTAGAGTCTGAAAAAGGTCAAAAAGGGTAATGGGGCCAAATTTCAGCTCTAGATTCTTCATGGGTTTTGAGATTTTTGTGAAAAGTCCAGCCCATAGAAACTATTTTTTTAATTTCTGTAGGCCCCATTTGCACAAGCCTAACCATTGAGAATATCAAGAATACCACAACGGATGAGGGATTAAATTTTAGGGCTTCATTCTTTATGGATTGTGAGAAATTAGTGAAAAATGTGTGACCATTGGATGTAGTTTATTGTAGTTGGTAGGGATGATTCTTCCCTTTGGCTGTTTATCAAGCGTGGAATGCAATGATTCTCCCCTTCGAGAATCTTCAATGGGGATAGTATGTTTCTTGGAGAAAGAAGGAATCCTTTTGATGTAGGATTCCTCTCCCTAGCAAGGACTGTTGCCAAACGTTTATTAGTTGGATTGAGGTATGCCCAACTGTACAAAATAATGGTAAGGAAAAAAGAATAAATTACTTGATGCCATAGCTTGAACTCAGCATGGTTAACATTATATATGAGTCAAGTCCAAGTTCAATTGCTAGCTCAGCTCATCAATGTACACAAAATGTATGTCTAAAGAATACAGGACAACTTGAAGCCTAAGATAGAGCTTGATTCGTAAGCTCAGCTCCAGCTTGAGCTGAGTTCAAGTTGTGCTTCAAGCTTGTCAAGCTGTCAAGCTTGAAGCAATTTCTTATTTTTTCTTTTTTCTTTTTTTCTTTTTCCTTTTGTTTTGGAGATCTTGGTAATTTTTTTGCCCCTTCAGGGAAAAAAAATGCCACCTGACAAAATTACCATGAGATGGTTTATAGTGACAAATTCTAATCCAAGCATCTCAGGTTTCAGGATTAAAATGGATTCTCCAGATTTTAATTTCCTCCAACAGTGCAAGTGGATCTTATTTTGAGATTCATGGTGAAAAAGAAAACACAGAACAGCAGAGAGGCTGACTGAATGCAGAAAGCTCAAGAGAACTTGACTGAAAACCTAGCTGAGCTATAGCAGGAAGTCTGTTGCAGTATGGAGATGTATTTACAGGACCCATATATGGACCCGGACCTAACTTGCATCCAGGTTATAGGATTCATATCCATATTCCCAAGTTCAATTAGAGACCCTTGCCAGATCTTAACTCAAATAAGTAGCCTGGACCCGGAACTGAATCAAGACCCAAATACCTGTATAATATACTTGGGCCTGTTTGTTTCATGTAATAGAATTACTGAGACTTTAGGCCCATTGGACCCAGCACAACCAACCTCACTTGCCATCACCCTTCCTAACGCTGAAGAAGTCACCACAACTCACACTGCTGAGTTCTTTTCTACATAATGTTTGCAGGGGGGCATCTATATCACTTACAGATTTCTCAAACTTGTAGTAGTATCACTTGTAAAATTTATTCTCTCAATACAAGAAACGAAGAGAAAGGATGCAATCAAATGGAGGTTCTTTCCTACTAATTACTAGGTCCAACTAGAATTCCATCCTCAGACCCCCTTGCTAGTTGCTACTCCAATGGTTTCTCAAACAGGTGAAATAAAGAATCACAAAAGCAAAATACACCCTCAAAGAAGGAAATATTTCTTACTTTTCATCCCTTAAAAAGGGGTATTTATAGCATTTTTCAGCCCTACAACACTGCCGAAGATCAAGGGAGACGAGGTCCTTAAAATCCAGAGCACAACCTTCACAGGGTGGCTTAAGTCTCCTTCCTTGCCACCTGAACTTACTACTTTTAAAGGGGTCTTAATCCTTTTGTTTTCGTCAGAGCTTAATAGTTAGTACCGTTTTGTTCTTCATACTTTCACAGGCAATTCAAGCCTAGCGAGGCAGCCCAGTTCTTTGGCTTTGTTTTTGAAGTAGGTAAACCAAGCCTTTTCGTCGGCAACTTAATGTTCTTGCCTTATCTGGTAGCCAGTTTATTTTCTATTGCCAACAACTATCAATTAAACAGCTTTTAATCTTTGATTGCAACAAAAATCAACCAGGTTCATTATATGTGGATTCTAGACCATAAGAACTAGCAATAGTCGCATCTTCCACTGGGTCTTTCCTTTCTGCAAGGTATGCATGCATACACCCAATCATCCACATATTTCCTAAGAAAATCAAAACTCAATTCAAAATGGTTTAAAGATTGTATTCCATGATGCATGTCCCTAAATGGATCACTTCATACCATCACCGGAGGCCAATCCATTAGTGTTAGGTCTCTCTGTTATGCCCCAATAGAGATCCTGCAAGATGCCTACGTTTCTGCATTTTCAAAAAATTGGGGACCTAGTACAAGTCCCACATAAAGGACAAAATGGGCTAATACAACTGCCCGTGATTTTTATAAATTTTCTGAAGTTGATGCTGTACTACAAAATGCCTCAAAACATTGTAGCTGGCTACATTGAGTGCTTTCATGCCCATTCTGTCTACAGATTCATAATCTAGATGCTTGTCTAAAAGGATAGTAATGCTTACAAAAGAAACTTAAAAGACTGCTTTACAACAACAAAGGGGAAAAAACAAATAACTAGGTTTGCCTAAGGCGTGCAGATCTTCGGATTCTCCCACCCTTACCTTCATCTGGCTCAGAGGTTTGAGAGGGACCAGTGCCAGAACCATCCAACTCTTCGGCTTTGCAGCTCCTAAGCCTCTTTCTCATGGGAGGATCCACAGAAGGTCCTTGACATTGTGTGGGATTGTTGACTCCCACTTCCTCTTCCTCTCCTACAGTGAACTCTGGGCACTGCCATTCAGTGCCACAAACTGGACACACTCTTGCAGCCTGTCTCATGGATTGGACAATATAATTAATTTACCATACATAAAAAGACAAATTAAAGAGGCTAACCCCAAATAACAATTCATTTGCATATTTGGCAGACTGGATTACTATAGATTCAATTGTGCATCAGAAACGGTGTTGATACCGGATACAGGACAGCATTTCGGGCATTTGAAACATAAAAAACAGTTTCTCCTAAAGAGGCTTCCAATTTCCTTGCCAAAGCAAAAGACTAAATGCAATTTAAGGCAAAACATCAAAACATTTTGACAATCCAGATAAATCCAAATGCACTTAAAGCAGCAAACTATATTTTGATAGGAAAAGATATACAAAGGTGAATTCATACCCGCTTCTGAGAAAACTTCATCTTTAAACAATAGTTATGGATTCTAACATTACATCCTTCATTAGGGCATAGATCAGCCTGTTGCAGATAATTCAAATGATAAGATCAGACCTTGAAGTTTAAATACAAAACTGGTGAAACAAACAAGTCCGCAGGAGAAAGCATGAAAGTCAAAACAAGGTACTTGACTTAAATCTTTAACAACCAAAAGATCACAAAAGCAGCACGAGCATTAGTAACAAAAATTTGTTACTTCAGGAGACCAGTAAAACACAAAACTCTGGAATATTATACTAAATGATAATAGCAAGTTTAAATAATACCCCAAAATTGTAAGCGGAAAAGAAGCAGACTAAGAAACACATGATATGCACTTTTCCAAATCAACATGAAGGTTCAGGTCCAACGTGTCACATGAAAATATAATGGATACTGACTTAGCTGGAAAGGCATCCTATATGTCCATCGAACTCATCAATGGCAACATGTGCTTCTAATTTCAGCACAAATCCATCACTTGGACATGAATGCAAGTAAATTTTTCTACCATTGTCAGTCCTCAATATCCAGAATCTCAAATCTTGTTCTGAGGATATTATTGTCTCAGAAAATATTGGGATATTTTCAAATTTTCGCTTTTTCCAAGATATTATTAGAAAATGTTGCAGAAAATAAAAATGATTTTAAAACCTGCCCCAATAATATGGAAAATAAATATATTAATGGTTTGAGAGAAAGAAAGGAAGCAGGATTCGGAACTTAAGTCAATTTAGGTATTTTAGAATGAGTAATAAGTAAAAACCCAAACTAATCATCGACATCGTCATAATGCAACCCTTATCCTATATATTCAGGGTCAACTTTGTGAGCTCTACTTTTTCTTCCAACCTATTTGTAAATATATTTTTTGGTAACTCCACAATCCATCATGTATTTCTTCATTACTGAATTTAAGGTTTACATGTCTCCTCTTCTCCTAGTTCCTTGCACATGGAAACCTTCGGTGTCCTACAGGAGCTAGTTCACGTCTCCTGAGTTCTATGAGCTCATACGGTCATACCATGTCAAACAGTATTCCTTAATCTTCTCTTTTATTGGAGTGACCAAAAAGTTTCCACTCACTTGTGGATTCGTAACTCTTATCGTTTCTGGTAAATTCACATCCATCTTAGCATGCAAATCCCTTCAACATGGATTTTCACTTCTTTCTTCATATAGAAGGTCTAACAATCATATCTCGTCAAAATGCAATTTAACGGAATTGGCTCTTAATGATCTGCATAACACTCAACTCTCTTGTCCCCACTTTAGCCCAACCAACACTAACAGTATTAACTAAACTACTATTGATTTTTATTAAGAACAAATAACTTAATAACGTAGTTAATTATAACAAGTGATGTTGTTTACTTGGATAAGATTGCCCAATTGAACCATGGGCGAAGCCTAGTGGGGACAAGGTGGGGGGTGAGTATGGGAAGGGGTATGCCTTCATGTGTAAGATGCAATGGTGAGAGCAATCCTGATGAGTATCAAATTAGGTGTGGTGTGAAAAAGAACTCCGTATCTGTCACTTCAACAAGACCAGCAATAAGAAAGGCAACAATACCCGAGGGCCTTAGTAACTGGGGATTGGATAACTCAAGGTCAATAAGCAGGCAACAATACCCGAGGGCCTGATTCACTGGGATTGGATAACTCCACCTATAAGCAGGATGCTTATGCCCAGGGGTAGACCTAAGTGTTGGTCGCACCTGCGAAACTTGAGAAATTCCATATATAATGCCTTAAAAATCCTATTTTAATATTTAACTTCTTAACTTGACCATTGCCCGCACCACCCAAATGAAAATCCTGTGTCCGCCATTGCTTATGCCGACAAGCCCACCAATGCTAAACAGTGGCTTTAATATATGCAAGTGAATCTGTCCAAAAGTAGGCCAGTGGGAGTCGAACAATGCTCATATAAGCTACTTTGACTAATGTCCCCATTTATTATAACTTTATACAAGATGTCAATGGGGGAGATGGAAAGGTTGGATTACATCAGGATAAACTTTTTTTGTGGAAAAGGCGAAATGAGGAGAAATAATTGCATTTGACGAAGTAATGTGACATGGTGAAGGGAAAATCAAACGGGGTTGGATTTGGGGAGTTTGTTAATGAAGTGGTTGTTCAGATTTGGAGAAGAAAAAGAGCCCTTTGAAAGGATAATTGTTCCTGAATCTGGATAGGACAAGTGGATGAAGAAATGTGACATGAAGGCAAAATCAAAGGGGTTTAGGATTTGGGGAGTTTTTCAACGAAGTGGTTGTTGAGATTTGGAGAAGAAAAGGAGCCGCTTTGAAAGAAGGATAATTGTTTCTGAATCTGGATAGGATAAGTGGCACTGGATTCCTAAGAGTGTCCCTGTGCAAAGAAGGTTGGGTTGTTAGGTTATATTTCTTGTACAAAGAATGAGTCTTCTGCCTGTGGGGAGTTCTCAATAAAGGGGTGAGTTTTGGATTTGAGGTTGGGGGTAGAGTTTGATTTCGGGTTTCATGATTGGGTGGGCGTGGGCGGACCTTTTACTTAGATTATTTCTCAGACCATTCAAGGCTGTGCTAAAAAAAGAGCCATCAGTTAAAGAGGGTTATGTTGAGTTAGGTAATAATGAGTACTGGGAGATCTCAGTCAAAAGAGAGTTGCAACCTGCGTTAGCCTGAGTAAGTATAGGTTTTATGATTGGATATGCTCTCTAACATGTTTATTTGCAACATGTTCGCATTTGGAAGTCATAGCCCTCTGATCAGTTCTTTGTGAAGTGCTTCTGCACTTCTTTGGATCCTGTTGCGGGCAATCCTCATCCTTTCTCTTGGATTTGGAGTGGTGAGACCTTCCTCCCCCCCTCCCCCCAACCCCCAATACACGCCCCTCACATGTTGAGGTTTTTTGCTGATTGGTGATGGCAAGAAAGATTTCTTTGCGGGTATGAAAAGGGGCTTCGATTGTTTATTTCCATAGTGTGATTTTTCTTAGAGTGTTTGGAATCTCATGAGGTGTGGCTGAGATTGATGTGTTCCTCAAATTTGTGTTATCGTAGTGATGCAGTACAGACCAAGCCAAGGTCAACAGGGCCAACCCATTCACCCATTGGTCAACCTGGTCCATGGGTTCAGCCCACAGGCCCAATTTGACCGAGAGCTATTGTGGCACTTTATTTCCATATTCTATCCATATTTAATTAGAATTGCGATCAATAATTTGGGAATGTCAGAATATTTAAGTTTCCTCTATGTTAAAAATTTCTCTGCTAATTAGGAAAGTTTTTAGTTGCTAAGGGATATGCCTCATTGTAATTCATGTTTATTATCAATTAAAATTTCTTTGAGTTTTCTTCAATTATGGCGTTTACCATGGTCATGAGTGACCTAATGCCTGAATCCATCTTTGGATTCAATCAACACCATCTGAGGCATTGGTCTATTCAGTCGTAGATCTGAGGCAACACCAGGTAGAAACTTGGAGGATCGGGTCATTTAATGGGTGTGGTTTGGTGCTTTGGAGATTCATCCCATTTTAAGTATTCCCCCTTGTGCATGGTAGGTTTCACCACAAACCAAGGCATAACTATAGAAAGCTATGGCAAAAGACTCCGCTAAAATCATCGGTATGCTGAAAACAGAATGGTGAGCAATTTGAAGGAAAAGAACAAAAAAAAAATATATATATATATATATACTATTTTTATTTTTAATCTATACTAGGATCATTAAAATCTGAGTTATGGTTCCTAAAAAAGTAAAAAAATGAAAAATGCACAATTGCAAATGGGAAAAATCTATGGATGACAAGTTCCTCTAAAAAAATGCACAGCGAGCAATCATTTTTTTTTTAGTTTTAAATTTATTTCACCAGTTTCACTGGTTGTTATGATAAAATTTGCAATATTATTGCATTATCTTAATCTTGCCACTAGTTTAAAATATTGCAATATTACCAGGAAACAGATAGTCTCACATAAATACTGTAAAATCATCCTATCATCGTAAAGTACTGGCAATGTCGGTGACACAGAATTTATCAAGAGTGTATGATCTGAATAATTGCATGTAACAGTGCATGTAACAGTTGATCAGAATAAATAATAACTTTTTCAGTGACCTAAGAGTATGAACTATGACACGGCCTTGATTAAAAGCCAATCACAAATGGATGAGATAATGCTAAGAAAAATTGATTGTGATGTATCCTTAATTGCAAGCAATTTAATGGTACAGCAGAACGGGTACTAAGATGTCGTCCTGTGGTGATGGCATGAAATGGAAGTATATTACATGGAAAAACAGTTTCTTCCTTTCTGCCCCAAATCATCTTTGATGGCTTATATTGATTTGGACAGAATGTAGAAAGAAACAGTATCCCTCCCAATGTGCTCATTTCCCTTCTGCCTCAAACCCTCTGCAAAGCAGACATCCATTTTTAACAATCAAGCAGACCGCAAATCAGAATACAATGTACATACATGATAAGTCAATAATAAGGCTATCAATCTCATAAACCAATCCCTAGGTCATCATTCAGTGTAGTGAAGCAAAGCAGTGCATAAAAGATGCAAAAGCTTTACATGTATTCGGCAAGGAAAAGATAGCCAATTACTAAGAGAAAGTCTTGATGGAAGAAAAATATGACCTTCACTCCAGCTTCATTGCAGATGTCACATGATGGGACTTCATTAATCCGGAACCAGCTACGAAGATCAAGGAAAGATCTTACCCCAAGGCCTATTTTACCATTTGAAGTAGAGCACAGCCAACGGTCTTGCACTAGATCATTGAGAGTTGTTTCCTTCTGAGATAATGAGAAGCTCTTGAATGCTGGTGGGATCTGAGATTGACTTCCCTGCGATCCCTGCTCTGTTTGAATCTGAATCCAAAACCAACAGAAAAGTAAAAAACCAAAAAGAGTTCATGTTCAGGTGATAATTCATGCTTGCCCCTGTCAGACCAGCCAGGGACCTTCTAGATTTAATTTGCAAAGGTAACTGGGAAAAAAAAAAAAAACCAATAGTGCCATTCAATTTTGAGACCATCATGCTTTAAACAATGAAAAAAATAACAATAATAATAATAATAATAATAATAAAGTAGGTGCAGCAAAGGCCCACACAGCCATCTTATAGTTTAATATATCAACAAAAAGAATTACAGGGCAACACAAAAATTAGTAAAGCACATTTTAGTGCAAAGAGCTCTTTGAATCTTCAGCAGGAGGTGAAACGATATTTTTCATGTTCTTGCTTGATTTAGTTTTCTTCTCTCTCCTTTTTTTTTGTGCCTTTATTTGCATTGTGTGGTTGTTCCAAATAATGTTTTACCCTGAGTTGAAAAAATAAGCTTCATTTACAAGGCATAAAGCTATAAAGCTATATATAGAGGACCTGGTTTTACAATAAAAGCAACATTGAAATGAGCAAGAAATATGTTTGAAACATTAGCATTAAAAAAACAAAGCACCACAAAACATGCATACCAACCTGACTCTCCAACCTGATATTGAGAGCCTCAACACTGGATATGCTTCCATGTGCTGTTGTATCATGCACAATAACCTCTATCTGCAACATATGAGCCCATTGAAGATTATTAAAGAAGAAAAGAAACCTATTTCCAATAGAAAAATATGGTGTTTAAGCAAGCAAATAAAAATTTCATATTCACATTACCTAACCCTCCAATAATAATTATATAAGATCATTCTTTTATGAGCAGTAGCAAACCTATAAATATACACGCAACCATTCATAACCTTTTCCAAACAAGATGGAACCTGTTGTAAAAATAAATTATTCTTCTAGCGATACTGTGGTCCATTTGGAAAGAGAGGAATGGGAGGGCCAATCCACTCAAGCATGAAAAAAAGGGAGTTTCAAAGACTTAGAAGGGAAGGACACAATGGCAAAGCAGTGAGTTGATTTGGTCACAATGAATACATTTTAAAGATTTTGGATGGGTGACATTTGAAGGGGAGGGATATTAATCTTTCGTTAAAATACACTATAATCTGCCTATACTGTAATAATGAAGTTCCTGTTTCCAATCAAAATAGTAGTAATACTAAAGCACCATCTTTGTTGGCGATCAGAAAAATTCAACATATTGGCTGGAAATTTTAAATGGGTGGCCGCATCTTTCCAACATTTCATTTTAGTTTTTGAATGTAAATACCATTCCCGAAACCTACCTGATATGAACCCAGAACCCATGTAATCAGCACAAACATTGAAGTTTAACTTCCACATTTTTTTCTTAAAGGTTGGAGCCATGCAAATCATAGGCCACATACAGACCTACATTAACCACCCAAGTCCAGGATAGGGAGCAATGTGACATCAAATGTCAGGCCATATTACTCTTCGGCGGAGATCATGCTCCATGCCATTGGCAGCACAAGGACTATAGTTCATGAAGACTATTGATCCTTCCACTTATTTCATAACCCACCAATAGCCATTCAAAAGGACCTATGATACGCACTTGCACATATATTAATCTTTATCATTGAGTTTACATAAATGTTGCTATTTTTATTTGAAAAATAAGTGCTCATTGAGGACTGAACATCCTAAGAACTCACATTAACCAGACAACCATTTTAGTCTCCAATTGGAAGCCATCAATAGGAAGATAAAAAAGACAGGTGAACAATCCAAAATAAATGGTTCAATAGACAAGAATTTAACTGATCCATTTTTCTTCTTTTTCCTTTTTTTCTTTTTTTTTTTTTAAATAAGGAAAAGAACAAAAGGATTAAGATTGTCTGATCAATGTGATTTCAGACAAGCCCATCCATAATAGGGCCCATACAGGATAGTTAATAGTGACTTGCTTGTAGGCCATGTATCCCGTAAATGACTAGCCAGAATTGAAGATGTGGCAGCAAAAGTATATTGCAATTTGGCCAAGTCATAAAATAATACTGTAATATAGCAAACATGCATACATGTCAACCAATATAAGAAATTCATGTATGGCCACTTACCACAGCTTTATAGAATGCAATCTGAGGAACAGAATATTTTGTTCCAAGCTTGGATTGTTCATCGGCCACATTATTGACCACACCATAATAAATCTTCCCATTGTATTGGTTCCTGCATGCTCGCAACTCAAATTGCACATAAGCCAGTTCCTTATTTATCTTACGAAGATATTCATTGAATAATGGTTGAGCACTGCCTGCAAAACAATCAAATAAAATCAAACCAATATGGTCTTTCTCATGTAAGATCAGACCAACAACACGAGACGTGTATGAAAGCATCTCATCCATGTCCATTCTATAAAAAAATAAAATAAAGAAGAAGAAGAAGAACTGATATATACTTATGAAATTTAAATTAAAAAAAATGGTGATATAAACATGTGTCTGTGCGTGCATGCATGAACATGTGAGTGCGTTTGTCTGTACGTCCGTGTGAAAGAAGAATGCAACAGCATATATTCTCCAATGAAGCGCCGGTCAAAACAAACATTAATGTACCCATCACCCATGTGAATTGTGCTCAGGGCCCACTAATTTAGGGGTGACTCCGAGCAAGATCCAGGACTCAAAAAATAAGCTGATCAGAGAGTGCCAGTCATCCAATTAGCAGCATCCAAATCAACAGTTGACAGAGAATTGAAAGAAATTTCAAACGATCAGATAGCTGGGAACTTCAATGGCCATGACCTGTTCTATGGTCCACTGAATCAGTGGCGTGCCAAATGAATGTTCCACATTTGCACTACAGAGAGAATCCTCACTAAGGCAAGCTTTTACAGCTCCCTTTTCAATTCTTCATAAAGCAAGCTTAGGAAAAAAAAATAAACAATGGAGTAAAAACAAGGCAAGAATTCTACATCAATTTGAGAAGAAAAATATAGATCTGACTCTGCAGTGTGCAGAAATGATCTTAAATCTACAAGCAAGATAAAGCTCCAACACAAAGCACACTTCCATCATTATTTTGGAATCCATTCACAACAATACTGTTTTTCCATCTTTCCATTCAGAATCAATATAGTAACTCTCTTGCCTGCTTTGCAATCATGGATTCAAGTATTGTTAACAAACCCCCATAGGCCAGGTGAAAAGTCAATATATATTGGCTGTATCAGTGAGAGCAGAGTATCAGCCATATTGATTTGTGATTTTATTTTAACTGAAATAAATAAGACAAATAGACAATACTGTATTGGCCAGTATTGGCTGTGCCAATGGTGCATACAGGCCAAAAAACAGCAAGTAGAGCGATGGGATTCCCCAAAGAGAAGCTTTGTTGAGAGATACGGGGTGAAATGACTAATTGGATGTCTGCTTAAGCCTTCCTAGCGGCATTCCGTGCTTCGCCTAAAGGTCAAAGGACAACACCCTTCATTTAGTGCCTACAGAACACCCTTCTGCAATCTAAAACCATGTTTATAATTGTTGTGGCATTGAACAGAACAACTCTCACTTACAGGTGGCAAACCTGGTTATCCAAATGCCGAACCCTCTTTCTGTTGTCGTCTTCTTTTGCCTCAGAAAGTGAACTTGAAATTAAAATAAACAGACAACTACAACATAAAGCAATCCAGCACATACAAACTTCTACACTAAGACACTAAAACCAACTAGATACCACACAAGCTACAGAACATGTAACTGAACACACGCTACAAACTACAACCCCCTACAACTAACGCAAAGCCCCTAACACTTATAAAATAAATGTAAACAGTATGCTACCCTGCACCATCGTGTCTGACTGCTAAAATGGTTCATATGGCCACTCCTGTCCCCTCATTCTTAAATCCTGCAATTCCAACTCCCACCTAGCCTGAGTAGCAAATTCACCCAGCAATGTCATTTTTGACAGATAATCAGCCACTCTGTTGGCTGACTGACGACATGAAATAAACCACCCACTATTGGAACTTTACCACAGATTGAAGCAGCTGCTTCTATGTGACCATCAGGTCCTCGTGAGAGATTTCCAGCCCTTTGCAGATCATTATTTAATATCATGCTATCACCCTCAATGATTACCCTGGGAATACCCATAGCATGGCACTGCTAGGTACTCCTTAAAAGAGTGCTTCTAGCTCCGCTTACAGGGGTCGTTAACATGCCTCTGCATATGTTGCAATAGAATGGCCACAGTGATTCCTAATTATACTTCCAGGGCTGTTTATCCAGGTTAAAGTGTTAATCAAGCCATCAAAGTCCAGCTTGTATGATTCACTTCTCATGGACTCTACTTCTCAAGTGAGGTCAGGGCAAGAGAGGCTGTAGGCATAAGCTTTTTGGCTACATTTCACTCGTTAATTTCAGAAAAAATATTTTGAATAACAGTACGAGGATTCATAGGTTTCCCTTGGAAAGTATAATCACATCTCATTTTCTAAAGATACTCACAGTCACTCCACCTTGGGAGTTAATAAAAAAGTCCACATGCTAGAACCACTCTGAAAAAAGACACAAAATAAATATGGTTTGGTAATGGTGTCGGGAATTTTCCTCAAATCAGTTGGAAAACAAAACAAGTAGAAAAGAGACGATCCACTGTCTCATCAGCCATGTGGCACATCACAGAGACAATATCTATATCAGGCAGCATTTGATTTAAATGGAACCAAGTTTTGAGTTTTCCATTGTGGAACCTCCACATCAAACATTTGCTTTTTGATGGAATCAAGAGCTTCTAAAGCAAACTCCATCAATTGGTTTTTATATAGGTTACACATTCCTACTTTTTCCCATGTCCAAAGACATCTTACCCTCATAACGGGATACCCTTGATCCTTTAATCTTTCTCATCATCCCAAACGGACCTTAACACAGCACAGTTACATTGATGTCACTGGTTCCAAGGTTGATCAGATGGACTTCAGAGAAGGAGTTGACTTCCTATGTACTTCAGTAGGGTATTTTGCTAGCACATCAAGCCCCAGGACTCACTTATCTTCAAAAATAAAGATTCAATCCATCTCCCACCACCCAAGCCATCTGATCAGTGATAATTTGACAGTCCTTCAAGAGACTTCTTTACACAATGGAATCTGACCACTTGACATCAACTTGCAGTAAGTTATTCCGCTTGCTCTATTTAAGAGCAAGAACTCTAGCCCACACTCTTAAAAGGGCATTTATTTGCTTGAATTGGGAATCTCTGACAGCAATGTTAGTTGTTGCCGATGAAATTCCTGGAACTCCTAGTTTGATTTAGAGGAATTCCAAAAACAAGCCATCGAAATGTCACTCTTGACCTTTCAAATTCTCCAGCTTCCAGCATCCGAAATGTAAGGGAGGATATGACATTTGGAGAATTACAAATTCTTCCTAATAGGACTTCTCAGAATTCCATAAAAAAAATAAAAAAAAAGCCCAGTGTTTTGAATGAAATGGGAGACCATATGAGCTACAGAAGCTTTGTTTTGTTGCTCAAGATCCCCAATACCCAGCCCCCATCACATCGAGGGAGGAGGATATAAACCCAGGCCACTTGAACCCTCATTTACACACGAACTGACTTATCCACGTTGGCCCAAAAAGCCGAAATAGGGCAAAAAAGTTTGAATTTCAAATACAAGGTGGGGCAAAAAATATCCCCAAAATCCTGGTTTCACCTGTTTGAGGAGAAAAACCAAATTCCTTCCAAAAACAATCGATTACACCATTTCTCCTTCCCCAATTCTTCCACCTAGGGCACATTTATTTGCATAGATCCTAGGTAAAAAAAGGGGTTCCAACGAATAATTAGTAAGGAGGTAAAGGTGAAGAATATAAGGCGACTTTCCTAGGATTTGATTCACTAGGGTGGTAGATGGGAACTCATTTTCCACATCCCCTTAGAAGGGAGATTATTTGATAGCCACTCACACATCTTTTGCCTTTTCTAGCGATCCATCTTTCAGAATTCCCTCGAATTCAATTCCTTCCAAACAAACAGGCCCCCAAATTGAAATCCCCCAATTTTCCCTTCCCACCACTTTCTCCTCCGCAAAAATCCCTTTTTTAGGTTAAAAGATCAAAAAACAGAAACAGATCTAGAAACCCATGAAGCAGCAGAAGAAGAAGAGAAAAAAATACATGATCAAAGACCTGGATTTTTGCCTGTGATGCCAGTGAAGATGGAATGGAAATCTTTTTCTTCGAGTGGACCTCGGGACATGAGAGCTTGTATGAGAGTGTGGTGTTTCCAGCTCAATTCCCCCATCTTTAGAAACCCTAACCCTAGTTTCTAATGAGAAAGATAAGATTTTTAGCAGTTGAGAGATTTGAAAAGAAAGAAGAGGGTCTTGTGCAAGGGAATGGGGATTGGATTTCGCGGGAACCTGAAAAGAGGAAAGTAGAGAAAAAAGGGGCGGGAGATTTTATCGGATCTCATGGCACACTGATGATTACAATTCCAAATCACACACATTGAGTTTTTTTTTTTTTTTTTCAAAATAACAAATTAAGGATTTATCATGTATAACAGACAACATTAA
Source organism: Persea americana (assembly GCA_029852735.1). Classification (NCBI taxonomy): domain Eukaryota; kingdom Viridiplantae; phylum Streptophyta; class Magnoliopsida; order Laurales; family Lauraceae; genus Persea; species Persea americana. The sequence goes on along the minus strand of CM056811.1, from coordinate 15,737,734 downwards.
AAAAAAAAAATGAAAGCCTTAAAAAAAAGATAGAAAAGTTCTAGCTCATTTTTAAAGTAGTATATTAATACTTGAAATTTTAGAAAATGTATAAAAGTTTTCCACAATTCTTTCAATTAAGTATTTTTTTAATTTTTTTTATAAATGATAAAAATACCCTTCGCTTATGACGTGTTTATTTTTATTTCTTCACCTCCTTTCTCTCTAAAAGTGTTAATTTTGATTTTTATGATTGGAACCATTCTATGAAGGTTGTTTTTTTTTTTTATCATTTGGAATCCTCCTTTTTTAACTATATGCAAAAGGTAGTTGAAGTGAGCTCTATTAGGTCATTTGGGTTGAACTTTATCATTATTTTTAAATAATCTATTAAAGAAAAATCTTGACAATGATATATAAAGGTATTTTCATCATCTCCCAACAAAAAATATTGAGAGGATTGTGAAAAAACCTTTTTAGCTTTTTTTACATATTCAAACCCCCGTGTGCTTTTTTAAAAATGAATAAAAAAATCATATCCTTTTCAAATTTTCTCTAAAAAATAAGAGGATTTTACTAAAAAAATTAACTTTAAGTGGCGACTGCACCAAACAAGAAATTTTAGTCAGTAGTGCACCAAATAGGAAATCTGTACAGAAAAAAGTAATTTTTTTCACATTTTTTTTTGTCGCGTTCGACCTTTATTTTTTGTGTTGAGGGTCAAGGTCGAATGCAACCACAGAAAAAAGAAATTGGTGAAAAAGTTATTTTTTCTATATTGATTTTCACTTTTGGCTACTTAAAGTTATTTTATTGATAAATTTGCTAAATATAACTTAAGTAATACGAGGCATTTTGGTTTTTTTTTTTTTTTTTTTGAGTTATGGTAACGGTGTCAAGGTAAAGCCCAGGCCACGCAAAAGTTCTCAGAGGCCTTCACTAACTAGGCAAGACAAAGCCATTTTTTTTGTCCCATGCTAACCGTGCTAGTGATTTCAGCGTGGTATATAATCACTTGGCCTTTGGAAACTATAGATTGCATGGTGCACATCCAATAAATAGGCTTGCAGCATGTTGGCCTGCAATGACAAGACCATTAAAATTCATTGAATGAGGTACCAACTTACCATTAAAATCATTGAATCAGTCTAACAATGGTGCAGCTATCCCTTACTATTCATTTTCAGTTAACTCGATCACGTAGATAGATTTTGGGATAAAACTACGAACACCTATACAATCTATCAAAGTCCCTCAATTATTATTATAACCACGGAACTACGAGAGGTCAAAAGAGACGAGTGCACAAAAGAACAAGTGCTTTGAGACAAAGAGTCCCCCCTTGCCGGGCACGGTTCTTTGTGGGCTCCGCCTAGGGATGGGGATCAAGAGGATCGAAAGATTGCCCTCAGCCAATCTACATATGGCGAAGGTTCAAATCAGCAGTGGACAAGGTGTAACTGTCCAAAGGAATACACAGTCTAATCCATTCTGATGGATGCCAAACTCGAGGTTAGTGACTATCAAAGCGAATCTTTATTTTATAGTCTATTTGAATTGATCATGAGGCGAGCCCAACTAGGTATTTAGGCACGCGGCCTTCCGATGCACCATGGAGGTTTTTCATGGATCAAAGTGGGTTCACTCAACCCTTGGCCGCACCCTACCTACCAACTACGGCACAAGTTAATTCAGTGCTCCTCTGGTGTATGCCATGCATCCCCTCCTCCAAAGCAAACCCCTCCGCCCATTTTTTGGGACCTCACACCTGAGAAGCTCACGCACAGATCTAAAAAAAGTTTCTTCCTTCCATTCCCGCCGTTGGGGCTTGAGAACTACAAGAATTGCAAATTCCGGGCTTGCAGATTTGCAGGAGAAACCCTAGCTCTGCTCCTTTTTTTTTTCATCAGATCTAGTAATGCAGGAGGCTCTCCTGAATCAAGATCGTTAGATTCTCGATCCGACGGTGGAGAATGGATACTTTCAGCGCTGAAGATCTGCCCAAGATTGGAGGAATCGCGACCGTTTCTATCCTCCATTCCTTCATCCCCACGCATTGGCTGCCATTCTCGATCGTGGGTCGGGCTCAGAAATGGACGCTGTCGAGGACACTTTTTGTTAGTGAGTGTTCTTGTCCCTCGTTTGGATGTTCCTTAAATTGTGATTCATTTGAATGTCGTTTTATTTTCGAATCCTATGCTCCATTTTAGTATAAAGTTGTATTCCATCCAACGAGGAATTTCATTTTTTATTGCAAGTAGGAATTATGGCCGTTTTATGACTTGGGTACCCTAAAAAACCCTTCTTCTTGTTGTTGTTGTTGCTGTAATCTTCTTGAAATGGAACTGGAATTGTATCAGGAGAAAGAGGGGTGGTTGTTTGAATTTTGAAAGATCTTGTGAAATCATCATGAGTAGTAGTTCTATTGTCTATTTTTTTCTTGGGATGATAGGTTGATGTCGTTAGGACCGAGAAATCATTGCCTTCATCATCATCATCATCAAATTGAAGCCTTAACCCAGATATCCGGAATTGGCTTCTTGACTTATACGTTTCTACTTATTTAACCATATCTAAAGTTGCGTTCTCCAAAGATGATACTATGGAAAAGAAATGATTAAACATTTGCTTTGTGATAAAAGGGTAGCGCCGGACCATTTGGAAAAAAGGGTAGTGAGGGAGATGAAAATTGCAGTTGAATGGTGGCGGTGTTAGAGATTTGTTTATGACCATTATAGTTGGAAGTAGGAACACAGCGGGTTATTTTATACGTGGGAGTTGGAGATGAAAAACATGAATTATATTAAATGAAAGTTGGCATAGATTGCATACCAATTGTAGAAAGAAAAAAAAAATTCAATCATATCTTTTTTTTTTCCGAACCCAGCATTGGTACGTTCAGGTCCATCTATGGGTAACATAATATGTTGATTTGGTTATTCCCATGATTTTATCATGGAACAAACCATACCAATCATATGATTCTCACCATTCATTGTAAGTGGGCAATTACCACCAATTCTCTATTTTACTGCAGGTCTAATTTGGAAGTAAAGATCATCATATCACTGGGGAAGTTTCTTGAGGTGTCTCAAGCCTCACCCTTATGAACAAATTGTATCACAAAAATGTGGTTCCATATTGTTAAGAGCAAATTACTTTGTGCAGCTCCAAATGTGGGCATTTACACTTTTTTTTTTGTGTGTGTTTGTATAATGCCAGGATATCTTCTTGCTCTTTTTATTTTTTTAAACAAATCTTATTGACAATTGGCCATAATTTTTCTGTACTTCAAGGGAACAACAGGTTGTCTTAGTATGCACGTATGCCAATGAACTTTGAAAATTTGTGCACTCTTCTGCCATTGGTCAAATAGATCGTTAGCTTTAATATGAAGCTTGGGGAGTTAGGGTTTGGGAAATGACAATGCGTTTCTGGTTACATGGGAGCAGAGCTATGTCCACTGCTTCAGGGCACTTATGCTTATTTCTTTTATCTTTGCATTCCTTAGCATTTGTTTCTTCTCTTCTCATTCTGTTATTCCAAATGTTGAATTCTGATTGCTGGGGCCATTGATGCAAAAAGGTGAGGATCGATGCAATTGCAAGGTGGATGATTCATTATACACAGAGGAAGCTCTAACCATTAAAAAAAAAATAAAAAATAAATAAAAAAGAAGAAGAAGAAAAAAAAAAAAAAAAGAAAAAACAGAGGAGAGAGCTCTACATCATCTTCTAGTTTAGTTTCCAACTTGAAAATTATTGTTTACAGCCTATTTGTTTGCATAAAATATATGGGGATTGAATACATAAGAACTCATGGTCAATGAGCGATACTGAAGGATTATTAAAGAGGTGATAGATGAAAAATATGAGGTGAGGGGAGAAGGGTATAAGGTAGACATGTAGATGGGAACTTGGCTTTCCTAGGATTTGAATTACAAGGGTGATGACTAGGTATTCATTTCCTGTTTTCCCTCGATTCAATTTAAATTGCGGGGGGGTGCGGGGGGGGGGGGGGGGGGGGGCGGCGGCGGTGTGGGGGGGTGTCGTGGGGTGGGAGGTGGTTGATGGTCATCTTTGGATATACATCTTTGGTTCTTCATTTTTAACCACTTATAGAAATACAAAGTCTTAGAATTCCTACAAATCCAATTATGTGAAACAAACAGGCCCTTAAAGTTTGTTAATAATGATTAACAGTGTGTATCAAGCTTTTAGAAGTGCTGTTATGCATATACAATGCACTAGGATTTGTAGCACAATTGGAAGGTGCTCATTATTGCAACCGTTTCAGGTTTGGATCATGTTTCTATTTGGGGAGGGAAAAAAAAGTTGCAAAAGAAAGAGGTGATAGTGCTGGTAATACATGTACACAGTGCTTGACGTTTGCAGCTCAAACTAGTTGAAGAAAAACTGCCACCATGTTAGTGGACAAGAGGCTGTGGCACAATAGAAGGTGCTCACTATTGCAACCAAGGTTGTGGGTTCATGTCGCATTTACTGGTTATCTATAAATAAATAAATAAATAAAACTTTCCTGTTAATGGTGGTGAAGTTTATTATTGTTATTGTTGTTGTCAATGTTTTTTTTTTTTTGCTACTGTTGATGATGTTGTTTTTGTGTTATGTTGTTGTGCAAAGCCATTTGCCTTCACCAGGGCTGTTAGCAATTAAAATAAAAAAGGTTTCCTTATTCTGCTATTTGAATTTCTGTATTTCATTGTGATGGGCAGTGTATGGTTCATTTGTTTATGGCACTCATATAGCAATATAGCGAATCTAAGATGTGTCCGACCATAAATGTTTGAAGGATCTGTGTCTCCTGCTTTTAAATGTTATCAGGATTTTGGCATTCATGCGTACTCATCTTTCTCCTGTTACATTACAGCTGCTTTTGGAGCTGTTCTTCACGTGGTTTCAACCTCACTTCTTGGCATAACTGCAATCACAATGGCTAACACCATTGCTGGCGAGGAAAGAGTCCATAAACTCGCTTCCTTGTTACTCATTGTTCTCGGGGGTAGTTATATTCTGCTGTTTTTGTTGGGCAAAGGTGGTCACAGTCACTCACACAACCATCCCATGGAGAAGATGGCTGTTGCTGGTCTTGTCCTTGTGCCAGCATTGTCTCCCTGTGCAACAACACTTCCTGTGTTCCTCGCTGTTGGAAACTCATCCTCCATGATGGTGCTTGCAATAATAGTTCTTCTTTTTAGGTATGAAGCTACATGTACAAACACGTTTACATCATTTTGATTGGTAGAAATGGATTTATATTTTATACCTATCCAGGGTTCTGGGAATCTCTATCAGTTAGTGTTCTACTCTGGTACCCATTATCCACTGCATGAGCGTCCTTTAGTGAAAAGAAGGTAAAACCATCCATTCATTGGCACCATATTGACAGGCTAGTCCGTTTTGGTTCATTTCAGCTCAAAAGGCTGAAACTGTCCAGTTTGGTTAGGTGACCGAACCAAACAGCTGACTAATATTTTGGTCCAGATTTTGGACCTGTTCAGTCTTGTTTGGCAGTTTGGGTCCAGATTCAGCTTGTTTGGCTGAAAAGGCATAAGTGGCCAGATTTTGGCTGAATGGGGAAAATAGTTTAATTTTTTCCATTTTTCTTTGTACTAAAAAGGCATTTCGTTTTTGGTTTGGATGACAAATATGACCCACTATAATGTAATGATTATGTGAATGTATTGTGTTACCATTAAAAAAAAGGATTATGTGAACATGTTTATTTTATGTTATTTTAGAATTTAGACTATAGCATTGATAATTGGAGATGAGAGTTGAGATTTGAGAATGGATGTCGTAATTCCTATTTTAAAAAAAGACATTAAATGTCATAATTTTAGTCACATGCAAACATGACTTATGTTATGGCATGTTTGAATGTATATTTGTCTTTGTTAATAAACATTATATCTCAAAGGAAATTTGTGTTGGGTTATTTCAGTTCAAATTGGGATTCATCTTAGGTTCTCATTTGCATGAAAAAAAATTGCAAATGCCATCCTGTATTTTTTAAAGGATGGTGCAAAATTATTTGTATGGGCGCTATCTTAGAAAATTTATGGCATGATCTCTCTACCGATCTCAACTAATGATGCCCAGATACTTGTGGCAGACTGAATCTATATGCGTGTTGGTACTTGCTATTGCACTAAGGCCATGTTTGGAGCCACTAGTCTATTTCTTAAAGACCATTCAATATAGACCCATATAAAAAAGAGCCATACAAAAAAGATGCTAAAATAAAAAGAGTTGTTTGGTAATGCAAGGGTCTATGCTAAATAGATATTTTTATATCACTGGTTGAGGGTTTTTCTACATATTTCTTGAGATTCACAAGGTATTAGGCCATGAAAATTGACCATAAGGACGTGCTCAGCCTTCCAAAGAGATCTCACGGTTTGGATATTGTGTTTGGGGCCCACATAGACTTACATTTTTTGCACATATCTAAAGATTGGTGATGATCCAATGGGTGAAATTTGGTCTCATGATTAGGTTTGATATTATGAACATTACTAATAGTTTAGATCTTATTTTAAACGCCTCTAAATAATAATAAAAAAATTGAAACAGTTTACTGCTCATGGACAAATGCAATTTTGAGCATAATACATCAATGGTTATTTTTGTTTTGCACATATCTCGAGATTCACAAGATATTATGTGATAAAAATTGACCACAGAGCCGTTTTTAGCCTCCCAAACATATCCAATGGTTTGATCTTGTGTTTGGGGCCCATAAATCATAAAAAATTATATCCAATGGCTCACGGTTTGTGGCACGTATCTCGAGATTGGTGATGATTCAACGGCTGAAATTTGGATGCATGGCCGTGTTTGACCTTGTGAACATTTTCAATGGTTTGGATCTTGATTGGGACTCTCAGATTTGGAGAAAAATTGAAAAAATCGGACTGGGCGTGATTATGCATAATCACTGTAGCTCCGCTTCTTCTTTTTTCCCTCTATTTCTCAACTCCCTCATCAAGGAGGCTGTGAAAAGTAGAGCCATTGCCTCTACTTCTCCCAAATATGTAGAGGCTGAAAGGTGGTGCCAAACACTCTATTTTTTCAGACCTTTATCCATTTTAGAGAAATAGAGACAAAGAGGAAAAAATTGGACCTCTCAAACATGCACTAATACTTCCATAGTACAAGTTTAGCATGTCCTCTTGTATTGAATTCAATATTTCATATGGTTCTATCTTTATTTTTTTTTCAATGCAAAATATTAGAAAGGATTGTGGACAATGATAATTTGCACAATTTGAAAATATAATATAATGAGCTATGAAGCTCAACAAGTAATCATGAACTTAGGCATGTGGATTCAAGAAATGGGATGAGCAAGGTACACATTATTCACTTAGAATTGTTAAAGGTGGTTCATAAGCATTAATCAAAAGACATGAGGAACAACGAATTAAGACGAACAGGGATCTCGAAGATGCACTTAGAATTAACTGAAACAATGATGAACGTTGCCATAATGCATGGGAATCATATCAAGCAAGCACAAGGATATACAGGATTTACATGGATTAACGGAACTGAATATCAAACACTATCTAGAATTCATCGAAATAATGATTTCCAAACATTCAGGAGATTAGCAAATACTGAGCAATGAAATCTAGGAAACAGGGAAATATTACAATAATCGACATATTTATACATTCAGACGTGTAATGAGAATAAGCAAAGATCCGCATGATTCATATGGAAATCACAACTTCGGATAATGAGCATTGTTTAGGATAGCATGGAAAAATTTTCAATGGTATAACATAATTGAGCAAGACAAATCAGGTGCACATGGACTTGTCATTCAAGATGCATACTTATACATGTTCAGATGAAGGAGGTACTTAGAACCACATATATCACATGTCATAATTATGGATAATAAGGAACAAAGACGTTCATGGGTTCATAGGAATCACTAGGATTCTACTGAATGAATCCTGAACAAGATTCATTTATGGTAAGCATAACTTTGTGGAACATACTTGTACAAAATCATGAATGAACAATAACTCAGAATTGTGAAAGGCAACATTACTTGCATGGAGGACATTCATGAATTGTCTTAACGCAAAGTTTCATGTTGCCTATCTTATCGTTAGATGCACGGTTTCCTATGGCCTATCTTATTAGATACACAATTGCATGTGATCTATCTTTAATGCAAGGCACATGGTGTCCCATGGCCTGCTTCTCATCATCTTAGCTTTCTCAATTATAGACCAACTCATGGCCCACCAATACTTGGGTTTGGACCCAAAGCCCCCTTGAAATCATAGGTTGGGACCGAAGGTCCCTCATCAAATCGCGAGTATACACCAACTGGTGGCCTGCCAATACCTGAGTTTGCCTTCACACGGAACACATAGCATACACATCATACACATGAGACATGACATATGGATAGCATACAAGTTGACAGCTCAAGTCATAAGAAAAACCCATAATACAAGAATCATGTCCCACGGAAACAAGACACTAAAGACATTCAACAACATAGATCATATCAGGTTCATGGAAACATGCCATTTAGGCAACGAAACATGAATTCTCTTATCGTATCAAACCACATGGGTCATGACAGCTCAAGTCATAAGAAAAACTCATAACACAAGAATCATGTCGCACTGGAACGAGACACTAAAGACATTCAACAACATAGATCATATCAGGTTCATGGAAACATGCCATTCAGGCAACAAAACATGAATTCTCTTATCGTATTAAACCACATGGGTCATGACACTTGGACATCACAAATTGAAACAACTCACTTGTATAGTTGTATTCACATGAAGCAAGACACAAGAATCAGGATCACTTAACAATGTATGACATGTCAAGTATGAAGGTGATATTACATGGGTGTCATATGATAGATCATAATCACATGGATGTCATGTAACTGATGAGTCAAACACACATATGCAGACCCACAAGAACATAGACTACATGATCTCATGATGATAGGAGTGTCATTGTAACATAGGAACACAAATTGGAAAACATATAGGCTTGACATAGAAAGTCTCACAATGCACACAAAGCTCCTAAAACCAATGCAGGGCCCACCAAACCTCTGGACCTAGTAAGTTAATCTGCTATAAATCAGTGGTTAAAGTGTGTTTAATCAAGGAACCATTCGCACACATTAGGGAATCTAAATCACATGCTTTAGACCCCCTTCCATATGTGACTTTTTTTCTTAATTAGGACACCCTCAATGGTTTAGAAATGTTTAATCAAGCTGCCAATCACACACATTAGGGAATCTTAGTCCTGTACTTAAGACCCCTTGTGCGACTCGTTTCTTAACTTTTTCCATTTTCCTTATGTACTACCTTAATTTGTACTTCATTTTATATCAACAAAAGTTATTTGTTACCGATCAAAATATATAGATAGCTGCGTGTCATGCGCTCATGGCCCATGGCACACACATTCAAGGTGATGAGATGCACAATCACAAGGCTTTCTAGTGTCACTTGTGCATCATGGTTGTCTGAGCGGTAGGACACAAATGCTATTGTATGGGCAGATGGATCCGCATAGGTCTTGAAGGGTCTGGAGGATCGTGGAAGACCCTAAGAGTAATTTGGAATGCTATTAGATGGGCGGAAGGATCCACGCTGATCTTGAAAGGTCCGGTAAGATCCTGGGTCATTTGGAATTATATAGAAATGCCTAGGATGTTCTTGTAAATTGAAGAAAGGTATAGAGATTTGTTGATTATTCTAGATAAGTTGGATGAGTGACTTGTGGTTTGATCTTGTCCTTGGTTTGTTAAATATAGTACCATAAATAAGGTAGCGCTCTTTTGTAACAAGCAAGTTTGAGGAAGCAATTCAAGAGTCTCTCATTTCTCTAAGTTTTTCTCTTGTTTTGTGAGTGTGCCTTGTGGTGTGAGCTCTTGGTCTAGGAGTTGATCACTATTAGCGAAGGCTGACTCGCTAATGCAGTTGTGGCATATACGAGCCCTGCATGGGCTAGTCAGGGGGATTCACTAGGTCTATGACATGTATCTATATTTGTGTACTATATTTCCAAATGCATAGTCTTATCTCTGATCCTTGTATGTGTGTCCTTATCCATACCATCTATGGGCATTATAGCTCTCAACATTTGGTTGTCCTACAAAGATATTGCAGAATACAAATATTACATTGGTTAAAAGTGAGGCTAGAGTTTGGGTTGAGACGTTTGGGTGCCTTTGGTAGCAGGGCTTGCAAAATGCTGACATCACACTTGCCTGCCCTAAACACCAAATCCAATGGTGGGTCTTCAGCTTGACCTCTCGCAATTTGCTCTGCATACCACGCATGCCTACAAAGCAAGTTCACCTAGTTGTAGCTGATAGCATTCAAAAAGAAGAAAAGGAAAGAAAAGATCACATTGTTATAGCCAACATATATGCCTTTTTTATATTGGTTTCCAATATAAATAAGTTAAAATGAAGTGCAAAAACATAAATTTTATATGGCATCTGGTTGTTTCCCAAATCAAAGTATATTCAAATGTTTTGATAGGATGGATGGTTATTGTGTTGTGGTGCATTTGGGATGGTGGAAACTGGATGTCATGTGAGGTTGATATCTTGCTTTCCAACTTTCCACCACAAATCAGTTTAGTGATTGAAAAAAAAAATTGTTTTAGGTAGTAAAGGCAGAAAATCACTGCCTAATTCACTTGTGATTTACATGCTGCCCCTACAGTATTGCACGTATTGAATGTTCTGTATTTAGAAACCACTTACATTTTGTGATATTGTTTTACTGCTTAGTCAATGCATGCAATGTACTGTAGCAATCAATTTAAGCAATATACTTTATCTATTTTGGTTTGGTGGCTATCATCTCTCTACTGCATAACATCTGTTTATAATTGATTTGCAGCACTATTACTGTGATGACTTCACTGGTCGCTCTCTCATTTTATGGTGCCAGCCAGATCAAATTTCATTGGATCGAGCGGTATGACAAGCTTCTTGTTGGCACGGTGCTATGTCTTGTAGGGATCTTGACTCTTGTCTTCCATGATCACGAAGGTGGTGGGCATTCCATTGGAGAACACTCGCACAGAAAGCTCATTGGCTTGTAAGACCACTGTTTAGGTCGATAGTGCTATCATCTGATTTTCTTTTGTATCATGTATTTTTGTTTGTTGAATGAATTTGAAGATTATCTTGAGAAAGCACTGATCGATCACTGAAAGAAGGTATATATGTTCTTGGTGAGACCATAGAGCAGTTGCTGCGACATGCCTACATTTCATTTTGATGAAGAAGCTAGTGGTATGGCCACTTGACGCTTGTCATGAACTATGTAACTATATGAAGGTGTAGACAATAAATCAAATACGATCGCAATATGTTGCTTACCCCTGCACACCTAGAGGTACTTGATATTTGAAGGTTGGGTTGGTCTCTAGATAAAATAAAATAAAAAACCAAGTTAAATTATATCGTCTCTAGAGAAAATAGCACCAAGTTAAATTTTACTGTAGTCGGTCATTGTGAATTTTGATTCAATTGTTTGTTGCACTTTGAGCAAGTTCTTTCAGTTGGATATATTTCCAGCTAAGCCTGAGAAGATAGGTTTTGTGATGAGATTTCAAGTTACACAAGGACTGAGGAGAGTGGCGGGGTGGAGAAAAAGGGGTGAGGGATTTGAATTGTTTTCATTTGTTTGCTCGATTGAATTAATAGGAATTATAAGCAGTGCCTTCCTAACAGATTCAGAGGGGATAAATAAAGAAGTAAATGCGAAGATGTACAAATTACCATCAAATAGTCTCCCCTGCGGGAGGAAATAATCACCCAGCCTTCACTCCAGTAATTCAAGTCCTTGGAAGGTTGGGTCCCATCTTCATCTCCCCTTGGCTGGGCCCCAGTTTGCCATAAATATCTAGGAATTTAATACTGCGCAAAATATCTAAGTGGAGACACTGGAGGGTTAGGATATGCACTTGTGTGTAGAGGGAGGGAGGGACCTTTGTTTTAAAACATTTTTTTGGTTGGTGTTTCTTGTCTTTCTTTTTGTTTCTCAAACGTCTTTCCTTGGCATATTTTCAGTGCAAGATGAATTTCCTCCAGTCCAGCCGAGACAGGGGAAGTAGAAGGGCTTTGTTAGAGGAGACATTCTTGAGAAACATCCTGGGAACAGTTCCAGTATTTTGAGAAGATACTGAAGTAACCGGCACTGAAAACCAGAGAATTCATTTCCAAAGAGGAAAACAGGTTTAGAATAGAAATGTTTTGTTTAAATGACGAAATAAAATACATATAATGAATAACCAACGGGTGGTAGCTCAACTGGCCAAGGACTCCGCGCCTCAATAAGCGGAGAGGTCTTGTGTTTGACTGGGACCTATCTTCCTCGGCCACCTCTCATAGTCTTACCCGGTGGATGTGGATAAAATAGTTTGTATGTGCCAAAATGGAGTTTCCTATCTTTATGGGTGAAGACCAGAAAAAAAAAAAAAAAAAGGCTCGATTTTTCTTTTTCTTTTTTTCGTTTTTTTTTTTGCCTATGTGCGTGTTATTTGAACACAACGCCTTTAATTTATCTCTGGTCAGATGACTACTTTCTTCAGTAGATTGTATTTTTCTTTTTTTTCCTGAATGGTTTTTCAATAGACCACTAGCCCTAAATTCCACTTCATATAATGACATAGTTCTTTATACGATTGCGTCAACCTTAATCAAAGTAGCCCTCAATTGCCAAGAATGCATCTTGACTTCCAAATTTTTACTGAAATATGATAGCTTCTCCAAATTTTTCTGTTTCATATTGTAGCTTCTTCCGACAGTAAAAAAAAAAAATAAAAAATCACAGCTGCTTTGTTTTCATTATTATTATTATTTTTGCATTTTATTATTATTTTTTTTTGCATTTTATTATTATTTTTTTGCCAGCCAAGAGGGCTGGACTGTTGACCCTAGCACACACAGGTGAGAAGTCCACCTGCACAGGGAATGAACTCTGGGTGCTTGGGTGAGACCAGGACTCCTAACCACTGGGTTATCCCTTTATTCTCGTCACAGTTGCTTGAATTTGAATTGGTTGTCCCTTTAGTCTCATCACAGCTGCTTGAATTGGTTATCAAATAGGACCAAACCATCATTCCCTTCCACAGATCATTGTATTAATAATTTTGAGAATTACAAAATATCCTTCCCGTCTTAGATTCACTGTAACTTGCATTTATTTTGCTTTTCACTTTCAAAACAATTGACTGAAACCTTTTTCTTTGTTCTGAAAGTTAACCTGTTTGGCAAGTTTGATTATCGATTTGATACGGAGCTTGATTCTGGATTTGTTTGAAATAGAGCTGTTTGAACTCTTCTTCAAATAGGTTGTTAGTATGTCTAAATCAATTAAAAAAAGCATACCTGTCCTGTGGTAAAAATTATATGGGGCGAAGTTCGCATGTAATAAAAATAATACTGACAAACCTGACATATATTAATAGTACTTAAGCAAACTTGTAATATAGCAAAAGCTAATTGGTAAATTTGTAAAAATAATGATAATAATAATAAGAGTACCTGAATGCTTTATGCAAAGCATTCATGTTTATTTGATAAAAAAAATTACAATAAAACATTTTCAAATAGTTTAAACTACTCAAAACAACTATTTGTACAAGTTATAAATCAAGTAAATCTAGAGAGTAAACTTAACAAATGGCAATCTTATAACCTATTATTATTATTATCATTAACATCACCATCACCATCATCATTGTTTTGTTCTATATCATCTAAAAGTAGCTACATTATGCTTGGGAGTACCTCGCAAGGATTATATGCGAGGCAAAACTCTAAGCTTCCTGCGGACTCTCTTGGATGCATGAAAATCGTAGAAAAAAATAGTGTAATGGAAATGTCTTAATGTGGAAGTGCTTTTAGGCCAAAAATTCCATTTCCATCAAATTATCACAGCTATTGATTTAGGGGTCTTAAAGTCAATGATTGCTCGCAAGATTGCTCTATTTTTTTATTTTTTATTTTTTATTTTTTATTTTGTAGAAAGAACTATTGCTCTTATAACAACTATAAGCATATGCTGAGGCGTGGACCGCGTGGTAGTAGTGGCTGGTGACCATTTTCTGAATTAGCTCAATAGCAAGTAATGCTACTTTGTCGAGGTATGAACATTTTAGCCCTCTGCCTTCCTAGTCCTGGCATCACATAATTAAGTTTCTCCCATCTCTGAAAACTTAGAAAACAGGGCCTGATTTTATGTACTTAACTGCACTTTCAATCAGGTTTTCTTTTATTGCACTTCTTATCAAGAATAATCTGGAACGTATCGAACTGTGAGCTTGATGATTCTCTTACATAAGAGTATCATCTAAGTGCAATCATTTTGCATATTACCGACCCTGCCCAAAACTTTCATCAGCATTGTTCCTGCCATGTTTATCATGTGTTACTGTCTCGCTCAACATGCACTGTCTTAAAGAAATGAATGATATTGATAGATGCACTGGAAGTGTTTGTTTAAAATGATTGTCGATGCTAAGAAACTGACCATTGATATTTAGATGTACCATTTATCATCGTCACCCTTGCAATTATCATCAAAATCTCACTCTAACTATGTTAGTTCAGCTATATAAATTATGTTTTTTCATTTCAATCTATTCTGACTTCTGAGTCAAATCTTCATACAAGTTGCACTTCATAATATCTATTTTTATTATCTTTATCCACGTCTTCTTTGTCCTGCTCATTTTTCTTGGTGGGCCACCAACCTGTATACTATGCTGGCATGCATTGAATATGTCCAAACCATTTCAAAAAAGCTTCTATAATCTTATTCTCTACTGATGTTATCCCTAAATATTCTTGAAAGAGCTTATTTTTAATTTGAGATGCACCATTCATTAAAACAATGAATTACTGGCACTTTTGACAACTGTGCAAGTATTTTTCATGATGTAACATGAATTACTGCTATAGAGCTAACATTAATTTCTTAAACCTTGGTTCACGAGTGGAGGTGTTTGTCTGGTTGTAGGTGGTATCCTCTGGGCATTGTCATCTGCCTCTGTTGGTTAAGGACTTGAATCGCAAATAGTTCAATTCTCCAACTAGTGGCAATTTGTTGTCACTAAGTTCACTTAGTGCAGTCCTATAAATTTAGTAGTAGGCCTTATATGAAAAACCGAGCAGCTCATAAGCAATGAATCCATGTATTAACACTGGTCCATATCTTAACACCAAAAAACAGTTGGCCCTGCAAAACATATAGTTTTACTTTATTTCTTATTTTACCATGTGTTTTACATGTGATCAGCCAAGACGGTGGACCCGACATTGGTTGAAGTAAAATTAGGCTCGAAGAAAATATAAAGAATAACCATTATTTTGTCTGCTTTAGATTTTAGATGTGGGCCCTATCATGGACTTGTAGCATAGATACAGACTAATAATTAGTTTATCCAACTTGCCAAACATGAAAACCAAGAACTTGAATGGATCATGGGACTTCTTATTTCCAACACAATGTTGGTAGGATCGTACAAAATAATTTAATAAAAACACACACACGCATATATCTAATAAATTCTATTATATGGCTTGTTTCAACTAAGGAACGGCTCATTAAAATAGAATTACTAATATTTTTATTGAAATCAAAAGTGCTTGTCTCTGTTTCTGCCCCTACTATCCAAATCTCATTTTGCAAGAACTCATAGCGGGGTAAGTGGATGCACATGGTTTAAATCCTAGATACGCCACCTCCTCCTACTTGTATAGGCTTTCTTTCTACTTGCACGAGCTTCTTGTCTACTTGTGTGAACCTTCTTCCCGCTTGTGTGGACTCTCTTGTGGGTCCCAACCCCCTTGGGTTACCAAAAAAAGGGGTCACGGTGTCTTCTACACACAGAGGATCCAAGACTGTTGATAAAAATGTCCAGAGTGATGTTGTTTATGCAGTGACTCAGATTGTAAAACACTATATATTTATCTGTCTCAGGTGCTTTCTTGCATTTGTTTAAAAGGGTCTAACTATCTGAGAATGTTTATTTGATATTATCCCATGTTCATTCACCAATCTCGTTAGAAGTTATAGGTGTTTACAACCATTGTATATGCCTGGATTGTATAATCAAATGGCGTCATGATTTTTAATCATTCATCAAAGGCTTAGAAGTCTGCTTTGTAATGAAGATCAACTAGAATGGTGCATGTGTATATCTAATTGGAGCAATAAGTCAGACAAGGTCTAGCTTGGCTTGGAACAGAGGAATGGATTTTGAGATTTAAAACTAGTGAGAAGCCTCTTCAATGCACGGGAACAAAAATAAGAAAACAAACAAAAAATAAATAAAAATAGAAAAGAGACATACATGGAAATGAGAAGAAATACTATTACGAAGTTCTTAACGAGAGAATGGCTCCTTACCCGAGTAGTAAGGAGTAGCAGTTTTCACCTGGCTGGCCAGGGTTTGAATGCTAGGTACTCCACACCTTTCCGTATGTGTGGGCTCGTTTTCCACTTTAGTAGGTTGTCTTTCCGTGTGTGTACGGACTCTCTCTTGGGTCCCAGCCCCCTTGGCTGGGTTACTAAAAAAAAGTACTTAATGAACTAAATTCAATAAAATACATTTGGGCCAATTTAAAGAAAATGATAAATGTTGACATGGCTCAAGTAGAAACCTATTCTTTTCCCAAAAGACCAAGCTTTAAAGTACTAAAAATATCTCTCTGCCATAGCAAGTAAAACCGCAAAATAATAAAAATAAAAAATGCATGCCTTCTCTTTACTCCAAGAGGAATTGTTGTCTTGAATCTTAATTCCAGAAAAGATAGCCCCTGTTGAAGTAGAGAAATACTCATTAGACAATAAGACCAAATTTGCCAGTTACAAAAAATGAATTAAATTGAATGTCATAAAAATTTGTTACCAAGCTCTTAATGATTGAATGAAATAAATTTGGGCTAGCTTTTTTATTATTATTATTTAAGGAGGATAATGGACACTGACATGGCTTAAGGAGAAGCCAGAATTTAATTTTTTCCAACTGTTATGGAGTTTTTAATTATTTAAATTGAATGAAAATAAAATCAGGTGCAAAAGTCTTAATGAACTTTTGGGTTGACTTTTACTGAAGGAGAATAATGGATGTGATGGCTTAATGATTTCTTCTGTTTTTTTGTTCTATAGTCTGTGTACATGTCTTGATAAATAATCAACAATCAGTGTGCATGATTATTCTTATACCTTAAACCTGAAGTTTGGAAAAAAAATCATGTCGGTGTGTCATGCATTATGTTATGAAGAGAGAGATACATGGTTCGACAAAATTGTGCAAGTCGCTTAGGGCCTATTTATTTGCATTAATAAGCATATAAAGTCATGGTGAGATGAACTATACCAAAAGACTATTACAAAGGTGAGAGGTGAAGGACAGGTGGAGGATGTAAATAGGACATTCACTCTCCTATGTATTGAATTACTCTCCTATGTATTGAATTACTAGGGTTCATTTTCCATCCTTTTTATTTTATTTCCTCGGGAGGGAAATAATGCTCATCTTTAGAAATTCAGCTTTGCTCTTCATTTTAACTACGGGAATTGCGGTGGCCTTGGAGCTTTGAAACTTGAAAAAAAAGAACCCTTAGGGTCTGTTTGGAAATGCAAAAAATATAGTAGAATGAAGTTAAATGGGTCATAACAGTCTAAAATCTCAACTCTATCATATTTGGATAAGTGGTCTCACTCAGGGACACAATTCCAATTACTAGAGAAATTACTAACTTGTGGGTCCCCTTGGCCCTATGATTTATCATGATTCATTAGTAATAATATCCATGACATGGTTAAGTGACTAATTAAATCAATGCTTAATCAGGAGCGCAAATGAATAGATCAACACTAGTCCTGTTGGACGGCCCATTTCTACTAATCCTTTCTCGGTTGTTCATTTTGACACCCTTAACCTACTTTTTTGGCTGCCCCAGAACAAGATATCTTAGATATCCTCCAACCAAACAGGCTCAAGAGTCATTTGCCTTCTGCATTTACAGAAAAATGAATTTTACATATGCAAGTGTTTAATATGTAAGGTACATTGTCATATTTATCAAAATACCATTTTCTTATGTAAAATACCATTTAAGTCATTCAAAATACTCGTAAAAATCATAAACCTGAAGTTTCATATTAGACACTCCTTGATTTTGAGAAAGAGGGCTTTTATTGGTACTGGACTTTTGTCTCTCCACACCCGACTAATTTTTTTCCCTTTTCCTAAACTACCCCTCCCCCTCCTCCCTCCTCCCTCTCTCCCTCTCCCTCTCCCTCTCCCTCTCCCTCCACCCTTTTCCCTCGTCCTCTGCCTCCCTCCACGCCCCTGAGCATCTCCCTTTAAATAAAATCTACAAATCCCATTAAAAAGCCAAATGACCTCCCTTGACCCGGAGTCAATTTTCTCCTTCACTACAATTGGATATAAATCATAAAGCTAAAAGTTGGGCCTTACTTTAAGCCAACTAACGGTTTATCATGGGCAAG
The DNA here is from genome assembly GCA_029852735.1 of Persea americana. Taxonomy (NCBI): domain Eukaryota; kingdom Viridiplantae; phylum Streptophyta; class Magnoliopsida; order Laurales; family Lauraceae; genus Persea; species Persea americana. The sequence goes on along the minus strand of CM056811.1, from coordinate 15,719,181 downwards.
TCCAACTCATCTTAAACCGGAGCCCAATTTGCTCCGGGTCAAGCTACATCTCCAATCTCGACACTCGGTCGGGCCTAGATCTAAAATTAGGGCCCGTTTAATATCTGACCAGGGCTTGATTTCAGTGATCAAAAGTCTGAAATCTGGTCTAGCCCAAAATAACCAGTGCCTGCAGTTCAATGACTGATTTGCTCAAAAAAAAAAAAAAAAAAAAAAGTTAGCCAGGCCTGGATATGGCTCAGGGCTCAGCCTGACCCCATCAACCAATGGGCTCAGTGGTGCGCAATACGCACCATGCGCGTGTTAGGGTTATCTAAGTTTTGTAGCCCTCTGTCTCGAGCCAAAGTCCTCTCTCTCTCCTCTTTACGTGTCAGGGTTTCTTTCTGCGGGTTGCAAAGTGACGATAAGGCTCTCCTCGATCAAGGTATTTTGGGCAAAAATCCGGCATGAATTGAATAGATTTCTCTCCCTCTCTCTGTTTTGTCGATTGCAGAGGTAAGATACGTGAATTTGATTCGTTGTTGTGTTTCAAATCGATTTTAGATCTAGATCGTATTCGGTCTCTAGGGTTTCTTCTGATTATGGGCGATTCTGTTTTGTTGGGTCTTCGATTTTGGTGTTTCTGTGGGTTTAATCGATCTTATCTCTTTCGCGTTTGTCCTTTCCGATTGTATTCTTTTATCTTTTCAGATCAGATCATATGAATTTGGGGTTTTTTCTATGAAAGGCTGTACTTTTCTCTTTGTTGCAAATATGATGTGGTTTTGGGCGATCTTTCAATTTTGGGAAGACTGTTTTTCTGGGGTTCAGTTGGTTTTATGAAAATTAGACGTCTTTTTTCATGCCCAAGATTGCTTGATGTTGATGGTTATAACAGGAGATAGAAAGGGCTAATCCTACATAGTAAGATGATTCAGTTAGAAAATCACTTTCAAATGTGTGAAAACATAGTGATTTCATTTTTTTTATTGGAAGTCTGTACTTTTTTTTTGTTGTTGCAAATATGATAAGGTCTTGGGCTATTTGAGGGACTTTGGATCTCTAGCGGGCTCCGCAGTTTGTGAAGCTTGAATATTCTTTTTTTTTTTTATGGGTTTAGCGGTATAATCTGAAAAGCAGATTCTCATTCTCATCTATGATATGAAAATATCTTATTTTACTGTCTAATGCTATTATGTGTTTGTTTCATTATTTATTTTTATTGGATTTTGTATTTGATTGATTTCAGTTACGGTTCTTATTTAATTTATTCACACATCTACCATTCTACTGATGCAATTAATATCAGTGTATCCTTAATATCAATTGATTGGGCTGACTTGCCTAGATCAGGAGGGTCAAGCGAAGTAGCGAGTCAACCAGGCAATTCAATTGAACTTTGAGCCAATCTTGTCTAACCGTGTTTCACGTAACCCCAGTTACCTTGTTGTGATTGCACTGAGTCAATTGGGCCAAGTTTGTAGTCAACCTGTTTGGTTGGAAAACTGTGGTGCATACTGGATAGAAGGGTTTTGGATACTTGCAAGGACCTTTTGTACACTTTTTAGTTGTAGAATAATCAGTTGAATCCCTAAGTAGATTCACGCTCAACAAAACTGGCTGAAATGCTGGAAAGATGAAAGCCACTTTTCTATGGAAATTAGTCTTCTTGCAATGCCTCGACCGACCGTTGACTCATCCTCAAGTAATATATTTTCTTTTTTCTCCAAATCAAACAATTCAAGCCAGAAATGGTTTCATATTTTTGAGAAATCTAAGTGTTTTTGTTTTTGATGTTTGTTTAAGGAAACAACTCTTTAATTTAATTTGGAAGCATTCATCATCATTACCACAACCATCATCAAAGTCTTATCCTACTTATATGTTGAAATTCTTTTTGCAGGTGTTCACAACATAAGAAACCTGCCATCATCATGACACATTTACTCTCAATTCATTTCACATTAAAGCCTTCATGCATCACTAGACCTTATTACCAGCCATACAATCGATGTTCGAACCCATGCCCTGCTTCTCTTCTATTATGTACTTCCAGATCTCTGTCAATAAACTGTATTTCACATAGAGGAAAGCCCCTGAGACGCCGTAATTTCTATGTGAACAGTGTCCATTTAACTCAAGAATCCCAGGCACAATCATTGTCTGGATCCAGCCAAGTCTCCAATGAATCATCCAAGCCCAAGCGGGTTATGGTTATTGGTGGTGATGGCTACTGCGGATGGGCCACTGCACTTCACCTCTCCAACAAAAATTACGAAGTTGCCATTGTTGACAGCTTTGTCCGTCGTCTTTTTGACCACCAACTTGGTCTTGACTCCCTCACTCCCATTTCTTCCATCCATACTCGCATCCGCCGCTGGAAATCTCTCACTGGAAAAAATATTGAACTTTACATTGGTGACATCTGCGACTTTGACTTCCTCTCTGAAGCCTTCAAATCCTTCGAGCCTGACTCTGTAGTCCACTTTGGGGAGCAACGATCTGCCCCTTACTCGATGATTGACCGTTCTAGAGCTGTTTTCACACAGAAGAACAATGTCTTGGGAACACTTAATGTTCTTTTTGCAATCAAGGAATTCAGAGAAGAGTGCCACTTGGTGAAGCTTGGAACAATGGGAGAATATGGGACTCCAAATATTGATATTGAAGAAGGATACATAACAATCAACCATAATGGAAGAACAGATACTCTGCCTTACCCCAAGCAAGCGAGCTCTTTCTACCATCTGAGTAAGGTGCATGATTCAAACAACATTGCATTTACTTGTAAGGCTTGGGGGATCAGAGCGACTGATTTGAACCAAGGAGTGGTTTATGGCGCGAGGACAGATGAAACAGAGATGCATGAAGAGCTTTACAATAGATTTGATTATGATGGGGTTTTTGGGACGGCTTTGAATAGGTTTTGTGTTCAGGCTGCTGTTGGTCACCCACTTACAGTGTATGGAAAAGGGGGTCAGGTAATATTCTATGAAAGCTCTTGCTTATGTTATGCACTGCAGTAAACTTCTTTAAATTCTACATGGTTCAGTGTGCTAAGTTGGTAACATTGTAAGATCTAGGCCATTCTCAGGTCTGCACATCTTATAGATGCTTAGCGCCAAAAGATGGGAAAACTGCTTTAGGATGAGCCTTAATTTACGTAAAAGTGGAAGTTGGGAATGGGGAAAGAAGTTGGCCAACAATCTACATTCATCTTGGCCTGCCTGATGAATGGTCTACTCTGGTTTTTGGATGAAGTAGACTCGTGCTTGGATCTGGCACCTGCATTCACATCAGGGCCTGGGAAGAGCTTCCTGGAATACTGTTACTTCTCTGTGCACATTACTTGCATTTCTACTTTCCTCTTTTCTTTGGAATTATCAATTGTTTGATGCTAATTTTTATTCCCTAAACCTTTTGTGATTCAGACCAGGGGCTATCTTGACATAAGAGACACTGTTCAGTGTGTTGAGCTTGCCATTGCCAACCCAGCAAGGCCAGGCGAGTTCCGAGTCTTCAACCAGTTCACTGAGCAGTTCTCTGTGAATGATCTTGCCCGTCTTGTCACAAACGCTGGTGAGAAGCTTGGATTGGATGTGCGTGCCATCTCGGTGCCAAACCCACGTGTGGAAGCAGAGGAACACTACTACAGTGCTAAGCACACTAAACTAATTGAACTGGGTCTAAAACCACACCTCCTCTCTGACTCTCTTCTCGATTCATTGCTCAACTTTGCCATCAGGTTCAAGGATCGAGTCGATACAACACAGATTATGCCCAATGTATCTTGGAAGAAAATCAGTGCCAAACCAAAGACAGTTGCTGCCTAGTACAATTGATAGAAAGGTTTGTTGCTGCCATATGTGAGAAAGCAGACAGTAATGTTTTGTATCAGTTAGTCTGTATTTTATTGTTGTTTTTATGCCTATTAGTTGAAAGTAGTCAGGAGTTGGCCACAATCAGGTCCTGTGCCCCGGTTTTTGTTAGAAATGCAGTTTGAACATGTATAGTTGTGGAATGAGCTTCCTAACATGGGTCTGATCCAAATATTCTTGTAGTGAAAAAGAGCTGTCTTTCACCATTTTTCATTTTTTCATTTTTTTTTCTCTGATATGAGAAAAAAAAAAGCCTCGATTTTTCTTTTTCTTTTTTTCGTTTTTTTGCCTATGTGCGTGTTATTTGAACTCAACGCCTTTAATTTATCTCTGGTCAGATGACCACTTTCTTCAGTAGATTGTATTTTTCTTTTTATTCTTGTATGGTTTTTCGATAGACTACTAGCCCTAAATTCCACTTCATATAATGACATAGTTCTTTATAAGATTGTGTCAACCTTAATCAAAGTAGTCCTCAATTGCCAAGAATGCATCTTGACTTCACTATAGTCACACTTACATTTATTGAAATATGATAGCTTCTCAAAATTTTTCTGTTTTATATTGTAGCTTCTTCCGACGGTAAAAAAACATATCAGTGCTGCTTTGTTTTCCTTATTATTTTTCTTTTGCATTTTTTTTTATTTTTTTACCAGCCAAGAGGGCTGGACCGTTGACCCTAGCACACACAGGTGAGAAGTCCACCTGCACAGGGAATGAACTCTGGGTGCTCGGGTGAGGCCAGGACTCCTAACCACTGGGCTATCGCTTTATTCTCATCACAGTTGCTTGAATTTGAATTGGTTATCCCTTTAGTCTCATCACAGCTGCTTGAATTGGTTATCAAATTGGACCAAACCAACATTCCCTTCCACAGATCATTGTATTAATAATTTTGAGTATTACAAAATATCCTTCCTGTCTTAGATTCACTGTAACTTGCATTTATTTTGCTTTTCACTTTCAAAACAATTGACTGAAACCTTTTTCTTTGTTCTAAAAGTTAACCTGTTTGGCAAGTTTAATCTATTTGGTATGGAGCTTTATTCTAGATTTGTTTGAAATGGAGATGTTTGAACTCTTCTTCAAATAGGTTGTTGGTATGTCTAAATAAATCCAGAAAAGCATACCTGTCCTGTGGTAAAAATTATATGGGCGAAGTTCGCATGTAATAAAATTAATACTGACAAACCTGACATATATTAATAGTACTTAAGCAAACTTGTAATATAGCAAAAGCTAATTGGTGAATTTGTAAAAAAAAAATAATAATAATAATAATAAGCGTACCTGAATGCTTTATGCAAAGCATTCATGTTTATTTGATAAAAAATTTACAAAAAAAACATTTTCAAATAGTTTAAACTACTCAAAACAACTATTTGTACAAGTTATAAATCAAGTAAATCTAGAGAGTAAACTTAACAAATGGCAACCTTATAACCTATTTTTATTATTATCATCATCATCGCCATCATCATTGTTTTGTTCTATATCATCTATAAGTATCTACGTTCTGCTTGGGAGTACATCGCGAGGATTGTATGAGAGGCAAAATTCTAAGCTTTTTGCGGACTCTCTTGGATACATGCAAATTGCAGAAAAAAAATAGTGTAATGGAAAGGTCTTAATGTGGAAGTGCTTTTAGGCCAAAATTTTCATTTCCATCAAATTATCGCAGCTATTGATTTAGGGGCCTTAAAGTCAATGATTGCTCGCAAGATTGCTCTATTTTTTCTTTTTTTATTTTGTAGAAAGAACTATTGTTCTTATAACAACTATAAGCATATGCTGAGGCGTGGACCGCGTGGTAGTAGTGGCTGGTGAGACCATTTTCTGAATTAGCTCAATAGCAAGTAATGCTATTTTGTCGAGGTATGAACATTTTGGCCCTCTGCCTTCCTAGTCCTGGCATCACATAATTAAGTTTCTCCCATCTCTGAAAACTTAGAAAACAGGGCCTGATTTTATGTACTTAACTGCACTTTCAATCAGGTTTTCTTTTATTGCACTTCTTATCAAGAATAATCTGGAACGTATCAAACTGTGAGGTTGATGGTTCTCTTACATAAGAATATCATCTAAGTGCAATCATTTTGCATATTACCGACCCTGCCCAAAATTTTCATCAGCATTGTTCCTGCCATGTTTATCATGTGTTACTGTCTCGCTCAACATGCACTGTCTTAAAGAAATGAATGATACTGATAGATGCACTGGAAGTGTTTGTTTAAAATGATTGTCGATGCTAAGAAACTGACCATTGATATTTAGATGTACCATTTATCATCGTCACCCTCGCAATTATCATCAAAATCTCACTCTAACTATGTTAGTTCAGCTATATAAATTATGTTTCTTCATTTCAATCTATTCTGACTTCTGTGTCAAATCTTCATACAAGTTGCACTTCATAATATCTATTTTTATTATCTTTATCCACATCCTCTTTGTCCTGCTCCTTTTTCTTGGTGGGCCACCAACCTGTATACTATGCTGGCATGCATTGGATATGTCCAAACCATTTCAAAAAAGCTTCTATAATCTTATTCCCTACTGATGTCATCCCTAAATGCTCTTGAAAGAGCTTATTTTTAATTTGAGATGCACCATTCATTAAAACAATGAATTACTGGCACTTTTGACAACTGTGCAAGTATTTTTCATGATGTAACATGAATTACTGCTATAGAGCTAACATTAATTTCTTAAACCTTGGTTCACGAGTGGAGGTGTTTATCTGGTTGTAGGTGGTATCCTCTGGGCATTGTCATTTGCCTCTGTTGGTTAAGGACTTGAATCGCAAATAGTTCAATTCTCCAACTAGTGGCAGTTTGTTGTCACTGGGTTCACTGAGTGCAGTCCTGTAAATTTAGTAGTAGGCCTTACATGAAAAACCGAGCAGCTCATAAGCAATGAATCCATGTATTAACACTGGTCCATATCTTAACTCCAGAAAACGGTTGGCCCCGCAGAACATAGAGTTTTACTTTATTTCTTATTTTACCATGTGTTTTACACGTGATCAGCCAAAACGGTGAACCCGACATTAGTTGAAGTAAAATTAGGCTCAAAGAAAATATAAAGAATAACCATTATTTTGTCCGCTTTAGATTTTAGATGTGGGCCCTATCATGGACTTGTAGCATAGACATAGACTAATAATTAGTTTATCCAACTTGCCAAACATGAAAAGCAAGAACTTGAATGGATCATGTGACTTCTTATTTCCAACACAATGTTGGTAGGATCGTACAAAATAATTTAATAAAAACACACACACACACACGCATATATCTAATAAATTCTATTATACCACTTGTTTCAGCTGAGAAACGACTCATTAAAATAGAATTACTAATATTTTTATTGAAATCAAAAGTGCTTGTCTCTGTTTCTGCCCCTACTATCCAAATCTCATTTTGCAAGAACTCATAGCGGGATAAGTGGCGGCAGTTCTCACCTGTATGAACATGGTTTAAACCCTAAATACGCCACCTCCTCCTACCTGTATAGGCTTTCTTTTTACTTGTGCGAGCTTCTTGTTTACTTGTGTGAACATTCTTCTCACTTGTGTGGGCTCTCTCTTGGGTTCCAACCCCCTCGCGTTACAAAAAAAAAGGGGTCACCGTGTCTTCTACACAAAGAGGATCCGAGACTGTTGATAAAAATGTCCAGAGTGATGTTGTTTATGCAGTGAGTCAGACTGTAAAACACTTTATATTTATCTGTCTTAGGTGCATTCTTGGATTTGTTTGAAAGGGTCTAACTGTCTGAGAATGTTTTTTTGATATTATCGCATGTTCATTCACCAATCTCGTTAGAAGTTATAGGTGTTTACTTTTATACAACCATTGTATATGCCTGGATTGTATAATCAAATGGCGTCATGATTTTTAATCATTCATCAAAGGCTTAGAAGTCTGCTTTGTAATGAAGATCAACTAGAATGGTGCATGTGTATATCTAATTGGAAGCAATAAGTCAGACAAGGTCTAGCTTGGCTTGGAACAGAGGAATGGATTTTGAGATCTAAAACTAGTGAGAAGCCTCTTCAATGCACAGGAACAAAAATAAGAAAACAAACAAAAAATAAATAAAAATAGAAAAGAGACATACATAGAAATGAGAAGAAATCCTATTACGAAGTTTTAAACGAGAGAATGGCTCCTTACCCGAGTGGTAAGGAGCGGCAGTTTTCACCTGGCCGGCCAGGGTTTGAATGCTGGGTACTCCACACCTTCCCTTATGTGCGGGCTCGTTTTTCACTTTAGTGGGTTGTCTTCTCGCGTGTGTGCGAACTCTCTCTTGGGTCCCAGCCCTGTTGGCTGGGTTACTAAAAAAAAAGTACTTAATGAACTAAATTCAATGAAATATATTTGGGCCAATTTAAAGAAAATGATAAATGTTGACATGGCTCGAGTAGAAACCTATTCTTTTCCCAAAAGACCAAGATTTAAAGTACTAAAAATATCTCTCTGCCATAGCAAGTAAAACCTCAAAATAAGAAAAATAAAAAATGCATGCCTTCTCTTTACTCCAAGAGGAATTGTTGTCTTGAATTTTAATTCCAGAAAAGATAGCCCCTGTGAAGTAGAGCAAGAATCATTAGAGTAAGACCAAATTTGACAGTTACAAAAAATGAATTAAATTGAATGTAATAAAAATTTGTTACAAAGCTCTTAATGATCGAATGAAATAAATTTGGGCTAACTTTTTCTTTTTTTATAATTTAAGGAGGATAACGGACACTGACATGGCTTAAGGAGAAGCCAGAATTTAATTTTTTCCAACTGTTATGGAGTTTTTAATCATTTAAATTGAATGAAAATAAAATCAGCTGCAAAAGTCTTAATGAACTTTTGGGTTGACTTTTACTGAAGGAGAATAATGGATGTGATGGCTTAATGATTTCTTCTGTTTTTTTGTTCTATAGTCTGTGTACATGTCTTGATAAATAATCAACAATCAGTGTGCATGATTATTCTTATACCTTAAACCTGAAGTTTGGAAAAAAAATCATGCCAGTGTGTCGTGCATTATGTTATGAAGAGAGAGATACATGGTTCGACAAAATTGTGCAAGTCGCTTAGGGCCTGTTTGTTTGCATTGATAAACATATAAATTTATGGTGAGATAAACTATACCAAAAGACTATTACAAAGGTGAGAGGTGAAGGATAGGTGGAGGATGTAAACAGGACAAATACTTTCCTATGTATTGAATTACTAGGGTTCATTTTCCATTCTTTTTATTTTATTTCCTCAAGAGGGAAATAATGCTTATTTTTAGAAATTCAGCTTTGCTCTTCGTTTTAACTAGGGGAATTGTGGTGGCCTTGGAACCTTGAAACTTGAAAAAAAGAACCCTTAGGGTCTATTTGGAAAGGTAAAAAATGGAGTAGAGTGAAGTTAAATGGGTCCTAACAGTCTAAAATCTAAACTCTATCATATTTGGATTAGTGGTCTCACTCAGGGACACAATCCCAATTATCAGAGAAATTACTAACTTGTGGGTCCCCTTGGCCCTGTGATTTATCATGATTCATCAGTGATACTACCCATGACATGGTTAAGTGACTAATTAAATCAATGCATTACAATGTTTAATCAGGAGCGCAAATGAATAGATCAACACTAGTCCCGTTGGATGGCCCATTTCTTATAATCCTTTCTCGGTTGTTCATTTTGACACCTTTAGCCTACTTTCTTGGCTGCCCTAGGACAAGATATCTTAGCTAAATATCCTCCAACCAAACAGGCTCAGGAGTCATTTGCCTTCTACGTTTACATAAAAAATGAATTTTACATATGCAAGTGTTTAACATGTAAGATACATTGTCATATTTGTCAAAATACCATTTTCTTATGTAAAATACCATTTAAATCATTCAAAATGCTCGTAAAAATCATAAACCTGAAGTTTCATATTAGACACTCCTTGATTTTGAGAAAGATTGCTTTTATTGGCACTGGACTTTTGGCTCTCCACACCGCACTAATTTTTTTTCCATTTTCCTAAACTACCCCTCCCCCTCCTCTTCTCCCTCCCTCCACCCCGCTCTCATATAAGGTGAGAGTTGCTCCGGGTCAAGCTACATATTTGATCTCGATACTCGGTCGGGCCTAGATCTAAATTAGGGCCCATTTAATATCTGACCAGGGCTTGAATTCAGTGATCAAAAGTCTGAAATCTGGTCTAGTGTTAGATATGGCTCAGGGCTCAGCCTGACCCATTCAACCAATGGGCTCAGTGGTGCGCAATACGCACCATGCGCGTGTTAGGGTTATCTAAGTTTCGTAGTCTGGAATCCTTAAAAGGCCCTCTGCCTCGAGCCAAAGCCCTCTTTCTCCATTCTCTTTACGTGTTAGGGTTTCTTTCTACAGGTTGCAAAGAGACGATAAGGCTCTCCTCGATCAAGGTATTTTGGGCAAAAATCCGGCATGAATTGAATAGATTTCTCTCCCTCTCTCTGTTTTCTCGATTACAGAGGTAAGATACGTGAATTTGATTCGTTATTGTGTTTCAAATCGATTTTAGATCTAGATCGTATTCGGTCTCTAGGGTTTCTTCTGATTATGGGCGATTCTGTTTTGTTGGGTCTTCGACTTTGGTGTTTGTGTGGGTTTAATCGATCTTATCTCTTTCGCGTTTGTCCTTTCCGATTGTATTCTTTTATCTTTTCGGATCAGATCATATGAATTTGGGGTTTTTTTCTATTAAAGGCTGTACTTTTCTCTTTGTTGCAAATATGATGTGGTTTTGGGCGATCTTTCAATTTTGGGAAGACTGTTTTTCTGGGGTTCAGTTGGTGTTATCAAAATTAGACGTCTTTTTTCATGCCCAAGATTGCTTGATGTTGATGGTTATAACAGGAGATAGAAAGGGCTAATTCTACATAGTAAGATGATTCAGTTAGAAAATCACTTGCAAATGTGTGAAAACATAGGGATTTCATTTTTTTTATTGGAAGTCTGTATTTTTTTTTTTTTTTGTTGTTGCAAATATGATAAGGTCTTGGGTAATCTTTCATTTTCAGAAGAATATTTATCTGGGATTCTGTTAGTTTTAGAGATTTAGACATCAAGATTGCTTGATGTGAAAATCTGACCAGTTGTAGGTTTCTATGTTTAAGATCTTTATCAGGATGATCATACTTTGTTTACTCAGAAAATACAGGTTCTCTCTCTTTATCTCTTGATATTGAATATTCCTGGGCAATAACATGAGAATCAACCCCTAGAACCATTCATAAGATTACAATTGTGAATTTTCATTTCTCCTCTGCATTTGGTATTTTTTTTATCCAAGATGTTTGACATTGGATTTTGAATATAGGATGTGTTTATATTGGCCTTTGATTGATTGCTAATTAGATGCTATGAAATGGGTTTCATTCCAGTGAGTGGTTGATGCTACGGCAGAAACCACGACCAGATTGTGTTAGATATGGTTTCTCTACTACTTTTTTTCCGACCAACGATTAGGTGCCATCATATAGTGAAATACACCAGTTGTAAATTTATGCAATTTACCTCAATTTATTAGGATTTGCAATGAACAATTATGGTGAATAATGTTTATTTTTGTTTGAGATGCTCTCTGTTGTACATAATATGATAATTGGGATTTCTTTTTGCTATTGGTTTTCAGGTTTCATATTTATCATCATTATCCCTTCAGTACTGAAATCTAGCAAAGTTCTCAAAGGAGGGGCAATGCGGTTCCATGAAAGAAATGTAAGTTGTTATTTTTGTCAAGGCTTGCAGAGGTTTTTCTTACATTATATAATGTCAAAAGAAAGAAAATATCTGTATATTTCTTTTCGACTCATGATGCAGGAAATGCATAGAGATTTAGATGAATATGAAGAGGAGGAAGAAGATCTGGAAGAGGAAGGAATGGAATATTTTGAGGACGGTGATGAAGAGGAAGAGGAAGACGACAGGGAAGAGGAGCATGAGAAAGAAGATCCAAAGCCTACCAAGGAGGAATTAGAATATCTTGAGTTGAGGCAACGTCTAAAAGAAGAAGCTAGACGGCGATTGAAGAAGGAATCGGCATCTACTTCTGGTCATTCTCAGGAGAGGAAGAAACTGCCATATGACAAGTTAGTGCTTATGTCCATTTGTTTGTGAGTTGTAGCAAGAGAAACTTTTTTCTTAAATGCTTAAAAAATGCTTGCCATTGAAATGACATTGGAATTTGAAAATATTTAGAGTATATTATCATTATTCAGAAATGCGTGCCATGGAAATGACATTGGATTTTGAAAATATTTAGATTATATTTTCATTAATCATATATTTAGCAAAACTTTCATGCAGAAAAGTGTAGATCTCTAATGTGAAAAGTGCAACATTACAAAGTTATGCACATGCCACGTTATGGAAGTCTTATTTTTCTAATGGGATATTATCTATCATTTATACTTTTTTTTCTTTTTTTTTTTTTTTTTATAATTGTGGTTGTGGACTTGGTGTGTTTGGGAAACTTACAATGCAATCTCAGAGACTTGGTCTGCTCAATGCGGAACCATCATTTTGCTTGTGTGGCTGGTTAACATTCAAACTTTTCTTTTACTTGGAATCCAAGACAAATTAAGCATTTTTATGAATGCTTGATTTAAGTTAGACGAGATATTATTTGATAGATGCCATTTCTAGAAAAAAGAGACAAATGTCAATTTCTTTGATCTTGTTTTGTATTAAATCATGATGTTTTTATATTAGGAGTTGCAAGATTTAATAATAATAATAATAATAATAATAACAATAAGATTTTGACCAAAATGGATTCGTTGATATTTGATCTTGTTTTGTAATAAATAATGACGTTTTTGTTTTAGGAGTTGCAAGATTTAATAATAATAATAAGAAGAAAAAAAAAAGATTTTGATCAAAATGGATTCACCCCCTTTTGTGATTTTTTTTTAAAAATAGTATCTGAATGACTAAATTTGATCATGTTATTATTACTCATCGCTTGCCGATGAAAAAAAAATCTCTCTCATGGTTTTTAAAATTATAAATATATTTCGAGGTATACTTCTTCTGTATAGAGGAAATTAAGTATTTTGTGCCAAACTGAACACTTAGGTCCTTGTCATCTTATTCAAAATAATGCACTTGACCCTTAAACTATGTGATAATGATTTGTCACATGATTTGATTTTAGGAAAGAGAAGGGATTTTTGGTACTTCTTTTTTGTTGAAAATCTATGTGTTGGGGAAATTCAAGGCTTTTCCCTAAAAGGCTATTTGATGGGCTCACATTTTTTCTATTAAAATTATAGTTATTCAAGGAGGTTCATGTGAACATTCAATCCTCATTCATTGTTTTTATATGCAGTTATGGCTCTTTTTTTGGTCCTTCCCAGCCTGTTATTGCTCGAAGAGTACTCGAAGAAAGCAAGTCAATTTTAGAAACTCAGCATATTCATGCGAGAACTCCAAATTCGAACACTGGGGTATGCAATGCTAATTTATATTTTACTTGCATTTGCCGACCCCAGATAGATGGCACTAGGCTTCGATGACGATGCTGATGATTTATATTAGTTGCATTTGGCAGAGTAAAAAGGGGACCTTGTCTACAAATGGGGAAAAACGAGACAGGGAACGTCGCCCTCCACCGAAAGCTGTTAATGAGGTACATGAATATGAGTAGCCAATGTCTTCTGCTGAAGTATTCTATGATACATGCATGCAGCTAATTGCCTTGCTATTGCAGTTAAAAATGAAAGTACAGAAGCTTAGAGACACACGGGACTACTCTTTTCTAATGTCTGATGATGCGGAATTCCCTGTCCCTTCAAAAGAGTGTGCACCCCGAAATGTTCCAGTTAGGACTTCTGGTACGTTGAATAGGTTCCATATATTTATAAAATTAAATGGCATTAGGTACACTTAATATTTTTAAGAAGGAGATTTATACAGGTTTCTGCTGATGTGGAAGATGCTCGACCAGCTCAAGCGACATTGAAGGGCAAGGAGTCATCAATGAGCAAGACTGTTAAGCCGGCTGCTGGTGGCCATGAAGAGAGAAAGTTAGTCTCTGCAAGTTGTCAGATGCCAACCAAAGTGGTGCACCCAAAGGCAGCCCCAACAATTAGACCTGGGCGACCATTAGGTGATCCAAGAAAACTGCTCGGAAGCAATGTTGGAAATGGGCCAGGCAGGCCCGTGGCGCCAAAAGTTCCTTTCCCGGGGTCATCTGCCAATAACATGGAAAAGAAGAAGGCTGCTCTTGTGAGTGCGAAGAGTTCTGTTCCTGTTACAAACAGGGCACCTTTGCCAAGGTTGCAGGCTGCTACACAGAAGGATTATTTGGAAAAGAAAAAGGATAATCGACTGGCTGATAAACCTAAGATGATCCCTAGACAGCCTGTGGATAAACCTAAGGTGATCCCAAGACAGCCAGAGAATAAACCTAAGTTGATGCCGAAAAAGCCAGTGCCCTCTTCAAAGCCTCAGGTTTCCCTCTCTCTCACACATGCGCGCAGTGTATCTGATATATTAATGCCATCAATGGTTCTCACAGACCAAATGTCAATGTTTACCCACTTCTGATCTATGATAATCAAATACTTGGAAGTAGGCTACATATCTGTGTTGTATTATATCCTATGTTCTATATGTTTGAAATCTGTCCCTGCCATATTCATATCGTGTTTCTTCTGTATCCATGCATACTTGGGTATCATAGCTTTTGACACTTTTAAATGTTTCTTATATGCCTTGGCTACAGATGAAACCTCTCAAGCAAATGCCAGCACGTCCTATGCGAGAGGATCGGCCAAAAAAGAGGCCTGTGAATCGATACTCTGATGAAGAAGACATGGACGATGGTGAAGAGGCTATCAATATGATCAGGAGTATGTTTGGGTAAGATTTCTTTCTTTAGCTTGTTATCATCCTCGTATTATTCTACTTTTATGGAATCCATAGTGCCATGGTGGTCAGGGTCATCATACCATGACAGTGCACTGAAATCCACTACGTGCTGATATAAAATAGCAACTAAGTTTTTTTAACCAGAGGAACGTCAAAGGTTTCACATCATCATGTTGCAAGAAAATGAGATTTACTTGTACATGCTGTATACTTGTAAACATAGGATAAAATGCTTAAAGTGTAATAGAAAGAATTTTTCAGCTATACCGATGACCATTGAAACTATACAATCCCCATTACATGCCAAAGAGTCACCCACTGGGGACAATTCAGGAGAAAGAAACATTGCAATTGATTCAGACAACATGAGAAAGAAACATTGCCATTGGTTCGGACAACTCATAAAAGAAATTAAGTAAAACAAGAGGTAGAAATGGGGAGAAGATTTTTGAATTAAAGATAGATTCTAATAAAAAAAAACTCACTTTTGAAACTGTCAATCTCACAATTTGATCCAATGCTATTTAAACTTTGTTGCTGAATGCTCAGAATTTATTCTCAGGAAGTTCCAAAGTCCAACTCTACCTAAAATAAGAGTTCCTACTTAGTTCTTAATGAGGAGGGCCTCATGAACAATTGTTTATTTTTTCTGACTTCATCCACTGCTTTCTGGATTGTTTTATTCAAATTTATCTCCTCTTTGTGTCCTTTTACTGGAATTACAAAGCAGCAGAAATGAGGAGAATATTTTATCAAGAAAGTTCAATGTCATACATGACAAGTACAATTGAAATAGGAGCTGATTTTAGTTTTTAAATGTATGAACCTAAGCAATGTTTGAAAATCAGATTTGCATTACAATTCGTTCTTGGCGTTGAATTGGATTGTGAATTTTAAGATTTTTTTAAATATTATAATTTTTTTTGAGTATTATGTATTCATCATGAGTGATCCAACTTCCATTCATATAAGCAAGAGAATGATTTATAACAATATGATGATATCAAATGAAGAACCTAATTGACATGCATAAATATGTTGAAGAATTACTGCGACAAAATGTAAAAAAAAAAAAGGAAAAAAAATGTTTTAGAATTAATTAATAGAAAAGCTAGTGGCTGACTAAAAGTAATAAACGACACAGTAAAAATCCCCTTCTTAGCAAGTTTCCTACCAACAAAACCATGTAGGCATCTGACATCAATTTAAAAATCAAAGGAAAAGGCCCATGTACACATTATATGAACTTAGATTGATGAAATACCAAAGAAATAAAAACAAAAATCAAAGAGGAAAAAAACTCCTTAGTGCTGTACCTTTTAAACTGCTGGCTGTGTTACAACAAGTAAATATCCAAAAGACTACTTAAGCCTATGAAGAACCCTTTGAAAGGGTTTATGCTGGTTGGCAGCATTTATATGTCCACACAAAAGTTCAAAAAACACAAAACAGAATTTATTTTGTTTGACAGTTGAATGACATTCTGTTCGCTGTAGAATATCAAAAAACCAACTTGCAGAACAGACTATTGTACAAATTGGTATAGAAAGGATCACAAGACCACCAAAAAAGTCCCAATACAGGGGGATAAAAGTAAAAAACCGAGAAAGCAATCACTTTCTTTTTGCTGAAAAGCAAAGCTTCTTTCTTTTTTCCTCCTCTAAGAGAAGGCTCCAATCATGTCTATGGAATTTCAAATAGAGTTTAATCCTTTTAATCATACCTATCTATGCATATGGAACTTCAAATAGAGTTTAACAATAGTAGCAGGGGAAAGAAAACTGAAAAAGGTCTCTTTGATATCTCCCGCTGATCTTTAGGATCATATATATACTGCAATGCAAAGTGCAGTTCAAATAAAAAGGAATGGTTCGTACACTCATGCGATATTTTTCAAACACCAATTTAGAATAGGTTTTGTGCGATATTAACAATGCACCTAAAACACCTTCAAGGTTTTCTGGACGTAATCCTGCTTGAGATGAAACTTATGTATCTAATTCCCTTCAAAATATGAAAGAATCAATCAACTAATTAATGCACCTGTATTTCTTGGTGCCCAATATATATATTCACTTTTTTCTATGTTCGCTTTAATAGCCCCTGTTGGGGGGTGGATGCACTGGAAAGTGAAAAAATAATTAATTTGTTTCATGTCGAAAAATAGACCCTAAAACAACCTTTCAAGGTTTTCTGGACATCCTTCTGCTTGAGGTGGAACTTATGCATCTAATTCCATTCAAAGTATAAAAGCCCAAGCATTACATTTCTCTCGCCTATATATGCATATTTAAATTTGAAAACCCAACCCCCAAATACCCGAACACCCCGCCCCCCCCCGCCCCCCGCCCCCCCACCCCCACCCCCACCCCCACCCCCACCCCCCCAATCCTGCTCTAATAGCCTTTTTCAGAGTTAATCGAGCTGATATACCAGGAGCAATCCTTGGTTTTGAGGTGGATAAAGTTTTTCCGACTTTGGATGGTGGTTACTCTTGCAGGTATAATCCAAAGAAGTATGCTGATGTTGACGATGATGTCAGTGACATGGAGGCAAATTTTGACGACATTCTAGAAGAAGAGAGAAGAAGGTACAGAATAATGTCATTTTTATTTAAAAAGTCCAAACTTGTGATCTTCTTAAGAACTTCTGGGTTTCCATGGGCGGGCCCATGGATGGCAAAGATCATCTGGTAGTGGTAGGTCATAGGCATGGTTGAAAAGCTCATTCCTAAGCCTGTCTCCTGAGTCCACTTGTTTCTGTAGCTCACCAAGTTGAGCAGCAATTACTTGGCCAGACTCACCCGAGTATTTCTGCTTGGGGCCCTTTTGAATCGATTCAAACTTGTGATGGTTTAAGGGTCATTGGGGCCATGGCCTGTGTAACAAGCAGTGGGGCTCCTTAATCAGGAGAGTTGTAGTTATCGGAAGGTGGACAGGGGGCACCAAAAAATATCATAAGTCATCCAACCCTTCATGTCCAGTTGCAATTCTGGGGAGATGTTGATACAATTTCAAGTGGGCTGGCACTTGTTGCCTTTTCTACTTCTGTGGAGCTTCTGTCTGCTGAATACCTTTCCACATGCAATGACAACTATCATTTTTATCATACAAATTTGTTGTAAAAAATTTTCAATTTGTGATGCCATTGGTATGGTTGATAGTATCTTGTCGCTATTTGTTGCGTTGCAGTGCCAAAATTGCTAAAGAGGAGGATGAGCGGGAGCAACGCCTCATAGAAGAGGAAGAGAGACGAGAGAGAATGCGGAGGGAGGCGAAGAAGCGTAAGCTTAGGTAACTGTAATCTCAAAAACAAGGAAAGAAGAAAAAATATTACTTCAACTCTATTGCATCTGTTCTAGCTGATTTAGTTTGATGAATGCTGGTGCTTTGATCATCTATTTCTTTCATTTTGTTTTTCTAGCGGTTTCCCCAAGAAAATAATAAATTTGTATCCAGGGCTGGTTCTGTTATGCTGTTTCCTAGAAATTGTGACAAAACTTTTTTCCCTAGATTTTGGCCTTCATCATGGCGACCATAGAAATCACATCTCCCTCTCTTCCAATTTTGTTCACTCATCCAAATGCCCATCATTTACTGTTTAGCTGTATATCCATGAACCTTTCTGGGATGTGCCTTCGGTCTGCCAGCCATTATATTGCACTTACTAATGTAGTAGTTACTCGGCAGGGCTCCCCCACAATTGGGCTTCTCAAGTACCTTTTTTTTTTTTTTCGTGGGCAATATCTGAATCTATTGTTATTAGTTATGACTATCATCACAAGGTAGCAGCTTTTGTTTTTTTTTCCCGTCGGATTTGTCAGTGGTGGCATATTGAATGCCTAGGTCGCGTCATCACCTGGATAAAGATGGCTACAGTGGTTGGTTTCATGCGTGCAGTGAGTAAGAAGAAAATCACTACCACCGACCATAACCAACCCAAAAAGAAACGGAAAGACAGTAACCACAGACTATGACTTATATAAATATATATATATATATATTTATATATATAGTGTGGACAATGCAAGCATGTCTTGAGATGGCATTGTGGGCCTTGTTAGGTTTTTGGATATGTTGTATAATGCCCTTTTGGTCTGCGAAGAATAGGATGCTTTTGTCATGTTGGTTTTAACTTGTGGGCCTTGTATTTGGCGCTAGCAGGAGTATGAAAACATGGCGTGTTAGTTTTAACTTGCATGCACATGCATTATTTGTTGTTTGGTTTGCCAAAATCCAGAAGGCCAGGCTGAGGCTGTATCTCAAGCTGGTTGGGACACATGGATGTGAGTGGGAGTGCATGTGTAAAAGTCTGCAATAGAGAAAAAAATCCGTTAGGCCAAATCAGTGATACGTAGAGCGATTGCCAGCTGTAAATCAAACGGCCTGTTGGCATGCACAAACTCCTCTTATGGGGGGCCAGTGGACGTGCTACTCAAAATAACATTATAATAAGTTTTTATCTTTTCTTAACCTTCTTTCATCCCTCAAATCAAGCAAAAATTACTTTACGAGCCTCATTGATCAAATGTTGATTTGTGGAGTACCTTCTTTTGATGGTTCAATCACCTGGAAAATGGTGCCGAATTGGTATTGGAGTTCTTTTCTCTAGATTCTCATACGGCCCAAGTTTTAATTTGATATTGATGATTATAACCATTTAATAAAGCTAGGTTTTCAATAATTTGGAATCTACATAACCCACCGTTTCTTTTTAACCATCTTTGCATAAAGCCAGCTGAAGTGGGCTCCATTAGGTCGATTGGGTTGGACTCGATTATTTCTCTCAAGTGATTATTAAAGAAAACTTTTGAAAACTAATATAAAGGTATTTTGTCCTGTTTGCCAAAAATAATTTATGGTGAGGATTTTGAGTGAAAGAAATTTGATGGTGATGAAAGCCTTGTTATTTATTTATTTATTTTTTTTACAGAAAACCCCCGTATTTTTTTATAAAACCTCAAAAAAACTCCTGTGTTTTGGTTTTTTACTAAAACCACATTGACTGAGGTCAGCGAGGAAAAAGGTAAATTATACCGGATGACTCTTTAGTTTTCCTTTTTTTTTTTTTTTACCCCTCATTCATAGTAAAATAAAAATAAAAATATACATCCGTTTAGAATAAACCAATATAGAGCCAGAATGTCGAATCACCTATTTCTCAATCAAGGACTCAAATAGCCTCCTGTTTATAACAATCGTTCTACAGTGTAGCATACTGTCGAACGAAGCAACGATCAGCTTCACATTTCTTCATTCTCATTTCATACCTGTAGGCATGTTTGAGATTGCACTGGCCAAGTCTATTCTCATGACCCTGGCTCCATCGGAACCCAGATGCTATCATCCTCTCTCCTACTCTCCACTCTATTCCTGCCAAACAAGCTCACTCTACACCCTGCTTACACATACATTGAACCTAGAACCAGAACTCATCTTCATCGTCTTCCTCTTCAACCAACCTCTGAGTACCGCACTTCCACCTGGCCAAACGACCCCGACAAAACTCTTCTCCCTACAGCCTAACAACTCCAGCAACCCACAAACCAAACAACAAATGCAATCAACATCCATCTTCAAACCCATCTTCCACCATCATCAATCTCCAACTTTCAAATCCATCAAACCAAACAACCTGTAACCAGAACCCATACCCAACTCAGTATCCATCTCTCAGCTTTCACCGCCCTCATCCAACCACTACATAGCCAACTGAGCCTCACTCATAGAAACCGCCCAACTCAACCCATTTGAACTTGCAACCCACCTCAGTTATCACCCATTTTGGCCATACACTTGAACCCATCACTCAGACAGGCCCCACCTTACAGCTCGACTCAACCCACTTTACAAGTCACCCCCACTCATCACCTTCGCGACTCACATAAACGACTCTATCTCTAGGAAATCGAGAAGGGAGAAGCAGGAGTTTCTTTCTAAAAATTGAAGAGGTCAGACAGACCTCCTCTGGACTTTTTCTCCAACACAATGAGAAAGGCTTGATCTTGAGGTTGTTGGAGGTAGTGGGAAAGAGTTTGAGGAGATTGAGCAGAAGACCTCTTATCCATTTGTCCATTGGCCTTGTACTATCTTACCCATTTTCTTACACAGTCGTTCCTCTTTGGAAATGATGAGGGTGGAGGTTAAGGGCAATTATGTGTTTATGCCTTTTTACTATAAATGACAGGGGTAAAACGGTAAAAAAAAAAAGAAAGCAAAATGGGTAAAACGGTTCAACGTGCGTTTCCTTTCCTTCACCGTTAGTCAAAGGGGGTTTAAGTAAAAACTGAAAATATAGGGGCTTCTTTGAGGTTTTATAAAAACATATGGGCTCTTTTGTAAAAAACTCTTCTTTTTAACAAGGAGGTGCTTCACCATTGAGTTAACAATGAATAGGCAAGTAGCGTGTGAACACTGGAATATGCTTTTTCTTGGGTCAGTTTGGTAACTCTACTAATAGAGTCAAGCACAGTAAAGTTGATTTTGAAGAAAGAATAAAATATAAGTGGGTTATGATTGTATTTTGTTTTTCGTTGTTTGTTATGGAATTTTTTTGACTTTTTGGATGGAAAAGTGAAGTTTTTTTGGATTTTAGTAGATAAAGGTAGTTGCTTCTTGACTTTTTTTTGAAAAAGATTGGGGAGTTTTGAATAAAGTGCATTTTATGTGACATCTTGTCTGAAAAATGGAGGCTTTACTTAACTTTTATTGTATTAGTAAAGTGCCAAACTAGCCTAGTGCATATTACACTTGAATAGTCTATTTTTAGATTGTGCTCCCTGAATGCCACATTCTCCATCACATTTAGACCTTGTTTGGTGTCTCTACTTTTTTTTTTTTTTTTTGATAGATCCATTAGAAAAATAGGCTAGAAGTAATGGAAGGATTTATTTTAAGTAGACTTTTTAAAATCAATGTTTGGAAATTTTTCAACAAACTCATCTATATCCATAAGATATCAAGCTTTGAACATTGATCCTATATTTGTGTTGAGCATTCCAAAGAGATTTAACGGTTTGAATATTCTATTTAGGGCTCACATAATCTAAAAAATAAGATCAAATAGTCCACATTTTTGTGCAAATATCTTAAGATTGGTGATGATCCAACAGTTGAAATCTAGATTCATAGTGATGTTTGACCTTATGAACAGTTTCAATGGTTTAGCGTATGACTTAATGTCCCAGAAACGGGGGTGGGGGCTATGGACCAATCTAGAACCATCCATGGTACATCAATGGCTAATGTTTTTTTGCAAATTTTTTGAGATCCACGAGGTATCAAGCTTTGAAATTTGAGCCCATAGTCGGGTTCATCCTTCCAAAGAAATTTAACGGTTTGAATTTTGTATTTGGGGCCCACAGAATCCAAAAAATAATATCAAATGTCTCACATTTTCTTGCAAATATCTCAAGATTGATGATGATCCAAAGACTGAGATTTGGTTTTATGGCCGTGCTTGATCTTGTGAGTATTTCCAATGGTTTGGATCTCAATTTACTTTCTCGTGTTTTTCTTAAAAAAATAAAAAACCGAACCAGGCTCTATGGATGCCCAAAATACTGTTCATTCACCATTTTATATCCCTTTACTTTGAATGGGGGCTATGGTCTTAAGATGCTCCGCCTCTACTTATTACATTGGGTAGAGGCTGGAAATAAATGCCAAACGCTCTTATTTTAAAAACCTCTGTTCGCTTTAGAGATTTAGAGAAGTAGAGGATGGAAAGAGAGATGTCAAATAGGGGCTTAGTTTCATTTCATCCATCGTGATCACTTTTTTAGGGTTCAACCTAAGGCATAATTCATGCCAATTGTGGTTGTATAGGGCCCAATTGGCACTAAACTCCCATGAAATGACACTCATCCTCATTAACACTTTTTTGAATTCTTTCATTGTTCGATTGAATGTCATAAAAGATACATACTAATAAACCGTTAAATGGGCCCTTAATCAATGATTTTGGTGACTTGATTGGAATTTCAAATCTAATCAACAATGAGATGATTCTTCTATCACACAATCATTTTATGATTCAAATGCATTCAAGTGAGTTTCAAAAGGGTCTAAGATTCTTATCTTCCATAAAAATTGTGAAGGTGCCTCTTTGGGAGACATACATATCACTGCTCAACAAAACAACCAAAAAGGGAAGAAGAAGAAGAAGAAGAAGAAACGAGTGATGATATTCCCGCTTAGGGCTTTTTTGGTCGATATTAAAATTTGAGAGCCCTTTTGGTCTTCATTAAGTCTGAGGGGATTTTTTTGGATAAAATCCTTATGAAAATATAATGAAAATTTCTCATGATTCATGAGGAATTGAGGCATGAAACTTGACCTCATGACCGTTTTTAGCCTTCCAAAGGAGATGAAGATTTCGGATTTTGATTTAGGGCCCCGCAAAAATCCAAAAAAGTGGCTCTAGGGGTCTAGAGTTTCGTTTTTTTTTTTTTTTTTTTGTGGTAAATATCTCAAAATTCATGATAATCCAATGGCTGAAATTTGATTGCATAGATATTTTTGGTATTTCAAAAATGATAGATGTTTTGGATCATGATTTAGAGGCCAATAATAGTAAAAAATATTTGAAAAAATGGACTGCTAAAAAGACGCTAAAAAATTGTGTCACAACTTCTTAAGATCCATGATGAATCAACACGTGAAATTTGATCCTACAGTCGTTTTAGCCTCTAAAGAGGATGAATGGTTCGGATCTTGATTTATGGTCCACAAAACTCCAAAAAAGTAACTTAAAAGGTCTGAAGTTTTTTCACGAATATCTTAAAAGCCATGATCATCTAAAAGTTTGAATTGTGATTAAGAGGCCCATAATAATGATAATAAGTTAAAAAAAATCGAATTGCCAAAAATCACTTCAAAATCACGTCATTTAACTTGAGTACATCCAACGATTTAGTG
Organism: Persea americana; assembly: GCA_029852735.1. Lineage (NCBI taxonomy): Eukaryota > Viridiplantae > Streptophyta > Magnoliopsida > Laurales > Lauraceae > Persea > Persea americana. The sequence goes on along the minus strand of CM056811.1, from coordinate 15,695,511 downwards.
CTGTTCACAAATTTCCTGAGATCTTTGATGAATTGAACCATAAAATTTGATCCTACCATTTTTAGCCTTTCAAAGAGAATGAATGATTTATATCTTAATTTAGGGGCCCATGTAAGTGAAAAAAGCAACTCTAATTAGGGTTTGGAGTCTTTTTTTATAAATATTTCAAAATTCATGATTATACAATGGTTGAAATTTGACACCACAATCATTCTTGGCTTTCTAAAGATATCCACGATTTGGATCAATGTTTTAAGTCGCACAAGAGAAAAAAAAAAAAATAGAAAAGAAGTAAAAACTGTACAGTGCTACAAGGACGTCAAAAACATTATAGCAACCTACCTCTTTTCCACTTTAGACATGTATATCTACTTTGTTTCTACCCATTCATGCGACTTATGAAATGAAAGCAAGACATCTGAAGACCAATTTGGAACAAACATTGCCAAATAAATAGTCTAAAGCTGTTTTAAATAGTTTCATGACAAATAGAGGCAAACCATGGACTTGCCAAACACAACGAAAATTTATAAGTGTCTTGGACAAGAATAATCTCATAAAATCTCCAGAATGACACAAAAATCGTAAGTTCCACAATGTAATTTCTTAAAGGTGGCCCCCAAGATCTCAGATTTACCAAACACTCTATTGTTAAATAATTTTTTTTTAATAATTGTACCATATCGACCAATTAAAAATTATGAGTTAAAAGTAGCGCTTTTATTCTCAACCCTAATTTAATTAGCTCTTATTAATTAAACTAGAGTTTCCAAACAACCCCTAACTCAGAGTCAAATTTAATCCCTACAATCATAATCAGCCTATCAAACTGGATCCATGTCGATTAGCCCAGTCTTTACCTTTGACCATGGTAGTTTACACCAAACCCTCCCAATGTGGGCTGGCCCAAAAACAGCCTTGCAACTTGACAGCTATAGCTAGATCCAATGGCTCAAAACCAAGGAGATCAAGACATATTCTATTCTTGCACAACACAATCTACAACTAAGTGTGGGGGGATGTAAACGGGTCGGTTCTGATCTAGTTCATGGTGGCCCCAAGCCAATTATTTATCTGGTCCAAAATAAGGATACGACTCAGTTTTTAACGTGTTAAAACCTCCGGCTAATCAGAGAATTGGGATCCATTTACACGCCCCGGCCTGAGGGGGCTTCTTTGCAACTGCTTATCAAAGACTGGGGTTCGGGGGTGTTAAAAGAAAAGCAGACAAAATTGCAAATTAGGGTTCATGTTCCCATCCTCACATGTATAAAAGCCAACTAAACCGGTGCTTCTCTTCTCTGCCACTCGCTCTTTATTTCCAAGGAGGGTTTCTTTCTGCATTTCCTCTTCAGCAACCATGGTGGCCGCCAAGAAGACCGTACGCTCGCTCTCTCTCTCTCTCTCTCTCTCTCTAATTCATTCATTTAGATGCCTATTGCATATGCAGATACAATCCTAGCCATTTGATCGTTTGCCCACGATTTGCTGGCCACCAAATGAGCGGTTGGGGTTTGTTTGGCGCATTGGCGGTGGGTGGTGTTGTGAAATCTCCTTTTGATTTGTTTTGTTGTTTATGTCATGCAGAAGAAGAGTCATGAGAGCATAAACAATCGTCTGGCTCTTGTGATGAAGAGCGGGAAGTACACATTGGGTTACAAGACTGTTCTTAAATCCCTAAGGAGCTCCAAGGGTACATTTCTATCACCTTCTGTTCACATAGAGTCTCATGATCTAATTTGCTAAATTGGGACACTTGGGTTTTTCTGTTTCAGTCAATGGATGATCGTCTTCATTAGATTCAGTTCTAATTAAGTATTTCAGATTGGGAGATTGATAGTTGAGACCAACTTTTCGAAAAACAAATAAAAATACAAGAGGGGATAGTTAGGATTGAGTTATGAATTTGGGTCATTCGTTCTAGTGTGGAAAGCTGTTGTTTTTCTCCTTGTGGTACTTTAATGGTACTCCTCATCCATAATGCAGCCCGTTGTAATCATATTCTCGATCACTTAAAACTGGTGGGTGCGTTCTTTTACATGATTGGAGGGATCAGGAAACTGCACAATCTTTCGAGATGAATGGGCCCTTTGGATTTTTGCAAACTTATTTATGTGGGTTAGCTCAGGTTATATGTAAATGAATGTTCATGTGTTTGGCTAACCTGGGTTACCCATATGTCGGGCTGTTGCTTTGTTCTTTTTCTGTAACTGATTAGGTGTGCCCAGAGTGTTACGGTATTTGGGTTAGCATCATGGTTTCAAAAAAAAAAAAAAGAGCCAAGTCCGAGCTGGTACGGACTTGGCATGTGGTGAGTCAAGTGCCCCCACCCTCCCACCCACCCTCCCTCGAATTACCTAGTTGGCTGAGGCCTATGGTTTTCGGGTGCAAAATGCACTCATTTCTATTTTTTGATTGTGAAGAGCTTTTGGAGGCTTTTAGATACATTCTCCACTAGTTCTAAAAGGTAGGTTTGATCTTTTAGAACTAGTGGAAAATGTCCCAAAAAGAAGATGAAAACTGCTTTTTTTTGTGTGTGTGAAGATCCAAGCATTTGCATATCAAACTGAATGAAGCTTAAATGTAGGTCCCTACGCAACTTAAATTCACCACCATCATTAATACCTATTTCCAGTTGCTCTCTAATGCGTCCCCCAAAATTCTTATCTTGAAAAGTTTCCTTTATCATTAGATAACCTCTTAAGATAAAAACACCAAATTATGAAAAAAGATAATAAAAATTGGAAAAAAAAACATCCATTTGGCTGTTGCTTTTCTTGCCCAGAATTCCATGGATTGCGATATTTGATATATAATCATCCTACTCACTCATAATCCTAAAGTTTGCATGTTAATGAGATTGACCATATAGATAGGGATCTTTTTTCCTTGTGATTTGATCTCAATCTAAGCACTTGCATGTCATATATCTTAGAATTTTAAGAAGCCCCGGATCTCTTTTAAACCCGCTGTACCATTTTTCTTACATGGAGAAAATAAATGAAAAGAGAAGTTTACGTCTTTACGTCATTCATAGACTTGTAAACCCCCAGTTCTGCTAGATCATCAGCCTCCCCACTAGCTATGTTAACATGATGGAATGACTGTTTAAAAGCTTTGTGACTCATGTATTTCCACTACATCCACCAACATCCGAGGGTTCTCACCTGCATAGATTGTCGTGTATTTCCACTACGTCCACCAACCTCCAAGGGTGTCCAACCATCAAGTTATTGATCCCCTTTGTCTTGGCTTGTTTGTTTCTAACAAGCATTGCCCTTCTATCCACTTTATTTATTCTGATCTCACTGCATGGATGTTGATGAAGTATTGAAATCCCGAATTAAGTTTCCCACACACTTTGGACCTGGTTAAACTGATTAGATTCAAGTGATACTTCTATTAGTGTGGTTTTTTGTTAGGTTTTCAGCTACATAGTTGATCGTGTACATCCAGTCTCCAACCATCAAGTTATTGATCCCCTTTGCCTTGGCCTGTTTGTTTCCAAAAAGCATTGCTATTCTCTCTGCTTTATTTACTCTGATTTCACTGCATGGATGTTTATGAAGTTCCAAATCAAGCTTCCTACACCCGTTGGACCTGGGTTAATTGATTAAATTCAACTGATACTTCTAGGAGCATTGGATACTTCTATGAGCACTGGTTTTTCCCCATCCCTTTAGTGTTGTTTATTGGTTCAATTGACAGTGCAATTGGAAATTGGCATTCTGATTTATCTTTTAATCATTTTGATTCTGTAGGGAAGTTGATTATCATCGCAAACAACTGCCCTCCACTTAGAAAATCTGAGATCGAGTATTATGCAATGTTGTCAAAGGTTGGAGTTCACCACTTCAATGGGAGTAAGTATCATATCCTTTTATCCTCCTGGATTTATTACAGCCTAAGTGGGCTGTGTCTTTTAACAATATTGGTAATTATGTGATTGCATTCCCTTTAAATTTGGTGATATAAAGCAGTCATATTCTCCTTGTTTAACATGGGTAGAATTTGCATTGGCGTCCTATTATTATGATTGGTTATTTATTTTATTTTTTTGGGGCCGTTGTGTCTGTATTATGTATTTACATGTGATTCTTCTTCTACAAACACTCTGCATATTCAATTCTTGTACATGAAATCCATCATTTAACATTGTTAGCAATTGGTGTATGCTATTGTCTTTTGATATTAATGATATGAAGTTTAAGTTCCAGTTTTTTTGTTCTTGTTAAGATGTGTAATGGTTCACAGCCAGGAAATGTAATATTATAAAGATGGGGATTCAGATGAATCAAAAAGTCTGTAATGAGCTGTTTTCTAAAGAGAAATGAGCTTGAGTAACACAATTAAATTACACTGGTGACATTATGCATTCCATAATCCTTACACTTAGGCCTCCTTCACGGGTTGAGGATCGAAATAAATTAGTAGCGATGGCCATGGTTTGCAACATTTGCTCATCAATTTTAATTGTGAAGTAACTTCTATGATCAGTATAACCTATTAGTTATGTTTGAATGTTTGAACTTAAATTAGTCTTGAACCAAATCGAGCAATTGAATAAAACTTATTATTTTTAATGTGCTTGAAAGTATTTCTTGCATCTCATGTTGCTGGAAACTGGTGTTCTCTGACTGGACTATTGCTAACATTTTATGATGGGATTCGTCAAAAACTATTGCCATGGGGTTCCATGGATTCCGCGGCATCACCAAATGTTAAAATACCTCAGAATTTTCATTTGCATGAATTCCTTTGTAAAAACAAGGTCTTCGTGTTTTCTTTGTAATATAGATGCTTGAAGACATGTGAGCCCAATTTTTTCTCAAGCCCTATCATCTTCTAGGGCCTCCAATTAATGGAGACCTCCAAACCGTGGGATTGATCGAATTAGTTCAGACTTCAGAGTGCAGACTCACTGACTCATAAAATTGATTTATTTAGCATTTTTCTCTTTGGATTATCGGGTAGATGGGAATGGACTTAGCTGATCTGGATCTGGGCAATTACTGATCAGTGCCAAGTTCATAGATCTAAAAGTGACCTGGTTCTGTAAGGCGGGTGTTAAAATGGCACCTAAAGGCTAAAGCTCAATTTGGATGTTGGTACTATGGGCAATCTAGGTGTGAGTAGGATCATCGGAGACAGCGACACTAGAGCTATCATATCCTTCGTAAGCCCTGTGGATGGCCAAGGCAGCTGAGATGTTACTGTTGAGGACTTATATGTGAAAAGCTTCTTGTTTAAATTTCTCCCACTTCAGCACTGAAGGTGATTCTTGGTGTGCTATCAACTGGGCAAGTGGCTGATGCCCAGCGTCATGGGAGTTAGAACATATGCTGAAAGTCGTAGTTGATATTACATCTTCAGGCTTCATTTCTGATATTAAGTGCAGTCCGTATAAGGAGACCAATTGGTTTGCTAAAGAAGATATTTCAAGTAACACTGGTTTTAGATTGATCCCCAGTTCCCCTTAGATCAGCTTATGCTGGTTGATTCCTTTGTTATTTTGTACACTTTGGCTCTGGAGCTCTTGCTTTATATTGGCTCTAGCCTTTTAGAATAAATATATCTGATATTGTTTAGCTTTTTTTTTCTGTCTTTTAATAAAATCCATAACCATTTAAAAAATTAATTGGGTCTGCAATTTCACTGGTAATGGATTGGATTCTCAACCTGATTATTACATGTAGACAGAAAATTGGATTGGTACCCAGTTTGTTTAGGTTGGATGGATTGCTTATTCTGTTATGTAGGTACTTATCGGCGCTCTAGTTCAAACCTCTTTTTTGCCCCTCCTCATCCTTGAGGGGCTCTAATGCTGCAGCTACAGTATAAATAAGGGGCACTATTGTTTGCCCCTTTTCTTCTCTTCTTTGGCAATCATTTAGAAGGTTTCAGTGTTTTATTATGTACATATCGGCATTTGTGTCAGATAACGTGGATTTGGGAACGGCTTGCGGCAAATATTATCGGGTGTGCTGCCTCAGCATTATTGATGCAGGTATCCACATTTTGGGATTTTCTTCGTTTTTAGATTTCTTAGTGTGCAGTATAACTCCTAACAATTGCTGCATGACTCTCCAGGTGATTCGGATATCATTAAGAGTATTCCAGGTGATCAGTGACAGTCAAAGGGACAGCTAGTTTCTTTTGATACTGGTAGTCTTTAAGTGACAAATTTGTCCGAAGGATTTGGTTGTATGTGAGAGTATGCAGTTTAGCATTGACTCCAAGATTAGCTAGATAAAATAGGGAACTTATTTGTGTTACCTACGTTCTGTCATCTCTTAGCAGTGCCTTCAATTTTGTACTTTTGTTTCTTCTTGTCACAGAAACATATATTGAAGTGGTGGCATGCCAATATCAGAGATGTCTTAATTTTGTGACTTGAGATTCTCTCCCCTCAACTATTTTGTATTTTGATGATTGATCTGCTTGGTCAGAATTGGAAGCCGACTATATCTGTTTGGTGAGGTTCTACAATTCCTCAGAATTGCCGAGCCTATTGATGCCATGTTGACGAAATACCATTGAAATTCTGCTTTGCAGTGAAAACTAAAAGATGGTGTCAATCTGAATCACAGGCAATGACCTTCGGCTACGCAATCTTCTAGTGAACCAATTTTTAACATAGAAAGTGATTGGCTCCGGCTCCATCTGGACCCTCAATCATTGAGGGCATGTTGGTGCCGCATCTTTTCTGCGGAGAACCCAAGAAAGGTGGTAATGCTTTTTCCGAGTTTAAAATTCTATGTTTGGTGCGGCTTTTTTTTTTTTTTTTTTATTGATGGAAAACTTGAAAAATGAACATAACCTTTCCGTGATTTCAAGGAAGACAATTCCAGTTGTGGGGAGGTCCGGAAAAGTTGTGCAAAATGAAATAAAACTTCCGCAGCACAACCTTGACCTAAGTGTATATTACAGGAATTTGCTTTATCCAAGGGGGCTGGGTCGCCCTCTATGAGGGGATTAGACCTCGGGTGAGGTGGGGTTGCCTTGGGTTGAGGGAAGAGTCCTCCGGTGAGGTGGTACAGCACTTGGGTGAGGGAATCTGACTATCCAGATTCCAACTCTAGACAGAGAGGTAAGAAATGACGGCAGCGAGGTAAGAAGCTTCTTACCAAGTGGAGTAAGAGGCTTACTCCATTATTGTTTTATACAAATGATTGGGTGAACTCATTTTCAACATTAACTTTGATGAAGGTGATACTGTCCCATAGGAGCAATGAAGGCCCTTGATTCTGATATAGAGTGAATTGATCACACCCTTTTGCACTCATATTCACTTTAGTGGGAGTTTGATCCCAACAGTTTGGGTTGATCTCCCATATGTAGCATCCTATTGTTTGGTTGGTTAGAGCACGTCATCTCTGGTTCAACGTTCTAACCGACGGTCGACCGAACTACCTGACCGAGCTTATCTGAGCTCTAAGATGAGCTCTCTGGAATTGGAACCGAGGGGTAACCAAACAGAGTTTGGTTAACCGACACTGTAGCTTCAGTCGACCGACAAGGTGACCGAATTCCCTTGGAAGAATGTCATAAATTGTATTAGGAAACTGACCTTCTGAAAAGCTGACCGATAGAGTTTGGTTAGCCAACAGGTGACCGACAAGGTGACCAAACTTGAGGAAATTTCAAATTTGGTTTCTGATTTCTCTGAGTAGAAGCCTATTGGCTAAGGCTAGTGGTAGTGACATTTCTCTAAACCTTCATGGGTGTTAGTTAAGGTTATGCTAATGTAAAGTTTACTAAAAGTAATGTCATCAAGAATAACACATACATTAAATAACGAACGTTTCACCTGAATGTTTGGTTTAGGAAAATTTAATTGGATTTATTGTTTTGAATTGACTTATTCTTCCGAATCTAACACCGTATTGTATTTGTTACGCTCCTTGTTGAGCTAAAATGAATAATGAATCAAATTAATGAAAAGAAAGGAATAATGAAATGAAATAAATGAATAATGAACATTCCTACTGCAGTAGATGGTATGGAGCGTTCCGGAGCTCCGTGGTGATGCCAGTGATCTCTGATCAAGACATTGGTAAATCCCACACATTTGAAAAGTCACTTAATAAAGTGTATAATATGGAAATGGAATGAGTCATTTCTTAAGGCTGGGTCATGGAGGGTGCGCCCTTCCGCCCTGTGCCAATGAGGACATTGATAAGCCACTTAATAAAGTGCACTCACTGATAATGAATGCTTCCTTTAGGGAAGAACTAAATGAATAAATAAGTGAATATAAATGTTATTGATTTGAATTGTTTAGAATTGATAGATAAATTATTAGTATGGAATTGTGTATATATTGTTGAACCGTCGTGTTTACAGTATTATTGATGACATTACAGGCTGAGTTGCCCGTCCCGATAATGCAGAGGCAGCACCGCCAGCGGAAGAGGTCAATTAGGTTCCTCCAGGAGGACTGATTGAGTGGATGTGAACCAGAGGGTGAACAATTGAGGGATATTTTGAGAAATATATGTTTATTCATTTTGAACGTAAATAGTAGTCATCTGCATTGTATTTTGGATATGCAGTGGTTGACTTAAACGTTAGATGAGATGTGTATATTGTCAATGTATATATAATTTCTGCAAAAATGTACATTTGACAGGTATGAATGTATGGTATCCCTTGTGAATTTTGTATTGACTTCGGTCAATGTGGGGTTTACGGGAGTAAGTATGGAGATCGCTACTCAGGGTTTAGCCGTAGTAATCCTAATCTCGAGCCCGGGTCGTGACACATTTACCAAGGGGAGGCTTGTTCAACAGCCCAAACTTCAAGGCCATGATGCAGTAATAACCCTGCAAGCTAGGGATCAATCCACGGAGTGCAAAAAAGAAACAATTAGCTCGTACTTGTCCTATAAAAAATCTAAAAAACTAGCCTAAATAAAATCTATACAAACTCAATCTAATATAGTAAAATTTAAATTAAATTACAATAATTACAATCAATTAAAAAGACCTATCTAAAAAAACCTAAGCTAAAAATCCTAAACTAATAAACTACATCACCATAAGAAGAGTTCAAAAACAAATTGCATAAACTAAAACAAAAATAAGAAAAGTCAGAAATAAATAAAAAAAAGCAGATTGTGGAAATTGTAATTCAAGAGTCTGGATCCATTGCTCCTAAGTATTAAAAATATGTATAGTGTCAATTTAGTCTCTCCATTACCCGTTTGTCAATTTACTATTAAAGTAAAAGTAATGTAAAGTCTCTGTTTTCCAGACAAATGTCACATCAAAAGTACACAGCTTCAAAATTCCCACATTCATTTTAAACTAAAAGTAAAAAAGCAACCTCCTTTATCCACTAAATGATAAAAAAAACCCACTTTTTTCACAAAAAGTGAAAAAAGATTTCTTATCAATCAACTAAAGAGAAAATACCATCATGAATAAGCCAAGGTGCAGGCCTTAGATTGTTAATTTGAGAGAGATATCACAAGACTCAAGCCTCTGACCACATATTTTCATTACTATAAGCCCCTAAGTATTCACTATATCCAGAAAAACTAACGAGTCCTAGAAACATTAGATAATGAAAAATAAAATTAACAATAAAAACAACACACCTTTTATTGAAATCATCTTCTTAATCTTCTCGTTCAAAAAACCCCTTTTAAGCCACATTGGGGGGGGGGGGGGGGGGGGGGGGGGGGGGGGGGGGGGTTTGTTTTGAAAAGAGAAATTTATAAAATAAAGATGCATGGTGGCTTGGTATGGGACGTCAAATAAATAAATTATAAAAAGGTAACAAGTTATATTAATATAAACACCTGTATATCAATTAGCCATCAATTACATAAAATAATATTTTTTTTACAACTGTCATCGTCGCGTTTTCAAGTTTTGGAAGCGCTGCATAATTGCTTTATTATCGATGCTATAAAAAATGTATTTCTCTATATATGTGACCAAGCAATCATTCATCCATTCATCTCTCATTCGATTACGCAGAAGATTCTTTATGACGCAGACGATTCTTTATGATATGCATAGCGAAAAATGCCCTCTCAACAATAGCAGTGGCAATTTGTAAGATTAGCGTTAACGTTATGAGCAAGTAAAGAGGTAGTTTTGCAACTGAATATTTAGCTTCATGAAGTAAACTAATGGAGGCAAACATGAAGCTAAATGTGCATGAGGGATATGTGCTAAAGGATTCAACAATGTATAGACGGTTTGTTGGAAGTCTGATTTATTTGACACTAACATGACCTGACATAGCATGCACAGTTAGAGTAGTCAACCAGTTCTTGCAAGAATGAAGGAAGCCTCACTTGGAAGTTGTTCATAGAATTATGCGGTACATCAAAAGCACTATTGACTATGGTCTTCTCTATAAAAATATATAGCAAGTGTAAGTTGACTGGATATTGTGATGCTACATCTATGGTTGCTTAAGAATTCACCTGGCTGAAAACTTTATTAACAAATTTACATCAACTAGTGGAATAACGAGTGTTGCTTCATGGTGCAAATTTATCAGCCATTGAGTTAGTCGAGAATCCTATTTTCAATGCAAAGACTAAGCACATTGTAATATAGTATCATTACAATCGAGAGAAGGTCCTGAAAAAAAAAAAAAAAAAACACCAACACCAATCAAAATGAATGACCGAGTTTGTTGATATATTCACAAGTGGACTAAACACTTCGTAATTTCTCAAACATCGAGAAGAACTTGGCATGGTAAGAAGATCATCGGTTAAAGAAGGACAGTGTTGAGGGAGAGAAATATTAAGCAAATAGAACTGCCTTTCTTTGTTCTTATCTCCATTTCCATCTTTTTCATATGACATGACAAGTCATCAATGTCTAGAAGCCATAGACCAAAGCCACAACCCAAAGCATTTTTCACATGAGATAATGGAAGGTTGAAGATGATGCCACTTGGCACACTTTTCCCTCACATGTCCTTCCATCGACCTTTCCCTTGTGTCTATATAAAGGGCTCTTATGGTTTGGTTGTGTAGTATAAGTAGTTGTAGGCGGTGAAAATATGACACCCACTTATATTGAGATAAACTTTGTAGATTAGGGAATACCGAAAGCCAAGAACCTGAAAAGGGAAGGAAAACGGCTTGGGTTAGAGCCCATGGCTGCTGTGAGCCGAAGGTGCTCCGATGCCTGAGTTAGTTCTCAAAAACTAAGCAGGAGGAGGAAGAAGAGGAGAATGAGAAGATCTGTTGTGTATTGTGTGTTGCGTACCTTTACGGGGCTGATCCCCCGTGTATGTATGTCGACCTTCCTCGTTCATTCTTTCTGTGAGTGGGGGTAGGTGGGGTGAGGTCCCATCGATCCTTACCCTGACATTCAGTGGTAGGTGAAAAGGGAACATCCCATCCGAACCTTCCATGCCTTTAGTCAGTTGATGTTAAGGGCTGATAAAGCTAACTTCTTATCGCCATAAATGAGCAATCTTATTGTCATAAATGAAAGCTCCTATCTGTCAGGGCGCGTCGTACCTCCCGGAGGAAGGTGACGGCCCACTCTGCCTTTAGCGTTTTGTTTCGAGACCAATAATGGCTTGGCCGCGCTGGGCATTTGTGTTGAGCTGGCACTCACGCCGAGCTGCCTTGCCGCGCTGGCACTCTTAACCGAGCTGCCGAGCTGTGATTACGGAGGCCGAGGTGGACAGCAAGTACTACTGCAATTCTCGTTTAATCTCGTCATTAGCGTGTTTTACCCACACAATTGCCCCCCAGCTTTTGACTTTTGAGAGTCCTCCGGCTCGAGGAGGTCGGAAGCTTAGTGACTGTCTAGCCGGCACCGCTACCGAGCTCGAGTGAGGGTCACCGAAGTGTGGGAAGGGGTTACCGGGACAGAGGAGCCTCGGATCAGAGGGGTCCCTCCTGAGCCTGATGACCGTCGCTAACGTACGACCCCTTTCAAGATGTCTCTTCGCCTGTCCAGGATATTTAATAGTCCTCAGATATTGCGCCGATGGTGGCACGTGTGGCCTCTTTGGTTGCCACGCAATTACTTTAAGAAGACGTTAGGGCTGCGAGATGCAACGTTAGGGCTGACCGAGGGGACGCCTCTTTAAAGGCTCTTCTCGAAAGCCGAAACGGCGTCTCTGACCTTTATAAATCAGGGCGTCTCCTTCGTCTTCACCTTCTTTTACTCTTTTCGAATTTCTACTGCACCCTGCAAGAGAACTTCTTCAACGTCTACAAGTTTCCGGCGATCCTGTCTGTGCTGTCCCCCTTCGTAGGGCTTCTTTCTGCTTCTCTCTTGTCTTTTCTTCTGGGTAGATTTTTGTCTAGGTTGAGAATGAGGATCTATAGACTTCTGTTAGGAGACCCCGGTTCCATAGCCTACTTTAGGAATGCATACAAGATCCCTGCCAATGTGGAGGTCAGACCAGATGGCCCTGATGATGGCCTCGCCTACCACGATGGCTGGATACCGTTATGACTGGTCTCCGTTGTGGAGGGAGGGGTCCGCTTCCCCCTTCATCCACTGGTTAGGGACTGCCTCCGGGAGTGGAGGTTGTGCCCATGCCAGCCACTTCCCAACGGATACAAAATTATCATGAGAGTAGTGCGGCTGAATGAGATCCTAGGGATCGACCTCGGTGTCCCGGACATCGAGGATACGTATGACCTCTGCCAATCCGCAGAAGGGAACACCCATTACCTCCGGCTGAGGGTCCGCCAGGTTGGGTTTGTGACCGCGCTGGAGGATTCCAACAAATACGCGGGCGAAGACCGAGTACTCGTCAGAGGAGGATGGGAGTTCGGTGAAGCGGAGCCTAGCACCACGGTCCGGATTCCTCGAAAAATAGGAACTCCACCAAGTAAAGACCGAAGTCTTTTCGGTTTACAGTTTTTTTTTTTCTTCTATGCCTGACTTAACACAATTTTTTTTTTTTTTTTTTTGTTTATGTAGATTTTAGAGAAATGAGGGAGTTCGCCAGGAAAAACCGCTGGAGGGTGAACAGTGAGTGGCACGAGAAGGTGAGAAACAACCGCGATCACAACTGCCGTGCTGCGTGGTCCCTCCTGGGGTATACGCCCTACTACAGATCCTTCAACACCTCAAGAAGGGTGTCAGGAATAGACTCCGTGCTGCGCCGGGAAGGCGTCAGCTCAGAGTCAGCGACGACCGCGGTGCCTAGCTCGGCGGCAGTGACTGTCGCGATACCTACTGGGCGTCTGGTTGAGTCCGGACACAGCGCTTCAGCACTTCCAGTCCCAGAGCCTGACAGGACCGTGGGAGCTGAGCCCCGGCCTCCGCGAAGGAAGAGGCTAGTAGCTTCCAGCTCGTCTGAGAGCTCGACATCTTCCATCTCGGAGGAAGAGGACGGAGAGATGCTACGCCAGTGCGGGCAACGCTACGCTGCAGAAGATCTGTCTGCCGCGGCCTTTGGGGACATCGGGGGCGAGGCCCGGGATCCTCCTCAGGCCGTGGCTGCGGCGCCTTCGGCCACTGCGGGAGGAACTCCTACTGCCCCGGTTGCCGAGACGGTCCTCGCAGACGCGACCGAGGCCACTCAGTCCACCGCGATCAAGGTCACCTCGGCTTTGCCTCCAGTGACTATCGTCGTAGATGACTCACCCTCAGACCACGTTACAAGGGCTGGAGGTCGGGCTTGCTCCGCCGAGGTCGCTGAGGGGGGTCGACCCGAGAAGAGAGCAAGGGTTGAGGCCTTGCCTGGCCCCTCGTCGCCTCTACCAGCTGGCGGAAAGATCTTGCCCCCTCCGCTGGCTCCGTGGAGGCCGGCCATTGAGGAAGTACTGGGGAGGAAGCTGGCCGAAACAGACTGTGCGACCGATCCCCAAGTGGTCGCCGCGCTGGGACGCGCCTTCGCCCTTCCTCAGGACATGGCGAGGTGGGCTGAGATGGACAACGAGTTGCTCCTGCTCTCCTCGATGTGCTTGCTGGTAGCGGTAAGTGTAGTATTTCTCCAGAGCCTTTAGTTCGGTATTCTTTTATTGACGTCTGGTTTTTTTCTTGCAGCTGTTGCAGAAATGTCAGATGGGCATAAAGAGGTTGGACGCAGCCGAGGCCAGGGAGGCTGAATGGGTGGCCGAAAGGGAGGAGCTGCAGGCGTCCTTAGCGGCTAAGGAGGCGATGCTAGTAGAAGAGGTGGGCAGAAATGCTGGCCTTGTCTCCGACCTCGAAGAATCCCAGGTCCTGGTGGAGAATCTCAGGGAAGAGCTGAAGGATGAGGGGACCCAGAACCTTCATCTTGTCTCTGAGCTCGATGATCTCTGGACTGAGGTGGCGTGTTTGGAAGAGGACCCGCGGGATGCTACAGGGAAAAACAAGAGGCTCCTCTCCCAACGGAACTTGACGCAAGGCTCCCTGGAGATGGCCTCGAGGGGGAAAGCAGCCAAGATCGAGTCTGCTCTGGCGAGACAAGAAGCCAGGCTCAAGGAGGAGTTTTTGGTTGAGCATAACTCTATTATGGGGAAGGAGGTTGGCAAACTGACAGCTGACTACAAGGCTCAGCTGCCAGGGATCTAGGCCGAGCCTGGGAGCTTGGATGGAAAGCAGCCTTGAAGAAGGCTGGGGTTCATGAGGATAGCCCTCTCCTCAGGAATCCCCAAACGTTCCCTCGCTCGGACTCGGAACTTATAGCCATATCTTTGGCTTCCCCTTGCCTTCCTCTGCAAGCCTGCCCTGAGGCGAGCGCCGCCCCCGAGGTGCCTTCAGAGGCCCCTCCAACTGCCAGCGCCGAGCTTGAAGACTCCCCTGCGCCTGAGGTCGCCCAGGCCCTTTCTGAAGTCGCTGCTCCTGAGGCTAGCATTCCAGAAGCGAGCACGGTCGTTTCTGAAGCCACCTCAACCGTGCCCGAGGCCAGCGCGGTCCTGGCCGAGGCTGCTCCAGAGATCGACTACAACGTAAAAGCTGTAGCCCCCTGAGCCCCCATTGTATTTTTCCTTTCTTTCATTGTTCGTCCCTTTGGTCCCATCATTATTAGGGCCCCAAGTAGGCCCCATCTAGCCACTTTGCAGAGGATCAAGCCCTTATATATATGTAGTAATGGTCCTGTGCAAGCTTTCCTTACTGTCATACGGTACAAGCCACCTCTTGGGACCCACTTAGGAACTTGTGTAGGTAGGGGGAGTGGGTTTGGATGGTCTAATCGGATGGACCAGCGGGTGGTCCCAAGAGGTGACTTGTACAGTAAGACGGTAAGGAAAGATTGAATAGAGCATTACCCATGTATATATATATGTATGTATGTATGAGAGGGGCTCTCCTAACTTAGGATAAAATAAGCTGCAACTTAGGAGAGCCCCGCCCCCCCTCCCCCCCTCTATATAATATATATATATATGGGAGATGCTCGTGAGAGTTATTCTCACGGTACTATGAGAGTAACGGGTGGGGGCCCTCGCATTTAGGCTGTTGGCATTAGATATAGATGCGAGGGCCCTTACCTTTACTCTCATAGTATTGTGATAGTAACTCTCACAAGAGCACCTCCCTATATATATATATATATCTCATCAAAGCCTTGTCCCAACTATGTTGGGGTCGGCTACACGAATTCTGTTTCTCTATTCTGATCTATCTTGAGCTAAATCCTCGGATAAGTTATACTTTATATCTATTTTTGCTACCTTCATCCACGCCCTCTTTGGCTTATCTTTTCTCCTTGGTGGGCCATCAACCTTTATAGTCAAACATTTCCTTATCGGTGCCAATGACGGCCCACGTTGGGCATGCCCAAACCATCTCAAATGAGTTTTTCTAATTTTATCTCCTATTGTTGCTATCCTTAAATTCTCTCGAAAGCGTTCACTTTTAATTTTATCCTTTCTATTTTTACCACACATCTATCTCAACATTCTCATATTTGCTGTATGCATTTTGTGCATTTGTTGCTTCTTGATTGGTCAACATTCTGCTCCATTGGTCACAATTGGTCTAATCGCTATCCTGTAAAATCCTCTCTTCAATTTTGTTGGTATTCATTAGTCACAAGGCACTCTAGAAGCAAGTCTCCGCTTTAGTCTTCAACCATCCTGCTTTTATCTTATTTCAACATCTTCATCAATCTCCCCATCCTTACTAATTATAAAGCTAGTGGAAAGAATTACTTTGTGGTATCTCATGGTCTTCAATTCTCACAATAGTTTTAGCTCTTTCTATATGCCCACTAAAGTTATAATCCATATATTCCGTCTTTGTATGACTTATTTTAAAGCCTTTGGATTTTGAAGCTTCCCACTATCTCTCGAGTTTTGCATCCACACTATCTTTTTATTCATCTACCAACACAATATCATCTATAAATAATATGCACCAAGGTACCTCCTTTTCAATATGAGCAATTAACTCATCCATTATCTGTGCAAAGAGATAAGGACTTAGGGCTGACCCCTGATGCAAACCTATGGTCACTGGGAACTTCCCTGTCTTTCCACAAGTAGTTCTCACACTCGTCACTGCTCCTTCATAAGTATCTTTAATAGTTTTAATATAACCTCTTCGAATAGTCCTTTCATTTAAAACCCATGAAATTAACAATTTCAATATATATTACATATATATGGCTTTGTAAGTGAGAGCTGTTCTTACGGAGTCGCCATGAGAACTTTCTCTGGGGCCCATTTGTGGGTCCCATCAAGGGATGGGACCAAATGGGATTGAAATGTCTATGTGAGACCACCGCAAGTATCAAGTTTGACCCTAATCCCTTCCCCCTAACCTCTTCATCCGTGGTCTTTATATTAAGAAAAAACCCAACCCTACATCCAACGGTCTAGTCCATTTGTATGGGTGCCAAACCTCAGGATTAGTGACTATCACGGGGTTCCCTATTAATGCACGGTTTGGATTGGTTGTTAGGCGGGCCCCACCAATAGTTCTCACGGAAGGACGATGAGAACTAGTTCTCACTTGAATATTTCACACGCACACGCACACGCACATGCACACGCGTACGTGCACAGATATATATTTATATGTATAATGAGATTTTTTAACCAAAAGCATCCTCTAGTATTCCTATACCTCCAAAAGCATCCTCAAATACATATAATGTTCAAAAGCAACTTATATCGTATACTTTGATTTTTCCCAAACCAAATTGCCTTTCAACCCCTTTCTCGTGACATTGAGACTTGACCACTTTCTCGCATTGAATTATTTTGAGAATTGTTAATTTTGTTTCAATTCTCGAACTTGCTAGTTTATTCAAGACATCATAAATAGTTAGCATTTATTTTAAACCCATATTTTAAAGCAATAAACGTCGAGAAAAAACATTGTCAACTTTGAAGGTAATCCTCTCCATGACTGTACTAAAAGTACGGTTACGAATAGGGAATCGAATGAAGCACAAATTCGTGTTGTTTTTCTTTAAAAATGAAAAAAGTTAGATTTTTTGAGCAAAACCTCCACAAACTGTAGTAAGAGAATGCTCGTGGTGACTACATTCATTTTTTAAGAAACTCATAATATGATAGTTGAACTCATATGTCTACAAAAATCATTCCTTTAGACTCAGAATTGTTAGTCAATCTAATTGCACCTCTATGTATCATATCTTTTTTAACTTTAACTATTGAATTGTTAAGTCTCTTATTGACATCGCAAGTTGTTTCTCGACATCATGACTTGATCATGTTAATGTTCAATTCATGCACGAGCTTGCGAATGATGTTGGACACATATATAGATACAAAATCCTGAGCTTGTGAGTGTTATGTCTCAAACTCGCAAGTCATATCTTGAGCTCGTGAGTGTCATGTCTCGAACTCGCGAGATAAAAAGTGAAGGCCAATTTGATATAAAAAAACGAAGTCTGCGGTATAAGATGCTTTTGGGCATTACATGTATTTGGGGATGCTTTAGGAGGTAAACGAATATTTGAATATTTATGTGCATCCATCCCTCACCATAGGGTGAGGGACACTTTCATAATTAGAAATTTTCATGTGCAAAAGAGGAAAAGTCATATATGGTCATATGCACAAAAGGAATATTCATGTGCAAAAAGGGAAAGTTCCCTCACCCTATGGTGAGGGATGGATGCACATGAATGTCCCCCTATTTTTATAGAAACATTAATGTGCATCCATTCCTTACTATATTACGGTAAGGGACAACATAGTGGGGCTGACCTTATGGTTCATCCGAACCATCTCCCATTAAGTACACTAGGTCCATCGAGTTTTCACCTATCCAAATGGATTCGACTGTTGGACTGAGGGTTAAACTTTCCACTGTAATATAAAGTCGTTAAATTTGTGGGCCACAAATGAAGGGGTTAGGGTATGAGATTGACCCCAAACTTGATATATGGGTCATCCAAGATGTCTCTTTCCATCCCCCAAAGTCCCATGATCAGTGGGGCCCTAGATGGGGACCATCGTCCCTCACCATATGGTGAGGGAAGGATGCACATGAATGTCCCAATATATATATATATATATATTTATATGGGAGGTGCTCCTATGAGAGACACTCTCACTAAGCTGGTGAGAGATGGGTAGGGGCCCTCACTTTTAAGTTGGGGGTCCTTGCATTTAAGTTGGTGAGAGTAGGTATGGAAGTGAGGGCCCCCACCCATCTCTCACCAATTTGGTGAGAATGTCTCTCATAGGAGCACCTCCCTCTCTCTCTCTCTATATATATATATATAGGGAAATGCTCCTATGAGAGGTATCTCTCACCTTATATGAGAGATTAGGTGAGAGCCCCCACTATATCCCTCACTATATTGGTGAGAGATGGGTGGGGACCCCCACTTCCATATAATGGAAATGCTCCTATGAGAGATATCTCTCACATTTTATGAGAGATTGGGTGGGGGCCCTCACATCCATATATCGAATGCCAACAACTTAAATGTGAGGGGCCCCCACCCCTATCGATCATATAAGGTGAGAGATATCTCTCATAGGAGCATCTCCCATATATATATATATTTATATGGGGGAGCGCTACACAGCGCCCAGGCATTTTTTAGGAGAAAACGCCCCTTCTAGTTGGGCCCACCGGGATGCATGACTATCATGAAAGTCGATTGGATGGAAAGATCCATATGAGGCCTACCTATATGAAAAATCTTGAGTCTATAAGATAATCTTAACCTTTTGATCTATGGCTCTAAAAGTTAATTGTTTAGAGGCATCATTTTATCACGATTCAATCCAATGGTGATGAAAAGTTGAATGAGTGTCAAACTTAGATTGTGACTATTCATAGGGGGTTGTGTGTGTGAAAACATTAGATTGACTTAACATGGGCCCCATGACAAAAAAATAAAAGGGGCGGAAAAAAGGGCATTTTTGAGAATTTCCATATATAAATATATATATATGGGAAATGTTTGTATAAGAGTAATTCTCACACTGCTATGAGAATAGGGAGACAATTGTATTTAGGCTGTTGGCATTTAATATGGATCCAACGGGTCCTTCCTTTACTCTAATAGTAGCGTGAGAGCTACTCTCGTAGGAGCATCTCCATATATATATATATATATTTATTGGGAAACCCTCTCCTCAGCTCATGGTGAGGAGAGGGTCTGCTCAAACACACCAAACACGTGTGTGCTGTGGTGAACATTGGCGCTAAAAAGTTTTAGGGAAATAGAAAGCCTACCCAAACTGCACAAATCATTTTCATTTCGGCTCCCTTCATCCCCAGCTCTCTCTCCTAGTCCCCCCCATCTGTAGCTCTCTCTCCCTATGCTAGTCTCTCTCTCCCGACAGCCTCTCTCTCTATCTCTCTCTCTCTCTCTCCCCCTATTGGCTGCCGCTGGCCTTGCTCTCTCTCCCGCAACCCTCTCTCTCGCGATCGTCTATAGGGATGGCAAAAGCCAACCCGACCTGTCAGTCTGCCCTGCCCTGCCCTGTCATGCCATGCATAACTCAAGACGCATAATATATGGATTAGTCGCGGGTCAAGCTATCCTAACCCGCATTTGAATGAGTAGGGTTAGGGTCAACTCGTTTAACCTGCATGACTTGCATAACCAGTTTGTCCTTCTTGCAGCTAAAGCTTATATTCAGTACTTAACTCTATGGAGTGTATCTTTTTTGTTATATGATGGTTATTTTTATTTTCATGAAAACTTTATTTTATTTCTATCAGTTTTTCTTTATTATTTCTTTAGTCATTATTTAAAAAAATGTGTACTATACTCATTATATAAATAATTATTTCTCTTTATTTTTTCTCAAGACACCCATTGTGACTTAAGAATATTTTTGTGTGCTCTTCTCTTTTAGGAGTATTGTGGATATAAATTAAATACAATAGATATAACATAAATAAAATAAAATAATCAAATAATGATTGAGTTCATGCTAGTTTCCACACTATTTCTTCTAACGCTAGCACAATCTAGAGAGAATGGTGAATTATGGTATCATGACCTAGGACTAGGCTTAAATTTCCAATCCAATATCAGTTAAGCTTAAGTTTGATTTAAGATCCTATAAAAAGCAAATTAACATTAGACTTATCATAACTCAAACAAAGCTTCCCCATAATGCCTATTATGATAGGTTTTAAATTGCACCAATAAGATTTAGAAAGTTAAGGAATGTTTATTTAGATCTTATTTTATTTTTACGAGTGAACTTATCGGTTTGGGTATATTACGAGTGAACTTATCGGTTTGCATTTAATTTAAACTTTGGATATGATTAAAGCCTTAGAGGACTCTTGTTAATAAACTTAGATTTGAGTGCAAGTTCTGTGGGTCAACCTGACATGTAGTAACCCCAATGGTTATGCGGGTTAATGTGGGTCGGGTCGGGCTGAGCGGGTGTGGGTTAAGAGTTTTTGGCCCGTTTATTAAACGGGTCAGATCTGGGTTAGGAGCATCTAACCTGTTTAATAAACAGGTACGACCCATTTGCCACCTCTGTTTTTTATTCGTCCGCCGGGCCCCCCATCCTCCGACTGCACGGCCCTCTCTCTCTCTCTCTCACCTCCCTTTCTCCCATGACCACACGCCAGGTGAGGATCCTCGCTTCTTCCCTCTCTTGTTCCCTCCCTCTGTCTCTGTTTTTTTTCTTCACTGTAACCAGTAGAATGTGGTAGTTTTTTTTTTTTAATTTTTTTTTATTCACGGTTTGGGTTTTGTTAGATTTGAGGGATTGGGTTTGGGATTTGAGGGTTTGTGGTGGGGATTTGAGGGTTTGGGTTAGTGATTTTCGGGTTTTGGGTTTTTTTTTACCCTTGAATGCCTATCAAGTTGGAACTGAATTGATTATTTTGGTTTGGAAATTTGATTGTTTGGGTTGTTAAGGGGGAGGATTTGTGACTACTGCATATGGTTTTACCCTTAAATCTGCTCTTGAAATGTAAGAGAGAAGATTTGCTCACTTTCCTGAATTTATGATGTTTTTACTGGCTTAAATTTAACTTGCAAATACTGCTATTTTTCTATTGAATTTGTTAACACTGACTTAGTTTGAACTTTGCAGTATTTTTTAATTGTTTTTTTGTTTTCTGATACATTGTCACAGCTGAATGGAAACCAAATAAAATGAAGTATCATATAAAACTTGGAAAGTGGACTAAAACTTAGACTTGAATCAAAGTGGGTCCAAATATTGGACTCTTAAGTAGTAGCAGAGCCCGGATTTTCTCTTTAGAGGGTGCAAAGAATTTCTCTTAGCAAGGAATTTGAGAAAGAATTCAAAAAAAAAAAAAAAAAAAAAAAAAACATATTAGCATAATATTGAAAATTTGAAATCACGTGTTCAATTCAATTTAACTCAAACAGTTTATAAGATTATGCCCCAAAAATGTTAAAAATGATAGATTTGTATTGCTCTCCACATCTAACAACATTTAATAATGGAGCTAGAAGACTAGATAAGAAGTAAAAATTGCATCATTTAAGAATTATATTAGATCCAATTTAAACCAGATTTTAAATTAAAATTTTAGAAATTCAAAATCTTATAATTACTTAAATGGTCAAGTGTTCAAAATATGCTGATTAGGAGAATTTGAGAAGATCTGAATTCTAGACTAAACGAAAGGGTGAAGAAAAAGAAAGAAAAAAAGAGAAGAGGAATCACACTACAAAATGTTTTGATGAGTTGTCTTTTGGATAGATGTAAAAGATGAGATTGCCCTTATGCATTTTGGAAAACAAAAAGAGTTGAGGGGGGCAATTGCAAACCCCCACCCTGAAACCAACCCCAAGGCTCTGCCACTGTTATTAAGTGATTATTCTACTTTAATCACTGTACTGTTTGAATGTTTTGGACTCATTTTCATCCTTAAAATGCAAATAAATACGAAAGAGAGTAAAGAAATCAAATCTTTAAATTGCTTTGCATACTTACTTTGTACCATGGGGATATGTGCTATCTTGGGCCAATCTTGTCCTCCCTCCTTGCACCGTTTATCCAACAAGGGACATCCAAAAGCTCCAAAATAATCAAGTGCTATGGGCAGCCCATCATTTGGCAATGAAGCAAGTTGATAACAATTTATAATCTTCAAGAGACCAAGAGAAGTGAAAGTTTTCAGTTTTATGGGCAAGGAGTTGAGACTCCAACAATCAATAATGTCAAAATCTTCAAGTGCCGAAGTATCATATCATCAGGAAAATTTGCAATTTGAGCACAATCCTTGATTTTCAAATGTCTAAGAGAAGTGAGGCTCTCTAAGCAATTTGGCATTGAAATGAGCATGTCGCAGTTGGAGATGTTGATGCATTTAAGTGCAGTGGGCAGCTCCTGCAAAGATTGAAGCTGTGAAAAACGCTCAACTTTAAAGTTTTGTAGACAGGTGAGGTTTTGCAGTCCCTTGGGCAATGCCCACAGCTTGGGGCATCTCTGCAAGGTAATTTCTAGGAGGCGAGGAAAGTCACCTTCTTCAATTGCTCCATACCATTCCTCCAAGTTTATCATCCCCACAACCCTTAACTTCTCCAATGATGGAAAGCCATTGATGTTGCCTTCGCTGTAAAACTGACGACCCACTCGCTCCACTCCATCCAAATAACATATTGATAAATATTTGTGGGAGGAATTTGCATTGTTGACACAAGCTTAGCTCGAGATCTATTAGATTGGAGAATTGTGAGTCACCTATCCACCTTGGGAAACTAGTGCCCCCATAACCGCATATTGATAGTGTTTTGATGTTTATGTGAGGTTGGAGTTGTTCTAGTGCCCTCTCATCATTTCCATATGAACTCCATGTTAGTATTAACCTGTGACGGTGCTGCTTATTCTTCAGGTTTGCTTCTCTAGCCTCCTGCAGGTTTACTGCATTCTCAAGATTTGAAATGTGAATTTTCCCATGGAGATTTGTTAAATCCTTCAACTCTTCAATTCCACAGCTACTTGTTTTGCCTACAGGAAAATAATTTAATGTTTGGAGACTTGTTAAAGCCCCGATTCCAGGTGGCAAGAGAGTGTCATGGTTGCCCAGAGAGAGATGCCGAAGGTTAATTAGATTTTTCATATCTTTGGGCAGACGACGAAGGCCATGGCATTTTTTGAGATTCAGTGTTTGTAGATTCCAGAGGGTGCTCACTGATTCGGGCAATGTTTCAACATGTGTGGAGGAGAGATTGAGGTACCGCAGATGTTTTAGTTTGCTGATAGAATCAGGCAAATTATTAATACAGGTTTCGCTCAAATCTAACACACGCAAGAATCTCAGTCTCAGGAATATGTCTTGGGGGATTGCACAAGCTGTATAACCAATATGTAGTAATAGCATTGTGCGCAGCCTCTTGGCTTTGTTGATGCCTTGAAAAATGTTTGGCTTTTCAATGCCAAGTGTACTATTTATCGAAAGATGACGAGTCTTCATGTAGTCAACACAGAATTGATCAGCTTCATTTCTGATATGAAGGCCGTTTGAAATAAATTGAGCGAAGTCATGTATCAGATCATGCCTCTTGTATATCGACTTTCCTTTGTTTTCATGTGAATATTGAAAGAAAGACATCAATAAAAAATCATTAAAATACTCGAGGATTATGTCTTCTAGCTGTGTCCGTCCTTCAGGCAGAATGAAACCTTCCCCCATCCATAAATGGATTAGTTTGGTCTCCTCAAATGGATAATTTTTGGGAAACAGAGAGCAATACACGAAGCACTGTCTCAAATGTGATGACAAATAGTTGTAGCTCAATTTGAGAACTGGCAGAATTTTATCACTGTTTTCTGGTAGATCCCATAATTCACTCTGAAAGACGTTTATCCAGTCACTCTCATCTCTTTTATAGGCCTAGACTCCTCCAAGAGCTTGTGCTGCCAAAGGCAAGCCTCGACACTTGTTAACGATTTCCCTTCCAATTTCCTTCAATCTTGGATGCGAATCTGGATTTTCCTCTCCAAATGCACGTAGTTTGAACAACAACCAACAATCATTCTCCGATAAACCCCCTAACTTGAAGGATGGTATGGTGATACCTTTTCATGCCGGATTGTCACCATGACCATGCTTCCTTTTGCCCCAAATGTTAAAGGGACGCTAAAGGTATTCTAGTTTGTGTAGTCCTCGTTCCACACATCATCTAACACAAGCAAAAATTTCTTTCCAACCAGAATTTCTTTAAGCATATTTTGAAGGGGATCAAGCTCTTCTAAAGTACAAGTTTGAGAATTTTCATGAGAAGTTACGATTGCTCTTGTTAGCCTCTTCACATCAAAATCTTGAGACACATAAACCCACATTCTCAAATCAAAATTCTCCTTTACAACCTCATCATCATGAACAAGTTGAGCAAGGGTTGTTTTTCCAATGCCCCCCATCCCAACTATGGAGATCACCGAGACATTTTCCACGCAAACTTTGTCAGATACCAACAAGTCTACTAGTTCCTTCCTTTCTTCCTCTCTGCCAAAAACAACGCGATTTGTCTACTAGGGAGCTAGTTTCCCGTCCCCTTCTGTTTTCAAATTGTGTCCCTCCATCCACAACTACATCAACCAGATGGAGATCGTTCCGGTTTTTTGCTATGTCATCTATCCTTCTCCTCATCTCCTTTATCTTGCCGGCCATGTCATGTTTAAACAAAACCATTTTTGTTGTCCAAATGAAGAAGTTGCATACCTGCTTTCTATTGCTTGTTTGGATCTTGTGTTGTAGAGCTTTGGAGGCAAACTCGTCGAGTATGTCATCAGCATCATGGACAACCTCTCTAAGCTTTTGGAGCCACTCTCTAACCGCTTCATAATTCTCTTGCTTTTCTCTCGGCATCTTTAAGCACAGCTCGTATTGTAGATAACGTGCCGGAAAGTGCTTCCAGCTGCTTACTGGCTCCCCAGAGTGCTACAATCTCTTGAGCAGAGGACTAATAAGGAATGCTTCTGCCATACATAAAAGAAGGGACTCTACACACTTGATTTGCTGGATGGAAACAATTTAGGCCTCAAGGATGGAAAGTAATCAAGTGCTTCTTCAAAGGGAAGGCTCATTCCCTTTTGAAGGTGTTTGTGCATCTGAAGCTTCCTTGCAACAAGTTGTCATAATTTTTTTCTTCTAAACTTCATTTTATTGCTACCAGTCAACCACTAAGGTCAAAAAGTAGTATAAAACTTTGGCAGACTACAACTTTTCGCCGAATCATTTCCTGATTTTGACTTGAATTGTTTTTGTACCAATACAATGACATCAGGCTACTATTTTAAAATGACACCCACCAACTTCCAGACAAAAGAGGAGCTTTTTAAAGAGTCAGAATGATAGGTAATTGGAAGGGGCTATGCAAGTGCTGAGGAAGGCATTGGGAAGACAACAGGCAGGAGCGTTTCAAAAGGGTTGGAGGCTCCTACACAATTTAATAATCTCACTTGTTTTTGGCTTATTTTGCTGTGAGAATACTAGGAAGTTGCATGTGGGACTGATCCTGTTATATTCATAAATCATAACAAGAACAACATTCTACACTCAGAAAAAAAAGAACCCAAAAAAAAAAATAAAAAAAGCCTTTTGGGTTCATGTCCATATCCAAAATGGGCCTCCGATTTTTGTATTCAGTAGTGTCTGGGTCCAAGTCGGCGGGGTCTCTCTAGGGACAAATAATTAATGTATAAAAAAAGCTATATTATTTAACTAATATAATTAAAATGGTAAAAGGGATTTTTATAACAAAAAATTAAGATTAAACTTTAATTGAATAGTTTTATGAAGGAAAGCCATAAAAAGACGAGAGTTGATTGTAAATTTTTTCTCGACGAAATCACCCTAGTTGACATATTGTTAATGTCCCTTATATGAAAAAACCCAAAAAACCCTTTGTTTTCAAACCATGTACTTCCATCTATTTCCCTTTACTACTGAGTAACTTATGGCATATTTAGCATTATGCCACTAAGATGTTCCTATTTTCTTATCGCGTGTCAAAGACAATCCTCCTCCTTTAAGTGTATGTGTCTTTTCCCCATCTCTCTCTCTCACTCACTCTCTTTGCAAATCTCTTTTTCTCCCCCAAGTTCAAAAGAGGTGGGTTCGCTGATGGACATCAAATTAAAAATCCTACAAGAACTCATGTATGTGGCT
This sequence comes from Persea americana, assembly GCA_029852735.1. Classification (NCBI taxonomy): domain Eukaryota; kingdom Viridiplantae; phylum Streptophyta; class Magnoliopsida; order Laurales; family Lauraceae; genus Persea; species Persea americana. Next base: position 15,669,022 of record CM056811.1, on the reverse strand, counting down.
TTTAATATGTTATTACTTATTACTCATGTTCTAAAGAATAAGGGAGGGAGGTATTTTCATTAGGGGCATTTGTGCAGGGACCATTTATACGGAAAAAGGTGGAGACATCCGGCTCCTTCCCACTCATGTTTGGGTGCAGCTATGATTACCCCTTTTCCAAAACTGCCTGCCCTTTCACTAATATCCCTTTCTAGAATTACCATTTTCTCTTTCTTCATAACAAATTAAATTGAGATAAGCGAAACCCTATAGGGGGCTATATCCATTGAAATCTAAACCGCTCAAAACTAGAGTTTAATTTTATTTATTAATAACTCTTTTGGTAATTTTTATATTTTAATTTTTATGTTTTTTATAGGGACTCCAACCATGGCTAACTCTTTCAAGTTTTTTTTTATATTTGTTCTTACGTGATTTATTAGTAAGACTTGAGATTTTATTAAAGGCATTTAATTTGGAACACTAACACCCCCCACCCCATAGGTTGATGAACTTCTGCAAAAGTTTGCTAGTTTTCTAAGAGACAAATATGCCCGGTTGCTAAAGTTAATGGACTGACAACGTTAGGGCCTATTTCACTGCAGGCATTTGGGGATATTCTAATAGAGAATTTGGAAAATCCCAATTGCTAGCCTCAAGAGGTAGAATTCTAGAATGCTAATGGTTCATGAGCATTTTGAATTCCAAAATGTAGAAAATTCATGCCAAAACTAACTTTTCACTTGGTTGGGTTTGCAAACTCTTACCTTAAAATCTCAATAAAATAGAGAATTCAAATATCCCAACCCAGAAAAGGTGAGTTCTTGGCAAAAACACTTGTAACCAAACAAGCCCTAAAAGGATGGTAGAAAAGTAGCTTTGAGAATTTGAATTATTATTGCTTTAAAAATAAAGTTGGATGTAACCTCCATTATTGGATGATTTTTTCCCTAGTCCTTAGTAAAGTTGATTATAAGTGGTTTATATTAGGTTTCTCTTTTTAGCTGCAGAATTTGCCTCCTTTTATGTTGTTCAACAAAGACGAGCTGTGGAATGACCCTCCTAGAGTGTGGATCATAAGTTCAAGATCATTAATATGCTAAATTTACATTAATTTAATATCTGAATTTGGGTCTGCTTATATGGTAGATCTATTTTCATATCCAGATTCGAACCATATCAAATGTCAAAAGATTTGGATTGTACATCAAGTAAAACGCATAGATTCAGTTTTGAATCTCAATACATAGAAGCAGAGCACAAATGAATATACATTACACAAGTCAAAGTACACATGGATCATAGAAGTAGGGCTCAAATGAATATAATTTACACATGTCAAGTACACACATATTTCAAGTACTCAATATGCAGGTCAATCTGGAAACTTCCAAAATCTTTCATTCATGCACCCCGATTCTAATGTAAACAAACAGGCAACGGAAAAATGAATGCTTTCCAAGCTTCTACCTATCAAGAACAAGACAGTTAAACAAAACAGAGACATCTATATATATATATATATATATATATATATAAAATAAAATCTGACATTTTGGTCGGTGGACAGTGGACTTATTGCCATATACAAAATCTGACATTTTGGTAGGTGGACTTGCTGCAATATTAAACTCAGCCAAACCCATTATTGGACTGAAGATGATGGTTACAGTGAAAATGTTGATTAAGAACCCTGGGAAGGAGGCTTCATCTCTTTCTTTATAGCAGCCACCAATTCATCATATGCTTCACCCCATGAACTCTTCATCTCTGGTGACCACATATCTGGTATTGCCTCTTTTATAGTATCCAAAAGAGCAAACTTCGTCACCTAAACACACCAATTAGTTGAAAAATCAATCCCAAGGAGTATTCATGCGCTGGTATGACTTTCATATTGATTCAACCGTTAAAATAAAAAGTAAAAAAAAAGCTTTGAATAGCTAGTAGTGGGATTTTCCTCAATTTACGTAAACTTCCTAATATAGAATCAGAAAGAGTAAGAATTTGTTTGTGCAACGAGGGGATTCTGGGCATGTGGATTTTTGTTCCACGGAAGAGCGGAATCATTCATTCCGACCCTTCTTGAAGGAAATCAAAATCCTCTCTGAGAAGGAAAATTAGTTCATTTATCTCATTTCTCAAGGAATATAGTCGCACCAATCATTGTAACTGTGTGGAGAGTTAGAACAATTTTCTTTTCTATATCACAGAATCTGCTTGTTGCACAGATGCAAACTCAAACCTAAGTTGCACTGGAATAGACCTGACCATTCAGTTGAACGCAGCCTGTCAAGTTGCCTCAGCCGAGTCAGGGTGAATGACATTGAGTGTTTTGAGCACTGGCTTGGGTGTGTGCCCCAAATCGACAGATCAGTGAATTGACATGTTGGGGTGTTCATGGGGCAAATCAAAGCTTGTAAAAGACCAGCCCAATTAGTTATTGGACCATATATGAAGGCCCGCATGCAGCCATGATCCAGAAAGCGCATGTGGGGCCAAATCCACTTGCCAAACATATCAAATTAAGATAAATTATGTCAAATTTCAGCAGACCAAACACATCCAATGAAGGCAATCTGTTGGATCAGACCACCTTCATTATTTGGAAATGGCATAAATAATTGCAAACACAAGCTACATTTGTCTCTCTTTGTTTTCACAAAGCCCATGTTTTTACAAGCTCACTGGTTTTCTATGGGTGTAACTCATGTCTGTTAGGTCAAGTTTTGGACCAACCCAAACCTAATTTAAACCCAATCCTGATTCCAAAAGGCAAACACGAACTAAATCCGAACCTAACCCGTCCCTCATTTCACCACTAGTTTATATAAACTCTTTCAGATAGGCAAATGATCCTGTAAAGAATGCAACCCTAATCTGTCAGAATGCAATTTCAACTCAACCCCAACCGTACTTGAATTCAATTGGCTTTTCATTTCCAGGCCTGTGCAAATCCCAACTAGTTAATATAAGGCCTTTCTGACTTTCGAATTCGGTTCAGTTAAGAATCCCAATCTAGTTAACAAATGGGTCAAAGTCCGGATTGGGCAGTTGGGCACATACACCTTACACATGTTGATCAACCTGGCCCAACCATTATTGACACCCTTAGATACAAATACACAAGATGATTTCCTATTTTCATGTGGAATAGGACAGTCCATACCTCGAAATGCTCGGCCACTACTCCATATTTGAAGTGCGTAGCACCCAAGTCCTTGAGAGTAGACTCTCTCACAGTAACCCTTCCAGCCTTTCTTAACTGCACTGCCGATTCACATGTCTGCAGCATGTAAAAACCCACATTAAGGGTCTCTTTGGATTCCATGAAATCAACTGAAATGAACTGCTCAGCAAGGTTTATAAGAAGCCTTGGCAAGCATAGGCCAGGCCCAAATTTCAAAAGCTTTGGTTAGAATGGAGTACAGCTTTTAGGCTGATTGATGGACCCCAATGACTAAAAAGGGATGAATACATAAATACAGACCATGACAAAGACGGTCATGGCGTGGGGTTTGAGCTTTGGATTCTTCTCTAGAGGGATGTCCGAATCTCGTAGGAAGGAAAACAGCCGCTTTGCTGATGGTGCTATCTCAAATATCCTACACATGCAATGCCCAACATGGGTCAACAAAACAAGCTTATAAAATGATCAGTTGATACTCACTGATGCATGTTGCCAATAAGGGCCAGACAGAGGTTGATATGGAGTATTATTTTATTTTATCCCCTTCAAATAAGACCACACATGCCACCATGTTCATGTTGAGTGGTGCTGTCACCTTAGTGAGATAGATGAACAGGGTTTGATCCCTGGGTCATCAACTAAAATTATCAAGATGGTTTTATCAAATAGGTGGTCTGATACAGGGTACACCAATACTTAAGAAATGAAGAAGTATATTGAGATTACAAGTATAAGTTTAAAGCATGGTTAAAAATAGAAGTAACCATGGAAGTGGAACATGGTCTTATATCAAATAAAGGGTGAATTTTCACATGCATGTTTCTTTCATCAAAGGGTGAGGGGTGAAGTACACTTTCTTATTTTCGTGTAAAAAAAAAAAGTGTCCCTCACTCTATAGTGTGGGAAAGATGCATATCACCCCGTTCCTCCAAATAAACAACGTCACAACTTAAAAATTGTTCCTCGACTAGAAAAAGGCTCTGTCTTATATAAGAATGTGAATAACCTCAAGAAGAATTTCAAGCCCAACTCCCCTGCATCTTTCTTCATAGCATTCCAAGACTTCACAACAAGAGCTTCTTGTTCTTCACTGAAAGCCCTTACTCTAAAACCACCATGATTCCTCTCTAACACCAGAACAAAGTCATCATCAAATTCTCATAATAATCAAACCATAAACAATCACAGTTTATGAAAAAAAAAGATGACAACAATAAAAGACAAAACTCCCTTCTATAATTATGGACCAAAATAAAAAATAAAAAAAAAGCTTACTCTTATTTATTAAACTTGGGTTCTCAGAAGCAAGCACACTTGTGAATGCCTCCCTCCTGACCCAAGAAAGTTGTGTGGGACAAGTTCTTCTCAAACTTGAAATGGGTTTAGGGATGGCACACGTCTTGAAAGAATTGGTGGGACCGCACTTGCGAGGGCCTGTGAAACCACCCCAGATAAGATATAGTAAAGGAAGGGAAATGAGAAGAAGGTTAACAGACTAACAGTACTTACCTCTGCAGAGGATCAAGGAAGCCTTTGAAGTGGGAATAGAGTTTAGCAGATCCATAGCAGTTGTTTGATGATGGGGTGTTGGATTTTTTATGTGAGAGGAAGTTGTGTGTTTGTTGTATTATTTATAGCTACAGGAGGACATAAGAAAAGTGCCCCTTGGTTGCTGGGAGAGTCATTCTCATTGACTGTTCAAATTGTTCATTGAACTTGTGGGATATAATAATAATAACAAAAACCGTCTAAAACCATGGGCTGTATACCTATTCTGTGGGCATTAAATTACCAGGTGGAGTTTTGTGCATCTCTAAATTTATGTCCAGGGCCTTACTTCATAGGGTGTGCCTTCGGTACACCGACGCTGCAGCATAACTCATCCTATGAATGTTAACGTGTGTTTATGGCAGTTACAACCGGCACTCTCTCCTTTTCAAAATTTGTTTGAGTCAATGACAGTCATCTTTTTTGCCCTTCAATTTGTAATGTGATTTGTGAACTCTCACCTCGACCCGTCTCTCTAAGATCAACATTTTTCCCATATAAATATAAAAATGACCCCACTTCTCTAATGCTTACAAAAGGTCCCCCTTTCTCACCTCTGTAATAGAAGCATTCAAATTAAAAAAATTTCTTATATAACCATAGCATCTTGATTTGAAGTGGAACCCACTTTCAAATCTATCATTTATAAATTTGATTAGAATTAAAAAAAAAATAAAACTCAAAACAAGAAATTGAATCACAACAAATGATGGGCAGAACTACCATGCAGTGTCGTTGCACCGCACTGTAGCATGGTGGGACACCCATGTTAAATATGTGAGTGGGACCCGCCTTTGAAAAATCTAAATCTCTCATCAGCCCTAGCACCCATTGTAGCGATCAAGTTATAAATTATTATTCAAATTAGTGAGATGGCCGCCATTAGATCACTTAAAGATGGAACCTATGATTAACTTTCTTAACTTTTCTGGGAATTCGCGAACTTGTCAGGCACGATTCCGCATTATCTATTTTAGTTGATGTGGAACAATGCGAGATCCGCCAAAAGTCCGACATGAGACCGCTTGAGGAGGATGGGTGGGTAATGTTGGGGGGATAAAGCATTGGAAGAGGGTTTTGGGAAGAAGGGGTCCGAGCCCCCAGGCCATATGGGGTATTTAGAGAAAGGAAAAGAAAAACAGAAGATGGTTCTTGGAAAACTTGAGATCTAGCCATATGTCCAAATTTGAAAGAAAATTGAAATACGAGTATCTCCGAGAGAGATGCCAAATCCAAGGTGGACATGCCACATGGGATTTTTGGCATGGATTTTCACTCAAACAGCTATACAAAAAATGAGGTGGCATTTGACATATGGGAGTAGGATGCCAAATTTGGCATGTGAAAAAGTGAAATGCCAAATTATATTTTGCATTATTTTATTCCAAATGGACAATTGTGGATGAGTTGAGTTTAAAATATAAAAGAGGTAAAATAAAAATAATAATAAAATATTACATTTGACATATCGAGTGGAGTTTACTCCAACGAAGATGTCAAATTGTAAAGGGTCAATTTGCCACATAAGCCTTCATTTTCAAAAAGGCATCTTCAAATTTAGCATATCTCTTGCTGATGCTCTTAAGTCCTATCTTGAAACTTAATAATTGGTTTCATCTTTAGGTGATCTAACAACGGCCATCTCACAAAGTTGGATAATAATTTATAACTTGATCAATACAATGGGTGCTACAGATGATGGGAGATTTGGATTTTCCAAAGGTGGGCCCCACCGCATGTATTTAACTTGGGTGTCACACCATACTATAATGCAGCGCAATGACGCTGCATGGTAGTTTTGCCCATCATATGATGTGATTGAATTTCTTGTTTTGTTTTTAATTTTCTTAATTTTAATTAAATTTATAAATGATCGATTTAAAGGTGGGTTCCACTTTAATTCAAAATGTCTATGGTTACAGAAGAAAAACCTTAATTCGTATGCTTCTATTATAGAGGCGAGAAAGGGCAATCTTTTGTAAGCATTAAAAAAGTGGGGTCATTTTAATATTTATATGGGAAAATGTTGAGAAAAGATAGATTAGAGAGACCGGTTTGGATGAGAGAAGAAGTTGGAATGGACAGTACGGATGGAAGGGCCAAAAAAGGTTAAAAAGATGACGTCATTAACTCTTACAAATTTTGGAAAGGAGTGCCGGTTGTAATTGCCATAAACACGCGTTAACAATCCATAGGATGTGGGTGGACGCTACAGCACTGTACCGAAGGCACGCTCTACTTCACATTCGTATTACTCATGGGTAAAATCCTCTAAAGAAGTGGTTGGATTCTCCTGTGCTGTGCTGTAGTCCAGTTGGATAGGGACATCAAAACCCTCTTTATTGGGTTGAAATATGTCGATCCAAGCACAGGTGGGTCAGAGCAAAGGGCGAATTTTGGGTCCCCTCTTTTTTTACTCCTAATTCACTCTTCTATGTGTCCTCGGCTACTCACCCAATTTCTCTCCATTTTTTTTTTCATTTTTTTGCCAACGAGGGTCCGACATCTTCAAGAACCGACTATTTTTCCGGGCATGTGAAGTCCTTGCCTCTCTCACGCACCGGGTAAATCAGGCTTAACCCACCGTCAAAAGCTTAATTTCTCTCCAATCTGCGAACCCACTATCAAATTATCACTACAATACAATATATGAGTTTTTCATAATTTTTTTATTCTCATCTTTTGTAAGTGATTAACTTGATTGATAGTAGGCACAAATCCTATTAGATTGTAATTTTCTTAGGTCCCATACATGTGGGAGAAACTCATTATGAGCGACCAATGTTATTATGATATTCCGCAAAAATATTCTATGGAAACAACAAATAAAGTGCAACCAAACGTATTCTCATGATTATCACCATGGGAATGAAGAAATGTTCTCGCATATGATGCCGAACAGGCCCTAGAATTTTCATATAACCCCCACTAAGAATCCTCATAAATTTCTCCCGAACCCAAGAAACAATTTTGACTCTTTTTAAAGGAAAATTTTCTAGTGAGAACTAGTTCTCATCGTGCTCCCGTGAGAACTGTTGGTGGAGCCCACCTAGCAACCAATCTAACCCATGCATAAACTGGAAACCCCACTCTACCCCACCCCCCCAACCCCGTAAGTCACTAATCCAGAGCTTTGACACCCATCCAAATAGATTTGGCCGTTATATGGATGGTTGAATTTCTTTTTTTCATATGAAGCCATTAAATTCGTGGGCTACGGATGAAAGGGCTTGGGGATTGGGATTGTGGTCAAATTTGATGCTTGGGGTGGTTCCATATATATCTTTCCATCCCCTCTAGTCCCATCCTTAGATGGAATCCACATATGGGCCCTACAAACAATTCTCATGGTAACTCCCGTGAGATGAGTTATCACTAGAACAAAGCCCCTTCTTAAATAAGGGACACTTGAATTAATTTGATTCCACTGACCCTAGTAAGAAATTCTCTTGGTCCATTATATTACTTTGAAAGGCCTAAATTGTGAAATTTAAATATATATTAAAGTATTGTCCCACGTTGTTCATGATGAAAGAAAAGTACTGCCAGGCTATTAACCCATTTCCAGACTATTCAAAGAAAATGCTGATGTGGTAAAAAGCATTTTCGCAAAAAATTCCCGCACCAAATGCATGAAAAAAAAGTTTTCCATAGAATTACATTAACTTTTATGCGGAAATGGGTCACACAAACGTGCTCTTAATTGCAAACTCATTCCTAACTTGCACTTTGGAATTTCACTGACTGCTGAGTTTGCACAGCAAGTCAAATTGACTCAGCTGGGTCAGGCTGAGTGAAGTTTGAGTTCTTGGACACTGGTTAAGGTGTATTAATAGAAGCCAGTACAGATGATGGGGCTCAAAAGTGAGGACCGGGCCCAGTCCATTTGCAATACATGTCAAATATTACGAATAACAATGTTAAGCAAGGCAATATGTTGGGCCAAAACCATCGTTCATGGATTGGCAATGGCCCAAATCGGGCATGATGAAGGCACATTTATATAGCAGCAAACTTCAGCAATAAGTGCCATTCCCTTTTTATGCTCCATCTCATAAAAGCCCCACTGTGGTTTTTCTTGGGGTTGCCACTGATGAGAGTCAGGCCATGTTTTGGGCTGACCCAACCCTTGCAAACAATTCTAATTCAAAACGAGCAACCAAGGACTCCATCCAGACCTGACTTGTCCCATCCTCCATGTTTTTAGTATACATCCAACCCAAACCTGGCCAATCTCAAGTCAACTCCAACTGTACCTGAATTCAAATTGGCTTTCCATTTCCAGGCCCAAGTCCAACCCAAATCCAAAATTTCACACCCCTTGGGCTTCGGTTAGGTTGGTTTGTTAGGTTTGTAGTTTTGGATTGCAACCGGCCCAAGTTCTATATTATTTACCTTATTGATTCCCTAGTTAAGAACTTTTCAATTAATACAATGTAATCGTTTCTCGGTACCTAACCACAAAAATATGTTGCAATTAAAAGATAAAACTTAATACAAGCTCTGCCATAAAGTGTGTTGCTGCGGGCAAAAACCAATTAATTTAGAGTTCAAATTTTCCTTTTTAACTTTCAGGTTGGGTTAACCGTGAGGGGTAGCTCAGTTGGCCTAAGACCACGATTTGCTCCTGGAGATTGAGGGTTCGAAACTACGCTACCGTAATGGGGCAACGGGGGATTTACCTGGCTCCCCCTGGGCTCGTAGGAATTAGTCCCGCCCAAAGGGCTGGGACACCCTTCGTTATTAAAAAAAAAAAGACTTTCTGGTTGGGCTCGGTTGAGTATCCCAACCAGATTAATAAATCGGTCAAGTTTGGATTCAGCACATAGGCCTTACACATGTTGATCAATCCGGCTGAACCATTGCCACCCCAAGATACATATATATTGGATCATCATCATCATAATCAAAGTCCTCTCTCGACTATGTCAGGTAGGCTACATGAACTCTTTCTTTTCATTCTAATTTGTCTTGAGCCAAATCCTCCGATAGTTTGCACTTTTTCTTATCTATCATTACCATTTTCATCCATGTTCAGTTCAACCTATCAATTCTCTTTGGTAGGCCATCAATCTATATACGAAAATAATTTTCCCCCCATTATTTACCTGTATTGGGCATGTTCAAACAATATCAAACGAGTTTCTCTTAATTTCTATCAATGATCCATACCTGGAAATGCTCGCACAATACTCCATATTTGAAATGTGTGGCACGTGCGTGCGCGTAGAAGAAAAAGAAAAAGGGTAAAATAACCCATGTTAGGGTCTGGCTTCATTGAAATCGATTGAAATTCTCAGCAAAGTTCAGAAAAATCCTTGATAGGGTTGCAAGTGGGTCCAGACTTCCCAATTTTCAAAAGCTTTGGTTAGGATGGATTAGATCTTTTAGGACCACAGACTCTGTATTTGGGCCTTATATCTAGCGAAATAACTACAAATACATACTGACCATGACAAAGACGATCATGGCCCGCGCTTTGAACCTTGGATTCTTCTCCAGAGGGATGTCTGATTCTCGTAGGCCAATAAGGCACGACAGAAGAAGTTGATATAGAGTGTTATTTTATTTTATTTGGTTACTGTTAAGATTTTGTGTGTTGGCTAAATTTATGGGTTGGACAAAACTCTAGAGGTCCATTGAGTTGTATTTCATATTTAGAAAGGGACTCTAAAGATAGAAGACTAGACGAATTAGAAGAAGAAAGCTGGGAGAAAAAATCACTGAAAATTTGGTTCTACAGAATGTGGTCCGCTCTAGTGAACCCCAGACAGAAGCTGTTTTGCTTGACCCATCATTTTTGATCGCTCGAGCTATGGTCTGAAATTCAAATACAGTGGCATGTCCGCTCGAGCGGATTCTCTGGTCACTCGACGAGCCTGGGCGCAAAATTAGAAACTTGCCCAGTTTTTTCTCATGATTTGTCTCAAGCTTGTGTTGCTGATTCCTGATCATATTATAACACTTGAGGCACGAATCTAGGGCTATAAAAGGACTCAAGGGCTATTCTAAAGACACCCTCACCTCTCAAAGTTCTAAATTAGAGATTTAATTGAGAGAATTCTTTCCTAGAGATTTATTAAGAAGTTGTACTGCCAAGTTTTCTAGAGCCAGTATCTTCTGCATCCTTTGTAGAAGATTATCTTCTTGCGAGAAGATTGAGGAGTCAATGCTACATTGAGTTTGTTGCAATCAACGGTGTGAAGTCGTTAAAGCATGAAGCGACACTAGGTAACTTCAGTTCTTAGGTAGGGGATATTTGGGGAGGAGATTTGAGTTTCTTGTAATTGCAAGATTCATAGTGTTTGATTAGATCTAGTTTGGATCCGTGGTTTTTCACCCGGTTAGGGTCTTTCAAGTAAAAATCTGGTGTCCTTGTGGTGTGTGCTTGTGATTTTATTTCCCCTGCATATTTATTATTTTTTGCACACTTTTGGGCTGATTTATGGAGTGGACTAATCTAGTGATCTCGTACCCTGAACTTTCAATTGGTATCAGAGCAGGTTGTACTAAGTTGTTGTGTTTTATCCAAAGAGATTTCTAGAATGATACTCAATTAAGAAGGGACATCAACTTCAAAGCCCCCTTTGCTAGATAGTTCTAATTATGCATATTGGAAGCAAAGGATGATTAGGTTCCTTAAGTCCATCGATGATGGTGTTTGGGATATTGTTGAGGAGGGCTATTCCAAACTAATAATTATGGCTAATGGGCAAACTGTTTATAAACCTAAAGCCCAATAGACTAAGGATGAGAAGCATGACTCCAATCGTAATAACAAGGCTATGAATGGAATATACAATGGAGTGTCTGCTGAAGAGTTCCGTAGGATTTCCACTTACAAAACTGTAAAAGAAGCATGTGAAGTTTTACAGACAGTGTATGAGGGTACAGACACGGTGAAGCAATCTAAATTGCAAAGGTTGACTAAAGAATTTGAAACCATCGTGATGGAAGAAGATGAGACCTTTGATCAATTCTATGCCAAGCTAAATGATATTGTAAATTTTGTTTTCATTTTGGGTGAGGAAATTCCAGAAAACAAGATTGTCAAGAAAATTATGAGGTCTCTACCTTCGAGGTTCGATTCTAAGGTTGTTGCTATAGAAGAAAATAAAAATCTTGATACCCTCAAGGTAAACTAGCTGGTTGGAAATCTTCAGACACTTGAAGCAAACTGTTTGGATAAAGGAAAATAAAAAAATAAATGTATTGTTTTGAAAGCCATCTCAAAATCAAGAAAGAAACCTGAAAAGAAAATTGTGCCTGATTCTGACTCTGAGACTAAAGATGATATGGCTGAAATATTTAATTGCTTCAAGAAGTATATGAAGTCAAAACAAGTCAAGTAGAAGAGCTCCAAATCTGAGAAGAAAGATTATGCGAAAGGAATCAAGTGTTTTGAGTGCTAAGGCTATAGTCACTATACTAATGAATGTGCCAACAAGAAAAAGGGTACAAAGAAAAATGCTCTCAACACAACTTGGGATGAAGAATCATTATCATCAGAAGAAAAAGATCCTGAGGATAATTCCTCAGAAAATGTGAATGGTAAGTTTATGACATTCATGGCTAAGTCTCTGTCTGACAATAATACTTATGAAGATCATAATAATGAGATGTCAGATCAAGAGAAAGATTGGAAAGAGTTGTACCATACTATATATGCTGATTGCGTCAGGATAACCAAGTATGGTAACAAGATTACTATTAAGTTCAAGGCTGCTCAAGAAGAAAATTCTGCATTGAAGATTGAATTAGAGCAAGCACTTAAAAAGATTCATCTATTGGAAAGTCAGAAAAACATTTTGGTTGAAAACTTGACTACTGATGGTAAAAAACTTGAGAAGGCTGAAAAAGAAATAGTGAATCTGAAGAAAGAGATGGTGATGATGAAAGCTGAAAATCAAGACCTGGAAGGAAGACTGAAGATCACTCTGTTTGAACTAGAAGTTAAATATGCATCTCTAAAAAAGATGAACATTGGTTCGAAGACTCTTACAAACATCTTATGTAGTCAGGAGTCTCCTTTTGACAGAAGCAGTGTCGGTTATGATCATGGTGCATCCACTTCAAATGTTAAAGGTAAAACAATTTTTGTCTCAACTAGTGTTGCACTTGCTACTCCACATACTGCACTTTCAAATAATGCGTTGAGTAGTACAAAGAAAAAGAATGTGTTGCATGTTGAACGCTTATCCAATTGTCATTATTGCGGAAAGAAAGGACACATTCGTCCCAATTGCAAGAAGCTGAATAGTCTACCTAAGACCAAGCAATAGCAGAATAATTTTTCTCCACCCAAGGCGACTCCAATTTGGGTTAGAAAATCTTATTTGCCTAAGGAGTTTACTCATACTATGCTGAAAGATCAAAATACACAAGTGTGGGTGACCAATTATAATAAGCCCTGATCAAGGAGGTCAAACTCCCACTCCCAGCACTGCTACGAGGATACATTTAGGGGGAGTTGATATTGAGGGAGAGCTACGTCATCCAAATTGACAGAAGCTACATGATGATTTTTGTTTGTCAATTATGGACAAAAAGGGGGAGGAAGGTGATAGATCGGGGGGGGGGGGGGGGGGGGGGGGGGTGGAATAAGAAGTCAGAGACAATGCAGATCTACATATGCAGATTGCCAATTTTTTTAAAAATTCAATGTATTTTGGGTTTTATTTTGAGTAGATCAAATTGTATTGTCCTAGGGAGTTTTGCCCATGAATTGTCAAAGGGGGATATTGTTAGGATTTTGTGTGTTGGCTAAATTCATGGGTTGGACAAAACTCTAGGGGTCCATTAAGTTATATTTCATATTTAGAAAAGGACTCTGAAGATAGAAGGCTGGATGAATTAGAAGAAGAAAGCTGGGAGAAAAATCACTGAAAGTTTGGTTCTACAAAATGTGGTCCGTTCGAGCGATCAGTGCATTTGCTCGAGTGAACCCCAGACATAAGCTGTTTTGCTTGACCCATCATTTGTGATCGCTCGAGCTATGGTCTGAAATTCAAATACAGTGGCATGTCCGCTCGAGCGGACTCTTTGGTCACTCGACGAACCTGAGTACAAAATTAGAAACTTGCTCAGTTTTCTCTCATGATTTGTCTCAAGTTTGTGTTGCTGATTCCTGATCATATTATAACACTTGAGGCACGAATTTAGGGCTATAAAAAGGACTTAAGGGCTATTCTAAAGACACCCTCACCTCTCAAAGTTCTGAATTAGAGATTTAATTGAGAGAATTCTTTCCTAGAGATTTATTAAGAAGTTGTACTGCCAAGTTCTTTAGAGCCAGTATCTTCTGCATCCTTTGTAGAATATTATCTTCTTGCGAGAAGATTTGAGGAGTCAAGCGCTGGATTGAGTCTATTGCAATCAATGGTGTGAAGTCGTTGAAGCGTGAAGTGACACAAGGTAACTTCAGTCCTTAGGTAGGGGATATTTGGGGAGGAAATTTGAGTTTCTTATAATTGCAAGATTCATAGTGTTTGATTAGATGCAGTTTAGATCCGTGATTTTTCACTCGGTTAGGGTTTTTCATGTAAAAATCTGGTATCCTTGTAGTGTATGCTTGTGATTTTATTTCTACTGCATATTTATTGCTTTTTGCACACTTTTGGGCTGATTTATTGAGTGGACCAATCTAGTGATCTCGTACCCTAAACTTTTAGTTATAATAAGAACACAACTCGAAAGGCCAATTTTATCAAATAGATGGCCTGATATAGGATATATGGTACCAGTACTTAAACTTATATATATCCAATCCAAACTACCGAACATAGAGGACCCAAACTGCAATTCCCTAGAGCGCACTACAATTCGGGCTGTGTGGGGTTTGGTAATCAGAGTTTTGGGTTTAATTTTCTTTTAAAAGAATACAAAATTTAGAATATGTGTATATATGTACTTTTCGACTCCTAGATGGGGCTAAAAATCTAAGCGCTTTGTGAGGCTCACTAAGATGCATGCCAATCATTGAGAGATAAAGTAATGGAAATGCCTCATTTTGGATATGATTTTAGGAAAAAAATATCTCTATCATTTATAACCGTTAAATTAGCGGCCTTAAAGTAATGATTTCTTAAGTGATACACATCACATGTGAAATTATTGGTGGAAGGCCCAAACAAATATATATATATAAAGCCTTGCCAAAGGCATTACTCAAGCGATGTGGGATGTGGGGCTTTACTTTACCAACACAGATGATATATACTTGGTAAGTTGGTTATTGAAGCACAAACACAAATTCAAACTGAACCTATACCAAAACTTTCATGCCTTACTAGCCCACTCCAAATCCCACTTTTGACCCTAGTCAGGCCATGCAAGTTAGCACTCAATGACTGCATAGCATTCCTAAAAGATTGAAAACAAAATCAATGGTAACTAATTACACAGCAGCCAAAAGGATCCTCTAAGGCAGGCTTGTTTGTTTGCATATAAAATATATATATATATATATATACATATAGGGAGGTGCTCCTATGAGAGACACTCTCACCAAGTTTATGAGAGATGGGTGGGGGCCCTCACTTTCATATTTGGGGTCCTTGCATTTAAGTTGGTGAGAGTGGATATGGAAGTGAGGGCCCCCACCCATTTCTCATAAACTTGGTGAGAGTGTCTCTCATAGGAGCACCTCCCACATATATATATATATGATTTTGTAGTCAAATGAATACAACTTAAGAATTACTAAAGCGGCAAGGGGCGAAGGATATGACGTAAGTGATTAAGGATGCAAGGCATCAATGTAGATGAGATCTTTACTTTTCTAGGACTTGAATTACTTGAATGATAGGGCCAGGTCTTTTTCTCTCGTCATCTCTCAATTCAATCCATTAAAAGGGAGGTTATTTAGTGGTTATTTTTGGATAGTGAACTTATTCATCATTTGTAACCACTTATAGAATTCATAGCTCTCAAAATACCTAGAAATTCAAGTTATATGAAACAAATGGGCCATTAGAAGAAAGGAAAATCAATGGCATTATTGTTTTTTCCTTTCTTTTTTTATTTTATTTTATTTGGCAAATGCCTTTCATCATCATGATCATGAAACTAAGAAATAATGAGGCATATTATTACAAGTAAAACTCAAAACCATAATAAATACTAGTAAGTAGTAACCACATAAACAAGCAAAATAACAACTTAAACAATGTTAACAAAAACCTTTCTCCCAGAATAGTGTGTATAACCTCAACAAGAATTCCAAGCTCAGTTCCCCTGCATTTTTTTAATAGCATTCCAAGACTTCACAACAAGAGCTTCTTGCTCTTAACTGAAAGCCCTTAATCTAAACCCCCAACATCCTCTCTACCACCCAAAACAAGCCCATCATCAAATTCTCATAATAATCAAACACAATATAATCACAAATTTATGAAAAGTTAATGACATGAATAGAAAAGAAAATTCCCATTTATAAAAATGTGTGCCCATATTTATTGAGCATGGATGCTCAGGAAGCACACGTGTGAATGCTTCCTTCTGGACCCAAGAAAGCCGTGGGGGACAAGTTGTGCTTGTGAAGCCAACATAAAATGGGTTTGGGGATATCACATCACATGAATTTGCAGCTCGGTTGGGTTTGCATATGCGAGGGCCTGTGGACCACCCCAGATGAGAGATAGTAAAGGAAGGGAAATGAGAAGAAAGGTAACTGTAAGTGCCAAAAACGACACCCACTTAATTAGGAAGAAATAGAATTTGATTACGGGAGAGACCGAACGCCCGAGACCTGAAAGGGAATGAGAGAAGTAGAGGTCAGAGGCCCTAGCTGCCGTCAGTCGAAGGCACTCCATGCCTGAGTTAGTTCTACCACTAAGCTAAGGATGAGTCGGTGAGAGAAGTAGGTTTTTGTGAGTATATGTTTGTATGTACCTTCAATCCCCATGCGTATATGTAGGTGGAAGTGGCGTCAACCTTTTTGTTGAGTGGAGGTAGGCGGGGGTAAGGTCCCATCGGGCCTTACCCTAACACTGAGTGGTAGGTGAAAATGAAACATCCCATCGGAAGTTTCCATTTCACTTAGGACTGTTGACATGATGGGGTGATAGAGTTAACTTCTTATCTCTATCACATGCCACCCTATATGTCAGGGCGCTTCCGTACTTCTCATAGGGGTGTGATGACCACTCCCATCCTTCAGTACTCTTACCGAGATCAGAAGTGGTCTTTCCGAGCTGACATTCTTACTGAACTATCGAGCTGCTGAGGCATGGATTACTGGGACCAAGACGAAAAAGCTGGTACTGTTATCGAGGTTTAGTTTAATCTCGGTATTATAGTATTTTCCCCACACAGTAACAAATGACAACACTCACCCCTGCAGAGTCTCAGGGAAGCCTTTGAAGTGGGAATAGAGTTTAAGAGATCCATAGCAGCTGTTTGATGGTGGGATGTTGGATTTTGATGTGAGAGGAAGTTGTGTGATTGTTGTATTATTATAGCTATTGTGGGACTTGAAAATCCAAGGAAAAGCGCCCTTTGGTGGCTTGGGAGAGCCATTTTCATTGAATGTTCGATTGTTCATTGACCTTGTCGAAATAAGTAACAAATGTCTGAAACCATGGGATACATACTTCTCCTGTGGGCATTAAATTCTCAGCCAGGGTTTGAGTGAGTCACTGTTTTTTACATCCAGGGTCTCACTTCAGATCCAAACCACTCACAAACCCAATCTTTCTGACCCGCGGTGGCTATTGTCTTAGACTGAGGCTTAGCTGGGTAGGGACATGAACATCAAAGGCCCTCCTTTCCTTTAGGCTAGAGTGAATGGGTTCAAGCTTCGGTGGGTGTAGGGGAAAATTGGCTATTTGGGCACTAAAAGATTATACTCAAAAATAATATTTTCTGGTGTTTTTTTTGTGCATCAAAACCCTAAATGTGAATAAAAGTAGATTACAATGATCTATAACGTGATGAGGTTATCTTAAGATTTATGATGCAGTTAAATTAATAACCTTTGTTTTTACTTTATAAATAGTCAAGTTATATTCAAAGAAAAATAAGGCAGTGAATTCAATAAAATGTAATATTTAAGAGGGTGTTTGAAAATCATATATTTCTAAAAATTTTATTATATTATTTCCTTGATTAGAATATAACTACATACCTAAAAATTAAGTGTTTGGGTAACTTAGAAGGTACCCTACAATATTTGACTTTCTTAAAGAAACCTTCATTTTAAAACATTCTAGTACATGCCATAAAACAATCTTTTGTTGATAAAACTAACCAAAACAAGGGTTAAGAGCTTTTGCAAATCTGAGTGGAAGTTTATGAGCAACTACTACCAAGGTGGCCCACTACAATTTTAACATTAATGGTTTTATTATAATTTTTAGCAATGATGGTTTATATACGAGTTTTACAGCTGTGACTCTCAAATGTCAATATTAGATAGGCCCTTTGCTGTTTATAAATGTTATGTGGGTCCTATAGCCGTGTCATAATTACACAATTCCTTCGTTGATTACTAATATTAGGTGAATCATACAAACGTCACATTAGGTAACTTCCTCCATAATTACCAAATATTAAGTGGATCCCTATTACCAACATTAGATGGGTTCATCCTAATTACCAATATTGGATTGTGTGAGTAATTATTAGTTTGCCATCATTAAATGAGTCTCATTGTTTAATGTCCCCTCCTGATTACTACAATTAGATTGGTTAATATAACTATTCACATCAAATGGGTCCCACATTGACTTCTCATAAATGAATTCTTTAATGATGCCTAACACTCGATGAGGCCCTTTTCTACAATCACCATTGGATGTATTACATTGTGGTTAATGTGGATCCACATTAATTAAACAACATTGCTCGTGTTTTTTTAACATTTCGTCCAATGATTTTCTAATTAAAAGGACTCTACCATGGTTACCTATATTAAATCACACTAGTGTTTCTACTAGTTAGTATGTTCCCCTTCGTTCATTCATCTCTACTTCTCCATTTATTACTTGTTTCGGTGCATTACATAGTAAAGATTTTATAAATTGCGAAGTGCTTTAAAGGTATAATGAAATTTGCAGAAGTTGCCAAACACAAGAAGTGACACAATATTATAATATGACACTGTTTTATTATGTGATAATGAAATTTTATAATATTCAAATTGGTAATATTATGTTATGTATTTATCAAAACACCTACTATACATAATGGACAACCACAAAAGACACCTCCTAGGACAACAAGGCTCGACTCTCACTTGTAGTCCCCTTAATATTTCTTTCCATAACTTGATTGATAGCTAGATCTTGTACACCTTCTAAGCCCTCATCTCCCATTCTACATAACCACCATCTCCCCTTGCTCCTCCTCCTCCTATATCCCTCCCCACTAGAGGCATAAAATAGAGCCACAAACAACACCATGAGAAGGAGGAGGAGCGCCAATAGTCCGATTTTCCATATCCTCCCTAATCCACCTCCTCCTTCTCCCTTCTCTTCCTCCTCTTTCTTCTTCCTAGCCTCCTCCTCTTTTTTTTTTCTAGCTTCTTCTTCCTCCTCCTTTTTCTTTTGTGCGGCCTCTTCTTCCTCCTCTTTTTTCTTCCTAGCCTCCTCTTCTTCCTTCTTTTCCTCCTCTTCTTGTCTCTTCTTAGCTTCCTCTTCCTCCTTCCTTCTTCTTTCCTCCTCTTCTTGTCTCTTCTTAGCTTCCTCTTCCTCCTTCCTTTTTCTTTCCTCCTCTTCTTGTCTCTTCTTAGCTTCCTCCTCCTCCTTCCTTTTTCTTTCCTCCTCTTCTTGTCTCGTCTTAGCTTCCTCCTCCTCCTTCCTTTTTCTTTCCTCCTCTTCTTGTCTCTTCTTAGCTTCCTCTTCCTCCTTCCTTTTTCTTTCCTCCTCTTCTTGTCTCTTCTTAGCTTCCTCCTCCTTCCTTTTTCTTTCCTCCTCTTCTTGTCTCTTCTTAGCTTCCTCCTCCTTCCTTTTTCTTTCCTCCTCTTCTTGTCTCTTCTTAGCTTCCTCTTCCTCCTTCCTTTTTCTTTCCTCCTCTTCTTGTCTCTCCTTAGCTTCCTCCTCTTCCTTCCTTTTCCTTTCTTCCTCTTCCTTCCTTTTCTTTTCCTCTTCCTTTTTCCTTTCCTCCTCCTTCCTTTTCCTTTCTTCTTCCTCCTTCCTTTTCCTTTCCTCCTCTTCTCTCTTCCTAGCTTCCTCCTCCTCCTTCCTTTTCTTTTCTTCCTCTTCCCTCTTTCGCTCCTCCTCCTCTTTTCTCTTCTTAGCCTCCTCTTCCTCCTTTTGCTTCTCAATCTCCGCTACCAGTTTCTCCTCTTCTTCTTCAGCACAAAAGGCACACGCAGATATAGTCGCCTCTCTACGAGCAGATAGCAGTTGTCTTATGGTGGTGCTGGGAACATTGAAGGACATGGCCAATATATCTGCATTGATATTTCTGAGGACTGATTTCTTCCCTGCTAGGAACTGGGCCGGGTTTTCTCTTTCCATTTTGGTGAACCCCATCAAGACAAGTGAGTCGCTATTGAAAGAGAGCTGAGCCATGGGGTGGAAAGGTGGTACTGTAAATACATCACCTTCCCTGACTTTGAACCTTGTGTTCTTGCAGTCTGGTGCATTACTTGAGCAAAGCAACTGTACCATTCCTTGCCCATGAGTTACAATGACAATCTCTGTGGCTTTTGGATTCCAATGCGGCCCCATCATTGACCCCTTCCAAGATCACAATTGAGGCAAATATCATTAGTTGCTAATAATAAAATATGCCATGTGTGCTACTTTAACATTGCTACTAGATTAGAGTTAGGGTGGAAAGTCCTCACTGGCCAACTTGACCTGAAACTTGGGTAATTTTGGGTTTGGATTTACATTCCCAACTCTATGGACTAATAGGTCAGTTTATGTTGGCGCCATATGTGCCATTCGCTATTCAAACCTGACACAACCCAACTTATTGTACTTTAACCTGCCAACCGGACATTTGAATTTAGGGCCCCAGTGCCATTTCTAACATTGATTAATGGGTTGGGACTGAAAATGATCCGATGCTGCAGTTTGTACGGTGGCAACAACTACTCTACTTAATTTAAATTGTGCGAGCCCACCTTTGTTTGAACAAATTTGCTCATATCATACCCACCACTCCGTATACAAAAGGACCCAAACTCCACTATGAATAGAGTACCATACAAAGCAGGATGGGTGATACGTAGAAAATATAACCATGTATTCAACATGCCCAACAATTGGTGGGATATTACTCCTATTGAAGCGAAAATTGGGCCAGCATCTATCTTAGAGAATCATGTGATGTGAACAAATTCGATCAATTAATAATGGACCCCACACATGTTAAATCAGGTTGACTGTTATCAACACAATGTTGACAGTAGCACTCGATCATTTCTCTTTGACATATTGGCTGCATTGAGACGTACAAACGAATTAAATCCAACCCAAGATGAGTAAGTCAGGATCTGCACCATGGCCCACTGATACCTCTAGTTAGCCAAGTACGCCTCTTAAGAAGTGCTCACATGGTCATATACCCAATGCTTTGGCAATTATTTGTTCTACCATACATACACCACCCAAAGCACACTAGATGAACATTGGCCAGATGGGTCCAGCCCACTTGCAATGCTTATGCAATGATATAATGATAAAAAGTAATGTCGATAAACACTGATCTAATGATGAGATAGCTGATCATTCGACAATGACACAAAGTTGGCGATTTGCTGAATGTAAAGTGATCTACTGTTGGTACAAAAACCTATTTTGTAAACCATACTCTTGTGATTAATATAACCATAAATGATCTTGCTCCACACAATCACAATGGTGCAATCAGAAGCTAACACCTGATTTAACATGTGTGAGGCCACCTTCGTTTGATTCAACTTGCATATACAACATGCCTCTCTATGGAATTTGCCCAAATCCCCACTTCAATTAGAGTGATATGCACTATTTAAATCAAATGTAAAATGCAAAATTATCTTTTCTACGCATGATCAATCTAAGAGCATATGACACTCCATTTAGAGCACAATTTTGGTCACTCCTATATCAAGGGGTCAGTACTCCTATATCAAGGGGTCAGTGTGACTAAGAGCAATTTTGATCATACAAAAGTGGGCTACACACAAGTTAAATCAAGTGCACTACTTTCTTTCCTACCATATACCATATGATGGTAACCTGGGATTATAACTCTCTCAGGATAAAGAGAGCCAAAAATTCTAAATCACCAAAATGGGTACATTAGAGCCATTAACACAGTGAAATGAATGGTTTGAAAGCATGTTCTCATGAGTAAGCTGATGAAGCTTAAGAGGAAGCTACTACTAACCTTATTCAAGTGCACCATAAATACCCCAATGTTCGAGCCTTTCAGTGCATTTAGATTTCTGTAGTTCACAGCCAAGCTCCATCCATTTGAACTCTCGAAGTCTTTATTTCTTCTGAAAATGTTCAAGGCCCTCTTACTATCGCGAAGGACTTGCGAGTCATCAATATCTGAGAAGGCTTCAATTCTCTCTGCCTTCCAACTCAAGTAATCATCAGTTCTACTTTTGGCTGTCATGTGCACTATTGATGGAGGTTTCTCCGCGTTTGTGATCGCCTCTATTACATCTTCAGAGACCTTTCAATTACAAATAAAGAAAAAAAAGGACCCATGACTGTCAATAACCTTGATTTGCACTTGCAGGCCTATTTTCCACTAATCGACAAATTACAACTTACTCTGCCATAGAAGGATGAAAATTTTCTTAGACGTAACTTTCCTAGGATTATGATTAATACTTTTACAAGAAAAATGATTCATTTAAATTAGGACCTGCACCCTAAGCTTAATAGAAAGTAGGTAATATTTTAGGGTCTTTTCTTCTATTGAGTTCAAAATAAGGGCTTTGACTGCTATGAAGGTCTTTTTTTTTTTTTCTGAGATCGTTTAATCAATAGAGTTGGTTATATGTGACATGTATTTATTTATACGTCTAAAACAAACATAGGTGGTTAGTGATTAAATTCTCTCGTACAAAAGGCTTTTTCTTATTTTAAATTCGCCTTCATCAACTCAATCCCATAATGGAAGTATGCCTTACCATTGAAGCAAAAGCTATATTTAATATAGTGAAACATGTAATTTTCGTCTTTTAATTCACTCTTCCTCTTGGAAGCTTTTCACATGCTAGCAGACCGCATACTGTGCCAATGCAGTCTAGATCATGGGGCCCCCCATTGGATGCATTTCTATCATTAGCGATAAGGGTAATGAAACAAATCAACCCCATCAGAGTATCCTAATCCTTGATTTAACAGACATAAACTTAATGATCTTTTAACCATAGATTTATTTTTACAGATTCAATCAAATGGTGATTAAAAGTTGATGGGAATTAAATTGGATATGGTGCCGGATTGCGGCGTGATACAGAATATAAAAGTAGCTTCACTGATCAAAGGTGGGCCCAAGATAGTCCCATAGAGCTGGACTGTACATGCGATCCAATTGTAGGAGAAAACTCTTCCATCAGCTATTGATCAGCTCTGTTTGGATCTTTGGAAGTCAAATTACACACAAGTCTAAGCACAATTCTTGTGTTCGGATAAGCTAACATTAATATACTATTCTTTCATTCTGCAGAACAACCAATATGAGTAATGCACAAATAATTATAAAGATAACATGCAAGGATCCATAAGAGGCCTTTGCTTTCAATCCAAAAAAGGGGTCCTTTGCTTTGTTTTCACTCATACATTTTTCATGATTTTTTTTAACATTATAAATAAGAAACTGAGCTGACTCATTGAGTTGACTCTGGGTCAGGAATGAGGACTAATTACGTTTTGCAAAAAAGTTCTCTTACGTTCATATTTAAGAAATTAATTAAGCTACCATTTGGACTAGTCCTTACCTTGAAGGTCATTTGTAGCACTTTCTTATCAAATCCTAAAACCAAGTCACTGAGATTTGAATAGACCCCAGGAAAGTTCTCCTGCAGATAGACACCAACAGCTATCATTCATTAAAAAATAACACTGTAGCATTACCAAACAGTTGTACACCCTCACTGCAATTAAATTGTGAATTCACTCTAATGAAATTGTTGCTTCTCATAGATCCATAGAAGCTCAAAGAAAAAAAGCAATAAAAAAAAAAGAGAAAAGGAATTTTCCTTTTAACAGTAACATGATTTGAACCTGCAACCTTGTGGTTGCAACTCTAAGCACCTTCCGACTGTGCTACGGACTCTGATGAAAAAGGACATATTTCAAGAAATTCAAGTAATCAGTTAAGAGACGGAGAGAGTTGGAACCTGTGAATTTTCACCTATTTCTCCAGTCCTGAATAATGCATAAATCCTGAGCTTATCAAGTGGAGTCTCAGCATCGCTTTGCACATAAAAGATTGAACCCGATTCAAGTCTATAGATGTCGCCCCGCTCTATGTCCATTCGATACATGTCCCTATCATCGACCCATCCAATCCGTCCACTTCCTGTTTTAGTTACAAATATCATTATCAAAAAAATTATTCCCAGAAAAATAACATGATAATTTTCAGATTTTGGGGGGTTTTGGGGGAAATTATCAAGAAAAGCACACCACATAAAATAAATCCGAATTTAAATGAAAATATAACATAAATAAAATATACTATTAAGAGTAGTTTTTACATGTAAATGTAAATACTCACACACCCACACTACCCAAGCCTCTGACCAAGAGAGCTATAATCATGAATCAATCTTTTATTTGTTTATTTATTTATTAATGTTTTTTGTTGAGTGGGAGATGCCTCTCCACCAAGCTACCCCTAGATTGGGACATGCTTTATTGTTTTTAATTAATATATTGAAAACATAACAACTTTATTGAAAAATTAACATTCTGTAATAATTTGGACAGGATCACAATATTTTCAAAATACCAGATATTTGCAATGTAGCTTCCTCTGGCATCCATGAAAAATCCATAAATTTCCATTTTTGTAGAAACTTGTATTATCAAAATTCCATCATCAATGATAGAACCCAAGTTAACACAGGGTTAACCATTACTTATATATAGATGCCATGAAATAAAAAGATATTTGAGGATATTGACGAAATGGGGTTCAAAATATTTTAATCATTTGCATAGGGTATGAAATAATAATAAGAGAAAAAAGAACTGCTCAACAACTTCCCCCTCTTACCCTATGTTTGGGAAGGGGGAGGGGAGGGGAGAGAAAATTTGAGGAGGAAGGAAAATGGAGGCGAAGGGAGGGAAAATTAATTTTACCTCCTCTTGTTTGGATAGTAAAAAAGTAGGCGAAAGAAAAGTGAAAAAATAGGGTTTTGTTTGTTTGTGAGGTAGAGAGAAAATTATCAATTTACTCTTACTTTGCAAAAAAGTGAAAAAGTGATAAGGGCATTTTAGTAAAATTTCCTTCCCTCCCCTCTTTCCCTCGTACTTTTCCCCCATTTTTTAGGGATAAATTTTAAGGTGGGCCAACAAGAATTTTACCCTCGTTTTCCTTTCCCCCACTTTCCCTACCTCCTTCGCAAACACCATCAATTTCCACTTTCCCTCCATTTCTCCCTCTTTTTTTTCTTCACCCCCCCTTTTCCCTCCTTCCCAAACAGAGGGTTAGTGGTGTAGACTGTATGGCACAACCATTTGAAACTCGGTCAAGGCGAGTGGTATTGCATCATGTTTAAGATTTGGACCATCGTCAATATCAATTTTCTACAGGTAGAGGATAAACAATCTGAAAGCAATTGAAAGATAAAGGTTTTCAACTTTATATTTTCTTGATATTTTGCAAATGGGTTGGGTCCAAGCTAACTTCAGCAAATGGGAAAGATTTAAGCCACATGATAGGCCCAATAACCGAATGGACTGGACCTACACAAAAAGGCACTGGCCTTGCTCACCCACACTGCTCTTGACATTCTCTCTCATCACAGGATTTCAGTGAAACACTCACCATCACTAGCACAAAGAGGAAAGTGCATCCAATAAAGTTCACAGAGATTGGAAATAGGAACCATAAAATAATTGAAGTGGTTGGAAATGAACGAAATCATCAAATGAAATATTGAAATTCCAAGATTTTCACTTAAATTCATGACTCTGATCCTTTCTTGTGAATCACATTAGAAACTCCAAACAGGTGAAAATCCTTGATTTTTCACACCTACCAACCTCTAAACTGAGTGAAGGAAATAGATGCAGCAACCTCATTTTGATTCTTTGAAATATCAATTCGACTCGGCTGAGTCGACCCGGTTCGATAAGTGACCGAGTTTTATTGCTCGGAGAGGTCTACCGAGACTCGTCCGAGTCACTTGGCTCGGGGACCTTCTACTTCTATCCGAGTTTCCGAGTTTCTAAACTTTGGCAACCAGCCCAACAGCCCAAAGGCAGAAAAATCTGGAAACTAACTATTTCCATGGATTTCAACATGTTTTCACCACCCACCCAAAACACCAGATTTCTGAAAACATACCTGTGTCCACATAGAAGACCATGTCTGCTTGGAGAAGAACCGGAAGGAAGAGAGAATTGGGTTCCATGGTGATGAACTGAAGGTGGTAGGGCCCTCCATGACCATCGACATCAACGGCTGAGATCTCACCAAAGTCAGTAGAGGCAAAGGTTCTCCTTTGCTCTTTAGTGATCAACGTGTGGAGATTGAAGCCATCATCAGACTTCAATGCTATAGCAATCGAAGGGTCCCAAACAAGGAACAGGATAAGGAGACATGCACAGAGAGATGGGCCTTTCCTCAGCATCTCTGCATACATAGTAGAAGGTTTCTTTTGCTTTCTCTTCGGAAGTGGTTGGGCCATAAGAAAGGTTTTGATTTATACCAACAGATCCGCCACTATTTAGCATCCCATCCCAACCTACCCACACTAGCCACACATGACAGCATCTTTAATCTTATCAATTGAGTTCCTCTTCATTAAGTATCACAATTCACAAGTGGCAAGTTAAAATTAGATCAGTATAATGGTCTAACCATCTGTTCTAAAGCCATAAAATTATTAATAGAGAAGACAACTTTCATTCTAACCATTCATTTGTTGTCCTTCTAAGGATACATAGCAGCATATGTTGCATTTGGTTTTCTGAAGTTCGTGGTCCTCTTTTCCTCCAATAAGATTAGTAGGCCCCACAAATATGCCACATATCATTTGTATGCAACTAGTTGTGTATCAAAGATTCAAATTTTCTTTACAAAATAATATATGAATTTGTGTGTAGCCCACCTAGATGGATGTTTAGAGCAGTTTAAGTCCTCCGTCGCTCACTAAACAAGTGAAACTCTACAGAAAAATCTATTGAAAATGTAAATGGCTAAAAAATAATATACTCTAAGATGATACGTAAATAAATCTTAATTTAATAGGAATTGGTCTCACAATAAAATTGATTAATACCAGTCTAATCTAATTTACTATTGAAGTACAATTTAGTCACATTCCCTACATAAAAAGTGCATATACATTTTGAGTGGTGTAAACTCTCAATATATGAACTCTATTTTGGAGTTGGACTTCTCATTAATTCATTTTTCGTGTAGAGCATATATAAGATGCTCTTGTCAGTATTCAAGGAGACTAAAAAAGGACGTAACATGCTTAAAATGTGGATCAGCTATTGTCCAAATAACAGTCTAATCAGATGATGCAATTAGCCATTTTCTATGGAATACTCTGATCCTTGTCAAATTCAGACTAATGCAAATTCTCGTAAGCAAAGCATATGCATTACACCAACATATTTATGGTTGAGTGGTGCTGGTGCGAAGGTATCACTTTTAGCCAGTAGGACAACTTAAGAGGGAAAAAAAAAGCATTTGCGGTGGTTTTGATTGATCGTGGGTGGGTCCCATAGTAAGGAATAAAAATGAGTTCACTGTATTAAAAGTAAATTCATTATGTATTTGAGAGCTTTACACCATGAAAGATTGCTCCTCCCCTTGTCTATGCAACAGTAGAAACTAGCTGAACAAAAAGTAAAAAGGTTGCCAGGCTCCTACAATGACGATAAAGATGCCCCAGCCACCACTGTCCAACCACGTTTTCAAAATTGAGGTCCCCACGCGTTTTTTTATCACCAAGAAAGATGGGAATTCATTCAAGAAAGAGAACAAGATTACAAAAGAGCCAGGACCACCTGACATACCAGACTGTAAACGAGCCAAATGACAACAAAACCATTTTCTGAGATACAGAAACCCATGTCCCATACAAAAACAGAAGCAAACCTATCCTTCCAACCGTGTATTGATCACCACCTAATAGGTAAGACTCTGAGTTACAATCCACTGTCTCTGGATTTCCATTTTGAATAGGGGAATGTGGAATGTTCCTGATTTTTTTTGTCAAGCTTGCAGATCGAATAGATCTTGGCCGCTGGGTTCTTTCTTCGGGCCATCTTGTACGAACTTATAGCAGCCTGTCATGACGATGATTTGACTTTTGGGGCGGGGTTTCATATAGGTTTTAAAAGAGCGTGCAGTTTGGCAGGTGCGACCGTACCCACATGGGTTAACACATGCAAGAAAAGGTAAGTCAAGTTAAAACAAAAACTTGAGCAAACTTAAACTTGGGCTCACCTTGTAAAACTACGGTCGTTTGTATGCTACTGGAGCTATTCTACCGTGATATTTGAAAGAGGTATTGACATATTTGTCCCCATCAAATCAAGATGTTCCAATTTCATAACTAAAATTTAGATAATGTCATTAGATTTTTTTTACTTTTGTCGACCATTTTTTTTTTTTTTTTTTTTTTTACTTTTTTTGAATTCCATGATATCATGGCTTTTATGTAGCATCGTAGAGAGATTTTTTTCCAAATGATAAAACCTGAGAAATGATGATCAGATGTGTATTTATTTTTCACAAAATGTCAGTTTTTGTATTCTATTAAAAAAATTTTGTTCACTAATTGCAAAAATATATGATATAGAAATTGATAAATCCCCTGATATCATGAGATATGGTGAAAAAAAATTTTAAAAATAGTATTGACCATAGTCAAATGACTCTGGTGACATTATGTAAATTTGAGTAATGAAATTGAGAAAATAAAATCTCAGGTAAGCCAATATGTCAAAACCCATATTTGAAAACCCACAACTCGCAAGTATTCATCAGAGACAATAATTTTCTAAAAATGATATATGGGATAATACTTTGTTTGAAGAGCATTAGTAATGGATAAATCTTGTAACCCAACCCATTGTTAGAGGAGTAGCAGTATGGCACAGATTTGAACCTTTTTGTTACCAAGCAGAATTTCATTTAGAAAAGAGAGAAAGAACCATAATCACAAACGCTGTGCAAGTTACAAAAGCCAATTTCATTAAGAAAAGAAAGAGAAACCATTATTGAACCTTAATGATAACTTTTGTTGTTTTTGGTAGAAACCTTAATGATAACTTATAAGGAAAGAAAAGACTCACACTGATAGGAAGCAACCCTAGTATGAAATCACCAATAGTGCAGTGGCTAAGCGTTAGAATATTTACTAAAAAGAATTACAATAAAAGGGTAGCACCACTAGTAAAAAGAGGTTGGACGACTTAGAGCTTTCCTTATATAATCTTATGCATTATTTATTACCCGCGTTATATATTATATTTATTAACTATGTTATTTATATAGATAATTTAAGGTGGGGCCAACTTTTATTTGAATAAAATTTATATATGTCTTATTGATAATTAAAAATTTTAAAATTAATTTTTATTAAATAGACCCCACTGCTGAGATTTCATGTCAAAGATTGATCCGAAATCTTGGAAAAAAAGGACCAGAAACCTTCTCCTTTTGTCTCCTCTGCACCCATGCGACTCACATGGCTTGTATTGGGTATAGACTGGTGTATCCATCAGCATCAACGAAAGAAAGTATTGCCATTTCTGCGCCACAAAGATTGTACAACAATAGAGCATTAATTGACTACCATCATCCCAACAAAAAAAAATTAAAATGACTACCATCTCAATAGTTGAAGATCATTCATTTATAGTGGACAAATATCTACTCCGGTTGTCTCATTCGCAGTTCGTGAAGAAGAGGGTGGTACCAATCTCTGAACCCTTACTTGGTTTATGTACTCCTAATCAACCAACTAGTGAGGCACAAAAAAGATTGTCTCGTTGGCAGTTCGGTAGTAGTGAGAAAAATGAAAGTCCATGGCAGAGCGGGCCCATATGCTGAAAATCTAAACAGCACAAAATGCATGCATGTCTCTTTTGCGAGGTGTGTTCATAACATCAGGGGTAGCTCAATTGGCCTACGACTACGGTTTGCATCCGAAGTTGTAGGTTGTAAATTGTACTACCATATTAGGACTACATGGGAGTTTATCTGATTTTCCTCTGAGCTGGAGGGGTTAGTCCTGCCCCAAAAATTGGGAACCCTCTTATAAATAAATAAATTAAAAAAAAAAAAAGTTGTGTTCATATTTTAATACGAAAGACATTGGTCTCACTATAAGGTGCATGAAACACACTACTTTATCAGAGTGTTTCGTGTATGCTCTGCCAACTTCTATCACAGCGGTTGACGCCGATGTAAAATTTCACTTTTTGTTGTACTAGGAGCATGACCCACCAAGAGGAATCACTCAATTCTTGCAGGACTCTCTCTCCCATGATCCTACATGATCCTACGAAAGAATTTAGTTCCTCAAAGGCTTTAAGCAAGAGAAGTCCTGAGTTTGAGTTGAGGAGTTGGGAACTCTACAATGGGGCCCACCCATTGAGATTTGAACCTCAGGCGATAAAAGAACCTTAATTTACATGGAGTATCCTAGAGTTTTATGTGAATTTGTTTCACCATTAGATTGATTGTCTGATGAAAAACATGACTAATACAATTTTATGCATATTCACTCTGACGTTTTTCATAAAATAATCTATCCAATGGTGGAAAAACTCATACTGATGTAAGACTTTAATTGAGACACCCTGTATGATTAGATGGGGTTTATTTTGAATGGTTCAGATTTTAATAGGCAGGCCCAAGACCCATTGTAGATTGGGACACCCTTTGGCGATGGTCCGGATGTGTGCTAGATCTCAACAGAGGAACTTCTCCTTCTCATATATACATATAAAATATAAATGGATCTCAATAAAAGAATCCAAGCACAAGCTGGTGGACCTACGCGGAACACATGGTTTAAAATCGAGGTTCGCGGTCATTGCGTCGGGTTCGCGGTCATCACGGCCCATCTCGAAGCAAATTTTTATTTGACCCCCAAAAAATCCAAAAAATATCCAAAAAATCCAGAATATTATAAAATGATAGAAACTAATGTTTTTTTTTTTCCATTAGTGCACAGTTTAAAGAAAAATAATGGTCCCCTCAAGTTATAACATCCTGTATCATTACTGTATCGATGTATATACTAAAATAAACTGAAATATCATAAATTTGACATACTGCAACCATAATTTTGGGCAAACTAATAGTGTTAAACATTTAAAGTCTACACTTTAAATCATAAAATTCACACTTTTTTGTTTCAAAAGTGTAGATCTATTGTAAACTAACACATTATAAATGCATTTGAACACTAATTTGAAAAAATATAAATGATATCAAGAAAAGCCCCAAATTTTGAAAATAAAAAAATCTAGATCTACACCTCAAAACACTAGATCTAGAGAAAAACTAGTAAGTAACATCAAATCTAACTAAATATAAAGCATTTGGTTCATGTATTAAACAATCTAAAAAAAAAAAAACCTAAAATAATTCGGATTTAAATAATGAAAAAATAAAAAATATTCCAAAAAGTTCTAAAGCTTGAAATGTTTTGCTTCAAAAGTATAGATCTAACACACCTCAAACATCTCTAAGTTATTTTGATATTGAATCGTGAAAAGAACTCCAAAAAAAAAAAAAAAAAAAGCTTATCAAAGAGGTCCCTTGAGTCTGATTAGATTTCCCCACATCCAAATCCACCCAAAAGTAGCTTAGATCTAAAGTTTTAGGTGCTCCTCCATGCCTTAGAAGTTGTAGCATGCTTTAGGAAGCTCTCAAGGATGAAACAGAATGAAAGAAGTGAAAGAAAACCAGAAGAGGTGTTTTAAAAAAAAAAATTCGTTAGGCATCATAACGGCCATTATTTTCAAAATAACGGCCGTTATGATCCGTTATTTTGGTGATATTTCCCTCCATTATACATCGCGGCCGTTATATTCAATATAATGTAACGGTATCGGCCGCGATTTTGAACCTTGTGTGGAAGTCCAGTCCGCCTAAATAGATCAAGATTCGGGCTAGACCCAGACCATGTTTCAGATCCATTGGTAGCCTTATTTAGTGCTTCACATTAGAAGAACAGTGGGAAAGGGTTCCTCACTTGTTGCTCTTTTTCCGTTTTGTTTTTCAAAAAAAAAGGTAGGAGATTTCATTCAACAATAAAACCAAAATACAATAAAAAAAAGAAGAGAATAAAATAAAAATTATCCGCTTTACCCGGGCAATGTATCAAGCAGACCCACCAAAAGGAACACAAAACCCCAATTAAAAGAGAGGAGAGCCTGACCCCAGTGGTAAAGTGCAGCAGTTCTCACCTGGCTGCCCACGATTCAAACCTTGGCATGCCAACTTTCTTCATCTGAGGGCCCCTTACCTCACCCAAGGGCTCTCCCATCGGCCTGGGTTCGATGGGTCCCCAATCCCTTAGCTGGGGTACTAAGAAATTAAAAAAGGCCACTTAAAATAGAACATGGGTCTATCATTACTCATTGTTTCAGATTTGATGACTACCTAATGGCTTACATGATGCTCCTGCTGTAGGCTGGTGGCAGGTTGCCATTGAAGACCAACGTCAACAGAAAAAATCCCCAAGAATACCTTTCCTTCATTCTGCTGCCCCATCAATTTATACCATTTACCATGTGTAGTGTCTTGTCTGTTTCTGCTCCCTTTCCCCTTATACTTAAATAGTAGTGTACACAATGATTCAACATCCAAGAAATGGTTTTAACAAGAAAAAAAAAAAAAAAAACACATTCAAGGGAGTGTGCGTATCATATTTAGCATTGTGCATCCATGCTCATCTCTTGTGCCTTAAGGGCACATTTGTATAGCTTGTTTGCTGTAGATTAGGATTAAAAAATAGCTAGCACTCTAAAAGAAAATCCACGTACTCAAGAAGCAGAGAGGTTATGTGTTTAACATCTACCTTCATTGGTTACATCCCATAGTCTTACCCTGTGCATGTGGATAAGAGGGTTTGCATGTGCCCTATAAATTAGTTCTCAACTATCTAGAATCGAGTGTCCATCGGGCTCAGGGTCAAAGGCTTCTAGGCCAGGCTGGCCGTGAGATACCCTGGGTTTTAAAAATAATAATAAAATCCACATATGGTGGCGTTGTTTTTCCTTGCTGAAAAGCGCAAAAATGGGCTAAGTTTTCTATTATTTATTGGAAAAAATCCGGGGGTGGGGGGTAGTAATTTTGTTGAATATATACAAACGTGCCCTAAAGAAGTATATGTGGAATATATACAGACGTGCCCTAAAGAAGTACTCTTGGAGAAAGAAAAGGTAACTCTTGTAGTATTTTACGTAGAAGTGAGGAGAGGAACGGAGAACACCTTGTGTATTGGGTTCTACTAAACTTAATTACATCCACCAAATATATAATTACAAAGTAAACCCTAAACAAGATCGTCCTAACTGAAATAGGAAACACAAATTATAACCAAATTAAGAAACAATATCCAATCATACCGAGCGTTAATGACCCAATCCCTCCTGTGAGTGTACTGAGTCAACGATGACTTCAATATTTTCTAGACGGATCCCACTTGCTATAATCCATGCACCCATATAGGTGAGAACTACTAGATAGATATTCTATTTATCAGCCCATTATGTAAAACCCGCTATATCTAACACATCCACTTAACCAAGCATCCATGTGAAACCCAATAAATTAAATATCTCAAACCATAGTGTTGTTATGTGGATCTCACTTGCTCCAACCCAAGCATCTATTTAGGTCAATTGGCATTCATACATTTAAGTGGAACCTACTAGATGTGGATCTCAAAAGCTTGACCAAGTTGGTCTGATTTTTCTTTTTCTTTTGCTCTGGTACATATTGACACACCCACATAAACACCCTACTTAAGTTCCTCACCATTAGCATTACAATCAATGATTATTCTTTAATTGCTTTTTTGTGGAGGGTACCCTATCTCGTAATAAAAGAAGAATAAAGAGCCCACCTTCACAACCAACTATCTCTCTTTGTCCCTCTAAGACGATCGCATTATCATCTTCTAGGTACCTTTTCCCTAGGAAGGATGATGGATTTTTTACAGCTGAGTTGAGGTAGCTAAAAGAAGTCAATTTATTGTTTTCATAATTAAGATTAAAGTTTCCTAAATTATCAAATACGTCAATTGTATGAAACTTACTTAGTTATGAATTGATAAAACTTGAAATTTAAGTTTCTTTTTAAAGGGGAAGCCTAACCTTATAATGCTTAATGTATAAATAAAGTAGGGCCATTTATAGTTGTGGTTTACCACCCAAAATAGCCATGCATCATAAATTTTCCTACATTTTTCAAGAGGATGAGAACTTTCAAATTTTATTTTGAGACTAATTATTTTGCGTCTCCTCTAGTTGGTTGTAGCACTATGGTGAGCGGACTTTAGTAGCAAGTGCGTGTGGGAGCATAAGTATTCACCAAAGCAAAAGGGGAAAATTTTCTCTTCAAAAAATATTTATTTGATTGAGAAATATTCTCCTACGAGCTGGATCATATGCAATCAAGCTCTATGGGGCCCACTTGGGCCTACCTTTGATCAGCATAGACCCTTTCACACTCTCATCCGCTCCCCCGCCCCCTTGCATGAGGGCCATTTTCATTTCGTCAAATCTTCATTCATTGTTGGACTTAATATCAAGTAAATATATGTTTAAAAGACCACAAAACATGAATGCTATTAAACCAAGGATGGCTAGGATGATATAACGGAGCTAATTTCTTGTTTTGTTGACCCTAGGCCAGTTTGGCAACTTTACTAATAGAGTCAAGTGAAGTAAAGTTGATTTTGAAGAAAGAATAAAATATAAGTGGGTTATGATGGTGTTTTATTTTTAGTTGTTTATTATGGAATCTTCTTTTTTTTTGTATAGGAAAGTGAAGTTTTTTTTTTTTTTTTTAGTGGAAAAAGGTGGTTGCTTTTTTACTTTAAAAAAAAAAAAGATGGAGGGAGTTTTGAATTTAAGTGCTTTTGATGTGACATTTTATCTGAAAATATGAGGCTTTACTTGACTTTTACTGTGTTAGTAAAGTGCCAAACTAGCGCAGGAGACCTTTCCATGTATTTTATCCCCACTACTTAGATGTCATCTAAGTGGGCCCCGTGACCTGGACTGCATGTATGCAATCTGTAGACTGCAATTTACTCATAGGGACATATTGTATTTTGACAAAGACGGTTTTCTTTTATTATAATGTTAGCTATTGCCAACATGGTGTATTGAACTACTTGTCTTTCTCCATCGCCTTCGAAAATTAGTCAGAGCTCTACCACATGTTCAATTTCCCAATGGAATAATAAAGTTTCTAGTCAATTAAGAAAAATATTCAAAATCATCACAAGAAACCATAATTAAAAGTCCATGAACTTTTCTTAGTCATCCAAGAAGCAAAATCGAAATCCAGAGTAATGAGTCAATCAAGAAAGAACTTCATCACGATTTATCCAATATTCAAATCCAAAATAGAATTATTTGACCGATGACATCAGATCAAATCTGAAGATTTTGTGGAAATTAGGATTGCATCTTCAAAGAAGAAAGGGTGGAGATGATCTGTCTGAGATGTCACTTAATTAATTGAGAAGAAGGAAGATTAGAGATAGTGGAGAAGATTATATTTTAGGGACATATATATTAGGAATTCACCTCTCTCACCAATATTTTATGGGCTGGAGTAGATAAGAGTAGGAAGAGATGGATGGAGAGATTGTTCTGAGCTTGAAATAAGGGAGAGATTTGAGTGAGAAGATATAAAAGGAAACATGTAAGAGAGATTTTAGGGGAAGATTAATAAGAGTTTCTCGATAAATACCTTTTATTGTGGTATGTGTTTTAGCATTTTTGGTAACAATAAAAATTGAAATTGAAATTGATTTGAGATCTAATTTCTCAAATTAATTTGAGATTGGAGTTCAATTTTGCAATCGATTAGCAAATTGGAACTCAATTTTGAAATCGAATCCTACGTCTATAATATATATTAATTGCCTACATGATGTATTGAACTACTTGTCTTTCTCCATTGCCTTTGAAAATTAGTCAGAGCTCTACTACTTGTTAAGTTTCCCATGCATTAAGGTCGAGTAACCAAATCTTAATGTTGCATATTGCAGAGTCTCATGCATATGAACTTTGATTTAGGAAATTGTCGCCCAATGTAAAATACCCTAATCCATAACCCTTTTTTTTTTTCCACCCAGGGTTTCTCTCACTAGCCCAGCCTTCATACCTTTGACCTCTGGCCTAGGGGTTACCCGATTTTAACGAGCAAGGACTATTCACTGGGGGGATACATACATGGCCGCGCACATAGTATCCGGAATCCATAACTCAAATGAGTTTACAATGCAAGGACTAGATTATCAATTCCAACGTCTATTAGCATATGACCTATCAGAAATTTTCACGAGGCTCTTATTATAGAGTATTCAACATCATCACTATCATCTATATATGATCTTGCATTCAACAACATTAAGGCTTCTAAGGCTTCTGTGGACAGAGGAAAAAGGCATTGTATGGATCACTTTGCTGACTCCATCAGCCTTCTTCCGAGCGAGATTCTGAGACTGTTACTGCATCCTATTATCAATTTTTTGGAGTCCAAGCTCCACCTAATTACTGACTTAATTGTTACTTTATAGATCCTCTTCTTTCTTTTTTCCACCTCCTTTTCTCTCTGCTTTGCATTTAGCTCCTCTTTTGGCTCCTTGGAGAGTTTGTAATTTGTATACCTGTTTTATAATGCCTTCTGGGGGCTCTCAGCCCACTATTTTTCCTTTCCTTCTAATAAACACTTTGCCTTTTGGGAAAAAAAAAACTGGATTCTTTTATGTCAAGCCTATAAACATGTCAATGGGGACCTCTTATCAAATTTGGTGGTAGGCCTATTCGGTCCTCAGTTCTCTTTTGCAGAATCATGATGGTCCAACTAATTTTATTTGTATATGACAATTTAATGGGTCTCTTCATTTCAAAAGTACAGATCCTTGTAACAAACCCTTACAAAATCAACACCCTCATCAAAATAAATAAATAGAGATGAATATGATCCCTTGATTCCAAGCCTACAACCCATTTTTGTTACTCTCTTTCAAAATCTAGCGTATGGCCTATTAAGATGCTCTTTTCTTTTTTTTTATAAGTTTTGAAGTTAGAAGGTATTTGGGATTTATAATAGGTGGGGTGCACTGTCCTCAGATACAGATAGGTGGAGCAACACAATGGTATGATCTGGACTTAGATGGGTCTTGGAAGTGGAAGGTTGTAGATGGCGTGGCCATCCCTTCAATTTTGATGAAAGGCTATAGATGGCTTAGATCTAGTCCTTTCTTGCTGTCCCATAAATTCTAGGGACGTGGGCCTGCATTACTTTGGCAGCATTACTTGACTATGTTTTTTTTAGGTTGTCAAAACTCAAAACAACGAAGATGAAAATTTATGTGAATTCCCATACACGCTTGCTGATGTCAGACCGTCTCACCCGCTCACAGTAGGGCTGTCAAAGGGTCGGCCCTGGGCAGTCCTAACCCTACCCTCATTATTTGCTGGATCTGTCAACACTATCTAGGTTTTTACCCTACGCTCGAGAGCCGGGGCAGGCTTAGGAACTAAAAAAAACCCATTATTTTTTTATGTTTTTACATTGTTAAGAATTGAAGTTGGGCGTAATCTTGTATAACCTCAATTGTAAATGCTCCATTAAGAAAACATTTGGAAAATATACATTGTCTTTAAAAACAAAACCCATTATTTTTTATGTTTTTACATTGTTAAGAATTGAGGTTGGGCGTAATCTTGTATAACCTCAATTGTAAATGCACCATTAAGAAAACATTTGGAAAATATACATTGTCTATAAAAACTATTTTTATCGGACAGAGTCATTCGTGCTTTGGTGACTTGTGCTCTAGACATAGGTTTTATTTATTTTACTGAAAATGGAAAATGCTTAAAGAGTCTGATCTATTTTATGTTTTTCATTAGAATTTCCACGTATGAAATCATTCCAGCAATGACTTATCTTTGAAGATTTAAAGCTATTTACATTCACATACCTTTTATCAATTGGCATTATTTTCAGTTTAATACTGATTTGATTATTAAGCATCGTTGGGTTTCAATTACAAAAAATAAATGCACTTAAAACATATTATTAGTTTAGACTTTTAAGAATTGAGAGTTATAATTATCTAATTAAAAGGATAGTTGGATCATCCCATATCCTTAAAGTTTTACCTACATACAAACTACCTCTATGAATTGGTGGACATCCAAAATAACTTTATAGAGGAAAAGGTGTGTCCTTATTAAGGAAGGAGTATACCCCCTTTTATACTAGCAAGAATATATAAAAATAATATAAAAGGCCTAAATAAGAAGTAATAAAACTGAAAGAAATGGATTAGAAGCAACCATGCAACACTTATTGATGATGCATGAAGTACTATACATAACTTAAATAATTAAAAATAGATGAAATGAACCAAGTATGCGTGTATGGATTTTTAGGGCTTTTTGTAATTCGTAGGTGGGTATAAAATTGCCTTCATATCCCTATTTTATTGCTACTAAGTGACTGTTATAAGGGCATTTTAGTATATATTTATATATAAATATATAAAAAATATATATTATATCAAATAACTAAAAGAAATAGGGTCAGCGCCAGGTCAGGTCCAGACAATACTATCAAAGCCCGACCCTCAAATTTTAGGCCTGCAAAAATTTGTCCAAGCCCAGCCCTAGGGCTTTTGCTTAGAAACAAAAGCCCTCATTTTAAGGGCTTTTTTAGTGCCGGGCTGGTCCCCATTGGCTCATGGCCAAATTGACAAAATAAGGGCTTTTTTAGTGCCGGGCTGGTCCCCATTGGCTCAGGGCCAAATTGACAACCCTAGCTCACAGTGCACATTGGATTTGCCATGCACACCTTAATGTGGGGCCCACCTGAAGCCTCCAAGATGGGCTGGGGATAGATCTAGTTGGAGCCTACTTGTTTACAAAATAAAGGGCTCATGTCGTCATCCTAACTCTTTGATATCAATAGCCCACAGGCATCATTCCTTAAAAGATAATGGACCCTCAACGTAAAAGTCCAATCCATTCAAATGAGTGTAAAAATGGATTTCCGTGACTATCAAGGAGGGTCTTTGTGTGTACTCTATTTAGATGGGTGCACAACCATGTGTGCAACATAAAACCCAAAAAAGGTCTGCACCTGAAGATTTTCTCTCGTGATGTATTGTTATGCATATGTAGGACATAGAATGATACAACAACAGCTTCACAGGAAAGGTCAGGGCTGCAGCCCACCCTAATGACAGTCACCGAAATCCATTTTTACACTCATTTGAATGGGAGAAAACTTACACCAATAAAGGGAGAAAAAGAAAAATCACACTTAGGTACAGGAGATATATACACAAACACCACATACAACTACATAAGAGAAGCCTTCGAGGCCAAAATCCTAACAATCGCTTGCTTGGCCAAAACATGGGCCATAAAAAAGCTTGTTATTTTGTTCTTGGATAGATCTATCTGTTTTCCTTTTACTGAGAAACCTTTTTTTTATGATAAGAAACATCTACAGTTATATGTGTACACACACAAATATATATATATATATATATATATTTATACTAAAAAGAATGTCCATCAAGATTTCAAAATCGTGATCGTGGTCTCAGATATTCCTCACAGTCCACCACTACACATCCATCAGTGAGACCCACCTCTTAAATTGAATCACTTCAAAATCATTCTCCCCCTAATTATTAACAATGATCTGAATTTCTCTTAAATTGGCATTGCATCCATCGTCCCGTTGATCATGTGATACACACTATCAATCTGACGGTGGATGCAATTCTGAATATATTTAAATTGCTAATGGTTCCTTTTGATTCCAGCCTCTTTTTTATTTTATTTTATTTTAAGAATCATTTTTTAATGACTCTATTATGACGAGCCTATGCAAAAAAATAGTAGAGATACTAAACAAGCTCAAGGTCTTTCGATCCATTCCATAGATATTGAGCATAATAATCTTGCCTGTTGGATCAATGACAGAAGAAGCTAGGATGATCGGATCAGTAATGTTTTCCTTTTAAGGGTCCCATTTTGAGTAAATTTAGATCGGAACCCAGATTCTGCATGATTATCACAAGAGTGAAATTCGATTAGGAGTACCCATTAAAGATGGAAAATGTTATCTTGTTAAGGTTTTGATTTTCTAGTAATGGGCCCAACAAGGAATCTTAATGATTGCATGAATCGTAGCCTCGTCAAGGATCCGGATTCATGCTAATAAAAACCAACCCTCCCAGTTCGGGACCCGGGAATCTAAACTTCTCTCCCAACTATTAATGTCTCTCCCCCTCTCCCTCGCGGAAATGCTGGTGATGGAGAAATCTGCCCACTAGATTTTAGGGATTCTGCTTGAAAATCACACAAATGATCTTCTTCTTCCTCTTCTCTTCCAGATCTTCAAAATGAAGAAATTGGTCCCTCTTTTACCCATAGGGGTTCAATTTTCCTCCAGTTGCAGCAGGTATCTCTCTTTGTTTGTCTTTTCATCTTCTCTTTCTCACACTTTTCTTCTTCCTTTTGCTCTGCTGCTTCTGTAAATTTGGATTCTGTTTTAGGTTCTCTCTTCTTCTTCTTCTTCTTCTTCTACTTTTTTCCTGTTAAATTAGGTGTGGAGTGGAATCGAAACGAACCCTTGTCTTTTCCTCTATTCATCCGGGGCCTGGATTACTGGCTGATTTCGGATTTACACACATTCGCTTACAGGTCGGACTTGGGCTTGATCAATACCCGACCCTGCCTCCTGCATTGCTCGATTCGAATATACAATATTAGCAATAGTGTCGTCAATGGGCCGGGCAGGGTTGTCCTCACCCACCCTTAATACACTCAGGGCCAAGCCCGAGTAACTAAAGCCCTCCGTCGGAGGGCTTGCACTGGCAAGGCTCAGACCTTGCCCTCGAGGTTCAGGGTTGAACGAGGGCAGAGATCAGGGCCTCAAAACTAGAGGGTGTACATGGATCGGATTGGTGTGGATTAGCCCAAATCCATCACCAATCCGGTACCTACAGATTGTGATGGATTTGGAATCCGTCATCAATCCGTGACGGTTAAAAACTGATCGGTGGAGGACCGGATCGGATCGGATTAATCAGTTGAATCCGTTGAATCTAATGTTAAAGAAAGAGATTTAACAATCCACAAAAAAAAATACAAATTACAAATATATTTAGACCCCTTCACTTATATTTAGACCTCTTAACTTATATTTAGACCCCTTAAGTGTTTTTATTTATATTTAATGTCAACGGATCGGATCGGATTGGATCCGCGGATTGAGGGTGAAATCCGTCACCAATCCATTGCTAATGGATTATAAGATTTTCAATCCTTCACCAATCCGTTCACCTTCGGTTCGGTTAAAAATCCGCGGATCGAATCAGTTCTATAAATCGGTGGATTTTTTGTGCACCAATACTCAAAACAAAAGAATCATTATTTAAGTTTTTTTACACTATTACCAAGTATCAAGTGTGACATTGTCTTGTCTAACATCTATTGCTTTTTTATTTTTATACTATTACCAAGTATGCATTATCTTGTCTAACATCTATTGTAAATGGACCACTAAGAAATTGTTTGAAAGAATAGAAGTTGTGTCTATAAACTTTCTTTTATTAGTTTATCAGATAAAGTCATACGTACTTTAGTGACTTTTTATTTTTGTAAAGAGAACTTCATTACTTAAAATAAACAGAACAAAGTGACTTGTGACTTGGGTTCTAGAATTGCAGTTTTATTTATTTTTTCGAAGAAGGAAAATGATTGAAGATGTTGTTCTATCTCATGCCTTTCACAAGAATTTCCACATCCCAAATCATTACAGCAGAGCCTTGGTTTTGAGAAATTCAGACTATTTACATTCACCTACCTTCTATGAATTTACGTTTTTTTTTAATTTAATACTAATCTATCTATTAAGCATTGTTGGATTTCAGTCACAAAAAATATACGCACTTAAAAACTCACTATTAATTTAGACTTTAAAGAATTAGGAGTTATAATCTCTTGTTAAAAGGATAAGTAGACCACCCCATATCCTTGAAGTTCCATACACATTCAAACTATCATTCCAAGTCACTCTATAGAGGAAAAAGTGCATTTTTATGAACAGGAGTATACGCCCTTTTGCACTAGTATGAATATATAAAAAAATCATGAATAAGAAACAATCAAATTGAGGAAGAAGGGGATTGGAAACAACCATGCAATAATACTTATTACTTATGCATGAAGTTTAATACGTTACTTACACAATTAAATAGAGATGAAATGAACCAAGTCTTTGTGTATTGATTTTTAGGGCATTTTGTAATGGATATGGAGGTATGAAATTGCGTTCATATCATATCCCCATTTTATTACTGCTAAGTGACTGTTATGAGGGCATTTTAGTATTAATTTACTTATATAAATATATATTACATAAATTTTTTTTTAAAAAGTATGATGGTCGAGGCTGAGGCCGGGACCGGGGCCCCATTGTCTCAAGCCAAATTGTTAGGCCTAATTAGCATATTAAATAAAGATGTGGACACACCTTTGATCTGGCTACCCCTTCTCACTCACTCACATCAAGTTTTTAAATTATGGCGGCTTTTGAATTAGGGAGACCTCCATCCAGTGGTAGGCATGCATCTAGGTGAGTTCATGGCTTATAGTCATGAGCTTGACTCTAAACATTTATCAAATATTAGGAAGTTTTCTCGGGGCACCACGTAGGTGAGTATTATTAGAGAGAAGGAAAGCCTATTCATGGGTAAGGAGGAATGAATTAAGATCAACAGTGAAAAAAAGTTGCTAAAGTTAATGTATATTTTGGTTTCCTTGTGAGGATATGATCATCTTTTATGTTATTATACCAAGTTGAGCTGTGAATAAAGTTAGAACCTTAGTATATTATGTCTTAAAGTATACCTTTTAATAGTACAACTCAATTGGAATTGAATTTTAAAAGTTTTAAATTGATAAAGTTATATATTTACCCAAAAAAATTCTTTTTAGGGTAAGATTAGTATTAAAAACTTCCAAAAACAAAAAAAAGGTAAGACCAGCTAGGCCACTATAGAAAATGAGAGCGCTTATAGTTCAAGTATCACCCAAGTAAGGCGACTATAAATCAAAGACCTATAAGCTCACAGGCCAGGCCAGTTGTATCCAAAAGAATAAAGTAGGAAACCCAAAAGGAGAGCACGCTAGTAGAGAAGCCTTAAATTTTCTCTTTGTTTGAAGTGCTTTTTTTTTTTTTTTTGGTAAAATCTTTGTTTGAAGTGTAGATATTCTCTATGGCCTAAGCTTCAAATCTCTTGAGGAGTGCTTTTAAATCAATAAAAATCACAGTCAATGCGGCCTTCAATTAAAAGATTACCGCTGGGGATGAAGCTGAGAACATAGGAAAGAGCATAGAGAAATGTTGTTTGGCCTGTCGAGTTCCAAGGGTTTGAGATGGTCTTGAAGAACTCCAAATTTCTTGAGAGAGCCAGCCTAAAGAGGATGGCTCTTCCTGCCTGTGATTGAAACTAATATAGTAGGATGCTGCGGGGGTGATAGTAATGGCAGTCCAAGAGCTAGGCCCAAGAACAATAGGTTAAGAGCTATTTCCCATGAGCAGAAAATTGAGTGCATAAGTGTTTAAAGTCCCAGGTCTGAGCGAAAGATGAACTGAGAGCATCTTTGTGAGTGAAACTGAAACACCCTATGATATCCTTGGAGGTTCCCTCTAAATTTTGATTCTTGGGCTGGAGAGCACAAAGATCCTTCAGTTTCTTTCCCTCTTAACATGCTACCCCACAGCAGCATAGCATAGAAGAAGCTAGTGAACAAAGATTGCTATCATGCACTCTCTTTTGGAGAGAACAATGGTGTCATGGGCATTAAGCTTGGAGGTAGGCAGGAGTCTGATATGGAGGCGGGCACATATATCAGTCCCAAATTTCTATTGT
Organism: Persea americana; assembly: GCA_029852735.1. Classification (NCBI taxonomy): domain Eukaryota; kingdom Viridiplantae; phylum Streptophyta; class Magnoliopsida; order Laurales; family Lauraceae; genus Persea; species Persea americana. The sequence continues at coordinate 15,624,992 of CM056811.1, read as the reverse complement.
AGAAAAGCATTGGGAAAAGAGATGATCAACGAAGTCTGACCCTCCTTAACAGAGAATACAAAAGTCATCACAGAGTAAGTTCCTTCTTATAATTTTATCAATAAGCTTGCCAGAAGGGAGGCCAAGGATCAAACCAAAATAAGAGCTTCTACATTTGTACCATACCTTGAGTTGGCTCATGATACAGGAAGCAAGCGCAAGCCCGAGCCCAATTGGGCCGAGCTGCTGGCTTGTGAGCAGCTTGGCTTATTATGGGTGAACTGAAACCCAGGTGAGTTGAGTCACTTATTGAGCCAGTCTAGCCTAACCAACTTGCAGAAGGATATGGAAGTGACCCAGGATGATCCATCTTATCCAAGTATGACCCAAACTGGAGGGAGGGAGGGAGGGAGGGGTAAAAAAATGATAAGAAAAAAGCAGTACCTTGGCTGAGATTGAATTTGAATGGTAATCGTCTATATTTGCTCAAATCTAACTGTGCTGTATCAAGAATATAGGTGTGGTGGATAAACTTTGACATGCCCAACTTGATGATGACTCTCTAGAGCGAAAGACCAGGACCAGAGGGTTCACCGTGGATGTAGACCAGCGATGGATATGTTTCAATCCGTGCAAAGACATTCGTAGATCAGAACTTAATTCTACTTATGAATTGAAAATTGTATGGGTTTTTTTAGTTACCTTCTAGCATTCCTATTGTAAACAAATTCTCCTATGGATGTTTACAGAATGAAGTCTCTTAATCATCTTAATCATGCCTAGACTAGGATAATCATAATTACATGAATGTTGTATGACAGAAAATGCGTATATAAAATGAAGATGAGAACCTTTTCTTCTTTTTTAATTTTTCTTGTTTGAGTATATGTCCTGCCTATTAGGCCTTTGGAGGCTTTGATCATGGAGCTGAAAGAGAATTTTAGGCAAGGACTTGCCCGACCAAACCCAATCCATTGCCAACCCAGTGAAACAGAAAGAATGTGATAGCACAGATACCCATCAGTGATTCTAGAAGTGGGTGGCCCATTCATTAGCCAAGATGAAAAATGATACAAAATTAAAACAAAGATAGTTGGAAGAATTACATGTGAATGCGCCAGTCGAGCTAATCTTTGGCTTAACATGTTTACAATGGGAATGTGTGCTATCTTGATCCAATCTTCAAGAAGGGAATGTGTGCTATCTTGTGCCAATCTTCGCTTTCCTTCTTGCATCGCTCTTCTAATAAGGGACATTCAGAAATCCAAAGATTTTGCAATTCGTGGGGAACACCATCATCGGGCAACGATGCGAGTTTTGAACAAGATCTAATTTCCAAACGTTGGAGAGAGGTAAGGTTTCTAAGTCTCGTGGGCAAGGATGTGAGACTATGACAAATGGTTATCTCAAGGCTTTCAAGTGCAAGGGGCAGGCCATGACTTGGCAACAACAATAGTTGATGAAAACCCATAATCAACAAATGTTTGAGGGAGGTGAGGTGTTGTAGTCCATTGGGCAACCTCTTCAACTTGGGCCAATCCAATAAGACAAGTTTTCGGAGGCTTGGGAATTCTCCTTCACGCACGTCAGACCATTCCTCCAAATTTTCCATGCCTGTAAAATACAATACCTCCAGTGCCGGAAACCCCTTGATGCTGCCTTCACCACAAAACTCATGACCCACTCGCACTAGTTCATTTAATGAATCAATGACCAAATGTTTGAGGAATGGTAGTTTCCCCAAAGATGGGAGAAATTTGCATCTTCTGCAACCTTGCAGACTCAGACTTGCAAGGTTGGATAGTAGTAATGAGTCACTCATCCAACTTGGAAAACCAACACCATTGTAATTTTCAATGTATAGCTGTCTGAGGGAAGTGTGGGGTTGGAGACCTTCGAGTATGCCTTCCTCATCTCTTTCATCATGATGCAAATTCCAGCGATTGCAAACACTCCACTCCAATCCCATCTTTTGGAGTTGCTTATTCTTCAGGTTTGCTTGTCTTGCGGCCTCCACTTTTACCACATTCTCAAGATTTAGTATTCGAATTTCTCCGTGGAGGTTTATCATATCCTTCAACTCTTCAATCCCATAGCCAGTTTTTTTGCCCACAATAAATTTGGACAGTGTCTGAAGGCTTGTCAATTTCCCCATTCCAATTGGCATGGTAACCAAAGAGTAGCTTTCATCCAGAGCAAGATGACGAAGGTTGATTAGATCCTTCATATACTTGGGTAGATGAAGAAGCTGGTGGCATCTGCTGAGTTTCAGTGCTTGCAGACTATACAGAGTACTCACTGATTTAGGCAACGTTTTAATATACGTTGAAGAAAGATTCAAGTAACGCAGATGTTTCAAATTGCCAACTGAAGCTGGTAACATTTTGATAGCAGTATTGCTCAAATCTAGCACACGCAAGCATCTTAGAGTAAGGAACATTTCATGGGGGATTGGATCAATCCCTCTATTAAACCCATCTGGCAATAGAAATGTGCGTAGCCCCCTGAACTTGTAAATGGACTCAAAAACAATATGCTTACCATGATTCTGTGTTACTGAAAAATGGCGAGCCTTCTGAGAGATGCCAGATATCTGAGGACTGTCCATCCTAAAATAAACACCATCTGAAATACATTGCGCTAAATCATGTATCATATTGTGCATTTTGTATATTGGTTCTCCATCCTTTTGTTGTGAATATTGAAAGAAAGATGTCCGTAATAAATCATCAAAATACTCAAACCCTACGTCTTCTAGTTGTTTCCTTCCTTCATGTTGAATGAAACCTTCCCCTATCCACAAGTGGATCAATTCAGTCTTCTTAAATTCAAAATGTTTGGGAAACAGAGAACAATAGGCAAAGCATTGCTTCAAATGAGATGGCAAATGGTTATAACTCAGTTTGAGAACTGGAAAAATTTCAACACTGGTTTTGGGTAAGCCCCATAGTTCACTTTCCAAGATATCTGTCCAGTCGCGTTCATCTCTCTTAAAGGCCAAAATTCCCCCTAGTGATTTTGCTGCCAAAGGCAAACCTTGGCATTTCTTCACAATTTTCCTTCCAATTTCAGCTAATCTTGAATGTGCTTCCAAACTTTCTTCTCCAAATGCTCGTTGTTTGAACAATGACCAACAATCGGATTCTGATAAACTCTCCAATCGATAAGCATGTGTTGCGCCCATGAGCTGGGAAACTGTTTCACTCCTTGTGGTAACCATAACAATGCTTCCTTCTGCCCCAGCAGTTAAGGGAACGCGCAAATTGTCCCATTTGTCTTGTTCCTCATTCCACACATCATCTAACACAAGTAAAAATCTCTTCTCACTCAATATACCTTTGAGCTTTGTTTGAAGTACATCAAGTTCATTTGCAAATACGAGCAGATCTTGTCCTTCTGAATTATAACTTTTTGAAGAAGTGGAGGAATTTATCATAGCTTTTATTACCTTCTTAACGCTAAAATCTTGGGACACATAGATCCACATTTTCAGCTCAAACCCCTTCTTTACAATCTCATCATTGTACACAAGTTGAGCTAGAGTTGTTTTTCCCACACCTCCCATACCAACAATGGATATGACTGAAACATTTCTCGTACCAGTTTCATGAGATACCAATAATTCTGTCAAGTCCCTTCTCACTTTCCCTCTCCCAAAGACGCATGCTTCGTCTACCAAAGAGCTGGTTTCTCGTTGCTCTTTGCTTTCGGGTTGCATCCCTCCATCCACATCTCCATATGCGAGATGAAGGTTATGCTGTTCCTTGGCTATTAGATCCAACCTCTCCCATATCTCCTTCACCTTATTGGACATTTTCCATCTGAACAAAACTGTATTGGAAGAATGAGTCAAGAAGTTCCGCACCTGCTTTCTCTTCGTGGTTTGAATTTTGCGCTGGAGAGCCTTTGTGGCAAACTCGTCCAATACATCATCAGCATCATACGCAACCTCTTTAAGCTTTCGAAGCCAAATTCCTACTGCTCCAGACTTCTCCTTTTCCTGCTTATTTTCAGCATCTTTAAGTACAGCTTGAATTGTCAACAGCGTATCGGAGAGCTTTTCGAGCTCCTTATCGATTCTCCAGACTGATGTCGCTTCATCTTGGGCCAGGGATGCCAACTTCTCAATCACCATCTTAACCAGAGGGCCAAGGATTGCTTCAGCCATGGTTACTTGCAGAGATGAGATGGTTGTGCCAAAACTCTTTGGGTTTGCAGATGATGAAGTGACCAAGAAGGACCTCCAATCTCTATTCCTTAAAACTATTTTCTGTGTGCACTCATTTTTCAATAGAAACAAATGCAATGGAGATACAAAAGGACGGCCACTAATGGACATATGACGAAGGTCAGGACAAGTACCCCTAGCCTTTTCCACGAAGTTTCTCATCCATTGTATATTTGTTGTTCCTAGTGTAGATCGTTTTTCTCCATCGTTCATATCATCAGTCTCTGCCTGCTCTAACATTTCTTTTTCATTGGGCCAATGCCGTGGGTTGACCACTCTGGTAACATAAGACATGCTACTTGTGCTATAGTTGGGTCAGGCGTTGGCCCAACCCAAACTTGATCCGAATTCTATGTGGTCAAATTCATACATCAACTCCATCCAAAGTGGAAAGACTGAATTGTTGGTTTGGAAATATTCTAAATATGCATTTTCCAAAATTTGGTGGACTCTTTTTTTTTCGAATTTTGCAGGGTTGCGAACCAACTGAGATCATTATTGATTGGAATAAGATTGACCGTTGCAGCATGGCAAAATTGTAATTAGACCTGCTTCATTATTCATTATTAATGATTAACTAATTTATACTCCATTATTCTTAATTAGCCTTTACTCACCATTTAATGATTTATCATGAATTGCCAAAAGAGATTAGTAGGAGTCACTGTGCTATCTATCTACAACTGTGTGTACATGGACCAATCAATTTATTAGAAGGGGCTCTTTGGGCACAATCGTCTGGTAGTGCAGGCCTCGGATTCTGTCGTTTATCTTACATGGACCAACAGCCAATTGCAGAAAACCCCACAACTTACACCTTCCAATGGTCCTTTCAGTTTTCCTGTTTGATGATATTTTTTCCCTTTTCTTTTTCTTCGTTTTCTTTTCTAATTATGTTGCTTTCTTTTGAAATGCTTAAATACGCAAGGCAAAAGAGGAAGGGAGTGTTGGGTTTGTACACAAGATTTTAAAATTCGGACCCGGAGTGCAACTCGGCCGCCCAGAGCTGAGTTGACTCGACCGAGTCACAAGGGCTTTGGCCCGGTGGGCGGAGCCGCACCTAGAACCTAGAAATCTATCTAAAATGTCAAAAAGGAATGGTATATAAAACTCTAAAAAATGAAAATTTGTTTCCTACTTTAAGGCTTCACATTATACTTTAATTACTTTTAATGAATGTGGTGGTTTAAGGCAGCAGCATTTGGCTCAAAGTTTTATCGTCTATGTCTACGTTGAACAGTAATTTGGACCTTTGGATCATTCCATTTTTTAAAAAAGGACTGATTTTTATCTTGAAAACTCATCCCAACACCTTATTAGAGACCCCTTATACCCTCTTCAAACAAAGAATTGGAAGGGATTTAGAAAAAATAAAATATAAAATCTCAGTCATATATGCAAATCAAAGCGTGGCTCAACTTGCTACTAGCCTAGTCCGAGTCAACTCAATCGACTTTACTTGGACTCGGCAGACTTTCAAAAACCATGGCTGTACATATAACTGCGAGTCTTTTCTAATATTTTTGCAAACAGCAATCTCTCTCCCTCTCTCTATTTATTTATTATTCTGCATATGAGAGAGGCCAACATAAGCACCATTGCCTGCAATCTCAACTTTTTCTTTTTACATACGTCACCTGTATTCATCTAGCAACATGGCTTGCCTGTTTCTCTGTTATGTCAACTAAACCCAAGTAATATTGTTCCATAACTACTAAAAGTGCCTCTTACTTCACATCTGTTTTAATGTCATCTCATTCTCTGTGGTTGCATCTCTAGCCTGTCCTTTCCTTCGGCTTCCGTTTTTATATGATCCCCATTCCCCACCAATGAAGATGTCTCCAGCACCTTTATCAAATTCAGTTCTTTCATGCTCTGCCTTGGCTTCCTAACTTTTCTTCTCACTACATACTTCTATTCTTTGATGATCCCCACCATTGGATCATCTTCCTTTTTTTACAAGGAGCATACATCCACTTCTTTTGCCCGAAGGGAATCTGGATTCTGGATAGCGTTTGGAGGCATTTCAACTTTTCGAGGTGGCAAATTAATCAATGTATCTCTTTCATTGGTAATAAGAGGGCACCGGTTCTTTAGATTTTGTCACCATGCAGATAAGCTTCCGGCACCAATCTAGTTTCCATGTTTGTAAATTGTGAAGAGTACTCATTGACTTGGGCAACCTTCTAATATTTGTTGAGATTGTGATGGTGCAGGCCTTTTCTCTTACCCATCCAGGAGTGCAAACCTCTCTCGAAGAACATATCATCAAGGATTGAAGAAACAATAGGATATCTGTAATCTGATAGAAATGTACCTAGACTTAAAAATCATTCGTTTGGTTGCACCAAATCACCGAAGATGGCGAGATTTTAGGGGACGACATTTGATTGATTAGATAGATCAGCCGAAATTCAGAATCCACCCCTTCCATTTAAACCTGCTCCAACCCATTGGTACTGGTTCCAGCTCCTAGGTGGAACATCAAATATAATCAATGTCCACTTTTGTTTGATCCAACTTGCCCACATTGCAGACGTGCCTGCGTATGAGCACTACGCCTAAATTTCACCCGGATGGAATCACATGCAGCACTGTGCTATTTGATTAGTGAAAATAAAATGTTTAATGCAACTAATCCAATGGTGTATAGTACTCTACTTAGGGATGAAATTTAAACCAAATCCTACACACAAGCAGGTCTTACAAGACACCTGTGCCTCTGCACAGATTAAATCAGTAGTGTTGGCTTGGCACCTCAGCTTCACACATATGTCCAAAGATAAGATACCCATGATCAGAAGGTAAGAAAAACTTGTGGAAAAACATGCTAGAACTTAGGACAGCTGTTTTAGCGGATGCATGTTAAAAGGTTTTTAGTATTTATCCTTAAGACATGTACGTCAATTGTATTTAAAAAAAAAAAAAAAGTCTAAGTTTACATTCCTCACCTTCAGCCACCACTCATGCCACTAAATGGCTGAAAGCACCTTTGTTTCCTTTTACAAACCGAGATAAGAGAGAGAGAGAGAGGGAGTTTTATTCTCATTCCACTAAATGACAAAAAGCTATAACTCAGAAAAAATGAGAGAGAGAGAGAGTGAACTGCACCCTAGAATAAAGTGACAAACCCATTGATGGGATTAGGCTATGATGACAATGACAAGGGGAGGAAACTTACCTCCAAAGTAGGGAGCCAAGCCCATATAAATATATAAGTGCACAAAAATATGCATGAGTACAACTGTACATGAATGGAAGAACAAGGGAAGAAAGCTTAGATTAATTAATCCCCAAGTAGGGTAACAACGTACAAGACACGTACACAGCGTTTTAGACTCACAACAGCCTTCTACCCGTTTGGTAAATTCACTTGACTAGAGAAGTAGGGTGAATAGTCATTTCGACAATAAAAAAGAAGGAATCAAATAAAAAAGGACCATAATTTAAAAAAACCATGTCTAATATTTATTAAAAAAAGCCAAAAGATTACTTTTCAATACCACTAAATGATAAAAAGAAAAACAACGTTTTTTTTTTTTTAAATTCAGAAAAATTACATTCTAATTTCACTAAATGACAGAAGTCAATAATTTTTTTATTTGACCACTCTTCTTTTGTTTTCTTCTCTCTTAATTTGACTGTTCACCTCACTTTATTTTAATAGTTAAGTTACCAAACTGTACGGGCTACTGCTATCTCTTGAGTCCTACCAATTGGAACTTCTTCATATGCCTAATACCCATAATTATTAGTTCCATAGACCAGACCATAGGGTATGGCCTGCTGCATTTCCAGCATTAGATCAGGGAGATGTGTACATATAACCATCAGACTGGTACAAAAGTTGCTCCGGATGCTCTGAGCCCGTTGGGTTCTGGGTTGGTCCCGCAGCTTGAGCCATGAAATTCTATTAGACAGTTGCTTTGAGTTATCAGAGTAATTATGATACCAAGACCCAGATCAGATTGCAACAGTCAACCTCCAACATAAAAAACAACATGAGAGGAAAACTACAATGTCACCAGATAGATGTTAAGAAGTTAGTTTGAAGCACGTTTTAACGCCCAGGTACTTCGGGTGTATTGGTCAGCAATTGAGAATAGAGACAATTAATGGAAGAGGATGCAGTAAAGGCATCACTAACTCCTCAAACCAAGTCTACTTGGCTACCGATAGACAATGGAGTAAGTTGCACCCTGAATCCAATCATCACCATCATCATTGGCTGAAAGCAGCAAGTAATCAATGGCAATTCTGCATTTGGCTGAGCCATGAAATTCTAGAAAGAACTCCTTCCAACACGGCTCCTTTTTGACTTTTGAGTATTGCTCCTGTCATATAAAGGTCGCAATCCTCTATGAGTCCATGGACACTCACTTCCATGTGGACCAGGATTCCATGGACACTCACTTCCATGTGGACCAGGATTCCAAGCCATCCAAAGAGACCTAAATCATGATGCTCCAAAACTGTCCGGTGATACAAAGTACCAATATCGACATGCACTAATAAATAATGATAGAGAGTAGGCACATTCAAACATGGTTGACTGGAAAATTAATCAAGAATCATGCTTCAGATTTGTTTCCATGACAGTCTGGGGAGATGACTAATGATGAAAGCTCAAGACTGTATCTAACTGTTGAGCAGTTTGTTCTTCTGTGGCAGTTCCATTCATTTCAACGGTCATTTCTCCAGGCATGCCCTTGAGACTCTTGCCCCACTGGCTCTACGAATGTAGCTAATATTCGCACCAGCTGTCCCAATTACAGCATCAGCATATGCTAATGGAATTTTCATGTGCTGTGCAACCTGTAGATAAGATCCACACCTCAAGTAAGAACCCAATGGGGTTGGTCCTTTTTTTTTTTTTTTTTGGCTATGTTGGGCTAATGTCTAGGAGTGATACTTTCACTTGTGGACCCAGGGACTGATTGTAGGAATTCAAGAAACAAATGAAATTAGTTTAAATTGGAAACATCAAATATAATCGAACACTCAGTTTAAAACCTCAAAACTCATCCTAAACAATAAATACAGGTTTAGCACAACCACACACTGTTCTTATATAAAATACAATAATAACATAACCATATTAATACAAGCAAGAATACAGAAACCCACGTAAATAAGGGAGATTCATACATCACATCGGTTTTGCCTCATTTAAAACATATAGTGATATCTCCTGCCATGAGAAAATCAAGAATCAATGAACTACCTGTTTGATGACAGGTGCTGGTAGATGTGTATTTGTTGAAGGATGTGATGCATCTCTTCCAAAAGAAGGTAGACCCTAATGAGGCTGTTTGTGTAGAGAAGGAAAATCAAGAGAATAATAGTTATCATGTTGCCGTGGTCCCATGGAGGCAGGAAGTAAGAATTATCCCCAAAACCAGAACCCCTCCGGCATTTGGAAAACCTTGATATCACGACAAAGAAGGCTCATGGGATTGTTTGCACACTGCAGCCCAAAATCAAAAAACAAATGCTAGAAACTGATCTCATGCAATATTATATTGTGCACAGCCAATACTCCAGCTGCAATGGAAAACCAGACTTTTTTAACTAGGCATCTACGATGCCTTCAAATTCAGGTACATCATAACAGGCCCAAAATAAAATTTTCTAGGCCTAAACAGATTGCCAAAAAATGCAATATGCTTATAGTACACTACGATCAACCAAAAATTTTCTCAAACGAGATGCAATTAGCTCAACTGCTTTATGCACTCCTTTGGGGTCCCCTTGTACCTCATCTTGCAGAGCCAAAAACGGAAAGATCTTCTGCTGAAATATCCACGAGCAGCATATGAGATCTAGATAACAGTCATCTAATCACACGCAAAAGGTAAATGTCACCAAGGAAAAAGTAATTGAAAGCTGGACTTTTTTATGCAGGCCAGACAATAGGTTGGGTTGGGCCCAGTCCATAGGCCCAAGGGGACATCCTTTATTTAGGAGTATTATTTAGGAGTTTGATTTGTTTAGAATTAATATTAGTATGTTTCCTATTTTAGGCATTATTCAGATATTAGGAAATATTGTTGCTTAGGGATTAAGCCGAGTTCTCTATATAAGGATGTTAGGCCTCATTGTAATGCACTGCTTATTTTTAATTAATTAAATGTTTTCTTTGAGATTTATCTATTATGGTTATGGTGTTTTCTCCTCTTATGAGAATGCCCAATTGGCTGAATCCATCCTTGGATTAGATCAATCATTTGGAAGATTGATATATTATTTCAATCGCAGATCCGGGCTAAGCCAATTTGGTATTAGCGTCGAAAACCAGTCGCCAAGGAGACGGCTGTTGTTTCCGGATTCCTATTCCATCGTCACTCACCCACCCCCACTGTCACCACCGAAACCAACCCATCCCTAATCTGACCCAACACCTTCATCAAACCCATATCTGCCTAAGCCTTCCAAACCCCCTAGCCAAAACCAAAACCCACCCCCCTACCTACATCCAAATTCCCCAAAACTTCCCCAATACTCCAAAAAACAAAAAGAATCCCAAGACACCCCACCCAAAACCCTAGCCCCACCATCAATCACGAACCAAAACCCACCTTCCGCCTTACTCATCCACATCACAACCAAACCATCCCCCCAAACCATCACCACCACCTAATACCAGTCGATCCAAAACCCAAACCCAATCGAGCCCCCAAAACCCAAGATAAAAATATATATCACCAAACCAATCCCAAGCCCTTAATCTAGCCAGCGTCCAACACGATCTAACCAATCCAACTAGGGATGGCATTTTTAACCCGCCCCGCCCCAACCGGGAGTGCCCGCCCCTACCCATACGGATTTTCCCCGCCCCAACTCGTAGACGGGGCGGGGACGGGGCAAAAAAACATACCCCGAATCCGGGGCGGGGCGGGGATGGGTCTGTTTCTTGACCCGCCCCGCCCCGTTGCCCCGCCCCGTCTAAGAATGAAATTGAAAATATTATGTATGTCTAATGTCTGTATGAAAATATGAGATATAATGATAGAAAATTATGTTGCTTCATTTGCTCTAGAAAAAACCTTTTGAGATTTGGATGATGTATCTTGCTATTGGATACCATTGCTTTTAGCAACAGGTGGGGGTAAAAAAACATACCCCGAATCCGGGGCGAGGGGGATGGGTCTGTTTCTTGACCCCCCCACACCCCCCACCACCCCGCCCCGCCCCGTTGCCCCGCCCCGTCTAAGAATGAGATTGAAAATATTATGTATGTCTAATGTCTGTATGAAAATATGAGATATAATGATAGAAAATTATGTTGCTTCATTTGCTCTAGAAAAAGCCTTTTGAGATTTGGATGATATATCTTGCTATTGGATACATTGCTTTTGGCAACAGGTGGAGAAATAGCTTAGTAGCTTACTGAGTTTTGTGTCAAGTGTAACGTTAAGACATTGCACCACATTGAGGCGGGGCCCCGCGGGGCATTTCGGGGTGGGGACGCGGTATTTAAAATATCTCGAATTGCGGAGAGGGGCGGGCAGGGATGGGGTGTATCCCATGAGGTGCGGGGCAGGGACGGGGCAACCCGATCCGCCTCATTGCCATCCCTAAATCCAACCCATGCCCGAACTCCAATTTTCCTCCACTGACCTCTCCCATTCCTTCCAAAATCATATCTTACCTTCCATAACCCATCTTCAAACCGAACCACAACAGAAACCCACCCAGAGAGAGAGAGAGAGAGAGAGAGAGAGAGAGAACAACCCCTGGCATGGAATCTTCTGTCGAAACCCCACCCAGCAGAAAAAAAGAAAAGAAAAGAAAGAGCAGTGAGAAAGAGAAGAAGCGAGAGGAAGAAGGAACCTTGCGTTGGAAGGACATACCTGGCATCTGTCGATATCTCCACTGCTTGTCTCCAACAAAACAACAAACAACAGCAAACAACAGCCGTGCAACCAGCAACGTCGCAGCCTTCCGCCGCGTCCCCGACCACCCACTCTTCCGTCAAAGGTCGCTGAGCCTCTCCTCCTTGTAAGATTCCGGTCCCACATATTTATTATTTTATTATATTTTAATTAGATGTTATTATTATTTTAATTGAATGTATTTTAGTTATTTAAGTGGGTAGGATTAAGTGGGGCACACGTTAGATTAGATGCATAGATTGATGAGTTAGGTTAATGGGTAGATGGCCTGACCCGTAGTTTGACCCAATGACTTAAGCCCAGTAGTACTCTTTTTAACCTAATCCCCTTTTTAACGAAACCCTTCTTATCTCTCCCCACTAATCTCTGCAACTCTTCCCGGTTATCTTCATCTTCTTCCTCTTTCAACTTCCCAAGCCATACCAGCTTTAGGATCCAGCCATCAGAATCAAGATCAGAGGATACCAGCATTCTTCGTTCAATCTTCTTATCTCAGGTAACCCTCTCCTCAAATCATTAGGAGTAGATCTATATTTTTAGGTTATCTTCCTATTCTTTCCAATGTTAGGTTTTGGGTAGGAATACCATAGATCTGTTCATCTGAGCATTCCTTTCCCATATTCTTTGTCAGATCGGTGGTAGGATTATTCTCAAGCGCTGTGGGAATCGCGGTTTGGGTATTGGTTAGGATCTATGTATTTTTCTTCAACCCCGGTAAAAGGCAAGTACCTAATCATGATTTGTAAATTTAATGCTTGTTTTTTTCTTGATTGGCATGTCAATGCATGTAGAAACCTTTGATGCCTTCTTTTTATGATGTTAATTGTTTTAGCGATGAGATCGGAGATTGTGTATGATTTCATCGATTTTGTTTTTCTATGTAATACTACCGTCGTAGTGTTTCAACTTCTGCTGCCATTAACCATCCTTGTTTGATGCCAAAACCCCCCTTTTTCATCTTCTGTAAATTGGTGTTTAGAGATGTGAGACCATACTTTCAAGTGACTTTGATGGGCAGCGGAACCACAGGATTCAGGGATGAATCTGTAACAGGGGTTTACACAATTTAGGATTGTCCGTTGTTTCAACCATGGAATCCAGGTGGGGCCACTTGATGCATGATCAAGTCCGTGGATCTGATAGGGGACCCAAGGGCGACCCTGATGGTGGTGGACCCGTGGGGATTGAGTCCCATATGGCCCCCCATCTAAGGGTTTACACAATCTGGGGCGTCAATCATCAATGGGGTTTTCTTTTGATATCAGGCAGTGGTGGGGTCCACTGGATGAATTGATCATAGATCTGGTCCATTCAGCTGGCCGTACATGGTTGGGCGACCCAGAAAGTGGAGTCGATTTGGGATTGGAAATGGTGGGGCCCACTTTCTAGATGGTGATGAGGCATATGGCGTTGTTTCACCATTACAGAGTTACATTCTGTTCCACCTGCTTGGGCAGTTCTGATGAAGGAGACAAGGAAGTGTTGACTTGTCAGGTTAGGAAATAAAGGGATGAGAATGGTGACCTGTTGACCTGGTGCATGGTAACTTAGTTACCTGATGAGTAGGAACTTGACTTGAATAGGATTGAAGGAAATAATAAAGGTGTGGGATGTTGATAGGCAACGGTTTTGAAAAAGAAGTGAAGGCCCTGTGACATCACATAGTGCCCCTGTGACATCGCATGGTGTTATGTGAAGTTATTTTTAATACCATGATGTTCTAAAAATTAGGAATAAGGGCCTGGGTGGTTTTATAAATCCAAATTAAATCCTTTGACTATTTTGAATGTGGAAAATATTCTGATAGGGTCCTTGGGTTTTCTAAAATTATAAACTAAGATTGGTATTATTATTATTATTTGTAAATTAATATTAACTGATATCTTTGGGTTTTAAGGTGTTAAAATTATATATTTGTACCTTATTATTTGAGTAATTGGACCTGGGTAAATACCGTCTGGGCATACGGTATCTTACTAACATAGGGGTTTAGTGCTCTATATAACTTCGGGGAAATCCTGATGGATTCTAGCTCAACCCGTCCCTATTGGAAAACCCTTAATTGGATCTATGCACCATTGATGGAAAAGTGATGCGTTGATCTTTTATCCATTAGAGATTCCTGTGGTTATTGGGTACGAGACCTCATGTTTGACCTTAGGATTTGTTTGTAGTTATTCTTTGACCTTCGGGTTTGCATACATGAGTGGTTATTTGAATATGACTTAGGATTCTTGTGTTGGAGCATTATTAATCAGGTCTATTATGAATATATGTTTATGTGAGTCATTTATGGACGACTGCAGATCGATATATGGACGGTTGATCACCGATGTGACCGGGTCACTTATAATCCGCTTTGTTTATGCACAGGTTATCCTGATTTTATTTTGATCGGTTTATGACCACCGACGTTATGGACGGGCTTTCCCGATTTATTTAGGGCTGACCACCCACAACGAGGACACTTGTCACCGTGTGATTCTATATTGCTCCATTTGTATCGTTAGCCTTTTGTTTTACGTTCTTTCTCATTATTATCTCTGTCATTGTTTCATTATGATCACACTTGTCTATATTCTTCTCATTATCGTATTAAATTTCGAATTATGATTATGTTCTTGCTATTTACTTTGTAATATTTGGTGCATAGGTACTGAGCCCTACTTTACCCAGGAGACGGAGGAGGATCAAGCGTTTCAAACGTTTGAGCCAACTGATGAATCCGAGTGGGATGGCGGAGATGGCTTTGGAGCCGTCTGAACCAACACAAGAGAGAACGTCATCTTAGAATTATTTAAATGAATTTTCTTTTAGTGTTGAGACCTCTTTTAGAAATTTTATAATTATGCAATTTTAACTATTAACGTTTATTTGATTTTTGTGTTGGGTTTCATTTATGAACATTGATTACCAATTGAATAAAGCTTCCGCTGCATTTAATGAAATTTATTTTGACTCACCACATATTGAAATTTTTTTTGTGGGTCCACTTTTGGAAGCTTGTGTTGTATTAAACACAGGAATTTAAAATTTATTTATTTTTCACGTTTTTCCCTAATTCTTATTTTGGGGGACGTGACACTCCTTGTTACCTTTTCTTTCTCTTCGTTGCATATCAGGCCCAAGTAAGAAGTTCAACTTCTCTTTCGTTTTGTTTCTTTCCTGCATGATACCCAAGATAGAGCTAAAGACACCTCCCACGTGCCTGGCCTTTCCAACTGGGCGTAACCTGAGTTCAGGTCCAACCCGAAGCAGTAGCTAAAAAATGCAGAATTTTGCAGCGTGAGTCAAGTGGGCCTGTTTTCCAATCCGACCCATTTAAGGTGTCATCGATCCAGCCCATTTAGCTCGACAATTGTCCATCTTCAAGTAGCAATATATTTTTATCCATATCAACATGAGACACATTGAAGCTGTTATGTATGAGTTCAGATATGGAAGTCAGTACCATGAGAAAGAGTCATAGTTTGAGCAGCACATTAATTTGAAGCAAGGACAAGTGATTGTTGATGATTATACCTGTAGATATCAAGGTTTGGAAACTTATGTGGCTTATGGGAAAGTGATAAGAATGATGGAGCTCGTCATATAAAAGGTCTAAGGCCGGACATACGAGCAAAAGTAAACTTTTGTAAAACCATTCCAGATTCGTACAAGGAAGCTATTCATGTTGAGCACATGCTTCGAAAATCTCACATGTGTCAATCTCAGTCTCAAGAAATAAACTCTCAGCAAAGATCAAGAGCCCATATTGTGGAGAAACTTTTCGCAGAAGAAGATAATTTCACTCTCGTCATTTGCCAACTACTCAATACAAATGATAAGGAAGAAGAAGAATGGAGACAAGTCAAGAAATTCTACACTTGGATAACAGTCGAAGACAAATCGGCTAATTTGATTATTGACAATGGTAGTGCAATGAATTTTGTCGCGCAAGAGGTCATTGACAAACTTAATTGGCCAATTGAGAAGCTTTGTAAGCCCTAACAAGTCAAATGGTCTAATGGTCATGTCATCTATATGACTCATAGATATTTGGTATCATTCAAGATGGGACATTACGAGGACAAAATCTGATGTGATGTATTTGATATCATTCAAGATATTTGGTATCATTCATATGGATATTTGGTATCCATATGAATATTGCTCGTATTATTTTCGGACGTCCATAGCTTTTTGATCGAAAAGTGCACCATGATAAAGTGGCGAACAGTTATACCCTTTTGTGGAATGGAACAAGGGCTATGCTAATTCCAATGACATCGACAACCTCATCTTCGTCTACATCATCACCTTCCACAGAAAAATCACAAAAGCAACAAATAGTTAAAACGGAAGTCATGACTGCACCACAAGTAAAGCCAGAAGACATCAAGGATGACATCAAAGAGGGATTTTATGGCAAAGTTGATTTCGTGGGTACAGACAATATTGGTCAAAAGTAATGTCAGTCAAGAGTCGCAACAGGTTGAGGAAGAGCAACGACAAGCATACATTGAAGACATTGATCGAGTTAGCAAGAAGATTGAACATCTGGCAGATCTGTTTGTAATGCAACTTCCAGAAAATCCAATCGTGTCACCGGCAATCAAATCAATTGTCCTAGTGGTTTCACATGAATATCAAGTAGTCGAAGTTCCTCACATTGACTTCCTTTTCGGGGATCAACGATGGATATTCAATGATCATGATCTATTGGTACAAAGGCAAGACTGAAGCATTTAATGGTTAGCTAGCACATGCAAGTTAAATGTAGATATCCTAAGAAGCAACACTTCCAATCTACTTCTCCATGGCGTAAAAGACCACATCAAGCTTCAAAGCCATGTCATGAGAATGCATATCAAAAGGAAAAAAAGAAGTTCGTACAATTGGTTTTTGACCATAGAGGATCCTTCCCCAACTTCTGGCCAGATTCTCTCCCCCATTATCAAGCTGTCAACTCGCCGGAGTCGAGTATTTTCAAACGGGGGAGAATGGATGCAAGCCAAACAATAGGTTGGCCAACCCATTGGGCCGAGTCCATAGGCCCAAGGGGACATCCCTTTATTTAGGAGTATTATTTAGGAGCTTGATTTGTTTAGGATTAATTTTAGTATGTTTCCTATGTTTGGCATTATTCAAATCTTAGGAAATTTAATATGTTTTGTTTTTTACTCCTCCATTGCATCTTCTTTGCGCTTTCCATGAAATACAATCTTTTTTTTTTCACTCCTCCATTGTATCTTCTTAGTTCTTACATTGATGCTGCTTTTCCATTGTTCATATCATGACTCTATTTACACTTCAGACCGAGAGAGTTAGTGGTGGAACTGGGTCAATGCCGCGGGTTGACCACTCTAGGTAATAACATTATAGAGGTGCGACTTGTGTTGGTTGGGTCAGGTGTTGGCCCAACCCAAGCCTGACCAGAATCATGGGCGAAGTTGAAGGTACCTGAATTTTATGTGGGCAAATTCATACATAGTCCACCTCGGTGAGACATGAAAATACATGACCAAAGCCCAACGAGAATTTTAAAACTCCTCATCCTAGTGTAATTTAGGTTGAGTTGGGTTGACCTAGGTTTGCTTTCACCCTAGACTTTTTGGTTTTGAATCGTTTCTCATTGGATTATAATATGTAATGTTGTGTATGCATTGTATTATACAGTATATGCATACGTTAACAAAGAATTGATTATATAAAGCCGAATATAATTTGTGGTCAAGTAAGGTCCAATCAAATCTGTATGTTTTTAATTTACTTTTTAAAAATTCAAATTGTTCAACAAATGGACTCCAAACCCCAACCCACACCGCCTGCCCCTTGGTTGCCTTTCTATTTCCATGATTCATTTCTAAAGTCAAATAAATTTTGAAAAAAAAATATTTATGATATTTTTTAATCAAAATCAAAATTTTCCATACATTGGAGCCCATATAACATAAATCCATCCCATAAATGCACTCTTCCGTTTACCAAAAAAATAAATACACTCTACCTATACACAATCCAAGTTTCAGGCTGACCAGAGTAAAACAAAGCACACTAGATGCACAAGAAGACTTGTATGTATATAAGTTTTCGATGTATGCATGATCGATCCTGGCTTTATAAGGACAAGTATACGAAAACACCTATGCACTATTCTATTTTCCCCCTATCCATATCATTTTATTTTTTTTGGAATCATTCGACTGTGAAAATCAATTTTTTTTGTCACTCAATATTTAATTTGAGTATTAGTTTTAAGAGGGATTTATCAAATAAACCCTTTAAAAGTGAAAATTACAATTGAGGACCTAAACTATTGATAATATCATATGAGGACCTCCCACCAAAGATTTTTTTTTTTTTTTTGACCTTTTTGTCCTTATTTGTTGATGTCGATCAGTGAGTTTTTTGGGATATTCACTAATATCTGCGAATGTCTGACTTTTTCTATTTCTTTTCTCTCCATTTTTTAGAAGAAGGATGGTTACTTTGGTTTTCTTGGAGAAAATCTTATGCATGATCTCGATTGAGAGAGATGATAGAAGTGGTTTGATTTTCTGTTTGTAAAAACCATGTTGGTTTGCTAGGTAGTAGATCTGGTTTGGTTCTATTTGGAAGAAACCATGTTGAGCGCTTATACAATATAATGTTTGTGGGTTTATAAACAATTAACTAATGGGCACAAATATATCTTATCCATATATTCAAGCATAAAAAATAGAGAAAAGAATTAACTTTGCAATTTAATCACATAAAATAAAAAATAATTAATAAATCAAAATCTAAGAGGGACTCCTGGGAATCTTTCTCCAAATCAAAGGCAATGATGACAGGTATTGTCTCGCTATTACCAAGGAAAGCATACTTTAAGGACTTAGGCAATGGTTTGAGCTCCAGCTTAGGAGGCTCGACAATGGAAGGCACAGGTACCGAAGTAGAAACCGGTAAGGGTTCTATTCTCTCTCTCCAACGACCAATATCCATTTGATGGGCTGAGTCCAACATTGCATTGACCTCGCGAATGGATTCATCAATGTCAATATCAAAGTCGAATTGGGCCAAACATTGTTCCAAAGGGTCCTGATAACAGGACTGCTGTATTGTCTGACCTATCAGGACATCAATCATGTTCACTTCTTCCTCATCATCCATCTCAAGGGACTGGAATCCATTATTGAAGACATTCGATTTCAACTTCATGTTACCAAAGGCCAACATCATTACTCCATTCCTACATCTGATAACTGCATCGGAAGTGGCAAGGAATGGGCGGCCCAAAATCACAGGAATGTGACGGCCGGGATTCATGACAGGTTCGGTATCTAGGACAACAAAGTCTGCAGGGAAATAGAACTCATTCACCTTTACTATGACATCCTCCACTATCCCCTTGGGAACTTTGACTGACCGATCTGCTATACTCAAAGTTATATCTGTGGGCTTGAGCTCCCCCAAACCTAATTGTTTGTATACTGAGTAAGGCAAAAGGTTCACACTTGCCTCAAGATCCAAAAGACATTTATCAACCATTGTGTCTCCAATTCTGATAGAGATTGTAGGGTATCCAGGGTCTTTATATTTGGAAACAATTGTTTGCTGGATCAGCCCTGAAGCCTGAGCTGCCATCACAGCCTCCCTAGGGACAGAAGTCTTTCTCTTAAGAGTGGTCAGATCTTTCAGAAATTTGGAATAGGAAGGTATCTGCTTGATAGCATCCAAGAAAGGAATATTGATATGAACATTCTTAAACACTTCTAAGATCCCCTCGAAGTGTTTATTCTTCCTATTGTCTTGCAGGCGCTGGGGATAAGGAGCCTTGGGTATGTAGGGTGTCACCGAATGGTTCTCTATAGGAGCCTGGTTCACCTCCCCTTTCTTTTGGACATCTTGCCCCTTGTGCTTGTTTGATTCACCCACGTTTACATTCTTTTCCTCAGACATTCTGACTTGGTTGTCCACTTGCTTGCCATACCTCAAGGTGTGGATAGCTTGTACCTCATCATGGGGTAGTCCTGGGGAACTATCTATTCCAAATTGGCCTCTAAGAGCATTCTGAGCATTGGGCTAGACCTTGGGATTAAGAATTGTTTGACTGGGAAATTGCCCTTTCTCTCTCCCTCCTACCGATATTGTTAACTGGCCAAGCTGGACTTCCATTTTGGCAATGGCCTGGGCAGTAGCCTGATTTAACTGGGCTTCGGCTGTGTTGGTTTGCTGCTGTTGTTGGATGAATTGTTGTTGTAGCTTCATCATATCAGTCATCATAGTTTCCAAGGATAAAGACTGTTGTGGGACAGAGGGAGAGTAATTTGTCATTGGGTCAGGAACTAGAGATCTACAGTTGTTGGGCTATTGAGGAGCAACATATGGCTGTTGAGGAACTAAAGCTTGGTTTGTCTGAGGGTATTGAGAAGAGCCTTCCCTTGAAAAGTTCCTTTGGAAACCTGGAGCACCACCACTTTGTTGCTGAATAGGTTCACTCTGCCTATAGGAGAAATTCGGGTGAAACCTATTGTCAAGATGGTAAGTCTGACTAAAAGAATTTGGTGTAGGTTTCCTAAAGGTACTATATCCATTGATGGCATAGGCTTACTCAGCTTTAACGACCGACAAATTTGGGCAGCACTCCACCATGTGCTCAGAACTATCACAAAGGACACACATGGCACTTGGTTCAGATACAACATTCATCAAAGAATCCTGGTCTTGGTGGGGGTTCCTGTTGGCCATCACTGTAAATGCATCAAATTTCTTACTAAGATTGTTCACCCCATTGACCAGACTAGCCATTACATTCTTAAAATCAGGGTCTGTTTTCATCTCATAAAGTCCTTGCTTTCTGGACCCTATGTCTTCTCTCTCATATCTTCCACCATTGTTACTCCAGTTTTGGGAATTTTCAGCCAGCTCTACGAGGAAGTCGTACACTTGATTAGGAGTCTGATTCATAAATTTCCCTTTGTGCATAAACTCAATCAAGGTACGTTGTGCACTGGTTAGTCCTCTATAGAAGAAATGGACCAACAGGGCCTTGTCAAGCCCGTGGTGTGGGCATTTGACAAGAAGGTCATGAAACCTTTCCCAAGTTTGAGAAAACTCTTCGTCAGGCTGTCCCCTAAAGTTCCTAATGGCATCCTTCATTTTCCCTGTCTTGGCCATTGGGAAAAATTTTGCCATGAATTTCTTTGACAACCCATCCCATGTTGTTATGGAATTAGGAGCAAGAGAATTCAACCATGCCGCAGCATGGTCTTCTAAGGATAGGGGAAAGAGCCTTAACTTGACATTTTCTTCATCTAAGTTCTGGTTTTTAAATGTCTGACAAATTGTCAAAAATTTGTTCAAATGGATGTACGGTTGCTCACTCTCAAAACCATGGAACTTAGGAAGCATGTTAATGGTAGCAGCTCTAATCTCAAACTGGGTTGCAGTGGTTGGAGGTAGAACTATGCAAGTGGGTGGGGTAGCAGAAGCGGGTGCGAACATCTCATTCAGAGTTCTCTCTCGGTTTTCCATTTTGGGGTCAATTGAGAAACTTTCTACAAACGTGATGAGTACCTCAAATAATTCAATTCGGGCTAGACGACCTCTCTCACGTGTCCAAGTTTGCATAAACCAAGCACACCTTAATTTTGTTTTTTTATTTTTTTTTATTTTTAAGGAAGCACACCTTAATGTTAACACACCAACAATCTAATGGGCTAGCCTATGTTAACTAGACAGCTCCTAATTGTGAAGAGTACACCTAGGCCTCCAAACCAGTCCTATGAAACGTAGTCGGCCAGGCAAGCCCCCAGGGGATTGGTGAGACCACGATGCTCGTGGCAAAGGTTCCGCTTAAATATCAAACTCCTAGAACAGATGAACTGTCTCCCTTAAGGGACAAGGCTATTCTAGGCACCGATTTCCGTCAATGAGCGCAAATGGTACAACCTTTGATGGTCTTCTCCTAATGAGCTCGGGACCTAAGGTCACGTTTCTACTCAAATTTTATTAAAGGCTAAGGATTCCTAAGTAGTGAGCAAAATAAATTCCTATGGGCAAGGAAATGGTGATGAAATCCAATCCTTATCTTGTTGGGGGTATGATTGCCCTTACTAAGTGTGTGATTCCAATTTAATCAATGTGTACATTCAATCAATCACACTTTTGCCAAAATTAAACAACCATGAATTAACCCACTTACTGAAGAGGCGTGGGTAAGGTTTTAGTACTCACCTCCCACTCAAGATGGGGGAAGATCTGGTTGAGTCGACTCGGGCTACTAATACCTAGACCCAGTGTACTAACCCGAGGTGCAGAGACAGTATCGTCCAACTGTCGTCCTTCCCTGCCCCTAACTATTACAATCTGGGCCTTCCCAGAATTTAAAAATAATTAAAATTATTACACTTTGAAAGTCCTACTACAATGGATCTAAAAAAAAAAGATACTACTACTAAAACTAAAATTTCTTTCCCGCTTTGAGTCGCTTTCTTTGCAAGATTCTTCTCTTTATTATTATTTTTCTTTTTTGGCAACTTAATCGAAGATTCTTTGTGCTCCAAATCTGGTAACTCCTTGCTACAAATGCTCCTTTTTTTTTCTTTTTCTTTTTTTTTCAATCCTGTAAAATCAACAATACCAAACTGTAAAAAGAAAAAAAAATGCTAATTAGTTAAAATCCTAAAAGGAATTCACAAAAAAAAAAGGTAATAAAATAAAATCCTAAACTGAACTAGAGTAAAAATCAGAAATCGGATTTTTGAAACAATTTTCAAAAACAAATCCCTAGCAACGGCGCCAAATCTTGATGTGCTCAAAATAATTAACTGCAATCGCACAAATTTCTATTAAGTAGATAATGGCAAATTCAGGTCGATCCACAGAGATTTGTAGAAACAAGATCCAAAAATCCTCAATCAGTTTTCACACTGGAGATTTTAAAACCATAATTAGTCAAGGAAATAATAACTAAACTGATATCAAAAGAAATCTAAACACAAACTTAATCAAAGAAAGAGAGATTAGGGTATCGGATTTCACCAAAACAGATTTAATCATTCCAAAATTACTTCATAGTCTTATCCTAATAAAACTCAATCCAATGTGCAAGCAATTGCCTTGGATCGAAAGATTTAGCTTTGAAAACCCTTTTTCTTGAAAGAATCCAATTCTCTAAATAGCACCTAAGACTCCCTTCACTTCAATATGTTGAAACTCTAATAACTATTTATCAAGATCAAGCACAAACCATTAAAGGAATTTAACCTAAACATGATATGTCAAGATCAAGCATAAAAAGTAAAAGACATTCCAAATAACCTTTACAAAATCAGAAGTTGAATAACATTCATGAAGGAGAACCTATTAAATCATTAAGCATAATGAGGGAAAGACATAGAAGAATAATAAGGAACGAACTCACCGGTTTTGGTTTCCTCCTCCACCCTAATCCACGGATTAGCCAAGCATTGTAGAACAAACAATAACAATGAAGCAAATTGTCATTATTGAAAGCCTTCAAGTTGTCTATTACACCGCTCAATCTCCACCCTCAATTTCTAACAAAGATTGAAGAGAAATAAAATTCACCCTAGAGCAAAAGAGAGCCTCCCCTTAAAAAGAAGAAAAATACAAGAAGAAAAAGAAAGAGAAATCACTCAAATTCATCATCCCTCATATCCCTCCACTTGACAGCCTGTTTTGACCCTCAAAACGTCAGAATTGGGAGATCCTCGTGAGACATGATATTCCTCTCCTTTGAGTCCTCTTTCCAACGCATCTGACCTTGCCTTAATCGGAGTCTTGAGTCACAAGTTATGTTCAAAATAGTAAAGCTTGCGCAGGATGGCTACAATTCCGAAAATCTTCTTTCCGCTAAACAATAACTTTCTTATTGATGTCCATGAAATTCCTTTCATTTCTTGAAAAGTTGATTGCTAAGTTTTAGCAACCATTATCAAGCATTAGATATGGTGGGGGCCACCGAATTCGGTCTTCACAAAAATAAAAGCTGATTGTGCAAAGTCTTGAACTCATGGCCTTTAACTTGAAATTACAACTATCCTCCAACAAGCCTATATGCTCTTTGTGTATAACTTTTTCCAAATGGGGTTTTAGCTTTAAACCTCTCCGAATTAAGCTCAAATATTCTCAACTCCTTCCAATTCCTGCGTAATAAAAAAAAAGGCTATAAGTAGAACATTTAAGACAAAATAAACAACTAACAAATTCAAATAAAATGGTAGTTATTTATATTATGTCATGCATATCAATTCAAAAGATCAGTATCAAGCTTACAGAAATAGAAAATGTACAAAAAATTAAAATTCTGCACCATTCGCTACATATTTGGTTGAATCACGCTCCGAGGATAGTCGAACCGTGCTCCGAAAATGGATCCACTCCAAAGCGCCGATCTGCGTTTTCTGAGTGGGATCGATAGGGCTGAGAGGAGGTTCCAAGCACTACGGTCTTAACCAAAGAAACCCAAGCCATCACTCCACCTATATTTCCATCCGTTTTCTCTTCTCATCGTGCCCCTATCCTATTTACTTCTTCTCTGCCCCACATCTCTTGTTCCTTTTCTGCTTTCTTCTTCCCTTCCCAAGTCCCTTTATTCTTTTCTCTTCTCTTCCTTTTTGCCCCGCTACCTATGTGAGGCCCCACTCCTTGTGGGCCCTCAATTTTGATTTGAATAATTATAAATATAATATTAGCTATCTTATTATGCTATTTAATAGGGCTTAGTAGAATAGTTTAATAATTTCCTAAGTCTTAGGATTAGGCTCTTGTCTATTTCTTTATAGATATAAGGTGGTTATTGTAATTTGATTAGGGTTTTAGCCAGATTAGGCCTTAGCTGATAATTTAGTTTTAATAGGAGGGGTGTTGTAGTTAGGAAGCTTCTAGAATTCCTAAAAAGGACCAGTTTACCCATACCCTCATTCTCAATTCCATTTAATCCCTAAGGGCTTTCTAGTAATCTGCCACTAAACCATAACCTTTATATACTAACCTTTGCAAGTGAAATGAAAACCCAACCCTAATTCGCTCTCATTTCTCATTCATCACCCATCTTCCCTAACACACTCTCTAGAAACCCTAATTCCCAATCCCAGCAACAAGAAGGAATAGAAGATCATCCCCAATTGCAGCTTCATCCCAGCATTAGTAACTTAGACCTTTCTCTTATATTCAAATTTTCATTTTCTATTGATCTAAGGCAAGTACTCTATGCTAGATAGCTCAGAATGCATGTTTTCTTTCTCTTGATTTTGCAAATTCAATCCAATTGATGTATGTATGTTTAGATATACCATTTGAGATTAGTTTTTATGGTTTATGGCTATTGATGGATGGGTTTACCTCATTTGGAAGATCAATGGGCCAAGGATGAATGGCGGGATGTGTATTGAAGTGTTTTCGTGATTTTAAATGTTTATGTGATAAATGGTATGGGTTGGAGGAGGTTGGGTTGGAATTGAATTAAAGAGATGAAATCCAGAAAACTGGGTTTCTATTGCAGGCATGTGTACCTGGTCGACCTCCCTGCAGTGGGGTCAACCGTCGACACTAAAATAAAAGAAAATTTAAGTCTCAGTTAATTTCTGAGAAAAACTCAATCTAGTGTATCAGGTCGACTGGGCCCTGTTCTAGCTCGACCGGATACACAGGTAAACTCAGGTGTTAACTGGACATGAAATTTCCTCTCAGACCTAGATTTTTAGTGTGTGTGGTCGACCGGACCCTGTGCTTGGTCGACCGGACACAAGGGGATTTCAGGGTGAAGGCTAAAAGCTGGAATATCTTACTTTCTTAGAAATTCAATGCCTGTGGTCGACCGCCCAAGCCAGAAGGTCAACCGGACACATTGTGAGAATTCAGTTCAGAATTTCTGTCTGCCAAGTGACTGTCATCTATTCCCAGTGTGCACGGTCGACCACCCAGGCCAGGAGGTTGACCGGGTACAGTGCACTAAGGGTCGACCTGGGAGTCAACATCCTGACTTCCCAGTGTACCAGGTCGACCGAACCCTGTGCTCGGTCGACCGGATGCACTGTGTACAATGATTTTTCCAGCCTTTAGTTTTCCGAGATTGTGATTGATTGTGGGGCCCATTGACCATCCAAATAGACCTCTATTGATGTGCTAAGCACAAGTCAACGGTGTGGCTCAACCTTGACTCATGGGGACCACCAAGTAGGTTTTAAGGATTGGAATTGTCGGTGATTCGACCCTTAAATGTAGTAAAGTATGCCCGTAACTTCAGAAGCACTAAATATAACACCTTTTGGCATCTGAGACTGCAATTAGGGATCAATCAACTGATGTGGCCCTGAACCTAAGAGGGGACTATTACCTAGATTGGACCCTTGCTTTATTTCATTTGATTCTATTTCTTGGAGGTTATTATACATTGTACTTCTCTCATATCCTTGTATTTGTTATAAATCTATTAATTAAATGGAAATTTGAGGACCTGAACCTACGACTACGTAGTGGTGACCCGATGATGTAATCAGTGATCAATGAACCGTGTCTGTGGCTAGGAAGGCCCTCATACAGCCTAAGTTGAGTGTGTGGTACCCTAGAATGGATAGGTCAGTTATGATGAATTGATGACTCATTGTGAATGAGTATGGATTGGTTACTTTGGATATTGTACTTATATTGTTTCAGGCCATGGTTGTGGGCCTTAGTATGGATCCAACGATGATTGGACTTGGACTTGGATTTGGACTGTGTTTCACGGTATTGTACTTGAACCTCTTAAAGACTTGGTTAGGACTTTGCTCGCGCAAAGCAAGCCTAGACAGGCACAGACTTGTATTTGTTTTCCTGGGTTGGCACTAAACATTCACTCAGTTTATCTAAGTTCAACATGCTGACTGATCATTATTGGTAGGAGCTAAATTTGGTTATAACTAGAGCTATCATGATGAGATATGGCTAGACGGACGGTGCGATACCGAGTCTGGTCTAATGTGATAAATGGGTGTGATTGGTGCTATAAAGGGGAGTGATCGGTGTTGTATTTATATTGTTATTAACAGGGCTTGTTATCCCTTGTATGGTTACCTTACTTTTCCCAGCCACGACTATTTACAGTATGGGAGGGCCGCAACATAATATCTTGCGGTATCCAGCTTGTGTGAATGTGCCATATTGTTATCTGTTAAATTAGATTACTTAATCATTCTGATTCTAAAATGTTATTTACTGCTCAATTACCTAGCCTATGTTTCTTTGTTATTCTCATGATTAAATGATCGTCTCTATTCTTTTTTAATGCATACATCATGTGTTATCTGTATATGGTGCATTGCCAAATCTTTGGATCTGACCCATCTTTGGTGCTTAGGTTATGACCTTGACCCCACGGGTGATGCGTTTATCGAGGCGCCTGTAGCTGACAATTACGGGTGGGGACCGGTTGACCAGGTAGTTGAGCCGGAGGATAGAGTGCCAGCACAGGGTGTTTGAGAATAGTTTTTTTTTTTTTTTTTGGATTTTCAGTGGATATGTGGTGAGCAGGGAAATAGACTGTTATATATAAATTTGTTATTCACACTTTGAGATTTTGTTAAACTTCAGCCATGCTTTACTTGATTCATTTTATATGATACATTATACTTCCGCTATTAACATATTACTTCCGCTATCTTTTCTTATGTTTCCGCAATTTAACTGTTAAAAATTTTATATGATACCTTATACCTCCTTTTCTCATGGATAGATTTATTTGTTGATATTAACAAATAATTAGTTGATATCAATGAATACCGACAGGAAGCATAGTTTCTGTAAGTACTTGTAAATGCCATCCTTGTGTATTTATTGATATCGAAGAATTTATTTATTGATATCGATGAATAATGACATGAAACACGGTAATTACATGCACATAAAATCTCCATCCGTGTCAATTCGTTCATATTGACTAAAGAACCATAGTGTTTTGTAATTTTTATGTTCAAGAAAGAGTTTTCATTGTAATTCTATGGTTCAACCATCCACCAAAAGTTCACCCACTATAAAAACAATGTATTACTTATGCATTATTGTCGTAGAAGAGAGTACACAATCTATAAAGATTTGTCTCCATCTCGGCCATGAAGGGGCCCGTCCATAAGGGGGAGAATAAATAAGTAATAGAAAATGAGAAAGAAGACAAAATAGTTGTGGACACTAGAGAAAGTATTGAGAAGGTAGTAACAGGGGATAGAAAGAGGACAAAGAGAGTAGAATGAGAAATAAAGAAGTTGGGTCTAGTAAAAAAGAAAACTTAAATGTTCGAAAAATTCACTGATATTAGCAAATAAGGGTAAAAAGGTCCAAAAAATGTAAAATTTGGGCAAAAGGTACTCATACGCTATTTGTAATGGTTTTGGTCCTCGTTCGTAATTTTCACTTTTAAGGGTTTTTTTTTGTTTGAACCGTCTAAACATATTTGTATAATAATATAAAATCATATTATAACACAACAGAATTTTCTCCTATAAGAGTCCTCATGAAGAACCATGTGTAAAACCTCATCTCCGTTGTTAATGCATGGGGTGGGCGGGGCCTACATTAATATCACGTATTGAGTCTCTTATAACTTAATATTTAATTAAAAATAGTCCATATATAGCGTTTAATAATATGTCAACAAATATCTGTAATTTAATTTGCAATTCTTCCAACTCAAGTAACTTTTGGTCCATAAATTTAACCTTTTTTTAAATATATTTAGTTAAATGTTCACTATACTTGAAATAAATGGTGGCAATACTACCCTTTTGCAAGGTACCGTGTTACACTGAATTACTAAAATGTCCTTTCAGTGACAATCAAATTAAATCTTATGATGGGCCCCATCTAAATAGCAGTCATTGTGAGATAACGTAAATAATATAATAATATAGGTCCATCTTAGGTGATAATGGACCTACATGATATCCATTAGATCCAAGTATCCAACTAATCTTTCCACATATAATATTCATCGGTGAAAAAATATATATATATATATATGGAAGCAAACTGGTTTCAAATTGAAACCAACTCCAGTTCACTTCAATTGATTTTGACTCTCATCCAATTTAATTTAGTTTAACTACTCCTAATCCCCTCACTCCCAATCCCCCTATCTTTGTCCCCACATCCTTTATTCTCACCAGGGCTGGTAAACGGGTCGGCTACGACCAGATGTAGAGCACACTTTTTGGACCTCTAACCCGTCACCGACCCGCTTCTAAAATGGGTTGCAAACTTGCAACCAGCACCCATTAAGTCTCAGGTCGGGCTAACCTATCTAGCCCGCATTAGACCCAAACCGACCTGACCCGTGTATTTTTAATTACTTGGTAAAAAGTAATAATGGTGTGTGCCGAGACTCAAACTCAAGACAATTTGGATTTTAGACAAGCAACCCTGCTACTATACAACGAAGTGCCTTTTTGCTAATTGTTATCAACAAAAGGTTAAAATTAGTTATAGTTTATATTATTTGTTTATTTTGATTTTGTTTTTTAGTTTTCTTTGTCATTATTCTTCAATTTTTATGGGCTAGTGTTTATTTTAATTTTTTGGTATTAGGTATTGAATTCTTATGGACTTCTTTCTTTTTATTTCCTCTCTCTCAAACTATAACCTTTTGCATTTGACTTTAAAGAAATTCATCATAAAGTTTTTTTTTATAAATTTTAATATTATGATTATATTGCCTGTGGTGAGCACTAGCATGTTTTTTAGTGTATATTGAGACAAAGGATGGGTTGGATAAATGGGTTGCTTGTGATGGATTCATTTAGGTAAAATTAAGATTTCAACTATATTCATATAGTGGGTCCCAAATATTCAAGTGGAGATGACGAATTATAACTCCTAGGGCTAGTTTGACACTTTACTAGCATAGTAAAGTCAAGTAAAGCCTCCATGTTTCAGATAAGATATTACCTCAAAAGTGCTTTAATTCAAAACTCCCTCCATCTTTTTCAAAAAAAAGTAAAAAAGCAATCATATTTATCCACTAAAATACAAAAGAACCTCTACTTTTCCATACAAAAAGTAAAAAAGATTCTATAATAAACAACAAAAAATAAAATATCATCATAACCCACTTATATTTTATTCTTTCTACAAAATCAACTTTACTTTGCTTGACTCTATTAGTAGAGTTGCCAAAACGTGGCTTAAAGTATAAGATGAGGATTCTTGAGATCCAACATCTACAATGATCCCTACGTCCTTCCACTGTCCCATCATGGATCCACTTGTAGATGTTTGCCATCATGTAATATCTAGTGAGAAGTACTTGGATTCTTCACATGAACTTACGAATGTCTTTGTTGATGCAACTTGGCGCTAGATTATTCTTTTAAGAACTTGGGAATTCCATACAACTCGGAAACCTACATTGCCAAACATCTCAAGGAACATTTGAACAAATAATAGGGTATCTGCAATCTAATAGAAAAGTGCCTAGACTCTCAACATAATTCCTATCTCACCCATTTCACTCTTTCTTTCTCTCATTCTTTCTTTCCTTCTCTTGTTTTGTCTTCTCCCTTCTTCTTGTTAATGGGCCACCAAGACCCTCCATCACCACTAATCAAGTGGGCCACCAATCAAGTGGGCCCCACAACCTCCAATCGTCACCATCGATCATAGCCATCACAATCTTCGCGTGGACCCCGCGAGTTCAACCATCTTCAATTTGCAAGCCACCACTCCATCCACCCATCTATTTGGTAAGCTCTTCTTCCCTTTAGGTTTGGGTTAATATAATTTGGGTGTAGAAATGTGTTTAATAGCTTAGAGCTTCCCCTCTTTTGATTTTATATTTAATTTTTTTTTTTTTTTTTTACTTTATCCCTTAGGTTTGATTTGTTGGGATATGGAGCTAGGATTTATGGATTTGGGCATTTTCAATGAAAGGCAAGTAGATATATATATATATATATATATATGCTTTGATATGTTTGTCTCTCCTTGGATTTGATGATTGATGATGGTTTAGATTGCATTTGCTCAATTGGTGCTTTTGGAGATTGAAAACATGATAATTAGTTTTATTTACTTAATGAAATGGATTGAGATGTTTATGACTTGATTAGATTGTGGGATGAGATTGTATGGACTGGCTATATCCATGTTTTGAATGGTTTTTCAGGTTCACAAGAAAGATGAGGGAAATGACCCATGTTTATTACACTCACAGAACCTGGGTTCTGTGACTGCAGTGCACGCGGTCGGGGGTTAGGTTCTCCGGTACCTAACCAAAACACTGTTTTCCATTTTCATTTACAACTACCGGCCAAGGGCTCGGTCGACCGGGCACACAGGGATGATGTCGACTTGACCCCTTCAGGTCGACCGGGCCCGCTGTGTATGGGGTCGACGCTAAGGGCTTGGTCGACCGGGCCAACTGTGAGGAACCCTTTGGAGGGGTTTTGTTTACCCTGTTTTGGATGACTTTAGGTGGAACTTTGGCTACCCTTTTTGGACTCATTTGACTATATGTGAGGATGTTTTAAGCCGACATTCTTCACGGTTATTTCGATTGTATTGGGATCCAACTTAACTCAATCTTGAACGGTACGGGACAACAGGTATCGCAAAGATTGGTTGTTCGGGTATCGCGAACCTTATTCCTTTCATTGACTGAGTAGGTTGTACAATACTTTGGGTTTAATACTAAACTTAGGTTTGGATTGTTTATCGCTTCTGATTCTGAATCGTACCATCTGGTACTATCTACATGTAAGGTGCATGTTCTTTAACTCCGTTTACTTTGCTTTGTATTGGGATCATATTGAAGAACTTAGATGATAGACTTAGGATCCCCTTTGATGTTCCGTTTGTTTTGAAGTTTAATGGAAGTGTTGAGGCTAGACGGCTTTGATTGTAAAAGCTTGTTGAGAAACTACCTATGATGATAATGTCTTGAAGAAGTTTAATGTTTAAAGAAGTTTGATGATTTTGGCTTTGATTTGATGATGGAAATGTAGTTTCTCTTTCAATTAATGAATCTTGTTCACGCAAAAAAGTCTAGCCCTTCACTATTGTTTGTTTAGGACTCTCTGTGTCAGGCACCACTCAGCTGTTAACGTCCAACACGAATGGGGCATCATTCTATGTGAGGACTTTGGATTGAACGTCTGCGTAGTACGACTTTTTATATTTTTTTTATGGATGTACACCATTGGATACCCTATTGAAAAGAA
This sequence comes from Persea americana, assembly GCA_029852735.1. Lineage (NCBI taxonomy): Eukaryota > Viridiplantae > Streptophyta > Magnoliopsida > Laurales > Lauraceae > Persea > Persea americana. The sequence continues at coordinate 15,592,713 of CM056811.1, read as the reverse complement.
AGAATTGAAGATTGTATTTATTGGTATCCATATTGATCGATTGCTTGCCGGGTTTTTATCCCAAGCGTATTATTTTCCCTACCACAGCTCTCATGTTGAGTCGGGAGGGACATGTGGAACTATCCCGTGGTATATTAGCTAGTGTGGGTTGCCTAATTGTTAGATGTTTATGCTAGATTGATTTTGATTCGAATGCTATGCATTTCTTACGATCAAGATGCTATGCATGATTTATGATCTTGTCTATCGTTTACTCTGATTATTTCTACATATCTATTGATGTTTTGTACTTATATCTGCCTCCCAACCATTGTGTCTGATGCTGCGCTTAATGCATATGTACCGGGTACAATTACCTTTGGAAAAGTGGAGGCGCCGCTTCAGGTAGTTTAGCCTGATGGTGAGTCCGCGTTGTGTGTCGACGGTATTGTCGTCGTGATCAGCACACGAGTGCCTTCATACTTTGGTTAATTCGTATTTATTCTCTTTTGGCTTATATTTTGATAGAAGCCATTAATTAATATACTTTTGTTATCTTTTGCTAAACTTAAACTATAGAATATGAAGATGTACATACTCTGAAATGTTACAATGTGTCATTTGTTTATTATGATGTTTAGCTGTGTTTTATAGAGGAAATATTTATACCTCATCGCGGACTTCGATCCTATGGGACATGATTGGGGCAAGGTTGCATTTAATTAATATTGAAAAATTTTTAATTGGTCCTAATCTCACGCATAACCCCGCTTTCACTTTTGAGAGCATAACAAGTTCTATTAACCAATATGCAACAGAAGTAATCAATCAAATAAGATAGAATTAGCAAATATATCTACCAATCACACACCACAAGAAGGCAGACACAATATTTAGCATGAAAACCCGATCAAAGGAGAAAAACTACGATATATAAATCAAGAACTAACGAACAGTTACAAAATATACTCACGGCTCCTTTATCTCAGTCTATACCTCGACCTAAGGATTGTAATTGTTCTTGGACAACTTTCCGCTGACATGACTTCCCCACCGTGCACCATTCTCCTTGATCTCGTTGTACTTTGTCAATCAAGATGAACTATCTTCTACAAGAGAGTAAGAGCAATAAACTTTTTAAAGCAGATCTTCAGCACAACCTCTCAATGGCTCTAGAAAAACAAAGAAATCTCTTTTAGGGTATTTTTACCTCAAATCAAGAGAGAGAATTAACTTATAATTATCATTCTTAGGGTTGAGAGCAACACCCTATATATAACCCCAAATTCGTGCCTTAGTGTTAGAACACAAATAGGACTAAAAAAGGGAATAGAGTCTCAAAAGAAAACAAATTCGTATAGCAATCTAGCATCTTTCCCGCCATCCGATCGATCGGACAGTGGTTCCGGTTGATTGGACCACCAAAATAACTGGGATGTGTCAGTCCTCCAATCGATAGGACAGAGGCACCGATCAATCGGTGCTCATGGGTTTGCCCGATTTTCTTCGCTTTTTTCGCTTCAGCTCTTCCGGTGACACAACCATAATCCATTCTAAAATAAAATAGAAAATATAACTCAATGGATCCAAAGTTTTGTCCAACCCATGAATTAGCCAACATAAAAATACTAACATACATCTCCCATCAACAGAAAGGACCATAGTTGTGGCAAACCACTAGTCCATCCTTTGCTAGCCCATCATTTGCTCCATCTTTATCACTGCATGGTTTTTTTTCTCCAGCATGAAGCATGTGATAAATAGGATAAATAGCACATGCAGGAATTACAATCCCGATTCATCTCATTAGAAAAATCAAATTTTACCATCTATAGTGCAACTTTCCTTGAAGAAGCGAGAATCAAGCTCAAAAAGAAAATGGAGGTGACCGTTAGGGCACGTTTGGCAACTGTTTTCACAAGGGATTCCTCGCCCTTTTCTGCGATCACGTGGATTTTTCATGTTTGGATGGGTGTGGATTTTCAAAGGATGGATTGGGCTTTTTTGCTGTACCAATTATTGTTAGAATTAGATATGCCCCCCTCGGACGCGCGGAATCCGCTGAAGCAAGGAAAGGCGGAGCTACAAGAGGATGAATAGTAACTGGACGGTGATGTGGGATTAATAAGGTTTACCTTTTGGAATGTACCTTTTAGGTCCCATAATCAAGATCCAAACCGTTAGTTGCCTTTAACAACTCCAAAACGGCCACCTCACCAAATTTCAACTGTTGATTCCTCTTATATCTCAAGATATGTACCAAAATGTCTGACCATTTACACTATTATTGAAAACGGGAATGAAAACAGTCCATTTTTTCAAATTTTTCGGTTTATGTGGGCGTCCACAATCAAATTAGAACCGACCATTAGTTCTAGAAGGTTGAACACAGCAAGGTGACCAAATTTCATCCATTGATTCCAATTATATCTTGAGATATGTCCCAAAACATCTGACCATTTACACTTATTGAAAACGGGAATGAAAAGAGTCCGTTTTTTTCAAAGTTGTCGATTTATGTGGGGTCCACAATCAAGATCGGAACTGGTCATTAGTTCTGGAAGGTCGAATACAGTAAGGTGACCAAATTTCATCTATTGATTCCTCTTATATCTCAAGATATGTGCCAAAACGTCTGACTGTTTATACTATTATTGAAAACGAGAATAAAAACAGTCCTTTTTTCCAAATTGACTGGTTTATGTGGGGTCCAAAATTATGATCGGAACCTGCCATTATTTCGAAAAGGTCAAACATAGTCAGGTGACCAAATTTCAACCGTTGATCCTTACTATATCTTGAAATATTTGTGAAAACGTCCATTGGATCATGCATTCTACAAATTGTACAAATTGTAGGAATCCTTACTCCATCCAAACTTAGAACGCTCATCAAGTATTATATCTTAGGAGGTGTTTATTCTTTGGAGATGGAGAGAATCCTCTAAACAGATGATTCCTCCCCCTAGCATGGACCGTTGCCAAACATGCCCTTAGTGTTATGGGTGCAACATTTGAAAATGGAGTCACAGGAATTACATCTATGTTAATAGATGCTTTTCCCGTGACATGATTCAAAACCTCATTGCCTTTCGCATTTGCTCAATTCATAGATTACATCATCAACATCTCTGAGGATGTCGCATTGCTCCGGAGGAAGGGCATTATAGAACATGCACTTGGCAATGATGAAGAAGTTTCCGCTATATTCAAGCAGTTAATCGGTGGGACTCTGGAATATCAAACTTCAAAACTAGTATGCATAAGGATGTGGATGAATATTACAAAAGGAAGCATCATGAGTCAGGCAGGTCAACTATTTCCTCGGTGGCTGCGGTCTTCCTCCTTTATCTCACTTTTCTTCAAACCTTTTTTTCTATACACTCATATTATAGGCCTCTATCTGCAACTTAGGTTTAGTTCCATCAATGAATGTAGTATTGTTGTGTTTTATGGAAACATTCATGTTCTATATATTTCTAGTAGTTCATATGTTAAAAAACAAGGCATTTGGATGCATATGACATGACTTATATTTAGAACCATGCACTGTGATAACTAATCCTTAACAATTTACCAAAAAAAGATTTTTGATCATGTTGGTTTTGTGTCTTGTATTCCGGGTTTACCGGAGCGGTTCATTGGGTTAGCCATGGACCGATTCAGGGTCAAAGGTGTTTTGGTCAATCTATCGAGACTTTCTTAGGGGCTAAGAAAGCGGATATATATAGGGAGATGCTCCTATGAGAGGAACTCTCACGATACTATGAAAGTAAGGGTGTGGGACCTCATATCTATATCTAATGCCAACAACCTAGATGCGAGGGCTCTCACCCCCTTACTCTCACAGTACTATAAGAGTTATATATATAGGGGCATTCACGTCCATATCCAATACCAGCAACCTAAATGCAAGGGGCCCCCATCCATTACTTTCATAGTACCATGAAAGTAACTCTAACAAGAGCATCATATATATATATGATATAATCTATAACCCTATACTCTGAAGAGAGTCAAGAAGATGTGAGTCATTGCTCTCTTACCGTGGACGTAGACGGTTTTGTTGAACTATGTGGAATCCTCTTCTCTCTCTTCCATGGCATGATTGTTCGATGGCAGGTATGTGATCCTTTTCATCCGTTCCCATTTAGAGGATGTAAAGCACAACACTTGAGCTTTCTTCCCAACCGAGAAACTGGCTGATACATTTATGAAGCTCTAAAGTGGGATTAGATCTAATATTCATGCCGCCATTACCTAAAATTTTTATGACAATTAAGTTTTGTATTAACCTAAAGTCAATTATATGTAATGAATGAAAAAGTTAGTTACATGTCATGAATAAGCTCTCTGTAGGAACCTCTATATGTATGCAGGGAACTCTCTTTATAATCCAGTTCACTTGAATAAAATCAAATGTTAAGAGGCGGTGAATTGGTATGAGTTGTGGTGTCTTTGAGTTGTGGGTTGTGTTGAGTGAGCAGCCCTTTATTTCAAACAGAGGAGGGATGATATTAAATCATGGGAAAGTCTAAACTCTAAAACCTCATAGCATTCTGATTGTCAAAAATTAGTAACTGAGGACCAACCATCATATCCATGTTGGTAGGTGGGGTTGATTTGCTGCACTTGGTTTGTCCAATGAGCCTCAACGGCTCTTGGGCAATAAGCATCAAATTAAAGCCGCTTAATGTCACACATGTTTTATCATAATCAAAAGGTTCATGATCGAAACCATCTCGCCAGCAATTACAATCACCAACCTCACCCCATTCTCTCCGAATCTTGCACATGCAGGTCTTTCAATCCATTCCATAGATATTAAGCATAAAAAGGCCACCTTGATCAGATACTCTTGGATCAATGACAGAACAAGTTAGGATGATTGGTATTATCATCAATAGATAATAGAACAGTTATGTGTTCCATTTAGAGTAAATTTAGATCTAATTCCAGATTCTGCATGATTATCACAAGACTGAAATTTGATCAGGACCATTAAAGATGGAAAATGTTATATTGATAAGGTTTTGATTTTCTAGATATGGGCCCAAAATTGGTCCTACTGATTTCACATGGATCGTTGCCTGTCAAGAATACCATTCTCTGGCCTATACAGGAACAGCAACAGAAACCACTTGGCTACGTGTTTCTTCCTTGTCCACCTTTGTTATGGTGCGACAACATTTCTGTGATTTCATTGGCTGCTTGCTAATCCAGTTTTCCACGCTTACACCAAGCATGGGGAAGTAGATTATCACTTCATATGTGAGAAAGTTCTTCAGAAAACCACGGAAGTTCATAATGTCAATACCCAGGATCAATTGCCCAATTTCTTCACTAAGGCATTGCACCCTCGCCACTTCCAATTTCTACAGTCCAAGCTTCATGTCACTGCAAGTCCCATTCACTTGAAGGGGGGCATTAACCAAAGAATACAAGATAAACAAAGTAATGATAAAATAAGTTCTGTAACAAACGAAGTTCAGCCCACAGGGACAGTTTCAGTCTAACTGAAACAATGACGGTTAAGTTAGTTACTCTTTAGCTGAGTTCAGCACTTCTGTTGTCACCGAAACTCGGTGACATTTGTACTCCAGTAGAGTCTGTTGGAATCTGTCTATATAAAGACTTGTAGCCAATGTAAAATTAATCAAGCAATAAATGAGAACTCTCTCCCCCTCCTTACTCTGATTCTTTCTTTCGTCTCCTCAATGGAGGGTATGCTGGGGGCTCTGTCTGTCCCAATTCCAGCTGCTATTGGAGGTGATATCTGAAATGGTGCACGACAAATTGAATCCACTACTCAGAATTTCTCTAAGAATTTTATCACTGAGCTTGGCAGAAAAGAGTGAAGGATCAATCCAAAAGTAACTGCTTCTACCTTTTGATCATAGCTTGAGCTGGCTCATGAAACAGGAAGCAAGCTCAAGCTTGAGCCCAATTGAGCCAAGCTGCTGGCTTGGTTATTAGGGGTGCAACCAAGGTGGGTTGGAATAGTCATTGAGCCAACTTAGCCTTACCCAAATTGCAGAAGGATACAGAACCCAGGATGATCCATCCCATCTAGGTCTGACCTAAATTGAGAGAGAGAGAGAGAGAGAGAGAGGAAAACATTATCTTCCATAAGCAACCTTAAAGTCAAAACCCATCTTCAAAGTATGTTAGTCTCAAAAGATCTTTCAAAAATTATTGTTATTGTCCAAGATTAGAATTAGCTTCTTCAAGTACAAAACATTGAAGAACCCAAGCATCATATCCAGTAACAAATTAAACCAATTAAACATCAAGCTCAGAAGTAATAACAACAAATTAAACCAGTCAAATATCAAATTCGAAAACAACAAAAATTACTGCAATTTGGCAACAAACCTCTCTAAAAAGTAATTAAATTAAAAAAGATAAAACAAATGAAAAGAAAAGGAAGCAGTCGCCTTGGCGGAGATAGAACTTGAATGGTATTCATCCATATTTGCTTAAATCTAACTGTTCCCTCTCTAGAATACAGGTGTGGTGTATAAACTTTGCCATGCCCAACTTGAAGATGAGCCTCTAGAGTGAAAGACCAGGAGGACCAGAGGGTTCACCGCAGATGTAGACCAGCCATGGATTTTCAAACTACGTGTAGAGATTGCAGACCTTAATCCCACTTGTCAATTGATAATTATATGGTTCTTTTATAGTTCCCTTTAGCATTCCTATTGTAAACAAATTCTCCGACAAATTTACCACATCAAGACAGGATGAAGTCTCTTAATCATATGCTTAGATTAGGATAATCTCAATTATGTGAATGTTGAATGAAAGAAATGCTCATGTAATATGAAGATATCTATAAGGCCTAACTTGAGAGTAGATCCAGCCCATTAACCCTTGGGATGGTTTGCTCATGGAGCTGAAAGAGATGACAATAAAGATACCTGCGAGTGATTCTAGAACTGGATGGCCAGTTCATTAATCAATACAAAAATAATACAATACATATATATATATATATGAAGAGAATTGAAAGGATTACATGTGGATGTGCCATTCTTGAGCCAATGTTTGTTCTACATGTTTACAGTGGGAATATGTGCTATCTTGAGCCACTCTTCACCTCCATTCTTGCACCGGCCTTCTAACGAGGGACATCCAGAAATCCAAAGATTTTGCAATTCGTTGGGCAACCCGTCGTCGGGCAATGATGCGAGTTTCGAGCAAGATCTGATTTCCAAACGTTGGAGGGAGGTGAGGTTTTGCATTCCCATGGGCAAGGATGTGAGACTGTGACAAAAGGTGATCTCAAGGCTTTCAAGTGAGAGGGGCAGGCCATGACCAGGCAACAACAGTAGTTGATGAAAACCCATAATCAACAATTGTTTGAGGGAGGTGAGGTTTTGTAGTCCATTGGGCAATCTCTTCAACTTGGGCCAATCCAATAAGACTAGTTTACGTAGGCTTGGGAATTCACCTTCACGAACATCAGACCATTCCTCCACATTTTCCATGCTTGTAAAATACAGCACCTCCAGTGCTGGAAACCCCTTGATGCTGCCATCACCACAAAACTCATGACCCACACACACTAGTTCACTGAATGAATCTATGACCAAATGTTTGAGCAAGGGTAGTTTCCCCAGAGATGGGAGGAATTTGCATCTTCTACAACCTTGCAGACTTAGACTTGTAAGGTTGGAGAGTAGTGATGAGTCACTCATCCAACTTGGAAAACTAACACCATTGTAATTTTCTATGTATAGCTGTTTGAGGCTGGTATGGGGTTGGAGACCTTCCAGTATGCCTTCCTCACCTCTTTCATCATGACGCAAATTCTGGTCTCTACTGACACTCCACTCCAATCCCATCTTTTGGAGTTGCTTATTCTTCAGGTTTGCTTCTATTGCAGCGTCCACTTTTACCACATTCTCAAGATTTAGTATACGAATTTCTCCACGGAGGTTTATCATGTCCTTCAACTCTTCAATCCCATAACCAGTTTTTTTGCCCACGATAAATTTGGTTAGTGTCTGAAGGCTTGTCAATTTCCCCATTCTAACTGGCATAGTGACCAACATGTAGCTTTCATTCAGAGAAAGATGATGAAGGTTGATCAGATTCTTCATATATTTGGGTAAATGAAGAAGCTGGTGGCATCTGTTGAGTTTCAGTGTCTGCAGACTATAGAGAGTGCTCACTGAATTAGGCAACCTTTTAATATCAGTTGAAGAAAGATTCAGGTAACGCAAATGCTTCAAATTGCCAACTGAATCTGGCAACTTTTTGATAGCAGTATTGCTCAAATCTAGCACGCGCAAGCATCTCAAATGGAGGAACAAATCAGGGGGGATTGAATTGATCCCTCTATTAAACCCATCTGGCAATAGAAATGTGCGTAGCGTACTAGATTTGAAAATGGACTCAAAAACAATTGGCTTGCTGTGAGTCCGTGTTACTGAAAAATGGCGAGCCTTCCGAGAGATGTCGGATAATTGATGACGGTCCATCCTAAAACAAACACCATCTGAAATAGATTGTGCTAAATCATGTATCATATTGTGCATTTTGTATATTGGCTCTCGATCATTTTGTTGTGAATATTGAAAGAAAGATGTCAGCAACAAATCATCAAAATACTCAAGACCTATGTCTTCTAGTTGTTTTCTTCCTTCAGGTTGAATAAAACCTTCCCCTATCCATAAGTGGATCAATTCAATCTTCTTAAATTCATAATGTTTGGGAAACAGAGAACAATATGCAAAGCATTGCTTCAGATGAGATGGCAAATGATTATAACTTAGTTTGAGAACTGGCAAAATTTCATCACTGTTTTTGGGCAAATCCCATAATTCACTTTCCAAGATATTTTTCCAGTCGCGTTCATCTCTCTTAAAGGCTAAAATCCCCCCAAGTGTTTTTGCTGCCAAAGGCAAACCTTGACATTTCTTCACAACTTCTCTTCCAATTTCAGCTAATCTTGAATGTGCTTCCAAACTCTCTTCTCCAAATGCTCGTTGTTTGAACAATGACCAACAATCAGATTCTGATAAACCCTCCAGTCGATGAGTACATATTGTGCGCATGAGCCGCGAAACTGCTTCACTCCTTGTGGTAACCAAAACAATGCTTCCTTCCGCCCCACCAGTTAAGGGAACCCTCAAACTGTCCCACTTGGATTGTTCCTCATTCCACACATCATCTAACACAAGCAAAAATCTCTTCTCACTCAATATATCTTTGAGCTTTGTCTGAAGTAGATCAAGTTCATTCACAAATATTATCAGCTCTTGTTCTTCTAAATTATAACTTCTTGAAGAAGTGGCAGAATTTATCATAGCTTTTGTAAGCTTCTTAACGGCAAAATCTTGAGACACGCAGATCCACATTTTCAGATCAAACTCCCTCTTTACTATCTCATCATTGTACACAAGTTGAGCAAGAGTTGTTTTCCCCATGCCACCCATCCCAACTATGGAAATGACTGAAAGATTTCTCCCACGAACTTCATTAGACACCAAAAATTCTGTCAATTCCCTTCTCACTTCCCCTCTCCCAACCACACATGCTTCTTCTACCAAAGAGCTGGTTTCTCTTCGCTCTTTGCTTTCGTGCTGCATCCCTCCATCCACATCTCCATGTGTGAGATGAAGGTTGTGCCTGTCCTTGGCTATTAGATCCAACCTCTCCCATATCTCCTTCACCTTATTTGACATCTTCAATCTGAACAAAACTGCATTACAAGGAGAACAAGTCAAGAATTTACGCACCTTCTTTCTCTTGCTTGTTTGAATTCTGCGCCGGAGAGCCTTTGTGGCAAACTCATCCAATACATCATCTGCATCAAACGCAACCTCTTTGAGCTTTCGAAGCCAAATTCCTACTGCTTCAGACTTCTCCTTTTCCTGCTTGTTTTCAGCTTCTTTCAGTACAGCTTGAATTGTAGATAGTGTATCGGAGAGCTTTTCGAGCTCCTTGTCGATTCCCCAAGCTGAAGTTACCTGATCTTGGGCAAGGGATGCCAACTTCTTCATCATCATCTCAACCAGAGGACTAAGGATTGCTTCAGCCATGCCTACTTGCAGGAATAAAGATGGCCGAAACAGCCAAAATACGATCTGATGAAATTGCCTTGCCTCTTGGCTCTGCAAATGATAGAAGTGATCAAGTTGTGCACTCAACTTTTCACAGTAAACCAAAGGACAGCAAATAATGGACAAGTGATAAAGGTTCACTTCCATGTGCATTTTCCACCAAGTACATTCTTTTGTCTACTCTCATCCTTGTATTCATTGATGCTTTCCCATTGTTCTTATCATTGAAGTAAGCATCTTTTACATTTCAGGCTGAGAGTAGGTATGGAACTGGTTCAGTGACGGGGGTTGACTTGACCACAATAGGGAACATTAGAGGTGCAGCTTGTGCTGGTTGGGTCAGGTGTTGGCCCAGCCCAAGTTTGACCCGAGTTGTATGTGGGCAACCTCAGTCATCAACTCCACATCCGAGTATATTTTACGTTGGGTTGGATCGGCCAAGGTTTGCCTGCTATCTGGGCTTGGGTTTGACTTGTCTCCCAATGGATTATAGTACAGAGTATACAGAATGCACTGTGTTGTACAGTATATACATATGTTGACAGGGAATGACTATACAAGGATGATCATAATTTGTGGTCAAGTTAGGTTGAATCAAATCTGCAGATCTCTAATTTAATTTGTTAGGATTTAAACTGTTCAAAGATCAGCCCCTAACCCCGAATCCACAAATTCCTCCAACCTTTTTTGTTCCTTATGACGACAGGGGATAAATTTATTAATTTTCGAGGAGTGTTTAAACCTTTTGCGATTTTGCACCTTCTCATCTGTTTTTCTCTTTGATAAAAGGAGGGAATTTAAAAAAAACTTGAGATTACTTTTGCCTTTTACTTGCTTCCAAAAGATTAAGTAAATCATTTTCCAAGTTTTAAGGAGACATTTATCCTCCATGGCACTTGGAGAAAAGCATTTCTCTTATAACTAGTTGGATTTGGGCATCTTGGCTTTCCTTTGAATTCAAATAGGAGTTGGTCCTTCCGTATTTAAGCATACATTTAAAATATGATATGCTCAATCTTACCGGGGAAACAAAGGTTGGAAAACTTAGTGAGTCAACTCTCACCTCGTTTTGACAAAAGACCGAGTCAAGTATAGAATAAATTTGGCCGAGTCAAATATAAGTTATTGCTCCTAAGGTTTTGGAGTTACAATTTAAAAATGATTGCTTGACATGTAATAAACTTACTGATTTATATTTTTTTTTATTATTACATGTAATATATTTATATATATATATATATATATTTATAAGTATTGTTATTATACGTGAAATGATCACATTTAAGTGGAGGTGACAAATAATAACTCGAGAAGAGTTCAGTTGCCTTTTCCACCAAAAGAGTATAGCTTTATGGTATATGAATAGGGAGACTAGATTCTTCACATAATGGAATTAGAATTTGACTCGACTCAGAAGGGAGCAGCATACTCTTATTACCAACTATAATTGATCCATCTTTGGTTTACATTAAATTAATTGATCATGTGAGGAATGTAAAATGTTTCATGTGAACAATCCAACAATGTATAACACTCATTTTGGATTGAAATTTCAACCAAGTCTTAACAGATGCATGCATGGGTCCTATAACTATAACACAGATGTGCGCTGCACAAACTAGATAAGACGGTTGCCCACAGGATCATTTATACTATCTGGTGAACAAAATGCAAACATCCACTTGAATACAGATCGCACCATCTAGCATTTGAAAGTAGGGGTAGAATGATGTGGGCACTTGATCGTATGACCTGCCACATAGAAGAAGCCTTGAAGAAAAAGGAAAAAAAAAAAAAAACACACACACACACAGAGTGAACTGCACCTTAGAATAAAGTGACAGTATTTCTATAGTGATATAATTGAACACTTCAAGCCCACCCCTAGTTGATGGGATAAGGCTAGAACGACAATGAAAATGACGAAGGGGGAAAATGACCTCCAAAATAGGGAGCAGTGCCCCAATAAACAGTACACAACTGTACGCGAATGAAAGAAGAGAAGAAAACTTAAATTAACTAATCCCCCAGTAGGGCAATAATGTACAGGACAGGTACAAGGCCTTAAATAAGATTTCACACATTAGTGTCACAACTGCCTCTGCAGAAATAATCTTTTCTTTATAAGATAGAATCCGTGCTATAGCTCTCACCAAAGCCTACCAATTGGATCTCCTTCATATGCCTAATACCCATAGTTAGTTCCATAGACCGTACCATAGCCTCCTCCAGCATGCCCTGCTGCATTTCCAGGATTAGATGGGGGAGAGGGGTACATAGAACCATGAGACTGGTACGAAAGTTGCCCTGGATGCTCTGAGACTGTTGGGTTCTGAGTTGATCCCGCAGCTTGGGCCATGAAATTCTGTGACAGTTGTTTTGAATAATCAGAGAAGTGATGATACTAAGACCCAGATCTGATTGTAAGGGTCAACCTCCAACATAAAATATATATATATATATAACATGAGAAAAAAACAATGATGTGACCATATAGAGAGCCAGTTAACAGAAGGGATACAATAAAGGCATCACGACTTCTCAAACAAAGCCCACTCGGCTACTACTGATAGACAATGGAATAAGTTGCATCCTGAATCCAATCATCACCATCATTGGTTGAAAGTAGCAAATAAAGAATGGCAATTCTACAATTGGTTGAGCCATGAAATTCTAGAAAGAACTCCTTCAAACTAGGCCCCTTTTTGAGTAATCCTCCTGTCATATAAAGGAGGCAATCCTCTAGGATTCCATGTGGACCAGGATTCCAAGCCATCCACTGAGGCCAAAATCATGGTGCTCCAAAGCTGTCCAGTGATAAAAAGTACCAAAATCGACATGCACTAACAAATAAAGATAGAAGAGTAACATTCAAACATGGTTGACTGGAAAACTTCAGAATTTTTCCATGACAATCTGAAGAGATGAGTTACTATGAAAGCTCAAGAAACTTACCTGTATCAACTGTTGAGCAGTTTGTACTTCTGTGGCAGTTCCATTTATTTCGACAGTCATTTCTCCAGGCATGCCCTTGGACTCTTGTATTGTAATGGTTGCCCCACTGGCTCGACGAATATAGCTAATATTTGCACCAGCTGTTCCAATTACAGAATCAGCATATGCTAGTGGGATTTGCATGTGTTGGGTAACCTGTAGATAAGGTCCAACTCAAGTAAGAACCCAATGGAGTTGGTCTGGTTTGTAAGGAATTCTTGAAACAAATGATTTAAATTGAAAACATCAAATATGATCAAAAACTCAGTTTAAAACCTCAAATCTCACTCAAAACAATAAATACAGGTTTATCATAACAAGATAAATACAAATGTTCTTATATAAAATACAATAATAACAGAACCCTATTCATACAAGAGTACAGAAACCCACGCAAATTATGTAAGGGAGATTCATGTCATCACATTGGTTTTGCCTCATCGTCAAACACATATAGTGAGATCTTCTACCATAAGAAAATCAAGAATCAATGAACTACCTGTTTACCAAAAAAAAAAAAGAACTACCTGTTTGATGATTGGTGCCGGTATCTGTGCATTTGTTGAAGGATGTATCCCCATGGGCGCATCTCTTCCAAATGAAGGTGGACCCTGATGAGGCTGTTTGTCTAGAGAAGGAAAATCAAGAGGATAATAGTTATCATGTTGCCGTGGAGGCATGAAGTGAGAATTATCCCCAAAACCAGAACCTCCAGCATTTGGAAAACCTTGAGTATCACCACCCCAAGATGGGTGTGGCATGCTAGGTTCCATATGTGAATTTGGCACGCACATCTGCAAAGATGGTTTAAATGTAAACTAGGATTAGATTTTGATGTCCCGACAAAGCAGAGTCGTGAGACTCTTTGCACTTTGCAGCCCAAAATCATAAAACAAATGCAAGAAATTGATCTCATGCAATATTATATTGTGCCCAGCCCACACCACAGGTGAAATGGAGAACCAGACTTTCTAACCAAGCATCTACGATCCCTCAAATTCAGTTACATCAAAACAGGCTCAAAACAAAATTTTCTATACTCAAACAGATTACCTAAAAAAAGCACTATACTCCACTTAGAAAAGAGAGAGAAGGGGAAAAACTACTTACATTCATTTCAAATAGAGGAAGTACACTGCGATCAACCAAAAACTTTCTCAAACGAGATGCAATCAGCTCAATTGCTTTATGCACTCCTTTGGGTTCCCCTTGCACCTCAACAACTTTGTCATCTTGCAGAGCAAAAACGGAAAGATCTTCTGCAGAAATATCCACGAGCAGCATATGAGATCTAGATAACAGTCATCTGATCACATGCAAAAGATAAATGTCACCAAGGAAAAAGTAATTGAAAGATGGACCTTTCATCCATCAGTTCTATTCAGCTATTCACCTTTCAAGTCTCATCCAATAGTTAGTTAACAATTGTATAAAGGAAAATATGAACCAGTCAGATTGTATCCAATTCCATGAAGAAGGGATATTACGGGCTTTCCTGTGATAAAAAAGGAGCCAAATTACACACCAAACCGCTGCTGTATCATGTTAATATTGATACTGAAGCCAATTTAAATAGAAACTTGCAAACGCAATTTAAAGTTTAAACAGTAAGCCATGGTATAAGGTGTGCAATTGATAAACTCCTGAGTGTTGTCCCGGAATTAGGGTAGTACCTAACAGGATGCCCATTTCCCTATCCATACACTATATTTCACAAAGAAAGCCAGAATCAATTTCCCTCTAGTTTGGCACTTTACTAACATAGTAAAAGTCAAGTAAAACCTTTATTTTTCAAACAAGATGTCACATCAAAAGCACTTTAATTCAAAACTCCCTCAATCTTATTAAAAAAAAGTTAAAAACAAACCACCTTTATCCACTAAAATACAGAAAAACTTCACTTTCCCATACAAAAAGTCCAAAAGATTCCATAACAAACAACTAAAAACAAAATACCATCATAACCCACTTATATTTTATTCTTTCTTCAAAATCAACTGTACTTCACTTGACTCTATTAGTAAAGTTGCCAAACTAGCCCTTAGATATCCATCCTCATGTATATCTATGGCAAATCAATTCAAGGTCAATTCCAACCATAGCTTGCAGACTTGTGACTTGGACTGACCCAGCAATCCAAGGAGTGGAGTCAACTCGGTGACTAGGAAAGCTAAAAAAATATTTAGTAGCCTATGACTGGGAATATTTGGGCCTATTTGGCATTATTGTTGCGGTGGGACGTTCCCATTGTCTCACGAGACGAACACGCGGAGAATGCGTTTGGATTACTATTTTGAACTCTGGAGAAAACGTTTCAGGGAACAAACTGCAAAACAGTGCTCTATGGCATTGAATCTGCGGAACGACTTTTAATCGTTTTTCAAGAGGAACAAGTTGTGCCCGACCTCATCTCACTTCCTCGTCCCTCCCAAGTCCCAACTCTCTCCTCTCTCTCTCTCTCTCCCCACCATCCTTCTCATCTCTCTTCCTTCTATTTCCTTTCTTCCCCTCATCCCTCTCCTTTCTACCTTCAATCTCTACTCATATGCATTTGGAAACCCCAAAAAAACAAGGAGGAAAGATCATTTTTCTTTCAAAATGCTCAATATTTTCTCCTACAACTACCCCCCGTAAAAAAAAAAAAAAAAAAAAAAAAAAGAAAATAAAACTCTTTCAAAATGTGGTTTACAAAATGGTAAAGTAAAGTCTTTGCTTCAACAAATACCATGATGTATTTATTTACACGTGTAGTAAAGTAAAGATAGATATTACATCACAGTAAAGATGAAGTAAAGTAAATGAGGTAAAGTAAATGTGAGATAAAGTATGTGGTGAAGTAAAGTGTAAGAGAGTTGTAAAACTGTTGTTTTTTGTTTTGACTTTACTTTATCATGGTTTTATGTGGTAAAATAAAAAGTGGTTTTTGGTAAAAAAAAAGTAGTGGTTAGACTTTACTTTACCACACTACTTTTTCATTTGAACTTGATAAAGATTAAAGAGTAGATCACATCACAGTAAAGGTGAGGTAAACTAAAGGTGTGATAAAGAATGTGGTAAAGTAAAGTGGGAACGAGATAAAAAATTATTAATTTTTGTTTTGACTTCACTCTATCACACTTTTGCATAGTTTTTATGCAATATAAAAAAAGCGGCTTGTGGTTAAGTTTTAGGTAAAAAGTAAAAAAGTCAAGCCAAGCTTATTTACATATTTGGTAAAGTAAAATAAAGGTAAATGTCACATTATGGTAAAAGGTGAGATAAAGTAAAATAAGATAATATAGTATACTATGAAGTAAAATAGGAGGGATAGAGAGAAAAGAGTGGCAAAATAGTTGCCTTTTGTATTGAATTTACCGCACCTTACTGAGTAACTATCATAATTTGTAACACTTGCTAAACAACTCAATTTAAAATCTGTTACGTTCTTCAAAAAGTGCCAAACAAAAAAATATTACGATATTCAAATATTACACTATTTTATTATGTACTATTTTATTCTTGCAATATAAAAATCTGTAGATATTTTATTCTGTAAACATCCAGAGAGGCCCTTAGACTATGATTAATGAAAAGAAAAGTTTGAGTGTAGTAGATTTTTTTTTTACTGTGATTTTTTTTTCTTTAAAAAATGAAAGATTATATTCTCTAAATATTATATTCTTGTGCATCCAAACAAGCCCTTAGTCTTGTGGTGCAACTAACACATTCATTCACTCCAACCTATTTTCTCTCTTCCTCTCTTCTACTTCTCTTTATTCTTCACCTAACTCTATAACCCTAAATCTAAGATCCATTGTTTTATAAATTTTCTTCAACTGCATGTGTTAAATGATCTCTTTCTGATGTCTCTTGTCTATAGCCCCTTTTCAATGTGCTAATCTATTCACCTGACTACCTCAGAGATGGGCTCTCATTTGATGGTTCCTTGCCGAGCAAGCATTGTGTGTGAGCATTCTATGATGCCTAGTATGTTGGCATGTTCATTTATACTACGATAAAGTTCTCTTCACCTAATTAGGGGGGGGTGGGGGGGGGCGGGGGGGCGGCGCTGTCATCAGACTAGTGGCAGCCGTAAAAGCTATCAAAGCAAACTGGTCTACTTCTCTTTAGGGAAAATGCATCCCCACATTGTGAAGAACTGATATTCGAAAATAACAATGCTGATGAACTGCAGATGTTAGATCAACAAGGCGGTTTGCTCAGAAGGAACATCTTGGAACATTTGGAAAGAACACAATAAGTCCTCAAAGGTCTAGTATTTGTAGTGAATTGTGAGGTAGACAAAATTAGCAAAATTAAGAGCAGATTGATGACACTGCCAAGTTGTAGTCCATCAAAAGGTCATTAAATCATAAGCCATACCATATAAAAGATTGGTTCTGAGTTGACATTATCGGCTGCTATACAATTAGCAATCACGGGCAAAGTTCTAAAACTCAGAATTGGGGGGCGACTAGGCCCTCTCCATTCGAGTTGACTTGAGTAGGTCTCATGCAACTCAGCCGAGTCGGACAAATTTGACCAAAACCTACAAAATTAAGAAAAAGAATAAAAGGGACTTCAGAAAATAGATAATGATATCCTATAAATTTAAGCCATATGTTATAGTTAATTAGAATGAATTTAAGTGATAACAGATAGTCGCATTTGATTTCATTTGGCCAGATGTGGCATTACCTTTGACTGGTTCGATCTTCCACAAAGTGGTTTTGATTTTCTAAGATGAGTGCAAATGGACTCTCAAAGTATCCAACATCTTCTCACCAAAAAAAAAAAAAAATTTTGATATGATTCGGAAGGTACCAAGGTCTCAGCCTCAGTCAATTTTTAAAACCATGATCCTGGGACTTAGGCTGGCAATTTCATTTGAGACAAATGCATCACGAGTGAAAGTGACCCGTGCTGGTCCTACCCTCTCCAGGGAGTTTCATATTTTTTCCTCTTTACCTTTCCCCTTCAGCGACTTATTGTGTAGACAGCTTCATGAGTTCGTGAAGGGTGAGAATTTTTCCTCGTACAAGTGTCGTTGATAGCTTCTTGATTTGGAGAGTGGTCGGTCCAGGATTTGTAGTGAATATTTTCATTAAGTTCAAGAGAATTAATTTGGTTCACCTTCGGTTCAAATGTTCAATTACTGCCAATCATTCTCAATGAATGCAAACCTGATTCATCTACTTTTCCTGAACATTTTTCTATTATCAAGTTCATCTTTTCATCAAATTAATGTTCTTAAATTCCGAATCATAATGGGAATAAGTATTTTGAAGAATACATAACACTAGCAAGGATGTTGAGACCCCATAAACACATTCATCAGATTTATAACTTCCTTGAAACTTGCAGTAAATGGCACGTAAATTTGCAACAAACTGTGAATCAATTTAATTTGCTCAGTTGAAAAAAACACAGGAGTCTAGCAAACTCACCAGCTGCTGCCGCATTATACCTTCAATCAAACCAAAAGAAAAGACTGGCTAATGATGGTAACTTTAATAATTGAGTATTAGGATGAGTTATTTAGAACAAGAGGGTATCAGCAATGATACTAAGCACCAACATGAAGCCCTAAGGACACACAAAAAAAAAAAAAAAAAAAACAAACCTCTAGTTCAAGAAGAGTGAAGCAAGCATTATAAAATCATCACCACCAGAGACTTATACCGTCTATCTAGGGTTGGCTAAAACCATTATAGAATAAAATAGAAAATCACCTGGTGCATGAACACTGATAATAACATTAGAAGCCTCCTGGATAGATTTTACAACTGCTCCCTGCTTTCCAATAAGGGTTCCTGTGCGTGAAGCAGGTACCAGAAGTTTTGTTGAGATCAAACCACCAACACTAGGTGAAGTATGAGCAGAATTATTATCTAAACCATCAACCATGCGTTTATGAACCCTCAGCAAACCATCAACAGCAGGAGGAATGGAAGCATCCTTCTCTTCTTTCGCTGAAACCATTACCTGTAGAAAGATCAAATTATGATGAAAACAGGGGAAAAACTCAGTGCCATAGAGAAACTGAAATAGAACAATAACAGACGTAAGAATATCCAAAATCTAGTTTCCCAAACTCAGACGCATAGACAACCAAAAGGATGACAAAGTGACAACACAACATGCAAACAAATAGAACACTAGTAAAGCAACTGAAAAGTAACATTGAGATAAATGAGAAGTAACAGCCTCCACCTTTTGTATTTTGCCGTTAGTAAATACCATGAACGTATATTTTGAGTACTATTCGGAAGATAAGCACTTGCCCAAGACAAAGGATCTAGTCTGTCAAAGTGGACATGTGGCATATTGGTGGGGTCCAACAGTTCTACCAAGGTACAATGGAGGTTTTGGACATAGCCAGCTGATCCAAAGAATAAAAACAGACAGAAAAGTGGAAAGATCAATACCATCTCCTCAGTTTAGATGTCTAGCAATGGACAATGGAAGTAGTTTTAGGAAAATGAGTCATCCACATCTTCCAAATGGAAGTGATTTTAGGCACATGGCTCATCCAACCTACCCACCCTACAAAAAAAAAAAAAGAAACCCAACCTACGCGCCCGCCCACCCACTAAAAACACCTACCCCAAACTTCCACCCTTCTTTCTCCTTTCCCCTCATCAAATGGGGCCAATATGTTCACTTTTTGGATAGATTCGTGCATAACTCCCAGACAAGTTCATTTCACATGAAAACCATGTCTCCACAAAGCATTCCTTAATGTGACTGACCTTATAGGGTACCTTTTCTTTTTTAAATGTGTAGAAATAGAAGGTAAGCTCACATTCAACAAGGTCTATGTGGGAGTTTTCTAGAATGGTTCAAAAAAGAGAAAAAAATAAACAAAGATAATTCATCAAGATAAATCATGCAATCGCATGGCATCATGTCTCTTTAACTCCTCTTTTTGGTAGAATTTCACATTAACTTAAGTTTCAAAAAAAATAACAAATATGCAGCACACTGAAAATGATAGATTTCCATCACTCTACAATTTTGTTGAGAGAAAACCACTACCAAGTACACAAGAACACCTCCTTTTTAAAATTCAGCAAAGCACATCATTGGTATGAGGTGTCAAATTTACTATAAGAGATTTGTAATTATGAAAAATAATTAATCTACCTTATACTGAAAAATGAGCACTGGAAAGGGGAGCCCTTCCATTGGTCCAAGGTCTATTTTTACTCCTACAGCATTGATTTCTAACTTGATCAGGTTAGGGAAGTAGACATAAGAGCACTATCTCGAAGACGACCTTGGTGAAATAAACATGTCTATGAAGATGCAGACTACATGCTATGATACCTGGAGCATTTCACCCATGGTACCAGTGTGATACAGTCGGATACGGATACAAGTATGGGATACGGCAAGATACCGTTGGGATATGGCGCAAAAATTTAGGATATGGCTATCTCGTATTTTATGGAAAAAAAATGAAATTGGATGAATTCGTTCGAAATTGGGAGAAAAAGCAAAAGTTATTCGATTTTTTTTTTTTTAATCTCCTTATGATTTTATTATAACTTCCAAAGGGAAAAAAAAAATAACCCATTTCCCCCTTTCCTACGACCAAGAAAAAAGAAATAAACATATAAAGAAGGAGAAGGAGGAGGAGGAGGAAGAGGAGGAGGAGGCTAACCTCCGTAATAGATTGCTGCAGCTCGACTAAGGGTGACGATCCAGTCCCAGTCTTGGAGAGGCGGAGGGCAACGGCAGAGACACGGGCGTTGATGTGGGAGCGGTAGGAGTTAAGGAAGATGATCTGGAGGTTCCTTCCTCTTCCGATCAGCTTCTTTCTTTTCTCTCAGCGATTTGTTTCTGCTTTTGTCAAGAATGAATGGAAAGGGGATTTACAAGGACAATTCAATTTTTTTACAGTCAGACCCCTTTCAATTTTGGAAGCTCTACGCATTTATCATACCTCATTTCATCATTATCTTATTGTGGAGAGTGGCTTGGCTAATGCTATATATTGGGTGAAATCGCTGAGGGGGGCATGGAAAATGCAATTCTTTTTCAACGAAATTAGTCATCTTATTTCTGACATGCAGGTCACGTTTCAACACTAGTAGATCTGCAAATGGGATGGCAGATTGTTTAGCTGAGCAAGGGGTAGATAGATCTTGTAATTTGAGTGCGTCCATTTTGCAGTTTGTGGTTGGTACCTTTCTCTTGTACCGTTAATTTTTTGAAAGTTGTTCTTCTGGTTGTTGTAGCTGTGTTGTAATTGTGTCTTTCTTAAATAAAATTCCTCTGTTACCAATATAAAAAAATAAAAAAAAAAGTTCTCTCATTGCCTTCTCTAAGGTCATAGTGATCTTGACTTTGCTTCCAATACAATTCATCTTCTTGAAATTCCTCTCTGTTACATTTTAAACATTTCAATTCATCAAAGGGCCAAAATCCTTCACCATGTCAAGATCCAATGGTTTTGAATAGATCTCAAATCCTCCTCTATCATGCCAGAGATTTTCAATTCCATTCTCCATTTTCATTTTAAGGAACAGTGTTTCTTCCCAAAACACATGCAGATAAAATTAGATCCTACCACTACCACCACACTGCCACAGACTCCACGAACTTGAAGATTCTCAAGCAACATATTCCAAAATGAAAATTAAGAATGAAGAGGACACAAAAGATACACTATCAAAGGTCAAACGCATTAGGATGTGATTGGAAGCTCAGACAAAGTGACAACTACCTCTGAAACTCCTCTAAATGAGAGTCTAAAGTAGTGATAAGAATTAAGAAATCCAATTGCAACATGCCTCTTGATTATTAATCAAAGTAATCAGGGATCTAAGTGCAACATACCTTCTTGATTATTAATCTAAGTAAAAATCTTACATTGAGAAGCAAGGCATTAGTTCACTATAATCGACAAATCTTATCATGCTCGAGTCCCCACAATTTTTCAAGGAAAGGACCAATCTCACTGTGCTCAAATTAATCACATGCAACAAGAGCCCACATGGCCAGCATAGCATTCAAGTCAGTACATTAATTCCTCTCTTCTTCCAAAACTCTGGCAGACTATAAGTATAAGGGCACGTTTGGTAAGCAGAGAGGAATCCTCTACTTGGAGGTTTCCCTCGTTCTCCTGGATCCAACATATCCACAAAGAGAATTTCCAAGGAGAGTTCCAGGTTTGGTAAACAGAGAGGATTCCTACCATCTATGGGATGTGAATATCCATGAAAAATCAAGGGCTGAGCTGTCACCCCATAGCCGTCCTTGCCTCTCTAGAGAATTTGAATAGTTCAGATCTTGCAAATGGGGCCCACATGAATGAAATTTTGATATTTTAGGAACTGGACTTATTCACAAATATCTCAAAATCCATGATGGATCAACAGCTGAAATTTGATATAATAGCAGTTTTGGACCTTCTAATCATGATTAACGGTTCAGATCTCGATTGTGGGACCCAAACAGGCAAAAAGGTAAACTCTAAGTTTTGGCACTGTAGCAGCGCCTTTTTTGGTTCGCTGATTTGAAAATACCTTCGACATTTGATATGTTTTTTGCAATTTTCTCACTGAAAATGAAAAAAAAAAAAAAAAAAAGAAAAAAACGTGGAGGCCTTTGCCTCACACCTAACCAGTGACCAGAGGTTTCACTACTTAACATCAGGCCTTATAAAACATTAGGACAGGTGCCTATGGGCAGGTATAGAAATGGGAGATGCAAGTAGGATTAGCAAAACACGAAGATAAGCGACTTATTTTCAAGTAAAAGAATTAGGAACTCTGCCAAAAACAACTTACAACTTTTTCTGGAAATCCTGGAGGACCATCAAGAATCTTAATGCGAGCTCTTGACTCCTCACACATTTTTTTAATGAATTCCCCTTTGCGGCCGATAATGCCACCAATCTTCTCTGCAGGTACTAATATTCGAAAAACAGTCTCACCAGGCCATCCAGGCCACCTCTTTCCTACAGCTCCAACAACTAGCTCATCATTGTGTCCTTTTTCTTGAAATTGCAAATCCTCTTGCACTCCAGTTAAATCATGTTCCTCAAAATTTTCCTCAGGTGCAGACATGGTGTTTTCACTAAATAACAGCAAAAAGTAGATGCCATTGGTCAAGTAGCCAAACAAAAAATATAAGGAAATTATCAAACTACCATAATATGATTAGGAGTCAGCCTCATCAATATTCCAAGCAGAAGTCAATAAAAAGACATAAAAATAGAATAATAAAAAATTAAGGAAAAAAAAAAAAAACTAAGCATGAACTTGCATCTGTTGCACTAGAACCACTTAAAATTCACCTCAAATTAAGACCATCCCATGATGTCAGGAAGAGGGCCATCTGTGTTTGGGCATAAATTCTAAAATTTTATTTAAAAAAAAAAAAAAAAAAAACTTGGTCATTTTCAAAAAGATACTGTAGGTGGACATGAATCACATGCACCTTTAGCAGACATTCCATGCAAGCTCTTCAAGAGCAGCAGATAAACAGCAAAGAAAAAAGTAACAGATGAATATTAATAACAGCTACTGAGGGAGGGGGTGTGGGGTGTGGGGTGTGGGGTGGGTGGTCTGATAATTTTCTGACTTATGAAAATGCACCTCAAAGTAAGGGTTGCAATTTTCTGCTGTTTCAGACATTCATCCACATGCAGATTTGGCAGAATTCCAAGCAGTCCATAAAGCAGAACTGCAACAAAATTAATAGCTGAATATGCAAGAAAATTCATAATGAACTGAAAGAAGTACGGTTGCGACCAGTTTTCTGAAAATTGAAACCATATAGCAATGTTTTCAAGGGGTTGAATTTTTTTTCAAGGGGTTGAATTGAATCAAACCAAATCATGAATTTATCAAACATCATAGATTTTTTCTTTCTTTTGTAAAAAAAAAAAAATCTAGAAAAGTTTTAAAAAGAAAAATAGAAGTCATTTGTAGTTTATCTACTTTCCATCCATCACAGCATCAATACAATGACGAATAAGACTATGATAGAATCATAGGAAAAACATGATTGACAATATATATAAATATATGAATAGTTAGATATATTTTAGAAATCAAATAAACAATAAATCGGCCAAACCACACTGACAAAATAGTGAATGGCGATAATTTGGTTTTATCAAAGTAATGGTGGCCGATATGGCTGATTTATCAGGCAATGTATCGGCTGCTTTCTTGAACAATGGCAGTAACATCTTTTTCTTTTCTTTTTTTTTTCTTTCTTCTTCTTCTTTTTGTAAGGTAAGGTAACATCTATTGATCTATTAACTCATAATTCCTACACAAGAATCTCAAGCACGCATAAGAAGATTTTCTACAGTCGACCAAAACACAAAAACCAGTAGTTATCTGTGCTCTTTAAAATGAAAAAGATAGAAAGAAAACCCAAATAAATAATTCATGAAAAAAAAACTCAATAAATTTTTTTTTTATAACGAACTCAACAAAATATGTTGAGTGAAAAACTGTACTGCAGAATGGATACTCATCCCACATGGGACCACCCAAGTTTTATTGTTTCTAGAATTTTAGTAGTTACATTAGTTCCTTATTTTTGCTAAAGAGTGTAATTAGGATAAGTTTCTAAAATTATTAGTTAGTTTCTTAGAGCCTAAGTTTGTTTTTCCTATTTATTTTACATTGTAGAGATGAAAACCTCAGATTTTGATTATTGAATAAAATTATCACGGGTTTCTATCCTTGGAGGTCCATCCTTCATGTTGAAGTCTCTGCGGAGACAAGTTGAAGTGTCTGCGGACACGTGCTTCGGCACTCCACGCAAGCCGTAACCCTAGGGCCTGCATCACACTCCAATTGCACGAACATATCTTATCCACTCTCTCTCTCTCTAGAATATCCAAAAAATCTCACAAATTCTTATCTTAATAGGTTTCCTTTTGCTAAAAATCCATCACTAATGAAGAGCACAAACCATTGACTTTGTTCAGAACAAAATGGAATAAGTAACATATATTTATAAAGCACATCACTGTGTGAAGAATATACTTAATGAATGTTTATTTGCCATTAGAACGCTTCTTTCAAAACTAGTCACTTCTACAACAAGAAATCACGAACTTCACCATTCACATAGCCCTAGACCATTAAACATTAGTAACTCCATGTTCTAACTATGGAGTGTTCTGACATTAATAACTTCATGTTCTAACATTAGTAGCCGTAGCCTCATTCGAAACAACTATGTAACTCCATGTTCTGACATATCTCTCCTCACTGCTCCATTCGAAGTCTTCTCCATGTCCCCCTCCCCAAGTTCCTTAAAAATGCCCAAATAATTAAAGTGGCACTTGACAACTACACAATACCCTGTTAACTTTCTCCACTTCACCACTATGCACCTATCCTATTTACTACTAAATTCTAATTCAGACCATTTTGTTCCACAAGTCCTCCTAGATAGTACAATCCATCACACTGTAGAACTAAGTCATTTTCAATTGAAATGAACACGTTAACTCCTAAATCCGCTAAAACAGATATATTCTGTCTGTTTATCTGCTAATTTTCAACTCATTTGACGCAAATGCGTTCAAACACTTTTCTCTGAAGTCTAATTTACAATTTACTTGCTTTGTTGTGTGAATAAATGAATTAATGAGTACTTTTTTTTTTATAACCCGTGGTATCTCCCACCCAGCCCAGCCCAGCCAAGGTGCCTTTGGCCCTAAGCATGAGGGACACTTGATTCTGGACAGCCGAGAACTAATCCCTAGGGGCACATGCAAACCCTCCTATCCACATGCATAGGGTAAAACTATGGGAAGTGGCCAACAGAGGTAGGTGTCGAACACAAGACCTCTCCGCTTCTTGAGGCATGAGTCCTTGGCCAACTGACCTACCACTCATTGGTTGAATTAATGAGTACTTCATCATGTGCAAACAATATACACTCCAAGACTTCATCTTGGATATTTTTCATTAAGTAATCCATACTCAAAACAAATAAATAAGAAATCAATGGAGGTTCTTGGTGCAATCTAGCTCTAACTACAAACTCATTTATCCACCTGCACATATTTCACATTCATAACTACCCCTTAATAGAGTTCTTATAGAAAATCCATATACCCCTTAAAGATGTCTTCTAAAGTTCTTAATATTCACGAAATTAACTACCTCACCACACTATTGTAAGTCTACGATAAATCCATAAAAACCATATGTAAGTGCGTTATCCTCCCTGAAGTAGTGCATGAGTTATTTGGAAAATGGTTTGTGTTAGATCATCTTCACATAAATTCAAATGAATTGTACAAGTATTTGACTTCTACATAGGCATTGCTCCATTGGTCTCTCCTATAATTTCATGATGCAGCTTACAAGTTTGAATGCTCAATAGTTTGCACAATTCTGAATGTCACCTTTTGTCTTGTAAAAAGAGGCACTCATTCAATGATGCAGGACAGACCCACCAGCCAATGGGCCCAGCCCATCCATCTTGATTCTCGACCTAGCCTTTGTGCCTAGCCATTTTATTTTATTTTATTTTATTTAGAGTTTTATTTTATTTATGGTTTATGTTAAAATTAGTGGATGCTGTAATCCTAATCGTCGATGTGTTTGGATGGTCAAAATAATTAGTTATATGGTTATTAGTCTTTTCTCTATTTAAAGCTTTGTAAGCCCCATTGGCTCTTCAGACTTGATTAATGAAAAACAAAAGTGAGTGTTAACTCTCTTCTGCCCTCCTTATGGGAAGCATTCTTAGCCTCCAATGATTGGATTTTGGAATGAGGCCAATTTCAGGTGTGAGGCCGACCTACCCACCCCGCATCTAGGTAGCCCTTTTCTCTTTTTTTTTTTGAGACCGACTCTAACTCTGCTCGAGGTGAAGCCGGCTCCGATACCAAATGTTATAGACCTAAACGTCAAATCAAATCCTATAACTATTTAGGACCATACCAAAACCCCAGATGAACAAAGATGCTGTAAACGAAAAAAATCTCATATAAACTACTACCTATACTGCAATGTTTGGACACCCCCCCCACCACGCCTTCCCCACCCCCCCCCCCCCCCCCCCCCCCCCCCCCCCCATTCTCTGTCTTTGCGTCTGGACAGCTAACAAAATGATAACAGTTAGCTATAGCTATTTGAATATTGAGACACAGAACACAACCTAAAACCCTAAGAACCACAATTTTCAAACCAAATCCACCAAGTAGCTCCACTTTCAAAAAGAAAACAAGGAAAGAAAGAAGAGGGAAATACGAACAATCCTCCTGCTCCTAAAGAAGAAACAACGAGAAATGGGAAACCCTAGAAAGAAAAGAAAGGAGCGATCTTTACAGACACCCCAAAATCGAACATACAAGAACTGCAACAGAATCGATAAAGAGAAGAATCAATGCACTTTATGTAGAAAACAGAAGACAAGCAGAAGAAAAGGTTGGGATTTTTACTCACATGATCACGTTTGTTTGGAAGTTGGAATTTCTACTGCTCAAGTAGTACGAAGAGAAATGGTTGTCAGAGAGAGGTTTTGATTTTTAGAGAATTTGGGGTTTTGGGCGCGTTTGGTTGACGACCTTCTCGTGTTTTGGAAGGCGGTATGTATGCGCCGTATGTCAGTATGTGTAATGTAATGTGTGTGTGTGTATACAAGTGTCGTTTTCTTTGTTAAAAACGGAAAATCAAGAGACTTTCCCTCTCAGTGGGCCATGTTGATGAATGATCTGAAATGGCTGTAGACCGTGCAAATCTTTTTAGATAAGAATTATGCAGGTGAATAGGGTTTAGTTGTCGGATTTTGGGATACAGCTAATTCAAATCTCACATATGTGAAAGGATTAGATTGATAAAAGGTTGAGCCTTAATTAGGGTTGTCAATGTGGCCCTTTGATTAGGAGACCACTTCGGCCCGTAAAAGCCTGCAAAATGTGGGGGTGTGGGGAGGGGGTTGTTTATTTTTGTCTTAGAGCCCGAGTGTTGGGTACGCCTAATTTTCAAAACCCCTCAATTCTGACGGCCGAGTTATATTATATTCTATTATATTATACACATATTTGTTGTGAATAATATATAAATAGCAATGATTTCTTTAAATTTTAAAGGGAGGAAAATTATTGAAAACTCCCCCTTTTTTCACTCCTCGTTTTTTTGTCATGTGGCCTATGTTGAATCCAGACTTCCATGAATATCATACATTCCAATAGGCTCAACAAAGAGAAAACACCTGAGCACTAAATAGCACTCCATATATATATATATATATATATGAGAAGGGCTCTCTTAAACTACAACTTATGTTATCTTAAGTTGAAACGGTATGCAAAGTAATCTCTATTGTAAACTTTCTTAAATTATCATTTCCAAAATCAAGATAAATCCAATCAGAAATGGATTTTTCAATTTCATTATACTAAAAACAGAGACAATCGATTTTGAATTGTAAGACAAGCACTGTTTTAGCTTATGATAACATAAGCTGCAAGCTTAAGAAAGCCCTGCTATATATATATATATATATATGCCAAGAGACTATTCAAATAACACCTTATTGATTTTCACAAATGTAGTGTATAAACCTAGAGACAAAAAATCTTCTTTTGGTTATCTAATGATGTTGAATAATTCATTTGTCTATGCAGAGGTCATTATGGGCAAAACTCCCTTCCTCCAAAGAAGCAGAGGCGAAGGTCATTCTTTTCGTGCTTAAAAAGCTTCTTTAGGCCCCGTTTGGCATTTAACTAGTAGAGTGTAGTTAAGTATACTTAGTTCCGTAGGATAGATATGGGTTCTGGAGGAGTCATGTTGAGTATAGAGTAGCAGGTACTGATGTTTGGTGACTACAGTAAAGTAGTATGAAAACTGACTTTACCCTGTTTGGTTTACAACCCCCAATGAAAGAATAACTTTTGTTCTGTACTCCCGCTAGCCACGTGACACAAGCCCAAGTGCTGAGGCGTACGAAGGAAACCCAATTCTTCATTTCCACAAGCCCACAATGAGAACCTCAAGTCAAAGTACACATGGGCCAGACCAAACCGATGTGCAAGTCAAGTATGAGGAGAATAGAAAAAAAACTTTGCCTTGACTGTCTACCCCACACCCCAAGGAAGAGAAGGCGAAGAGTCAAGTAAACGAAGGAGGCGACATTAAAAAAATCAATCCCTAACACAACCCTTTCACTTGGTAGTAGCAGCCCTCTTACAGCGCCAAAGCATGGTGTAACCTTCAGTCCGTCTTCCCTCTCCCCAGACAACGGAAACGCCTTCTTCTCTCAACCGTGCAACGCTGCTGGTAGTTCGCCCTGCCCTGAGAGGCTCTGATGCGTAACGAGGATGATCTAATCGATGAAGTAGATGCATCAACCTCATTCGCTGAGAGACGGTCACTGTTTCCCCTTTCCGAAGGTACGTTCTCTCCTTTTTCCCCTATTTCTTCTGAGATTTTCTATAAATTGCTATGAATCACTTTGATGAAGTGATAATGTCGATAGCATTAGTAGATCGTGACAATAGGGTTCTATTTAATCTCTATCAGCCCATGGAAGATAGAGATTGTGACGTCCTCATCATGTTTGCTGGATTCATTCCCCTCACAATTGCTATCATTACAAAATGTATTTAACAAATGCAGTGGAGATTAATGAATTGGGGGAAAAGCACAGGTTCCGCAGGCTTTGATTGAATGTGGATAAGCGTCTGCAGGAACTTAATTTGTATAATACGGGTTGCGAATGGCTAGAATAATAGTGAATGACTAAGAGCACGTTAATCACAGCCAATCTTTCTTTCTGTATTCTGAGCAAGGATTGAATTTGGAAA
This sequence comes from Persea americana, assembly GCA_029852735.1. Classification (NCBI taxonomy): domain Eukaryota; kingdom Viridiplantae; phylum Streptophyta; class Magnoliopsida; order Laurales; family Lauraceae; genus Persea; species Persea americana. Next base: position 15,562,888 of record CM056811.1, on the reverse strand, counting down.
TTCTGTCTCACATGTACCCTGCATACACAGTTTGTTTGGGGGAGGCTACATCCCCAGAACCAATACAACTGGACTCTTGCTTGTGGTCTCATTTGTAATAAAAAAAGTTGTTTTAGGTCCAAGGTAAGGTCGGGTTGAGGCGCTGTGGAGTCTAGGTATGTCAGTAATCCCATGAAAGGTTTGTGTTAGTTCTGCAATCTAAATGGAAGGGATACACTCTAATCCTAATATTTAATGGAAAGGGAGCCCTTTTGCAGTTTAACTCCATGCATATGTGGAAGAGCTTGGATAGGTATGAAGGATTCAAGCAGTGGTCCTATATACTGTTTCACAGATATTAGGCATACTTAGATTGTGCAAAATCTTCTAGTGGGCATGTATGGCAAGTTTGATGGACTGCTACAAACGAGGAGGCTCATTTCAATGGAGCACTAATTAGTGTTAACCTTTTGATTAGTGTCTCTATTAGTGGACAAGAGATCCTAATCTATGGGCTATGGAAGAAGTAGGGAGATAAGCCACGCATTAGTACCCTGAACTATCCATGAAATGCCAAAGCAGAATGTAGTTCCTGGATAATTTTTTTTCAAAAATTGAGATTATAAATATATATCCTATTTTAGCAAAAGTCATGACTAAGTTTTTCAAAGTTCTCCATGAGCCAGATCTAGGATATATATATCCACAGTTTTTCCAAAGCACATAGGATCTTGTACTTGAATGGTTGTATAAGATGGAAGAAACTAGATAATCGGGATTGGACACCATCCTATTATACGACGAGGCAAACCACATTTCCTCACAGCTGCAACAGGGAGAGGTACAGCAACACAATTACTCTATGTTAAATCTTATGTCTGACCTCTTCCTCCAATTATGAACCTCACTTGTGTCTTATGCAGGAAGTCGATCCAGTGTGTTTTAATGCAGTGGACTCAAAATCACACATGTGGAAATTAACCCCAAAGATGAAAGAGTATGTTCATAGAACGGGGCTACACCATCTAGGCCACCTCCAAAAAGGAAAGATAGACCACGCATTGATCAATGCGTTAATAGAACGGTGGAGGCCCGAAACCAATACTTTCCATTTTGTTGGTGGTGAGGCGACGATTACACTAGAGGACATGTCATTTTTGTATGGCCTACCAATAGAGGGCAAGGTGCTAACGGGGCTTGTTTGGTCGACGAGAGCCAAGCTTGAGGAAACAGTCCTAAAACAACTAGGAGTGAAGGTAGACGCGGGTGCTTATCTGAGGGGTGGGCAATTAAGTTTGCCCTGGATACAAACAAAATTTAGCCACCTACCAGTGAGACCTAGCGTTGTTGACGAGATCCGATACACACGGGCGTATCTGTTCTGTTTGGTGGCATCATAGTTATCGACAAATAATGCGGGTGCATGTGGGCATGCTTATTTGCTTGAAGTTTTCGAGAACTTCGAACGTTATGCATGGGGCCCGCATGCCTAGCATGTATTTACAGTAGCCTAACGCGGGCGACACTGATAAAGAATCGTCTAAGGACTACCACCGGGCCCCTCCAGTTGATGCAGGTACTGGATTTTATTACTAACTCTACTACGAATTTTCTGCATTAGCTAAAGCGGCAACCTACAAATTCAAATTACTCATTTACATGCAGATTATGGCTTACTAATTGATTCCCTTCCTTTGCTGTCATATTTGGGCTTACTCACGTACGGCGGTCGGCCGCCCCATTAGGAGAGACCTGGATGCAATCCCGGTCGAATTTCCATTGTTCAAGATGTGGCAGACCGTCCTGTCCACCCACTCATGTTCCACCCCAATCCAGGAGGTGCGGAGGATGCTTGACACGGTAGAAGGAAACCGAGATGTATTGAACCTTCTACCATTTATAATGATTTCTCCCCGAAGTTTAGATTCTATATTTTATATGTACACTAACTGTTGCATTTACTCTACTCTTACAGTTTCAATGGTAACCCTACCAGCATTTGATTTTGTAGCTCGAACATTTTGTGGAAACTCGGGACCGGCAGCTATTCCGCACCACAGCTCCACTGATCTACTATTGGATAATCGAGTGGCACAATGTTGATAGGGTCTACAAGCAATTCGGGCTAAGACAACCCGCGCCACCTCCATTCCACCGATGGGAAAGGCTGAATGAGAAGTCATCCAAGCATAGTGTTGACTATGCCGAGAGATTGAAGAAATATGTGGATGCATGGGAGCTCAGAGGGGACATCATTATGATCGGAGGAGTGGACGACTGAATGCATTGCCACGACGAAGAGTATCTTAGCTGGTATCGTCAAGCGTCCGTAATGTCAACTGCCTCATCTGAAAATGTACCACGAGTAAGAGTTGAAAAGGCCCTTACCAAGGTAACAAGTCGTGCGCCGAATTGAGTTGCGTACTAAAACTGCTCATCTTATGCCAAATCTGATTGGGTGGTTCTGAACTCTCCCATTGTGTAGGTTGATCTATTCCTCCAATTTGGAGCTGGATCCATCGCTCTCATGGATCGTGAACAAGGAGCCGACGTACTATATGAACAGGCCATGAGGATCGGGTGAAAGATGCAAGAATTTAGAGAATCAACAAAGACATTGGCGGGACTGGAGGAGTTCAACCTAGAGGCATTCACAAACGATCAAGTCAGCAACGATAGTGCAAGTGTAAGTGTAGTTGTATTCTGGTTATATTCATGAATGATATGCAAAACACCAATTTGGAATCGAAATTTATCTGAAATGGACAGTCTTCCAGTGAGCATATACTGTGTGAAATATATAGAGAGATTTTATGTGACACAATAGAAAACAAGTTCTGATGGAAATCTTCTTATATTTATCTAAATGTCACAGGGCAGCAGCAGTAGTGAGTGGTCCATTGAGCCAGTATTATAGACCGCACTCCCGACTCAGCCCAAGAAGAAGGAACTTGCAGGCAACACAGTCAGGCAGCGGACTAGGACTAGTCGGACCGCATCACAATCCTTCCATTCGGCCAGCTAGTGCAACCGCAAACGCAATGTCGTTCAATCATATCTGTCCCCGTACCCTCAATCAAGCAGTAATGAGGGAGTTAGGTAAGGCCGCAGGCCACAAGGCATCCCCGAGTAGATCCGCCACCTGAGCCATTAAAACCATTGTGTGCTTGTTGCTCCACTTCAAAAGGAGGGTTAGTAAAAATTTCATTTGAGTTTACATCGTATCGAGGCATCAATCAGATATGCCTTTATAGGCCTGTGGTTCAAATGGGATTTGTCCATCAGTTTGTGACAAGTGCAACTTTTTAAATTTTGCTTCACTGCTATGACTTTTGGATATAGACTTTGAGCATTGATTTGCTGATGTTAGTGCAGTTCACAATATTTTCCACCGAATCAAATTTTCTGGACTGATGTAATTGTAGGACAGTGTTTATATGTACTCAAGCGTTATGACTGTTTGCAAACTGTATGTCGTGTTACTTATCTGTATTCAATTTGTGGATTTTGTTGTGTCGAAATTCAAGATCCACAAGATTTGTGATGCTGGGTGTAATGTTGGGAATCCCACCCATTTAGATTGGAGGCCTCCGCATTGTAAAGTTCTGCATCTTCTACATGTGCGTCTCTTGTACTACTTGGGTTCCCATAATTGTTTTGGTGAAAATGTGACACAGAACTTGACTGTTGGATGCATAAGTTTTGGCTTGTTTTCCAATGCCCAAACTAATAATGTAGGTAGAATCATCAAAGATAGGTTCGTCACAAACATGTTGAGATTGCAGCCACTTATCACTATAATCTATCTAATGTGGTGAAATTACTATTCTGGTCATTTCCATTCTATTGGAAGTGCATCTTCCTGGTTGAATGGGAAATGTTTTAAGAGCCCGTTTGATGTTGTTTCCTAGTTGATATCTTTTAACTATTTCCTGGTTGATATCTTTTTTTGTTGGGTGGTAAAATCTAGTATCTAAACTGTTATGTGCTAGAAAAGCAGATTTAATGGTTTTGAGGAAGCCCTTTTCTGTAATTACGGTTTTTATAATGTACACATGTTCACTTGTGGAATCTGGAAGTAAAATATGGTTGTTTATATAGGGGTCGATCAAATTCAAATTATCTTAAAAATTATGGCTACAAATATTTGCTAGAACTTAAGAAATTGTGGTTATAGAGATTTTACTAAAACATAGTCTGTATCAAGGGCTAATGTGCAATGTTAAAAAGAGAGAAAAAAACCGGGCATACTGTTTCTCTTTGGTCAGAAAGCAACCAAGATTTGACTCTTGAGATCAAAGAAGCTGTTGGCCATCCCCATTTAACCTCATTTTTAATATAGTGGATAAAGAGCAAGTCCTTTTTTGTCTTTATACAGACTACTCCTTGGTTTGAATTTAGACAGCGAATGAGCAAGTCCTACATATTATTTACATCTTTTATTACAAACTGATTAAAAAAAAAAGCTAGCCTAGCCAATCCAACACATATACTGATGGAGATGAAAAGGCACACATAATACATTCTCTGTAGGTTCAAATCGATTGCACGTCCATTTTTGTTAATATCTCTCTTCAACTCTTCAATATGCCTTGATATATTATGTAGGTCTTGCCGAATGTCAATTCGGTCGCCCGACATCGAATTTGCATCGGAACCTTGTTCACCTGCTTTATCTTTCCAAAGGAAGGTGTTGCATCCATTTCCATCCTACAAAGATATGGCCAAGTTAATCGTCTATTGGGATAAGACTCGCATTATTGCAATGGAGTTTGATAATTGAGAACAGGAAAAGTTACAACTCACAATCCATCTTGGACAGCCCCAGAACCTTCGATTTGGGTTTGTCTTTGTATGGGAGGTGAAGAGCCTCATATCGCCATCCCGCATCTACACTTGGGTGCAACTTCCGCAGTGGAGGAGCAGGAACGTGACATTGTGGGACAGAAATCCTGTTAAAATAAAACTGTTCAAAAATGGGAAAAGGCACCAGTGAACTCATCAGTATGTGCTGCACAAAGAAAAAACAAGAGTAGGAAAATAGTTCTTAGCTTGAGCTATATGCATTCACTTATATGTGGATAGGTACAATGAGTACGCAACAACTTTCCAGAGTTGCAGAACAACTTCTGGTTGTGAGTAGAAATTTAAAATTGGCAATAGATGCTCCAGTAGCCTGCAAATCCAAAACTACAGTACATGCTATGTAGACATATTATATGACAGAGTGTATTCATGTATTAAAAATGCGCTAGTAGCACAAGAATTGATAATGTGTCATTGCAGCCTTGTCAGTAGAAAGTGATGTCTATGAAAATAACAACTTGAGATAAATCTACCATAGATGTTCTTGCACTTTTCTCAAATAGGACAGAGCAAAAGTTAAATAGGTTTAGTTTAACTACAAGCCAATAGAAATGTGCAGACAGTCCATGTAGACACAACTAACACCAACAACAGACAACCAACACAAACAATAAAAACAATAACGAGCCCCCTTTTTCATAGAGTCTGATCAAAGACCGGTCTCCTTATGCATTCGATCAAGACGACGGAAAATCCAGGCTGATTTATCCTTAGAATAGAGGAAGACTGTCGAACTGTCGGCACTATTGCTTAGCCATTCGTGTGCAATGTCTAGGTCAGCGGGGACAGTTCTGGGATCTTATCCAATTCGGCCCTCACAACTTCCGAAAGTCGTTCTGAAGGCTCTAGCATCTTGTTTGCAACCCCTTCGATCGCCAAACTAATCACCCCGGATGCCTTTTTGAAACTCGTTATGAACTCCGCCATACCAACAGCCCGTTTGATTCGCTTCCTTGATCCTGTCGAACTTTCACGCCCTTTGCTGCCCATAAGCATCTCCTCCACGCAATCATCTGCCCCAATTTCTGCATTACCGGAAACGGCTTGGGTGTTCGTATGTGACATGGAGTCATTGGCCTGCCCTGCGTTTTGGGAGGATCGAGCGAACTGGCCATTGGCGACATCACAACCGAAAACTAGCAATAGCTTGTCATAATCAATGGTCTTTGACCGCCATGACTGAGCATCTGGGTGTCCTTGCAATGTTAGAGTGCAAAAACAAAATTAATTTTCTTTCAATCATTCTCCCATAATACGAGGTTTTATTGAAAATGAATACAGTAAACTGCAACGAGCATCGTACCACTATCCAGTCCCTCCAGACTTCGTCACTTGCGACACGCGCTTCATTGCATTATCAAAGCCGAAGCCAGAAGCATTGAGTAGTTCTATACAAGCAGTGAACTATTTTTTTAGATTCTTGTCTTTGTTTCGGATCTTGCCTTCGCTAAATTGTTTTCCGATTGTACTCGCAGCTGTCATGGCATTTGCACAGCCACATAGGCCTCATCCTTAAATCCTCTGTCTCCCTTCCTACCCATTGCAACTTGCTCTAGCATGAAGTCTAGCAAGAGTTCATCCAGTTCAACGTTAAAGACCATGTTCTTTCGTTGTGCCTTTGGAGGAGCTACAGGAGGACATGTCAGTTTGGCAATATAGTATATTTAAACATAATTGAAAAGAGAAACACGGTAATGACATGCATAGTAAGCAATCGCGCGGATGTAAATTGAGCGGTATAAAATAGCACAATACATGATTCATTTGACAACATATCATTTAGACAGACTATGTTTAGACTGATATAACGCACAACAAGTGCGTGCTGAACAAATACAACAGAAGCTAGTGACCCAAGAGACTGTACTATGCAAACCCTAGACACTTCCATGTGTCCTATTCATTTGATACTCGTCCCACATTTTGTTTGCGAAGCTATCACGAAAGGCATGCCACTCATCCCTTTCTCTTTAGGTGTATGGCCTAAAAACCCTTGCTAAATCAACCTCGTTGCCTGCTTCTTCACTTTGGACACCATATGACGAAATATTTTCATCAGTGTCGGAAGAGCACCATTTTGCTCTAGTATAAAATTGTGTAAGGTGCAACAGGCATGCACAATTGACACCTAGTGTACAAAGCCATACTGAGGGGTTGTCCTTAAGATGGCAAAGCGCCCATTCAGCAATCCGAAGGCCCTTTCGATAACATTACGAGCCTGGGAATGCCTTTTGTTAAAAAGTTACTTGGGATCCTGCGGTGTTCTTCTTCGGTGGTCCTTCAAATGGTATCGGACTCCACGGTAAGGTGCAAGGAAGCCCGGCGCATTGGCAAATCCGATGTCCACGAGGTAGTACCGGCCTATTCCAATAGAGATAGGATAATGAGCGGTCACTTTCCATTTGAATGGGATGTCATTTTGGTAACAAAAACACAACATCAAGTTAGATGGTATATACTTGCTGACACGAGCAATGGATCACCCCTTGATAGCGCATTTTGGAGGACTCATGTGTCCGTTGCAGACCCCTCCCAACTGGGAAGAACATATTGAAACTTTAAGTCAAACCTACAAGTGGCCAAGACGTTCTGTGTCAATGTTCCCTTTCGATTTCGGTATGATGCTTGTGAGCAAATTGGTAGGAAAGCCAGTATGTGTGTGCCATCAATCGCACCTACGCAGTCATACACCCAAATAGTCAATCAATCCGATATTATTTAACAGAACCTATTGTAAGTATTAATCTGGATAAATTGGTGTATCCAAAATATTAGATTCAAAGATAGCTTACCCTGAAGTTGGAAGGACCTGCTGGTGAAAATCTGCTGGATTGCTTTATGAAGTTGGGTGCTAGTGTTAGAATAGCATTGAGCACTCCATGGAAGTGTCTACTTACTGTTTCCCCTAAGCGCATAAACCTAGACATGATCGTTCTGTTTTTAACCGCGTGTGCTAAAATATGTAAGCATGCGGTGACCTCTTCTTCAACGGTGACCTCGCGTGTGTCTTTCAGCAGCCCTCTAACTCTTAGCAGATCATAGAGGTAATCAAAGCTAGCCTTGTTTAGTCTAAGCTGACTAATACACTCTTCATCCCTCCCTTCTGTTAATTTGGAAAGGTAGTGGGCTCTTTCAGCACTTCTCTTCTTCCTGGATTCAGGTTTATTTTGATATTGGAAGATTACTACAGCCGCAGCCACAACCTACATTTGCCATGCAGCCAATGTTGCCCAGAGAACTGCAAGCACCGCCTTTTTTTCTTGTTTCTTGCTTCCTTCCTCTCCTTATTTGCCTTTTTATAGAACAATCTTGTACCCTCCATTTTTTGGTAGTGAGAAGGGCGAAATTGTACTGACTAATTCCAAGTGTGAAATTCACAGAACTTGATGTAGAGAGAAATAAGCAGTATGAGGGGTTGACTGTTGGAGAAAATATGTTTTACATATGTTTGGTTGAGTAGTCAAGAAACAGGTATTAATGCAACATAAGAAGCAGTGACTGTTAAAACACATACTACACTGATAATGCTCAAGATAAGAGATTACCATTCCACCGACTTACTGGTAATTGTTTACCATTTGGTGTAGGGTGGCCATGGATATTATAGCGAAACGCATTATAAAGGGTAAAATTATACCAATAAACATGGTGGTCGTACGATATCGTACGGTTTCAATTGATTTTCTGTAATCAACATAGGAACATATCAGAAATATTATACAGTTGGTATACCTAACACATGTTCTCAATGATCTGAATACAGACATCCAATCAGATTCTATCTTTGTAGTGTCTAAATAGGAAAATAGTACATGTATTATGGGCGAACCAAGCAAATGCAACCCAGAGCTTGCTCACTATATCTATGTGAGTGGTTGGCTGAAAATACATACACAGGCATTACACAGAGACTTATTATGAGGAGTCCATACCTTGCTCATCAATGGACATATTTTGGATCGTATCGGAAGTCATTTTCTTAGAGGGATGCTGCTGTACCCAATCTTCATAAAGACTTGCTCCGGATGCCCCATTTTATAGAAGGATTTGGGTCGAGCAGTTTCACGGGCTGTCACTATCTTAGAGTAAGTTGTTTGAATGTCCTTAACTAGAGAAATTGTACCAGCGATCCCACTCGATTTGTGTAGCTGCTTCAAAACCGTATGCCCAACAACCCTTTTCTCTGCGCTTTAAACGGGAGTTACTATCAGAGAGATTGAACAGGTATGGTAGAATATAATGATTCCGTAGGTTGCGTACAAACCTAGTCACTGCATTTGGGTCAAGAAGAGAAGCACAAAGACCTACACGGTGTCCAGGTTCATTCTTTTCTGATGGGGATGTCCTCTCAACCGTATGCACCAAATCAATTCGATATCTAAAGAGTGGAAGACTTTTGAGGGCCTACGAACAGCGGTTCGGAATCGCCATGGAAAGAAGAGACGATCTGATGTACAATGTAGTTGGGGTAAGTTATGAAGGAAACGGGGACAATGAAGAGATGGGTAGGAATAGTTATGATATTGTATGACTCTGGATGGATAGACCGTTGGGCGAATTTATTTTTGGTTTACATTTCGGCAACAGATCAAATCGATGAAGTAATGCTACTAACTGCGCTGTTGTCTTCTTCGTCCTAGCTGAAAATCGTGGTTCCATTGATATGCATGCTATTGTACGGGGAACTTATCTACTAGAGTTCATGGGCCAAGGACTTCCTCACTTCTTCCTAAGAGAGGACTTTCTTGCCTTCAAACACAATGAAGTGTAATTGTTGAATGGACAAGTATGCTGTGAAGTAACTTTTTACAGTAGCCACAGCTGTAAAGTTGGCTTCTTATCCAAGCAATGCGATGGGTTGAACACAAACATGGATATGTAAAATTTCCGACCGTTGGATCTGCAGTATATTTGACTTCACTGTACTTGTAAAATTACCAAATGCGCCCTTAGGATTGCTCTTTTCTCGGATGCTAAAGAAGTGATTGGCTTTGTCTAGAACTTTGAATAAGGCTGCTCATGTTTTGGCAAAGCATTGTTCTAGGCTTGGTTGTAGTTTTTATAGGGATGTGTTGCTCTAGAGTGGGTCAGGCCTTGGTTGTCTCCTCACATGTTGTTGTTTTGACTCTTTTTTTTATTTTGTTTTCAATGATATTTATACTGACCAATATATATATATATTTCTGAGCAAGGATCTCATAAGCTCAAGCTTAGGATAAAATTTTATAAGCTCATGCTTGTAGGGCCCACCTTTGGGCCATCCAAATGGACCAAACGCATGACCTCCCTAAATTGCACATGTCCACAAACTTTATGTCAGATTTGAATTATTTAGACCGTTCGATCGACTATGTATTGATCCGAATGGACCGTTGACCATTAAACTTTTAGGCCCATATGGAGATGATAAAAATCACAGTTGGGGCTGATTTTTTGCAGAGAGAAAGATCCCAGAGAGTCTTTAAAATCCCCCCATCCTCATCCCCATTCCCATCCCCATCCCCATGTGAGTCTTTAAAATCCCCCCATCCCCATCTCCAAGATCATAGTCTGCAGTAAGGTCTAATTTAAAACTTTTGTAACAATATAATGATCAACGATTTATTGCGAAAGCATAAGAAAGATAGTGGAAGCAATATCAAAGAATAGCAGAAGCAAATAAGGTATCTCAATCATATATCAAATGTAGCAGCGCATCTGTCTACTAATCTCAAAGTAAAAAATATACTCTATACATATTGGATGAATAAAAACCCCGCTCACAACAAGAGTCACTCGAAAACCCCAAAATAAGACTGCACTCAAACCCCTGTGCAGAAACTCCATCCTCTAGTTCGACCACTTGATCAACCGGTGCCCATCGTAGTCTTCAGCTACGGGCACCTCGACGAGCGTGACGTCCTCGGGATCGAGGTCAATACCTAAGCACCACGAATGGGTTAGATCCAAAGATCTGACAAGGCACAGTATGCAAGTAACATAGGATATATGCATCAAAGGGAATAGAGACATTCATAATATCATAAGATTAACAACGGAACAAATACTAGGCAATTGAGCAAGATAAGCAAATAGAATCATAATGGAAGATAAAGCATCTAATCTAACCATGCAACAATGTGGCACATTCACACAAGCTGTACACCATAAGTTATTATGCCACGGCCTCCTATATTGTAAACAGTCGCGGCAGGGAAATGAAGTAACAGTGCAAGGGATGACGAGCTCCGCCAATAAGAACAACATCAATATCAACACCTTCATGCTTAATAGACCGGAACTAGTATCATACCGTCCGTCTAGTCGTAGCTCATCATGATATCTCTCAATAGTAACCAATATAGCTTTCACCAGTGATGATCAGTCCAAAGGCTAAACTTATAACAACTAAGTGAATGTTAATGCCGACTCAATAAACAAATAAATGTCTGTATCTGTCTAGCCTTGCCTTGCGCGGGCAAAGTCCTATGGAGTTCATAAGGGGTCCAAGGTATAAGTCCAAGTTCATAAATATAGTCCAAGTCCAAGTCCCACATTGGATCCATGCTAAGGCCCATCAAAGCCATGGCCTTAGTTCCAAAACAGTCCAAGTATAACATGCAACTTCGGTCCATTAGTATTCAGTCCATTCCCATTCATAATGGGTCATAAGTCCACAACATGCAACATCTTCATTCTAAGGTATCACATCATTTGTCCTTAGGCCATATGATGGCCCGCCTAGCCACAGATACGGGTCATTAAACCATCAATCCACACCTCAGGTCACGACTAGGTAATCCTAGGTTCATGTCATCTAATTTCCATTTAATTAACAGTTATTAACAATAGAAAGGATGTAAGAGTGATAAGAAAGATTCAAGTATAATAAACCTCGAAAATCAAGCAAATCAAAAGAATATAGAAAAGGTCCAACCTAAGTAATGACCCCCTTTTCAGGTCTAGGTCCAGGTCAGTCAACTGGATTCCTAAATGAAATTTCAGATGCCAAGGATACTGTGTTTGGTGCTCTAGAAGTTACGAGCATCTTTGACAACGTTTAAGGATCGAATCGACGTCTAATCAACACACTAGACCTTACTTAGTGCCCCCATGAGTCAAGGTTGAGCCACACCATTGACTTATGCTTCATACATAAATAGAAGTCCATTTGGATGGACAATAGGCCCCACAACAGATCATACAATCAGAAACTGCAAAACTGGAAACCTCAGTCTGCAGTGTATCCAGTCGACATCCCCAAAGATGGTCGACCAGGTACACTGGGAGAGTCAGGACATTGACTCCCACGTCGACATCCCTTGCAGTATAACCGGTTGACATTGTAGCCATGATATCGACCGAGTACACATGAATATGGGACAAACCACCTGAGGGGCAGCACTCTGCTTCTAAAATTCCACAATATGCCTGGTCGACCGCCTGGCCTGGATGTCAAACAGGTGCATTGGATTTCTGGGACTGAGAGACAATTCCAGTCTCAGTTATTCTCATAGAATTCCCTTGTATCCAGTCGACCGGGTACACATGATTTCTGGGACTGAAAGACAATTCAAGTCCCAGTTATTTTTCTAGATTTCCTGTGTATCCGGTTGACATCCCCAAGGAAAGGTCGACCAGATACACTTTGGATTTAAAATCCCAGAATTTGTAACTTCTTTTATCCAATCCAATTTCCATCAACTCTCCAATCAATCTCGTCCATCCATCATAGAAACATCATCAAACATAAAAAAACACTTCAATATACATCCAACCATCCATAATTGGGTCATTGATCTTCCAAATGAGCAATCTTATCCATCAATGGCCAAAATCCATGAAAACAAGCTTGAAAGATAAATCTAAGCATTCCAACATCCATTGAATAGAAATTATATAATCAAGAGAAGGAAAACATACATTATATGCTAAATAAGTATATTACACTTGCCTCAATCCAAATTGTAATGAAATTAGAAGAGAAAAGAGAGATCCAAGCTCCAAATGAAAATCCAAGCTCCTAGGGTCTTCAAATCACGCAGCCAATCCCAAAAACCACATCTAAAGATATCTCTAACACCTAATCCCAGATCCACAAAAGAATTGCAATAAGGAAGAGAATCTAGAGAGAGAAAGAGAAATTTTTAAGGGAATTTAACAAGAAGAAAAAAAAAACCTTGATTAGAAGAGAGAGATGGGATCTATAAGATAGAGAAGGATCCTTAGAAGGGATGATGGCTGAAGTTGTAGATAATCTCCTTCTTCTTGTAGCTAGGGTTCTAGATCTAGGGTTTTTAGAAAGAGAAAGCGAGGGAAATGAGGGAATTGGAGGGAAAATGAGAGAAAAGAGAGAAAATAAAGGGAAATGAGTGTGAGAGAGATGAAGGCTCGTTTGGGATGGGAGGGTTTGGTTTTATAGCTTATGTTGAGTGGCTAATGACCAAATGGTTCTTCTTAGGTTAGTGAAAAATGAGGATAAGTATAAGGGTAGTTAGGTCTTTTGGAATATTCCCATGTGGAAACCCTTCTATTAACTCTATTTACTAGCTAGGGCCTCTAACTAATTAACAAACTATAACAATTATAATTGACACCTTATAGAACTTATAAACTACAAAAAGGCACCGACTCTTAGAAAATAGGCTAATATACTAAATAATATATTAGAAAATCTATACTATTATTAATAGTTTTCAAAACAAAGTGAGGGTCCACAATGGGTGGGACTCACAATAAGGGGTTACCCCGGCCCAGTCCTTTTGCCCCTAAAAAATGCGGTTGGATAAAAGGGGCCAAATTCCACTTGGGTACAACATTTCATATTTTCATACGAGAATCATCCTATGGCTATCATGTGTGGTAACGTATTTTCTAGGTCTCTGGTCCCACTTTAAGTTCTGATCTTTTAATAGAATTTCCGTCAAGAACTGGGTCTTCTATTAGAATCATGGAAGAAAAATCAATTGAAGCAACCGATGAATGGCCGCTTTGGTTGTATAGGCTGGCAACATCTACATGCATACATATAAACATATTCAAAGTACTAAGATTAACAGCTATGATTTGTAAATGATGTTTTAAGTTTTCCACATATAAAAAACCATGTCAAGTAATATGATTTCATCTTCAACTTTAATGGGGAGGGGTGTGCAGTTTTGGTTGTCTTCATTTACAAGTATGTTCTTTCCTACTTATTCTTTGTATTCATTGGTGAAAACCTCCCCATTTCAAGTTACTGCAAATATTTTCTTTTCACATTTTTCAATCATAGTAGAAAAGTAATAGAGGGTGGGCCTTGGCACAACAGTAAAGTTGCTCGATGGAGACCTAGGCGGCATGAGTTCGACCGAAACACTCACTCTGCTTGCGAGAGTAAGGCTGCCTACATCTGACCCTCCCCAGACCTGCGGTGGTGGGAGCCTCGTGTACTGGGCTGCCCTAATAGACATAGTTGGGACAGGGCAGGGCTTTGATGATGATGAGTAGTAGTTGTAGAAGAAAAGTAACATTTAAAATATTCTCAAATTCATGTGGACAAAATCTTGCCTGGAAAGAAAGGGGGAAAAATTCTTTTACAGTACATATAATGTAACACAAGGGAGCAAGGAATATCCCACCCTCGTAAGCTGCAAAATTGCTCTGGCGTCAAACTCGTTAGTTAACAAGCTAGAAGTACAGCAAAAGGAATGAGGAATTGAGTTCTCATCTTCCTTTGGTTAATACTTTTAAACCTTTTAGGAAGATGCTGTTAGTGGGAGTTTACATGGGACCAAAACCATCTAAACAATCAGTGATGAAAAAAATAAAAATCATCTACAAATCAAACTCTTTCGGCAATGTAAAAGGCTTAGGCCTATCATTTGTGGTATCATACCAAGAGAATCTCCTCGACTTGTGTACCTTCAACCGGATTGCTGATGCCTTGCGAGCCACCGCCTGCCAAATCATCTGAACGGCATCATCCTTTTGTGACGGATAGTGAAATTCAAAATGATGCTCAATCTCCTTCAGCCTTCTCCACATATGGGTCCATTCATCCCTTCCAATACTTCTAATCAAGTTTATAAGGAACCCCTCTTTGATAGCGTCCGCTGTACGAACAAAGATACAGAATTCAGAGTAGTCGATGACATCTTCAAAGGGGAGCTCAATTTCATCACTAACTATGACAGGGACACAGTGGCTGGCGATGGCATCGAACAGCCTGTTGGAAGATGGGGTGTCACCAGCAATGTTGAGGCAGAATTTTGACGAATGCATCCCTTGGCTTGCTTTGTTGACACCATCCCCCTTGGCAGTTCCGAAAGAGAAGTGCACATCTTTTTCGTCTTTAAGAAGATAAAACAGCTCCTGTCGAAAGATCCCACCCTGGAAACAACCCAGATGAGCAACTAATCAGCCATAGAAACATAAGCAGTAAGGGAGGGAAAGAACACAGTAGGCGAACAGTCAGAAATCTTATTGAATGCAATCGTGGATGTTTAATATTTTTTCTTTTTTTTTTTGCTTTTCTTTTTTTTTTTTTTTTTTTTTTTTTTGAAATTTAA
Source organism: Persea americana (assembly GCA_029852735.1). NCBI lineage: Eukaryota > Viridiplantae > Streptophyta > Magnoliopsida > Laurales > Lauraceae > Persea > Persea americana. Next base: position 15,547,514 of record CM056811.1, on the reverse strand, counting down.
GATATGAAACTTGAGGGTTTATATTTGAATATATATTTTGTAATTACATATTTTTGGTGTGAGAAACTGTTTAAAGTCAGTATTTAAAACAGTAAAGGTGTTGGTCATTCTCTTTGTTGGTTCTTTTGTGTCATTCAAACAATTATCTTCTACAGCGTCATTTAAGCTAGGGTACTGGAAAACATCAAAGAATACATCTAAATCATCCTAAATTTATTGAGAATTATAAGACTTATTTATAGAGTACAAGGAGATAACTCAGGAAACTTAACCACATCATAATATTTATTTTAATCTAATCATAATAATGAGATTTTATCTATCAATCTAACTTAATCACACTAATCACAGTGCTAATGATAATATCCTAATTTATTAAAAAAGATCCTAACATAACTGACAACCACAACCTTCGTGTAAAAGACACCATTATTTGTATCTTCATCCTATACTTTGGGGAATGGCTGAATTGTATCCTGCTGCCCGCAGATGGTAGATATCAGTATAGAGTATAATTGCCTTCAAGTAGCCAGGCCCAGAAGTACAGCTTTTGATTTAATCAGATAGCAAAGGTGAGGAAAATGGAAGTGAATTTAAAAGATTATTGGAAGAATGTGCAATAATACATATAGTCTCTGCTCCGTACAATGAAGTGGGACAATATTGTAAACAGAAAGAAAAGTTTTAACGCTGTTCAGTCTCCTATAATTGGAGTTGAAGATCAATATGTTTGTTCTGACTGATGAAATTTGTTATTTGATATTTTGAGTCATAAACATGAATTTGACTCCATGTGACTTCAAGGATTCAGAATATTGTAAAGGGCACGAGCGTTTTCCAAAAATATCTTCGTGCAATTGCTCATCCCGTGCCAAAATGGCAATCCCTCTATGGCCGCCATTGCAATTCTGAATTGTGTACCAGGAACCTGAGTAGTTGCAGCCCCATAGGGTTCTGTTCATGAGGAGCATTTACCGCAGAAAACGAAAATGGTTTGCATGAAGGAATGATTTTTCACTGCTCCATCTCAACATTTTTTTGTGGAAAGTAGATTTAGACCCAAGAGATACAGAATCATTTTTTGCAGTCTCACAAGAGGTAGTCACATTTCATTGCAAAAAAAAAAAAAAACCAAAAGTTTCACCACACAAAATGAAAGAAAATGAAAATGTAGAAAATGAAGTCCAAAGTCTCCATCTACTGCAGAAAGGAAATCACTACAGAAATAAAATGTCGCTAAAAACTATAGCACACAACATGCCCTGGGGGAGAGCTTGGCAAATTCCTTCCAAGTTCCAAAGAAAGTGAGTGCCTTTAATTAAAGGGGACAAAGAATGAAAGGCTTAAAGGTGGAGATCCACAAGGGACCATCAAATAACTTGGATTCATTTTCAAAAGGTGGGGAGAAGAATAAAACAAGAAGAGCATTATTAAACCCTTATACATGCAACCCTTGATCAGGTCGTCTTAACCACTTTGATAAAAAGGCCATTCTCAAGGAATTCAGAAGAAAATTTCCAAATGTGCTAAAGATTCACAAAGAGAAACTCCACAAAAAGGCCATCCAAATGGGGATTGGTTGGCAATTTGGCATACATACATACACTCAATTTTTCAGATAAGAGGAAATATAAGTAACTCCAATTGTAGACAAAACCAAGGAACGTCACATGAGATGGTTTGGGTATGTAGATAGAAGTGACAGACAACTCATGCCTGATGTTTAACAGCTACAAAGTTCAAGGAACCAGGAAAAGGGGAAGACAATTAAAGGCCTTGAATGAAGTGGTGATGAAAGATATGAATTATGATCAATTAAGGAGTTATTGAGAACAAAGCTTCAAACAGGGTTGAGAAAAAAGGTAACACTTGCAAAGCTGACCCCAAATAGATGGGATAAGGTTTCGATGACAAGTCAATCTTGGAGACGTACTAGGACTTTGCATTGTGGACGTGGCATTATAAATAATCAATATTGATGATTATTGAGTAGCTTAATGACGCGGCAATTGGACATGGAGCCCAAATGAGATCCACCAAATCAGTCAATCAATCAGTAATTTGAACTCTCTAGAATTATTCAAGTTTAAAGTGAGATTTTCTCCCTTAAGAATATTTTATTATTTTGTGAAATGAAATTAGGAGTCCTTGATGATAAGTTGTGATAATGCTTGCCAATACTTGTGAAACTAGGATAGAAATCTAACCTCCAAAATAAATTAGGAGACTATTGATTCTTTTCAGATAAGAAATCTAGATCTATTACAAATTGAATTGATTTAATTTTATATATGAGGACGCATGCACGATAGGAATACTAGTTCTTGGTAGGACAAGAGCCCATGGCATGGTGGAAGGTGCTCACTATTGCAACCTTGAGGCTGCAGGTTCAAGTCATATCACCATTCACCAATCAAAATGAAAAAATAAAAAAAATTCAATATATAGGAAAATTTTCTCTCTTGCACAAGCTCTGTGGGAGCGCACACCCAGGTAGTCACCAAAGTTGAGACCCACCTAACCACCAAACGCTTCCCACGTGACGAAGAGCAACGATGTGCAGGGCTCTCCTAAGCTGCAGCTTATGTTATCCTAAGCTAAAAGAGTACTACTCTCACAAATTTATTTATTTATTATTATTTTTTTTTGAATGGTCTGGTCTCACAAATCAAAGTCGACTATCTTTGATTTTGGCATGATGGAACTGGAAAATCCAGTTCTGATTGGATTTATTTTGATTCTAGAGATGATTATTTGGGGCAATTTACGATAGAGATGATTTTACATACGATTTCAACTTAGGATAACAGAAGCTGTAGCTTAGGAGAGCCCCTCTCACCTTACTATGAGAGATAAGGTGGGGGCCCACAAATATTAAGTTGTTGGCATTGGATATGAATGTGAGGGCCCCCACCTTATCTCTCATAGTAAGGTGAGAGATGCTCTCATAGGAGCATATCCCTATATATATATATATATATATCCTAGTAATCGCAACTATTATTATTACGAGTTCATTTTATCATTTTGAGTGGATCCTTGCAAAGTTTGTGCAAGAACGTGAACCTTGCTCTAGAGCATTGCAAAGACCTTGGTTTTGCCTATATCATTTGCTAACAAAACAAGTTCTAATCCCACAAAGGTGATAAAAGAAAAATGGGTGATAAAAGAAATCTATCCCTAGATCAAGTCTTAGAATCAATAAAGTGACAAGCTAAATGGTTCCAAGAAACTGTTCATCGAATTGTGGCGAGTCAAGATGAGACGTTTTCAACGCATAAACAAATTCAATGAATTGATAATTTCCAAGCTACAGCCATGCGACAGTGCGAAATTTTAGATAATCGTTCAAACGATGTTCATGTGTTGAATTTTGCATTGGAGGATCTAAAAGGTAGATCACATAACAAAAGAAAAGAAAGTGAAAGACTCATCAGAAGAAAAATCAAGAGATGATCGCCACGAAGACACAATAGAGGATTCTACGAAGGATCATGTGAGTGGTGATCTATCCATGAAAATTTCAGCATCTGATGGAAGTCCACCATATTATCAGTAATCATCAGTATACTGGGACTCCATATGACATCACGAAATCTGAAAGGAATTGATCTTGTTGTTGGAGATTGAGTAACAATCTAGCATCCAATTAACAATGATATCATAGTTGATAATCAAAGAAATCTAAGCGGTCAGATAAGGGATGCCCATTGACCTCAATTGTTCAATGGCATCAGCAGAAAGATCTAACTGTGAAACATAGATTACAACTAGATGTAGCCAAAGAATAGAGGGTCTGACTCTCGTCTATCTATAGAGTGAGAGATATAAAAGAGCAACAAGTGTGAATTTTTGTGATAGAGTCTAGTGTTTGATCCAGGAGGACAACAGTGCCACTACAAACTTGATCAAGTTTTCTCCAACTAGGAGGGAAACATGCAGCCCTTGTGATGCAGTGAGATCCAAGAAGAATAGGGCCCCACTAATGGGCCCCACCAAGAATAGTTGATTAATTTCAGTAATTTGATGTAATCTCTGATCAGAGAGATTTTAGTGATTTGATTTACTGATATTTTAGTGAGAGATTTTAGGGAGTAATTTTAGGAATAATGATTCTGGTAGATTCTTTATTTAGACCATTCCTCTAGTATAAATAGGGAGGGATGCTTGCTTGTAATGCTTATGCTATATTTTTAATAAGATTTAAGAATTATTCTTGTGAGTTCCCCTTTGGGGTATTTTCCCCTAAGTGATCTTAGGGTATTGAGTCTTAGGGCTCGATCTTACCGTTGGAGGTGTAGATCTTCATCGTGGCCTCCGGACTGCGTCATCACCTTGGACAAGGGAACCACATGAGTCCACATATTGGTTAATAAATTAAAAGCTTTAAGTTTAAATTTAGAGAGTTTCTCTCTTGGGAATTGTTTATTATTTTCTGTGTCATTAACATTCAAAAAAAATTATTAGGAGTTCTTAGGGGGTGCTTTGAAACATGGCATCAGCAGAAAGATCTAACCGTGAAACATAGATTACAACTAGATCTAGCCAAAGAACAGAGGATCCGACTCTCGTCTATCTATAGAGTGAGAGATATTAAAGAGCAACAAGTGTGAATTTTTGTGATAGAGTCTAGTGTTTGATCCAGGAGGACAACAGTGCCACTACAAACTTGATCAAGTTTTCTCCAACTAGGAGGGAAACATGCAGCCCTTGACAAGGGAACCACATGGGTCCACATATCGGTCAAGCAATTAAAAGCTTTAAGTGTAAGTTTAGAGATTTTCTCTCTTGGGAATTGTTTATTATTTTTTGTGTCATTAACATTCAAAAAAAATTTAGTTGTTGTGTCATTAGTAAGAAGTCATGATAAGACTCGCCAAAACTTGTGGAACTATATTAGAAATCTAATACACGAGATTAAACTAAATTAGGAGTAGTTAGGGGGTGTTTTGAAACTCTAAAAATAAGCCCTTATTTTATGATTTAGACTTATTTACATATTTGAGTGTTTGGTAAACCTCTAATTGAATTTTCTATTTCTTCACGGTATTTACAAATTACAGCTTTTGCCTCTTAAAAAAATAAGCTAAGAGGGGCTGCTTTTTTAGGGCGTTTTTAGCTAAAGTGGATGTATGTGGACAATAAAAGATTTACAGGTGTTTTGAATGAAAATGACATCATAAAATTTTCAAATTGATGCAAATGGTTTGTTCGACATTGCAATGTCTAAAAGGTGGGCCACAATTACCACAGTTCCTAAAGATGGGCCCCAATTACCTCATGAAATAACTATAATTTTACCAAATAGTCTAATTGTAAATAAGAACTTAAAAAAGCTCTACTAGGAAAGGATCTACTCTATCTTATGCTGGTCAGAAAGTCTTTATCCAATCAGTTGCTTCAGTCATTCCAAATTAGTGGCTCACAACTCTGAACATGCCTTGAAAAATCCCTCAAATTATCCAATCCCATCTCAGCAACTTTCTGTGGAAAGGTAAGTCTTGCACTTGTGGTGGTCTCATCCCTTTAGCCCAGCATAAAGTCACTACTCCTAAAGCCGTTGGAGAATTAGATCTGAGAAATCTTGACTCTCAATCTAAAGCTTTCCAAGGTCACTTACTCTGGAGATTCCTCTCAGGAGATTATTGGTCGGTCAGAACTCAGAATTCTCTCTCACAAATATCTGAATAACACGACATTCTCCTCTTGCACAATAAAGCCAAATGACTCACCCATTGGAAAACTTTCATCCAACACAGGTCTTGGATAGTTGGATCAATCCAAATATACATTGGGTGATAGGAAATGGGTCTAAAGTTAGTGTTTTACAAGATCAGTGGGTCCCAGGAATAGGATTAGGGTACCTTCGTGACGTTTCTTTCAGAAGGGAGGCAGAGGGAATCCTTATTCCCACTATGGTGGAAAACATTATTAAAAAGGATTTGTCTAAACATGCTTTTGTCTGGGAAACTGACTTCCTTATGCGTCTCTGTGAGGATGATATGCTCCAGCTGACCACTTCAATCCCTCTCGGAGGCTCGGATGTTCCACGCTGGCAGCAGAACCAAGTGGGCAAGTGTAATATAAAAGATGTGCATAATAGTCTGCAGAATAACCCAATGGGTCCTCACATGCCTTAGGGAAAGTGTAGGCCCTTCCTCTTCCATGTAAAGTTCTTTATTTGGCATTTGCTCCAAGGGAGGCCAATGGCGAATGATTTCCTCAATCTAATCAATATTACTCTCACAAATCTCTGTGTTTGTAGTAGATCTTCTGAGGAAACCATAGACCACTTCTTTGGCAGTTCTACTTTGGTGAAACTCCATACCAAAAACCTTTTATCAAAATCACCTTTCACAACTGACTCGATAGGAGGTAGGTTTTGGAGTGAATAAAAACAGTACTGCACCATTGGTTCGCTGATACTCTCGTCCAGGTGGAAAGCTTGTAATGAATATACATTTGCTATGTACCCCATTAATCCAGCAGGATTCCTATCCAAAGCATTTCATCTCCAGCAATATGGCACATTGTAAATGATTTGAACCTTATCCCAAATTCCAAACCATCAGCATCGCCTTCTTGGACCCCTCCCCAAAACGTTATCAAACTCAACTTTGATGGGTCTTTCATCCATGAGAATAATTCAGCAGGTATTGGAAGAATAATCCGTGATACAAATGGACGGATGAATTTTAGACTACACTTAATCAAAATCAGCTAATCATCCAGTAGAGGCTGAATTAAAGGTGTTACATGAGGGGCTTACAATATGCCATAAAGAAGGTATTCACAGTGTGATAGTGGAAGGTGATTCAACCACTATATGACTAGACCTGGCCTGTAACCTACCCAGAAACTTCATGAGACTATGGAAGACAATTTTAAACTCTCTAAAGGCTCACTTCCAATGGAAAGCTACATTCTCCCGATGTCAATGCAACTCACTAGCTGATCAGCTAGCAAAGTTAAGGCCGCCTTTTCTTGTTCTTTTTAGAGACTCACAACGTCGTTACATTCAACAGATATATGATCGAGAAAGAATATCTCAGGGTGGCAGTGCTTCTCATTTTCAGGAGAATTCTGTTAGCAAAGGGTCATCAGCTGGTTTTGTGACTTTTGTGGACCAACAGGTTTCAAGTAGCAGCAGCAGACTGCAAGAACTTTCTCAACCAGAGGTACCACTCCATAGGAAGTTTTTGTTTTGGAACAACTCTTCTGATGTAAATATGGCTAATGGGTGTACATACTTCAGACCTTGATCCAGGCTAATCCTCTTGTAAGGATGGCTGGAGTTTCTGTTGTTTTGTAGTCTTGTTCTTGTCAATATATATCCTTTATTAGAAAAAAAAAAGAACTTAAAAATTAGAACTTCTATCATTGACCTTAAACTAATTAACTCTTAATAATTAGACTAGAGTTTCCAAACAGCCCCTTAGTTTCCTTTTAGACAAGAAATCAAGATACAAGATATTGTCGCAGATTTTTTTTTTCAGAACTTCCAAAACTTTGGGATTTGATTAGAAATCTAATCTACTAGATTAGATTAAATTAGGAGTTTTTGTTTCCTTTTAGAAAAGAAATTTAGATACAAGATATTGCCGCAGATTATGTTTTTCAAAACTAAAACTAAGGATAGGATCGTGATGGGTCGGGTTTAGTAGATTAGATTTAATTAGGAAATTTTAGTTTCCTTTTAGATAAGAAATCTATATCTATTAGGTTTGAGATGATTTCAGTTTTATAAGTGAGGATGAAATGTGAATGCACAAGAAGGACGGGCTTCAGTTCTTAGTAATTGAAAATATTAATTTTATGAGTTATTTTTTAATCATTTTGAGTGTGAGCCTTGCAGAGGTTATTCAAATACTTAAACCTTGTTACAAAAGGATGACAAGGACCTTGATCTTGCCAGCATATAGTTAAGCAGATTCTTTGTACTTTTGTTCTCTCATTTAGTAGATAAACTAGATTGATTCTGCGATTTCCTGGTTCATTAAAAATTTGACAATATTCCTCCTCTTTGGATTTAATGGTTCAACGAAAATGGTTTGCACAAAACCAACGAGCCAATGAATGGAAGGAATTGATTCGACCGAGCTGGCTCCCATCCCAATCAACTTTCAAAGCATTTTGAAGAATAGAAATCAGCTGTCAATGCATTGAGGTACTCCTAAAATTGAAATGCATAGACAGCTAATTTTGCAGAAAATCTGCAAAAGCAATACTCTGTTCAGCTGCTTTTAGAATTTTGAGTCATGCAAAACAATTGGGCAAGGAATAAATATCCACTTCGTAGTAAAGTGACATGCCAAACTCAATTCAGAGAACATCTGAACAAGCCTCTGTAACTTTAACAAGAGGGTAAAAATAAACTAAAAAAAAATCAAGGTGATAAGGAAGCAATGTATTACTTTTTCAAAAAAAAAGAAAAAGAAACAAACAAACAAACAAAAGCAAACAATGGGTTACAGGGGAATTGAACAGAAACACATACATCTTTCCTGTAGATAGCTCCTTGGAAGTAGAGCAGCGTTGGACGGCTGTCAAAACCCAAAGTGTCGTTGACAAATCTATTGATTACATGCCTGTAAGGAGCAATAACATCTTTCTCCACATTGGCTATGCTTGGAGGATACCTCCCAAAATCTGCGAGAATGAACATGGCAGGCCACAACATCCTCCTCGCATCCTGCATGCTATTTGGATGGTGAGCTACGATGACATGATCCCGCCCCCCTGATCCCTTCCACTCCTCTTGAGCAGTCAAAAATTCCACCAACTTTGCCTGTAGAAATTTGTTTGTGCTCATGTTTTGGAACTGGGTTACTTTTGAATACCTATTCACACTCAATGATGCAAAGAACGGTACAAATATAACATCAGCTTCCCTAGAGTTGTCGACTCTTATAGCATTACAAGGGCCAGGACGGTTGGGGTATCTCGACGAGAGAAGGTCCAATGTAAGCCAGTACTCTATGCTATGTTGTAAATTCAATCCACCTGCATACTCGGGAACTTCGGAGAGGACATCTGGCCAGACACAGCGCGATTTGCTTTTCCAACCAACCAGACCAAAATGGAATATAGGTGGCAAATCATACATAAAAACTTTAAGGGCTTTCTTTGGATTGCAGTTACTAAGATTTTCTTCAATAGAGATATCTCCTCCGTGAATTGAAGGGTGACCCGTGTTTTGGTAATGGAAAGAAGGATTTTCTGTGTCAATTACAGCAAAGATTTTGGGGCTGGGCAACAAGCTATTGTTGATGAAATACGGGTGTGATGAGCAGTGCAAAAAGAAGGACAAAGAGGAAATGAGCAGAAATGTTATGCTTGTGATCACACAAAATATAGTCCTCCGCGACGCAGATCCAATGGACTGTGTGTTCCTCTCTGTCATTTCTCTTCTAATTCTGCGAATAGCTGACATTAGCTGGTATATTCAAATAAGAAGAAGGGAATTTGACATCAAACATATAGGTAGGAACCAAAATCATTCCATATCGCCACATTTCCTACTCAAAATTAAATAAAAAGCCCTTCAGTCTCAATCATTAATTGACATCAATATCACTCTAATACCATCAATCTCAATTGGAAAAACTAACCCATCTCGTATCAGCATTTGCTCATTGAACTGAAGCACAATAACTAACAACCATAATCCCCATAATCAACACAAATAAGTCCCTTCAATCACTTTCCTGATAACAGTCTCCAAACCCCATCTGCATCCGAAAGAAAAAAAAAGAAGAAGACCCAAACAGATTTTAAAACAGGTTAGCTTATGAGCAAAACAATCTACATTTCAAGAAATTCAAAACAGAGCCAAAACAGAACAAAAAGCATGCAAAACAGAAACACCCAATTCAAAATGAAATAAACCCAACACAATCGAGGCCAATTCTCACTAACCCATCAGATTAAATCAATCAAGAAGTGGAGAAAATGATGAAACTAATTCAGGGTGTTTTGCTACATTGCAAGAATAACAAAATAACAGCATAAGAAGAGAATACAGGAGTAAAAGCAAGCAGAAGACATCAATGCAAACCGAAACACATCCACAGCGAAAAGGCAAATGAAATATGAAAAACCCATTAAATGAAAACAAAAATAAAAAAATAAAAATGTTGAGATGATGAAATGGATTCTAATGTTTGGATAATACATTGGTACGTGTGGAATGTCTTGTTCATTCTCACCGTAGGAGAAAACGGAGGGATCAGACATGGTCGATTGAAGAACTCTTTCTGTCTCTCTCCAAGATTTTCAAGATGCCATAATGCCAGTGATTCGGGCATCTGTCTCTCTCAAAGACATGGTCGTTAGCTTGATCGTTGGCCTTCCTTTTCGCGTGTTTTACATATGAGCCCTAAAAGTTTAGGTGCTCCTGCGGACTACGTATTTTTAACTGTATATGGTAGGTACAGGCTTCTTTAATAGATGAGACGATAGAGGGGAAGAACTAGGGTCGGAAGCGGAACAGTTCTAATCAGAATCATAGTGGACCTGACCCGTTTTTAAATAATGGTTTAGGTTTCGTATCTGATTTTAACTCGGAACCAGATTTGGTTGGAACTGATTTTGTTAGTTTCAAACCCAGTTTTAATAAAAAAAACTCGGATTCGGTTCCGAAACTAGATTCAACTAGAGGACTGGAATCTAATTCCAAAATCGATTATAATTCCTCTTTATCATTATTATTTTTTAAATAAGCATATCATTCAACTTATAACAGTGCATTAAGTCTACTACATCTAATATTGTACATAAAAATATCCAAAAAAAGTTAGATTTTGAGGTACAAGTTGCAATATTAAAGGTTCATATGCCGAGTCTCGGGTCGGAACCTATATCGCCTCGAACTTGTTTATCAATCAGAACCTAAATTACATTTCAGATCCGAACTCTTTTATAAGTTGAAACCTAAAATAAGTTCTAGACCCGGTTTTTTACAGGTTACAATTTTTGAGTAATTGGAGAATCAGATACTCATTTGCAACCTTAGGAAGAAGGAGGACTGAGAGAGGAGATGATGAGAGTGATGAGAGAACAAAGTCTTCTACGTGAATATACAGATCGTTGTTGGAAATCTATCGCAAGGAGGCTTACAAAATGAATGTCAACCCCTCAATGTATATATTCTAGAATTTCATTTCAATAAAGGTAGGTCCCACCGTTTTATTGAGTGCATGATGGAAATGTGAATGAGCCAGTGACTCCATTGTGGGGCCCATTTAGAAAATCTAGACCGTTCAAGATAATCCCATATCCTTGAGGGATACATGCTAAAATTTCATAACAATAGAAGTGGGGCCCACCATCCGATTGAACATATAAATGATTGAATTTTTTAATTGACTATCACCTGTGACCTGTCACATCCAACGAAAATCCTGGGTCTGCTGCCACTTGACATTAAATGGACTTATAAGGAGCATAGAGTGCCATGATTGTCCAAATCAACAACCAAATTAGATTTGGGCCCGCCGTCAAAATAGTCTAATTCATGTGAATAACTATTAAAAAACCATTTGTTTTATATCATTCAATGCACTAATGGGCACAATTGCTTGGAGTATCTTGAACTCATTTTTTCCCCACTATACTTGTGTACCCCTCTTCTTGGGTCCACTCATGGAAACACCAAATTAGTAAGAAAAAAGCCTCCCTAATAGGTGCTCAACAGATTTTATTGTAGTATAAGGTGGACCCAATGCCATATTGGTCACGTATATAATGTGAATAAAATAATATTGCGTGTCTTTTGGATTTGTTTTCAATTTTTTAAGATAAAAAAAGTTATTCGCGTTGTGACCAGCGGTGGAACTAGGGGGGCTGGCAGAGCCATAGCCCCACCAAAATTGTAGAAAACCTCTTGAGGTTTTAAAGAATTATGTGATGTTTTACTCATGGTCATGGCCCCCCAAAGTTAAAAAAAAAAAAAAAAAAAACACTCTTATATGTTTTAAGAATTATAGGCAATTTTTCATATGTGGCCCTCTCAAGATTTTATTTCTACATAGTGTCCCCTCCTAAAAAAAGAAAGAATTCATGGGTCTGCCCTTGGCCATGACAACCTGAAAGCATTACGACCAATGCCACAGTGGTATCAATTTTTTGGACCGTCCAATAACACAACCAATACCGTGACCTTTATTCATTTTTTTGCAAGTGCACCCCAGCATTGCGGGCTTCTATAAAAGAAAAACCAAAGTGACTAATTTCATGAATTCCAAAGGTCGGCCTTTTTAGGTTGCCGAAATTTTGAAAATTTTGTGTAGAGACAGGGCATTCGCAAATGTCAGGAGACAGGCGAGGTCATGATTTTGCCATTGATTTCTCACAGAACATTGACTCCTGTTTTTGGTACACCAGCCCGAGGGGGTGGATTGCACGTGCCCTTTTTATGTCCTCATTCAAGAGTGGAGGACAGTGAGAGCTCTTGCCGTGTGAGATTATTTAATTCCAGAGGCAGAAACAGTTATTTCTTCACCAGGTACAGCCCAAACTAGTAAGTAGTAAGTCTTGTCTTGGTTAAAATATGAAGGAGATTGTATGGATCTCAAAGTTGAATGGGGAATCATACCCCTTTAAATTTAAGGGCGGCTTAATGCAAATTTTCTTTTGCATAAAACGTAACTGTTAGAGGATGATGATTTTTCTTTTTCTTTTGTTAATATTTTAGGGCCTTCTCGTTTTCCGTATAATATATATGGATCTTCTTTTCATTCTACTTTTCTAAAAGAAAAAATTATTTGATGTTCATTTTTAAAAATTCACATTTGATTTTTATTTTTAACTACTAATGGTATGAATTTTATGCATTGATTTCATATGCATTTTTAATGCGAACAAACAGGCCCTTAGGGTTTTTTTTTTTTTTTTTTTTTAATTTTAAATGCGAGGCATCTTTAACAACTTTTTTGCCATAAGAAAGTTTGGAATTAAGTAGAGATTTATTTTGTGTAGTCTTATACAAGAGGTAGAAGAAACAATTTTTTGTATTATGAAAATGCTTCTCCGTGAGAAAAATAAATCCTGATACTATAGAATAGGGAGTCTTTAGGTGTCGATTTTTTTTCATAAAATTAAATTAATATGGAAGTGTATTGTCAATGCACAGAAATCCCCTAAGTGGAACAACTTCCAAGTTTATTTGAATTCATCTATACTCAAAATAACACTGAGAAAAAGGTAAAGATGGAAAGCGATACAATATTTGTTTGGGAGGACCATTATTATTTAAGTAAACATTGAAAATAGTTTGAATTGTATATGCAAAACTTCCATATATCTCAACAGCAATAAGCCCCCATTTGGTTCCATTAGAATACATATGAATTGAATACATAAGATTTATGGCATGAGTGGATAAAAATAAAAAGTAAATGTGAGTTTTCAAAAATGAGCATCAAATAGCCGTTCCTTTTATGGCAATAGACAATCAAAGGAAGATGGCTGGAAATTAACTACTTTTGATATTAATCTTTATATGAAAATGCTCTATGAGAGTAACTCTCACACTACTAAGAGAGTAAGGAGGGGACTCATTGGATCTATATCCAATGTCAATAGCCTAAATATTAGGGTCATCCCCCCTTACTCTCGCAGTAGTGTAAGAATTACTCTCATAAGAGCATTTTCCATCTTTATATTCAATTCATATGTGTTTTAATGTAAAAACAAACAAGCCCTAAATGTATGAGATATAAAATTAAACATTTTGGTGTTTAATGAGTGAATAAAAAAAAATTAACAGATCGGATTAAAAATTTGGAGCCCATAGAGGAGCAGAAGATAAAAGGTCATAAAGCAACTTGACACCTCATGTTCCAAGCATCTTTGGTACGTGTTTACATAATCAAAGAGGTGTGCAATTGTTTGAAACTATTTTATGAGTGAAAGTTTTTATATGAAAATGACATTATTTACACATTATTTTCACACATCATTTACGCTTTTGATGGAATGCATAAATGATCACAAATAATTGCGCATATGCATAAATATTATACATATTTAACATTAATTTACATATGTAAATGTGTGCATATCATAGTTATTAATTTCCTACCGTTTTAGGCAAAAAGGCTGAAAATTTTCGTTTTGAAAATTTGACATAAAACTTTTCGTTTAGAATTTCAGCCCATTTTAGCCAAAATCCAAAATTTCCACCAAAAATGGTCTTTAACATAATTATTATTTTATTTTAGTTGTTTTTACTTTTTATACATATATATACTTTGTATTTCTTATATTTTCCCAAAATGTAATTCTAAAATGGATTAAATATGTAAATATTGTTTTAATTCTCGTTTTTTATTTTCTACATATATATATACATTATTTTCTTATATTTTCCCAAAAAGTAATAATGAAAAGTTTCCCCGAAATTCTGAATCAGTCAAAACTCTTCATTTTGAAGGCCGGACTGAAATGAGGTCAGAAATAATATGGACAACTATGGAGCAAATAAAGAACCCCTCAAAGGATATGTTTGTGCATGAAAGTTTGTGCAGCATCTTATTTAGGCCATTATAATTTTCTTCAGAAAAAAAGTTCGTACTTCATTTTTTGCAATTTCAATTTTAGAAATTGGTGGAACAAAATGTTTTCACTAACAATCCTGGAGATTCTCCTTCCGAATTTCATTGAAAAATTTAATGATTCTTAAAACATTTTCATATCTCAAATGTGAAAAAATTACAGCCGTGTGATCTGAGGCGTAAACTCAGGTTTTATCTTTCCCCGTGATTTTCAGCCTTTTGATTTGAAAATGGAGCAGTGGACCCCACAAGTTCAATCATTTGACAGCTGAAACATGGCCCACATCATGGAACTAATGGTTGAAAATTGTAAATCTTCTCATACTCAAGACCCAAAAATGAGAGGCTAATGACACTGGATCTTAGATTAATCACACCGTATCTTTGTTAATGTTTTATCTTTTACCTCACACATCACACCATTCAAATATATAAAACCATGAAGTATTTGGAGGTATCTTTGTCATCTTCTAATTACATTGCAGCTTCATAATCTGCCATTAAATTAAAAAAAGAATCGCATGACTCATCTGCCATACAACTGCCATAAAATACCCTAATTTATATTTCGGTCATGCGGCTCACTGTGAATCGAATTATTCAGTATTAAAGACAAGGGTTTTAAGGCTACTTTTGACTATAACTACTGATTTTGATTGAGAGTTATATCCCTTCTCTATTGCTTATCTATGTTCTCCCACTTCTACATGCAACCACTCAGTTTCTTCTCACGTTCTCCCATACTTCCACTAGAACCTCTCTAACTTCTTTTCACTTTGCACTCCTCTCAATCACTTCATGTTTTATCCCAAATCTCACATACTCTACGCATTGTCCTCTTTCCTTTCCACCCCACCTCTCTTACTCGAGTCCGGATCCCCTATTTCGTCGAAACAGGGAGATACTATTTCATCCTATCAAAATTTGCCAACTGTTCTAAATCTCCTGCTAGCTATGCACCCTCTTAATTGCTTCCTTTGAATGAAGAAAAAAGAGGCTTTATACAGTTGGCAACTTTTAATAGGATGAGTTGAAACCGGGATCCAGGCTCCTCTTAGTCTATTTTTACGCCACAAACTCTTAGATTAAAAAAGGGGTGTTGTTAAAATCCTCTCTTTCTATTGTTCTATGTCATTAAGTGTTTTGAGGATAATTCTATGTAATCTGAATTTATTTTTAATTGATTTTTAAGTATGTTGCTACAAATTTTATTGGTAAATATGCCAGCACTTATCACGGGCTATTGTGATAGTGCATTATTGCAGAAGCAACATATTAAAAGGTCGCGATTAAAGAAAAAATATTTTGTGGTTAAGATCCTTCAATCAATTTATTATTATTATCATTATTGAAGTTAAAGTCAATTTATTCATATAGTTGCTGTTGTCTTGATTGTTTAACATTATGAACCACAATTTGGATGGCCACACAAAATCAGTTCTATTGAAGGCTTGGATTTTATAACACATTGCTCATGAGAGTCTTCTCTACCTCCCAATGGGCTAGATTTGGGTCCGGGCGTCATAAATATTAGGGCTAGAGGCTTCAAAACCTGCTGTTGGTGTTTACTGTTTCTGATCTTGAGAAAATCACAACAGAAGCACTATTTGATGCTGCAAATAAAGTTACTATCCTTAAGACAATCTTTGTCCTCCACTGGGTTGAACAAAGTAGGAATTCTTAAACATTTCTAACTTCATAATTCTATACGAATCTGGGGAATCAGAGGATTGTTGCTGTGGGTAGCAGGCTGCCCTCATGTAGTAAAATAGCAACTTCTGCTATACGTATGGTATAGCAGAAGATTTACAATTTTCAGCCATAAATTGGTCTCTAATGTTTCTGGGGCTTGGGTTACTTAAAAACATGAATAGATGTAAACAACGTAGTAAAGGCGTCGTACCAAAAAGAGAAAAAAAGCTGGTAAAGGTGACTTTTAAGAGACTTGAATGGCTTACCTAAAGGTGACTTTTAAGAGACATGAGTGGCTTAAAATAAAAAAGAAGACGACTTGAATGATCTTTTGCTCGAATCCTATGTGCTTGAGCGAGTGGGTGTTATGTCTCTATGGAGTTTCTTAGCACAGGAGCAGATATTATCTTTGGAGATGGAGTTTCTTACAGCGGGAATGAATATTATCTCCGTGATATTAGGGTCTTTAAAAGGCCGTGATATTAGGGTCTTTAAAAGGGTCCAGCCCCTTGGTTAAAGAAAAGAAAGAAAAAAAGACTTGAATGGTTCTGTACTAGATAAATAAAAAAAGAGATTTAGATGATACTATGATAGCAAACATGAAAAGGCACCTTGTGACATTTAGAGCTTGTTTGTTTCGTGCAATTGAATATATAGAAATAGAGATTTTAAGACTTACATTTTGAAAAAAAATGGCCAAAAATGGAAAAAAAAAAAAAAAACCAAAGAAGAATATCTAAAAATCACTATCAAATAATCTCTACTAAAAAAAAAAAATAATGGAAGAAGAAAAATGAATGCCCAATTATCACCATAGTAATTCAAATCCTACAAAAGTCAAGATCTTATTATATCATTCACCTCTCACTCTTTAACAATCCATTGTTAGAGCTAGGGCTAATTGGACAAGGCATGCTATTATCCAAACCCTACTCTTAACATATGCATGCTAGGTTTAGGGTCAACCAGAGGTCCTGCACTGCCTAGGCCATTATCCAGCCGTTGCGGCCCGGGCTTGAATATAAGAAAATAGATTTTAATTTTTTTTCTACATTTCCACTAGGCAACATGTGTAAACTTAACATTAACCCTCTTTTTGCCGAGTTTGAGACCATCAATGCAATGCAATGCAACAAGCAACATGGCGGTAGAGCGAAATTCACTTTATTACGATCTAATATAGGATCACGGCGATTATTTGATGGCATCTGTGGATTTTATATTTGACTGTCCAATTTTAAGCCCTTGATAGAACACATTTCATTGAATTCTCATGAATCAAATACAATTAATAAATGGATCCTATATAAAAAAATAAAAAAGAAAAGGACTTATCTCATAGTTTCCTCTATAGCATGCCATTTGGATTTTGGGCCTATAGATTTGGATTTAAATATCAGATTAAACATTGGACCCAATAACTAAAGAGAAGTGAACCATGCTATATGGTAAACCACATAAGAATCAAGCTCAAATAAACCCATATATACGTGTGTGCGCGCTCGCGCTCAAATAAGTCCACATACTTTAATAGGAAATAAATCCACGTACACAAAAATTATATGTTAATATGCCATTGCAAAATAATAATAATAATAATAATAATAATAATAATCAATGCATGCCTTGTTTACATAAAAATCACATATGAATCACATGAGAATCACAAAAGAGTCATATAAAAAAAAGATAAGTAAGAATCACATGGAACCCAAATAAAAATAAGAATCACCTACATACTCAAATAAATTCTTATATATGCTTAAATAAATCCGCAAATATAAAAATAAGAGAAATAAGAGGGCTAGATCAGGACTACTATGGTGGGCTTGCAAAACTTTTTTTGAAGCACAACCCTTAGGCTCTTCAAGAAACACAAAAGCCCTCATTTTATGGGCTTTTATGAGGGCTCAGTCGGGCCAGGTATCCTTGTTGACAACCCTAGTTAGAGCCCATTTGTCCATGAATTCCTGTATATTTATTTTCATGGAATGAAATAGACATTAGATATGAAAGGATGCTAAAGGCTTGTTGTTTACATAGAATATATTAGAAACTAAATACATATAAATTCATTGTTAAATGAGCTCCATCTTTAAAATTATTAAAGAGGTGAGGGTGAAAGGCACTAGGTTGGGGGATGAAGGATATAAGGTAGTAAACTAGTAATGTAGATGGAACATTCACTTTCCTAAGATTTGAACTACTAGGGCGGTGGGCCGTGGTTGGCATTCATTTCCCACATTCCATTATTCTATTACTATAAAAGGAAATGTTATTTGATGGTCATTTGTCGACATCAGCCTATGTCTTAATTTTTAATTACTTAGTACCAAAGTTCGCCCTAAGTAAATGGGTTGTGGTTTGTCCTCGACCGTAACTCAGCTACTAGGCATGTTTGTTTGCATAAGGGTGTTACCATTACTATTGGGGGGTGGGGGGTTTGTTACCATTACTCTTGGTATCCAAACAATTTCGACCTGTCTATTGTCTACTTCAATACAAACAATGCTTGAGATTTTTGAAAATTGTGGGGAATTGTTGGAAATTTTCAAAAATAAGAAATCCAAGGTTTTGGATTTTATTTTCTTGAAAAACATTTTTCTTATTCATTCATTTTTTATGTAGAACATGTATTGAGAATCCCATCAAAAATAACCTTTTTGAGAATCCATTTTTTATTTGGAAACTCGCCTTCTTTTTATATGTAGCTCACATCCCACATTGGATGTAATATATATAATGGAGGAAAGAAATATTTTTAAGACATCCCTCAACGCACCATATTAGTTTATTAACAGATTTGGACCCTAATTGGTGAGCTTAGGGCGTGGAGCTTTAAGCCAGAGTGAGGCAGTTATCTATTCTCTTTCACAAACAGCTGACTTGGTCTCACTAGTCCCAACTCTTATATAACCCTAACCTTATTCAAAACCTTGGGATTTTGCGAGTACTACTTTTCTAACATAGCGATTTCTCTAGAACTCCATGGACACATTGTCATGTTCTATTAAATATCAAGTAAAAAAAAGACCATAAACTTTGGTCTATTACATCAAAGGTTAGGATAAAATGTTTGAGCTAAATCTAGGTGAACCCTTCAAACAACCTCTTAAGAAATTAGATAATTTTAAAGTAATATATATCTTAATTAATTTAATGCTTTGTTATTAATGCAGTGGTATAAACTGTCTACAAACGCTTCCTCGCCGCTGGATTGAAATCATGATAAAATGATGCATATAAACAATTAAGTTTTACGACCATAGATCAAAGTGTTAGGATGATCTTATGGACTCAAGATTTTGCATATAGGGATGCCTCATATAGTTCTTTCCATCTAATTACTTCCATGATCATCATGCATCCCAGTGGGCTCAACTAGAATGGGCGTTTTCTCCTAAAAAATGCCCGAGCGCTGTGTAGCGCTCCTATGTATATATATATATATATAGATATAGGCAAGCTCTCTTAAGCTCAAGTTTAGAATAAAGTAAGCTCAAGTGTGTGGTGGAGCCCACCTGGGGACCCACATGGGGATGGGGGGTTGGAGGATTTCAAGGACTCCCTGGGATCTTCCTCTCTGCTAAAAATCAACCCCAATCGTGATTTATATCATCTCCATATAGGCCCAAAAGTTTAATGGTCAATAGTTCATTAGGATCTATACATAGTCGATCCAACGGTCCAGTAAATTTGGATCTAACCGAAAGTTGGTGGACATGTGCAATTTAGAGGGTTCATGTATTTGGTCCATTTGGATTGACCAAAGGTTGAACTCACAAGCATGAGCTTAAGAGATCTTCTCTTAAGCTTAAGCTTACGAGAGCCTTGCTCAAATATATATATAATCTGTAAATATTTATATATATATATATATATGGAGATGCTCCTATGAGAGATATCTCTCACCTTATATGAGAGATAGTGGTGAGGGCCCTCACATCCATATCCAATGTCAACAACTTAAATGTGAGGGCCCTATTTTATCTCTCATAGTATGGTGAGAGATGCTTTCATTGGAGCATCTCATATATATATATATATATATATATTCCAATTTGACAATGAGTTCTTATGTATTCTAATTCCATGTAAATGAATAGGATCATTTGAATGAATTACTTCCTATATATTCCAACTCCACGCAAACAAATGGGCCCATTTGAATAAATAGGTTCCAATTCAAACAAATGGGCATATTTTAATGTATGGATAAACTGTGAAAAAAAAAAAAAATTTGTTTCAAACCTACTTATGAGGGAGACAAAGTGCTCTACTCTGCTTTACCCCTGCATAATGGATATACATCCTTGTGTTTGCAATTCATTATAATAGGGTTTGAGGTGTGATATCTAATGATAAAAAGGATGGTCATTTACATGCCAAAATTCACATAAGTGAATAATTTATGTAGACAAATTAGTGGGAAAAAATGCACTAGCATAAGTTTTACATATTTATAACATTTTCATATGTAAATAGGAGCAAACAAACAATCCCAAAGAACACAGGCTTTGCATATGCTATCATCATTTTTAAAATGAAAATATCTTCTTTTATAGAATTCAAGTTGTCATACCACTTATTCCAAAAAATGTCATTGCCATGTGTACATTTGAAAAACTACTTAATCATTATCTATATAACCCTTAAGAAGTTTGAGTTGCAAGTTCTAAAGGCTTCATAATTTTATACCATATCGAAATTACCAACAACAAATTCGATGGTTAGCATCATGTCAACAGTCAATGGTGTTTTTTTTTTCTTTTTCAAAACAAAAATTTTGTTTTCTTCCAACCTTGGCCAATCTCTACCTTGAGGGAAGGATAAGGACTCAGCTAGTGTAGGTCCACTAAGGGCTATTGGTTAGCCTGCCCAGCCCACAAGTGTTAGGGATTAAGGGCCTTTTGAGAGCTTTGCACGCAACATATATGCGCTCTAATTAATAGTGTGTTTGGTTGAAATTTGTAAAGTGCATTTTGGACTTTTGAAAAACGCGAAGGTCCTTAAAAATCTCCCTTGGCAGTTAGATTTTTTTAAAGGACTTTTAAGAAGTAAGAGTGAAAATTAACTTTTTGAGAAAGCAAATTTTGACCTTGTTTAAAAAACTACTTATTCACATTTGTGGGAAGTGAGTAGAAGTGTGGCAAGAAGGGGAAAGGATGGTATGGTTCCCTTTTTCTGCTTTTTTTAAATTCTTTCCTAGGGTCAGCGTAAGAAATACAAACTGCTCAAGAACAAGATCATCCCTTGTATTGGTATTGGCTTATATTTCACTTCAAGTTAGTCCAATAATCATATCTATCAATTGTTGAAAGTAATAAAATACATAAATTAAAGAGAGTAAAATAATAGTTTCTAATGTGATAAATCTAATGATGGGCCAAACTCTTATTCAACAGTTCTTAATTTCTGCATGATTTGGATTTGTGGATGGGCCCTACTAATTGACTTATTTTATGAGATAATAAGTACTGATGCCACATAACATATGGTCTTAATTTATGCCTATAAGAATCTTATATATTGTGTAATTCCTTTATTTAAAAAAAATCAATTATTATTTAGTTAGAATATTCTAAAATCTATTTTTCTCCCTTTATGTTCTAACCACTAATGCTTTTATGGTTAAAAACCACATATAAATTCGTGCCAGTGAAAGAACCTTTCTTTCGTAAAAAACCGATTTTAAAGAAGCTACTTTTAAGAAATCACTTTGGGATTTCAAGAATCTTGACCAAACATACCATAAACCAGCTACATCATGCCCCATGTTAGATGGAGCTTAGCATAGGAGACAAGACACTGGGAAATTCTTGACCATCCAATTCCAGTGTCTTCTGTGGAACCCATTTATTGTGCAACCTTCATTCATAATTTGGTGTTTTTGCTCTTGAAAAGGTTTTTAAATGTGTTATAGCCATCCAGATTATGGGTCCCACCATAAGGGTGTAACTTGAGTCAGGCCAAACTCAAACCTGGGTAAGGCAACTTGAACGCTGGGTTTGGTAGGTTTAGGGTTGGTTAAGCTCGGGCCGGGTTTAGGCCTGAAATTCCTTTACCTGACCTCAAGTCAAATGTGCTTTAAGTCTGACACAGGCCGGCAAAAACTCAACCCTATAAATGACCTACTAGCTCAACCCAGTTTGGGCTTACAAAATAGCACTTGGGGTTGGACAGCTAGGGTCAGTTCGGTTTTGATAGGCCCCACTATAGTGTTCTGATGCGGCTGGGTTGGCCCAAGAATGATCCAACCCGAACCATTGTGGATGAACAGTTCTTTGACTAATTTATTTAGTCATGGGTTGATCAAGCTAAGGCCCGGACCATGCCTGACTCTTGTTTGGCTAGATTTGGGTGTGTTTTTCAGTACCATGGACCGGGTCGAGGTCAGTTTTGTTGCCCAATAGCCAAACAAGCTGGACTGGGCCTATTTTAGGGTCAGCCTAACAGAGCAAATTTAACCCTAAACAGAGACCTAACTCGTATTTCAAAGTCAAGTTGTTATTGGCTTGTTTATTTCACTAGAATACATATGGCTTCATGCCATAATCGGTTAGAATAAAAAACCAAGGTGAACTTAAAAAGGGCCATCAAATAACCACTGATTTCGTGAAAAGTGAATCCATGATATATAGAAAATGAATATCCAACCATAACTCTATTAATTCAAATATAACTAAAATCAAGATGTCATCTAAATCCCTACCTTATATCATCCATCCTTGACCCCAATCATCATATAATTCATATCTTTAAATCCTGTAGAGAGTTCACCAATTATTACACATTCAATTCCTATATGTAATCTGACCCAAACAATCAGGTCCAATACCTTTTTGGGTCCTTGGTCCTAGACCCATATTTTTGTGGATTGCCTCTTTGCAGTCAAAATTAGGAAGAATGCTGCATTATTAAACCCAATGGAAAGATGACACGTGTAGGTAGCCAAAGCCTGACGGTAATCGAAATACCTGTCTTCTTGTGCAGTGTGCGCGTCTGAGAGGCCACATGCCCCTTTGACCATTTTTCATCCTCTCTCCGCTAACATACACCGTGGGAGCACGTTTTCAATCGTTCTCCTCCAAATAAATGAGACCCCCACTCCTTGGCATTGGCTATTCCAAGCCATTACAAATGGCCCCCACCTTTTATTGGAGTGCAATTTGGGCCAAAAATCAATTCAAGGGGCGACATTGAGTTTGGGCATTTTAGATTTCACCCTTCTTCCTTTTAAAATCATGTGGGCCTCACCTAGATTCATCATATCAAAAGAAAGAAGATAACACATATAGTATTTTTAGAGAGCCTAGATCTGGTGAGGGAATACCCCACAGTGACTGTAAGTGGACCATTCACGATGTGCCACATTACCACGGACAGCCGGTCATGCAATTGAATAGGGGCTACCCACGGTGATGTGGCGGACCCCGAGTGATCCGGTCAAGATTAGCGTGCATAAGGCTACTCATATGATAGCGATTCGTAGCTTTGGACATGAATTTGAGGTGTCTATAATATTTGTAAGAATGAACTTAGTCATTCAAATTTTTTATCATAAAATGAAATGAAGCCTGAGATCTTGATCAATGCAAATTATGTCATACTAGAGCCATGCCAATCAAAACAAAAGGAAATTGAAATAGTGTACAAGGGCACTATGGTAGGATATGTATACAAAAGTCGGTGGAGCATGTAAGAGTGTGCTTTCACCAAGCATCATTTCATAGAAAAGTAAAGCTGCAATAAAAAGGGAGAGCAGAAGAAATTTACTCCCACCCTCTCTATTTATATCTCCATTATCCCACTCACTTTATACTTTTCATTCACATTGCTCCTCTTTCTTCACCGTCTCCTCTCCTGCCCCTCATGGCTAGGCTCTTTGCATGGACATTTCTGCTACTGATCTTAGTCTCCATTGCTGCAAGTGAGGTGGGTCTCCTCTGTTTTAAGTCTTCACCATCTTCATCTCTCTCAATATGCTTTTTCTATATGTTTTGGTCTTCTTTTTCCGTTCTTTCTTGTCTCATGTTCTTATAATGGGTGTAGTTCTCATTGGAAGGACAAGAGCAGCTAACAAAGAAGATACAAAAGGTGGGTTTTCTTTACATTGCATTCTAGAATGTGATATGTTATATGATTGAGAAATGAAGAAGGTTTTTTGGAAAAAAACTGTGAGTGATTTCTTGGCTCTTTGTTTTCTTTTGATTCAGGGGAAATATGGTCCGGGCAGCCTCAAAAGCTTTCGTAAGTTACCACATTTTCAATGAAAATAAGATATTTTAGACAATGTACACAAAAACTCAAGCTGACCCATCCATCAGGTGGGCCATAGATGCATCTGATGGACACGGATGGCCTAAAAATCCATGTTTAATGGTCCAAATAAACTTACATTTGTGGACCAAATAGACTTGTTGACATATAAATCAGTCATTACATTGTGGGGACCACCCTCTTGTATGACCCGGATGAGTGCATTGCTGCCATAGGTGAGATGGTTTAAACACCTAATCTAAAGGTGAGATGGTTTAAACACCTAATCTAACATGTGGGGGCCACCTTTGTTGGATCAACTACCATATATCCATACTCATTGGGCTGTATTTATGGGCTAAGATTCCAATTTAATGGAAGTACTATTAGCAGTTGGAGTGATCATAAATAGTCATGTTGATCCTACGGTGTAGGGAGGGGGTTTCCTACGACGACGGTAGGTTTGTTGATCAACAGTTGGTGGGCCCCACTTAGCTTAATTATCTTGTGACATAACTCGAAAGATGAACTCTGCCTTTGCTTTTGGTGGCATTTATTATTATATGTCTGTGACTGTGGGGTGGTGGGTGCACAGAGTGCCCAAATGCATGCGGTAGAAGGTGCTCCCAGACGCAGTACCACAAGCCCTGCATGTTCTTCTGTCAGAAGTGCTGCAGGAAGTGCCTGTGTGTGCCTCCTGGATTCTATGGCAACAAGCAGGTGTGTGCATGCTACAACAATTGGAAGACCAAAAGAGGTGGGCCCAAATGCCCTTGAACCATCTCCACCATCACATTGATAGCAGTGGGTCTATTTGTTTATGATTTCTATTGATAGGATATGATAGGGTGGGTGAAGTCTCTTTTTGTTCTCTCTGTTTTTTTGGCTCTCTTAGGCTTATTATCTGTATGCAATGTGAATGGGAGGACATACATGGGCCTGTGATTTAGCCCATGGCTGGTATTTAGGTTGTGAGCTACTGAAATTGTAGTGGGTTAATTGGTGCTTATGTGTTGGTTAAGACTTAAGATTTAAGAATGTCTGTTGCCTTGTGGTTTGAATGGTTATTGTGATCTTGGACAATGGGCCCTACTCCCCAGTGCATGACACAGCAATCGGAGAGATACGACTTTGCACCTAAAAGAATACAAGATACGAGGTAGACGTATGTGGCTGTCCCAATGTTCCTTTTTTTTTTTTTTTTTTAAGATTTTGAGTTAGGGGTCCATTGATTTGAGCTCCTATGATCCATACTAGGCATCATATTTGTTTGACCTATGAAAAATAGGGTGTAAAGAAGACCATTTGTGCCCCAAAATTCCTAAATCCAAGTCTGAAAGCTATTTTACACTCGTTCCAAAAAGGTCCAAAGCAATCTGTGATTGCATTCTTATGAGGCCTATCATTCACTTTTAATACTTCTCATTCCTATTTAGGCTTGATATTTGTAAACTAAATTATTCATTTTGTTTGTTTGACTAATAAAACTTGAGGAATTTACGGGGAAAATCCCCTTAGGACCGCATACGTTATAGCAAGACCCAGTTCCATGTTGGATACGGAAGGGGTCTTCATATGGTTTTTTTTTTTTTTTTTTTTTCCGTTGTTTTGCGATATAATCGATATTAACTATTTTGTTAGTCGGATTTTTTTCAACACAACATAATGGTTAATATCAACCATTCTGTCAGTAAGATTTTCTTCAACATGTAATTGTCTTATTTGCTGAACATGGCTGAATATATTGACCATATTTTAAAATAACAAGAAAAAAGACAAATCTTAGTTTTCTCTCTTGGCTGCTGGTGCTGCTCTATAGCTTGTCAAAAGAGGGCCATTGCTTTACCTAAATCTCCACATTGAGCATAACCATATATCATTGAATTCTATGAAACAACATTCTTAACTCGCATCTGGTCAAATACCAACCTAGCAATCCCATTCAAACCGTATTTCGCATACATGTCCACAAGTGCTGTCGAAACATTCATAAGCAACTCAAATCCAGCCTTAACAGTGTAGTCATGGATAACCTTGTCAATCCTCAAAAGATCTAACATCAGCACAAGACCTCAGAGACACTGACAAGTGTTATTGAGTTGGGCTTCTTCCTTTCTCTTTGCATCATAAAAACAAATTCTAGTGCTCTCTTTGTAAGCCCATTTTGTGCATACCCAGAACTAATTGCATTCCAAGCAACCAAAATTCTTTCAGGCATTCTATCAAACATCCTTCGCGCATCCTCAATCTGCCTACATTTTGCATACATATTCACAACCGCCGTCATCGCAAAGACATTTTATCCAAAACCTATGCGCAATCGGTGGAGAATGAAGCTCTTTTCCCCTCCTTAGCTCCACATTGTCGCGGGCATCTCTCTCTATCTTCTTTTGTTTCTTCTTCCTCTCTCCCTCAGGCTATGGAGCAAAACCAGCAACTAAGGGAGAAAACCCAGATTCGTCTTTTTTCTTATTATTTCGTGATATGGTCAATATCGATTATTCTGCTGTGTTCAGCAAAAAAGACAGTTTTACATGTTGAGGAAGATCTGACTGACAGAATGGTCTATATCGACTATGGGATGGTCGATATCGACAATATCGCAAAAGGACAAAAAAATAAAGAAAAATGCCACATGAGGTCCCCTCCAGTAACCGACATGGAATTGGGTCTTGCTGGGACGTATGAGGTCCTAGGGAGATTTTTCCCGTAAATTCCTTTAAAAACTTTAAACTTCGAAGCTGATTATCTCAAATCTTTGAATATTTTAAGTATTTATAAAAGGGTTTTAATCTATAGATTAAATTTTCTTCACTCTTTTAGGCTCCTAATGCATAATCTGAATCATTCAATGCTCTTGTATTATAATGGTAAATATGAGGACTTTTAATTTTGTATCCTAATTCATGGATCTTGAGAAATTTATAACAAAGTCATACAAATCTAAATATACATCTAAAATCATGGACTCATTTACTCTTACTCATGAAAATGATGATTTTGACAGACAAATATTTGCATGTGCAACATTTGTGCATATAAATCTCATTTTCCTGTGTCATGGGTAAAATGCAAAAGACCTAGAAATGAAATTATCTTTTTAATATCTCATCTTTATAATTTTTTTTTATATTGAAAGCAAGAAAACTAGAAAACCTATGTAAAAATGATCTTGTACACAGGATATGCAAAATTGATACCTAGAAAATGCTGATACAAGTGTCGTAATTAGAGATAGTGCACTGGGTATGATAGTGTATAAAATCTTCAAGACCTATGAAATCTAGTATTTGAATTTTTCTTCTTCTAAAACTCTTTTCATGATTATGCATTTGCATGTACAAAAGTACAAAAAAAGTGTAGAAGATTCCATGGAAAGTAACTCTTGAGAGTCCTTTTTTTCAGAACCTTGTTCATTTTTTGAGTACTTTCCTTTCGACTTCATTTAGAATAGCTATTTATAGGAGATCCCGTGATTAATCAAGTAGATTTGGACCTTAATAGGTGGCTTGAGCTTTTAAAGCTTTAAGTTAGATCAAGGTCCTTATTTTCTAATTTATTAGGCTTGACCTGGGTTGACCCAATCCCTTATTTGGTTGAGTTGGATTGCTTTTGGGTCAGGTCTATGCAATTATAATATATTAAGTTTGGAGGTTTTGGCTTCAATTTTGACCGTCGGTTATAATTTTGGCCGATGGTTATGTAGCTACTTGTGCAACTACTTACTCATTTTTCCATCAAACTATTCATGTTTCAGTTGTTCCTATGTAACAATATCCTTTTTTACTCCTATTTCTCTATTTCTATTTTATCCAGCTTGTTCTAGGGAAAGACGTAAAATTTTTTTAATATGTGATTATTTATTTTGCAGCGCATGGAGATACCGTGCTGAGCACGGGGTATTAGGCTAGTCCTTAGTGGGCAAAGTCGGGATTGTTTTTGGGTTGGTTAACCGCGTCCTTTATTGGGTTGAGTTAGATTGTTTCTTTGTGGTTCTGGAGGTGGTTATAGATATGGGTGATTATTAACCACCATCAATGGGTTTCTTTGGTGGCAGCAATAAACGAAATCCAAACCACTTATCTACACTGCATCATCTTGAATGGGCCATGAAACCAAAAGAACAGTGATTGGAGCCCACTTGATTGATGATTTGGATCTGCATGTGGGTCACCCAAGAGTCTACTGCCCGTCCATCTTTGCCCATGGTGAGGCTATATATCTCGACTCACCGGCTCAGTTTTTTTAGTGGAATTTCTGCCAGGAATTCACTATGTCCTGAAATTCCTAGACATGATGTGACATGTTGTCCTATGAAATTTCTAAATTCCATGTTTCTCCACTAATATTTTTGAATTTCAGCCACAAGAAATGTGTCTTTTGACCTTTGAGAATCCAGAAATTCTACTCCCTTTGCATTTTAGTGAAATTCCTGGATGCTCAAGCCCAAAGGAGCATCCAAGAATTCCACTGTGTCTGGGAATTCAGGAATTCCCCAGACATGCATTCATGGAATTCCAGCAAAGAAACAGGCCTGCCTGGGGCTCTGTTGATGGGTTAGGGTCTTGCTGCTGATCCATAGATCTGGTCTAACTTGGATATGGTCGGTACCGCTTTTGGGTCCATTGTGTCAACTATCTGGAATTAGGACATAGAATCTGATTTGATATTTTACCCCTCTTGTCCTGAGACTGAATATTTCTATATAATACATTAAATCTTAATATACAAAACCATAAACATAAAATGGGGTTGGATCTGGGCCCAAGTTTGTTGGGCCACTCTTAATGTTGCATTAAGATATGATTTTTTTCTTTAGAAAAAGTTAGTATGAACGACTTGGATGGGCCAGCTAGGGGGCCAACTTGCCTACCCATTTCTAATTTGGTTAGGAAGAATTGGGCTATGTATCATGAGCCACTAGTTAGGGTTTATTCTGATTTGATTGTTCTTGTGTCAATTTTTTTAATTGGACTGGACCCAGCCCAGACTAATCGGCCATCATTCATGGACTTCTTAGTGGTTAGGGCTGATCAGAGGCTGGGTAAGGTTGGGCTGAAGCTCGTGGAATCCCATCTTCTTTAGTTTCTGGGCCTACTATGCCAAGATCCAACTTTCGCCCCTTAGATTTAAGACTGGTCTTTACTCTGATCTCATTAAATTTCATGTCCCTTTGTGTTAAATATATGTTGGGTTGTTCTGGGCCTTCGATTGTGCCCAAACTAGGCCAACTCACAATCTGTTTATCAAAAGGGCAAGAAACTCTTTGCATGGACCTAAAACACAAGGGATCCAAGCTAAGCTCAATAATGGATTTTGATGGATTTCTTCTGGATACCAGTCCAAATGGTGTTATGGGGGTAGGGGTTGTGGTTCCTTACCAGACCCAGCACCCTGTCCAATCAGCACTTGGTGATTCAGGGTTCTGTTGATCCTTGTAATTTCGGGATTGGGTTGGGGTTACATTTCCATTTTGCTTTAGAAATGGGTCGAGTCCATACTTAGCATTCAATCCACCAAGCTGACCCATCCAAGTCGTTGCAACATGACTGACCAACCCGACCTCTATCCAGTGGCGGACCCAGGATTTTCATTTGAAGGGGTTGTCGATGGTCAAGATTTCATCACATTTATTGTGGGGTCCATCCACATCGTCCAGTTGTGGATGTATGTGTCCATCATCAATTCATCGTAATCAGATATATGTTAATAGGTGATGATGTATTAAGTATTTGCATGCGCAAGTTGCTTTGTATGATTAAGAGAGAAACAATAAAGAACAACAAAAATATGAAAAATAGGCATAACCGCAGTAGCAAGGATCTTCCATTTCTGAGATTTCATTTATCTTGGCATTGTCCAACACCTTGAGCCTTATCAAATCAATGATTTAGATCACCCAAGGAGAGTATAGATCCTTTTATGAAGACCGTATCATTCTTCCTAAACCCATTTTTATTAATCTTGAAAGTTGAAACCCATTTCCATTCAACATTACACTTTTGAGTCCTAACATCTGAATTTGGGGACCTTTTGAGATGGAGAGAGGGGAAAAGTGGGGGTCTAGTTGGTTTTTGAAGTGGGCCTCGGCCAAATGGGCCTAATAGCCCATATGGACTTTTTCAGGTTGAGACAAGCGGGCCTCAGTTTAGAGGATTTTTTTTATTTTTTTTTATTTTTTTGGTATAAACATTTTTTAGAGGTGTTGGTGGCCAATAGTTGGTCAAATCTAATAGGAAAAAGAAAGTGTTTTTATGTATGTATGATCAACCCAATAATGGGGGTGCAATTTCATTGAAGTGGAGTGGGGGATGTGACATGAGCAGGTTGAATTCATTATAAAGTGGGCCCATGGCATCCATTTTAAAAGTGAGAGCTAAATATTGGCTTCACATTCATACTTGGGCACATTGGTGCTTCACTGGAGAAAATTGGTTTTGTAGACGATCTTTTTCTATTAAAGGACAAGTCGAAACCACCCAATTGGAAATGATTTTTTGTAGAACTGCAAAAGAAGTTAATTTATTTTTCTGTTCTTCCTTGTGAAAAAGTAGTTGCATCAATGTGGAACTTTGAGTGCCATAGAAAAGCGTGTTCACTTTTCACACTTTTTCTATGGAAAAATGGCTGTATAAATGTAGAACTTTGAGTGCCGCATAAAAGTGTTTTTCACTTTTTACCCTTTCACTTTTTACCCTTTTTCTACGCAAAAGTGGTTGCACAAATACGAGCGTAGGGCCCATGTGTTTCATCTATATTGAATTCTTAGGAATTAAGACCCATGCCGCCGGCTTCCAATCAAAGGGCTAGGAATACGAAAGAAGATCCACGAAGGGCCATCCAATACTCTAGTTTTTGTTGGAAATGATTTCCCTGTCTTCACCTAGGTTATGTTTATTTGATATAATTGAATACTTAGGACTGTATTTCTATATATAAGTAGTTCAAAATAAAGAACAAAAGGTGAATATAAAAAAATAACCATCAAATAGCTTTCCCTTTAATAGAAACTGAATCAAAGGAATACGAGAAATCAAGACCCAGCTATCTCCTTAGTAACTCAAGAAAAGTCATGGTCTTATACCTTAGTAATTTAATAAAATAATAGAGTTGCATCTACATCTCCACTTTATATCTTTCTCTCTTTACCTCATATGCTTCACGCGCACCTCTTTAATAATCAATCAATGGATTTTACCATGAATTTCTATATGTTTTATTCAAACAAGTAGGACCTAGTAAACTAAAGTTTCAAGCAAAAAAAAACTACAGAGTGGGGATTTATTTACAGCTCACGTTGTATCTTTCATTCTTGTTAATGTTCTTTCCTACATATTTAATGCAAAATGTGCTGAGGGCCCGTTTGGATGTTTACAGAATAAAATATTTACAGATTTAAATATTGCAAGAATAAGATAGTATAGAATAGAATAATGTAATAATTTAATATTACAATATTATTACTGTTTGGCGATTTTTGAAGAATTTTACGGATTTTAAATTGAGCTGTTTGGAAGGTGATATGATTAAAGTAAATTACATTATTAGAATAATTTTTATTTATATTTAATTTACCAAATCTGGATAAAAAAGTAGTGTGGTAAAGTAAAGTTCAATTGCCATGTTTTTACCTTAAGTTATTTTTCTTTTATCACATAAAACCATGATAAGGTATAGTAAAATCAAGTCAATAAAAAAAAAAAACTACTTTGCGACTCTCTCTCCCATTTTACTTTACTACATACTTCATCTCACCTTACCGTACCTCACC
The DNA here is from genome assembly GCA_029852735.1 of Persea americana. Lineage (NCBI taxonomy): Eukaryota > Viridiplantae > Streptophyta > Magnoliopsida > Laurales > Lauraceae > Persea > Persea americana. Next base: position 15,515,237 of record CM056811.1, on the reverse strand, counting down.
TTTACTATGATATGACATCAGTCTTTGTTTTACTTTACCACACCTATAAATCAGTCACTTTTTATTTACCATAGAAAACTATGATAAAATGTGATAAAGTAAAGTCAAATAAAAAGAAACTACTTTACCATTCCTTCCTACTTTACTTTACCAAATATTTTATCCCACCTTTACTTTACCCCAACTTTACCATGCCGTGACAATTACTTTTAGTTACTTTACCATATATGTAAACAAATATATCATAATGGATTTGGTAAACTAAAGTCTTTACTTTACTCTACCACTTTCTAGTTGTTATTTTGAAATATTCTTATTTCGTAGAATGTTTTCTACAGAGAGGAGCAGTAGGAGAAAATATTGAGTTTTTTTTTTAAATAAACAAATATTTTTTTTAAATTTTTCTTGGATTACCAAATGTACAAGATTTTATTCTTTTGAAAATAAAAGGTTATATTTTATAAAATATTATTTTCTTGTATTTTCTTGTATATCAAAACATCCAAAGAGTCTTATGAGTAAGTGATTCAAGGAAAACTTTTTTCCTTTTCACCTTTTCTTTTTTTACAAATCAAAGAACTCATTCCTTTTTTAAGTCCAATGAGAGGCAGTTGTATGTGAAGATTTGGACTCATCATATACTGATCCATTTAAGAATACCTTTTAGAAGAAAAATAAAATAAAACCAAATTCAGTTCTCTCCTTAATATTCTCTTATATATAATATACACCAGCACAATAACCTGTACTAAGCACGAGCATAACCCATGTGACTAGGGTCCCCACTCTATTTAACTACTTTTTACATTGTTTTGATAAATAATTACACGTGAGCATTGTGTGGTGTAGTGCTTAGGTTAGTTATTTAAAAAAACAAGAGGTAATGAGTTCAAATCTTAGCTCTTGTTTTTAAAACATGGTGGATCAATAAAAAAAAGTCAAGATTGAAATTAATCTGGTCAAAATTGATTTAAGATCTTTGGCTTTAATATATTATAATTCTTTCAACTACATTTCCTTGTTGGTGTCATGCATGCGTTGGGGTGATTAGTCCGTCCGATCAAATGACATTGGAATGCCCTTGTCAGGAAAACAAAATAAAAATAAAAATAAAGCTACAGTTCCTTGATATCCCTCGCAAATTTTTTCGAGTCACAATAAATTAGCAGAGAAAAGGACCAAAAAGATGGGAGAAGGTCTAGCACTCAAATCCATTTGAGTAGATGTTCTTATCAACTATAATTTTAATACATTAATAATAATTGATGAGATTCACATGTTTGTCCTTTGGATACGATATCACCATCTACTTTTGTTAGGTAAATGCGATCAATTGGTACCATGGTATCAAACAAGCCTTTTTCTTCTCTTTCTTTCTCCCTATCAAATCAATACATGGTAGGTATGGTTTGAAACTGATCTTTACTTGCTAGACTATCCCTTGATTCTGCAAGAGACAAGCAAATGACATGTTGACCTGTCTTTCTTATCTGTCCCCTGGATTTTATGTTAGGTGCTCACGTATTTTCAAAATTTTATTTTTATTTTTATTTTTTTTGTGTACACCTTCCTAGGGCATTGGGACCCAAAAGAGCCCACAAATGGGAATAGAAAGCCCACACAAATGGGAAAAAGAAGCACCCACGAGTGGAAAAAATCTCTTGGCAGCTGGGTGACATGTAAGACTGCTAACCTCTTGTTGTCAAGTCTTTTCAAATTTTTATGTAGGAAGAAAGAAAGCCTACACAAGTGAGAAAAGGCAGTATACCGAGAGTTAGAACTTTGGGTAGCTAAGTAAGAAACATGGTTGCTAATTGACTAACATAACAACTTCACGTTCTCAAGTCTTTTCAAAGTTGAATTACCCATTTCATCCCATTCTAGGGCATCACAATGATATATGAGGATTGGTTTGCTCCACAGTTTTCGGTTTTTATGAAAGAGAATCTGCCTTCCTACCAATATACTACATGAACCTTAAATTCATGAACCTTAAATTCTCTCTATTGAGAAAAAAACCAACTCCATTTTTCTTTTTTCTCAGGGAAATTTTACTCCACCAAATAATGGAACAGTGGGCTGCATGTAATAGGAGAACAATTTTTATCTCTCTTACAGAATCCTCTCATTGCATAAATGCACTCTAAACAATCCTTTCAAAATTCCCACTTTATCATCATTGTCAAAGCATTATCCCAACTATGTTGGGGTTAGCTATAAGAATTTGTTTTTTCCATTCCATTCTATCTTTAGACAAATCCTAAGAGAAGTTGCTCTTCTTCAAGTCTATTTTGCCTACCTTCATCCACGTCCTCTTCATCCTATGCATTTTCCTTATTGGGTTTTGAATCTGCATAACCAAATTTTTTCTTATCGGTGCCGTTGCCACTTTATGATGGACGTGCTCAAACCATCTAAATGTTTCTCTCTAACTTCATCCTCTATTGATGCTATCCCTAAATGTTCTCGAAAGAGCTCATTTCTAATCTTATCCATCCTATCTTTACCACACACCTACCTCATCTTTGTTACATCCATCTTATGCATATGTTGCTTTTTTATTGGCCAACATTCAATTCCATAGGTCATAGTTTTGTTGGCGTTCATCAGTTACAAAACACTCTACAAGCAAGTTTCCACTTCAACCATCGCGCTTTTATCCTATGTTAGACATCTTTATCAATCTCCTTATCTTTACTAATAATTGAGCTAAGATAACAAAATGTAACATAATGAATCTCTCTGTGGTATCTCTTGGGTTTTAATTTTTACAGTAGTTTCAGCTTTTTGTATATGCCCACTGAAGTTGCTATCTATATATTCATTCTTTGTATGGCTTATTTTAAAGCATTTGAATTCTAATGCCTATCACCAATTCTCAACTTTTGCATTCACACTATCTCTTTATTCATTCCTAATACTCTATTATCTACAAACAACATACACTAAGGTACCTACTCTTGAATATAAACACTTAATTCATTCATAATCAATGCAAAGAGATGATGGCTTAAGACTGACCCTTGATGCAAATCTATGGCCATTGTGGTTAAAATACTAGCCTAAGTTTCTAGTGAACATACGTTTGCATTAGAGGTCAGTCCTTAGCCCTTATCTCTTTGCACTGATTATGAATGAGTTAATTGTTTATATTCGGGCAGAGGTACTTTGGCATATGTTGTTTCCACGTTATATATTATTAGTGGACGAATCAAGAGATCGTGTAAATGTAAAACTTGAGAGAGAACGATAGCTTTAAAATAAGCCATATAAAGACGAAATATATGGGTTGCAACTTTAGTGGGCATATATAAAGAGCTGAAACTATTGTAATAATTGAAGCTCAGGAGATACTATATAGAGATTCTTTACGTTATTTTAGCTCGATAATTAGTAAGGATTGGAAGATTGATAAAGGTGTCAAACAAAGAATAAAAACGAGATAGTTTGAGTAGAGACTTGCTTATACAGTGCTTTGTGATTGGCGAATGCCAACAAGATTGAAGAAAAGATTTCACAGGACAACGATTATACTTATTATGACCTATGTAATAGAGTGTTAGCAAATCAAGAAGCAATTTATGCATAACATGGATGTAGCACATATGATAATATTGAGGTGGATGTGTGGTAAAACTAGTATGAATAAAATTATAAATTAGCACTTTTGAGAATATTTAACATCAATTGGGGGGTAAAATTAGATTAACTTGTTTGAGATGCTTTGGGCATGTCCAATGCAGGCCGATAATGACATCGATAGGGAGAAGTTTAGCTATATAGGTTGATGACCCACCAAGAAGAAGTAATAGACCAAAGAGGACGCGAATGGAAATAGTAAGAATAGATCTGAAGCAGTGAAACTTATTTAACGATTTGGCTAAGGACAGATCAGTATGGAAAAACATAATTCAAATAGCCGACTCCAACATAATTAGGCCAAGGTGATGATGATAATTATGATGACTACTCTAGCTAAGGGGGTTGGGGCACAAGATAGCGCATACACATGTGGGAAGAGGAAGCCCACAGAGTAGGAAGAAGGGCCCATTCTTGAAAGATAACAAATCCACAAGCCACACTGTATTTGGTGGGGTCATTGGGGTCAGACCAACCTGCAACATGACCACTTTTGATGGATTCCTTACTTTATTATAGGAAAATAATCACTACGCTAGCTTTTCTTAATCGTGATTTTTTGCAAACAATGAAGCACTCATTAATAATGAACAAGAAGAAAATCGACGGCTTTATCATTCAACAATCCGCACTTGAGGATTCATTGCATTACAAAGTGCTGTTAGAGATTATTTCATCACTAACTTGGATCCCCCATAATTGTTTTTTCAGATTTTTACTGTACCACTATCCTAAGATTTGAGAGTCGTCCACCACGAATGTGTGATATCCTATGGATGTAGAATATTGTCATGTGACATGTGCGATATCTGATGTCCCTAGGTAAAATATCACACAAACAATTTTGCAGGAATTTATTAAACTTCAACTACTAACGGGAAAATGCCTAGTGTTAGGGCAACTTTATTAAAAAAAATCCTTTGTATTTTAAGTAAGAAAAAACGAAAAGAAGAGAAAGAAACTCTTTGTTGCTTCTGAAATCTAACTTGTCTAAAATAAAGTTAATTGTTCATTTAATGGTCTTAAATATGAGAACTAACAACATCCAGAATCCAATGAATTTAAATGAGCTTTCGTATGTTCGGATAATTTGAGTTCTCGTAATTGTTTTAATCTTTTCCATAATTAGTTACAGAAAAAGACTATAGGTAATTAGATTTATAAGTAATTAACCAATAAAAAATATTGGAAAGAGACCTATAGTCTAGCCTGTATGCATAGGTAGAGGCCCACACTGTTCATTTAGCTGGAAGCAAGGAAATAGGCTCAAAGCCAGCCCGATCTCATGGACCATTTGGAGTCCTAGTTCAACGAAGAATGATACACTATGCAAAATGACCTCAACTTCGCTGGAATGTATGCGTGTGTATATGGTTTTTTTTTTTTTTTTTCTCATCCACTCGGTTCCAACCAAGTAAGCAATGTGTTGTTGGGGCTTGGGAGTGTCTTGGGAGGGCTTGAATTGGTGGATATCAGGTTTATTTTTTATTTTTCACCCAGCTCCACACGTGGGAGAGGCTTTTCATAGGTGTGGAAAAAAGAACTTACATACGTAGGAAGAAAAACACACCCATAGATCGATCTTTAAGCAGCCGGGTAAGAGGCGGGCATGCCAACCAAATGAACAACTTTTATTATCCGTGGATATTAGGTTTAAGGGCTGCTTTTGGTGTCCTTTGGGCTTGTTGCATTCACAAGCCAATAGGCCTGACAGGTGGGGAATTGACCTAATGGCCTAATAATCAGTGGTGGACTCAAACATGTAATTGGGTCTCGGGAACAAATAAGGAATTTTTCATGTGGATTTTAGGGCTAGATGCAAGATTTTTATGTGAATCTTCGATATAGATCAATTTAAACATTTCATTTAGATTTAGAAGCGGACCAAGGTCTAATAGGTGCGACCGCCCCCACACGGATGTACTTCAGTCTTCCTCGGCTAATACCTAAGCGCTAAACATACCCAACGTGTGTGCGATATTAGCCAAAGTCATGAGTCTAGGGTTGTAAACCGGTTGGTTCTGGTTCGGGTCCATGGTGGACTCGGAACTGGAACCGGAGCCATTAAGGAGAAAGTGGGATCGGATCCGGAACAGTTTCAGAACCGATTTCTTGACTCTAGAATTGAAACTTGAACTATATATGTGTCGGGTTTGGATTCGAGTCTTGGTCTAGGTAGAGAATGACATTAAAAAACTTAGTTTTTAGAAGAGATTTTCAAAAATTGAGATAATATGTCAAGTCTCAGGTCCATGTGTTCAAACCAAAGTGTAACTGGACCCGGACCCATTTACTTCTAGGGGCGTAAATAAGAACTCAGATCCTGTTTTTAACGGGTCGGAACCTCCGAGTAATTGGAGAATCGGGAACCCATTTACATCCTTATATGAGTCATTGCCAAACAATTTAAAATAGGCTTATGCTATAGGACTAAGCATGAAAATCTTCCAAAATATTTTTCGAAAAGATTTCATACCAACATCTTCATTGAAAATCATGCTTTCAAAAAAGTATTCAAAAGCCCAAACATTAGATTTCATGATTTAAAAAAAAAAAAAAAATTCTCCAACAGATTACACGGCTCGGCCGCCACATGAAAATACGTGTAACAAAAGTGGCATCACCTCACCTCGAAGATTCAATCGACATGGAATTTGACAGCACAATCGCTTTATGCCATAAAAGGTGGAATCTCTCAACCCTTCCTATTTAAGCAAAGCAACCAATCAACTACTTCATGCCTTCATCATTTTGGCTCATTTTTTGCAAACCCCTTTTAGGCAATCACATGAAAGTATTAAGAAGGATACAATGTAAAGGAAACCCAAGATTCTAACAATTTATGAGGGGCAACAGGGGGAATTGGCAACATCTTGGGCCCAATGTAATAGGTTGGGCTTGGCTGGACTCGCCGTGTGGACCAATTTTGAGGCTCAAGCCCATTGGTTGCATCAGATATTTACTGTTTATCTATCATGTATAGCAAACATGATTTACACTTACAGCTAACAGGAAAACTAATGATGGGTTTTGCAATGATGAATCCAGTGGTGACAGCCATGCTGGTTTATGTTTCTAACATTGCATAGGATTTTTAACAGGAGAAAGAAAGAATGAAAGAAAACCATTCCAAGGGGTTTTAGACCATTTTGGTGTTTCAGATTTAAGAGTGGTGAGGAAGCCAAATATCACATAATGAAAACATTTCTCCACATTCTTACAAAACCTCGTAATCTCCTCTCTTTTTTATGAATCTTTTCCTAATAATGTGATCCTCCTCCAACATTCAAAAAAATTGACAAAAAAAAATATTTCTAATGTTCAAGATTCAGAAAATCAAGGCTCGGTTGACTCGGCTTGGACTCGGTCTTGACTGAGTCAAGCCAGGGTCTGATCTCCTTTTTAAGAGTGAGTCAGTTGTGCCCCATTGGACTCCACCTATTTTGAGTCCGCCTGGTCCAATCTTATTGCGACTTGGCCCACTAGTAGGTCTGAGTCAAATGAATCCGAGTCCAAGTTGGTCGAGTACTAATATGGGGAGCTTCTTTGCAAGTGGTTTTTTTTTTTTTTTTTGGTTTTTTTGGGGCGGGGGTGTGGGGCGGGCTCAAGAAATCGACTCAACTTGAGGGGGATCAAGTCGGGATCACTTACATTTCACTGACCAACAATTTCTCTATAGGTAACTGTCCAATTTACAAGGTACGCATTCATATACTTAGGTGAGTTTTGTATTTTAAGAAGTCTATTTAATAAATTTAGTTGATTACTTGAGTTACATATTTCAGTAAGTCTTAATAATCTCAAAAAGCAAACAACAAACTTGCTAGTTCCGGCTAACTGGTTAATGGAGAATCCACTCTTTGAAGGTAATTAGCAGCTGAAATAATCGACCTTTTGGTGCCGTATGAATAGGTTAATAAGTGCAATAATTTGATTTATTCAGACGAAACCAAACGAAGCAAAAGCCGAACAAAGCAACTGCTCTCTCTCTCCATGCATGCGTGGGGATTTCAAATCAAAGGGCCTGTTTGTTTTGTGAAATTGAATTTCAAGAAACTCTTAACTCCTTTTATTCTTATAAGGGTACCTTTGCGTAGCTTGCTCAAAACTCTGTAAGCATTCTCTGAAGTGGTTAAAATGAATACCCTAAAGTGGTTAAAATGAAGATGAAAAATGACACTGATTCCCATGAATTCCTATTTATTCAATTTATATGTTTTTATGCAAGCAAACATGTAGGAAATAATATGTCTAATGTGAGATGCCATATACCAACCAAAAGTTTAAACTGACGGTGGAAGGCCCAAATAGGATTGCGAAGCCATGTCAAATTTATTATTTGGGCGATGTGGGATGTGAGACTTTTTTAATATATATAAAAAAAAAAAGGATGTCCTTAGATACCTAATCTTTTACCCTTTCTACCATAATATTCTATATTTTCTGAAGATGCTTACTTCTCTCCTCAAGCCAAAAGTTTTAGTGCTTCATTTGACATCACTAAGTGGGGTAGGGTTGTTGAGCGGCATAGGACATCCACTTCCTTTGACTGGCACCCACTGATTAAACACAAAACATCATTTCATGTCCATGCACTGCAGGCTTCTCTATCCACCTCATGAAAATCCAATAGCAAAAGCAAAGCAAGCTATTGAGAATAGTGGTTTGGCAAAAACACCCACAACACCATAAAAAGAAAGTAGGATGTTTCTTTGCTTCTGAGAGATATCCTTTGTAGAAATTACTGTAAGTAGGGATTGTTCTATTAAAAGGGTAATGCAATAGCCCTTGGGGGTATCTTCTGAAGTTAGTATTTTAAAAACCAGTTTAAGATCCATTTCCAAAGCAGGTCACACTCAAAACTCATGACTCATTATAAATGTTCAAAAAGGAAGAGCTTTAACCCATCATTTCCATAAATTAGTATTTTCTCAAAGCCTTCCCCACCATGTCTAACGTACAAAGAGGCAGGTGGGTCATAAATGAAAAGGGAGAAAAAGATCAACTACACTTGAATAATTGTGGTCCTTGTAATATATATATATATTCTTAAACTAATCTTAAGGCACTTGGGTCCCACATAAACCACCTGGTAACATCTTGTCCTGATTAAATTGTCTATTTTATGATGATATTGACATATACAGGTTAAAGTCCATATATATGGGTCTCATTTGAAAGGAGAAACATCTAACCTTGATTCATTGATCGGTTTTGTAACCTAGATGTTACACTACTAAGACTCCCTTAATCAAATCAGCAAACAAGAAGCATCAGATGCATGGTAATTAGCCTAGCATGTTTATTGTAATAAATCTATTGACCACAACCACCATTTCTATGCTCAAGGGCAGCTAGAGATGTGAGAAAGTAGATGAAACATTACTGTACTTAAATAGTTCTTTTTTGTTTTTCTGAAATGACAATCTAGCCATTAAAAAAAAAAAAAGTAAAGAAAGAAAAAGGAAAAAAGGACTCCCCACTTTTGAAATAAGTCGGATATAAATCTCCAAAAGTCCTAAATCCTTTCTTGCAAGTTTAATTACTGGGAAGTGAAGGAAACATTAAAGTTCTCGGCTCCATGCTCAAGTTGCAAAAGAGTCCTCAGTACTACTAAAAAAAGTGGATATGAAGTTAAATTTAGATGATTAGCTTGGCCGAACTTGAAAATTCTACTGCTGACTAACATCAAGCTTCGACAATTTCAATTTGTATTCTACCAAAAAAAAAAAAAAATTTCAATCAATTTGTATATTAATCTATCTATAAATAATAAAAAAACCTCCATCATATTAACAACTAGATTGAAAATATAAGGGATGCCTTTGTGGATAGAACTCCTGCTCACAGCATACTTTTTTTTTTTTGGTTGGAAACATAATTGTTTTATTGAAAATAAATTATAATATTTTACATCATCCAGGATGCTCAAAGCACCACAATTTTAACTTAAAGCGATTTTTACCAAAGCATGAGCTTTAACATTATCATCTCTGTGGATCGTCTTGATCTCCACTATTGTGAATTCTATCGCTTTCTTTCTAATCTTTCGTATAGAAATATCCCAAGGTGAATAGTTTGCAATTGAGTAAATTGCTTCTATAGACATCAACGAATCACTTAAGAAGCCAACTTTCCTCCATCCATGCAGACAATTTCATGGTCTCTTCTACCGTAAGAATCTCATCTAGAAAAGAAGAATCTCCATTGCTTAAGTTTTGAAAACCACACTAAAACTTAACCATCATGCTTGAGTGCAATATCTCCTGGACCCAATTTATTAGAGTCTTTGTCCACAGCTCTCACCATACTACCTAGAGAATGATAAAAAAAAAAAGAAAAGAAAAAAACAATTGGATTCATTAAATATAAAGTTTATTAACTAAAAAAAACGCTCCAATAAGAAAACAGTCCTTATGCTAATTTTAATAAGTTTTCAAGTCCCAATACTTTGGAATCTCAAAATTTGAAGTTCAAGAGTTTTAGAAGACTTGACGGTTGATTTTCCCTCAACCCTATGTTATCATAATATCATCTTTCCATTACTCCTACACACCATGGTAGTCTTATCCAAAAACATGCCATATTCTCGTAGGTAGTCTCTCTTATGAGCCAGGCATGTGTCATAGGAATCTAATTTAAGAGAGAGAAGATCGAGATCTAGGAAAAATTTTACCTATGAGCAGACTGCATACTGATTATGTGGCTCAACTTATGGGGCTAACTTGGATGCATTCCTGTCAATGGGGTTAGGATAGATGAAAATGTCTTTTTATAGAAAAAGAACTTTATAAAAAATCAGTCTAGTCAAATTCTTCTGGCCATTGATTGAACAACCTAAAAAGTTTAAATGTCTTTTAATTAGATTTGTTTGAGCTTCAAACTCATGGTGAGTAAAGGTTTGATGAGCATAAAATTTGACATGGGACCAGATGATTGGATAAGAGTGTGAAAGGAGGTGTGCTGATCAAAGTGGGCCCAAATGGGCTCCAGACTGAACTATACATGTAGTCTGTGTGAAGTAGAAAATTATCCGTTATACAACAAGTGTACATCCCATATAGAGGAGTCCACTTCCAGATATATCACCATCAATCATAGAAACCTAGAGTAAGAGAAGGAGAAAAACTGAATTAGAACCCTCTCCTATAATATATAATAAAATGACTTGAACCAATAACTTTACCAAAACCTCCGGAATATTGTTTATTTTTTTTAAACAGTAATAAAGATTTCATTAAAAGAGGAGAAAATAGAACACACCATAACTGAAAAGAAAAAAGAGTTGGAAGGTGCAAGAGAGAAGCACCCGCCACAACCCCATTTACAAGATGACACCGACCCAAGGAATTAACCTATCTACCCCTTACTTTGCTAGCACATCCGTAATAGAGTTGGCGGATCTAATTTCATGACAGAAGGAAACATTGATGCAAGCTGATATCTCCCTAATTTCATTGAAGAGGAATTGAGATTTAAGGATTAGTCTTTCTGTTAAACAACCATGCAATCGCATTTGAAGAATCACTTTTTAATACAAGGGCACCATTATATCTTATTGAGAACAATCTAAGACATTTCAAAATTATTAGCACCTGATCCCGCTTCATTAGAGTCATGCACACTAACATGCTTGGAGAACATAAGTACCACATCGCCCTTACTGTTGCCAATCATTCTTTGAATCCCTGCTGGGCCCACTATAAAACCCCATAAGAAACCGGCGGGGTGGTCAAAGTGGGCAAAATATGAGCTAAACTGGCAACTCCACCCGAACTTGTGCTACATTAGTATTAGAGAGGTCACAGGTCAAGAATTCCTGATCGACAAAGTTGTATATATATTGAGCCCCAAACTCCGTTTTTTACACAAACATGCTTGCATCGATATCAATTTTGCATAGCCCCATAGTAACTAGGTCATAAAAAGGAAGGACCACATCGAATAACATTTAAAGAAGACTAAAAAAAAGGCAACTTGGATCAAGAGGAGCCATGACAAGTTGCAAGTTGGGGGTGTGACCCATGTAATAAAATATCTTGGATGTGGCCCATAAAAAACTCTGAACCCTAAACTTGGTGCATTATTTGGTTTTATAGGTTATAGCAATCGTGCTACGTAGACTATTATATTATATTTAATTAATTATAGAAAATTTATAAAATGAGTATTTTATCACTAGGTTTATAATATATGGAGGACTTTACCCCAAGCACTCACCCCAATGGAGACCAAAAGGGCCCTCAAATTTTTATATACACCACAGAAGCCATCCCGCCATTTTTTTTACCTTTTTCGCTAAGTGGCGATAACACTGTTGATTTATTCTGGAATGGTGGTATCACTGTTGAATCCTTTCCTAATATAAAACACATTCTCGAACCCCCTTTACCTCTGGTTGTATGTCGGTTCCGGCCGACTTTTCTGCAACTTTCTCTTCCACGCAACCCAACTCTTTGGTTGAATCCTTTTATTTGATCCATTAAAGAGGAAGGTGTAGACTCCATTAAAGAGGTAGGTAGAGCACATTACCTTTGTTTTATTTGTGTTTTACCTTAGAAAATAATATCCATATATTTATGGGTTAATTCCCTAACAAGGTTTGTTAGGATTCCTTTGTTTACAAACTTCCATTCGCATTTTTATAATGTATGATTACCATGTGGAACCATTTTCTTTTCTTTATTTTCATAAACCTTGTATTTTGTTATGTCCCCCTTTATTTTTATGTGTGTTTTACCCTAGAACATAATATCCATTTATTTGTTAGTTGGCTAGCAAGTTTTATTTGGATTCCTTTTTCTGCAAACTTCCATTTGCATTTTTATAATGTATGATTTACCTTGTGGACCCATTTTCATTTCTTTACTATCATAAACCTTGTATGTTGTCATATCCGCTTTTGCTTTTATGTGAGATAGAAATGGGCATTGGCTTACATACATATACATTGGCTAATACATTTCTCAACTGGCATTGTCAAAACTTGGGGACCCTCCCCACCTTTACATAGCCCGTTGTCTTACTCTTATCCCACATGATACACTTATGGGTGAGATGTCAAGCGTTCAATTACACGAACAAAAACATGTGGCAGAGTGAAGTGCACACATATATAAGGATATATGTAGTAGAGAAAAGTCCACGGCCAAGAGGATATATGCAACATTTCTCTTCCCTTGCCAATTCTCCATAATGGATTCAGAATTCCAAAAGTTACAAAATGGAAATGAAGCCCAATGAAAACTGGGCATTTACACCATGTACAGAAGACATGGTGCATTCTCTGGTTTTATAGGTTATAGCAATCATACCATGATGCTACATAGATTATTATATTATATTTAATAAATTATAGAAAATTCATAAAATTAGTATATTATGACTAGGTTTATAATACATGGGAAGTGTCATAAATTTGTTATGCTTAGACCATACATTTATGCATGATTTGTTAATGATACACAATACTATAAAAGACATATTCAAAGATTTTTGAAGTGGCGGGATAACAAAATAAATAAATGCAGAAAGTTATTAGGGAATTATTGTGTAATCGGAAGAAAATAGAAAAAAAAGAGGTAATATGTCTGAAAATATTTTAGACTAATTTTCTCAATTCATATATCTATTTTTTTAATGATCATATTTGTTTGATTTATATTTGGAAGTTTATGAAATTCTTAACATTTTTAATTTTGTTAACCGGTGCCTTGAGATCTTTTTTCTTAAAGAAAACTGTATATAAATAAATTATCTTAAGATTAAGAAAAAAGATTTTAAAAAATTAAGAACACATGATTTAATTTTAATCTCAAAATATCATAAATAGTTAGAGAGGTGGTGATTTAAAGTAAGATGGATGTGAGGTCTACCAAATATTGAGATAGAGCTATTACGATTGATTTGAAAACCTTCAGCTATAACACATAATAATTAAGAATGGGTGTTGAGGAGTGGGTTCCAACTAAGGGGAGTATTGAAAAGTATTTATATCGTCTTTATTAATATCTCGAGGTTTTAATATGAATGATTAGCCAAATAAACCTAATACGATATCAGAGCCAATTGGTAGTGTGCTTGAATCTCAAGAAGAACGACTTAATATGAAAAGAAAAAAAAAAAAGACTGGATTTAACTTAAAGGGGATTGTTGAGGAGGCCTCTACCAATGGCTTCGCTATAGATCGGAATGAAAAGTATTTATATCGTCTTTATTAATATCTCGAGGTTTTAATATGAATGATTAGCCAAATAAACCTAATACGATATTAGAGCCAATTGGTAGTGTGCTTGAATCTTAAGAAGAACGACTTAATATGAAAATAAAAAAAAAAGACTGGATTTACCTTAAAGGGGATTGTTGAGGAGGCCTCTACCAATGGCTTAGCTATAGATCGGAATGCCCTATTATTTAGTCATCCACGATATGAACCATTTATTGAGAACAAAACAAACGAATGCTTAATAATTTTAGGGGTCGTTTAGCGAATCCCTATTGAATTATTAGGAATTCAAATTAGGTGTGCGCTTCTTTGAAATGGGTAAAAGGTTATGGGTTTAGTATATATAGAGCTTCTACTATGAAGTAATATTTGACTTCAATGTGGCTCCAACCCGTATAGTCAACAACCTTGAATGTGGGGATGCATCGAATTACTATGATGAAGTGAAGCAAAAGGTTTAGTCATTGATTACCGCATAGGCACCCACATGGGCTTTGATCATTTGACTTAAATCTTACCCAAGTGGTAAGACAAGTCAGATCTCTCACGGGAGGTCCAGGGTTCGACCTTGATCTCTCCTCTTTCCTTGCATATGCAAGTTTATGTCTCCTCAAATGTGAGTTTGTCACTCTTTGCATATACAAATTCTCTCCTGATGTTTGTGGGTTCTTCTCCTAGTATGTGCGAGTCTCTAAGGGACCTAGATGGGATATACTAAAAAAAAGAAAAGAAGAGGGCTTCAATCCTTAATGGCTATATATGCACTTACAAGCAGCAGCATACAAAGAGGTTCTAACTCTACAACATATGCCACAAGAAGAAAAACATTGCATCCTTTAGGGCCCGTTTATTTGGAAAAATTGTGAGAATTCTTGTTTTGGAGAATTTTAAGAATTCTAAATGCTGTCCCTCGAAGTAGTGTTCCAAATGCTCAACCCTCTCTAGTATTTGGGAGAATTTTAGGAATTCTAAATGCTGTTCTTCGAAGTAGTGTTCCAAATGCTCAACCCTCTCTAGTATTTGGAATGCAGATAAGATGTTATATAATGTCAGAAATTCCCAACAAGCTCAATCCCTTGTCAGAAATGCCTCAAACCAACCATGCCGCTAGTTTATTCAAATCAAGCTTAATCAGGATACATGGCGCTATTGGCGTGTTTGCCCGCTAGGTATTGAATTCTAAGTACTCATGATGAATGAGTTCCAATGAAGGATTACTAAAGAATTTAGAAGGATATAAGACGGAATGGTGGATAAGACCCTAGCTGTCCTAGGTTTGACTTGTAACTTTAGTGAGATGGCTTGGCAATTATTTTTCTACTAAAGAGAGACTATTTGATGATGACTTGTGACTGTCTTCTTCATTTTTAGCCCCTTTAATATAAAAACAACACTTAAGAGTTTGTTTGTTTGTATGAAGTTGAATTCCTAAAAATTTATGATAGAAATTAAAGAGATGAGGGGTGAAAGATACGGTGATGATGTAAACAGGCTCTGGAATTTTTTGTACACTGATAGTTGCGTATTAATTTTCTATCTCTTCCAAGGTGAGATCATTGGAATCTTAGTTCTTGGTTATTTAGTGTTAACCAATTTTAAATATTCGAATTCAATAAAAAAGGGAGGCCTTAAAATATTCGGTGGGAAGAACTTTATAATCGATTCTAGTGCACACTAGAGACAAATCTAACATAGTAAAATCTCACATCGGTCTAAGTTTAACAATGAAGAAAACCCAAGACAACACGCTTCTTATTCCAATGTTATGGTACCATCATACATTACATCCAAGAAACCTACTTCATAAAAAGTGACACTTCCAAGCTAAATTAGACTGACATACATGAATAAAAACAAAAGATACTTGGAATAGAACTCAAATTCCTCTTTAGAGTCAAATTCCCACCGACTCAGAATTCTTCTTCTGATTCAAGCACCAAGTTATGTTAAATCAAATTCTAATCTGTTATGATAACCCAGTCCTAATTAAACAAGTCCCTTCCACCAGCCCAACGTGTCTCTAATTATGACTTCTATCAGTCTCTACCTTAGATTTGTCACTACTTTTCCTTTATTGAACTTTTGTGTCAGATTTATACAGTCTGCTGTACTAAAGTCATTGTCAGGCTGAGACTAAAGTTGTACCAATGGTTTTAAGTAGTTTCCTTGCTGCATTCTTTTGCATAAGCTCCACCTTTTGTCACATTCTCGTGAAAGTGTGATTGAACACATCATTCCCATTATAAAACTTTGATGGAAATAATATAATATACATTGTGGGTGCCATAATTGACTAAAGGTTATAAAGACACGAGTGCCTTGTTTGGGCGTGGAGAAAGTTGGGGGTGGAAAAAACACCATACTCTTGAGAAACTCTCTTTCCCATGGGGTGTCTGCAATTTTGGTGGAGAAATAGAGAAAAGAGTTGGACAAAATACAATTTTCATAATATAACTGTCGAATACTCTCCTTGACTATAGTTCATGTATACATAGTTGATGAGTGCACACGGCAGTATGATGCAAACTTGACCGTAGGGCCCACTGTTGGTCTATCTGAATGGACTTAAAATAAAGGCCTCCTCGAATTACAATGGATCAACAGGGGTTTGCACCCATATGAATGGACTAGGCTATATGATTGACTGCACATTCTTTTTAAAGGTGTTGAAACTTGTAGGCCTTTGATGAAGGGGTTAAAATGACCAGGTGGGCCTAAACCTGGTAAGGAGGTAGGGCCATCTAGGTTTTTAGATCCCCCTAGGTCCCATCCTATGGGCCCCCACAATGAGGCAAGCACAATGATTTTGTGTGCAACACATGCACTGGCTTATGTCTCTCTCTTGGGGATGCGTAGGAACATCACACACACACACACATAATGAAACGTTTTGCGCGCTTCTATCCCTCATCATATTACGGTGAGAGAGAACTTGATGTGGCCCACGTGGGGCCCCTACTAATCACAGGACTGTGGGGGGGGGGGGGGTGGTTGGATGGGCCCGGATATCAAGTTAGGGTCAATCACATGCCTCCAACATCTTCATCTGTGGCCCACAAGTTTAACAACTTTATATTAAATAAAAAAATATGACCTTTGATACAATGGTCTAGTTCATTCGGATTAGTAAAAACTCAATGGATCTAGTGTAATTCAAGAGGTCCTGTGTGTGTAGATGATGGATGGATGATAAAGACAGCTCTACTATGTGTCCCTCACTCTAGGGGAAGAGATGGATGCACAAAAACATTATGCTATAAAATACGTATGTGTGTGAAAAAACTCCAGTTTTTTTTTTTTTTTTTCTGTGAAAACCTAAGAATTAGAGTATAGCGTAAGTTGGGTTACGGTCAAGCTGGGTGTCTTCGCCTACTAGATTCTCCTTAGTTTCTCAAACTTTTGAAGACTTCTTTCCCACTACATGAATGCCGCCCTATTGGAATTTATAATAAAGTTGTCACCAGTGACTGATTTGATGACTTGACTTTGTAAAGGCAAGTTATAAATGTTTGGATGAGCATAATAAGGATGTCAAATAAAAAAATAAAACCGCGCGCACAATGAAGGATAAGGAAATGATAATAGTTCCTGAACACCACCCATAAGGTGATTAGGGACAGTGTGGACTGTTTCTTCCACCCTTTTCTTCTCATCCAAGTAAATATTGATCTGATCTATTCCATTTATGTTTCAACAGTAGGTGGGCAATCCTCAACTAATGATCAATATGCTCTTCCACTCAAAGTTCTGTAAAAGAACTTAAGCCTTATGTTTCTAAACAGGGGTCCCAATCTCCACTAATAAAGGCCATCATTTGCCTTATTTGCTGGTGCCTTTGTTCAGAGTTTTGATCTTTTTGAGCTGGAAGATCTTTGGAATAATGGGATTCGAAGCCACCTCATTGGTCTACAACAAGGATGTCAAAGGGCGGGGACTAAGTTTACCTGCCCTCAATATATGTAGGGCCGGCTCGTGGCGGCTAAAGACCTTGGAGGGCCTGCACTACTTAAGCCGCCTTGGTTTACCCTCATGGGATAGGGCTGGGCTGGGCTGAGCGTATGAAAACAAGAAAATCATTTTTTAAAACTTTCTTTAATACCACTGAGCATCAAGTGTTAACCAACATTACCTGAACATATTATTTGCTTTCTATACTATATAAAGAAACCTACCAAAAACAAATGCTGCATTATATAGGTCACAACTCAGTGAGGACCTTCTACCCAAAAAACACACACAAAAAAAAAAAACAAAAAAGAAAAAGGAAAACTCACTGAGGACATATTTCAATTTGGACACCTTATGCTTCCTTGCTTCATATTCTATCTTGCACAACATTAAATGATGATAAAACAACATACTGCCGTATAGAACGTGGGGTAGGTGGATTGCAGAACTATAACACAATGCAATAGCCCCAGTTGTGTACAATAAAGATAAAGGGTGTTTTTCAGATCTCATATGGGTTAAAGTAGAATTTCGAATGGGTATCCACTTATTCGAGTATCAGAAGTCTTTAATTAAAGCTATAACTTATTTTAAGAGCTAGGAGAAATTTGGACTTCGGTCCGTATCGATGCATATAGGACCCAGAACATTTGAATCCATAACCGGATCTTAGCATGTTTTAATTCGAGTTCTCGGATGTTAAAAAGTATTTCCGTTGCCTATTACAAAAGCCTTGAGGCTTTGTTGTAAGGACTGGTTAGTGGAGGGAATATAATGTGGTATAAGAGCCGAGCACATTTCAGCACTGAGTCGTTCCTCTTAAGATCCAAACTCACGATTGATTGGTTCTGATATCATATTAAACTTTCTCCCATAACCAATTCTACCAAAACCTAGTGGCAATAGAAATGCTTTTTAATATCATATACATGATGATTATATTCACATCTAAAAGTTTCTATAGGTTTTAAGGGCCTACATAGCTTGAGTTATATTCATATTTGAAAGTCAACTTAACATTAATCATATACCATTTATTAATCTTATTTTTATATCTAACAATTTATTTTTCAGCTCTTTTATCCAATTATACTAATGCAATATAGATCTTATTTCGGATCCGAATTTGGAACTAGATCTTTTCGTTTTATTTTTATTAAGTTGAAGCCAAAAGTGAATAAATAAAGATTATGTGTCAAAATTGGACTCGGGTTGTGCCCTACCATGGTTTAGTCTTGAATTTGACCCGCTTGCATCCCTGGTTAAAGACATGAACAATGTTGTTTTTTGTTCCAATTGTGCATTCATGGCCTCCATAAATGATTTCCCTATTATGGATTACCTGCACTTAGTTAGACTATGTGTATGTAGTTCATATACCATTGGTAGCTCTATTTTTCACCTCTATTTGTCTATTTGTCTAAATCAGACATAGGTTAGAAAAATTAGAACGTTTGGTAGATGACTTTACACTCTTCTTATTTTAGAGGAGTAGTGGCAAATCCTCTAAGATTGAAATGCCCGCTTTTTGGACATGTGAAAAATAGAGGCATAGGCTCTAAAAAACATAGAGTCAAATCCTCTAAAATTGAAATGCCTTCCTTTTTTTATAGCTCTTTTTTAATGACTCTATTTTAAATGGTTTGTCAGAAAAAAAAAGTAGAGATGCCAAACTGGGCCTTAGTGTGTGTGTGTGTGTGTGTGAGATTGCCTCCCCTACAACCAAAGCATAATTAAATCAAATTAATGGACGTTGCATCATCTATATGTTGGATTATTGTCAGATTTTTTAAAAATTTGGATCCAAATCTCTTAATCTGATCCCAGGCTCTAAAAATCCTAAGGAGAGACCATTTGAAACAATTTGAAACCATTTCATATAGAGACCATTTGAAACAGATCTATTTTATGCAGATCTGTTTTAAACATATAAGATTTGCCAAACAGGGCCAAACTCCCACTCCAAAATGCTAACCGAATCAAGTGATAGATTAGTTAGATTTGTTTATTTCAAATGCCACATTTTTTTTCTTTCTATAATGATTTAAGAATGTTATGGGCCCTAGTCATGCGATCTAACCCCCATCTTCCTTTAATGGTCAACATAGAAATTTATGGATGGGATATATATATATATATATAAAAAGCAAGGTTCTCCTAAGCTCAAGCTTAGGATAAAAGTTGGTATCTAATTCTTCAATTATCCTCCATAGGATTGACCTGTATAAAACCACATTTTTTTACTAAAGGGTTCAACTTCTTTTTGGAACATTTAAGATTCTTTTAAAGGATATCTTTTTTAAGTTTTCATTTAAAAACAGTTCTGGTTCTGAGTCAAGTATGCTTCCAACCCTTAACTACCCATTTCAATCCCTATTTTCAAGGGTTGATACAAGCCCCCTCGTCTGAGGGCTGGATTGACAGACCTAATTTACATATGTCCTATGGAGAATTTTGTGATAAAAATAAGTGTTAATGATTATTATTTTTGGGGAAAAATTTAAATCCCTCTCATTTAGCGGTAAGTGGATTCCTTTATAATTTCTTGTGAAAATCTCTTTTTTTTTGTCTAGAGTATTAATAGCTTAAATTATTTTTTAAGTTTATTAATTTATCTTTTCCATTTTAGGAAATTTAATATTTCGCGAGACTTTCTAAAAAAATATCAAAAACTTGGAAATCTCCTCTGCTGAGGATGGATTTTTGACAGAGGATCCAATGAACAAAGCAATATTCTTAGGAGATTTGCATTTTTGCATTAGTTTGCTTTCTACACTTATAAAAGGTTTTGGGTCCTCTTCTGTATAAGATTTCCATGGCAGGATGAGAAAAACCTCACTTACAAGTTCTTTTATTTCTAAAACCACCTCAGATTGACACTCTGTCCAAAACTGACTTCTAAAACCTTGGTTAACCTGATTGAAGGAGGGTACTCTCTCTTATAGATAACTACCAATTACTAATGTCTTCAAACTTGTCTCTCACTGTTAAGAATTAAGTATCCTCATTACCAAAGCTCTCACTATTGATTAGTGGTTTCTCTATAGGAAATAGCACAGGCCATTTTATATGTTTGTTCATGCTTAGTGTATCAACAATGGGCAACATTTTTTATATTTGTTGGTCCACCATCAGCTACCCAAACATTTAAGTTACATTTTAAATCTTCTTTGATATAAGACCTCAATAAAAGATGTTGGAGTACATGTGTGGAGTGGATGTCGAACAGTGCTTATAATGATCACCACAACAGATGGTGGTAGTTAGTTGCGCCCACCACAGACCAACCTTCATGGGGTTTGCAACAAACCCTATTGCCCTATTGGAGGGCATTTTACTTTGGAGTATAAGGTCTCAGGATCATTCCTAGGGTGGCGCAACTTGGGTAGGTTGAGTCGGTTAATGTAAGCCCAACCCTAATTTTGGAAGGGCCGACCCAAACCTCTTCAAATTCGGCCTTTCGCTCACCAGAGCCCAATCCGAACTGATATTTTCTCAGTACTTGTTGGGTAAACTAGAGTTGGCCAGTTCAGATTGGATCAGGCCACGGTCTTGTTTGGTCAGATCAAAGCAGCCTAGTCTAAGCCTGATATCAATTGGTTGGGTTTGAGTTGCGCCTAGCCCAACTCGCGCCTCTAATTATTGTACTCTTTGAAAGGGTTACAATTAATTAAAAAGAGAAATTATACTATTCTGCAGTAAGTATGGCGTCGAAACAACTAGCTATCCGTTCTAATCCATGTTGAGCCTGCCTTTGTGTGGGGAAAACAAAACTTATATGAAAACACTATACCCAGACATTAGCCCAAATTTCACACTTTAAAAGAAATGGTACAATCCCTCACATTGATCATGCGTAGAAACTATAACTATTTATTCCAAACTTAATCAAACCCAACGATGTATCGCTCCAACGGAAATGAAGTTTGGGTCAGTATTATATAGACATGGTCTGGAGAGGCATGTTACGCTAGCCAGTTGGATCGAACAAATGTAGTTGAAAAAAAAAAAAAAAAAAATTGTTTCCACACATTTTAATTCAGGTGTTACCTTTTGTCATACCGTACACCACAGTATGATCTCACATAAGAATTGACATTGGACCATAAAATATGGCAACTTGCATATTAGCTTCAAAAGAAAACCCATTTATTCAAACCAAAAGCTTTTTCATAAAGTAATCTACCATTTAAATAAATGGACCTCACATGTCTTCTAAAATCGATAAAAAAACTCAAGAACGGTCTACCTCTTGTGTTCAGAGATCAGTTAGAATAAGGATCCAAGAAACCACTGATAATCTCAACAAAATGAGGCCCCAGAAAGGACCTGAGAAGGTCCCAAACGGTTCTGTGGTGAAGAGAGAAAAAGTGGTCAGATACAAAGAGTGCAGGAAGAACCATGCAGCCAGTATAGGGGGTTATGCTGTTGATGGGTGTAGAGAGTTCATGGCGGCCGGGGAAGAAGGCTCAGATGATGCCTTCAAATGTGCAGCTTGCGGCTGCCACAG
This sequence comes from Persea americana, assembly GCA_029852735.1. Lineage (NCBI taxonomy): Eukaryota > Viridiplantae > Streptophyta > Magnoliopsida > Laurales > Lauraceae > Persea > Persea americana. The sequence goes on along the minus strand of CM056811.1, from coordinate 15,492,915 downwards.
GAGCTTCCACAGGAGGGAGGTGGAGAAGGACGACATCTGCGACAGCTCCTCAACCTCATCTTCTCCCAAATAAAACTAATTTGCCAATGATCATCATGTGGGTTGGTCTCAGTATACTTTGTTTCTATTTGTCTTTGTATGGATTCATTTGATGGGCATCTTTCAGTTAATTAATTATTAGGGTTAGGATAAGGTAAAGGATGGTATTGCCTATTATCTCATATGTATATGATTTTTATTCAGTTTGCTGTTTTACTGGGTTAAGGTCTTGATTGGAATGTAACCCTGATAAGGGTTTCAGTTATAGATTAATGGTGACTTTTGTATATGATCTTTATCTGTTTTCTAAACAGTAGAAGAAATGAATTTGATTGTTTGCCTCTTGTTGCCTATTGGTTGAAGTATTAGGGCATCAAAATCCATCATATTAGATAATAGAAAGGTTAAACAATACACACTAAACCAAGACAAATGACTGGAAGGAAGAAAACTCATATAGAGGAATCAAACCATTATTTTAAAATATATTATTAGCTGGTTATTTTGTAATTTTGATTTGTTTTGATTGATCCTAATGGGATCTTGACTGATTAAATCCTTACTGTAAATCACTTAAGTCTCTGGTATAAGAGAAGAAGGAAGTTCCATTTACAAGTCTCTTCTAATACTGTTCTACAAGAAAAAGATGATAGCTTACCCACTTCCATTTGACTTCTCATCTATCAATCTATCATCTGCACGTCACATATGGAAAACCTTAAAAGAGCCACTTCCAAACCCATTAGTCCCACTTGCACCCTTTCCTAAACTCCATATGTGAATTCAGTGGTTCCCAAATACAAAACGATCTTAAATTGTTTGATACATAGTGTTACATATTACACTTGAGCCTCAACTAATTTTCCATGTTTTAATGATCAATGGAGTTTAGTGTTTTACTGTTTCCAGACTCTTACTTCCACTCTATCTTATGAGGAATATCAATAACAGTCGGAGGTCAAATATCTTAAAAGCAATTAAAGTTTGGATGTCATAGGCTTAATTAATCAAAGTACACCAAGTGACTAATGACATAAGTGGGAACTGCATCTAAAGCACCAATGCATCCTTAGTACAACCATGCTCCACAGGCATATATGTGATTTGGTATGGTCTCTTCCCTTATTTTGAGAGAGAGAGAGAAAGAGAGAAACCCATTTAAAATCCTTTCTCCTATTTCAATGCATTTTCATTGAAAGACTTTACAAGGTAAACCCTGAAAGAAAATTGTTCTAAGTTTTAAAAGTTGTGATAGAAGAAAAACCTCATTATGTGTTTTGTAGATGTAGGGTTGATTTGTGAGTTCTAATTCTCTTCATCCTTTTTTGCCCTAGTTGTGTGTCACCCATTTAGTTTTCTTCCAAGCCTACGCATTTTCCTAGTACCTTTTACTTGCATAAGCAAAGGCATGGTGAGGGAAAACATTAAGGCTCATGAGGTAAGATTATACGTTAAGATAAAACCTGTCTTAGTCAATTATGTTTATTTCATATGTTAACAACCTTTGTGTGCATTTCTATTAATATATAATCAAGCAAATGCTTTTGGCTTTATTTTTTACTGTCAATCGCAATTTTGATTGTAAGTTATCCTTCTTTGCTCAAATCTTTCACAAGTTCCATCCTCACTTCTTAACTCCTGCAATTACGTACTTTTCTATTTATCTCGTGAAACTACTGAGGTCTAATCTTCCCTCTTTAAAGTTTCACTTATCCTTTTATCCAAAAACTTCCTTTCTACCCCACCTTTTTAATTCCCTTTCCGCTCAAATAATCATATTCCCATTCTATGCCACTTGTTCTTATATTACAAAACTAGGTGCTCTCATAACCTTTTCTTCTTTTGTTTTCTTTCTAGAATTTATGAACGTTTTTCAATGTATGAATATTTAATTAGCAATGTTATATGGACAAACCCATCCTGGGCACAACTTATTATGCTAGTTATTAAGTATATCCAATCCATGATTTTAGATGAACTTGAACTCATATCCAACCATGTAAGAAGCATTAGCCCATTGACTTCCATGATATTTGGCAAGCGGTACCTTAAATCAATATGCTTGGTAAGTCATTTGAATTGTGTACGACCCTACTTCACTTTTGTTCCTTGTAATGGTTAGGGTTTTGGAAATCAAGTTAAGATTTAAGGGACTATTTGCTTAAACTTTAGTAAAAAAGCAGTGGAATTGGCCCTAACAACAGGAAATTCTACCTCTTAATATGTTTAGATTGCTCTGAGGAGAAGGGAGGAGTTAACATGAATGTCTGTTGATGTGGACTCCTCTATTAATCCTCTTCACTCTACTCAAGAGTTACTACAACAATATATATTAAAGTACTTTTTACTCATCCTCTTCATTCAAAACTTATTGTTTTTTGACTTTATACCAACCATCCAAATACATGCAAAGTAATCCACTACTCATTTTATTTTAACCCACTCCTCTATAACTTTATGCATAATGTGATACTCCATCTTACTCTGTCCCTCGTACAAACAAATAGGTCCTAAATCTCTAAGTAATGAGATGAGAGTATAATTCTACGTACCCTATAGGGTCTAACTCAAAGTAATTCCAGATTTAACCACCTCAATGTAGGCCAAAAGTTGCAGTCTCTTGTTTTGATTGATTATGTTTGATGTAGATGGTACTCGGCCACTTCAATTGGATATTCAATATTGAAGTTAGTGAAAATTATGTAGATAAACAGATCTAAAAAGAAACAAACCATAAAAAAGATATGCTAGTTCAGCAACCCTTTGTTGAAACATACTCCAAAAGGATCCCTAATGCTGTCATTTAGCAGTATCAAGAAACATCTCTTCGTAACTATAACCAAAAGCCTTCTTTCCTTCTAGGTTACTGAAGGACACGATGTCAAAACCATATGATTAACTTAAGTTAATCCTTGCCTTCAATCTCCACAATTAATCTAGTTACCTTTGCCAATGAGTAGTGGGGGCCTGTGCCTATTAACGTATATGGGTTCTGCTACATTATGTTCTAGCTCCAAAAAGTTCTTGAAGGGAACAAATACTATATGGCACTTAATAAGATCAGAACACAAGTTGATGATAGAAGGCTTTAAGCTTGATTAGAAAAGTTCATTAGTTATGACTAAAAGTAAATCAAGTCGGTAAATCAAGCTTCAGGAGATGGATACAGATGATCATCCATGAAAATATCTCTTGAAATTTATCGTGCCTTTTAGGAGAAGACTAGATATTTGAACATTTAACATTTGTATTTCATTACCCCTCTTTTGATGCTAAGCCTTTTGTTATAACTTCATCAAGCTGACTGATTGTAGAATGTACTTTAAGTTGACTGACCACCCTTTCATACATAAAATGATAGTCAATCTTCACATGTTTTTTACTGCCATGAAAGATGGGATTAGTAGTCTGGTGTGTGGTGCATAGATTGTCACACTACAAAAGTGGTGTGGACAAAGCTATAAGATCACGAAAAACTGATTAATGCCATGCAATTTTAGTTGCAGCATCAAACAAATCTTTTTATTCAGATTCTACGTTAGACCAAGTGATTATTGGGTGCTTCTTAGAGTTCCAACAAAGGAAGTTGAAGCCCAAAAAAATGCAATATATGACGCTAGTGGATTGATGCTCATCTGATTCTTGACCAATTGGCAGATCCGCGTGTTGTAAGCTATGTAGAGATGGACGTTCCAATTTGCGTCCTAAAAATTGCATGTTCTCGAGATAAAGGAGTATGTGTTTTATAACTATCTAATGATCTGTGGTAGGATGATGCATAAATTCATATACCCTGGTGATTTTGGGGCACAAGATTATTAAGTTTTGAAGTGCTTCAAGAACTGTTTTCTATTTGGATCCAGGTGATGTTGGACTGAGGGCAATTTAGTTGCCTTCCATAAAGAGTTATTGTAAGTTAGTAGATTCATCAATATATTTTGAATGTATGTCCAAGGTTTGTGTGGTGTGATAGGCCTCAATGCCAAGAAAATAATGCAAGGTTGATGTGGGCATATTCTATGAATGAAACCTGAGCCCGATACATAAGCAAGTTTAGTGCTAAATCAAGAATTAAATTCTACTCGTTTCTTTAAACCTCTATGAAGGTACACATGCTCAAGAAAGAGAATATTCTCAGATAATTTTACTCCAAATGCAATGCCTTCAATTGCTTTCACTCTGTATGTAATGTAATTGCTTGCAAAGAGAAACCCAAGGAAAAGAAACCTCAATCATTTATCTAAAGTAATTGAAATCTAAGATAGAAAATTAGATATCTATCTTTTGTATTGACCAAAAACACAATTTATTAACAGCATTAATGGTGGTCTTCTCGTTGGATTTGAACTTAAACTTCTCCTAAAGTATTTTCTGTGGACATTAAATGAATGTTTCATAACAATACACATCAAATTTTCATTTAATTATTTATATTTCTTTTTCTTTACTTTTTTAGTTCCATATTTTGGAAATCTGTCATTACTGGGAGTTAAATAAGATCGTTTCTATTTTTCGTTACCTATTTTTAAATACATAAGAATACTTCTTCTTTGATTTTTGGAAACTTCTACCTTAAATTTGTATTAACCTCTTATTTTGCATTAAATTTAAGGTGTTCATTATATTAATTTCACCTCAAGCTTTTTTTTTTTATTTCTGATTTTTTAATTATATTATTGAAATTTTGACCCGTATATATCAACACTATTATGACTATCTTTTATTCCTTTTTGTGCATATACACGCTCATGTTGGTCAAGCTAGAGTAGGATTAAGGTTTTAACAACCTCTATGAAGGAGCACATACTAAAGAAAGATAATACTCTCAACTTTACTAGAAAAACCATAACTTTCATTGCATTTACTCCTGGTAGAGAAGACAGTTGTTGAATGTATTAATGGTGGGCCTAATATATAGTAACTGAAATTAAACTTCTTCTAGAGTATCTTCCACAGGTATTATACAAATGTATCATTAGTCCTTTAAGTTTTAGGTCGTTGTTAATAATAGAAGAACTCCATTTTTAATTCTATTAAATGTATTTTTTGTGCCTTTTTACTTCTATATTTTGGGAATTTATCATTATTGGGAGGTCAACTTCTACCTTAAATTTGTATACCTATTTTTAAGAATCTATCATTACTTCTCAAAAATCCCCTTTCTGAATCTTTGTACCTATTTTTAAATATATAAAGAATAATTCTTATTTTGATTTTGACAGCTTCTGCCTTAAATTTGTACTATGTTCTTATTTTGTATAAAATCTAAGGTGAACTTTGTATCAGTTTCACCGTTTTATTACTTCTTAATATTTCTCAATTGAACTTTTGAAATCTCGACCCTATCAATAATTTTATTACTTCTTTGTTTGTTTTTTATGCATATACATGCCCTTGCCTTAATAAGTGCGGGTGGTCAAGCTAGTTCTTAATTTAATGCCACTTGATCCCTATAGTGAATTTATAGGACTTGACTTGACAGTTTTTCAAATTCATGTGCGATACTAATTATTGGTCAATGTTATCCTCTCCTTCTCACATATACATTTACCTAATAAGCAGTTATCATCCAAAGTGAGAATTGACTAACGAAGCCGCTTGATCCAATCTGAGATGGCCTGTTGGACTTGCGACAATAGTGCCTGCTAATTAATATTCCAAATTCTTGTTAGCTCTAATCATCTCAGTTTTTATTAATACAACAACCGTTTGATTATGTTTTGTCTAGCCTTCGTGGGATTGCGAATCTTTTCCTCATTTTGATGTGGAGAATTTAACAGTGGAATCTACTCAAATTTGGGATTAAAATGGAAGACACATTGCTATGAAATGAGGGTCATATTTCCTTAAAAGAATAATTTCCCCGGCCAACACCAACTTGATATATGCAATTGAGTTACTGGCAAGTTTGCCATTGTATGTTGGACTGTGGTTTTTAGTACCCAAGACCTACTTTGATAGAATGCCACAACTAGGGGCGGACCTAGGTACAAGGGTCCGAGAGCTGAATCCCCCACTCATACCTTAAAAAGTCAAAATTTTGATATATAATTGATATGTGTTTTCTTTTACATTTGCCCCTTCCTTCAAATTTATTTTACATAAAGCCCCCCAAAGTTGAATTTCCTGGGTTCTCCCTTGGCGACAACAAGTGCAGTTAGAACACTAAAACTATATATGGAAAACGAGCTCAAATGAAGGTCGCAAAATGAGATAAGTGAGGTGAGAATGGAATGGAATGGAATGAGGATATAATTTTATAGCTAAATTTTCCATTGGGAGGGTTTGTTTGGGTTGAGTCAAAGGGCCAGGCACCATTTGAATGGATGGTTGCAAACATTGGTGGTCATCAATTGAATGAAGGATTGTCCCAATCGAAGGACACTGGGCCCATAAGAAGCAATAGCTGCAAATACTGACATTGACCCAATAGAATAACTGGGTCAGCCCAGGTCAAAGTCTAGGACCAGTAAGGAGGAACTTGTCATATGCAAGTTTTCTCACCATGAAGAACAACTGACTGCGCAGACTAAGACGAAGTCTGCGCAGGCTAGATTTCACCTTGATCAGAAATTGACTTTACTCTCACAATTGTAACTTCTGCTTGCCTTTAGAAGCCTCATTTTCTTATTCTTTGGGCCATCTTCTGTGTCATTCTTCAACTTCCATCAGAAAAAAAAAAAAAAAAAATCATCAATGGCAACCTCCAGTTCAACCATTATTGCCTTTTCCTCTTCTGCCTCACTCTCCCAGCACTATATATGCATAATCTCCTCCAAGAACAAGAAAGGAGACTGGGCCAATTCCACTGGTCGCAGCCACAGCCCACTATGCCAAAACCCATAGTTATATTGTTAGCTAATAAGGCCATCAAAATGACAACAGTTTGTTTCAAAGAGCAAATAGTTCTAATAAAATGCACTAAACTCTGGGTCCTATCAATCCATCAGTGGAATCAAGCGACTCAAAAGCACTGCCCCCTTGTGTACTAACATTAGCTAGTCATATCTAACTCTAATCAGAGTTGACATCATCTTAAGATTGACCGCGTACAAACACTGAATTTTACTCCGGTTTTATTTTAATTACTTGTTTTACACATGACAAATCTAATGGTGAATCTGACTTTGATTGAAAAGTAAGATTAGCCGAGAGGTAATTAAGGAAGGACTGTTATTTTAAATGGCTTAAATTTTAGATGGAGGCTTCCGTTGATGGATTTATAAACGAATTGACTCATCGAGCTTTTCGAACTGGAACTCTCAACAGGTGAATTAAATGAACCAACTTAACAAAATTTTTAACCAAAGTTAAGTTTCAAATTACAAATTGGAAACTCGAATGTGAATTAGTCCAACAACGAGCCTGCAGGTAACTATGCTTAGAACCCGGAAACCCCAACACCAAGGCCAGTTTGGTAACTATGCTCAGAACACGTCGATCTTGATGTAGAGACCTTCAGCAGGGGCAGAGACAGGATTTCATCTAAGGGGTTTCAGCAGAGGCAGAGCCAGGATTTCATTCTTTTTTTTTTTTTTTTTTCTTGGGGGGGCGGGGGGGGGGGGAGATTTTTAAGTTTTCTTTCGAAATAGTTGTAAGTTCAGGCATAAAAAATATATGACGATTCAAGACTTAATTTTACATGAAAATTAAAACCAGGATCTATTTAGCCTTAACAAAATATAAGAAAAGAAAAGTCGTAAAATAATTGTTTCTTAGTACATTTCAACTCAACCATCGGCTTCTAAGTTTTGAGGATTCTTTCTTTTAAAAAATCATCAATTGTAGATGACTTTCCCATCTACAAATCAAATAAAAATTATATCAATTGTCCAAAATCAAATAACAAGCATTCATTGTCTCAAAATATGAATCATTCATCAAACAACTCAAAAAACACACGGTATGTAAGAACTCTTTTACATACATAATACATGCTATGTTACTGTGATTTTGGAGTTAAGTGGTTAGAGTTTTTTCACTTTCCTTTGCACCCAAAATGGATACTCTCCATCTCAACTATTATAAGGTCGGAAGCCAAATCTTTTCAGACTGGCTTTCTGACAGAGAACTCATGAGGCAAAAACTCAAGCAAAGAGTGGTTCTTTTTCTCTTTTGTTTTGTGATGGGAACTGCCACTGTTTGACAGTTACACACAGTGGAGGGAATGAGTGGTGCAAGAGGGATTTGAATTTGATCCATTCACACTCTTACAAAGAGACTTTCAAACTATCCATGTTATCCATTTATTTATCCATCACCTGTGTCTTTGCCTATTGCTTTCAAGATGGATTTATTCCGATACTTTGAATCTTCCTTGGCAGGAATTTTCTTCAGACCTAAGATTTATAAACCCATTTTCTGCAATCGTACACAACAAACACAAACCCATCTCACTTCAAGAAAAATACAAATCAAAACCCAATAAAAAACTAAAACACTATGTAACTTCTCACATGATAAAACAGAGAAAGATGCTTCATATGAAAAAATAATCAAAACCCAATGAAAGAAAACATTATAATAACAATAAATTCTAGAAAAAGCCAACATCACAGCCAAATTGTTCTCATACAAAAGGACTGATAAAGAATATAATAAAAGCACATCAACAACATACCACATTCTAACAAACAGGTTATCATCATTATTTTGATAACCAAACATGGCCTACTTCAATGTTCAATCCAAACCTGATAAAATACAATACAAAAACAAAATTCAAGAAACCAATCATCACTAAACAAAAATCTAACAATATCAATTCAAAGAGAAGATATCAGAAAGGAAATATGCAATCATCGGAGGAGAAGATATCAGAAAAGCTTCTTCTTCTTTATATGAAGCGACGTTTTGGAGGACAACAACTTCTTCTTCACTCTCTCTATCTCTCAGTCTCTGGCTCTCTGGAATGAAATGAAATGGGTCATGGGTGAATGATCGAATGAGATTTGAGAAGAGGGCAAGGGATTTTTATAGTTCAGAAATTAGGATCTGCCTCTTCTTTTATTTTAATTTTCCTTTTACTTCGGTCGGGGGGGGGGGGGGGTGTTTAGCATTTTGGACCTACAAAAGGATTTTCCAAAGCTTGGGGGGCCCGGGGCCTTATTGTAGCTCTGCACCTGACCTTGAGCACATCAGCCTCCTTATTTGGGATGATTATTATTATTATTATGATAAAAGAGTTCTTCACAAAAAGTCATCTATATTCTCAAGAAATCCAAAAACACCTCTATACTTTCTTTTCTACTCTCATTTCCTTTTTCTACTTTTCCATATAGTCCCATGAATTTATTACAAAGTTGAATAGACACTTTTTCATTCCTAGGTTATTCCCCCTCTCTAACAACATGGAATTTTTTTTCTTATTTTATCTTGCTCGCAGATGGAATGACTGTGTTACGGTTAAAGTTTTTGCAGCATGAAAGCAATCTGGAACACAAGGCTGGTCCACTCAAGTTTGGCTCTGTTTGATAACTGACCTGGATGTTCTTTTCTGTTTTCCCGCCGAAGGGAGTGATGATACCTGGCCCATCTTCCAACATATGAACACCCTAATGCTCAGGCATAGTGGCCCCATCGACTATGCATAAATCGAATGGTGGGCAGTCTCAACCATTATACTCACACAATACGATGACCTTTTTTCCTTATTTGACTTTTGGTTAAATCTCTGATTGATGTTGGTTGGTGGAAATGTCCCCCCATTACTTGTGGTCTAGTCCACTGAAATGACTGTCACACTGTATTTGACATTTTTGGCTCTGTTGTTTGTTATTGGTCCTTTTTGGGCCTTCCACTTTGGTAAAAAAAGTTGGAGGACTGTTTTCTCTACTTTTGTATTAAATAATTGCTTAGCCCCAAACATCAATGAGCCTCTGTTTTGGCAATTTTGAGAAGATGGAATTAAAAAAGTGGTAACAATATGCAGAATTATTTACCAGCAATATAATTTTCATTGATTAAAGAAATTTGTGGAGCACCCTATGATGTGACAAATGTACTAAGAAAGTGAAATCAGTAAAATATGTAATTTTTTTCATTTTTTTTAGTGCGTTTCTTTTTTCCTTTAATTGTGGACTTCTCCATGTTCACCACTACAATATGTCCTGAGTTTTAAAATTCAATTTGAAACTCCACATCCAAATTTGGTTAGACCTCAAGGGGCCTAAGTTTTTAGCCATGTCTTCTGTCTTTTCGTGTCAAAATTAAAGCAAACAAATAAAAATAAAAAAAATCCTTCCATACATCTTCAATGGAAATAATGAGTCCCGGCCCTCCTGGATGGTTAAAAAACAAAAGACTAGCTCCTGAGACTACTTAAAAGAGATAGAAGTGAGAACTAACAGTCATTTCCACTTTCCAACAAATACAAGGGGGTAAAGCTGATAATACAAAAAGGTAGGGAAGAGTGGATACTAACATTCTACTTTTCAACAAATGCAAGGGCCGGGTAAGAACAATTAAAAAGAAGGGAAGAGTAAGAATGGCCATCTGTCTTGCTTTAGTTTAATTGTCAGTAAAAATTTTTAACATAGGACTGTTTTTAAGGTTTCCTAAAAAGATTGGCGCACTTTTAAAAAAAAAAAAAACTAAAAGAAAAAATGCATTTGCAATATCATATCTAGATTTCAAAAGTAATCAAGAATGAGGGGTTGTGCATATCTGGTGGGAAAACCCCGTCTCTCGCCCAGCCATCCAAGGATCAACTCTTAGGTATGGAGATATGTTATCTCCCTACATTTGTGGGGAGTTCCCTATTGGTTAGGAGCGAAACCAAGAATTTTGTTTAGAGGGGGCCAAAGAAAAAAAAAAAAACTTAAAATAAAATTACAAAATATAGTAATAATATATGTAGTAATCACAATATTGAAGTTGTGCTTCATGTTCTTTTATTGAGTTGAAGTGATCAATTATGATTTGAGTTCTAAATTTCTTTGCGGTTTTTTTTTTCAATATATACAATTAAATAATCCATAAAAAATTCATATTCCATTCTGTCGCCAAGCGCACTTTTAACATTTTTCATGGTTGAGTCCGTAAAACATTATCATCCATTACGTTGCGAAGTGCAGTTTTAACAATCTTCGTGGTTAAGAATGCATTAATATATCTACCATATGTATATATATATTTTTTTTTCTCTTATATATATGGGTAATATTCAGGTGGGAACTGTTCTCACATATTATGTGAGAACTTTTTTGTGGGGCCCAATTGTGGGCCCCATTTGGGGCTGGGACATGGGGGGATGGAAAGATCTATATGAGAACACTCCAAGTATCAAGTTTGGCCCCAAACTCATGCCCCTAACCTCTTCATCCGTGCCCACAAGTTTAATGGCTTTATATTCAAAAAAATATTCAACCTTCAATCCAACGGTTCAGTTCATTCGGATGCTTGCCAATCCTTGGGATTAGTGATTATCAGGGGGTTCCCTATTAGTTGCTAGATTTGGATAGATTGCTAGTTGGTCCCCGCAAAAAAGTTCTCAAATAGTAGGTGAGAACTAGTTCTCACTTGAATATTTCCCTATATATATAGATTAAAGTACAAAAAAATATCAATATGGGTACCGATCCTTTCCTATTCATGTAACCTATAAATCATAATTTAAAATTTTATTATTTAAAACTTCAAAGATAAGTAATAACAACAACTCATATTTAAAATATAAACCATTCAAAAAACATGGTTCCACTAGTTTTTATCTCCTTAAAATTATTTTTTTAACTGGATTTCTCTGACATGGATAATAATAATCAAAACAAAAAAATACAACTATATTCATATATCCGTGATAGATAAACTCTGATCGAGCTAAAAATGTTTGGCCAAAAGTCAAAGTTTCAGGGCCGTTAGAGCCAAATCAAACCGGATGGCAAAATGATGTCTCATTATAGCGAGACTCATACTCGCTATAGCTAGCGAGCCTCATACTCGCTATAGCTAGCGAGCATCGACGGGAAACACCAGTCCAATCCAGACTCTATAGAAGAGTTTGATAATCTCTTCAATTCTTAGTAAATTATGATTAGAAGTCTTATGCACATATTTGAGGCTATAAATTGGGTGATTCTCTCAACCCAAAGAAAAACATAAGAAGTTAATTCTCTTTCTTGATACGAGGTTAGAATACCCTAAGAGAAATTTTCTTGTTTCTTTAGAGCCATTGGGATATTGTTTTGAATGGCTGCTCTAGAAGGTTTTGTTGCTTTTACTATCTTATAAAAAATAGTTCATCTTGACTGACAATGTGCGAGAAGATCAAGTAAGAAGAACGGTGCACGGTGGATGTCGTGTTAATGGATTCTGTGCAAGAACAACTACGGTTCTTAGGTCAAGGTACATATTGAGGTAAATAAGTTGTAAGTATGTCTTGCAACTATTCGTGAACTATTGATTTCTGGTTCATAGTTTTTCTCCCTAAATAGAGCTTCTACGTTAAGAACTATGTCTGCCTTCCTGTAGTGTGTGATTGGTAGATAACTAGTTCTATATTGTCTGATTGGTTATTTCCGCTGCATTGATTGGTTAAATAAGAACTAGTATCCATTCTGGTGGTCCTGCAAAACTCTCATTGACATTGATTTTAAACAGATTAGACTCCAATATAAGCCACAAAGATTGAAAATACATAATGACATGGAGTGAAATTGGTACCTCTATGCAATGTACAAAAAATTGTAAAAGAGAAAGTGGGTTGGTTTTTTTCCTTCTTTATTCATACCTCAAAGCCTCTGCAAGTTTGTAACCTACAACTCCTTTCAAGATATCTAACAAGAAGACGTGATTTTTTCTCTCATCTCTTGGATCATAGGATTTGAGGCAAGTGTAGATAATTTAGAATGAATATTGAGAAACCTCTTCTCCAATCTCCATCAAACCTTACTTATTTGTTCTCCTTTCCTTCATTTTTTTTCCTTTCTTTTCCTTTCCTTTTTTTCATTCTAAGTTTTTCCCAAAATCAGCAATATTTTTTTACTTTTTTTGGGAGCCAAAACCATGTTAAATAAAGTCCTAAACAATGGGGGGGCCATCAATTAATGGATGGCCACATAATGGAGGGGCCAAAGCCATTCTTTGAGGGGAATTTCAAGATGTATGGGGGGGCCATGGCCCCTGCCAGTCCCACCCCATCCCAGGTCCGCCCCTGCTCTTGGCTTGTGTGGGTGCTCTCATGGGTCCTTGGCAACTTAACTAGGTGAAAAAAAAAAGAGAAGAGAAATTAATACCCATAGAATTGCTTTGATAGTTTTTTTTTTTTTTTGGTAGAAATAAAATTTCATTAAAGCAAAGGAGGAAAACAATTAAAATTGCTTAGTTAAGATACTCTCTCTCCCTCTCTCTCTCTCTATATATATATATATATATATATTCAGATCATTGAATCTCATATAAGTTAGAGGACTGATGTGGTAGATATGAGATGACTACAAAAACCACCACCAATCACAGTGCAGAGTGGATGTGGCTAAAAAGAAAGCATTGTAGTAGATTAATTGTGGGACATTTAATGTTTACTTAGGAGCAGATTGCATATAGTTTATATGCAATTCATCTCGTGGGGCTCACTTAGATATAAGTATACCAATTACGAGGAGGGTGTTAAATTTCTTTTGCCAACCAAAAACCTCGAGGCTTCTCAACACTCCCCCTTAGGTGGGATCCGTTCGGTCCTGGCTTTGATCCGTATTAAGTTTTCTTAGCTAACCATTTCCACTAAAACCTCGAAGTATTAGTAGAGACGGCAAAAATACTTCTTAGTACTTCTCCTTGGGTGGAGCTCAGTTCTGAACACCCCCCCTTAAGTGGAACGCTGTCGGCACACATTTAACGACACATTTTTTTATAGCGTCCAGTCGTTCATCTTGGGATTCGAACTCGCGACCGGTTGGAACTAATATCATATTAAATTAACCGATCATGAGTTTGAATCGTAGGAGGAACAACTCGGCAAAACAAAAATGCGTATCTCCAAAAAGTGCTCCAACTGGGTACCACATGAGGGGGAGTTTTGAGGAGTGGGGCTGCACCCGAGGAGAGTATTGAGAAGTATTTATGTAGCCTTTACTAAAACATCGAGGTCTTGGTAGGAACGGTTAGCTAATGAAATTTAATAGATGATAGGCTGAAAGGATGTGTTAATAGACAAGAGGGATCGAGATGAGCCGCCCCGCCACATTATCTTAGACCTTGATATAACAACCTTACAATTTAATGGCATTATAGCCGTATATTTTCTTGATCAGAGTCAATCCCATGGTGTAGGATGATTCAGTAAGTGTAAAATTAGGCATGATGCCAGATCATGGGACAAAAAGGATTATCAAAGAGGCTACAATGATGAAAGCTGGCCCCATGTGGGATCCCCAGTGTTGGACTGCATTTAATTTTTTTTTATGAAAGTGTTGGATTGCACTTGCAAGTGCTCGTAGGTCAACATTCCTGACTTATCATAGGTGCTGATCTAAAGATCCTGAAGATATACCAATATATACTCCTCATAGATTCATGTACTTTTGAGAGTTTGATTGAACAATGTTGTAAAAGTGTTGGTGGGATTCCAGCTTCTTGTGCATGATCCCCAGTGGTTTATGTGACAATAGTGTTTTTCCTTGATTGTCTAGGGTGGATCACGGGTGTGCCCGGCAGTATTTCTATTTTACCCGGCCAAGAGGATTGGGACTAAGAGAGCCCACACATATGAAAAGAGTTGTCATACATATGGGCACAAGAGCCACACGGAAAGAGCGACGTACCTAGAAATCAATCATTGGACAACCAGGTAGGACCGTGAGAGGTGGGTTGTCAACCGAGCAACCCCACGTTTTGTTGGCATTGCGCGAGACCCTTGTATATGATCTGTTTATAAACTCCTCCAGCTTTCCAATATCCTATTTACCAATAAGAGGTTAATGACGTTCTTCTTTGAAATAATCGTCTGTGAATTGATGTTCTCACTGAGCAATTAAATTTTTTTTCTCACGAGGGACCTAGCAACTGGTGACAAGCGAGTGCATTTTTGACTAACATCTTCTTCAGGGATGGAACCAGGGCATTGCTAAAACTCACTTTTAAGTTTTCATTTATCTAAAGAGTTTGTTCTCTTTTGTTCTTTTTTTTTTAAATTTAGGGGGGCCGTGGCCCCTCCCAGCGCCCCCCGCCCCCACAGCCCCTCCCCTCCTGATTCTGCCCTTGGGTGTCGGATTCACTACCTTTTTTTTTTTTTTCCTCATTTTCTAGGTACACACCAATGCCAATAAAATTCAAACTATCGATTTATTACAAAATCGATCTTGGCATGTATAACCTAGTTTATCTTATGTTTTTAGTGATTGTATATGTTAGTGTATGTATATATAAACTAATGCTAAGAGGCTCGGGGGAATAGTCGATTTTTGAAGAGGTCGGACACCCTCATCAGAAAAAAAAAAAAAAAAAAGGTTAGTAATTCTTATGGCTTGCATGAGAGGTAAAATCCTAAGCCTTTAGTGAGACCAACTTGGATGCATGTCACAATGTAATTAAAAGATCTCATTGTGGATATGATAAAAACAACCTATACTTATAATATCCCGTGCATGTTTGTTTCATATATATAATTGAATTCCTAGCAATTCTAAGACTTCGCATTTTTATAGTTGAATACGATAATAGATAACCATCAAATAACCATCCTTTTAATGAAAATTTAAACATGGAGAGATATGAAGTAAACCCAGCCATCATCTTAATAATTCAAATCTTAGCAACATCAATGACTTATCTACATCACTATTTTTACGTCTCAACTCATATAAGTCAAACCCCACTATTCTAATAATACTTCGGTGGAGCAACTTTTCTATGCATTCTGTGCAAACAAATAAGCCCTTTTTTTGCTCATGTTTGG
Organism: Persea americana; assembly: GCA_029852735.1. Taxonomy (NCBI): domain Eukaryota; kingdom Viridiplantae; phylum Streptophyta; class Magnoliopsida; order Laurales; family Lauraceae; genus Persea; species Persea americana. Next base: position 15,476,981 of record CM056811.1, on the reverse strand, counting down.
GCTCGGATTTTGAATTTTTTATCTTCATAATCATAACTCATATCTCATTTGGGCTTAAGGTTAATTCAGTGTAACCCATTCGCATTTCAGGCTAAGGTTCCATTTGGGTGTGTTTTGTAACTCTAAAAACAAGCTCTTATTTTGTGATTTAAATCTTAATTACAAATCAGAGCGTTCTGTAATGTATAATTGTATTTTCCTAATTTTAGACCTTATTGACAAAATAGAGTTTTTTTTTCTTGAGCCTTTTTAGCTATAAAGCATAGGTGGACCATGCAAAATTCACTAGTGTTCTGAATGAGAATAAACTCATAAAATTCTCAAAATAATGCAAACAAAAAGTTCTACGTTGTAACTTTTAAAAGTTAGACCCAATTACTACAGTTTCTAAAGGTGGGCCCCAGTTACCTTATGAAGTAAGAGCTTTTTTTTTTTTTTTTATAGTTTTACCAAACATATTAATTGTAAATTATAACTTGAAAATTAGAGTCTTAAAAAAAAAGAAAAAGAAAAACTAGATCTTTTATTTTAGAACTTAATCTAATTAATCTTACTAACTAGACTAGAGTTCCAAATGGCCATATCTAATTATATAGACGACTAGATTAATCTCTATAAACTTTACACCATAAGCAGAGAATGGCCCTTTATCTATATAGTGGTAAGAGGGGTTAGTTTCTACCTACTTGCATAGAGTTTAAACCCGGGCATGCCACCTCCCTCTCCCGATGACTCCATCACCTCACCTAAAGTCTACTACCCTCATCCGACGGCGAGTCATATGAGGGCGGGCCTTCAACCCCTATAGTTGGGTATGTTGGGTAATAAAATAAAATAAAATAAATAAATAAACAAACAAACCACAGTAAGGCGGTGAATTATTTGCCATTTAATGGTTGTGGCCAATGAAAAGTTGCTAATAAATGTAGCTTTCAAGTTTCGTTGAATAATATGTCAGCCTTGCTCGTCCAATCACTTTATCTTGGTAAGCTGGCATTAGGTCATTTGCTCGTTAGACGTTAATGGTTGTGGCCTGTGAATGGTTTGCCATAAATATACGCAGCATCTCCTCAGGTTTGACCTTAACACTTATCTGCTGAGCCTGATCAATCTAATGCCTTCACTCAAATACAATTCCTTCAAATGACATTCTTCGGTTTTGACACTAACCCGGGCAATAATCACTGTTGAAATACATTACAATATATCTATTGCACTTTGAGAACCTATAAAATCAAATGCTATGATCATTTGATCGGCCTGATCTTGGATGCATCATTGATCAACATCCAAATCTATCCATTTATTGTGGCTTTCAATTTTTAGGATCTGGCTTGGCCCAATAATAGGCTGGCATTTCTTATGAATAAAATAAATAAATTACAGGAAGCCACTCGTGTGAATTAGCATCATGCGGAATTATTTTCACGTACATATATGGGTGGCTATGGGGTTTAATTTTAAAACAATGCAACCTCCTTTGTGGGGCCCACTTGAAACAGAGGGATGGAAAGGTCTTGACGTGGATTGAGATGAACCATGAATCAACCCCATGCTGCATGATAATGACCGGTGGCTTTTTAGGGTGGGGAGGAGGGGCCAAATTGCAAGGGGTTCATAAGTGGCAGAGTTTTATAGTGATTAAATTCAATACTTGGTCCTATGGCATTGATTATATGTCCCCGTCTCTGGAAGATTTTCGCATCTATATCTTAGTTTAATATATAACACACAGATTTTCAAGAACAGTAGAAGTGGTGTCTAACGTTTGGAGTGGTCTGGTCTCTTGGGTCCAACTGGTCTCTTGTGATCCATCTAGGCTCTTTACATGATCTACCCTGGCTAGCCCAATCTCAGTACGTATCCCAGTTTTGCAGGTTTTCCAATTTCGAAGGTTTTCCATTTGGACAATTTTGAGGTGTTTAAAACAGTACCTTCGTGACAAAGATAGTTTTCATTTTTTTGGACGGGTAGGTGCTCACTTTCGAGACCTCTCAGAAGGCTATCTTATGGATATTTTCAATCGGACAAGAGGGCTCATGAATTTACACTCACCCTAGTTTACACTAATATGAATTATGCTCGTCTTTAGGTGGACTTTGTTAGTATTTTATGTTGGCTAATTCATAGGTTAGACAAAACTCTGGGTCTATTGAGTTGTATTTTCTATTTTATTTTATAATAGGCTGTGGTTGTGGCGCCAATAGAGCTGAACCGACGAAGATAAAAGACCGAGCGAATCAACCAAGGCTCCGATCGATCGGATAGTAAATGCGCTCCAGTTAAATGGGTTGTCCGATTGATTGGATGCACTGTCCGATCTATTTAGTTGTTACTAATGCTGCCATTCATGTTGTCAATACAGCTGCCAAGAAGAAAAATGTGTCACAATCTGATCGAATTTCCACTTGTCATCACTGTGGAATTAAATGACATATTTAACCCCATTGCAATAAGCTGCGAACATCCCCAAAACAAAAGCAATGGAAAAGGCAGAATGAAGAGCCACCTCTAAAATACAAAGCTGTATGGGTCAAGAAAGAAGACCTTCCATCTGTATTGGTATACACTATACTGAAATGTCTAAATATGCAAGTGTACGTACCAAAGTTTCATCAGCCTGATATGCAAGATCAAGCCCCCACCCCAGTGATGATACGAAAATCTTACTGAGGGGGAGTCAATATTGAGGGGGAGCTGCAAAATCCAAAATGGCAGAAGCTGCTTGAAAATAATTAGTTGTCAATTATAGACAAAAAAGGGGAAACTAATGAAGCTAGGGGGAGAAAACAAGCAAAGGTCTACGTGTGCTGAAATTCTTGAGCTGAAAATGGACTTTTTCTTATGGGTAGATCGTTTGTATTGTTCTACGGAGTTTTGTCCATGAATTGCCAAAAAGGGAGATTGTTAGCATTTTATGTTGGCTAATTCATGGGTTGGACCAAACTCTGGGTCCATTGAGTTGTATTTTCTATTATATTTTAGAATGAACTGTGGTTGTGGCGCCGATAAAGCTAAACCGACAAAGATAAAAGATGGGGCGAATCAACCCAGGTCCGATCAATGCCAATAGAGCTGAACCAACGAAGATAGAAGATCGGGCGAATCAACCCAGGCCCGATCGATCTGACAGTAAATGCGCCCCAGTTAAATGGGTTGTTCGATCAATCGGATGTACTGTCCGATCGATAGGACAGGTGGAGCAGAAACAGGAAATTCTCCTATTCTATTGCGGATTTCTTTCCTCTTGAGACTATGTTTCTCAATTTGAGTCATACTTGTGCACTAAATCTAAGGCACGAATCTGGGGCTATATATAAGGTACTGCTCTCAACCCTAGGACACACCTCTCGTTAATCTGAGTCAAAAATATTTAAGAGAGAGATTATTCTCTAAAGCCATTGAGAGATCATTCTGAAAGGCTACTCTAGAAGGTTGTTGCTACTTTTACTTTCTTGTAGAAGATAATTCATCTTGGCTGATAAGGTGCGAAGAGATCAAGTAAGGAGAACGGGGTACGGTGGATATCGTGTTAGTGGATTCTTTACAAGAACAACTACAGTTCTCAGGTCGAGGTACAGACTGAGGTAAAAGAGCTTGTGAGTATATCTTGTAACTGTTCGTAAACTGTTGATTTCCGGTTTGTAATTTTTTTCCCTGGATAGGGTTTCCACGCTAAATATTGTGTCTGTCTTCTTGTGGTGTGTGATTGGTAGATAATTAGTTTTATTTTGTTTGATTAGTTACTTCTACTGCATGTTGATTGGTTAAATTAGAACTAGTATCCATTCTGGTATCCCCTGCAAAAACTTTCAAACTTTCAAAATTTATATAACTTAAGAAATTGTTAAACTTTAAGGCCTCTAAATTTGTGGATGTGATTGAGATTATTTTAGCCTAAAAGCTATTGAGGGGTGGGCTCCACCGAAAGGGAAATATTGAAAAGTATTTCCGCTGCCTCTACTATTACCTTGAGATTTTGGTAGGTATGGCTAGCGAAGGTAATCTAAGATTGTATCAGAGCTAACTGGTCGCGAGTTTGAATTTCATGAGGAATTACTATACGCTATAAATAAAAAGCGTGTCGCAAAAAGCGCGCCAATCTAGTTCCACCTAAAGGGGAGTGTTGAGGAGTGGGCTCCATCTAAGGGGGAACGTTGAAAAGTATTTTCCTTGCCTCTAATAACGCCTCGAGGTTTTTGTAGGAATGGCTAACCGAAGAATTTTAAGAAAAGCATATCCAAAATAAGAGCTTTCAATGACAAAATCCTCCCACAATTGGCATGCATCTAAGTAGTCCACACGCAAGGGACTTGATTTTTTCCTCCCACCCAATCTTGGAGAGGTACCTCTTAGCAAAATGTCACACACACCCAACCACCATGGATTGAGTGGATACCCAAACTTAATTAATACTATCATAAAACTTGTCAGTTAAATCTCATGCAAATTCATGTAGCGAACCCTAGCATAGGTGGGACAATGTTGTAATGATGATTATGGCGATGACACAAACACACAGTACACTTGCTCCTATGGATGGTTCTCATGCGTACGACCTTGCAGGGCTGAACAGGGGCCCCATCAATCATGGGGGGGGGGGGGGGGGGGGGGGGGGGGGTTTGTGGAATATCTGGAAGGTCTAGATTATGGTTGTAAACTGATCGGTTCCGGTCCGAGTCCATGGTGGACCCAGATTTGGAGCCGTTAAGGAGAATGTGGAACCGGATTCGGACCCGAAACCGTTTCGAAACCGGTTTCTTGGCTTCGGAACCAAAACCAGAACGATTTATGGGACAGGTCTGGATCTGGGTCCGGATTTAGGTAGAGAATAATATTAAAAAAAATATAATTTTTAGGAGAGATTTTCGAAAATTGAGGTAATACATCGGGTCTTGGATCCACGGGTACGAGCTAAGGTGGAACCGGACCCGGACCCGGACTCATTTACTTTTCAGGGCTTAAATAAGGACCCAGACCCGATTTTTAACGGGTTGGAACCTTCAGGTAATCGGAGAATCGGGAACTCATTTGCATCCGTAGTCTAGATGTGACCTACCTATATATATGAAAGATTGTGGGTCTATCAGATCATCCTAATCCCTTTATTTGTGGCCCACATATTTAATGATTTTATGTAAAAACAAAAAAAAGTTTTGACTCTCCTATCTAATACTCCAATCCGTTTGAATCGGTGTAAATCCAACGAATCCAGTGTAAATAGGGGGCAGGATTTTTCATGGTCCATTCGGATCATTGCCCAGGTGGGCCCCACATGGCTATCAGATGCCCCTCATGCGGACTATCCTTAAGAAATTATTTTCCACATTTATATGGGCCACACTTTCCATGGACGGTTCCCATTGAGGTCCATGTGAACGACCTCTTGGGGCCCACCTGGGCACTGCCCCACGGGACTAGAAGAGGAAATTCACAAAATGTCTCTCTTTAGAGATGTCCCAGAGAGAGAGAGCCTTTAGATAGATAGATCGATTATATGTCCCCCCTTTGGTGAGCGCAGACTCTTATGGACCACACCTCGGGCCCCACTTGGGAATGGGAAAGGGAGGACAAAATATCTCCCCACCACCACCCTGTTATGATGATGGACGCTCGGATAATCACCATAGCTTGGTTGACAATTAATAAGTTTTTAACATTCAAAACGAGTGCACAATCGATCCAATGATCTAGTTCATTCGGATGGGTACCAACTGCAGGGACCCGTAACTTCATGGGGATCCCTGTGTTACGATCCACTTGAATGGATCATATTGTGATCCCCCCACCCCCCGCGGTTGTTTAGGAGCGCTGATGCTTAGCAGAGATTTTTGAAATATATATATATTTATATTTATATGTCGTGACATGGTGGGATGGAAGATCCTATCATAATTAATCTAGATATAAAAAAAATGGATCAATCTCATACATCTAACCCCTTAATTTATAGCCTGCAATTTTAATTCCTTTATATTTTTAATAAAAAAATTATTCTTTGATCCAACACTACAGTCCATAGCGGTCCTCTCCATGGGGCTCCTCTGTGTGTGTGAATGGTTCCGATAGATATATGTATGGAGGGGGAGACGGGGAGAGAGAGAGAGGGGTTGCATAGAAGATTTATTTCATATTAATTCACACGAAAGTACTTGCTGCAATAATACATTTGGTAAAGATATTCCAAGTTTAAAGACCCAAGAAGGAACAATTAATCATCAGAAGTAAGTCTAGGCAGTCCCATGCTTTTGTAATTCTCTCATGCATGGCTTGTTGCAAACAACTTGATCGAGAGAGAGAGAGAGAGAGAGAGAGAGAGATCAGAAGATGTTAGAAGATAGTCCCATGAGTTCTTCCACCTGTCCAGTTCCTGCCTCCTCCAAAAGCCACTTCTCAAGGAAGGAAAAGGGAGGCTGGTTGTCCAACCTCAACTTGGCCTCCTCAACTGAATTCTCTCTCTCACTAGTTGTGTTCTCACACCCATTTGAAGTAGAATCTGAGGTGGACTTCTTCCATCCCATGCTGCTCAAATTCTCAAAGGAGAGGAGAGACTCAAGCTCCTCATGTGAGATGATATCGCTGCTGTCTTGCTCAGCTTTCATTTGGTAGCACTGGATTGATGCTGGGGCATTACCATTGTCTTCCTCATTTATTGTGTGCTGTTTTTCCTGGCATGTTTTCGTTATAACTGGTTTGGGAGAATTCCTCATCCATCCTTCCAATAGTCTTGATATGTTCTCAGTGCTTGAAGCATATGTGGAGCAGCTCTGATTTAACCTCATAGATGAGGTCTGTGTCGTGAAATCTGAATTCTTTGAATCAGCACTGTTGTAGCTTTTGGAAATAAGCTGAAGGGTGCTCGAATCTGATGTTACATGATTGTCTAAAGCAGTCTGGAATTTCTTGATCTTCTTCTTGAGGTGGGTGTTCCAGTAATTCTTGATATCATTATCTGTTCTTTGAGGTAGGTAGGAAGCAATAGCTGCCCATCTGTATAGAAAAAGAAAAGAGACGTAATATTGAGGAAACAAGATTTGAGAAAGATATGTCCTTGAATCTTTTTTTTTTTTTTTCCATTAAATCAAAAGCCAACACTTTTCAACTGGGTCAATGCCTCTAACCACATCATCTCTTTTTGGAATATGTATGGAGATCACCCATTTAGTAGTCATGCATGTAAAGGATTGAAAATTTAAGATGATGCTTATATCTTTGTATTTGAGGAAGAACTTGTAATTCAAGATAAGTACCTGTTACCCAACAAAGCTTGCAGATGGATTATCATCCCTTCTTCATGTGGAGTGAAATTCCCACGTTTTATTCCGGGTCTGAGGTAGTTAGTCCATCTCAGCCTGCAACTTTTGCTGCACCTCAATAATCCTGTAAACTCAAAAAGGAAAAATGAAATTGATGAATTAGAAACCTGAGCTGATTCAAAACATATATAGTACTGAATCTACAAATATCCACTTAAAAGAAGTCAATTTGTATGCTTTCTTCAGTATCCTGTATCTATGATGCTTGAGTCATAGAATTCAACATGCTAACAATCAAAATAGAAAAGAAAAATTAACCCAGATGGAATTTGATCTTTTTATGTGTACCCAGATTGATTATCTATCTGAAATTCAAATGGGCGTGAAGATTTTTGGGTTTTGGTCTTTGGTTTGAGATGTACCTGTGTTAGTAGGCACTGATCTCCAATTTCCAGGTCCATGTTCTTGGATGTATGACACCAAGATGATGTCTTCTTCAGGAGTCCAAGGACCCTTCTTGATACCAACTTTATCACAGCAAGGAGGCCTTCCCATGACTACTGTAAACTACCACCTTCCCCACCCTTGCTTTCCCTATGATGCTCTCTCTCTCTCTTTAGTACCTTGACATGTGAGTCTCTATATACTTGATGCCTTAGAGAAAGGGGTACCTTTTCACTGTTCATCTACCTCTATGACTCACTAGTCTTTTTTTGTTACTTTTGTTTTTTTTTTTTTTTTTTTTTTTGGATAGTCAATTACGCACAATCAAAGTCAGCTGAGTAGCTGAGTCTCCACAGCTATCTTTCTCTTTTTAGTCACATGGATCAGCATTGGTTCTCAAAAAGTACAAACTTCATCTCACTCATATGATTACTCTATGTTTTAGTCTAGAAATTATGGTCGGTGGGCAGTAAAAAAAGATATATAGATCAACCCTTTGTTTTTCTACATGAGATGAAATCAGCAAAGCAGAAAATTCTAAATATTAATTCTGTACTACCCATTACTGTTTGGTAGTTTTCAAATCAATTTGTAGCACCAGACTTGTGCATGAGGAAACAGCTACTAGCCATGTGGGGACATTGGATCTAGTGATCCATACCATTGGATCTAGATCAACCCTCTCAAGCTTTATATTGGAGAATTATTATCTGTGGCCAAGCCTATAAACCCATCAGTGGGTGGGGTCCAACTTAAAAAATTCAAATTGCTCAAAATTAATGTCCCCCGGTGGATTGCACCGTGCCAAAACTCACCCAACTTGAAATTGAGTTCATTATGAGATTGCTTATGAGTAAGACATAACACTTATTTAGTTGGAAGTGGACCCCGGTTGTGCCTCCTTTTCAGCCGTTGATTTGGGACTGATGATCTTCTGGTGGTTAGGATTTTCATATACGTGAGATATCTGATGTATGGCAACGATATCAATGCTCTTCAAACCATGGCCCCGACGATGAGTTGAAGATTATGAAAATTCCCTTTAGACAGCTTTTCTTACTTTATAGCAAAAACTCAGGGAAACTACATTAATTTGTCCTTTATGTATCCGAAACCCCACATTTTGTAAATGCCCCCATTCCAACAATGCATGTATGTCTACAAACTCTAATGGACATAACCATGGGCCTACTTACCTGTGAGAATTCAACTTGCATCGATAATTGTCTGGGACATTCCATGCTGACACCTTTTCAGCTGTCCGATAAGAGGCCCAATTTTTATTTGATTTAGTGACCACCAAAATTACTTTTATTGCAGTGAATGGTGTATATCAATCCAATTAAAATAAAATTCAGAATATATTTAATTAAATAAGAATGACGCAATGTTAGTTATATAGTAATTGGGTTGGAAATGTTAAACTTAACGTCAAATTGTGGGTCACTGAGTTTGAAGTACGATGACTCAGATTGGTAGGTTGAATAGCATGCAGGGCTCAACTCGACCTTAAAACATTTATTAATTAGGTTCGAAATATTAACCTATACATAGATTTCGTCATTACTGAGTTGGGCTCGGGTTATGTCGGTGGGGCCTTTAGTCAAGACCTATGCCAATGGGTTGGAGACATATGGAGCATGAGCATGGAACGCGTGGTGAGAAAGAGATTTTTTTAATGAGAACTTCTTGAATCAATCAATTAAGATTATGGTACCAATCACTTATGGGTGCATGTTGACAAGTGATTGAAGAGGGGTCAATTTGTCTTTCAAGGGTTCACATTAGATAACGACCTAATGACAGTTGTCAATCTGACAAAGGTGGAACCCACCAACTAATTGCAATTAAAGAGAAACCATAAATTTAGAGTTGAAGGAAGGAGAAAAATGTCGAGCCAAAGTAGTCATTTTTATGTGATATTTTTCGCTGGATGAGAGCAAGACAACAGAGTACTATAGAGGATGGCCTTGTGACCATGAGACAAGGTCTACATTTTGAAAAATATTCTTGTACCAACACAATAGGATAAATGGAATATATATATATATATATATATTTATATTAAAAAAATAGGGATAAGAGAGAGAGATACTCAAGAGAATAAAATTCAAATAAAAATGAAATGATGAAAATATTTTATTTTTTCTCTTTTTTCTTATTGTTTTGCCATTATATGGGATAGAATTGTAAACTTTCCTAATTTATCAGCCTAGGGGGTCATTGTTGAGGTCCTCCGTTCGTTTGCATGCTCCTCATTTGTTGTCCTCCGCCCGGGACCAACTCCTAGGCACTGTGGGTGCAGAAGGGATAACCGTGACTCCTTGTGATAGTGATGACATGAACAGGCAAAATGTTTATGATTACCACATTCCTACAAGATGCAGTTGTTTGTTCAGTATTGAGTTTTCTAGAAATCCATGATAAAATGGATTGTGATATAGGAACATTAACAATGTGGAGTGAACGAGATAAGGGGATATTGTTGGAAAAATGGTAAGAAGACCCATTATTTTGGTCATCTTTGAGCCAAAATAAAAGTGGGACCCACTTATATTTTTATGTGAGAATACAGGGGAATGTAATATACTCCATGAGTAGATTAAGGACATGTATTGGGTTGCTCTAATCCATTAAAGAGTGAATGAGAAATTGCCTCCTAAACACCACTACTTGAACATGTTAAACATGAAAACAAAAGGAAGTGGTGAATTTGCTTCCCACATTGTTTGGGAGCAAAATATTCTTTGGGTATAAATATGTTTACATTGGTAGTATAGGGTGAGCCCTAAGGGATATTCCACTTTTGTGGATGAGGGAGGACCTATACCAAGGTGACTTCACCACCATACACGCGTCGCCCCGCCCCGCATAGGGCTCGGGCTCGGGTGTGAGTTGGGCCTGGTTGGCCCACTACCCATTTATATTTTTGGAGAAATTTTATTTAATAAAATTTCTTTTTCAATACGGTGTGTCCTAAGTGTTGCCCATTCGCATCTGAAAGGGTGTGTACAAGAGATGTATCCAAAGAAGAAGCATATGTTCACTGAACAGACACTGTTCAGAACAGATACAACCTCATGAACACAATATAAATATGAATCTTGTTCATGTTGTTTGGTCATTCCATTTTCGCTGCTTCTGCACTTGCATTGGGTCATCATTCAAAGTCAAGAAGAGAGTCCTATTGCACCTATTGGTTCGACTGTCACACAATTTGTTGTGCTGCTACTGTGTGTATGATCACTATATCCTGGGAGACAAGACGCCACTGAAGACTCATTAGCACTATTGTGGGGGCGAATTTTGTCTTAAGGACATAGTGTTAAATATTAGCCTTGATCAACTGCTGATCTCTGAATTTAAATAACTTCAACAAAGAGTATTGTTTTCCTGCCTTCAAACTGTAAGTGCTTTTTACATTCAAACAGAGTACTATTTCTATTTCAATTTACTTCAAATTGATTCCTAAAATACTGAATTGTATGTACCCAGAATAACAATGTGGATGGAAACAAACTTGTAGCAAAACAGTGCAAGGGAAGATTTGAAAGAAGTCCCATTTCATGTATTTTGGAGAGATGGCCTCCTTCGTACACTTCTGATTTGGATTTTTTATTACAATGAATTTGTTGATTGCCTATTTGGCTAATATAAGGGAATTTTACTATATATATCACATGAATTCACAATATCAAAGGGTATTGCGTATATTCTTTTTTTGATATCATGATTTTTTGGGTTTGATTTGATTTATTTTCATTAGATGATACCTCACGTTTCTAAAATTTGATTTACTAGGATAATGGTTGGGTTTTCACATTTACTTCCCTTTGACAGGCAAGCATTGGTTAGAATTTGTAGAAATTCAATATCAATTAAATGAGAAAATGTTTCTTGCCAAGAATTCCGTGAACCATTAGCTAGCCAAAAGGCTAATTAGAGTTATGGGCCTGTTTATCCGTCATGGGAATTGAATAGTGAATACATATGAGGTGGGTTTTTTTTTTTTTTTTTCAAATAAGCTCCAACATCTAATAGTAAAGAGGTGAGCCGAGGCGAGGGTAAAGGATGTAAGGTAGATACGTAGATGAGATCTTAACTTTCATATAATTTGAATTACTAGAGTGATGGCTTGATATTCATTTTCTATTTCCTTTGATTCATTTTCTGCTAGTGAGGAGATTATTTGACGGTTATTTATTTGATATTAATCACCTTCTCATCTTCATTTTTAATCACTTTCAAAAATAGAAGTCTTAAGAATTCTATTACATGACACCAGCCTCGTGAGCAAACTATGCATATGAGCGTCATATACCATTTGCCCGTGTTCAATACTACCTTATTACACTTATCTTTACTTATGTGTATTGCACAAACTATATATTATTAGCTTCTTAGGGATATCATTGTTCAGGTTCTTTTTTTTTTAATTAAACTTCCATAAGAACAACATTAAAAGGAAACTCCAAACAAAAAAGAAATCTGAAGAGAACAAAAATAAAAAAGGAAACAACCAAACTAGGACCCAAAAAGCACCCAGTTTCTATCCCCCTTATAAGTCTTCTCCCCAAAACTATGCATAACCGCATTAAGCGCTTTAGAAATGTGAGAGACTTCAAAGAGTTCAAAAGAACCACAGAGGATATGCCTTTCAAAACGGAGTCAATAGTCTAGTCCGACCGGGTTCCCTTCAATTGTCCATACAACTTCAAGTAGTTCATCAGTCAGAAGGAGGACTTTCGGAAAACCCCTCATCTTAACTTCACTTAAGGCTGATAAAATGGCCATCGTCTTAGTTTCTTTGGAGGAAGAGACCTTTGACTCATCCAATGTGCTTGCACCAACAAATGAAAGATCCAAAGCCTACTTTACCATCGATTTTACGAAAAGCGGCATTGGGAAAAATAATAGTGAATCCCTCACTCAACCGAAAAGGTAAATCATATTGTTGAGTATCTTTTTCATTTTTCCCTGCATTTGGACAGATGGGATTGATATTCATGATACACTTTTAGCTCAATTTAGATTATTTATAGGGTGAATCCCCTTTCCTTTAAAAATAAAATCAATTTTACCTTTCTTCATGGCCCACCACAAAGCCAAAATCCAAACTTTTGAATGAAAATCAAGAATTGGGTTTATAGAGTCCTTCGGTTTCGCATAGAAATAAATAACCCAATTTGTATCCAAATCAAATAGCCCTTGCATGCGCACACAAATAACGCATGAGCAACCGACTCTTCTTCCTTACCACATATGGGGTATAATGTAGATATATATCATTGTTCAAGTAAATCATCTATAAAGCTATGTAAAGGATTTGAAGCCTCTTTCGTTGTGAAAGTGGTGTACACGTTATGACACATGGTAGAGGTTTGAGCCTTGTCCCGGTTGAATTAACACTTATAGAAGGACTTTCAAATTTAGCCATATAAACCCATACAAATATATGCCCAACAATATTGGGCAGTTTCAAATACAAGATACGGGAAATAAATTCACGCTTTATGCCATTCCACCAACATCAAGGTGGGTTGGTGATAGCTACGATTATTCAAGAAATATGCATTTTCACCAAAAATCTCATTGACAAAAGGACCCCTGCATGAGGGTCAATGATGTCCCAATTGTGGGCCTCACAAGGAGGACCACACCTTATCATTTTTAGTCGATTACATCTGCCTTTTTCATATAACAAAAAAAAAAAGAGATTTTCTTATCCATTAATTTATGTGATTTACTGTATCACAATTCTCAATGCACATCTTCTTATCCACTTTAATGCATTCACATGCAAACTCATTTATTATAATATATAGTACGACTTCGTGTGGGCATTTTCACACGAGGGCATGCGCCAGCATGACATGGGTCTCACATCCAAGCCATGCAGCAGATAAAAGCTAGAGGCTGCCAATCACAAGAACGGGGATTGCGAAGGTACCATGTGATGTGATTAGGAGTGAGCCAACTATTTGCACAAGCCAGATCATATACTTTTTTTTTTTTTTTAGTGTTTGGGTGTGGGGTGGGGTTTGTTTTATTTATGCATACGCTTTCTCTGGTGATAATTTCTACCAACCCTAATTTTTTTTTTCACCCCAGCTAATGGGGTTAGGATTCTATAGAGAGCTCACGCATGGGAAGACAACCCACCCAAGTGTGAAGAGAGCCAGCACAAACAGAAAAAAAGCATACAAAAGTGGAAAAAGAGCCCGTACAATCGAGAAGAAATGACGTGTCTAGAATTCAAACCCTGAATAGCAAAGTGAGAACTGCCGCTACTTACCACTCAAGTAAGGAGCCGTTCTCCTACTAACCTTATTAAATGGTATATAATTAAAACTTAGCAGTCTCTCAAGTATGAATATATCTCAATCTTGGTAGGCCCTTTTGTGAACATAATCTTCTTAGATTAGGATCCTCAAGGAAAAACATACAACATCTGAAAATCAGTCACCCATTTACAACCCTAATCACACCACCACTATTCTGTATTAAATCAAGGACTAAAAGACTATAAAGGCCTGTTTGTATTGAATTCATTTTTAACCACTATATGTATTAAATTTCTATGTATTTTAATTCAAACAAAAGAGCTCCAAGGGAATTTGAAGTGACGAGATCAAAGATGGCAAAAGCACTGTCTATTGAATAGGTTAGCATCTGGTTGTCTGCAAAAGAGGAGAAAGAAAGAGAAGCAAAATACCTATTGTAAAAGGGGAGAGAGTTTCCTAAGTTGTTATAATTGAAAAAAAAAACCAATAAATACAAAGAAAAAAACCCAAAGAGTTCCAATCCAACAGTGATCCCATCTGTCTTTTGGGATTTTAGTTTTATGTCTTTATAAGTGCATTACTTATCCTGATTCATTACCTGATAATTAGGTCAGTATCAAGTTGGGATGAGTATATCAATTCACTATTAGGTGTGTGAACGAGTTGACATTGATAGTTTGGGGTCAATATAATAGCGAGACCACGTTTATTAAAAGATCTGGCAGAGCGGCAGAATACATCTAGCATAATCCAAATCAAATATTCTATTTTATGTAGACCCCACTTGTGATTGAGCCTCTAGACAGGATCTCTCAGCCAATGGCCTTTCATTCATTAAATGTGAACCTTTCTTACTCGTCTTTTAGTGTGCGCCTCTAGTCCTGCAATTAACTTTCTATAGTTTGTCCCATCATTGTGATTTTCCTTTTTCTTGTTAATGACTGATACATGATTGGATCAAATGAATAGGTGATTAGGATCTTTCTGGCATTAGACAAACCAGCAGCTGTAGGTAAAGGTAGAGTCCTCCCTTTGGGCCAGCTTGTCCTCCTCCTTACTCAAATCTTCTTGTTTTTTGGTCAATAACCTGTTGTTTGAACTTGTTTTGATTCACCCGAGTCATAACTAGGCCTTTTTTTTTTTCCTGCTGGAGGGTAAAATGTATCAAAAGAACGGGGGTGGGGAAAAAAAACCAAAATAGGATGGGGATGGATTGAAACCTTTATAGTAGTAAGGGATGTGATCATGCCTCTAATTCAGTCCTCAAATATTACCTTTGCATGCTTTAGAGTAGACTTTCAATTATTGTGCTTGGAGTCATTACGAAGAACCCAAAGGAAAGAGAAGGGTAACTTAGCTTGACTCGGTGGGTCAACAAGTCAGTCGAGTTGAATGAGTTTGAACGAGTCCACTCAATGAGCCTGCCCGAGTTATTCGGCTCAATGACATCGAAAGTCCAAGTCAAAATTTTAAGATCTTATAGAAGGTTTTGGATATTTCTAGTGAGACTTTGACTTAGGATGTCCCCTGGTTGGGCCTGGCCTTGATAGCCTAATCAGATCAGATTTCATCAGTCACTAGCCTCTTTGGCCAAACCCTATTATGAGTCAGCCCCATCCAGTATGAGAGGGAAATTACAGGGGCCTGATGACCTTTTCTTTTTTCTTTTTCTTTTTTTGGATAGCCCAGTGAAGGAGCTGGGACCCTTGAGAGACTCATACATGTGAGGAGAAAGGAAACTCGCACAAGCGAGGAGAGGATAACTTATACAAGCGAGGAGAAGGAAATTTGCATGAGCAAAGGGAGGGGAGGAGGCCAGGGTCGAAACCCTAACTTCTCAGTAATAATTGCACGTCTTACCCACTGGGGTAAGATGCGGTTCTTTAGGGCCCTAATGACTTGATTTGTATTCCAATGGGGTCCTTTTCTCATTGGATCTTCAACCCAATGAGACCCACAATTTGTTCGCTAATCCTCCTAAGATTTTCTAGTGAAGATTTGGTGTGTGATCGATTAAGAAAACTGCCTACAGCGTTCCAGATGAGAGACTATGACCTTTAAGGAATAATTGATGGGACCCACCAAATCATTGGCTCAGATAATAGATCACAAACAATGGACTAAAGAATGGGAGTGCTAGGATAGAGTCCGGACAGGCAGATATTGTTTCATCCAATCAACGATCTCCAATTGTGTAAAATCTCTTCCTTGATTTTTTTTCATTCCAAAAAAGCAATTGAGTTGGTGCATTAGCTGACATAAGATTTTACACGGTTAGCGATTGTGAATTGGATGAACCAGTATCTTTTTATTTCTACGAAACATGGGTTCTAGTCTCGTTGGGAGAATATAAGCCAAACATTCCATTTGGGCAGAAACCAAGTCTTAGCTTACAAACCAATTGGGTTTGGATGGTGTTGGTAGCTCAGGTTTGGCGGGGATAAAAAAGAGTTCATGCATTTGAAAGAGTCGTCAATCAATGGTAGCACTGGGGTGGGAAAGGGATCACTCCTTGGGTCTGTTGGATAATGACTTGGATAGTGTGAGTTTGTAATTGAGAGTTGTTATTTTATTTTTTTCCTTTGGCCAAGCAAATACAAATAAACAAAACTGTGAGTACTTAGTTAGATTTCTTTGTGGGGTTACTCATGTATGATTGATACTTTCACCTAAGGGGTTATGGCTGTGAGACTAAGGTGCCAACATCACTTAAGGATGAGAGTGATTAATTAGATTTACATCAAATCGAAGTTCAAAGGATTCAGAAAGGGACTTATAATAAATTTCGATTAGGACAGATCATCAGGGAGGGTCCCACCAAGTCAAAACATAACCTGTCCATGTTAGTGTACACCTTTTGATGTCGGAGACACGACTTGACGGGGCCACCAGGCAGAGGAAAATGACCCATTGTCCCACCTGATCAGATGACTATGCCTGGAAAGGATTTTCCATTTTTTTCTTTCTCAAGGACAATCAAAACACACTGTTCTGATGCTATTAAAAATAAGATGACTATGCCTAGAAAGGATTTTCCATTTTTTTCTTTCTCAAGGACAATCAAAACATATTTGGATTAGAACAGACATGAAAACAACATGAGAGAAGGTACTGTGAAATATGAGCATTTTTTTTTTTAATGATGAAATATGAACAATTACAAATTACTTTAACAAAAAAAAAAAAAAAAAAATTGGTAGAATAGAAAAGTTATTAAACCACCAGGGAAAACATGGAAAGAAACAATTCGGCTCCAGCCAAAAGGATAGATGAAGCCCATTCCCAACCTACATCCTATACAGCCTAACAGAATATAAAATCATAGCAAGCCTACGTGCCTGCCCATTTAGGGCATGGGGATGTAATCAAATTCTACAAAAGAGAACAAAGAAGCCAAAGCTCTAATTTGTAAAATAATTGGATTTATGGACCAATCATAGTTTTCATTCAATACTTGCACTACGTCTTGAGCATCCAACAAAGCACGAAGCCTTGACAAAGCCATTTTTCCTTGTTTTTTCCAATACAAGTAAGACCACTCTCACTTCGGCCTCCTTTGAAGAAATATTCAGGCCCTTGGAAAGTACCAGCATCCACAATAACACCTTTTAACATCATCACAAAGCCAAAGGAGGTGAACCCATCCTTAGCATTGTAGGCTACATTCGAGAATATTATCAGATCTGCTTGATCAAAGTAGAAGCCATAGAAAGATCCTCATCTTTCCTTAAGGGAAGGTCCCTATAAATACAGGTGGGATCCTCAAACATCTAATGGCCTAATCCAATGATCTTGGAAGGATCAAAATATTGACCTCTATGGATAAAGTAGCTCCTAACTCTCCAAATAAACGACCACAAGGAAAGAACCCACATTTTTTAGTGGGCATCCCCAAGTGGAAGAGTCGGGTGGCCATGCTTAACATGTTAAAACCGCTAAAATTAAATGAAAACAAAGGTAAGACTAGGGGCCTGTCTAGTCGAAACAAAAATGTAATAGATCTCACTCCCTCTTACATATGCTTTATTGTCCTTGTTGCATGGAGATCCAATCTGGTTGTTGGAAGACATCATAACTACGGCTTGGGTTGTGTTGAGTACTTTAGATAACATCTGTGGCCCTGCACAAGGTCGACCTATCGATTAATCAGGTGAAAGATGTCACCCGAGCTGCTAAGAAAGTTGACGGGGTCAATTAGAACCCAACGAGGCCCTTACCAGCCAAAGTGGCTAGACCTTTGCTGGGAGTTCTGTTCTCACTCAGTTGCTCAGCATTTGGTCCCTGGGTCCTCTCCCTTGCATGTTTTGAAATTCACCTCCACGTAGTCCGGCACGGCTAGCTTGACTGCTACCAAAAAGGTTCATTAAAAAAATACAACAATGTGTAATATAGCTAACCTAGAAATTCCTTATGGAATAAACATTTTAGGTTTCTCTTCTACTCACATTACTTTCATCATTGAATACTATTGATATTAAAAAAAAAAAAATAGCTTTCTTCATGATACATTAAGAATTATACTAAGGTAGTGGTCCGTAATGATGCTCAAACTCCAAAGCAAACAACTCTGTGTATTGCCAAGATCACAAACAACAAGGCACAATAGTATATATTGGGCAAATAAACTCACTATTATCACACACCAAATTTGCAAGAAACACAGGGATCTTTTTAATGTGGTAAAATCTCAAAACAAGGAAAATATTCAAAGCCAATAAATGACAAAAATTCGATAATAAAAACAATTACAAGAGTTGGTTAAGATCTGAAGAAGTGCAACTTATCTGAAGATTTTACTAGAGAAACGGAATTCGTGTAGCCGACTCAAACACAGTTAGAACAAGGCTTTGACGACAATGACAATGATGATGAATGACATATCCATTTTTGCTTAATGGATGTAAGGGTAAAGTTGTCTTTGTCATAAAACTCAACATGAATTTCATAGCAAGATTATAGATCTTATATTATGAAAGGTATTCAAATGATAAAATAGGGATATATCGCTAAATAATGAAACCACAAGGAACCAATCTATAAGTCCTAGAAACCACCTCATATTGCACATTATAAATACAAAATAAAAAGTTAAAAGTTTGGGCATAAAACCAGGAAGAGCAACAAATCAGTCAATTTAATTAGAAAAAGTGTGGACCAAAATCTTTCCATTTACATGTCTATGCCCTTTTCTTTTTGGAGAATATTATTTTATAGTATTTTTACTGAAGAAGAACCTGTGAAACATGTATTTAATGGTGAAAACATGGGATTTAAAAAGAATAATAGAGAATGGCCCTTTTGAAGGCATAAAAATATAACTGTTGGAAGTCACACTCGCTATTATTACATAATCTCTATCATGTCTAGATCGATGTTGGCAGGCCCTTTTATGCTACGAGGCCAGATGCTGACACATTTAGATGTTAAAGTTCTTTTCCGTTAAACATGTATTTAACAGATCTTTTTCTGTAAAAAATCCCTAATATGGGATTTTTTTTTAAACATTTTTAATTTAGCACATTAAATAATAAATACATTAATATTTATATGTGGTGATGTCTCTATCCTAAATATCTTTTTGTATGACTTTTACATTTTGTTGTTCACTAAATATAATTTCTCTAAACTTAGCATATAAAGTATTAGATTGTTTTGATATTTCAATCTAATGGCGAGTAAATTAAGGTGAGATAAATGTCAAAATTATCGACCTCCTGCTGGATCATGGGGTTGTGAGTGTGAATGGGGTTCATCAGTTTTATGGTAAAATGGACCCCACAGACCTTTGACTGCATTTGCAAGCAAGGGATGATGTTGGGCATGCAATTAAGAGATGGACCCTCCAACTCATGCGGCAGAGTGATGCAGCAAAGCTTCTTTAATCCGTTAATAAATGGCAAATTGTTGTCTTTAGAAGAAAAGATAGCGAATTGATAAGCTGTTGACCCATCATCTCCAAAGTATTATACAAGAAATCTTGCAAGAGATTCATATTTGAAGACAGACAAAATCCAATGCGAGCTGTATTGGCTGCGTGTATGGGAGAACCAAGCCATACATTCGGTTTGACCCATTTGATTAGCCAAAGTGTTTGGCCATCTTGCATTTAAGTTGTGAAAAGCTACTCCTTGTTGGGACCTACAACCTTTTGAAAGGTGAAGGTGAAGGTATCACGTACCATGAACAACTGTACTGAAACCTTTACGATGAATTAATTAGGATGCAATGCTCCATGAGATGCAGAACAAGGGAGTGTGACACACTCTTCTGTGTCCACTCTTTTTTTTCTTTTCTTTTTTTTCTTATTTGATCCATAACAGTTAAATATATTAAAAACTTAATAGAAAGGTACAATAAAGAAGATGAAAAGACACTTTTCTTTGCCTTCCCTCTCTCTCTCCATATTGATCGATCATTTGGTTAATAAAATAATTAAATAATTATTAAGTGGCTATACAATTTTGCTCTAAAAGCATGAATTTGGACTACACTTTTTTGCAATGAATTTGCAGAAAAGTTTTGCACAAATATTAAATTTGCATACATCCATGGAGTGAGCTTTCAGTAAAAATAATGGGGACAAATGTGACAATTTCTAATTGAGAAATATCTTCTATGTTTCCTTATAATATATTGAGAAGCTTCAAATTTGAAAATATCCTAATATTGCTATTAAGATTTTAAATTTTTTTAGATTGATATTTAGAAGAATACAAATAAAGAGATCAATGTACCAACCCAATTGCTTAAGCCTCCACAAGAACGACAAAAAATTGTTCTGATATTATGTAATAATCCAAAAGCTTATATAAGCTAAAAATTGGTAGCCAAACAAGTATATAAAGCTAAGTCAAACCCATTACTCAGGTAATTTGGGATGCGAGACTTTTCCAACATGACCAATCTAATGGTGGGCTCCACTCTAAGTAATGTGAGATGTGACTAAGCTTCTATACACGATGGAAGGTGATTTTGGGCGGTACAGACTTTAGGTAAGGTCCACTGATGGATTTATAGATTGGCTCAGAGAATTCAATGGAGCCCCCTGCAAAATCGTGATTCATCTCCGAGTCGGCAGTCAAGTCACCAAACTTTTGCTCTAGTTAAATTTCTGTCGGCACTCCTGTCATTTTAATAAACGGTAAAAGAATAAAAAATAAAGAGCATTGAATTCTTTGAACATTTTGCAACATTATGCAGAGCAAAATTAAGTGTTTGTAAATCAGGGGCCTAATGAGAGTAAAGGGATAATCTAATGGTTGGGAGTACAGTATTTACCCAACCGATGAGTATTCAATCCTTAGATCTTCTCTCCTACGTAAGCAGCATGGTTCACTCTTGTATTAGTCGAGTCTCTCAAGGGTCCAACCATCTTTGCCGAGCCTAATATAAATGAGTCTGGGTCATCGTTCTTGTTTCATACTTCCTGTCGTTCGGAGTGGAACTCCAATCACTCATTCCCGTCAAAGAAAGCTTGAGTTAGACAATTAGAGGATCTGGACTCCATTCGATCATATCTCTCTCTCTCTCTCTCTCTCTCTCTCATCAAGTCAGTTTTTGGTTATTTAATAAAGCTAGTCATGCTTGGAACTAAAGGAAGAGATGGAGATGATGGCGACAAGAAAACGGTAAAACTTTCAGCCATTCAAGTACACCAATTTTTACGGGTTTAGTTGAGAATAATAAATGTGTAGAGTTTGAATTGGAAATATTTCTTCACAACCTTTATATTTTATTTTGGTGTTTCATTTACATCTAAGAAATTCTATAAAAGGGACTTAAAAATGTAGGATCAAGTTTTTTTTTTCTATTTTTTAATTATTTTCTAAGTTACATTTTAGAAAATAAAATCTGCATAATCTAAATATCAATCAATATCTGATATATTGGCTAAGGATGAATATTTGTCTGAAAACATGTTTAGCAAATTTGGGAATCAAGCTAGAGAAATATTGGCTGCTATGCAACTCTTATCACTTAGGACCTTTTTTTTTCCCCTTTTGATAGAAAAGAGAATACAAAAGACCAACAACAAACAGGAGAGAAAATGACCACAGCCAACACAGGAAATAACATAGAGAACAGCTTCTTGGACGACAACTAAAAACCCTACGTAAGTAGGTCGCAAAACAACCAACCAAACATTGACCAATAAGAATTATCGCTTAAGACATTTTCTGCTTGTTTGTTTGCATTAAAATACATAGGAATTAAATATATTGAAATTTATGGTGAATTGAGCTCATCCAGAGAATTATTAAAAATGTGAAAAAATAAATGATATAAGGTGGAGATACAGATAAAATATTCACCATTTATATATTAAAATTAATAGGGTGGCGGCAGAGTATCCACTTCCCGTCTACTTTTTATTCTATGTTCTTGAAAAGAAAGGTTATTTAATGCTTATTTTTTATAATTCAATTTTGATTTTTATTTTTAACCATTTATGATATGAATCTTATCTATTCCATTCCTATGTATTCTAATATAAACAAAATAGGCCCTAGATAATAAAGATGGGAAGGTCTTATGACGGATTAGTTGGATAAGCCTTGTAATATATGCTCGTTCTTCTCCGTTTTTTGGTGAAGTTAAACCGTAAATTTAGACCTGTCATTTGGAGAATTTCAATAATTTGTTTGTATCTAAGTGGGCCTCAAATGCGAAGGAAGTTCGCATTTATAAGCCTTGTAATATATGCTCGTTCTTCTCCGTTTTTTGGTGAAGTTAAACCGTAAATTTAGACCTGTCATTTGGAGAATTTCAATAATTTGTTTGTATCTAAGTGGGCCTCAAATGCGAAGGAAGTTCGCATATTAAATGCGAACTAATTGCAATAATGAATCAGGTGCTTGTGCAACAAGCATGGACCATCTGTCCACATTAATTTTAAGTGCATGCTGCGGCGCTGCTATGGCCCAAGAAGAAAAGTCAGCTTTCACTCTCTTCCGTCTTCAAGACGTTTAGTTCTACTTCTACCAAAAAAATAAAAAAGAATAGACACGGACCCAATATTGCTACCCTGGGACCGTTTCCTAAAACAAACTTAGAAGGCAAATCTACCTACTATATAATTTTTTATTGGACAGCGCTACACAGCATCGGGGCATTTTTGAGAGGAAAACGCCCCTCCTAGTTGGGCCCATTGGGATGCATGCATGATGATTATGAAAGTCCATTGGATGGAAAGATCCATATGATGCCTACCTATATGCAAAATCTTGAGTCTATAACATCATCCTAACATTTTGATCCATGACCCTAAAATTGAATGGTTGAGAGGCATCACTTTTTTATGATTTCAATCTAACGGGTGATGAAAAGTTAAATGAGTGTCAAATTTGGACTTGTGGATATTCATGGTGGGATAGTGTGTGTGAAAAGACTAGATTGACTCAACATAAGCCCTATTACCAAAAGAAAAAGGGGTAGAAAAATGAGTGTTTTTAATGTGGGGCGTTTTTTAGAATTTTCCTTTTTTTATTTAAACCAAATTCTGCAAACGGCATTTCACCTTAGCTATTAGGGGTGCATCTCGACAGTTCAGGCTTGGTATATGTTAAACGCAAGCCCAACCTGAATTGCTTGTTGTAAGACCTAAATCCCAATAAGAACGGCCTCTTACCATAGTGGTAAAAGGTGTTAGTTCTTGCCTAGCTATTCACGGCTCGAGCCCTACGCATGCCACCTTCCCTCGCCTGAGGGCTATTTTACCTCACCCGATGTCTTACTTCCCTCACCCGAGGTCTCATTCCCTTGCGAGGGCTAGAGTCGGAGACTCCTTAAGTTGGGTACCAAAAAAAGACCTAAATCTGAACTCCACCTGCATGGAAACCCCACTTGCTAGACAAAAGGCTGATTTACTCGGTGCATGGGGGAGGCAAGGACTTCACGTGCCTGAAAATATAGTCGATTCTCAAAGAAGCCAGACACCCTAGTCAGTCAAAAACAGAAATACACAACAAAAAAAAAATAATAACTTGTAATATTGAATCGCTAAAAATATAGTTCAAAATAATAATATAGTTGGAAAATATATATAGTCCATATTATATAAGAAAAGGATTCATTGACATCCTACGTATCAAAGAAAACTAATTTGTTTTTCCCCTTTTCTGTAAGAGAAATATATTACACCAAACAACAACATAGTTTATAAACTACATGCAAAATAAAAATGATTTTCTCTCTTTTGCCAGATCCACTCTTTGTACAAACAAACCTTATGAGGTGGTTATGTGTGAATTAGAGTCATTTCAAGAAATAATAATATTAGGGACTCAAGTGCACTTACGCTTAGTAACGGAGCCAGGGTTTTCTCTGGGGTGCACTGATAGTCAATCAATAATATCAACAAGATAATTTAGCAAAAAAAGACGAAAAGAATAGAAAAATTAAAAATTAACATGTTAACATAATATCAAAATTTCCAATCATGTGTTCAATCTGATTTTATTGCTCTCCACACTCAATAACATTTAATAATAGCTCTGAAAACTACAAAAGACCACTTACCTCACTAATAAGTGGCTACAAATTTCACCTACCCACCCAGGGTTCGAACCCTAAATACGCCACCTCTTCCCCCTTGTGTGGGCTCTCTCTTAGGTCCTAGCCTCCTTGGCCGGGTTACCAAAAAAACACTACAAAATATTTGTAAATTGCAATAGTGTAAGGAAGAAATGTACTTGAATGCATTTGTTATGTAAAAGTAGAACGTTAGAAAGAAATCTGATGAGTTGTCAATTGGATAGAAGTAAAAGAGAAAATTGCACTCCAAAAGGCAAAATTGTCCTAAGGTTGAAGGGCAAAGAGCAAAAGACTAAAATGCCCATTATAATACATTAAAGCCAAAGGATTTAATTTTGACCATCTCATGTGATCACTCATATATAACTAACTACATGTAACTGCTCTGCATTTAAAGACTTGTCTTCTTCCAAATAAGAAGAGATTTTTTGAATTTTTCACTTCCTCATACTCGAAAGAAATGGCGACGAAGATTAACGGTAGAGTTTTTTTCTGATAATTTTTTTCATGATTCCCTAGCCTACAATTCTTGACTTCTTGTAATTAAATTTGAAAACTTCCCATTTACATGATGTCCTGGCTAATGCATTCAAGTAATATATTTAAAAAATTATAAATCGTTAACTTTCGTCATAAGTCTTTGTTAATTAATTATTTTTATCATAACTGTCATATTTTAGCACGCGCATGTTTTGCTAGTGATAAAATTACGAGGGGTCAATCATCCCCCCTTGACCTTACTTGTCTCCATCCCTTGCGACACTATAATTTAATATAGTGCAGCGTTGAGGGTCTTTTATCCCCACGTGCAATGTATTGTTTATATTATTGATATTCAGCAAGATTTTAAAGAATGTTTCTTCTTTGAGAAAGAGTTATTTATATATATATATATATAGGGATATTCATGTGCATCCATCCCTCACCATAGGGTAGGGTGAGGGAACTTTCTCCTTTTGCACATGAATATTCCTTTTATGCATATGACCATATATGACTTTTCTTCTTTTGCACATCAAAATTTTCAATTATGGAAGTGTCTCTCACCCTATGGTGATGGATGGATGTCCATGAATATTCTCCATATATATATATATATACATATATATAACCTACCTCCAATATTTTTTGCACAAAAAAGATGCAAACCCCTATGGGTCCCTAGATAATTTTCTTAGTGGTCCATGTAACACGTGCTTTGGCCCGGACCATCCATGTAGTTGTGTGCATGCATCTCTTTTCTTTGTTTTTTTCCAAATTTATCTCATCATCTCTCACATGCTGGCCTCGCACTTCCTGTAAATTTTACGCTAGCCCAAATCTCAATGAAATCAAAGTTGGCCCCGCCTTTAAATTGATCATGTATAATAATAAATTGATCGAATTCAAAGATGAAAGGGAATGAAACCCTTTGCTTACGTGCAATCAATCTGAAGGTGGGGCCTAGTTCCAATTGGAGTAAGATTTAGCCCAACACACAAAATGGGTACTGATTTTTGAGCATTTTGAATTTCAGTAGGACCCAATGATGGATTTGTGATGGGTTATTCTGACTTTCTGAAATCTGAATGCATGAGATGAATCATGAGTCCAAAAGGTTCTTCACTTGGTTGCGCAGGGATGGTTTCCTCCCACATCAAATGGATGGCCCATCATTTTTCATTGGAAAGATCAGTCATGGTGGTTTCTGATGCATGGAAGGTCCAAAAAAGTTGTGAGATGGGACTTTCATGAGTCCTTTTTCTTGTTTTCTTAAACTATAATGTATGATCAAACCCATCACCAATAAAGAAGATCTGGCCACTCAGAATTCTTAACCGTCAGATTAATGTTAATGATGGTTGAGAAATTAAGATGAAGAGAACGAACAACAAAAGTTCCACCACAGATGGTTTCATACAACTGAAGAACCTCATGGTCTCTAGCTCGTCTCATGTAGTCAGATTTCAAAAATTCAGAATAATTCAGTAATCCACCACTCAGTTCCACTCGTTAAATCCATGCCACTCAAAACCATTATCCACTTTGTGTTGTGATGGGCTAAATTTTACTTCAATTGACTTGGGCTCACCTTCAGATCGAGCAGATGTAAGCCAAAAATGAGCTCATTTTTTTTCTTCTTTGTATTTGGTCACTCATTTTTAATATAATCATCTTATGGTGGGACTAACTCTCATTTCAATACACAATATAGTACCTTAATCTTACTTGGTTTAAATTTTAGAGGTGAGAGGTGAGAGATAAGATAATTTTAGACACTACAACAGTTTACACATTTAGCAAATTAGAAAACTACAAGAGAGAGGTGCATGCCCAAGTTGCACAGTAGGTGTACGCCTAGCACTTTCGATTGAAGGTACAATGCAACCGCGTTGCACCGTAGCCCAGCCAATAATATTTGGAGGTACACCTAGGTTCAAATGATTAATTCAACAAGGTAGACTTATTTTACCAAAAACAAGGGTGAGCAATAGACATATTTAACATACAATGATAACGGCCTCTTACCTCAGCGACAAAAACCACATCAATTCTACCGCACAGAATTTAAACCTTAATCAGGCCAAGATTTGAACCTTTGTTTGGCATGTGTCCTTTTCTCATCTCAAAAGCTCCATCACCTCACCCAAGTTACACTACCCTAGCCGAGGGGAGGTCCAAAACCCCATAGCTGGGTTACAAAAATAAAAGCATTTGACCATCCATAAAGACTCACCCAGTGCAAACGTGCTTGAGTGGCATACCGTTGCTGATGTTACACATGGGATGTGGCCCGCCTACAGTTGCCTGTCTTGCTGATGAAGAAGTATGAATGATACTGGTAAGTTAATGTTGGGGCTTGGGAGTAAGACCTCTCTTGCTGATTGTCCTTACATCTAGAAACGTATTGAACATGGCGACAGAAAAGAATTTTTATGAACTGCCACAATTTTTTTTCTCAAGCTCGAAAGGATTCTTGTGAAGGCCCCACCTTTTGTGAATTTTTACCCCAAACATACCTAACCCCACAATGTTGGACACCCATCATAGTTTGACACTCAGCATTGTAAATTTGCATAAATTAAAAGAAAAAAAAAAAAGGAGAGAGAGGGAGAGACAATTTTATGTAGTGGCTTTTATAAACCTAATTCGCATGTAGGTAGAGTTGCAAACCAAACTGTTTCGGATCCTAACCATGCTAGATCCAAACCTGGACTCGTTTATAAATATCGGTTTCTATTCCAGATCCAATTTTTACTAGGAACCTGTTTTGTTAGCTCTAAACCCGGTTCCGATAGATATATGCAGATCCGGATCCACCGAGAGAACTGGATCTAGTGCAAAAATTTGTTCTAACTTCTCTTCAATTTATTTTTATTTTTTTTAAATAAGTATATCATTCAACTTATAACAATGCATCAAGTTTATTACATCCAGTATTATACATAAAAAGATGTAAAAACAAATTTTATTTTAAAGTACAGTTTGCAATATCAAAGACTTATATGCTAGGTCCCGGGTCTACGAGTTGGAACCTATATCAAAATTCTAACTTGTAACAAAATTGATTCAAAACAAAATTACTTTTACTATCCACTCTAATAGATTATGTTGTTCCTAAATCGTGTTACTATTTGAGCAGATTAGAAAATTAGAAGGTAAATCTAAATTTGTTTTTACTTTTTAACCTTTTTAGGTATATTGCCGACACCTTCCACCATAGGGATTAATCTTGTATTGTTGTCTCCCTCTCAGTGACTTTAATGTCCCATACCAACCAAGCTTTCAGCTCGTCAAAGGTCCAAAAGAATGGATAAGAAATGACTTTCAATAAATGCCTCACCAAGTGGGACCTTTTAGGCTAACGAACTCTCACAGTCAAGAATGAAGTGGCAGCCACGATTTAGAGTGTTGTCATCACCCAACCAGCTAGTGTTATCTCTCGAATGTGCAAATAATCCTCCCTTTCTTATATGTGAAGGTGGTCTTCGTATGTTGGGGTCCACTCCCTCGTCAGTCGGGTCTCTCAAGGGCCCAGCCACCTTAGCCTATAAAAAAAATTAAAAAAAAATAAAAAAAACTCTCATTGTGTCCTTAAATGAAGTTGTTAAAGTTAAAAGTTATCAATGAATGACTCAACAGCTGATTTGATTTCAATCCGCTAAAGTCATGCTTCTAATTCCCAACGCCCAGAGCCCATCAGATGCAATCTCTTTTCAATTTAGTCATCTAAAGACACTCAAGCCTTATAGATGTGATAATTATATGATCTTAAGTTTTTCTTTCTTTTTATTCATTTATTTTATTTTTTGAACCAGTAATCAAACTTCATTAAAAAGAAGTAATAAAAACAAAACTGAAAAAGTAAAAGAGAGAAAAGGTATTGAGAAAATACAAGAGTGTTAAACCAACCTAGCCCAATTACATAATCACACCTACCCATAAAAATGACCTCTCAATCCCTTACTTGGCTAATGCCTCCGCGATTAAATTAAAAGTTCTATCTTTATTTGCAAATTAATTATTTAAAGTATTAGACCAAACTAGCTAACTGACAAACAAAAAACAGAAAGAAAAGAAACCTTATTATGTACATCAATTTATCCATTCCAATTCTCTTGGATGCTTTCCTGTCCAAACCAAACGGACACATAAGCACCATGCCAGTGGAAATGATTGTATCGGCTACGTGGCTGACACCTGCCCAATAGCTTGTGGCTAGGTATGGAGCCCACCTATTGATTGCATGACCATTGAGGATTGAAGGGCAAAAGTCCATGGCAGAATGACAGGTGCCCTTAAAGTGGAGCCCACGGTCTAAAAAAGCAAAAAACACGAAAGGTCCCTACCCTTTCATACAGAGTGGCAGTGTCCTGTCTACGAATCAAGAAGGGTACACTAGACCCTGTCTCGACAAAATCTGCATCCGAAGACAAATGTTGTTTCTACGCTACATTACGTGTCAAAACAGTAGCCACTATTTTGCTATTTTGAGGGATTGGGGAGTTTGGAGTTTGGACCATTCTGATCAAATCCACTTCCTCTTTCTACTGGGTTTGGAGTGTTTGTACTGTTTTACCAAAGAAAAAAAAACAGCAAAGGTTCTTGTAAACCTCATTGATGATTAGAGGAGCCCCAAAGGTGTTTTTCTTTTTTTTTTTTTTTTTTTTAGAAGAAACAAACACATCATTCTCAAATGTAGTGCACTGTATTTCTTGGGCAACTTCTATCTCTGATTAAGTGACCCTCCCCCCACACCACCTCCCATTAGCTGTCAAATCCAAACTTCTGTTACTCGCTGAGCATTCAAGACATTGCTGATTTTAAAAGGTAGTGCCATACAACATTGAATGAAATTGGTACTGCCATGAGACCAGGCTTCACATAATGAATGATAGAAAGCAGGAAAAAGATATGGCCCCATGATGCGGCAAACTTAACTTTTGATCTGATGGTTTTTTTTACTGTGGATCATCTACAACAAGAGGTTTTACCCTCAAACAAAGAAAACTGCAGCAAAAGGTGAACTGAAGCCCATAAGTTATTAATTTAGAGCACTACTTCCAAGTCAAGTGACCCACACAACATTAAGTTACTGTTAAGAGTACTCCGCTACATATACTCTCTTGTCTCAGGCAGTGGATGTACAAACTCCAGGACTATCTTATCCAAAACATAAGATGAGGGGACGACTTGACTCGAGTGGGTGAACCCATATCGAGGACATATCCCTTGTCGCTTAGTGGCCTTAGCTGAGGAACCTTGTGTGCCGTAGACAGTGTGCCGTGTGCGTGGGTGCGTCGGCTGGAGTCTCATCGTGATACTGTTTGTTTTTTCTGTAAGTCTTTCATAATCAGTTGAGATATTAAATTGCACGGATGAGCTTAGCTAGAGTACAATGTAAAAGTCTTCTAGCTTTTGCGGTTTAAGAAATGCCTTCCTATCAAAGTTGTCGAAGTTGAAGAAATAGAGATGAAGACGTACACGTGGCCACTGAATGACCATTCATTTGGTGGAAAATAATCTTCCAACCACCGTGTTATTAAACTAAATCCTAAAAAAGTTCTACATCTCCTCCTAATATCTTTTCACCTGTGCCTCATTTTAATATTCCACCATTTTACCATTAGTATCTAAGAGTCCAGTATAAATAAAAACAAATGGCCCTTTACTTTTAATAAAGCAATTTCTTCTCATGGCCTTCTTTTTCTGGCTTTTGCTCTGATATCATGCTTCCACATCCGGCCACCCAATCCCTAACCAATATAGGTACGTCCCAGCACTAATGCCTGGTTATCTTTGTAAAGAGGGAGATACCTCACCATTGAGCTATTTTGGATTGATAATTTTATTTCCTTATTTATTTGGTGATAGAAACTGATAAATCTCATGATATCTTGGTAAAAGTGGATGTTACAAAAACCGATTCACAGGATTATACAATGGTGTCATGGCTTTTCTACAGCATACTAGGGTTAGACTTTCTAGAATGATACATGAGGAATGATGGTCAGATCCGTATTCTTTTTACAAAATACCATATTTTGTGTTTTGTAAAAAAAAAAAAAAAATGGATTTGCTTGCTAGTTGTAGAAAGTTGGTTGGGTTTCTTACTCTCTACATTGGGATCTTGGGCAAAAAAATAAAAAATAAAATGTCGACCAGAGTCCAGCAACTCTAGTAACATTATTTGAATTTTAGTCATGAAATTGGTAAAGTCGGGTTTAAGGAGGATTAATATATCAAAACCACTTTAAATTATAAGGCTACAAGATTTTCTTTTATGGATTGGATTTGTGAGCTCAATGGATTATTGGTTCTTAATTGGACCTTTTTCTCTCTAAAGCTTGTAACACTTCAATTACTACAGTTTAAAGTGCATTTGGTGCTTGGTAGAAGGCATAGAGCAACCATACAGAAATCCAACTTGCATCATAGGATGAAAGTTTCATATTACAAAATTTGGCTGCATGTGCATGAGAGAAATATTGAGAGACAATTCATAACATACAAAATCTAGGATATGAAAGGTATTAAAATGTCAAAACAGGGAATTGAAACTAAGGGGCCTATTTCTAAATCCAATAAACTTTGTAGGGTATATACAAAAAAACTATGTTTTAATAAATAATGACTACCCATTTCTACTAAATGGGTAATGGCAAAGCTATTGTTTTTTTTGTAGAGAATTAGTATAAACCTTACTATGGTTGGTCAATACCGTGAAGATTACAAAACC
Organism: Persea americana; assembly: GCA_029852735.1. Taxonomy (NCBI): domain Eukaryota; kingdom Viridiplantae; phylum Streptophyta; class Magnoliopsida; order Laurales; family Lauraceae; genus Persea; species Persea americana. The sequence goes on along the minus strand of CM056811.1, from coordinate 15,445,245 downwards.
TTGGATATAGAAGGTATTAAAATGCCAAAGGAAAGACAGATACACACACTCAAGGGTGCTCATGGGCCAGGCCAGCCTGAGCCCAATCCGAGCCTAGCCCGCTTTGGACTAGACTTGAATTAAGCGATGGAAAGTCCATAGCCCAGCCCGGCCCGGCCCAGCCTAGCTTGTGTAAGAAATGCATGTAATGTAATTTAATTAGTACTCTAATGCCCACAAAAGTAATGAAAAACCCAGCTCAGCCCGGATAGATTGATTAAATTGGCGGGCTAGGGCCTAACTTTTATGGCTTAGGCCGGTGTTTCTAGCCAGGTCAGGCCTAGATATGGCTTAGCCCAGCCCAGCCCAGCCCAGCCAGACCCATGAACCCCACTATAAATACTGAGACCATGGGGCCTATTCCTAAATCCTTGAAACCTTCAAGTGGGAATACAAAAAAAAAAAACACCTCTTTCACAATCGGTTGGAATATTAGTAAATTGCAAGGATGAGCTCAGCTAACAAGCAGTCATTACTACTACTAGAGTACAGTACAGCGTGAAAATCTATTAGCTTTTGTTGTTAAAGAAATATCGTTCTATCAAAGTTGTCAAAATTAAAAAAATTTGTATATACCCCTCAAGGTTTTTATGATTTATAAATAAGCCTCTGTAGTTTTAGTACTTGTAAATATACCCCTACCTTTTTCATCTCAATACCTTTCATGTCCCCAAAATCAGTATTCCTAATAAGAATGGGTAACCATCATGAGATTTGTATTGAACTTTTATAAAAATGACACCATTGCTCTTGCATCCATTAAACAAAAACAAGTATATTATTATTTACAAAAATATCATTATTTTATCCCAAGTCCCAACAGTCTCTCTCAATAACTCTTTAATGCACATGAAGCCTAATCATGTACTTTAAAACTTTCATCAATCTAGCTAGCCGTGGGCCGTGCTTGGATTGGATCAATTATAGCTAATTATAAGCACAGGCATTGACTGTCATCATGATCGATTTTGTGTTTAATGAAATAGACCCTGTATTGAAAAAAATATATTTCCGTACAGTTACTCTCTCATACTAAATGTAATTATTAATGTTATAAGCTTTAGAGAAAAATAAGTTCAAGTTTTTTTTAATTCACGCATATAGGACTAAAGAGATGGGCAAAAGTGTCATTTCACTGTAAAACTTTTGCTACTTAGAAGGCTACTAATTTTGGGATAAGAAAGGAATTAAAATGAAAAGGCGGGGGCCAATTTATAAATACTAAAACCATAGGGGCCAATTTACAAATTCTAGAAACCTTAGAGGGGTATATGCAAAAAGAAAATAAATAATAAGATCTATGCATGGCCGTCAAATAATCTTTCATTTGGTGGAAAATGATTCTCCAACCATTACCCTAGTAAATCAAATTCTAGGAAAGTTAGGGTTTCATCTACATCTCCTCCTAATTAATATCCTTCACCTTGCTCCTCATTTTAATATTCCTCCATTTTACCATGAATTTCTAAGAATCCAATATAAATAAAAGCAAACATGCCCTTTACTTTTAGTAAAGCAATTTCTACTAATGGCCTCTTTTTTTTTTTTTTTTTTTTTGGCCTTTGCTCTTGTATATACTTACACATCTACCCACCTAGTTCATAACCAATATAGGTGCATCTCAACACTGATGTCTGGTTGCTTCTGTAGAGAGGGAGATACCTCACCATTGAGCTATCTTGGATTGATAATTTTATTTATATTTTTATTTATACAGTATCTTTTATATAATGGAGAATCAGAATTCACGTAACCAACCACAATATAATTGGGATAAGGCTGTGATAATGATGATGGTAACAATATCTTTTATATTATTTTAATTAAACTTCTATTTTTTATTTTAATGATGTTTTTCAATAATATCTCCATAGAAACACAAAACTCAAAATTATCCTGATATTACCTCCTGCTAATATTACCTGGATAACTATATTTGGAACATTGGCCCTCAAGCTCCCTAACCTACAAACAAGCCCTAGTCAAAGATCCAGGATGCTCACTTGGGAGGCCAAAGCCTCAACATTACCTGGCCCCAAATTAAAATTGCCCATTCATCACAGTGGGATCACACTCATCTCACAGAGGGGCATGATTGATAACTTTGTACAGTTGTGGCCTGTGGCCTGAGATGAGTGGTCCAGACTTGTTATTTGATCAAAAGAATCCGCATGCTTGGCCTACATAGGCATTTCATTTTATCCAATCCACTTTTCAATATCCATAGTCAACTTCAGGGCTCTGAGAAGAGTTGTACAGCCCGATTATAATGCCTTGAAATAAGATCATCAAGATTATCCTACACATAGGAAAAAGGCCCAATTGATTCGATGGGCCTACCTTAGATTCTGCTTACAAAACCCCAAGAGCAATCATAACCATAGAATATGAAAATGCCATTATTGCCAAGAAAACATACAGTCCGATTGGCGTCCAACAATGACTCAATGCTAAGACCATGATTCTGTGATTCTGGTTTCTTAGTTTCTTTTTGTAGTGTGAAACTTCCTGTGTAAACTAATGAAGATCATTTTTTCCTTTCTTGGATTCTAGTAGAACGAGGGTTGTTTGTTTGCATTAAAATAGAAAGGAATTGAATTGATAAGGATTCATACCATTAGTAGTTAAAGATAAGGATCAAAAGGGGATTTTCAAAAAATGAGCATCGAATAATCTTTCATTTTAGAGAAATAGAATAAAATAAATGAAAATCCCCATCATTTGACTCTATTTCCCTAAAATGAAAGGTTATTTATGTCGCCTTTTAAAAATTCATGTTTGAACTTTATTTTTAACGACTTATGTTATGGATTCTATGCATTCATAGTTAAATAAGATCAATCGATTATTAAAGAGGCGAGGGGTGCAGGATACAAGGGGAGGGGTGAAAGATATAAAAGGCGTCAATGTAGATGAGACCTTAACTTTCATAAGATATGAACTACTCTGGTGATGGCTTGTCATTCATTTCTTACTATCCCTTGATTCTATTGCCATAAAAGGAAAAAGCTATTCGATACTCATTTTTGGATATTTTACCTTTGATCTTCATTTTTAAATACTTAGCGGTTGTTTGTTTACAGTCACATCATATGTAAATGATTCCCATTGCGCTTGGTCGCACCCAGGTGTGAAAATAATATATAAATAAGGCCATTTACACATCAAGATTTTCACTTTCACACCTCCATGACAGCACTAGTACAGTCTCTACCCGAGATTCCATTCTTGTGGGCCCCTTCAACTACCTTTAATTTTTTCTCTCATTCCTATGGGCCCAATATTTGGACTACTAAACCTCATTATCCTAAAGCTGATTGTCTTAAATCTCATAGATTCTGAATAATGTATGAAAAAGCCCGGACATATAGCTTCAATTTTCGACACTTTTGTGGCCCCAAACTCATTATCCAAACCATTCAATATTCTTATTGATGGTAAATATCAACAGGCTTGGTTTCATAGCTTAATTCTTCATGAACTCAGGTGAAAATGGTGATTTTGACAGACACGGTAATGTATTTCATATGTGTAACATTTGCATGTGACATTTACATATGTAAAACCCATTTTTCCCATCACATGTCTAAGAACCAAATGACATTAGGACTTGAATTCCTGCATATACCCTGCAAACAAGCAGGCCATTGATATTCTTGAGCCATTCCAGACCTGAAGGCTATTCTGCATCGATAACAATAAATATGCAAGTATGCAATTCTCTACTCGGCAAGTTCCAGACCACTAAATACACAGGTGAATAAATACATAATCCCTTCTCTACCCCACTGACTCGACCCAGAGAGAGAATGTTGCATTTTACTTCAATAAGAACAAGCCCATGAGATCCGGCATACCCCCCTCCTCCCCACACTTGTGGATGAAACCAATCCAACAATAACTAAATCTACCCATTTGTTCCTTGCAACCGTTTTTCGACCACTTTTTGACTGTTCAGGACAATAAATAGTCTAAGCGACCATTTATGATTCCATTCCCTGAATACATGAGCAGGTAGGTAAAACAGCTCAACTTTCCACACTATAAAAGATGATAAATGAGTCTGGTTAAATGTTGTTGAGCCTGAACTTCATGGTGCCACAATTGTTGCTGTTGCTATCAGCTTCAAAACTGCTGCTATAATCGTCTTCTTCTGTCAAATTTTCATCTCCACAAACCCGTCCAAAAGTCATATTCTATTAATTTTTGTGTCCACACATTTTCCTCGAATGCACATCAATTCGCTTAGATATGTCAGTATCTACACAATATGCGGGGGCACACTATACACTGGCAGCAGTGACAACTCACAGATGATGCATTCGATGCTAGATCACTGAGTTTATTGCTCAGGATTGATCTGGTCGCACAGTCTCTAATTGACCCAGAGGAGCTGTGCGGAAGTGGGGCGGTTGGGTCAGTGTTCAATTTTTGCAGATGCAAGGTTGCGGGTTCATTCCCAGAAAGACTAGTTTAACCTGTTACATTTAATCAACATGTATAAACTCCACTGCAGAATCACACCTCGAGTCAGTAACAATGTCCACTAAATCCCAATGCAAGGAAAATTGTAATGCAAACTCAACGGATTGTAGTGAAGTAGGAAAATAATCTAGCTCTTCTGAATCGCTATATTGTCATGTTGTCAAATACATGTCTTCAGTACAAGAGAATTTTCACTAACTAGCATGCAAAAAATTAAAACAGTGTTAAACAGAGCAAATTAAATTAATTGCCGAGCTTCATCTTTCAGTGGAGTATGAAAGGATTCTAGAAGTTAAATCTATCAATTTATATGCATTTGGCAATTAAGAACACTGACAAGAACAAAAACCCACAACAAAAAGGGTTCGACTTTACAAATTTCCTTGCACCATTAAGCCAGTAGGTGATGGAAAGTGAAGCATGGTTGCAATTAACATTTTCATTTTTTTTTTTTCTTCTTGCTTTTCAATTTTTCAAATTTTAAGTTTTACAAAAAACTCTATGCTTACATTTACAAGTTCTCCAGGGAAAAAATATATAAATCATCTGGGTACACGAGTGACTATGTAACGTCCTTTCTCAAGGTCATACACTGTCTTGAATTGTGGTTTTCGAAAATTTGACATGATCAATGCAGCAAGGATCACTAAGCAGAGGATTGCAAACAGAGAGAGGTACGTGACAGTGTCATCTCCAATGATATGGGCCACGTTGTCCAGGCCTTTCTCGGGGTCTTCCGCCGCTTGTTTGATGAAAGCTCCTAATGTCCAGTCAAGAGGAGCACTTCCCATTTGATTTGCAAAGCCAACCCTAACAAGCAGCAAATTTTTCCTTTGATGAACAAGAAATACATCGTTGATATATAAAAAAAAGATGAATAATAATACCCTCAATACTCCTAAAATCTAATCATTTTCATGTGAAGTACCATGGTTAAAGAAAAAGATAAAAACAGCTTCCATGCAAGATGCCTGAATTCTCAAAATAGACATGCACGATGCCTCTATCACTACCAACGAGTTAGGTTAAGAAAACAATTTTGAGTATCATAGTGTAATAATAATGCAAAGCTGTAGGAGCATCAATGCTAGAAAAATCCAAAAAATTACTCAAAAACTAGAGATTTAAGAACTTACCAAATTCATTTATTTTTTTTTTCTTTCTTTTTGGATAAATTTACTGATTTCCTTTTTCAAGTTTATACCGGATTGTTAACAACTTGATCCTGAATCTAAATTAGGTGACCTACATTGAAGCCCTGAAAACAACTAGAGTAATTAGCAAATCTTTCATAGTAGAGGGTTGAGTCAATAATGAAGGGACAGTAGACATAGGTGAGTAGCATCAGGAATTGAAAGCTTAAGAAAGAAATTAGTTGCTCAGTTCATATATGGAACAGTGACTTCAAAATATTACATAAAATATTAACAGTACAGTACAGCAACATGTTATAAAACACAGAGTTCCATGCAGCATGTCCTATTGCCTAAAATTGAACTTGACAGCAAGGCAGAATTTGGTTGGCTGGCACAGATGTGTTTTTACTATTTCCACGCAAAATCATAAAATTGCAACTTACAAGTAGAAAAATACTTTTTAATGATTTTCAGTGTCTGTCTTAGTTCAGGGACACATTAAACTAGATGACTAGGGTGGAACCAAATGCACCAAAATATTTAAACCCACCTATTGGAAAATATATTTTGGCTTTTTATAGCCTTCAAGACATAAGACTCCAGTACCGATAAAAAAAACAAAGAGTCAAAGACTCCAGAATTATGTAGCCACTATGAAATGATATGGCCAAATCCTTATATTTTGAGGGTCAGGACAAACTACCTTTCACAGTGCTCTTCAAGCAGCACAAGAAAATAGATCATACCTCTTATCATCCATTGAAATGCCAAGACCATCATGTAAAAATGCCACAGTGAAGGCTGAAGAGAAACAGTATCTTAACAAATCCATCTCGTCAACGCCATGATATTCATCATTCAGGTTTGCCCAATCACCTTCACAGTAGTGCCGTCCAGCAGCTTCTATATCCAAAAGCGAGGCCTTAGGGAACACCCCAAAAAACTGTATATGGTGAACATATTTTTAAAAAAAATGTAAGTTGAAAAACAAGCATCTATCCACTTGAAAATACAAAAATAATCAAGAACGCGAAAACATAGAAGAAGTACTAGGTCCAACGCTTTAAAAACTGTATCATCTGTAAGGGATACAACTCCGACCAAGTCGAAGCCCTGCATTAGCAATTCGGCTGTCAACCTCATGGGCTATTGTATGGGATACAAGAAAAAAGGCAACTAATCCGTACTGTACTGTATCCGATACTACATTTTTATATGTAAACTCCATGCCCCCACTATGTTCAGTGTTCCTCTCACCATATCTGGGAACATCTCATGGGCCTCACCATGGATGCAAAATATCCCGAATGTCTCTCTGATCTGGTGATCCTAATCCTTCAATAGTTCACCTACAAAACTCCATTTTAGAGAAGACAAAAGAAATAGTCCAGAAAAGTAGCCCACCAAAAAAAGGATAGGGACTATGGTTTCAATTAGCTCAGCCGGAAGTTTGTCCAAGCCCAGCTTGCTTGGTGATTCAAACCCAATATTCCATCGCAGATCCATCCTGAAGATCTAACCCAGCCCATTGGCAAAAATACTAGATCCGCTGGTGTTACATATGCTGGGACAACCATATAGTTAAGCCATAAGGCTGACAAAGGCCCACGTGCAGGCCATTTAAGCTTGGCATGATCATCGTCGTTGTCGAAGTCTTATCCCATCTACTTGGTGGTTGTCATGTTCGTCTTTTCCCATCTACTTTGTGGTTGGTTTTTTAAGTTCTAGTTCATTCATCCCAGGATCAGGATCTTGAAGAGTAGCTCATAAGAATTTGACAGTAACATAGATGAAAATCAAAGTGACACCAAACGCCCTCCATGCAGGTTTGGGACCGACATGTGGTTGATGCTACACAATTTTACTAGATCCTAAAAGTTTACAATTTAAGAATTGGCACTCTTATGATTTTATGATCCTATACAACTTTAAAATTTTGGTTAGGACCCTACAGTTGCAATTCCTTACTAGCTTGACCGCTCGAGGCCAGACACTGTTCTTAAAGCACGGGCATATATATCCATCAAAAAGGAATAAAAATTAGTCATAGTGGAATTGGTACGGTCAAAATTTTAAAAATATAATTAGAAATAGAAAGCAATAAAATAATTTAGAATTTTATGAAAAATAAGAAATTAATACAGATTTAAGGTGAAAGTTGCTGAAATTAAAGAAAAAGTATTCTTTACGCATTTAAAAATAGATGCCAAAAATCACAAAAGGAAATTTTTTTACAACTCCCAATAATGACAAATTGCGAAAATATAGAAGTAAAGAAAAAAAAATACCTATAATAGTATTAATAATAGATGTCAATCGTTCTTGACATATGCATAAGACTTAAAGATAATGCACATTTGTGTAATGTCTGCTAAAGATCATCTGAGAATTTTATTTTCAATTATTATCGGACGCATCATTCAATTGATTTCTTGTAGAACATGTAAAATACAGAAAAAGGAGCAAAAATAATAAAGATTGATATATAGATATAATCAAAGATTAAAAATATATAGATATAATCAAAGATTAAAAAAGTAAAAATGGAATGGATGAATCCAAATCCAACTCCACCAAGTTAAAAAAACACTTGAAGAATAATATGTCTTCTTCAGTTTTTCTATTAATATTCTCAATCATTAGAATCCTTATATATTGTAGACATGCATACATATATAGAAACAACGCTAAATACATATTAATAGGGTATCATATAAGAAAATATGCGAATGATATAGTGGATATTTCCTTGTAGTACCTATGACATGAATTGGATTTTTCATCAACCATATGGCTGAGGCAAATGCCCAATCTAAAATTTTATGTGGTGCGGTGGCTAGAGTCATAGTTTTTAAAATCAATATCGTGTCACAAATATGAAATCGAATTGTGAATCATATCGCAAATCGTAGGATCTTATATTTTTCTAATAAAACAAAAAATAATTAGAAAAAAAGAAAAAGAAAAATAAAAAAGTAGCTATTCAAAACCATCCAACTTCCCATTTATAGCAATATAAATAAAATGACAAACAAGTCCATCATACAATCATTAAAAGAACATCATGACATAAATTAATATATAATAAATGATGTGTAAATAGTTAAATACATTTAAGGTATCAATATATATTTATTTTTATTATCTTTAAATCAAAATATAGAAGTAAAAAATAAAATCCAAACCATTTATCTTACACAGAAAGATATCTCTTGAAATGAAGAAAAAAAATAAAAAAAGATTAAAAAAAAAGCAGATATAGACAAGCACCATACGTACAGTCAAACACTTTAATTAAATGCATGTTCTTTATTCATCAACAAAACCCCCACAAAGCCCAAAAATTTCTTAAGAGGTTTTGTTAACTACTAAATAACATTCAAAAAGTAAAAACGCTAAAAGAAAGAAAAAAGGTAAAAGATTGCTAATTTTAATTTATTAATTGCATCTATTATAGCTCAGCCAAATCACTTGAATCGTAAGATTTGATAAAACGAATATCGAATTGTAAGATTCATACATGAATCCTAAGATTCATCTATAAATGAGATTCGTTGATAGATACGAATCGTTTTCATTAAGATTCGGGATATGAATCGTAGGGTTCTGCTAACTATGGCTAGAGTGACGTTTCAAAAGCTTTAAGAAGTGTTAGTTTGAGAGCAGGGTTGGAAACTCTCCGAGTTGACTCTTGACTCTCCCGAGTCATCTCATTTTAATAAAGGACCGAGTCAAATACAGGGAAGACTCAGCCGAGTCATCTCATTTCAATAAGTTGCGTGCTTTTTGAACCATTTGATAGGTAGATCTAATTGTAAATGAATTAAAGTTTATTTATAAGTAATTATGTATGAGTTTTAGAGTTAGCAATTTAAAAAGATGGCTAGAATATAATTTGAAATTTATATTTCATTTTTTACATTCGATATTTGGATTGAAAATTTATGTAAGATGCAATTTGTTCTATTTTATTTTTCTTATTGCAGTACTTTTCTTAAATATATAAATTTATTAACTTAAATTGATTATCATGAATGCATGTAAATAAATGTTTATTTATATTTTATAAGTTATAGATTCATTTTTAAAAAGTTAAAAATTATTTTAAGAAAAAAAACATGACTCTCCGGAGTCTCCTCGTTGACTCTATCCATCAATTTTTTCGCATAGGACGAGTCAATTCCGAGTCACGAGTTTTCCAACCTTGGTTGAGAGTTCAAATCTTTACAAATTATATATTTTAGCCTTTATTAGTGCAGGTTTAGGTTTACCCTGATCAATACCAAATTCGATCCATTCTAAGGGCCCCAATATCAGTCAAGTTTCTGTAGGCTCCATGTAGAGTCAAAATTAATTGGGGCAGTCAAAATTAAAATTGATCTGATGAAATCAGCAGCTTTAATATTTATATATTGATTTGCCATGAAGTATCCGTCCAGCCAGACCCAGATCACAAGGTACTATGTCCATATCCAGAGAAGAGAGAAAAAAAAAATTACTATACAGAATTGTTAAATGAGAACAGAGAAATTTTTACAGTTATCAAAAAAAAAATGAGAACAAAGAGAACGTGTAAACAAACCTCTGAAGTATAGAAGAAGTTATCCACAACAATGGGTTTGCCTTGCAGAACAGGCATGAAAGAGGACACAATTGTACAAGGTGGACGCAAGCATTTATCTGCATAAGAATTTAATGGGATGCACAAGAAACTGAAAAGATTAATATGAGAGAGAGAGAGAGAGAGAGGATTACATTCTAATTTTATTGTCTTTCCTCCCACTAGTGAAATAAGGTTGAAGGTTTCATTAGGCAAATCTTTCAAAATGCAGATGGGGCAGCTCCATGTGAAACAAACAATAGTGTCCTCATACCACGTGGTTCTCAGCAGTCAGCATCACAATGCATAAATGATAATACTCAAGCAGACACAATGAGCAGATTGCATATGACCATTACAAACACTTTGGAATGAATATGATCATTCTAAATGTCTTTAGGCATTGGTTTATTCAAGTGAAATGCAGCCAACCTGCTGACCGGCCCAGCCTATTTTTGGCTTATGGCAAGTATGATGGGGCCCACCGGAAGGATGACATGATTTCAAAATATCATGCTGCAACATGTTCTTGGACATCATCTGCTAGATCTACACATTCTGGCATTTGCAAACCTCAACTATCACACTTTTGTCTCCTATAGACAGGCTACACTAACTCTTCTTCTTTTCATTACCTCAACTAACTCAATGCTCTTGACTGTCAAGGTTCCTATATTCCAAGTAGCAAGTTGAGTTTTCCTCTTCTTCCAAGTACAATTGATAAAATATACCAATTGTATAGTAAAAACCCTTGAAAATTCCTTTAACAAGACTTCTGAAAACCTGTTTACATATCAGTACTCACCTTGAAATGAAGTCTAACTAGTTTCTCTCAATTGGACAACATTCTATCTCCAATAACCTCCAGCTCCATCAGATATCCTCACACTAAGAAGAAAGTAGAATAAGATAAGAAGAAAGACAATAAGAAGAAGACATTGAATGGAGCTGGAGAGAGTGATTTTCTGCTACAGAGAAGGATGAGTGGGAGAGAAAGGAAGGGAAAACTGGAAAAATTGAGAGAGAGAGAGAGAGAGAGAGAGAGAATTCAAGAATTCTCTTGAACCTCATTAACGGTGAAGTCTCGAAAAAGCCCGATTTTAAAAAGTATCAAAATCAACTGGAAAGGGGTCCAAATGACATCAAACTGACTTGGACCAAGAACAAAAGTTTCTCAAAATTTGACCTGTTTCCTAATGAACAAAAAATAACCAAATTCTTCCATCATTACACACCCTCACAAAAACACAAAATTACAAATAAGTCCTTAATAGTGAAGATGTATCATTTCTGCACACCGAAACAGTGGGTTCATGTTCAACATAACATCCCCAAGCCAACGAAACAAAGAAAACAAAATTCTAATATCTACATATAACCCCTGGCCTTCTCTCAAATTACAAAAAGGTCCTTGCTATGATCAAAACCCACTAAAACTAACCTGCTAATAACCTAACACACAAAACAAAGCTACTATCTATTAATCACAATTATTTAAATAATAATCGCAGAAGAAAATCAGAAATCTCACAATTTCCTATACTGACATTCCTAGTTTATTAAAATTTTAAGAAAATTTTCTAGATGTAGATCTTTAGTTTAGAAAATTCTAAGACGTTCTAGAGCTAGAAAAAGATAGTTGATTGGATTGTGACCAATAAGAGAGAAAAAGGAAATCCTACTTAGAAAGAACAGATGAACATGTAATCATTAAGGAAATCCTGTCTAGGATCCCTAACAGGCAGGCTTGTTAACCTATTCTCTATAAATGTCCTCTTTTTTTTAGAGTGGTTACATGAAATGAACCCACAACCTCAAGGTTGCTATAGTCAGAATTTCCACTATTCCATGGGCTCTTGTTTAAAAATAGTGAACACTTTCCACGGGCTCTGTTCCTTTTATTCTCTCATTTATGCATTCAATGAAAATTCTCGCCCTTTCTTCCTTCAAATGTGGTGTCTCATTTTCTTGTGATAAATTTTTACTTGTTACTGATAAAAAAAAATGGCATCTCATTGAGCATGCTTCCTTTAGTGCCTGTTTGGAAAAATTACTTCATTAGTGAAGTGGAGCAAATGGTCAATTCAATATACACGAAAAGAAAGGGGATCAAATAAAAAAGTACTAAATTTCAAAAGGCCCTCTTATTTTTACCAAAAAAAGTAAAAAAATTTAAATCTCTCATGCCACTAAATGACAAAAACCCTCTCCTTTTTACCAAAAAAGTCAAAACTCTACTCTCTCATGTTGCCATGCTATCAAATGACAAAAAGCAATAACATGGCCTTTTGTCATATAGAATTTTTTTTATTTGACCCCACTCTTCTTTTTTTTTTTAATTCACTTTAGGACACTATACAAGTAAATTACCCAAACTGGCCCTTAAGTGCGATGACTCCATGGTATTAATGTGGGACTGAGACCACCACGGCTTTAGTGGGGAATTGGGGATCACTATATATGTAAGGAAATTTTTATTTTTTTTTGAATGGTCACTATATATGTAGAGATATGATTGTAATCTCTGTAAATGGATAAGGATAAAACCCCAAGGAGAGGAAATCACCCAAATTAAGGCAAACAACAGCAACCTGGATACTTGCTGTAATTTTTTAGTAATAAACAGCACTATAGGAAGAGATTTTTTATTTTATTTTTTTTTTGGCGGGAGGGGGGTCCAACCACATTGATTGACACTCAATTTCAGTTCAAATGATCTTTTCCTTCATTAATTTTTTATTTTCATGGTATCAAAGCTCTCCTCTGAATCTAATTAAGTCCAGTGGCCTTCTTCTTTGAATATTTAAATATCTTCCAGTATTTTTCTTCCTGTAAGATTGTTGTGGTTCCTGCCAACAATGATCGACTGTCTGTGCGTACTTTGTTTTTAATATCACCAATATCGCTGTCTTCTCCAATACGAAACTGATAAGCTATTGGCATGATATCAATTCACTCCTGTATCACAAGTTCTTATTTTACTTTTTCAGCTCGAAAATAAAGTCATGTGATACAGCAGACAACATTGATACGTATCTGCTTTTAGAAACCAATACAGAAAATCAGCATAATACCAGTTACACTTTTATCACCGGGATGCAAATGCGAGCACATACTGGTCGATTATGTTATTGTGGCACATGTGCCAGGACCAAAACAAAATTTCCTTGGATCAGGATCTAGGACCAAAAAAAGAACTTGCAAGAACTACAAGAAAACGAAGGGAGACCAGAACCTTTACCTGAAGTGGGATTCACCTAAGAAAAAATCTGCTGAGCCCCAAACATCTCTCTCATCTTGTCAACTACCTTTAGATTATCTAAAGACTGACTATGATCCTCTACCACACCATTTTTCAAGCGACAATAAATTTCTTCCTCTACTGCAACATTAGGATATGAAGGGCCCAGCTTGGTTTAATGAAAAACTGGATGTAGAGTTAAGAGATGGGATATCAAACAATAGGAGTGGGGAGAACCAAAACTGGATGCATACTGAATCACTTCTTTCTGACTCGAAGAGGAGTATCTTCAAGAAAGTGAACATCTGTCTGTGACTGTCAACTAGATCATAACATTTGCACCTTTTTGAGAGGATGAATACCCTAGAAAGACGCATCTGATTGACCGATTTATCAACTCATCACAATGAGGATCAAAATTTTGGACCCAACACATCCAAAAATACAGAGTGCCATATCACAAAGAAAAAATTGTGTGGAAAATAATTTAAAAGGTGATTTACCATTTAAAAATTACTTTGCATAAAAGGGAAATGCTCATGTAAGAGACACTCTCACCAAGTTGGTGAGAGATGGATGGGGGCCCTCACATAAATATCCACCCTCACCAACTTAAATGCAAAGACCCCAAATATTTATGTGAGGGCCCCCACCCATCTCTCACTAACTTGGTGAGATTGTCTCTCACATGAGCATTTCCCTGCATAAAATTAGTTAAATAACAGGAGGTAAAATGAACACAGTACCAATAAGAAACAGGTACATATTTTTAAAAAGACATCTAGTTACCCCAAGGAGGTGCCCATTTTTCCATACGCAACCCCATTTTGTTGAGTATGGGGACATGTAGTCTGAGACCAAATTCAATTTTCTAGCATATATAGCAAAAACTCAAACGGATAGATATTCACTAGTCACAACCAATATCCATCCAAAATTTCATTATTAGTATGGAATTGATTTTAAATCTATTTAGGAAAAATATGAAAAACATTGGACGTTCATCTCAGCTACAAAATTAATACAACCATATCAAAAGAGCAGCATCATCAATAAACGTACAAAATATTGATATACATTGATAATATTAGCCACAGAGCGTTGGAGTGTAAAATGTCACTAAGAATATCAAAGGAAAGAAAATAGTGGAAGTCGGACTGAACATAGGGACATAATTGACAAACCCACGACAGAACTTGAAGAATATCAACTGAGATTGTATTAATTTGAGTGTCCTCCTTCGTTTGGAGATCCTCCTCAATATATAACCATTACACACCTTAATCAAGGCTCTAATCTAGGCAAGTAAATCAATTACCATTCTAAGTTATGGAAACAAAGACTAAAATAGAATATACACACTATGTACAATTGTATCAATTGACCCAAGTAATCCACGTGATGTATTATGAATTGGGCTGGATCCCTTCATGGGTCGTGGGCCAACTTAACAATAATATATTAAGACGTTGGCAATACAAATAATGGTTGAACAAAGCAACGTATTTCACCAGAAAAAAAAATTGAAGGAATGTATACACCACTGAATACATCATCATCATCAAAGCCTTGTCCCAACTATGTTGGGGTCAGCTATATGAATTTTGTTTCTCCATTCCAATCTATCCTGATCTAAATCCTCAGATAAGTTGCACTTCTTCAAATCTATTTTTACTACCTCCAACTACGTCCTCTTTGGCCTACCCCTTCCCCTTGGTGAGCCATCAACCTGCATAGCTAAACTTTTCTTTACCGGCACCGACCTGAACTGCATTGGACATGCCCAAACCATCTCAAACAAGTTTCACTAATTTTATCCCCAATTGATGCTACCCTTAAATGCTCTCAAAAGTGCTCATTTCTAATTTTATCCTTCCTGATTTTACCATATATACACCTCACATTCTCATCTCTACTACATCCATTTTGTACATATGTTGCTTCTTAATTGGCCAACATTCTACTCCATAGGTCACGGCTGGTCTAATCATTGTCCTGTGAAATTTGTCCTTCAATCTTGTTAGCATTCATTGGTCACAAAGCACTCAAGAAGCAAGTCTCCAGTTCAACCATCCCGCTTTTATCCTAGGTTCGACATCTTCGTCAATCTCCCCATCCTTACTAATTATCGAGCCAAGATAACAGAATGAATCACTTTGGGGTATCTCCTGTACTTCAATTCTTACAGTAGTTTTTGCTCTTTGTATATGCTCACTGAAGTTGTAATGTATATATTTTGTCTTTGTAGGGGTTATTTGAAAGCCTTTGGAAGGGTAGTGAATAAGAAGGAATATAGAGAACATTAAAAAGATAGTGAAGGGTAATAGTGAAGAAGGAATTTTACCTTGTCCTTTCTGTAATAATGACAAAGCAACAGATCTGCATGCAGAAAAATTTCCCATTGAGTTGGTTGTTTGA
The DNA here is from genome assembly GCA_029852735.1 of Persea americana. Lineage (NCBI taxonomy): Eukaryota > Viridiplantae > Streptophyta > Magnoliopsida > Laurales > Lauraceae > Persea > Persea americana. The sequence continues at coordinate 15,429,326 of CM056811.1, read as the reverse complement.
AGTTGCTTTTCACTTCTATTCAATGTAATATTTGGACTTGTACTTTGATTGTAACCTTTAGGAATGCAAGGATCCATAACAGTTTCCTGAGAAGAACTCGATGCTGCAATAGAGGAAAGAGGATATAAAATAACTTTTAAAAAAAAGAAAAAAAAAAACTCATGCATAAACTATATCAAGTATAATAAGCAATTCGATTGTTCTAAATAAACCAATGGAAGAGAGTGGATTTGAATCCATCAATTTGAGCAGTGTCAGCAAAGAAGACTACCTTTCATCATTTTTTTCAAAACAAATATAGAAAAGGGGAAAGAGCATAACAAAGTAAACCCCTTTTATAAGAGCTTCCAACATGGTTGGAAAGTGATCACTGCTTCAATCATAATGTTCACAAATGTAGACAAACTTTGGAGAATAAGAGTTGATCAAGATGATCAAATTGTGGTCCATTCTAGGCTTCTAGCCCTTCTTTGTTAAATGGTTGAGAAGTACAAGGGTTTGGTTGACGATTTGCAGCCTCAGTTACATAGATAAGTATAAATTATGATAGTCTAAGACACAGGGGGAAGTATGGTCCCTCAGCCTCTTTTCTAGTCCCAAGGGTCCTTTGAATGTGTCTTCACACATCTTCACATCCCATCTCAACCTTCCAATGTGAAAAATGCAGCAGCAAGAGATTGGCAGGCAATTATGAGAAGCGTAGAGATGTGTTTCTGAAGGAATGAAGAAGAGAGTAGTAGTGCAAAGAGGAAGATGCTTACCCACAAAGTAACAGTTGATCCAAATATGCTTGGTGCTTTTATGAAAGACATCATTGCAAATAATAAAAAGAGCACTCTCAAGATCACAATTTTTTGGTTGAGTAACAAGAACCGATAAATCTATAAGAATTCATCGAAACTAAACAATCTCAGCAACAATCTATATTAGGCTTTCTGTAGAAGAAAGGAGACGGGAGATCGCTTCTTACTCCTCCAAGAAATAAGAGAAGATTCCAAGAATATGAGCATGTAGTAGAGCAATGATCATTAACATCCCCTGTCCAATCAAAGTCAGAAAAGGACGAAAACACGAGCTGGAGGTGAATAATAATGTGCGATCCATTGTGGACTCAAGGTAACAAAAGATAAAAAGAACAACAGCCCAATGAACAGAAGTTCAGGCAATAAGCCAAGAACTAATTGGATGACCACATATGAGCAACAAATGTGATCTTGGGTAGTGTGATAGTAAGATAAACAAGACTCCCAACAACTTGGCAATATCAAGTGGGATCATCTAGTAAAACATGATGAGGACATCAAAGCATCATTGGTTCCCTATTAACATATCTTTATGGTCGGATGATATTTGTTTGGGCCCAATTCAAGGATTCAAAGAGGATCCACCATTGTATCATAGTTTTAGAGGAGATCCGCCGTTGGGTCGTGAGTCTATCATTGATCAACAGCCAAATCACGTCAGCTCGCATCCCCATTATTAATTGAAGACCCCACACCAGGGTGATTAGAGTCAAAAGACCGCATATGCATAACATCAGTAGGGCCCCACCCTGAAAAGATGCAAATGGGTTGCGAGCGGGAGGAAGTTGGACGTCCAACCCATTATAGGGGGACGCACACTTCAGGACCACTTTAGGAGTTTCCTTTAATTTATTTTTATGTTTTGGATTATTTTGCAATTTAAGAATATTCATTTTATTTGTTTTTTTTTTAATCTTAGCCATTGATTGTATTAATGATTGAGATTAGATCTAGGGTTAGTATTTCATTATATAAGCCTTGTAATGCCTCCTTTTGGCTTAGACCTGATTAATGAATACAAAGAATGCTTTTGAGATTTCTCCTATGCATGGGAATCTAGTGTGAACCCACTTGGTGCGAATCCAAGGTATTTTCTAATTATCTTCATTTCTTTCTTCAGAATATTGGTGTTTTCTTGTCTTTCAATCCCCAAACCCTAGTTTCCACTTGACCATGCATCTTTCCATCCAATCCACAATTGTTTGAAGTGACAAAATCCAACTCCATCAACCCAACCATCCCAACACCAAATCACATTGGCCTTACCACCCCAAACCTCAAATCCCATTAAACAAACACCCCCAGTTCCCTCTTACATCAGTCGAACAACACCAAACCCAAAACCATACTGGATGAGCACCCATAGCCCTCACCATCGGTCGAAACCACCCTAGCCTTAATTCCCCTTCAGTCGCACCCCATATTTACCCAAACCCTTCAGCCAAGCCATCAATCTTCAAATCCCATCATCTGAAACCCCACATCCACATTCCTCCATTGGCTGACACCTTCCAACCCTCCCTCCACTTAACCAAACCCCTTTTAAGGGTTATTTGAGGTACTTGAACCTTCTCCATTATTTTAGACTTATTGTTTACCTTCCCTATTGCCTACTAATTTAATTCCGGTTAAATTATAGCCACATAAATTGATTGGCTTGTCCAAATTTGAGCCCAGCCTATTCTTGAAACCACTGAGGGAAATCAAGAATAATCTGATTGAGTATAAAGTGATCCCCAGGATAGTGGAAATTGTGTCTTCCATTGGAAACCACAATCAAAATTCAATAGGAACTTGCATTGTAGGATTGTATACAGGTCTTATAATTATTGTGTAATTGATAACTTGGAATTCAGCATATCTTAGGGTGAATTTAGTGTTAGTTTGTAATTTGATTCATGATTGTTAAATTTTAATTAATCTTAAGAGTCCTCATCTTAGGCTAGTTTTCACAGTCTTGCATCAGAACGCCATCTGTGGTTCTCATTTTAATATTTTCCTTAAAAGAATTAAAGAAGTGACCACTAGTTTACAATTCAAGAGTCCAGCCCATCAAATGACATTGAAGACATATTTCTGCTAAGAGAAGAGTACCAGAAGTAGAACAGGTGACCTCAATGCCAAGAAAATAGCGAAGATGCCATAAGTCTTTCATTTGAAATTGGTGACGGAGATAAGTCTATAAGTCTTGAGGGCCTAAACACCAGCATAATCATCGCCAATAATGACCGTATCATCAGCATAAAGAAGGAGAAGAATAATAGTCCCACGAGAAGAGTGTTAGGTGAAGAGAGCAGAGCCATGAGAACTTTGTTGGACGCGATGAGCACAAATGCATATAGATTTCTTCATAGATATAGCCATTGAGGGATGCATTTTTTTACATCCATTTGGTACAAGGGCCAACAACAAACAGCAGCAACAGAGATAAAATCCGGACAGAGGCCTCATAATCATGTGTCAAAAATGGTTTTTTTCTTTTCCTTAGTGATAAGCAATAGCTTTTTCAACAATCTCCACATCCACACCTTGTGGAGGAATTGCTTATCTCGGTTCATATTGTCTCGACATTTGTGATTATATCCTTTCCTCATAAGCACAACCTAGATATGGTTGCAAACTGTACCAGAGACAATGAACATGGTAATAGTAACCTCAGTCAAAATTCACCTCATAACCAAAGTTTTCCTGCGCTCATTAAGTTCATTCATCAGAATGTGAAAAGTTTAAACAATTGAGTACGTGGACAGTCTCACACATAATAAAGGATATTCCTTGCTGGCAGAATGGGGCTACCGCCCCATGTCATTTTGAAAATGCCAAGAGATTTTAATGGGCTAGACCTTTCCCACATATATCTAATAACAGTCGCCCCATATCTAAACTTTGTGATCTCCCCACATAACAAAATCTTGGTGAAAACACTTATATTCTCTTTTGACATCTTCTCATCGAGAGTACCGGACCTTCTCGCACCATTCTCTCTTGACATCTTCTATCTATTGAGAGTCGAAGATCCTCTTTGCACCAATTGCGCTTGTCGTCTCCCTCTCGTGGTTAGCCTCTCTCTCACCAAATAACCCTAAATAAAACAATCTTCCTCCTTCCTCAGATGTAGTATAATTCTAATCACTCTATACCTAAATCTGAACCATTAATCTCCAAATCCTAATTTCAAATCCTAAATCCCCAAATCCTTTCCCAACCCTAAGCCTAGAATCACCAAATCCGAGCATTTCTACAAGTCCAAAAAGATGACCAAATCACCATGGGACACACTTTAATCTTCCATTCATACATAAATCAGGCCTTAGGGTTCATATGTTTGGATAACATGAGTTACATTTAAGCAGTAATTTTTCATCTTTGCCATGAGCCCATAACCAACTATAGGGAATTATTTTTACGGTTAAAGTAAGTGCGGGCAACCAAATTCCTTAAATCCAAATAGAACCCCTTTAGGAACTCAAAATGGGTAATTGGGTGCGCTCACCCAAACACCTAGGACTAAAGGCAATGTTATCTTAGGCTGTTTTGTGTCTATTTTAATGTGATGCATTTTCTTTTTCGGTATTGTTAATGTGAAAAAAGTCCTAGCAAAGTCGAGTAAATATGTAGCCCCACCCAAACAAAAATCCTAGGTCCGCCATTGCTTGCTGGGAAACAGTTAGAATTATCGGCAATTTTGAGAGAAGGTTTCATAGATTAGGATTAGTTTAAATCTTAGTCATTTTTAGGCTGGAGTTGCAATGGGATTGGGATTAGGTTTCCTAGCTTAAATTAACATATTTAGTTGTACTTTATAAATAGCCACTGGCTATTCTCAATAATAAAAATCGAAGAATTGTGTCAAGATGTCACTAAACCCGGTGAACCATGCCCAAGGGGTTTGTCTAAAGCCATATAGGGCCCAACGAAGACGACAGAAATATCCTGAAGAATGGTGTAAACCTGAAGGAGGTTTCATATAGATTTCTTCAGAAATGGAACCCATTCAAGAAGGCATTCTTGAATCTTGACATGCATTTGATAGGGAGGCCAGCGCATAATAGTCAAGGCAACAAGGACTGTGCGAATAGCAGTCATTTTCATGGTAGTCAATGTCATACTCCTAGGTATAGTATGACCTTTCACAACAAACCAAACATTATATCTATCAATAGAGCCATCAGCCCTCGTATTAATTTTGGAAATCCACTTGCAGCCAATGGTTGACTTTCCCAGTGGTAGACAGACGAGATCCCATATATGAGTTTTGTGGAGTGTTGCCAAGTTTCTCAACCCTTACGGGTCATTTGGCAATTTCACATGGGATTGGCAAATGGTCCATATGTGTAAATGATTCACATGTGAAACATTTTCATATGCAACTAAATCACATGTGAAACACATTCAATTATGTCATTTTCACACCTCTCCACGTGAATTTGAGCGGATCCAACAGTTCACCATTTTTCACAAATATCTTAAAAAATGATGAATAAAGGCATGAGACTTGACCCCCTAGCCAAAATGGCATTCTAAAGAGTTTGGATGGTTTGGATTGTGAAAATGGGCCCCAAAGAATTCAGAATTATAGATATTCGATTCTGGGTCCCTTTTGCAAATATCTGAAAATCAGTTATGAATTTAGACTTGAAATTTTGTCCCGTGGCCATTTTGGTCCTTTTAAAGAGAATAAACAGTTCATATCATAAATTTGGGGCCCACATGAATAAAAAAAATGAAAAAAATGGACTGGGTTCAATCCATGCTTCAACACTGTGCAAAATTAGAAAGGATATCCAACGGTTCGGTATTTTTCACAAATTTCTCAAGATCCATGTAGAAGTTTGGTCCTATAACCATTTTAGACCTTCTGAAAAGGATTAAAAATTCAGACCATGAAAATGGGTCCCACAAAAGTAGAAAACGGTACACCTAGCAATCTGGACTTTTTTGCAATATCTCGAAATTTAGGATAAATCAACGACTGAAAATTGGTTGCATAACCGTTTTTGACCTTTAGAAGAGTTTTTACAATTCAGATTGGAATTTTGGGGCCCACATAAGTGTACAATTAAAAAAAATGACCACTCAAAATCACGCTCGAATCACTGTAGCACGCACTTTGTAACAATAACATGCATAGCGGTTTACCATCTATTGAGGTGTGAAAAATATGGGCTAAAAACCAGCCCATTTTCACACCTATTTTACACGCCTCATGCATAATTCAACCCAAACAAACATAAATGTGCATAACCGTTACGCATATAAACCATTTACATATGTAAATAGCTGCAAACAAATGTCCCCTTACCTGTTGTCATTGTGGAATAGACCGATAGACGCATCATCTTTCTAGGACTGAGGTTCTATATATGAGTAGACTAAAGCTAAAAAGGCCAAACAAGCTAAGGAAAATTGGTAAGCAGTAAATCCATAGTGAACGACAAATTTTGCGGATAAGAAGGGGGTACCCACAAGAATTGTCAAGCTGAGACATTGGGCGGATCTGTATCAGCAGGTGCGCATACCATAGTACTGGCGCCTTCAACCTGCAAAGGTTTGTTGGGAGATGCTTAAGAAGGTAAGGGTTTTATAGGATGCACTTCTGAGTGGAAAAGATCCGGGAATGGGTCAATCAGATTAGAGAAGGCTGTTCAAGAGAACTACAAAAGGCAAGGAGAGAAAAACAGGATATGCTCTAAGAAGGCAACATGCCTTGAAATGTGCAGGCGGCCTACCTTAGCATTGTAACATCAATACTTTTTGTGCTCAATACCATAACCAAGGAAGACATATATAAATGCCCTTGGCGATAACTTCGTTTGTTCTTATGGTGGAAACTAAACAAGACACGGGGGCAAAGATACGGAGATTGGCGTAAACAGGATTTGTGCTAAAACAATTTCTCAAAGGGAATGGAGCCAAAGAGCACAGACAACAGGGTCCAATTAATTGGCCATGTAGCAGTGACTACGGACTCACCCCAAAAACAAATGGGGACGGGAAGACTGCAATAAAGCACGGGCAGTATCCAGGATATGCCGGTGTTTGCATTCAGCGATACCATTCTGTTGGTGAGTCTATGGGCAAGAGAGATGTTGTGAGGTGCCTTGGGGGAATTTGAATTGGTGAAAATGAGAAGATATATATTTTCCCCCTAAATCAGACCTGACAATCTTGATCCTAACTGAAAATTGTGTAGTAATCAGGTGGCAAAAAGAAACATAAATATTATATAAGTCAGATTTGTTCTTCATCAAGTAAAGCCATGTGTAATGGGTGCAAGTATAAATAAAAAAGTCATAGTAGGATGACCTGCCGTATATGATGCCTATCTATTTGATCAAAGGAATCCTCGGTATCCGAACTCTCTTTCTCTGTCTCAAAATGGAAGGAACCACCTCCATCTTCTTATCTTTCTCCCATTGCCAAGGACTCGAACTAAGCTGGCAAGGAGCCCCAGGGGAAGCAGAATCCGCAGAACCGAACCTCTCAATGACATCCCCAGAGGAGGATCTGACCCCAGATCCAAAGTAATCTCATTCGACGTCCTTGTTCCCTATCAATTGGGAGCTAAGAAGCTGCATTCCCACCACCAATACGAAATTGCCTAGATGACACGACAAGGTTATGACAGGGACGCAGATTTTACACATAAAAGGTTCAGGATTGGATACGATGTGACACAATACGTTGACCATTTTGAAGTATCCGTGCATCATAGCCTTTTGGTGGGCTGTGAGGTGAAACCCCACATGTCAAAGTGAATTAAATAAAACAGGGTTGTAGCTACAGTGATTAATAGTGAACAGTAATGTAATGTGTTTTGATACCTTACAGCCAATGCAATGTGAGAAATTATTACTGTCTACATTACCCAATACACCAGTACTAATTAAATGCCCTAATCTAGAACGCCAAAGATAAATTTAGATGAAGAGGGATGGAAAGCAAGTGCAGCCAACTGAGCAGACCTAGGTAGATACAACCGTCCCACACAGTACAACCCTTCTGCTCTACTGTCGGTCCTAATATGCTTCTGGGAGTGTAGATCCTGGGCAAGACAGTGCATGTTAATCAATGTAACCCCATAACAGACCAGATGACATGGCAGGGATAATGGTGCCAATTGTAGCGGCTTCTAAAAGAGTGCCATCAGCTGTCTGAATGGTGATGTGCCTAACAAGCGTATCGCTCGACAAAGATGAATCAGGAGTCAAATCCTCAGTCTAATTATCATTACTTCGCAATGCAAAAATAAGACAATCAATGATGCAACCGATTCTTTACATGAACCAAGTGAATAATGGAACCCGCCATTAACTATAAAAGGTTCTGGCAATGGCATCAATTCGGCATTTATACACAAATATATCCCACAAAAGATGTCTTTTTTTTCTTAGTAAGTTCTACAGGCATATTTAAATAATGTTGAAGTCTTACATGATGTCAGAACCCTAGATTTGTGCCGCTTTAGCAATAATTCCCAAGCTGCATCCTGCACAAAGCACATTAGTCAGAAGTACTACATTTCAAAGCTTCACTTACTGATCATGAGTGACAAAAACCTAAACATGCATACCATAGACAGTATAAGCTACCTGAATATATATATATATAAAGTGGAATATTCCTACGTGCAAACCAACTGCTGGGTCCCACTCCGGGCCCTACAGATCACGGGACATGGTTGGGATGGAAAGGTCCACTCATGATGGACCCAAATATCAAAAGTTGGGTCAATCTCATGCCTCTAACCCCTTTATCTGTGGCCAAGAAAAACTTACCCGCAATCCAACGGTCCGGTCCATTCGGTGGTGCGAACTCCAAAGTCTAGTGACTATCAAGGGGGGTCCCATGTGTGAACGTTTCAGATGGATCATCAGGTGGGCCCGCTAGAAGTTCTCACCAAAATCTCTCTCTCTCTCTCTCTCTCTCTCTCTCTCTCTCTCTCTCTCTCTCTGTGTGTGTAGGGGTCAGCTCTCCTAAGCTCAAGCTTAGGATAAGGTAAGCTCAAGTGTGTAGTGAGGCCCACCTGAGTACCCACATGGGGATGGGATGGGGATGAGGATAGGGGGGATTTCAATGACTCACTAGGATCCTCCTCTCTGCAAAAAATTAGCCACAACCGTGATTTCTATCACCTCCATACGGGCTCAAAAGTTTAATGGTCAACAATCCATTCGGATCGATACATAGCGGATCCAACGGTCTAGTAAATTCGGATCAGACCAAAAGTTGGTGGACATGTGCAATTTAGGGGGGTCATGTGTTTGGTCCATTTGGTCCAAAGGTGGGTCCCACAAGCATGAGCTTACGAAATTTTATCCTAAGCTCAAGCTTAGGAGAGCCTTGCTCATATATATATATATATATATATGGGAAATTCTCAAAAACGCCCTTTTTTGCGTCCCTCTTTTTTTTTTGTCATAGGGCCCATATTGTGTCAATCAAGTCTTTTCACACACACACACAACCCCCCAATGAATAGTCACAAGTCCAAGTCTGACATTCATCCAACTTTTCCTCACCGTTGGATTGAAATCATAATAAAACGATGCTCTAAACCATTAAATTTTAGGGTCATGGATCAAAAGGTTAGGATGAACTTATGGGCTGAAGGTGTTGCATGTAGGTACGCCTCATATGGATCTCTCCATCCAATAAACTTCCTTGATCATCATGCATCCTAATGGGCCAAACTAGGAGGGGCGTTATATATATATATATATATATATATGGGCTCTTATGAGGAATAACCTTTCCGTTTTGGAGCAAGAAATTACCATGCATGCAGGCCACACTTGAAAGCATGCAAACCATGGTTGGGTTTGGAACTAGTATGTAATGGAAACCATATGATGATCAGAAGCACTGGGTGAGGGCCTCAAAAGTGTCCCAATGCTAGCCATTAGGTAAGTATGATGAGGGCCAAATTTGCATGATCAATCCAAGGGTTACAAAACTAAGAAGAGCATCAAATTTGTGGGATTAATAATTCACAAAAAGGGGAGGGAGGGGGTGAGGGGTTTGGACGGTTTTGGGGGGGATGCGGTTGGGGTGCCACGAAAATTCGTGTGTATAACATCTCTCTCTGTGTGCATCAGTAACATGCCCATGCATTTCTAAGTGTAAAGAGATGGCTAGAAACTTCCCATGGAAATGCCTAATCAACCCAACAGTAGTCTAGAAGTGAAATTTATTTTAATCATGGGTATTTCGATGTGATCAAATGTATTGGTATTACAACACCAAATAATCATGATTAATGATATGATCATATGAATCATCAACCAAGGAGCCAAGGTTGTTAATCACAAAAAAGGTGAAGCATTAGATAACTGCACAAGAGCTCGTGGCACAAAGGAAGGTGCTCAATATCACAACCTTAAAGTTGCAAGTCATGTTACCAATCACAAGAAGAAAAGAAGGTAACAATAACATAATCGACCTGTATTTGCTCGCATTTGCATCCCGGTGATAAAAGTGTAACTGGCATCATGCTGATTTTTTGTATTGGTTTCTAAAAGCAGATACATACTAGTGTTGTCTACTGTATCACATGACTTTTTTTTCTAGCTGAAAAAGTAAAATAAGAACTCCTATCGACGTTTTGGCCAATATGGTGATACAGGAGTGAATTGATATCGTGCCAATAGCTTATCAGTTTCGTATTGGACAAGACAGAGATATTAGTGATATTAAAAACAAAGAAAGTACGCACAGACAGTCGATCATTGTTGACAAGAACCAACACAATCTTACAGGGAATAAAAACACCAGAAGATATTTAAATATTCAAAGAAGAAAGCCACTGGACTTTCTTAGATTCTGAGGAGAGCTTTGATACCATGAAAATCAAAAAATATTGAAGGAAAAGATCATTTGAACTGAAATTGAGTGTCGATCAATGTGGTTGAACACCCCCCCACCCCAAAAAAATAATAATAATAATAATAATAATGAAGGAAAAGATGATTTGAACTGAAACTCTCTTCCTATAGTGCTGTGTATTACTTACTAATTACAGCAAGTATCCAGGTTGCTGTTGTATCCCTTAATTTGGGTGATTTCCTCCCCTTGGGGTTTTATCCTTATCCATTTACAGAGATTACAATCATTTATTTACATATATAGTGACCATTCAAAAAAAAAAAAAAAAAAACCTTACATATATAGTGATCCCCAATGCCCCACTAAAGCTGTGGTGGTCTCAGTCCCACATTAATACCATGGAGTCATCGCACTTAAGGGCCAGTTTGGGTAATTTACTTGTATAGTGTCCTAAAGTGAAGGGTCACTTCAAAAGATAAAAAAGAAGAGGGGGGTCAAATCAGAAGTTCTAAATGACAAAAGGCCATGTTATTACTTTTTGTCATTTGATGGCATGAGACAGTAGCTTTTTGACTTCTTTGGTAAAAAGAAGAGGGTTTTTTGTCATTTAGTGGCATGAGAGATTAGCTTTTTTTATATTGAATTGACTCTTCGCTTCACTTCACTAATGAAGTAATTTTACCAAACATGCACTAAATGAAGCATGCTCAAAGAGACGCCATTTTTTTTTATTAGTAACAAGTAATAATTTATCACAGGAAAATGAGACACCACATTTGAAGGAAGAAAGGGCGAAAATTTTCATTGAATGCATAAATGAGAGAATAAAATGAACAGAGCCAGTGGAAAATGTTCACTATTTTTAAACAAGAGCCCATGGAATAATGGAAACTCAGACTATAGCAACCTTGAGGTTGTGGGTTCATTTCACATAACCACTCTAAAAAAAAGAGGACATTTATAGAGAATGGGTTCACAAGCCTGCCTGTTAGGGATCCTAGACAGGATTGGCTAGTTTGGCACTTTACTAACATAGTAAAAGTGAAGTGAAGCCTCCATTTTTCAAACAAGATGTCAAATCAAAAGCAGTTTAATTCAAAACTCCCTCCATCTTTTTCAAAAAAAGCCAAAAAGCAACCACTTTTATTCACTAAATTACAAAAAAAAAAAAAAAAAAACCTCCACTTTCCCATACAAAAAGTCAAAAATATTCCATAACAAACAATTAAAAAAAAAATACCATCATAACCCACTTATATTTTATTCTTTCTTCAAAATCAACTTTACTTCACTTGACTCTATTCTAGCCCTAATGATTAAATGTTCATCCCTTCTTTCTAAATAGGATTTCCTTTTTCTCTCTTATTGGTCACAATCCAATCAACTATCTTGTTCTAGCTCCAGAATGTCTTAGAATTTTCTAAACTAAAGATCTATATCCAGAAAATCTTCTTGAAAATTTAATAAACTAAGAACGTAGGTATAGGAAATTGTGGGATTTCTGATTTTCTTTTGCGATTATTATTTAAATAATTGCGATTAATAGATAATTACTTAGTTTTATGTGTTAGATTATTAGCAGGTTAGTTTTAGTGGGTTTTGACCATAGCAAGGACCTTTTTGTAATTTGAGAGAAGGCCAGGAGGTAATATGTAAATATTAGATTTTCGTTTTCTTTGTTTCATTGGCTCGGGGATGTTATGTTGAACATGAACCCACTGTTTCAGTGTGCAGAAATGATACATCTTCACTATTAAGGACTTATTAGTAATTTTGATATTTTGTGAGGGTGTGTGACGATGGAAGAATTTGGTTATTTTTTGTTCATTAGGAAACAGGTCAAGTTCTGAGACACTTTTGTTCTCGGTCCAACTCGGTTTGATGTCATTTGGACCCCTTTCCAGTTGATTTTGATACTTTTAAAATCGGGTTTTTTCGAGACTTCTATGAACCTCACTGTTAATAAGGTTCGAGAGAATTCCAGAATTCTCTCTTTCTATCAATTTTTCCAATTTTCTCTTCCTTTCTCTCCCACTCATCCTTCTCTATAGCAAAAAATCACCCTCTCCCATTCAATGTCTTCTTATTCTCTTTCTTCTTATCTTATTCTACTTTCTTCTTAGTGTTAGGATATCTGATGGAGCTGGAGGTTAAACTAGTTAGACTTCATTTCAAGGTGAGTACTGATATGTAAACAGGTTTTCAAAAGTCTTGTAAAAGAAATTTTCAAGGATTTTTACTATACAATTGGTATATTTTACCAATTGTACTTAGAAGAAGAGGAAGATTCAACTTGCTACTTGGAATATAGGAACCTTGACAGTCAAGAGCAATGAGTTAGTTGAGGTAATGAAAAGAAGAACAGTTAGTGCGGCTTGTCTATAGGAGACAAAGTGGAAGGGGGATAAAGCTAAGGAGCTCACTGATGGTTATAAACTTTTTTATGCAGGAAAGAATAACGCAAGAAATGGAGTAGGTGTAGTTGCAGATAAGGATTTGAAAGAGAAAATCGTAGGGGTAAAAAGATTGGGTGATAGAATTATAGCAATTAAACTAGTGTTAGAAAGATATATTCATATCATTAGTGCATATGCTCACCAAGCAAGATTAGATGAAAGTGTCGAGCAAATTTTGGGAGGAAATGGATGGTTTACTACGAGAAATTCCAACTAGTGAAAAGATTTTCCTAGGAGGAGACTTAAATGTGCATGTAGGAATGGATAACAGAGGATATGAGAGAGTGCATGGAGGACAAGGATTTGGAGAAAAGAATGGGTAAGGAGACAATATCTTGGACTTTGCACTAGCATTTGACCTTGTAATAGCAAACACTTGCTTTAAAAAGAGAGGAGCATTTAATTACTTATAAAAGTGAAATTAGCAGAAGCCGGATAAACTTTATTCTAGTTAGAAAACATGACCGATTGGATTGTAAAGATTATAAAGTTATTCCACGAGAGAGTTTGACCATGCAACATAGGCTAGTAGTTTAGATATTTGCATTAGAAGTAGAAAGAGGGGTGGTAAATAAAATGTGCCCTAAAACAAGGTGGAGGGATTTGAAAGGAGAAAGAATGACAATATTTAATGATAAAGTGATTGATGAGGGAGAATGGAATTTTGAAGGAGAAACTACAGCGATGTGGAATCAAATGACTAACTGTATTAGGAAGGTTGCTAAAAAGGTACTTAAAGAGTCGAAAAGGATGAGACACAATAATAAAGGAACTTGGTGGTGGAGTGCAGAGGTTCAGTGAGCTGTTCGGGAGAATAGACGTTACAAAGTTTGGCAGAGTACTAGGAATATGGAAAACTATCAGATGTACAAGAAGGCAAAGAAAGTAGTAAGTGATGCAAAGTGCAAAGCATATGATGACCTATATAATAGGTTGGGAACAAGAGAAGGAGAGAAGCATGTTTTTAAGCTTACAAAGATAAGATAAAGGAAAAGTAGGGACTTAGATCATGTCAAATGTATTAAGACCAATAACCAAAAGGTTCTACTGAATGACAACAATATCAGAAAAAGGTGGAGGGAATATTTTTGCATACTTTTAAATAAAAATTATATAGGAGATGTAAGAACAAAAGAGGATATTTCATTAGCAAAGCATATTGTTTTTCATAGAATTAGGATGGTGGAAGTGAGGAAAGCATTAAAACAAATGAAGACAACAAAAGGCTACGGGTCCAGATGACATCCCGATTGAGGCTTGGAAATGCTTAGGAGAAGTTGGGGAGATTTGGTTAACTAGACTCTTTAATAAGATTTAATGACAAAGAAAATGCCGGATGAATGCAGAAGGAGTGTTATAGTACCTATATATAAGAACAAGGGAGAGATACAAAACTGCACAAACTATCGTGGGATTAAACTTATCATACTATGAAGCTATGGGAGAGAGTAATGCAGCAAAGACTTAGACAGATTACCAAGATATCTTATTATGCTAGACGATTGAAGTTATCTTCTCACTTAGGCAATTAATGGAAAAATATTGAGTGAAGAGGAAAAATCTGGATATGGACTTCATCGATCTAGAAAAAGATCTAGAAAAAGCTTACGATAGAGTACCTAAAGATTTAATTTGATGGGTTTAAAGGAATGTCCCAAGAGGTTATATTAAAATTATTAAAGACATGTGCGAAAGAGCAATAACGAGTGTGAGATTTACTTGTGGAGAGACAGGGGAGTTCCCATACCATAGTTTTGCATCAGGGGTCAGCTCTAAGTCTTTATCTCTTCGCACTGATTATGGATGAGTTAATTTCTCATATTCAAGAAGAGGTACCTTAGTGCATGTTATTTGCAGATGATATTGTGTCGATAGATGAATCAAGAAATTGTGTAAATGCAAACTCGAGAGATGGCGGGAGGCTTTAGAATCCAAAGACTTTAAAATAAGTCGTACAAAGACGGAATATATGGACTATAACTTCAATGAGCATATACAAATAGCTGAAATTACTAAGAGAATTGAAGACCATGAGATACCACAAAGTAATTCTTTCTGCTACTTTGTCTCTATAATTAATAAGGATGGAGAGATTGTTAACAAAGTCGAACATAGGATAAAAGCGGGATGATTGAAGTGGAGACTTGCTTCTTGAGTGCTTTGTGACCGACGAATGCCAACAAGATTAAAGGGAAAATATTACAGGACAACAATTAGACCACCTATGACCTATGGAGCAGAATGTAGGCCAATCAAGAAGCAGCATGTGCACAAAATGGATGTAGCAGAGATGAGAATGTTGAGGTGGATGTGTGGTAAAACTAGCAAAGAAAAAAATAGAAATGGGCGCTTTCGAGAGCATTTAGGGGTAGCAACAATAGGGGAAGTGTATGATTTGAGCATTTAGAGAAATCCGTTTAAGATGGTTTGGGCATGTTCAACGTAGGCCAACAACAGCGCCAGTAGGGAAAAGTTTGGCTATGGAAGTTGATGGCCTACCAAGGAGAAGGGGTAGGCCAAATAAGACGTGGATGGAGGTAGTAAAAATAGATATGATGGAGGTAGTAAAAATAGATATGAAGAAGTGTAACTTATCTGAGGATTTGACTCGAGATAGATCGGAATGGAGAAACAGAATTCGTGTAGCCGACCCCAACATAGTTGGGACAAGGCTTTGGTATATTTTACGTTTCAAGTATACAATTGGTTATTCTTAGTTCATAGATTTTAATTTTATGTTTAAGTGAAGTTTTAAAACCTGTCTTCAAGTTATTTGAATGAAGCTTGATTGTAAGAAAGGAAAAGAAGGAAATAATGGAGTTTCATAAGGAAAACATAGTGAAACTCAATTTCGAGTTTCAGTTATGTAGCTTCACAGTCAACCATGAAGGGTCTTATAGTCGATCGTGGACACTTCACGGCTAACCGTAAGGTAACCGTGAAGCTAGCCGAAGAACAGCCTGTCAGTAAGAATTTCCAAGCCTGAGACTTGGTTGAAACAACTTTGTGTTCACGGCTAGCCGTGGGCTAACCATGAAGCTCACTGTGAGACTGTGTTTTTACTATTTAATTTTTAAATTGGGATTTTTTTGTTTGGAAAGGTATTTTAAAATATTCCAATGATCTGGGAACTTTAGTAGGACATTTACAGAATGTTTATGACACACTTTGACTTCCTAATTCCCTTCAGTTTTGTATGATTATTATTTAACAGTAATGTGTAATTTTAAGTTTTGTATGATTATTATTAAACAATAATGTGTAATTTTAGTGATCTCATCATTGAAATTATTCTGTGATGTCAATGTAACTAATCTTGAAGATACACATTATGTTTAATAGTAATTTCTGGATATCTCAGATTATTTAGAGACTTTTGGATTTCTAGAATATTCATGTTCAGTATAGTATTTCTAGACTTCATATAACCTGTAATATTTATGTTCAGCATTATTAACAGAAGATAAACCTGTTTTATGAAATGTTATCGGTTACATATGAATATCCTGAATTGGCACCAATTAGCTTCGGTCCCAATGTAATTGGATGCAGTGAAAGTTGGACTGTATCTGTTTCTGTTACACTGGCTGCAGCTTAGTCCTGATATCAGTTGGAGTATTTATACTCTTGGTACCCCTATTTTATGTTCTGATCAGTGGTCACGCTCTGATACTTAATGGTACCGCTTGTTATTCTATTTACTATGATCAAGCTCTCTGTTGAGAGAATATAGCTAATGTGGTTATGCCCTCCTGGCTCCTGTAAATAAGTTCTTGTAACATGCATTATCATAATTTTGCTTATTTAAAATTATCGGTTGCAACATGTTAATCCTATTTATTATATTAGTTTACTTGCTCAGTTTTTCTGATGTAACATTTGACGTTATAGGAAATTCCACCTTTGTCAGTACCCAGGAGATTGAGGCGGTCGAAGAGACTGTCCAAGGAGTAGGTGAGTGGTCTACGGATGAGATCAAATAATGATATGAGAATGAAAGCTCATCACAGTAGAAGTGTTCCGTGGTGGAAGTTTCTGGGAAAGTAGTGAAGGAGTGATGAGTTCATGAAAAAATTATGCAAATAGAACTTCTCTATGTAAATTTTAAAGACTCCTGAGTTGAAAATATTATGAAACTTCCTATGCTCTGTTAGATCATGTTATGTATATATAAAAGTTATATTACTGTTTCATATGCTTCCGCAGGAAAATTTTTGAAAATTTCATATTAAAGCTCACTCATGATATCCTGTGGGTATAGTGTGTGGTTAAACATCTATTAAGCCGAAATGACTTCAATCCCTACACTAGTAGTGTCATGAAATTGGGACCATTAAGGATACCCAATTTTGTCCCATGACAGAAATTTTCTTTAAAATACGGTATGCAAAGAGAGTAGATACAGTTGTACCCAATGGGTAGGCTAACATGGGCTAGGTCCAATATGCTAACCATATATGGACTGGCCCAATATGGGTTAGGCCTCATTTATAGCCATTTAGGCTCATGATGCTTGCGTCATTTTCAAAAACAAAAAGTAGCGCTTGTGTCCATGGACTTAGGTTTTGATTTGATGTGGCACGTAATTGAACCCTACCATTCCTTTTTTTCCTTTCCTAGGCCAATGTGCTCTCATTTTACCCATGATGTAGCCATTTCTTTGCTTGTGCTCAAGATCATCGGCTATTTCCCTGCTGGGCCTACTCCCTTCCCTCAGTTGCTTATTGTGTAAAAATGGGTAGTCTATTTGGCCATTCTCGCAACATTGGACTTCAATTTTTATCTCTTGTATTTTATAGGATCTTTTTGGTCCTTTGATCTTTAACAAGCATAAATTTGAATGAGATTTCGGACAGAACAACCCAAGAGATAGTGTAAAAGTGGCCAGTCTATTTGGCCACTCTCGCAACATTGGACTTTAATTTTTATCTCTTGTAATTGATAGGATCTTTTTGGTCCTTTGATCTTTAACAAGCATAAATTTAATGAGATTTTGGACAGAACAACCAGAGAGAGAGAGAGAGAGAGAGAGAGAGAGAGAGAGAGACTAAGGTTAACATTTGAAAGCATAAATATGAATGACATTTGACAGAGGGCCAACCTGACCAAATTGCAGCATACTTCGGCTATAAAGGTGGTATGTAACTCCAGCAAATTTAATCATCTTTGAAAAATCTGTAGGAAGTTCTCTTGGAGCAAATGTAACCTGCATTTAGATAAGAGAACTCAGCTGCACATTTCAATCTCCTCTAGTAAGAGTTAAAGAAGCATTCCCACAAAGCACAAACTGTAAATGGCACAAACCCACTACCAAGTTTCATATGACCTAGTTCGACATCAAAAGAAGAACACACTGGCTCCTAACATGGTTTCTTTTTTATGAGGATGGCATAAGAAAGGTCTTGGAAGACAATTAATATAAAATCAAAATAATAATAATAATAATAATAGTTTACACTAATTTCAATGGATTGGTAGATCCAATCATCTAGTCGGATGCAAGCCAAAATTCAAAATCACACTAAAAACTTTCAAAGGTCAAAATCATCCTACACCAAGAGATTTAATGAGAAGGAAAAGCACAACCAACTAGTTGTAGGGTCTTTTACCAAAAAAACAAATAGTTGTGGGGTTGTAAATACACATCATATTCAATCAAAAAGGTATATTGGTAAAATAAAGTAGATTAAAACCCATTTCAACCTCTAGTTCTTGGCTAGGACCAAAGAAGCAGTTTCAAGGAAATAAGACAGGAATGGGACAAGAAAAGACAGGGAAAAGTACTTTACTTCTAGTACTTACCTAGAATGAAGTACATTCAAGTGAAATATGGGTGGCCAAACAGAACAATACTACCATAGATTATAATAATTGGGGATGTCAATGGACCTAGATTTTGCAAAATACGAACAAGACTAAAGATGTTTTGTAGATTATTCGGTGGGTCTCTGATCCCACACAACCCTCTTTATATAATAATATTCAAAAAGTACACTAACCCATATCAAAAAGAGAGGTAACAACAACTAACTATAATTTAATTTAAGGATACACATAACAAAGAGATTATCCCTAACTAACTAAACAAACAAAAGTTCATTTCACTCCCATAAGGCAAGGGAATGGACTAGGTGTTCATTTAATTTGTGATATGCAGAACACACTCTCAAGAAGATAGTGTGTTCTCATCTTTTTTGTTCAGAGAGGAGTCACTAGATACGGTGCCTTTGAATTCCAGGTGATGCCTTTTGGCTTACCAATGCATCAATTACTTACTTATCCTAGGATACACACAAAGTGTTTCATGGGTGATAAGTCCATAAAATTGCACATCATTGTCATCATTTCATGTAGATTTTGGACATATTTAGGGGTAAATCATTTGAATTTCATAAAATTATGCATCACGGTTTTCAAAGTGGGTTTCATGAGAAAATTGGTTTAAATTGTGAAAAATTGCATGTTTTCTAAAATTACTCTTTTTGGATTATCCTACTATCCTCTTGTATAACTTCAAATCTACATGTAAACATATGTAATTTCTTTGCACCATTGGATTGTACACGAAAAACTGAGCAAGATGGTGTATTTGCATACATTCATACGTGTCAAAATGGGTCCCATGCATGGCATGATAGTTTTCTACATAAAAATTATTCATTTTAATTATTTGTTTTCTTTTTGTAGGAAATTCAAGAAACGAGGCCCACAACCAAAAGGAGGAAAATAATAAAGAAAAGAGAGAAGAAAGAAAAGACCAACATGTGGGACCCACGTTGGGCATGATTGCCAAGGTGGAGGGCGAAGTCCAAATGGGGCCCACCACTCTTTATTGCAACGAATTTCCTATTCTTAAGGAAATTTGAAAATTAAAATTTCAAAAAGGAGTTCAAGTTTGGAAAGAAATTGAAGACTTGGAGATCAAGGAAAGAATTCAAATTTCAAAAAGTCGCAAAAATTCAAAAAAATTAAAATTTGGATTTCAAAAAAAGAGAGAACTTTCCTAATTTGCAAGGATTCTAATCATGGAAGGTTTGATCAAGAGAAGATCAACGGACGAGATCGCATGGAGGTTTTTGGAAAGATGGAAGATGAGTCAAGAAAGGAAAGTGCTTGAGCAACAAAGAACCCAAGTTGGAAAGGAATCTCTACAATTTCCTAGTTTCTCTCCTTTCCTCCTATTTTCTTATTTTCTCTCCCTCTCTTTCCTTTTCCTTCCTTTTCTTTCTCACCAAGCAAGAAAGTTTCCTTTCCCACTTAAACTTGGAATGCAAGAAATTGACAAACCCTAAAGAAAAAAACATGTGGGGCATGCACACTCCCCCGTGCAGTTGCACACCCTCTCTCCATTGCACAAATCTCAAGGGTGGGACGTCCCACCCTTGGCTTTCCATCTTGGCCAGCCAACATCTCTCTCTCTCTCTCTCTCTCTCTCTCTCTCTCTCCAAGATGGTCGGTCAACCACCCCCCTTGGTCCACCCATCCATACCACCATCTTCCTTCATTGTTTCTTCTAGTTTCGCGAAGATTAGTTACGCTGAAAATCAAGAGAAGATGAAGATCAAGACAATGGCAGGCCAGTACTTTTTTCCAGGGGAAACAGGTGAAGCTTTCTATAATTTTATCAGTTTTATGCATAGATAGGATCAAAAATTGATGTTTTAGCAATTTAACGTAGAGGAATGTTTTAGAAATTTAATGTAGAGGAATGTTTTAGCAATTTCGCTTTCAGATATATAGCATGCTAAGAATTACTGTGAGTGTGTGCAAAAGAACAGAAGATCCATTAATGTTATAATAATCATTCCTGAAATTATTTGTTTAAAATATATCAGTTTTGTTCTTTTTTCTGAAACAGACTGACAACCTATTTTGTAAAAGAGATCCAAAGCTATTCATACTTCCAATCATTAAAAGGAAAGTGGATCCCAGATCCTTGGGAACTTTCTAATTATTGTTATTTCAATTTCTTTTTAATTCTGATTTTTTATTTTAAATTGGTTGTTTTGATCATTTTTCTTGTGGTTACAGCATTCTAATAATTAGTTAGATCTAGGGCTTTTAGATTAGGACTTTTTAATTGACTTCAGGCATTATTCACTCGTATAGATTTTGTTTAGGTCAGTTTTAGAGTTTAAGTAGGTTAGATCAAGCATGGTTCTACTTTCCATCCCTGAGGATCGACCTCAGACTCACCGAGAATTACTACTTGAAGACAACCCTGCACTTGGGGTGCACATCAAACACAACCACAACCACAACCACACCCAACCAACCCCCCCCCCCCCCCCCCCCCCAACCCCAAACTCTTGTTCAAGCTCACGATTGCCTGCTGACAACATCGAGAGATTGTGAACCAGATGATGGAAGACATGAGACAAATGAGATTTGGTAAAGTTGTTCTGCTCGGATAACTAACAGCTAATGGAATGGAAATTATATAAATGGTTACATTTCCTAACATTACCATAAATAATTAAATGTTTCAAACATGCACAAGAAATATGCCCTAACCTGTGATGCCATGATGTGATGTAGAAGAAGAAAATAGGTGCTGCCAGTCGGAAAGAATCAAGAAGTGCAATTGTTCCAGACAGTACAAGCATCCTGCTTTATGCCCTCCCTACTGCTAGGTACACGAATCTTGAACAACACAGTGGGTAGTAGTGAAAGTAACATGATATCCAGCAGTAACCAATTGGCTAATGACAAGCAAATTCGTGGATAAGTGAGGAACATGTAAAATAAAATAAAGGGGCAGTAAGCCAGATGACGGGACGGGAGTGATGTTACCAATTTTTGTTGCAATTAATGGTGATCCATCAGCTGTTCAGATAGTTATGGGTTCGACAGGTTTATGACAGGTAATGACACACACTCACACACCAAAATGCAAATCCATGGCAAGGAGCTTGAACCTCTTGTATAGGCAACAATTATGGTGGATGCTGCAACAACAGATGGCTGATCACTTGCTTAGGATGTGAGAAGCATTTGCTGAATCCTTTCATCAACAAGCTGTTCAATTTGTGTTGTTAGATGTGCAGGAGGCTGTGTAGTAGTTGTACCGGCAGAAAGAGCAACAGAGATAAAGGAAAAGGATGCCCCTTCGATTTGCAGGATTTAATGTCAGAGGACCACAATTTTTTATTCACCGAGCTTGATAAGATCTTCGATTACCTTGAATTTTAGGGTGAACGAAGCAATCTCGTCTCCTGTGTCCAGGTTTCTTGTAATAAATGCATATATCAGAAGTTCAGCGACATTTATGTGTTGCAACTTAATTGGAGGTGTCCAACAGCGACCATGAGTTTTAGTATGTACAAGTCATCGTTCAACACTCGTTGCCAAGCCCAAGAAGGACAAAATCTAGTCCAAGGCACCATCCCAAATGACACCACAAATCCTCGCTAACCCTAGATTAGAAATGGCACTGCAATCAAAGTTTATTTTAAAGAGACCCTCTGGAAGGGGAAGCTATCTAACCTGGCAACGATGATGAAAGAAGGCAACCTCGACCCAACTCCTCATAATCAAGGAGACGAGAATGTCTCAAAACTAGGGAAGGACTGATATCCAGGAAGCACGGGGAAATTTCACCTTATCCTCCAACTCACCTGCAAAAGTGAGCTTACCTTTGAAACACCAAGCATTGCATTCCTTCCGGATCCCCAGATTATGGCAAATAAAAGAAGACCTACATTAATATATACCTTGTCGAGCTACAGCCACTTTCCAAGCTTCAAAGAGACGGAGAAAAGAATCAGGAAGCACCCAAAGGCAATTAAACTAGACCAACACAGAGTTCCACAAGAAATGGACAACCTTGAGGTTGAGCAAAAAACGATCCACAAATTTAGCTTCTCCAAGACACATATAGTGTTCATTAACCATAATATGCCTACGACGACAGAGGTTATCCAAAGTAAGGATTCTCCCTACTAAAATAGCAACCCAACCAAAGGGAAAGCACTCTCAGAGGAGCCTTAGACTGCTGCAATGAATACACAGGACAAGAAGCAAGAGAACTCTCTGCAAGCATTCTAAAAAACAAAGACACAAAGAATGTACCTTCCAACAAGGTTGGCCATACCCTGTCTCTACTATCTTTCAGAACATTAACCCCACCAATAACAAGCAGCATGTCAAGCAACCGAGCTCCTCTTCCTCTGATAAGTTTCTTTTACAAAATAGGGCCCTAAACCACTCGTTACCCAATCCATCCATTAACTGTTGATGCTAGCCTGCTGAACTCAAGCACAGCAGAACAATTGAGGAAATTGACAAGCTCAAGGACTGTCTCCTACCCAAATGTCCAACCATAACCATATCTCTCACGTGTCCAACCAAAACCAATCAGAACTTTTGTAAGGAACTTTGGGTCTGTTCTTTAGCAAGAAGTTCTAAGAGAGCAGAATCAACAAAAGGCAATAGTGGTCTATGAAGCAGCATCCTCTTGACGTGTTCAAAATCTTGTCTAAGTCCCATAATGAAGAACAAGACTACTTTCTTACTTATAGGTATTAAATGTGGTGTCATCGGCAATGCAGATAAATTGAAGATCCATGAGAGCAACGGACCCATAATTCTGTCATCCGTATGGAGACATCATGCATGTTGTCATTCCCTTGTTCAGCACTTTCAATTTCACACTCTAACTGATATCAGTTAGCAGAACTAGATTTGACAATACAGGCATGTTAAGCTCACTCCAGGCCCAATACAGATAATATCTCATAAATGACTGGTCAACCTCATAGCTGCATATTAGATATGTTTAGCATAGACTTTGGATGTCTCCTACATTCTGAAAAGATATGTCTGGAGGCTTTGCAATAGTGGCAGAATTTTTGTTTGCATTGTGAAGCATAGTGACCATAATTATTGCAGCTGTAGCATCATACTTTACTCATGTCACGAGTTCCATTGTCACGAGGAGATAGCAGACCTTTAGCCACATATGCGACTGGAACAATACTTTCATGAAACTTTAGTTCAAGAGCAGCCTTTGTCATTTGATGTTGTTCTTCGCAAAGCAGTTCTTGAAGACACTCATCTATTGTAGGGAGAGGAGCTCGACTCATTAAGCTAGAGCGAACCGATTCATACTCAAGGCGAAGCTTCATTAGAAATTGATCCAAACGACTGTTCTGTTGGAGTTTTAATAATTTGGGAAGAAGTCCCTCAGACACATCCGCAAATTTTATTTCATCATATTCAGACCAGAGGATTAGGAAACTAGAGTAGTGATTCTGTATGGACGTCATCCCTTGGGTGTAATTTGCAATTTCAAATTCCAGTAGAAATTGACGAGCTGCATGGCTTTGATAATGCACCTTTTTGAGGTATTCCCACATTTCTTTTGAGGCTTTGCAGGGTCTGAGATGCAAAATGAAATTTGGTTCTATAGAGAATAGGATCCAAGATTTATTTTTGTGTCTTCAGTTTTCCAAGATAACGTTTTTTTGGCATCATCAACAGGGATTTTTTCAGACCCATCAATATAGCCACAAAGTTCTTTTCCTTCGAGATATAACTAAAATTGAAATGCCCAAGAAGCATAGTTTTTTCCATTAAATCGAACAATAGAAATATCAGATTTCTCAGTTTTATCCATGAGATCAGAAACAAGAGACAGATGTGTAGATGGAACAGACAGCAACAAGCACTCAGAAAACAGTGGCAGCAATCAGTTATCAATCAGAAAACAGCAACAGCATGCAACACAGTAGGCTGATCAGAAGGAAAGTGAAAAAAAAATGCGACTAGGCGACCCCCAGGGTATGACCGGTGCACAACATGGGGTCCACAGATTGATGGGAATACAAATCAAGAGAGAGATCTGAATCCAGGTCTGAGATGGCTTCTTTGTGATGAAATCTCGTCTGAAGATTCCTCAGATCCAAGTTTTTGGAGGGTTGTGATGAAAAACAATGCCAGAAATTGTGAAATCACGAGATGGAGTAAAAGACCTACCTCCAAGTGGCCAAAATTTGTGAAAAAATCACCAGGATTACTCTGAGGCAATGGGCGACCAGATCTGTTGTGGATTCCAGCGGAGTCTGGTTGATCAAGGTGGGCCACAGTTGAACGGCTATGATCAATAGCAGATGCTTTTGACTGACGAAAATCAGAGATGTCTGAAAACAGATCCCTGATCAGTTCTTTACCACTGGAGAGGATGATTTCTCTCTAACCACAAGAAGAGTGCAACCTTCGGCTCTGATACCATGTAATAAACCATATACCAACCCAAAGCTAAAGCTCATAAGTGGAAGGCCCAAACAAGTCTATATGAAGCCTTGCCAAAGGCATTACTTAGGCAATGTGGGATGCAGGGCTTCCCAACACTCCCCCTCATGTGCAAGCCCAACAGATTTCATAGACGGGCCTGTTGCATGGGCTACACAAGAACAACGGGATCGACACTTGCTCTGATACCATCTCATCTCAAAGAGATGTTAGGAATTGAAGTCAGGAAACTGGGAGAAATTCTGTGTATCCCTTTGGGATCAACAGGTTACATTATGTAAGGGCTGTAAGCCCAATCAAAGATTACAATTAAGCCTTTAATTAGGGAGAGTAATTGATACAGTGGAATCAGAACCAGCATCTATGCTAAACATATCTAATATACAGATATGAGGTTGACCAGTCATTTATGAGATATTATCTGTATTGGGCCTGGAGTGAGCTTAACGGGCCTGTATTGATTTATTCCCTGGTTGGTATATGGTTTATCACAAGATTGTGTACAGACAAGACGAATATTTCCATGCCTCTTTTGGTTGCTTGAATTTTGCCAACTATTTACAAATAGTTGGACCGATAATATTTTCTATCAAGGAAATAATTTTTCTAATATCATAATCGTATTCCTCAAACTGTGCAAGTTTCATCTGAAATCTTTACTTTTCTTGTAATGTATTTCCAGAGTTTCGAGTTTCAACCCCTTTAGATGATTTTGCATCAAATGACACCAATAAACATAATTCATCCCATCTAATCGCACAATCAGATTTTGTTGTTTATCCATCATCATGATGAATATCGAGGGAAGAGGAAAAATCTGCATATAGTTTTCATCCATCTAAAAAAAGCTTACGGTAGGGTACCTAGAGATTTAATTTGGTAGATTTTAAATAAAAGGAATATTCCAAGAGATGATATTGAAATTATTAAAGAAATGTATACAGGAGCGGTAACGAGTGTGAGAACTACCTGTGAAGAGATGGGTGAATTCCATGGAAGAAAATAATAGCCGATACGTAGCGTATCAGCTGCTCAATCGTGAGTAGCGGTCAACACCCCCTGTACTAAAATGGATTTAGCACCACTAGCAACTGTAGCTAGCAACTTTAGCGGCCCGTAGGCATAGCGGCAGCATAGTAGCGATTGGGTTTAAAAACCCAGGACCCCATCTTACCCACCAAATCACTTTTCACAACTCTTCTTCCACTATTACTATTGTGAGCGCTTCATTTTGACTTCCAACCTCCAAGTTTTCTTGAAAAACAACAACAACAACAAAAACAACAAATACAAGGATTCCAAGCAAGATCAAGCATACCAAATCGAGAGCTTCTGCTCTAGGTAAGTTATTTTGTATTTTTTTCCATATTTTGCAGTTTATTTCTCTTTTTTCTATAAATCACATGAAAATGCCTTATCAGTGTTAGATCTATGTTTCCCATAGATCATGCCCCCATATTTTTGAGTTTTTTTAATTTTTTGGTATTTTTTTCGAATTTTTTGTTTTTTGAAAAAAAAAAACAATGTTTACTTGTAGAAAACCCATCAAATCACTTCAAAATTCCCCCCAAGTGTTAGATCAATGAATCCCATAGATCAAGCCCTCATTTTTTTATTTTTTGAATTTAAATACAATTATTTTTGTATTTTTTCTTTTTTTACTTAAAAAAATTAATTATAGAAAACCCATCAAATCACTTCAAAATGGCCCCAAAGTGTTAGATCTATGAATCCCATAGATCAAGCCCTCCTATTTTTATGTTTTTTTAATTTTTTTTTCTTTTTGGGATTTTTCAGTTTTTTAAATAATTTTTAATCATAGAAAACCCATCATATCACTTTAAAATGGTCCCAAGTGTTAGATCTATGAATCCTATAGATCAAACCCACATCAATTGCGTCTTGACTTCAAGCAGTAAATTGTTTATTTTGATGATATTTCTTCATGACATAGTTTTTGTTATAAGCCTTTATTAGTTTCTAAGTTAGCGTAACTAAATAACATGAATACATATGAAAAAAATGATCATTATTATTATTCTCTATTCATACAGTAATACACAACCTCATGCAATAAGGAGAGCCAACTACGCTCCCCTTATCTTAGTCACTTTTGAAAAAACATACAAATTCTATCATTTTTCCAATATTCTGGATTTTCTGGAATTTTTTCAAATTTTTTGATGATTTTTTTCAAATTGCACCGCTACCGCTCTGTAGCGTTTTGGCGGTGGGCGTATTTTCATCCTTGGTGAGGTTCCAATGACCATGAGTTTGCAACGATGGTCAGCCCTAAGGCCTTATCTCTTTGCACTGATTATGGATGAGTTAATTGCTCATATTTAAGAGGAGGTACCTTAGTGTATGTTGTGTGCAGATAATATAGTGCTGATGGATGAATCAAGAGATGGTGTGAAACTAAGAATGTAAAAGTTGAGAGATGGTGGGAGGATTTAAAATAAGTTGTACAAGGACAGAATATATGAATTGCAACGTCAGTGGACATATAAAAAGAGCTAAAACTACTATGAGAATTGAAGCCCAAAAGATGCCACAAAGAGACTCATTTCTTTATCTTGGCTCGATTATTAGTAAGTATGGAGAGATTCATGAAGAGTTCGAACATAGGATAAAAGCAGTATGGTTGAAGTGGAGACTTGCTTATGGACTCCTGGAGTGCTTTGTGATAGGCGCATGCCAACAAGATTGAAGGGAAGATTTTATAGGACAGCGATAAGACCAACTATGACCTACAACGATTACACCAGCTACAACCTGTGGAACAAAATGTTATCCAATCAAGAAGTAACACATGCACAAAATGGATGTAGGAGAGATGAGAATGTTAAGGTGAATGTATAGTAAAACTAGAAAGGATAAAATTAGAAATGAGCGCTTTCAAGAGCACTTAGGGGTAGCATAAATAAAGAATAAAATTATAGAAACCTGTTTGAGATGGTTTGGGAATGTCCAACTCATGCCGACAACCGTGCCAACAAGGAAAAGTTTGACTATGCCGGTTGATGGCCCAGCAAGGGGAAAGGGTAAGCCGAAAAGAATGTGGATGAAGGGAGTAAAAATAGATTTCAAGACATGCAACGCATATGAGGATTTGGCTTAGAATATATCAACATGAAGAAACGGAATTAATGTAACCGATCCTAACATAGTTGGTACAAGGCTTTGATGATGATGATGATGATGATTCATCTGAATAGTGTTTCAAGTTACCAAATAACTAGGCTGCTTGCCTAAGTGCCAGACGATTATAAAAGACAAATAAATAAATAAACAAAAACAAATAAAAAAAAAAACCCGAAGGTTCCTTTATTGCAGATCAGATGTAAAAGGTCAAATACTTTGTACCTTATAGAGAAGCAGTAGAAAAATGTCCAAGAAAATATATGGTTCAGATGAGAAAATTTCAGAAACAAATAACTGAATAAAGATTAGCTCCAAAGCCTTTTGTTTTATGGCCCCAATAGCTCCTTAAAAATATCAATAATTCATATAAATGTAAGACGAACAAATTAGTGGCAAACTTGTGCATTGTTGATCAGAGGAGATGGGTGCCACTGATGACTAGACTACTAGATCCCGTACATCAGTGGCCATGAGGTTCATATTTTCAAAAATAGTTTAGATCTGGTAATAGTGCAGCATATGGAAGATTTTGAACGGCAAAAAAAGACTAATATGTTGTTGTGAACAAGGCAACCTTGGTCATGGCAGAAAATAACAGGTTGGACTAAGTAGATCAAACACCAAGGATGTGTCCTAAGGACATTTGTGTAGGTTGTAGAGTCTTAGATCAAATAGCCTTGTACACTAGAAAATTGAACAACCAAGATAGGTCTGAGTCCAGGAAAGTGCCAAACTAGAAGAATGGGTAGAAGCCCCTTCAAATGATGGAGAAGAATTCTGGAAAACAAAATCACCAAACGTTACTTGGATAGGGCCAACAAAATCTACATAGGAAACTTGGAAAGAGATGATTCCTCACCAATGGGTTTCGAGGTCTTCTACGAACAAAGCTTTGCCGAGGGAGTTTAGGCATTTATCAAAAATATTCAATTTGATTTGAATTCATCAATCCATGGTTCAAAATATCGGCCGAGGCCGATTCACTTTTTTGAAAAAAAAAATAATAATAATAAAATTTGTAATGGCTGCTATTTTGTTGTAGCAGCTGCAACACATAAGACCTTCAACTTTTTTTCATTTTTTGTTATTTTTTCCTCCTTTCACATCATGAACCACTTGAAAATTCCTTGTACATCTATGTTTCCCATAGATCAATCTCAAATGGTTTGAGTTTTTTTCATATTTTTTTTTTTAATTTTTTGGATTTTTCAAAAATAAATATTTTATTTTCTCAAAGTGGGGCAACCAAATCACATCCTAATGCATTCTAACTTTTAGATCTATGTTTCCCATAGATCAATCCCATTAGATTTTTTTTAAAAGGGGTTGTTTTTACTTTTTTCCCATTAATTTTTGAATTCTTGGGGTATATCCATTCAAATAGGTAAAAACCCGATTGATCTAGTATACTTAAAGGGGTACCGTGTGTGTAGATGGTTTGGATGTATCATGAAGTCGGCCCCACTACGTTGTCCCTCACCATAATATAATGAGGAATGGATGCACATGAATATTTCCCATATATATGACTTTTCTCAAAGTAGGGCCAACCACATCACATTCAAATTCATTCTTTTAAGTCTCAATAAAAATACATTGTTTTAAGGATTGGGGGAGTTTTTAGAGATAGTGTTGGCGTGTTAAGCTTATCTCTTTTTTGGTTCTTTCAGGTTTTAAAACAGTAAATGAGGCTAAGATGATTGCCCTTCGGACAGGTCTTCGAGAAGCTGATAAGTTGGGTATTAGAAAATTCATTGTGGAAGGGGACTCTTTATGTGCCATAAGATGAGCGTCTAGTTCTTCTAATCCGCCCTGGCGTCTAGCAGATTTGTGTGATGAGGTGGCGGTATTGGTCTCCAATCTTTTCTTCTTTTTCTTTTTTCTTTTTTTTGAAATGGTAATTTGCATTGAAGAAAGCTTTATAGTATACAAGAACTATACTGAGAAGCAGCTGGGAAAAATCTCCAAAAAACAACCACCACCCAAAAGAAAGGGGAGCTTTACAAGGAGGCAAAAGGCCTCAAAGAAAAAGAGAAAAGAAAAGAGCAAGATCAACCAACAATTACTTCCCTCCAATTAGACATAACGGCATCGGTGGCTAGGCCCCAGAAATCTAGAAGAAAGGATACCCAAGAGGCAACACAAAACTTCACTTTGAGGAACAAGTCTTCTGGGGACAAAGTGGACCCTTCGAAGCATCTCATGTTTATCTCTTTCCAAATTGCCCAGATACAAGCCAAAAAGGAAAGGCGCCACAATCTTCCCTTTGGAGGTATTGATCGGACTTATCCACTCTTAGAACAAGTTAGGTAAGGATTCCGGAAGGACCCAACAGCAATTGAAATCCTTAAGAATCGAAGACAAAAGAGCTCTAGTCATCTTGTAATGAAGAAGAAGATGGTTGACCATTTCCTCGTCAGCTAAGCAAAGTGGGCAAGCATTGACCACAACCATGTTCCGTTGACGAAGATTATCCATGGTTAGGATTTTCTTCCAAAGAGCTAGCCATGCAAAAGCAGTGACTCTTGGAGGGGCCTTGATCTTCCTAAGGGAGTGCCAAATTCCATAAGGGTCAGAGTCAGTCCATAAGGTAGAAAATATGGAGGAAACCGAGAAGATGCCATCACGAGAAGGGGCCCAAAACCTATTGTCTTGCCCTTCACCGGAAATGTTTATCCCATTAAGCACCTCGAAGAGGTTAAACAGATGAGCTTCTTCTGCCTCATTTAGGTTCCTTCTAAATATCGGCCACCACTGACTACTGTTATGATTATTATGAAGATAATCCTTTACCTTTGCATTGCGGTTTTTTGCGCATCTATAGAGATCAGGCAACTGGAGCGCTAGAGGGCATTCCCCGACCCAAATATCGTGGCAAAAAGAGATTATCTCCCCATTGCCGACACGGAAGCGAATTGATTGATCAAAGCTAACTTTAGCGGAGCATATCCCTTTCCATAAGGTATAGCAACCTTGGGACGGAGGGGAAGTGTCCCAACCGTTTCTCCTCACTCTATATCTGGCTATCAAGATGCTTCTCCACAAGCCATCTGAGTCTTCCCCTAGTATCCAAAGCCATTTTCCCAACAAAGCTTGATTCATGATCCTTAAAGGTCTTAAACCTAGGCCACCAGAATCTTTAGGAGAGTAGACCAATTTTCAATTGACCAAATGAATTTTCTTTGAATCCTCACCGCCATGCCAAAGGAAGTCGCGTTGAAGCTTCTCGATGCGATTAATGTTAGCGGTGGGGCATTTGAGGATGGACATGTAGTAGATTGGGAGGTTGGCAAGGGCTGATTGGATCAAGGTGATCCTACCGCCCAAGGATAGGTACCTAGCTTTCCATGACAACAACTTTTTCTCAATTCTGCTGAGGACAGGATTCCAAACAAAGATTGGCACCCTTCCTAGACACAGCAGAAGACCAAGATAGTTGGATGGAAATGAGTTTAGTTTACACCCCAAAATGCAAGCCAAATGAAGAAGAGAGGAGGCATCGAGCCATCTATGACAAAAAGGAACGGAGATAAAGGGTCCCCTTGATGCAAGCCCCTTTTTAGCTCTAAAGAATCCCTTCGGAGAGCCATTGATGATTATAGAGTAGGTTGCAGATGAGACGCATTCTTTGATCCAATCTCTCCATTTAGATCCAAACCCCATCTTACGCATCAGATAAATTAAGAACTCCCAGTCCACCATGTCAAAAGCTTTTTCCAAATCAAGTTTACAGACAATGCCTGGATTTCTCTCTTTGTGCCTGGAGTGAATGCATTCATTGGCTACTAGGACCCCATCTAAGATCTGCCTTCCGTGGACAAAACCACCTTGAGAAGGGGAAATGATGGATGGCAGAATCTTTTGAAGCCTGGATGCTAGCACTTTGGCTAAGATTTTGTAAATGCTTCCCATAAGACTGATGGGCCTTAAGTCTTTTATACAGTTAGCCCCAGCCTTTTTTAGGATAAGACCGATGAAAGAAGCGCCTATGGATCATGACAACCTGCCTCTTAAGTGAAATTTCGTCATGAAGGCCATAATATCAGCTTTTAGAAGATCACAATGCTTTTGAAAAAAGGAGATTGGAAAGCCATCTGGACCTGGAGCTTTATCGTTGGCAAGGTTAAAGATTGCAGATCTAACTTCTTCCTCAAGAAACTCTCCTTCCAGCCAAGTAGCAGCCTCCCTAGTAATGGTGGAAAATTGAAGGTTGTCAATGGAAGGTTTAAACTCTTTTGTTCTTGCTGTAAATGTTTTGGAAGTAGTCAATTATGTGGCCGGTGATCCCCTCTCAGTCCTCTAATCTGTTGCTATTGACTGTCAAAAAATTGATTTTGTTTCCCCTCATTCTAACCATAGCCATGCTGTGGAAGAACTTAGTGTTTCTATCCCCTTCTTTGAGCCACGTACACCGTGATCTCTGTTTCCATTTGATTTCTTCTTCTCGGACTCTGCGTTCAAAGAGATCTGTACAGTTAAATCTCTTGGCAATGTCCGTGTCAGACAGGATCTGATTTTCTTCCTTTAAGTCAAGCGCCTGCAATTCTTCAAGGATAGTTGTCTTATAAGAATCCACAGGCCTATGATTAATCTTGATCCAGTCTTTGATTGAGTTTCAATCTTTTTAACTTCGAAGGTAACCCATAGCTAGCCTGACCACAAACATCGAAGACGTTCCACCAAATCTTAATTGATTCTCTAAAGTGCTTGTCCTCCAGCCACATAAGTTCAAAGCGGAAGAGAGAGGGTCCCCACTTCTCGTTTTTGGAGTCCAGAAGGATGGGGCAGTGATATGACGCGGGCTTGGGGAGAACAATTTGGCTAACTTCTGGGAACAAATCAATCCAGTCACTGGTGACCAAAAATCTGTCAAGACATGATAGAGAAGGAGGAATCTAATGATTGGACCAAGTGAAGTTGGCCCCTCCAAGGTGGAGATCAATGAGAGAGTGGGTATTAATCCAATCAGAAAAGGCCGCCATGTGAGTTGTTGCCACCTCCAGATCTATCAAAAGGGAATCTAGTAATGTTCCAGTTGCCACTTATCCACCAAGGACCCCGCCCATTTGTTATGAATTGAATCAAGCTCACACCAAAAGCTACTTTGGAGACTGCAATCTGTAGGGCCATAGACAGAAGAGATTATCCAAGCAGAGCCATTATCTGTGTCCTCAAGCACTGCCGGCAGAGAAAAAACACCTTTAAGATTATCTTTTATGCTGTAGAGTCTACCGTTCCAACAGAGAAGAATACCCCCAGAAAAGCCTTCAGCATCCAAAGAGATCCAGCTACAGTGACTGTTACCCCAAATATCTGTGACAGTAGCTTGATTGATGCACCTGTTACTAAATTAACAAAATGCAAATGTGAGATCAAAATATTGAGTTATTAGCAACCATAATCATCCTCAAAATTGGCACTAAACACATTTCCAACAAAAAATTAGCAAAGGTGATTATGTCTAGATCCGAGACCGAGTTATAGTCCTGCAATCGGAACCTCTAGGAAGTAAAGAGAGGACCGATGGGAAGCTAGGACTTCCAACTTGTCTAGGGATAATCCAAATATGAGCATTTAAATCTGAAATTCAGGCTTTAAAGGGGTTGTACAGTAATAAAATAGTAAATTGGGCTTTCAAAAAATGGGCTGACCCAACTGTAAGTGGATTGGACCAGGTCTGATTAGCCCAGATGGACTGGATCAGGTTCAGCCAGGTGAATATAGGGTCTGATCTGTGATCAGTCAAGTCCTATGGGGCTGGTTCTTAAGCCTTATGTTGGTTTTGGATTTGGTTTAGAGTTCGGTAAAGGGATCAAGGCTAGATCTAGGATTTTGGATGGATGGGTTGAACTAGATCTAGGGTTGTGTTATAACAACAGTAAATAATGAAAGAAGAAGAAAGAGATGGGAGAAATACCTGGTTGGAGATGACAAAAACCTTGGCCTCACACCAAACTCCCCATCTCGGGCGAGGAAATATGAAAAACTTGCATGAGAGGACTCAAGAAAGCTTCCATTGAAGAGTATTCTTTGTTAATAGTTCAATAATGGCCTCCACAATGGAGTTACAGACTTAAAAGAAAAGAGAACTCAACCCTAAACAATGGATGGTTGAGACTAAAACATCTTAGTAGTCCTTCGATGAGAATAATGAACCAAAGACAATAAAATAAATAAATAAAACAGCAAAGAGGGAGGAATGTCGTGAGTTGCAAGTCTTCCCATGCACTTCTCCTTAGTAAACTTGAGTCGCGCCCCCCCCCCCCTCCTTTTACATCTTTTATTTAACACAATACTCCTTGGGCCCCTTCTTTATAACTTAAACTCATTTAAAATTTCTTGGGCCCCTCAATCCTCTTAGAACATCTTGAATCAGCAACATATCTTCCCCCTTGGCCCATCCCAATGTGGGGCCTTCCTAATGATTGCCATGGGAGGTCTTCAACCAGCCGTCCATCATGTCCGATGGTAGATCTTCTTCCAAACTTCGATCTAACGGTGGATTCTCCTGATCTTGACGGATTAACCCTAAGAAAGGGTGATCCATCCACAATGGGATCATGTGCGCTATTTTTTTCTTGTTCCTTTGCTTGATGTCCCCATCAATAGAAGAAAGCTTTGTTTCTTGTAGAAGCAGAATGTCAACTTTATATCTACGAACTACCTCTTTGATGATAACCCGCTTCACAGTACTTCCTAAACCGAGAACATTCCATAAGAGGGCTTTCATTAATGACTATTGACGAAATCTCTAACTCGATTTGCAACATTGGGAGAGGAGGGATTCTAGGAAGGCCAGTTGTCGTAGTTAATGGAGCACATTAGATTTTGAAGTTCTCTGCTTCCCTTCCTCTTGAGCCCTTTTTTCCAGCTGACAGATTTGTTAGACATATCTCTTAAATTGGCAAAAGCAATAAGATTGTCCCAACCTTCTTTGACATTGTCTACAGAGACACCTATAGCCTATCCACACATCCCGACTTTCTGGGATAGCCAAGAATTCGAAGAAGACTGATTGGATTGAGAAAATGCTGCGCTAGGTCCTGTCTTGGGGGAGGGCATGTTGACTCTGTCCTCCGAAGGAGGGGAAGGCCTTGGGGGGAGAATCTCAGCCCT
Source organism: Persea americana (assembly GCA_029852735.1). Lineage (NCBI taxonomy): Eukaryota > Viridiplantae > Streptophyta > Magnoliopsida > Laurales > Lauraceae > Persea > Persea americana. The sequence goes on along the minus strand of CM056811.1, from coordinate 15,393,730 downwards.
GCAATTGTCCTCTGTGGATGGAGAGGAGCAGATGCTGCCAGATGGGGCTGGATCAGTGAGAAGCAAACACTGAGGTGCAGACGCTGTCAGATGGGAAGGAGCTTACGCTACCACAAATTGAGGAGTGATCGACACACAGCAAGAAGTGGACAGTAAGGAATAGACGCTGCCAGATGGGGCAGGATCAGTGTCTAAGGCGTAACAGCCTAGAAGGAGATGAAGGGCGCCTGTCTCCGCACGTCGTTTGTGGTGGGTGGCACTATCGGAGTGGCCGAAGCATGTCGTTGATGCCCTGGGATGGAGATTCCCGCTTGTCGTGGCCCTAGAGGAACTGTCCGAAGTGGGTGCACTGAAGGAAGGCGAGTGACCTAATCTCCCAAGAGAGACGAACTCCCCTTCTTTTCGAGAAGACGAGCTTCTGGAGGTTGGGGCAGATGGTCTGGGCCGACCCAAATGGCTTATGAATGAGCAGAGGCTGTCTCCATTAAGAATCCCGTGGCCCACAGGGAATCTTTTGGCCATGGGCCAGGTCCAAGCTTCTTGTTGGGATGAGGCCAAGGAGGTGGGACTCTAAGTCGCGGCCTATCTGTGATCCTTGGCCCTTCTGCGCACCTTGGCACGTCTGCAAGCCCTAGATCAATTCGATCTAAGACTATCGTCTGGGGAAGGCCAGGAAGGCGATCGATCTGAGGGAGGGAGCTCTCCTGCAAACCCTAAATTTCCTTCAACGACCGGATCAATGTTTGAAGTACTCTGCGAGGTGGCGACGCCGAAGGTGGGAGAGACAGTGCATTCCTCTTCTGCTCGTACAGAGATGACCAGGTCTCCCACAGAAAGAGGGATTTTGATGGGGAGCTTGCAAATCCTGCTAATTAAAACCCTGACACGGCCGTAGGCAATGGTCTCCTTCTCTGACATGCGATGATCTACTTCAACAATTGAGCCAATGAAGTCCCAAAACAGACGGAAGACACCTTCATGCCAGGCATGCAAAGGTACACCATGGAAGCGAATCCATTTGGGGGTTGGAGGAGATCCGATGACCTCCATCCATCTGTCTAGGGCGACAAATGGAGAAGAAGGTGATTCAATGGCGCATCTCAACGCTTGGCTAATATCATCCTCCAAGAGAAGCTAGATGTGGATGATGTCTTCTTCTAGTAATTTTAGGCTTACTGCCGATTTCCCCTAAAATTTCTTGAGCCAGCTTTCTACATCAGTGAGTCCTTGATGTGGCCTGACCGCCTGAGGAAACCGATCAGGCTACAGGAAAGGGTCTTTTTTCCTAATTCTACAACCCAGGGGGCGACCGGATGAAGTTAGCATGGCCATCTTTGACTATCCACCCTGCACTAGGGTTGGGGATGCAAGCAAGAGGACGACCCCAGGCTGTGGCTGATGGCTGGCTTGAGAATGAGATCTGTTTTTAGGCAAACGCAGTTGTGGTAGGGATAGAAGGGCGAGGATGAGCAAAACCCACTTGGATTCATCGGCCGCTCCAAGATCTATTGTTCACAATATCAATCCCCAGCTTAGCCTCCCTTTCTGATTTGAATCTAACGAAGCCGTGTCCTCTGCTTGCCTGAAGATCGTTCAACCGGAATGAAAGAGTCTATCACTTTACCGGCCCTACAAAACATGGCTTCGAGCTCTGTCTTGGAGATGACTGTAGGGAGATTGGAGACGAATAGGCGAAAACACCCGAAGGAGGTCGTCTTTGCCAAATGCTCATATCGCTCAGTTCCAGAAGCAACTGTTACCCTTAACAGTGAAGGCGATGACGAGAAGATTGAGCCCTAGGTCTTCATCGTCTCCCAGTTTTTCGAATGGTTTTTTTCTTCTTCTTGTGTTCCGACCACTGGGTGTCGGGAGCGATAATCTTGTAATTGACAATTGTATTTCGCTTGTTGAGTAAGCAGCGGCTTTGGGGTTGGGCTTTCTTTTCCTTTTGCTTCCCTTCATTGCTTCTCAGTATATGTCTCCTATGCTAATTTGCTTCTAATAAATTTGCATTACCATTCAAAATATATATATACATTGTTCGATTGATGAAAGATGTTTTTTTTTCATTTGTGTTTGAATTTTAACCTTATAAAACGTTACTTTATATATCCACAATGGTGATGAAATTTTGATGACATTGTTTGGTTATTAGCATTTTATTAGTTTCTAACTTAATATAGTTGACCAGCATGAATAGTTGTGGACATATAGATCAATACTATTATTTTTATAATTATATGGTGACACAAGACCTCTACATAATGTGGGGTCCGCTACGCCACCTTATCTTAGTTGCTAATAAAAATAATTCTAGCATCTTCCAATATTCTGGGCTTTTGGGATAACTTTTTTGAATTTTTTTAACCACATCTTCGATTCACACTGCTACTCCGTTATATATTGCTTACTATGTATCATTCTAGTCGCTGACCGCTACAACTGCCGCAACCACTATTTTGAACCATGCAAAGATTAGAGGCTTGATTTGAAATCCAAAGATGTTTTTGGAGATCTTGAGGATTTTCCACTTATTGAAGAAGGTAGACCACACAATCGGAAAGCCTAAGGCTACAATACCCATGTAAGCTTAAAACAAGAACATAGATGTTTTGGAGAGTATTCAGTCAGTCTTTGAATCCCTCTATTATAAATATTCATAAATTCAACTTATAAATTAAAAATATAAATAATTATTTATTAAAAATGTTCACATGTCCATGTTATACAAGATTTAAAAAGATTCTCATCAAAATAATCACAAAAACACTAGGATAAATTGTAGCCTTATGTTTAGATCAGATGTACAGGTTGGTTAATTGGCTTTCAGCTTCTTCATTCTAATCCATTCCTTCAGAGTTTAGATCATATGTATAAATAGGTCAGTTAGTTCATCACCCAACTCAATCTGGAAAACTCATTTGTGCAGCTTATAAAAACTGTCATGACGATGGGTGGTCAGGATTGATTGGCAAAAGTGAATACACATCAGAAACTTTACCCACATCAGAATTTCTGTGTTTTACTAGTTTTCTTGCTCATCTTTCTTTTCTGTTTTTGCCCACATCAGAATATCTTCTTCCAAGATCGAAGTACATCAAGAAAATCAGAATACCCATTGCATAAAAAACTCAAACGAGACAGAAATAGACCTGCAGGAAGAAAGCCCTTGTTGTTTCAAACTCTGAAATTTCACGCACGCAACTGAAATTTTTTTAAGTATGGTCTCAGTTTCGTAGTCAGAATGTGGGGAGAGAAAATAAGCGAGATACAATCATCTTTGGCTAGACGCAATTGACCAAGAGAGATGACAGAGGAAGCAATTTCTTTCTTTTTACCCTAGGAGGGAACAAGAGACCGTTGGTGCAGGAGAGATAGAGTGGGAGACTGTGGGGGCGGACTGGCGGAGAGATGGAGGGAGAGAAGGAACGAAGATCATGTGTGGAGAAAGAGAGGATAACAGAAAAAGATCTCTTCTAAAAAAGCCCACTTGAGGTTTACATCCATGCCCGAGGGATGTTCTCCTCACAAAACGATTAGAAGTTGTTTCGTTTTTCCAATGCCAACAGGCAGCACTTTTTGAAATGGTCAGCGGATTAATATTTTGAATCGATGCAAAAATCTTATCCAAACATAATCTCACTGGTTGGATCCCGTGACAATGTGGGAACAGCCCACTAGAATGGTACCAAACAGGCCCCAAACTGCCAAATTAGTAGGAACATTTCAAGTCAGAGTAAAAACCAAAACAAGGCCGAAACAAAATTGACAGCTATGGTGTGAAATATCCCAATCCACAATCCTACAAGTAAAATTTCCACAAAATGATCATATGAACTAAATAATCATGGCAACAAAGTCATTATGAATCAATCTATTTTATATTCTCATTAATCTGAGATCATTTTAAATCAGGCGGGAAATTGCGAAATGAGAAGCAAAAATTAAGTGCATTGCAGTTCCTCTCAGTGCATTGCAAGTAGGAAGTACTTTGTTTTCTGATACAATCCTCCATTTAATATATGAACTTTGAACTAAATAACCCCAACATGGTAAACCAGATCATCTTGAAAAGCTTTGATTTAAGTTCTTAAATATTTTGGATTTACTTATAAAACTCACATCTACCGTTTGTATCATTTTCATTTGAAGTTAAATCTGATGTTAATTATCTTTCAAAGTAGGGCATTAAATTGCTCCGGTCTTAATTTCAGACATTCATGCACAATCTTTTTTTATTTGGAATTTTAATCTTTAGAGCTCTAAATTCTTTGTAGGAATTAATGTTACCTTCATCTTATGCTTTATAGCCTGTATTTTGACACCTAATACAACTTATATATTACCAATATGTATCACTAGCCAATCAACCATGTTCCTTTAATCATTTGAATTGAAGACGAAAACACATAAAACACAACAGTAGATGTTTCTGATATAACTGTGACAACAATAGGAAATATTCTCAAGAAAGACTGGTCAGAAGTTCTCGAGATGGTGTACGGAACAGAGAATGAACAAAACCTGTGCAGAAGCCCCACCAAGTTCTATTATCCCAGTGGTTTCTTGAGGATCAGCTCCCAAGGTTCCAAGTGCATAATTCGCAGCCACCCAAGAGTAAAGCCCTTGCTCTTCACCTGCATCAAGATCCAACCATTGGGCTTCCATTTCTAATTTTCTTTCTTTCTTCTATGTATAATAGACGTAAAGCAAAAACTAAAAGGAAAGAGAAACCATATTGCAATTTGCAAATAAAACAATGTCTATCAATTTAACAATACAAGAAACGAAGCATTTAATGTTGCAATACAAGTATGTTATTCAATTTCAATCAGGAATACCCCAAGGTTCCTTTCTGATCTTGTGAACAAAGGATGGAATAGATTGTTTAGTCGTTGAGCAAAGAGATTTATTGAGCTAAACACCACCAATGACATCGTTGTAAACAAAGTGCCTACATAGCTGGAACAGCAACAAGATATAAAGAAGCTGAATAACGAGCATAACATAACGAATTAAAGTAGTGATTCTTATGCGATTCAAAGTATGATCAGATATATGGAAATGGAGGATGATTTGCCAACATTTAAGCAACAGTGGCAAGTGCGCAACTTTGTCCACCCCACCCACATTAGGAATATGAATCAACTTGATGCAGATGGACCGCAAAGACGATAAACGAGGACGCACCTCAATGGGGAAACCCAATTTCATTAATCAACTCTCTGGAAAATAATTGTCTACAATGCCATTTAAATAAGAAAGCATAACTTAAGCCCTAAGAAAACTACTTAAACTAGGAAACTAGAATCTTATCCTAATTACAATAAAATTAGAAACTAATAGATAATTGTTGAAATAAAATACTAAATCTATTTGGGCCCTACACATGTGGCCTGCGGTCCATGTGCATCACAACTGCATTTGAGAAGGGCAGTTCAATATTCAAAAAACATGCTATATAGACCATTCAATTCCTCCATTTCAAGCCCTCTGTGCAAATCATAATCAACAAGACTACCATAAATTCAACTCCACTCACAGTTTCCAAATTCTGGGGCACTCAAAGATTTCATATTTTTCAATGCTTTTGTCAATGTAAATTAAAGAAACCTCCAGAAAATGAGTTCATGTAGAGGTTCTTAGTTCTTACACGCTTTAGTATAATACAATAATCACATATAAGTAAATGGAGGATGATTTGCCGACTGTTGAGCAACAGTTGCAAGTGTGCATCTTTATCCTCCCTATCCACATTAGGATCGTGCATCAACTTCATTAAAAAGGACCAGTTCAATATTCAAAAAGAACATACTAGATAGACCATTCAATTCCTCCATTTTTTTTTTCTTTCTGTGCAAACATAATCAACAAAACTACCATGATTTTATACTCCATTTACAGTTCCCAAATTCTGGGACACTAAAAAAATTCACCTTTTTTTTCAAAACCATTATCAACACAAATGAAGAAACCTCACAGCAAAAGAAAAAACCTGAAATTAAGAATTCTAAACCGAACCTGAAATCAGAGACACCCACTCATCTCTAAACATAAAACCCGACGATCTGAGGACCCGTCTGCAGGACTCCAAGACCTTCTCCCTCGTCACGGGCACCGCCTCCCCGAGCCCGCCAGTCCCCATCAGCCACACCTTGGTATCCTTCCACTCCGCCCTGGGGACCCTCTCCCTGGCAAAATCCAGAAAACCCATTACCGCTTTCGCCGCGCCCTCCGCACCCAATTCCCCCAAACCAGGTCTCGACTTTGTCGAAGCAAAGATGCCGGACCCGTCCGCTCGTCCGACAAAGGGGACACGCGGCCCCTCGTTGAGGAACTCAAAGATCCGGACTTGGGTCCATGTGGGGGCTGCGTGGAGGAGGACGGCGAAGCCCTTGGGCTTGGATTCGGAGAACTCGGCGGAGAGGTGGACGCCGCGGCCGAGTGCGAGGAGGTAGAAGAAGAAGGGGACTATGAAGAGGAGAGCGGCGAGGGTCCACCATTTGAGCTGGGACTGAGAAGCTTGTGAGGGGAGTGATTTGAAGGAGGAGGAGGAGGAGGAGGAGTGCATCCGAGGGTGGAGCTGGGTTCGGTGGGGTGGGATGCGGACGGTCGAGATTCGAGATTGGAGGGTGGAGAAGTCCATGGAAATGTGGAAATGTGGAAATGAAGAACATGTGATGGGAAGATGGGAACCGTTTGATTCGTGATTGGAATCGATTGAGATCTTCTCGGCTTCTGGTTTTCTGGTTCTTTCTTCTTCTACATCTGGGGGACGTGTTCTTCTTCGCTTCTTCTTCACAACCGGTCTCGGTCTGTCTCTTTCTGTTGTTTGAGAGATTTTGAAGAGGGAGTTGTAATGTCAATTGACAAACGCGAGGAACGGTTGGCAGGTCCCATCGGTTTGTCACATACTCACGAACCATTTTCATTGTAGGGAGAATTTTTAAAAAAAAAGTATTAAACTTTTGGCTCGTATTAAAAAAAAGTATATAAAAATTTATTTATTTAAAAAAAAAATTTGGGTTGGACTTGTTCATTTTTCTTAAAGAGCTGTTTCTTTTTTAGAATTTATGGCAGGAAACCCACGTGTCGAGGATTTTTTTTTTATTTGATGTGACGGTATCTTTCTGGCATTTGTAAATCTCATATTTCTTCACAAGCATTTCCAAATTCTAGTAACATGAAAGATCTCAAATGACCTTTGAGAATTTAAAAATTCCACCCTCACTGTTTTTTTTTTTTTTTTTGTGGAATTTTTGGATGCTCCCAAATTCAAGAATTTCTTTATAGGGCATCTTTCTTTATTAAAATTCCTGATAGGAATTTTAGATGTTAGGTTTTTTTTTTTTTTTTTAACATGATGTCATTTCCAAAGTCCCATGTTTCTTACCAAGCAATTTAAAATTCGGGCCGTATGAAAGGTCTCAAGTAACTCTTTGGGAATTCAAGAATTCTACAGTCTTTGTATTTTGGTAAAATTCTTGGATGCTCAAGTCCAAGGGAGAATTCAGGAATTCCACTGTGCTTGAGAATTTAGGAATTCCCCAGACATTGACTCCTTGAATTCTAAAAAGGAAGCGACTTTTAAGGCATGTTAGGTAAACAAGCAAGAATCATTGATTTAGATGATTCCTTCGTTCTCTGAGTTCTATTGTATCCACAAAGAGGAATTTTAAGGAGTGCTCCATGATTGGTAAAGAGCCAGGATTCCTACTATCTATGTATATCTGATCAAATGGTTATATATTTTTTCCATTTTTCTCAAAATCCATGACGAAGCAAGAGCTTGTCTTTCAGCCCCATAGTTGTTCTTTAGTTCTCTAGAGAATTTGAACGGTTCAGATCTTGTAAATGGGGCCCACAAAAATACAAATTAATATTTTAAAATTTGGACTTATTCATAAATATCTAAAAATTCATGATGGATCAACAGCTAAACTCTGACATAATAGCCATTTAGGACCCACTATTCATGATTAATGGTTCAGATCTTACTTGCGGGACACCAAAAGTAAGGTTCCAAAGCAAAAACGGTAACACATTAGTTACTGGGTTTTGAAATCATCTCTTTTGTCTCCTCTGTTTGGAGAGTTATAGTATCCTCAATAGCTTAGATTTATTTTTCGATTTTCTCTTGATCAAAGATGAATCATGGTGCAAATTTTGGCCCCCAAAGCAGTTTTAAGCCTTATGAAGAGACTGAACAGTTATGGTTTTGAAGATGGGCCCCACAGAAGTCCAAAAATCATGCTCCAATGGTCCAAACTTCTCAAAAGTATCTCAAAATATATGATGAATCAAAGGCTTGTATTTGATATCCTAGCCATTTTTATCCTTCTAAACACGATTAATGACTCTAACCATGATTATAGGACTCTAAGATAGGTTTCCAAAGACAAAATCGGTGCCACCTAGCATTGTTCATCCACCTTCTTTGAGCACACAGAATCACATAATTGGATGGGAGGAGGTCAACTTTGCAGAATATTTGAAAGGAAAGGCGCGGTTAACCATTATATAGACTAAACCAAACGTGGGCTTTCCACGGTAGCGAAGAAAACCAACGAGGATTTCTCTCTGTGGATCGTTGCCAAACGTCCCCTTAATTCTAGCAAAAAAACATGCCCTAAAGGGTGTTTTTTTTATCATTTCTTAAAAGTTTTTTTTTTTATGGAAAGGACTTGCTTGAAAGAATTGTGAAAAAATTTTATATTTTTTTAAATATTTAAATCTTCATGTACTTTTTTGAAAAAAGGCCAAAAGTCTTATAATTTTTTTAATTTTTCCCTTGATTTTAAGTAGTTAAAGAATGATCAATAAATACAAAATAAGTACAAATTCTGCTGGAAAGAGTCTTAGGGCACATTTGGCAACTATCCATGCCAAGGATTCTTCAGTAATTTTACTCAAGAAAAGGAGGAAAACTCATGCTTGGAAAGCATCCACACTGTATAAGAGGAATCCTACAAATACAAAATATTCTTCAAAAGCACAGATAACCCACATTGGACTCCCACATCAATTTCACAAATCCAAGCCCTAAAAGATTTGCGGATGAATAGTACTATTGGCGATAACGCATGGATTATCGATTTTTGGTGTGAAATCCTACTTCATGGGCCCCACAATCAAAATCCAAAACATTCATCATATTTATAAGGTAAAAATGGGCTATTGAGTCAAATCTCTAACATTGATTACTCATATATTTTGAGGTTTTTGTAATAAAAAAAAGTTTGGACCATTGGATCATGATTTCTGAATTTTTGTGGGCTCCTTTTGCAAAATCCAAACCATTTAGTCTCATCAGCAGGCCTAAAATTATTATGGAGTCAAATTTGGCAACACGATTCATCTTGGACCATGAAAAATGGAAATAATTCAACGACAGATGATCATCCACAGTGCAAAAGGATCACTAACTTGCAAACGGACACCGCCACGGATGGTAATTTAGAAGTCACCAATTTCCACTTTGGAACCCTATTTTATAGGTCTCACAATCACAATTGGAACCGTTAATCATGTTTAGAAGGCCCAAAATGGCTAATTTAAGTCAATATCTAGCCATTGATTCCTTATATATTTTTAGATATTTTCAAAAAGATTCACACATTAAAATATGATATTTTAATTTCTGTGGGACCTATAATGAAAATCCGAACTGTCAATCATCTGTAGAAGGCTAAAAATGGCCAGGGGTTCAAATTTTAGCTATGGATTGTGAGGAATTTGAGACAAATTTGTAACAGCTGGATGTAGCATATGTAAATCCACAACTCCATGTATGTCTGTCAAACATGAAATGCCCTGAGAGAGCTCCTTAGCGAGGAAGCATATATGAAGACCAAGAGATGGAATTGCTACATTGGAATTCATGGTCAAATGATCTCCAATAAAGAGTAGTTTTACTAGGTAGTATCAATGAGGGTGATTTTACATCATAGTTTAGTACTAGGACCTCAACAATGAGATGTTAAGATGTAGATAAAGACATGGTAGATGATTAGATCTAACTCAATTTTGAGGATTTAGTTTAGGATGGATAGTAATGAAAAACAAAATTTATGTAGCCGACTCAGCATAGTTTGGGAAAAGGCTTGATGATAATGGTCTAACCCAATTAAAGAAATTAGACAAACTAACTTTCGATGGCTTTTGGATCTTTTAAAACCACTTCAAAAGCTCAACTAAACATACCCTTTAACTTATCTCACTTCTTCTAACTTTGGTTTTTTTTTTTCTTCCATACTTTAAAACTTCATCTTTTGATTATTTTATTCAATATTTTAATAGATTGTTTTCTACAATTTGTTGTTTAGTAAAAAAAATTAATTTTCTCAATTACATAATTATTTGAAATATAACTGTGTAGTCCACCTAGGACATTTAATTTATGATTTTACTTTTGGAAGAAAAAAAAAGTCCTCTCTCCCTCTTCCAATTATAATATGTAGGGACATAGATGGAATATGTCAAGAAATGGTCCAGTGAGATAATGTATGTGAGCAAAAGTTATAGGGCCCATCTAAATGTATGACAACCAGGAAACGAGGGGTGAAAGATAAGATTCGTGAAATGTAGACGGTTTAAGAAGATGATAAGATGATTGAATTGGGTTGACTTTTTTAACAAACTTCAATGACAAGATTGACAAGGCTTTTTCTTTTTTCTTTTTTTTTTTGCTATCGAAGGGTTCCCAACCCTTTGGGCTGAACTAATCCCTCTGGGCTAAGAGGGAAGCCGGGTAAACTCCCCTGTAGCCCAGTGTGATAATGCAATTTCAAATCTACAACCTACATGTGCAAACCGTGGTCATAGGCCAACTGAGTTACCCCTTGGGACTGACAAGCCTATTTACATACCCTTCAACACCTAAATTAGCATAAATGAACATGACCATAGATAAATGTTACACATTTGCATTATTTACCTATGTAAATGGCTCCAGACAATTTGAACCCTTCATGTTGGTAGGACCTGTCATATGATGAGGTATACCTATTACCTAGCATAACTTGCCATCAATCTCAGCCTTTGGCACTACATTAATTCGACATTTTTAAATTGGTAGATCATTCGATTAAATTACACAAATTTTGGCATCCATAAACTTAGCAATGGCAATGGATCAGTTTTAGCAAGGGTCCGGCTAAACCCATTAATTAACTTTGTAATAAATCTGAGCCATTGAAGGTCTAATGGCCACAAACTATGGCCCACACGCCAACACTTTTAAATTTTTTTATTAACTTTATTTTTTACTGCATTGCATCCAAATAATCCGAACCACAAACTGTATCCCTGGATGAAACCACATGCCAATCCATTGGTGTATGAGTTGGTGAGGCACTTCTCTTCACCTTTCTTCCACAAACAATCAGGATCAATCCATGACCGCATCAATGATGATGGTGAGGGACTTGGTTGAGTGCATCTGTGTGAATGCCCGGGTACTTACCTTTTCAAAAAAAAATATATATTTATATGCTATATAAGGGGGAAAATGAAGCTTTAAACTAATAATGCAACTGTGCAGACAAATGACAAAAAGTCATCTACTTTCTATACAAAAAGTCTATGGGCACATTTGGCAGTGGTCCTCACCGAGGATTCCGCTGCAATTTTACCCATGTTTGATGGGGACCATTTAAGCAAGGAACAGAAACACAACATCTGTCGAAGGAATAAAAATAACAATCAGACCCTCCCCCGTGTGACCCCGCCAATCATCGCATGCGCGGAATTGCGGAGCTATAATAAAATGACGTTATCATTTGCTAAGGACTTGTTTTTCAGGTTTTCTCATTATGTGGGACCCTAAATGACAATCTAAACCATTGATCGTCTTCACAATGATATGAACGGCTATGTGACTTGATATCAACGGTTGAAACATCACAGATCTAGCGATAATTTCAAAAAAAAAAAAAAAAATCAGACCAATAGATGATGATTTCTCCACTTCTATGGGCCCCACTTGCATAATCAGAATCGTTTAGCCTCTTCAAATGGCCAACAAGGGCAAAGTGGTCAAGTTTGGGAGCTTGATTCCACGTGGATTGTGAGAAAATTGTGAAAAAAATCCAAAACCATTGATCTGTCATACTGCCAAAAGGAGATATCAAGGCAGTCCGGGTTTTTTTCATTTTCTGGTTCCTATGGGTCCCGCAAACACGATGTAAACTGTTTAGAATCTAAAAAAAGTCACAAAGGGTAATGGGGCCAAATGTCAGCTCTAGATTCTTCATGGGTTTTGAGATTTTTGTGAAAAGTCCAGCCCATAGAAACTTTTTTTTTTTAATTTATGTGGGCCCCATTTGCACAATCCTATCCGTTCAGAACATCAAGAATACCACAAAGGATGAGGGATTAAATTTTAGGGCTTCATTCATTATGGATTTTGAGAAATAAGTGAAAAATGTGTGACCAATGTGTAGTTTACTGTAGTTCGTAGGAATGATTCTTCGCCATGGGTGTTTACTGAACGTGGAATGCAATGATTATTTCCTTCGAGAATCCTCAATGGGGATAATATGTTTATAGGAGAATCAAAGTAATCCTTTTGATATATGATTCCCCTCCCTTGCAAGGACCATTGCCAAACGTATTCTAAAAGATTTTCAATCAAACCACTAAAGATAAAAGTCCATCGCATTCTAATTAGTCTCCACCGCTCTTCACTCAACCAGTAAAGTTCCACAGTCCAATACTCCAATGAAACCTCACCACCATCTGGCTTAAGTTTCTACAACTAGTTTCAAGTTTTTAGGGATGAATTCCACTGAGGCATTTTGCTAACATTACCTTATTCCTTGTTAAGTTCTTGGGACTATGTTAAACATCTACCCCACAAATACCCAAAGACTGCTTCTTCAGATGGGAACTTCCATTATTTCATTTGCTCTTACTTCTCTATGCCATCTGCAGACCCAAGCAATCTGCCCATCATCCCTGTATCTCACCCTCCACAGCCCAAATTTCTCTGAAATCTCTCTCCCACTTGAGCACTTCCTTTCCTTCAAGAAATCCACAAGCCATTGCTGAGCAGCTTTCATATCTTGCTGAACATTCCTGGAACTCTCCCCACCTGGGTATCTTCCAAGGCTTCTGTTTCTGCTCCCACCCATCTGCCCAGCTGTAGCAACCCCAACTGCCCCAGCTGCTAGTGCTGCTCCCCCATAAAAAGCAGAGGAATCCGAGAGATGGGCAACTTCCCTGCCCAAGTCAGGTATCATCTCTCCCATTCCTGCCACCATATGGGCACCAATCTTCAGAGCAAATGTCAGTAGTTTCATGAACTTACTCATGTAAGGTGCCAGACACTTAACTGCTTGGTTGTCTACTTTCATCAGTTCACACCCCTGTTGATCTTGGACAACATGCATCTCTCTCCGGAATTCGCATAACATATGCAATCTGAGTGCTGTCATGCCTGAAATCATGTTTGTAACAAGTTTTCTCGAGTAGTTCTCTGTTTGGACAAAGTAGAACATGTGGGGTACTTTCTTCTCTTCCAAGTGAGCAGTGTAGTTTACCAGATAGTTCACTTTGCGGTGTAGTTCGATTAGTAGCCTATGCTCGTAGTATCTTAGGCCTTGAATTTCCTGCTTTAAGTCCCTGATCTCCTGTTCAATGATCTTGAGCCTCTGAAGAACTGCTTCCACACCTTTGGCAATGCCAGACATGGTCGCTTCCACCGTGCTGTCAGTCTCATTTTCAGTTACTGGTGGTGGGTTTTGTGTGTTTTCCATCGGAACTGCTAGTTCCACGGCAAGGTTGTAGAGATCATGATACCTTCTATGGAGGACTTCCCGGAAATCATCTTCAGAGAGGAGGTTTCTGGCGTAATCAAACCCAGAGAGTAAGATGGTTCTACTTCCCTCTGATACTGAAGTCCATGTGTGCTGGTAGTCATACATGCCTTCTGCTGGAACAGTGAGCAGTGCTTGTTTCAATTGCCACAGTGGCACGAATTGGGTTTTCCGATATCGTGGTGGCATTAGATTTTTTACACATTCTGGCCGGAGGATGTGTTCAATCAAGGTGACTCCATGGCAGAGGCCTTGGATTGTTGGGATTATGAGCTGATGGAAGAGTCTCAGCATTTCAGTTGTGTTCTTGGTAGAGCATGCAAGGACATCAATGTAGTAGCCCAATTGCCCGCCAAGCTCTACTCTGACATGGATTCCATTGATGGTTATGGAGATGAGATATTTCTCTAGATAGTAGGTTGCAGCATGTGGGTTCTTTGATCCAAGGATTTTGTTGTGGAGATGCACCTGGATTTGCAAACAACTGCATTAGCAACTTGTTGGCACTCAGTAATGTCATTACATAGATTTGCTTTACAAAAATATGAAATATTGTTCTAGGGTGTTCACAAGGAATTATCTATAAAATCATGGTCATCCTATTAATGGATAAAACTCTTCCTGATTAAGAAGATCATTCTCATACTATGGATGGACTAGAAATAGACTGTAAGGGCGCCAAGCAAAAAAAAAAAAACACTGTAAGGGCTGTATAGGTTTACTATCTTCTGTACTCCTAGAATTTCTCTTAATATGTTATTTATATGTGTATTATCTTTGTCCCATACGTTTAAAAGCACAGATTTGTATGATGTATCCCTTACTTATTCCTTTGAATGTTACCTGGGCACTTAAAAATGGGTGGACATTCCACCTCCATGTCTGAAACAAATTTCAAGTGTACATACTGCCATGTACCAATTGTGTAACCCAGGATGACAGTCCCTGCACTCATAGTCAGGTTAATCTAATTCCCGATCAATAGTTGAAAACAATTTTCAGAAATTCAACAAAATAACCATGATACTTTAGGAATGTCATTAACCTTGCATGACAATTACCAAGCTTTGTGAAGGATATAACCATAACTACATGTATTTTCAGAATAGCAGTGCAGTCGCTAGGAGAGTGTAGTTATATTTCGTTATTACATGTACTCGGATGCATTCCTTTCTTCCCCATATGGTTCATTGTCTTGGTGTAATAACATTTCAGGAAATAAACATTTAAAATTATTGGCTTGAGATGCAAAATCAATTGCAGGAAATGAAAATATAGCTATATTTAGCTCAGCTGGTTAGGGACATGGGTGTGTATGTGAGGGTGCAGGTGTTCAAGTACTCCATGTCGCAAAAATTTTAATTAATAAATAAAGTATCCGTATCAAACCAAAGTCTCATTTTATGGTATTGTGATTTATGATTGTATCAAGTTGTGATTGATATTCATGAGCATGATCATCTTAGACTAACCTAGCTTACAATTTCGACTATAAAGTTCAGACTTTTAATTGAGGTACAGAGTGAACCTAGTTAGATTCAGACTTGGCAGTCTTAAAGGAGATCCCTGAAGCTAGTTGGTAACTTGGTATTAATGTAATTGGGCCTAATTATTTGGGTTAGCTCTGTTGGGCCTTTTCAGTTGTATGAATCATTAATGATCTATAGCTGTATTATCTTGTATCAAGGAAAGGAAAGGAATACATATAGGGGGATCAACCACAATGGTCGATACACGATTATTTGGAGGAAAATTACTTCCTTTTCTATTTTTTTGAGTGTCTTGTTAGTTGGAGCATCCTACAATGTCTTATATATTTTGAAATATCAAACATTACCAAGATTGCTGCTGAAACAATAAAACATTGCATTTGGTGGTGTGATATTTCTGTTTTCCATTCTTAATAGATTTTGTTGATTCCTGCTGATAATGATTTTGGGGGGATGAAAGGGGGAATACTATCCCATCTACTGTGGGTTTTTTTTTTTTTTTCTCTCTCTTTTACACACACTAAACCAAACATGTTAAGAAAATGAATATCAATCTTTTCTGCCAAGATATTCACTCTTCAAGTAATGTTCATTATCCAATGCAACCATCCCATTTCAATGTTCAAATTCAATTCCCATACCTGTATGCATGTTAAACAAACTTGGAAGAAGTAAATAATCAAACAATATTTATCTTAAATACCTGTAACCTGGGAAAGAAGCCTGGTGTGAGGAACATGTGGCTTGAATCATCACATTCAAGATGACGTCCAACGTATTCACAGTCTGGAGTGCTCAACTGCCATTTTTGCGGTCTTCCTCTTCCTTCTATAAGAATAGCTGGAATCAGAAGTAGAGAATTTGGATCCGCAGGGTCTTGCTCATAACACAGCTCCAGTTTAAGCATCATCTGCACAAGATCGCCCACCTCTAAATTCTCAAAAACTTTAGGACCCATTCCTGGAATCCGACTCTGTAGACTGCCTCTGAGAATCTTTTCAAGTTCTTTCCTACTCAAGAATCCATTCTCTGCTGAATTCTGCTTGGTAACATCTAATCTAATCAGTCGTCCAAGTACTTCTCCGCAAAACCACTCACAATCCAAGATCAGATATCCGAGATCTTCAAAGAAAATCACCTCACCTATGTGATGCAATGCATTGGCAGCTGCCCGTCTCCTCATTTCGACCTTCTCAATATTATCGTGTCGAGATCGGATTCTCAAGACCGGGACCTTTGCTTGGCACAAGTCACTGAACTCCTTCCATTTCAATGCAGGCCTGTTATAGTTTTCAGACCTCCAGTCTGATAGGATTCTTATCAGATCATTGATCATACTATAAATCCGTGGAACTCGTTGGAGAACTGTTTTACTTGTCTTTCGAACATGATGAGTAAGTTTGCTTACTGAACTAGATGATCTTGCATCAACAGTGAAAACAGTTGGATAGAATTCTACAAAACCATTGAACTTCTCCCTCAGCTTTTGGATCAAATTGACAGTTAGGTGCAAGTTCTCTGATGATTGAGTGGTTTTATCAATGTGGGTAAGGACTACTGTGATGTTTGGGAGCATTGACTGCGATGGTGCTCGTCTTGAGTTCGAGACTATGAAGCGAAGCCAGTACATGAGGTCTTCTTCGACTTCTGATGGGCTCTTTTGTTCTCTGTTGTCTGGCTTTCTGAACAGGCTGGAGATTAACAGGAAGAATGAAGGACTCCCATGGCCTGGAAACATGAGATCATGGAAGGCATAGAACTCATGCTGACCGGCAAGATCCCAGATTGAGATTTTTGTGTCGTTATCTTGGAATGTCTTAATCTGGATCCCAACTGTTCTCACGGCTTGCTCAACTGGATTTACAAGTGTCCTGATCTGATCGATGTAAGGTAGCTTTGAAGAGGAAAAGTTCTGTGTTATGGAGTTACAAAGCGTGGTTTTACCTGTAAACAGGCATCAATATAGGTAGAAAGAGAAAGACTGTCAGTTCATTAAGTCCCACAACTCAGGAAAATCGTAATCATTTTTTATTAGTAAAGATGCATTGTATTAAAACAACACAGAATAATATAAAAGGCCCCAACAGAAGAAAGGAGCAGAAGGTATAAGAGCATTATACCAAGGAGAAACACAAAATAAAAAACAATGACAAACAACATGGAGAAAACCAACAAACCACAAAGAAAATCATAATCATGTCATTTAGTTATTTCACGGAGCATTTGGATCAATATCATCATCATTGAAAGCCTTAACCATCTATCTGGGATCAGTTGGATGTTGTGAAATATTTTTGTAAAATGGATAGAAAATAGTTGCCCATTTAGCTTTTCTGGCCCAAATTATTATTGATTTTACCGATAATTCTCCACTTTGGTACCCAAATATGGATACAGATACAGACATGGTACAGGAGTAGGATATGATTGAATCTCTGATATCTGGGATGAATTTGAATAATGCTAGAACATCAGCATTGTGCCCCCAAAACCAACCCCTGTACAATTACTCGTAATTTAGTGCAAGTGTTGCTTTGTAATTCCTTTGGAATAATTTAAGTTAAAATCTCAGAAAAAAAGAAGCAAAATAATATAATTCTAAGAAATAGTTAGCTCATTACAATAGGATGAAGAGAAGCAACAACACATAATTATCTCTGAACCTTAGCGTATTTAGTACCTAAATTGGTATCATGCGTTGTGGATGGTGGATACTGTGATGCTGGGCATCTGCTAGTATCCAGGTATCATTGTCCAGCCAAATTTATATCTAACCTCCTTTTGAGTTGATGGCCACCTTACATGAATGGGTTTGGGGTGGAAAAGCAGGAACTTATGTCCCATCCTTTGTGAAGATAAGGTTTTCAGCTCAAATGGAGTATTCGATGTGCCGTGTCTTGGGATTCTTCCAAATGAGCCTAATTGAATAGTTAAAACATCCAAGTTCTGGTACAAACAAAAACATTTGTGATGACAATGATATTCCATTAGATGATGACATTGACACATTTATTAGGTAAAGAATCCCTTTAGCTTCTACTCTTGTATTTGTATAGTTCCAGTTTTTTTTTCTAGCTGTGCAGAATTTTGGGTATCTCAGGAACTATGAGCTAAAATCTTATCGTAGTAAAATGTTCAATATCATTGATTTTTTATGGATAGTTTGTTAGTTGGTTCTGCTTTGTGTATTTGTCCAGCATCAAGATGCATGCTCAGGTCAAAGTTCCCCACTAATACTGTTAAAAAAAACTTGATATATTTTCAACTTAATATTCAGAAAGAGAAAATGCTGTGTTCATTGTGATTATCTATCAAATGGACTGGATGTATTTTTTATAATAAAATTCAAGCTAAAGCCTAAATGTGTTTGGATGTACGTAACACTGCAAGTGGTTTAAATATTTGAACAGATAACTCACTTCTCTCAGCTAAACATCTGGAATAGCATGGAACTTGAATTGGGTATTGTTTGATTCCTTCCCTCCCTCATATCATTGCAGCTCATGGACAATATTGATTGGGAGTGGAAAAGGTGGGGAAACAGTACCCCACTTAATGTGGTTGCGAATTCCATCATCATTACCATTTGGAGTGCAAAATCTATCTACAATGTTTTGATTATTGAATTGTAAAGCTAGGAAAGTTGTTTGATCTAACCTGCAAATTCTTGTCCACACAGGAAGACCCTGCAACTTGTAGGCACCATCAATGACATGTCCTCAAGCAAATCCATCTCAGGTTCCACTTTTCGGTTCTGGCCTAGCTTCTGGTAGATCCCATCTGCCTTCCCACCATTCTCTAGTGGCGTCCTGCTGAGATCAATACTCTCAATCCATGGATTAACCTGCAAAGTATCCATTATTGTCTCCAACAGGTACTCCCCTCGAATACCTTTACATCCCTTCAAAGATAACTGTCTTAAAGTAGTATTCTTCTCCAAGCTCCTGAAAATTCTAACAAAGTCATCTAATTTTAGGCTCTCATCATCATGGATTCCAAAGCAGATGATGCTCTCATTGGTCACTAACATTTGCAATATTGCAGCCAGGCCGTCTCTGCCAATTTTTGTCTTCCCCCCACCAAAAGCCACAGATTTAAGTGTTACATTTGCCGGATTTTGTATTGCTGAAAACCTGCTCAACGGGCACAACAAATGCTCGACACCAACTCCACTGAACCAGTTCCCATCAAGCTGTAAAGTTTGAAGACACTGATTTTTGAAAAGCCCAGCTGCCACATATACCACTCCCTTGTCTTTAAGGCATGTTTTTGATAGGATTACATGTTTGAGGGTCCGGTTCTGTTCAAGGACACCTCTAAACTCCTTTGCCCACCGTGATTTCAGCCTAATTCCAGTCATGTCCAGTGTTCTAACCGTCGAATTCCACCCCAATGCACAAGCAACTCTTTGAGAGCCTGACAAGTCGAGCTTATAAATCCTTAAAGTACTGTTTTCCGGTACAAATTCAACAACTTTGGTGCTTTTTTCTCTGCTGTCGCCACTCCACACATGAACTTCCATAGCCCGGCTCCGTGCTAAGACAGCAGAGATCAATGGAGTTGCAGTGAGTGAATGTGAATCAAGAATTATCAGGAGTTTTAGCGTCGAGTTCACCTCTATCATCTTCGCAAGCTCTTCAGCACCTCTAGTACCAATTGAATCATCCCATATCTGCAGCTCTTCCAAGCATTCATTTCTCTTCAATGCAGAAGCCAGTAGGCTAGCTCCAACACACCCAATACCCGACTCTGAGAAAACAACTTCTTTGACTCCTCCATTTTTTTTCAACATTTCTGAAAACTCTGACAATCCTTCCACATTAAACACATTTCTTTGGAACATCAGTTGCTTGATGCTAATATTCTTTTCAAGTAGGGAACTGAGATATTTCAGCTGTTGCCTGTCCCATTCTACCCTGTGAAATTCCAAGTTCTTCAGGGATTGTTGGCTACTTCTTGCTCCTGATAATGCATTGAGGATCTGAGAGAAACATGCAATGCTGTCATTGTTTTTAGAGATGTTTATGCTCATGGAGTTCTCTGTCTCTTGGTAGCAACTTGAAGTGGGTTGGAAATGGTAGAAGGAGATGCTGTGTAGGTGAGTTTTCCCTGATTTTATTGCTTGCAGAGCCCAATTGAGGTCTCTGACATTTTGCCTGGATGCCATGGAGTTCTCTGAGAAGTCTCAACGGAGCAGGAGTAGGAGGCTGAAGATGAATAAAACCTGTTTAACAGCATCTACACTTTTGGAAAGATAGTAAAGTAAGGTCCCTAAACCTCAAACAACTGTAAAGTTTACTGGGACTTAGGATTCTTCTTTGCATGTCCAATCCTTTGATATCATGGGACCTACTGTGGACTTTTTCATGTCTGCAATATTAGAATATTCTGACCGATTTACCACTTTCATATGATAAAAGAAAGTTTCTACAGTAATGGTTGATTGGTACATACATGGTGTTTTTACAGATTTTATGGCATCTTCTTTCATTTGGTTGAGTTTCTGCTACTATTATCATAGAGCAAGGCTCTTCTAAGCTCAAGTTTAGAATAAAATTTTGTAAGGTCCATGCTTGTGGGGCTCATCTTTGGTTCATCCAAATGGACCAAACACATGACTCCCCTAAATTGCACATGTCCGCCAACTTTCAGTTAAATCCAAATAATCTAAACCGTTGGATCGACTATGTATCGATTCAAATGGACCGTTGACCATTAAACTTTTAGGCCCATATGGAGATGATAGAAATGACGGTTAGAGCTGATTTTTGACAGAGAGAAGGATCCCGCGGAGTCCTTAAAATCCCCCCATCCCCATCCCCATGTGGGTCCCTAGGTGGGCCCCACCACATACTTGAGCTTACCTTAACCTAAGCTTGAGCTTAGGAGAGCTAGCCCCATTATCATATATAAATGAGAAAAGATCTGAAGGCCAGTGATTGAATGGATGTGATTCTTAGTTTAAAAGATTTTTGGGGTATCCGTAATTGGCAGTGAGTCCTTTATCATCTTGATCACAACGCTGTGGACCCACATCCTGAATTGTCTATGATGTTAGTCGAGGTGGCATAAATACTTTTCAATATGGTGTGCCTCTAGAAAATTGTGACTTTGTTGTGGCTCAATTGACCCATTTATTTCTCATGAATTGTATGGATGTTTCAACTTGGGTTGATATAATTTCCATGCTTCCCATTTTTATTCTATACGATAAGGCCTTCTTAGAATTAATCCAACCTTCTCACACTCACTACTACTTTTGAATTGGCACTCAACCCCAATATGCTACTCATTCTACTTGTTATTGCCGCTCGGATTGAATCTCAAAGAAAGCTTTGGGAGAAAAAAAAAAGCACTAAAAATTAAGAGTCCCTTAAATCTGGGGATTAAGATGGGTCTATTTTTCTTTCTTTCTTTTTTTTTGGGTGATTGGTATGGGCCTGATTATTTCTCCCAACACCAATTCACGTGATGAGGCCTTTCCATCCCTCTACCCTTGTTCCTATGCATCCAGGTGGGCTCCACAATGAGATTGTGAAAATGATATCAACTTACCCCGTATGAATAGATTTTGGGAGAAAAAAATTCCTCATATTATATTGAATAAGAGCTGTCATAGTCTTAAGTTCTTGATTCCTTTCTGGGAATATTAGGACTTCTTTTGGCTGTGGTCTAGTGATTGTCGGCTCTGAAGTAAAGCTAACGATCTGAATGTAGAGAATTGATGCTTGATCAGATTGCTTTAGACTGCATACATTCCTGTGTCCCCTAGTTAATTTATGGGGCTAGGCTATTCAACCATGCATGAAATGTATGCTAGTATCAGTGCATTCATCCATGCCATCCACATGGTACCACTTATAAGGTTAAGGTCAATCCAAATCATGGTGTTTTTTTTTTTTTTAGGTGAGGGTGTCCGGGCTCTTCAAGAACCAACTATTCTCCGGGCACGCGAAGTCCTTGCTAAATAAGTGAGGCTTTTGCCTGGGCAAGTGCCCCAGGGAGAGAGTGCGAGTTCAAAATTACAACCTCTAGCTCCTAACCCATGGTCCTAACCAACTATGCAACCCCTCAGGGTTCCAAATCATCATTTTAAAACACAGTTTTGGACACTGTACTGTCTAAATCTGAATCCTTACGTTTCAGCCAATATATCAGGCTGATGTGGTATTCTGGCTTGTTTCTGCTGCTTCTTTTTTTTTTTTTTTTCTTAAAGAGAATATTTTGAAGGTACTAGGAAAAATGATAATTGTAAATCTCTATTTTTCAATGCCATTAGGATGTTTCAGATGTAAATCCAATAATGAATTACAATAAGGCAGTGAGAATGGAGTCTGGACACATTTTAGGTTGCGGACCAAAAAACAAAGTTTTGGGTCATGGCCAAAACTTATAATTATCGTCACAGTTTCTAATTTTATACAAAACATTACTCATAACCGTCTTAATTCTCTGTTGTTCGTGTATCACCAGATAAGAATTATTATGCATATATTCTAAATATGGGAGATCCAAGCATCATCATATGGAAATTTTGGGCTGTACAAGTTGAAAGACAATGACTTTGAGGGTGGAAAAAGAATCGGTGCCAGTTACTTTTCTCTTTTCTGCCTTTCTTCCATTCACATTTCACATCAAATAGAGAATGGAGAATCTGGAAAAAGGAGAAAAGAGGTATGACTGTGGGAGACAAAATTGCCCAACTTTAAGGACTTGCAATTGTATGAAGCCAGTTTTCCCTGTGAAAAATGGACCCATTTGTTTAGTGTTATCTTGGAAAATTTAAGCAATGCAAGCCCCAGGACTAAAGTATTTGACTATCGGGCCAACATCATAGGCCCAGGCCCATCTTACGTCTCTCAAAGAACAGCTCATATCCAGCACAGCACAGCACAGCACGCCCACCTCGGGCTAGGCCAGACCATGTGCAACCATACACTTTTTGGTTCAAGCTTTGGCCAACAAAATGGATCTATACATCCACGTGGATTTCATCCTTCACAAAAGCAGACTATTTCAAGTTCTACTGAATGAAGCCTAGTATGGCACAAAAAGTCTCAACCACCCTGCTTGCATTCAATACTTTTGAGAAAGAGAGAGAATTTGTCCTCAACAAGTGGAAAAATTGTTCCAGTGGAATTGAATATCTTTATTATTAAAATGCCATTAAATTTGAATAATTACTTTGTTACTTAAAGAAAAGTTTTAAATGGTCATCGCCTACATAGCTTTCTCTACATAAATCCAAACTCAAACACCACAAGAGTAGATAATCTATAACTATAAAGGCCCATTTATTTGCATGGAATTGAATTCCTAGGAATTTTGAAGAAGCCATTCCTATCCAAGTAGCTTAAAAGAATTCTGAAGAAGCCATACCTATCCAAGTAGCTTAAAAAAACCAAAGGCGAAGCCATTCCTATCCAAGTAGCTTGTAAAAAAACAAAGGTAGAGATCCAAGAAAGACAATTAAATAATCTTGCTAGAAAAGAAAATTAGGTAGGATGGAAAATAAATACTCAAACTATCACCCTAGCAAATGAAACCATAGAAAAGGCATGGTCCCTTGTCCATGTCCACCTTATATCCTTTCATTCCTCACCTCTTTAATAATCCTTTGATGCAACTCATCTTACCATAAATTCCTAGGAATATTGTTGTGCGCGTGCGTGCAGAAGCACGAGTACCTGCGATCAGCAATCAAACCACACACAAAAAGAGAAAAAATCACATGAGAGATTTACGTAGTTTGACAAAGTACCTACGTCCATGGCCAAAGAGAATTCACTCTCTTTACTATTCCACTCTTCTTAGGTCGAGGATTATAAATTAGATTATATTTATAATCTCTGCTTTATTAACCCCTAAGAAAGCTCCGGTACAATGACCAAATAAAGCTGACGGGCCTGACCCAAAGCCCAGTCCCTGGGTACCCCAATGGACCAATCCAGTAAACCCGGAACACAAGACATAAACCCAACAAATACAATTCCATGAAAACAAACATTCCCTAAATGGAAACTTCACCTTTATTTCTCCCAACTAGTGATGTTCATGGGAGGGTTGGGCCAAGGTAAGCAATATCCAGGCCCAAGCTGGATTTTAAACTAGAAGCCCAAGCCCTACTCAAGCCATAAGTACCTGGCCTAAGCCCACCCACCTAAAATAGGTTAAGCCCCAGCCCCGTATATTATATTTTAGAAAAAAAGGGACAAACATTAACTGATCCAACTTTTAGTTCATCTAGTTAGGATGCTTGTTTGTGTGTAAGAGTACATGCGTTCATCTCCCCCTTCCGACAAGAAATTGCTGTTTTTGCTTGAGCGGTGCCTCTCACTCGGTCCGGGCCACGCTTCAGGCCTTCTACCACTTAATCCAAGTCTGGACCATATATTTAATGCGCCCAAATTTTATGTCCATGGGCTCAAGTACTAAAACTTAAGGCTCAAGCCCGGACCAAGGCGGGCTGGCCCCAGTTCTGGCTTGGGCCGGCATCGTACATAAGCACCCCTACTCCCAATATAAGCAAGAGAGCAGTGAAGGTTTAAAACCTTCCTTCCTTTTGATAGGAAATGATTACCCACCTCGCTAAAATGAAACCTAGCACCCCTCCATGTAATCAACAGGTTAAAAGATTTTGAACTAAAATTACTCCACATTGAAGAGGCCATACCCAAAGATATCAATACCCAGGCAAGTAAGCTTATAAAGCTGGGACATAATCACCAATAACAAGAAGGGCAATCAGTCCAACAACCATAGAAAGCTAGATTATTCACGGAAGTTGAGCTTCTATATATAGTCCCTGCACAAGGGAGTAACCCCTTCAAGTGTGAACAAATCCCATTGCCATGTATTTTCATGCATAAATTGTTGAAGAACCAATATTTTCAAAGGGGAATCTATGATCAGTAGTAGTATACACTAATTCATAGCAAAAGAGATCAGGTAAAAAAAAAGATAAACTTAAAGGCACTCCTAGAATCATCCCCCAAAATGAATTAAGCGGCTAGATGCTAGCTATTAGCCGAAAAAGAAATAGTCAAACCAAGAAGATCATCTAGAGTTATGGTAGGTGCGAGGAGCATTAGTGAGTGACAACTCCCAGATATTGGACTACATGAAAATAGAAAATTCCCAAGAGGAATGCCAATTATACCATATTAAAGCGGAGGGTTGCCGCTTAGATTTTGAATAGCAGTTGCAGTTTTGACCAGAAGTTATACTTTTTTTTTCAAATACTCCTCATTCTCTCCTCACTACTTATCTTATACACAGTTTTGACCAGAAGTTATACTTTTTTTTTCAAATACTCCTCATTCTCTCCTCACTACTTATCTTATACAACTACCTATTATTTATCTCATCAAACCATTCACGTACCTCTTATGTTATCTTTCTACCCCAATTATTCTATTCTCTTTCTATACCTATGCAAATATTTATTTTTGACCTTTTCTTTTCTTTTGTTTCTTTCTAAAATTTAGGAATAAAATTAGCAAGTGATGATTATTTGGAGATTTTTGTTAGAAAGTAATGAATCTATGAGTTAATTTTCTTTTATTTTTATGTCAAATTGATTTTCTATACAGTCCTTCAGTCTTTTCATAAATGAATATTTAGTTTGCAATGTATGAACCTACTCGTGCTCGGCACGTGGGTTATTGTACTAGTACATTTAGAGCCTGATCCATAGAACCAACCCATTTTATTGTGATTGTATGATATGAGAGAAATCTGGGTCCCATCAGCACTCAATGGACTTCTCTCAGTTTCATTTCACCTATGTGTCTCTCTCCATGTAACGTGCAATAGTTTTGAGAATCTCCACGTGTAGCTGGGAGTAGACTCAGTAGAGTCTGTTCTGTCGGTGGGTAAGCGTTGAGTGAAAGTAAGGGCTTGTTCGGGTTGTTTATGAAATCATTTAGTTGGTAGGCTGTGGAGTTAGAATAGGAGTGTTAAGGAGTTGTTTGTTTATGTGAGAGTGAAAGTAAGAGTTGTTAGATGATCCATTGCTTATGGAGTCCCTTGTGTCGAATGAGAGCCCTTTAGAAGCTTGGGAGTGTTTGTTCATGAAGTAAGAGTGGGACGTTGGAAACTTGGGATGTTTTTTTTTTTTTCTTCTCTTGTGATCAGAAAAGAAAAGACTGTTCATTATTCCCAAACTTGTCTAAGGAGGTTGACCCCCTTAAAGTGGGTTTGTTGTTGTTGTTGGGCTTAATATAAAAAATCACGTATGGATCATTTGGTATCATAGCCAGGTTGATCCCACCATGGCTAATGGTACTAGAAACCTCAAGCGTAACATTAGAGAGTCCCCATTGAGTTGGTTCAAGAATTGGGTGTCCCAGCTACCAGCTATTGGCATTCTATAAACCAAACCTAGCTCAAGCTCAAACTCTATCAATAGAAGGTGTTTGTCCCCTTGAAACGACATTTTTCAGTAAGTCTATCATTTTGTCTGTCATTTCATTTGAAGTTCTGTTTCAAGCAATGTAGCATTTTCTAGTTTGTGATTATTAATGCAATTTCTAATTTAACATGCATGGTATCAGACCTTCCAAAACATAATTAATAATGTCGCCCTCTCTGAATAAATTCCATCTCTCTCTCAAAACAAGATCCTATGACTTGCAACAATAATTTTTCTGATGATGATCCATTCAGCAACCTCCAATAATAACCCTACAATGTGACAAGATCATTCTTCTGAGTTCTAATATAATACTAGTTGAACTTTCCCCCTTGCATCAATACTTCTTCAATACCTTTGCTCAAGTGGTAGGTGAAGAATTGTTGAGCCTTATAGAATCGCGCGCCTGAGGGGTCGGTCCCATCGAATTTGGGAAATACCAACCGCATTGCTCGAATATGGATTCTGATTGAATCCATATTAGATTTGTTACACCAAAAATCATAATTAGGAACGGTTTTGAACCATTCCTATTAGATTTTGAAACAGTCACCATAAACTATCCAATAAACAGGCGTTCCTACTAGTTTGGAATGAAGCATTATTGTACAAGTCAATAATACTTACTTTTCCATTGCCTATTCCCCCATCAGGATCTAGGATTTTCCGTTCAACTGCATGTTTAGATGTGAAGTTGTGATATATTGAGACAGAGACTGGTAACCAACAAGTAGTTTAAGGAAGTACCTTTAAAAATAGGATTTAGAGAAAAGAAAACACACTATTTGTCAGTACACACCTCTTGTACGGCTTGTTTTTGTTTAATAAAAGTAGCCATTCGATAAATTATAAAAAAAAAAAAGAGTAAAGAAACACACCAATAAGTAGTTTTAGGAAGTAAAATGCGATTTGGAGAAGAAGATTTGTTTTTCCATCCACGGAAAACCTGTTTGCAGCATAAGCTCTTGTTCATCCATCTCCATTTACTTATTTTATTTAGGTTTTCATTCCCCGATGACCACATGTTGTAGCACCCAATGAAGACTACTCTCAATCAGCAGTAGTAGATCCAAAGCTGCTGATTGAGAGGAGTAGTTGTTGCGTGGCACATAGTGAATAAAAAAACAGGTTTTCTTTTCTACAGTGGCTATGAGAAATTTAAGATGATAACATACGTATTTATAATGAGGTGGAGAGATATGAGAAAGAGCTTATGCTGCAAATACGGAAAAAACTGATTTTCTTATCTCTAAATCCCATTTTTAAAGATACTTCCTAAATATACTTGTTGGTCTGTTTCACTTTCTCTAAATCCCGTTTTTAAAGATACTTCCTAAACTACTTGTTGGTTACCTCTCTCTCAATATATCACGATGGAGATCCCACATGGTTCCATGTATTAGCTGCGACATGGGATGGGTAAAACAAATTGAGATAAAACTGGACAGCACTACAAGAAGCAACCCACAAAATGAATTCGGTAGCAGATGCTAGCTATTAGCCGGAAAAGAAATATTCAAACCAAGAAGATATAGAGTTGTGGTAGGTGTGAGGAGCATCAGTGAGAGGGATAACTCACAAATACATAAGAAACACACCAACAGTCTACACTACACAAGCCATTTTCAAATATTGGATAACATGGAAATGGAAAATTCCCAAAAGGAATGCCAATATAGTTAGAACCCAACCCATTTACCAATGCAGGCGATGGAAATATTCATCAATTTATTACCTAAATTATAATTTGATCATGGCAATTTCCTTCTTCCGCAATCCCCTTTATGTTGATCACGTATGATTATCATCTTCCTTGCAACATTGATGGTAGACATGAATGTCCTCAGTATTCTGTTGCTAATAGACAATCGAAGATCTCAATACAATCATGACATTTTCCTTGAGTGAACCTGGCCAATTTAGCTTGGCAACAGAAGGGCTAACACCTTTTAACATGGATTTCTTCCCTCTGAGCACATGTTTTTGTTGCAATCCGTAGCACAGACCATACAACTCCCCCAACAATTGCAAACAGCAGATCTCCTTGGCGACTGTCCGCACCAATCAGAGAAAATTACTGATAATTTTGCAAAAAAATTCCAGCAGCTCCCCAATACAGTTCCGTTCTTCTTGGAGTTCTTGAGCCAGACTAAGAGGTCCTTCGTAACTTCAACAGTTCAACCACTACCCAATCTGAACCGATTTCTTGACATATCTTCACGGACTTCTACCAAGTCTAGGACTCCAGCTTGAAAAAAAAATGTTCTGGAGTCTGCCAATGCTACTGTAAACGTGGCTACTCATAGATCCCCTCAGCTCCAATGTGTCCAAAATCAATCCCAATTACCCATATTCACATGGATCTGGATGATCAAATTATGAAGACAACAGCCTATGCAAGGTCTACCCACATATATCTGGCATATCCCCATCAACAGCCGTCAAAGTTGAACTTCAAGGATGGTTAAGGCGGAGGTGTCCACTCCGCAATCTGGGCCAATCTACTTCCACCCCTTCCGCATGCATATTCCCTTTCTAGCTATCGGAGTGGGAAGGCCCTCAAACTCTTTAGTGCAAAATGCCCAGCAGCCATAAAACTAACCTTACCTTTGTTTTATTGACCACCTTCCGGTGACCATTGGATCTGAAGCTACACACTCATTCAAGACACAACCATGATAAGAGGACAAATGCCAAGAACATCAAACTTACCACTGCCCGACCAATACATCTGCATTCCCGCAACATTAACAAAAACTGCAGTATAGCCCACTGAAATCCAAACACATGGAGTAAGGAAATCCAAAACCAGGCTAGTCGATGTACAAAGAAAGAGTTAACTGCTACAAAGAACAACCTATAATGCATAGCAATGCCATAGTAACCAGAGATCTAATATAAACCATTAGTCAACCAGAGATCTAATATAAACCGGGCCTATTAACCTCCTGTATAAAGTCATGTAAAAGATATTGAGAATGTTTGGGGACTTCCATGTTTTAGCAAAGCCGCATGCAGTTAAGCAATCTGCCAATCTAGAGAAGCTCAGCTTCAGCAAGTTCTTGGAATTCAGTGAGGGTGGCTTGAGTGGCTTCCTTCTTATTCAACTGGGAGTAAAATGCAACTGGGTTTGACAGAGTGCACTCTTCAGCAATTGGGTGCATCCAACGGTACATTGCCAAATCAAATCCAGTTCCAATGCACTAGGTGGTGATCCGTGCAAGTAGTTTTCCCACACATTTTGAATCTCGGGCATTAAGCCGAAATAGGGAAGTTTGGCCAGTGAAAAAGAAAGAAACAAGAAATGTTAGTCCAGGGTTTGCTACAGCAATTACCAATTTATCCATGAGTTCTTCAATTTCTTGGCAATGGAATAGGGTGGCTCACTTGCTTGATGGAAATAACTTATCTCAGTTACATGTTGACGCAGGACAACCCATGATCTCTGGGTCGATCAGCCCATTGGGCCTGGTCCAGTACAGTCCAGTCCAATCCATTTATATTTTGTTTGTTTATTTTATTAATTGAGTTGTGTAAGGCCCAGTATTTTTATATTATTGTTATCATCTCATTAGATGTTTTAACAGTTGAAATCAAGTCTAGGGTTAGTTTGTTTTCTCTATTTAAAGCTCGTAAAGCCTCTTTGGCTCTTTAAACTTCAACAATAAAAAAAGAATGTTGAGCATTTACTCTCTCTTTTCCCTTTCCTGCAACCAAGTGTAAGATCCAGTAGGCCCGTATGGCGGTACACAGGTTAATCTGTGAGCCTGCCACCCATGAAAGAGAAATGGGATATTAAGGACTGCATGAGAACCACATGGGAAGCAGACGAGTCTAGAGCCTGGGCTTAAGTACCCATGGCTACCTCCACTTCAATAGGTACCTTTTTACGGTGGATTAGGCATTCAATACCTCCTCCATTCAATACCTCCATCTTCCCCTTCCCGCCCCACATCGGTCACCATTCCGCATTACATGAGGTCTCCAAGGACCAAGAATATGGTCTAATGACTTTCCTGGACCAAAGGTATGGAGTCGAGAAGTACCACTTCCAACATAGTTTGTATTTAAATCTACCAAAGGAGTAGACTTGCAGCTCCGTGCTGACACTAGAAGTATCAAGAAAACATCAGCAGTACATGAAAAACAAATAACGAAATAAACACTATAAAATTTGTGTAGTGTTGGACCTATATGTGGAATATGAGATCCACCTGCCTATAGTTGGCCAGTGAAATGTAGATGCATGGCCCAACAGACACAAGGAAAAACCCGTTCAAATGCCAGCCTATGCAGCTGGAGAAATGTAGGCGTGACAATAACCAGATAAGAAAATGCTCTTCAGCTTTGTGGGCTAACAGCCTAACATATCAACAGGAACCCAATAATCTGATCTCGTATTTATATAGGATTCTTAGTTAGTTACCGATTGTGTGCTACTGCACACAATGGTAGGTTAATGCTATTATGCCAAAACAAAATAACTAGCAGTAACATCATGAATTAGCGAATTATTTGTATGATTACTATGAGGCTACTAAATCTTAAGAATGCCCAGATCTTTCCTCAGGTATGGCATAGATAGAGAAAGTGGCAAGTTGACTCTACATTTCCCACAATATAGGATGGATATCATTCGAAAATAAAAATACATGGCAAAAATACATAGACAGGCAACCTCTTGAAACTCCAAGATAGTGAGAAAATTGTTTGGTTAGAAAATAATGAAATCAACATGCCTAATGCAGTAAGTTCATGTATCAAATGTCAAATGAATACTTGTTCAGTATCCAATATCGGCACTGGCGTGAGTTCAAAATGGTGCACTAAGCATATACAAATATCTGAAGATGAATGATCCAGTGCACAATATCTTAGTATCCTAACCTTATATCTGTACTTGGCTGGAAATCAGGCGACAGTCATCAAGAAACTCATTCAGCTGAGCCAGTTTCAGCGACATCAAAAAGGGTCATTGTTTCCTCAATAGCTACCCAAAGAGGTAAACTAATGTATAGAAGAAGAACCTAGCTTAAGCAGAGCATTAGGTCCAAAATGTTCCCTATGAATGAAGTGAATTTTACTTTGCAACAAAAAAAATTCATTTCAGCATAGTTAGATTCAGCAGAACATAATAGTGTTTATCTCAGCTTTCAGTTTTTGGTCAATATATTGACAACTTATTTACTAAAATGGTAATGCTTTTAAAACTGGCAGAACCTCTGACGCTGAAGGTTCTTTTTATCAGTTTATATGAGGTGTGAACTGCATCATCAAATGCTTAATAAAACATGGACGTGTGTACCACTGTTAGACATGCCAGCAGATGTTCCATGCTGCTATCAAATTGTCAAGTATTAAAAACAATTAAATATAAATGAAACAGAACAGACTAAATTCAAAGATGATAACTCAAAATGGAAGTTGAACACATACAAAACCTCAAACCCTATCCAGCCACATCATACTAGTGCCAATATCTTACACAGATAAAAACAATTAATGCATAGTAATCAAATAGCATCAAAATAGGATGTCCTAGATAGGTATGCTTTAACCTTTAGACATTTAATATGGAAGCTGGCCTAACTTTAACAAATAGACCTTTCACACAGAAGTTAAGTGGTATGACCATATCATAAAAGGACTATTAGAAATAAATTGGTCTTATCGGTTTATCCTGTTGAGCCTGTCACATGAATTGCTTCAATCGATTTCTGTAAAGCTGAAATAGAAATGCCTACAGTATCATTTCTCATATATGCGAAAATAAAGATTTGAAAAGTTTATTGGCAAATCTAAACTCGTTTGCAGAGTTTCTCCAAGATGTAAACTGATTTGCCTAACGTTCAGTTTTCATCCCAACACCAGTATTCAAAGTAACACATTGGTCCGTGTAGACAAGAAGAGCCAGCCTACGCAGCTATACAGGATGAGATAGATATAGCAACTACACTTACATGCATAGGCATGTTTCTTAAAATAACACTTGAGAAAGATTTCAATACACTATTTAATATTGTCAA
Organism: Persea americana; assembly: GCA_029852735.1. Taxonomy (NCBI): domain Eukaryota; kingdom Viridiplantae; phylum Streptophyta; class Magnoliopsida; order Laurales; family Lauraceae; genus Persea; species Persea americana. Next base: position 15,360,984 of record CM056811.1, on the reverse strand, counting down.
GTTGTGTGTGTGTGGGGTGGGGGGGGGGGGGAGGAGGGGGAGTGCGGCGGCGGCGGAATTGGAAGTACCACAAAACTAATTATTCGTCCATTGAGCATATAAACAATTAGATACCCTGTACGATGTTCCACAACATGGACTGAAATATGTTGTTTTACTGAAACGAAGAGTGGTTGCAAAATGCTTAAACCCCAAAACCAAAGCTGCAGAAGAAAAAAACCGTTAATCTTTTAAGGATGACAGAATCAAAGCAGATGCCCTCCACTAGGATTGAGAGGAAATCTACAGCCCATAAAGTTCACCTCAGAGATGGAATAAGGCTTTGATGATGTGGTGGCGGTATAATGCGAATGACAAGACCAACTCCAACCATACCATAGAGCCTCGATATCAACCTGTCCCAATTGAAATTAACAGGTGGTTCAAGCCAGAACGAGAACCAGACTAAAATGAAACATGATAGGTAAAGAAAGATCTGTACAATCATGGGTATAACTTCTCTCAACCGTTAACCAACAGAAAAGGGTAAGTATTGGAAGTCAGAGGCCTCTCACCAACATCTTATCTTGTATAGTTTCTCCAGTCAATGCTCTGGAGAAGAAACCATGTAAAAGTGGAGCGTTTGTTACACAGCTGATGGTCCAAAGATAGCAAAAATTGGATGTCTAATGTATCATAGAAACCTCAAACCTCTTGCTCAATCTTTAACAGGCCCAAAGATCAACCCATGAAATAACAACCGTCTCAAGAGTAAAGCCACAGTAGAGGACCATAAAATAAAAGACAAAACGACATTCAGTGTTCACAAATGCCAGTTCAGTGTTCTTCTGGTTAAAGCCTAAAATGCCAGTGTATCTCCCATATTAAACTGAGGCTAGTTACTGTTTCTGTTAAAAAAAAGAGTGCTGCAAATTTAAAAAATAGAAAAAAAAAAAAAAATAGTTGCACCATGTTACAATGCACATCACATTGTGAAGGCCACCTGATGCAGCTGAATGGGAAGGGTCACAATGGATAGCATGGCCTGAGTTTCATCTTTACTGGGTGATCATAGCCTTTGAATGCAGGACCTTCAAAATGAACAATTAGAAAACTTGTTCTTGGAGGACCCTCACCCAACTGCTATGACCATTTTTTTCTTTTGATACATTCCATAGTCAACCTGCTAAGATGAAATTTGAATCACTTGCATTTCGAGGAGGCCCTACTTATAGAACTATACACCTTGCATGCAGGTGGATTGCATAATGCCATGTGCATTTGGTCCTGTCCATGTCAAAACGAGCAAGGTGCGTATCAAGTGCTTGAGTGCAACAAAATATATACCAAGCAAGCTCATTCCAATGAAACCATCAGTTCAAAGTGTATCCACAAGCTGCTTGTAGTTTTAAAATCCCACAACAAGATAGTTTTGGCCAAAATGAAATTTAGAGACCCAGTTTCAGACATCAAATTCAGCAATTCTGAACTTCAGCACAGAGCGACCCATATATCATCCAATCCACATAAATATATCCACAAAACTAAAGTAAAGTTAAAAACACGAACTAAGCTGATTTATGGAACAGTTGCATCACAACATAATACAGAGAAGAATCCCAATCCAGGGAGTTTCCACAACTAGGACTGTCTTACAGAAAGCCTATCTCTATGTCCTCTAGAAAAAGGTTAAATCCCCAAGATTCAACAAATCTTTTTCAAGAAGATATAAACCTCCAATGTTGTAAAAAACCTCAGCAACACATCAATAGCTTCAACTCCTTTTTTTCTCAAAAACAAATCAACTGGCATATATCTTTGCAAAAGGTCTTAGAAGATTGCAGGTGGACACAATCTTATCCAAGCAGGCAGGATGTGAAATATAATAGTAGAACACCTTTGGGGGAAAGTAAGTCATTGTCAAGTCATGTGTGGAAATCACACGTTTCTAGGGATTATGGAATACCCTACACTAGACGAATATGTTTCTGCCAATAATTTATTTGTTTTGCTTCTAATAGTTACCCTTATTACTTAACTTTTATCTGACGTAATCAACAGAGATTAGACTTAATCTTATATGAGTGAAAATGCTGTAATCAGTCATGATTTGATCCAACGACCCAGTCTAATCACAAATTATAACCACATCAGTACACTTTCCAAGTTCTGTCTCACTCACCCATGTCTCCTATCATCCTCTCTTCTTTTCTATTTTTCTTTCTTCATTTTTACACATCCCTGATACAACGATCACTGCAGTGATAGCACATTTGCAAGTTCCTTTCAGACCCTTCCAAAGTTCTCAAATATTTCTTGTGTGAAATTCGTTGTTAAGCCCAGATAGTTTCAAATGGTTATGATCTCAGTATAGAAACAAAGTCATAAGCCTTTTCCCATTTTCCCTTTTTTTTTTTAAGGATTATAATCTCAGTATAGAAAGTAGTCAAAGTACTTCAGCACTTGAACAACAAGTAGAAAACAATAATTATGCAATTTTCCTGGATTGAGTAATGCTAATGACAAATGGGAATGGCAATAGTTTCGAATTCAGAAATCTTGAATCCTAACATGTCATTCAAACAAAAAGTAACAACAATGCAGAAGCAAACTCATTCTATACACAGCACAAATATATCATCAGTAATGATTAAATTCCCCATTTTATTAGTATCTATCTCTTCAGTGAAAAAGATTAAAAAAACATATTTTCAGTCAGAACATCACCAAGTTTGTCGATGCCCCGACAACAAATGGCTCCATCAACAGCCGAGTCAAGAAATAGAACATGACACCTAATGCAATCGAGATGGGAAGTGCAGGCAAAGCACGACGGCACACTGACAGCAAAATAAGAGTGCACCCAAGTCCAGATATGATTGCAAGGTAACAGGCATACACTGTCATCAGATCATACATTGCAGCCCTGCCCACAAGAACACTGTAGAATACAAAATCCCCCAAACCCAGCTTAATACCTCTACTCATCGACATCTCGCACTCCTCATTGTCTCTCCCTGTTCGCGCTCTCTCAACCTCCAAATTCATAACCTCAACAAGGGGCAACATTTCATCATGAACAGTTCCAATTCCAGAATCCCCACTGACTGCAAAATCCGAGTTTCGGGTCCTAATTAATGGTTGTTGCTCATTGATTGCATCAGAATTATCAGCATTAGCAACAACCAAGGGTGAATTCTCCGCGTCTTCCATTTCAATCATGGAATAATCTACATTGTTTGGGTGCGAAAGGGGTTGAAGCTCAACAGATAGAGTCTCCGAAGCACCACCAACCATAAGACCAGACCGAGACAGCAATTCGTGGGGTGGCGATGAACTGGGGGCGTGCAGGGCCTCGCGAGAGACTGTGGGGCGGGCCTCGTAGATAAGCGCCGGAAGCTCCTCATCCCGGCTGGATGCCAATTCGACAAGGAGCTTCAACGGCCCACCTGGGGCTAAAACGGCGACAAGGTCATACACTGCCAATGCGATTAGCAGCACCCATGTGGTCCACTCGGGCAGCTTCGAGAACCAGGCAGCAACGATAATTCCCAATGAGACCATGTACCCCTGCCGGACGACGATCGGAAACCCAGCGGAGAAAACCGAGAGTACCCCAACAGCAGTGAAATTGAAGAGAATTGCAAAACAAGTGATTGAATCAATTGGGAGGGAGAACTGCTGAATTACCGAGAGGAAGATGGCGCCGCCCATGGTGGCGAAGACGAAGAAGGCGGAGAAGCGCATGTAATGCTTGAGGAAGGAAGTGAAGTTGTAGTAGTAGAGGAGGACGAGGAGGAAGGTGACGAGAGCGATGAGGGCGACAAAGGCGGCGGCATTGAGGAGGGCGCCTTGGAGCTTCTGGGAGGTGGAGTCGGAGGGGGATTCGAGGTAGACGAGGGTGGCGGCAGTGCGGATGGGGGTGGGGTCGGGGGAGGAGGGGTGGACGGTGGAGATGAGAAGGACGACGAGGAGCATGCAGAGGGAGACTGGGGAGAGGATGGAGATGATCTCCACACCGATGGAGGAGAGAATGCTGCTGCTGGTGGTGGTGGTGGTGGTGGTGGAAGGGGGTGGTGAGTCCATGGGGTGGTTGGTTTTTCTGATGCGGGTGTTTTGAGAGATTTTATAGAGGAATTGGAAGGTCGGGTTCTTGCAATCTTTGGTCTTGATTTGCAGAGAGAGAGAGAGAGAGATTGATTTATGAGAAATGGGAATCTTGGGGGTTTTTAATGGGAATCTTGGGGGTTTTTTAGGCAATTGGAAGCTGAGGTTCTTGCCTTCTTGGTTCTGATTTAGAGAGAGAGAGAGAGAGAGAGAGAGAGGGTATGGAGTGTGTTGGAGTTTGTGGAGGGGAATTGGAAAATGGGGTTCTTGACTTGTTGGTTCTGATGGGGGGTTGAGTTGGAGTTTGCAGAAGGAAATGGAAAATGAGGTTCTTGCCTTCCTTGGTTCTGGCTTAGAGAGGGAGAGAGCGCTAGGAGAAGGGGCTTTTGGGGGAACTCTCAAGGGAAGGATATGTGTGAGTCTTGTTGGAGAGAAGGCTAGAAAAGGGGAAGGAGCAGGAAGGTGTGGGGAAGGAAGAGGGGCAATTACCGATCACTGATGGGCCTTTGGAATTTGAGGATGGGGAAAGGGAAAGTCGCGGGTAACCATCAGAGAGAAAAATCTGGATTTGTCAACAGGAAAATTTTCAAAAAAATCCGCTAAATGCACACTAAAAATTGATATATGAACTCATATATTTATTTTTACAAAAATACCGACATAGGAAATTACTTAAAAAGACATCTATCAAAATCTTAATATTCCTAATACTTTTCTATAAACACCAACCACCACCGCTCCCTTCCACAGCGCTGGAGGGCGGGCGGCGACAGTGAGCAGGTGAGGGGGAGAGAAAAAGGGAGAGGGATAGAGGGTGGGAGGCGGGCGAGGAGAGGGAGTGGGAAATGGAGAGAGACAGGGAAAGTGGGTGGAGAAAGGGAGAGAGGACGAGAGAGGGAGTGTAGAGAGGAGTTGAGAGGGTGAAGGTTAGGGTATTTTTGGCAAAATAGCGTATGTGTGGAATAAGTAAGGGGAGTGTAGAGAGTATCAGTGTGGAAAGAGCAAATACCAATGTGTATTTAGCCTCTTTCTTTTTTTAAAAAAAAAAAGAATGGAATTTTTGGCTTGTTTTCTGGAAAAGCATATAAAGATTCAAATATTTCAAAAAATCTATAAAAAAATTTCCACTCTTTCGAGCAAATCTTTTCTATAAAAAAAATGAGGCTTTTACCAAAAGCATTCTCAAATATTTTTATGATTCCAAAAGCATCCTAAAATACATATAATGCCCAAAAGCATCTTGTACCGTATACTTTGATTTTTCCCGAACCAAATTTCCCTTCAACCCATTTCTCACGACATAAAGACTTGACCGCATTCACACATTAAAGTATTTCAGAATTATTATTTTTGTTTCAATTCTTGAACTCACTAGTTTATTCAGGACATTATAAGTAGTTAGCATCTATTTTAAACCCATATTCTAAAGCAATAAACATCGAGGAAAAACATTATCAACTTTGAAAGTAATCATCTCCATGACTGTAGTAAAAGTAGGGTTACGAATAGGGAATAGAACAGAGCATAATTTTTTGTATTATTTTTTTGTTAAAATGAGAATTTTGGATTTTTTAAAGCAAAATCTCCACAAATTGTAGAAAGATAATGCTTTGGTGACTATATTAATTATTGAAGAAACTCATAATAGAATGGCGAATTCACACATCTACATAAATCATTCATTCAGATCCAGAATTATTAGTCAATTGAAATGCACTTCCATGTATCATATTTTTGTTATCTTTAACTATTGAACTGTTGAGTCTCTTCTCTGCATTACAAGTTGTTTCTCTACATCATGACTTAATCATGTTAACGTTCAATTCATACTTGAGCTCACGAATGATATTGGACACATATATAAACACAAAATCCTGAGCTTGCGGGTGTTATGTCTCGAACTTGTGAGTCACATCTCGAGCTCGCGAGTGCCGTGTCTCGAACTCGGGAGGGATAAAGTGAAGGGCAATTTGGTTTATAAAAATAAAAAATAAAAAAAAATGAAGTATGTTATATAAGATGCTTTTGAGCATTACATGTATTTGAAGATGCTTTTGGAGGTACAAGAATATTTGATGATGTGTTTTGTAAAAACCCTTAAAAAATTAAAAAATGATAAAAATGCCCTATATCGTTTTTGAAAATGTTCTTTTAATAAATCATTTAAGAGAAATGATCAAGTCCCACCAAATGACCTAGTAAGTCCCACTTCAACTACTTTTTTGCGTGGATAGTTAGAACTAGCTCGAGTAACTGGTTATGATCATCAAAATCAAGATGGCTGGTTTTAAGGAGGAAAGATGTTAAAAAAAGACAAAAATCTATCATAAGAGAAGGGTGTTTTTGTCATTTAAAAAATATAGAGAGGAATAGATTAAAAGAATTGTGGACTTTTTTTATACTTTTTTGAAATATTCAAATCTTCATGTACTTTTTTGAAAATGAACCAAAAGTTTTATACATTTTTGAAAAAATTCTCCTTTTTCATATTGGTAGCCCTCGTGGCCCATGTGAGAACAAAGGGTTTCATTTATTACATTTAGGGTTGGGCAATGACAATTACTATTTTTCACTTAAGTGGGATTGGTGGAGGTTTCAGAAGTCAGAAGTATGTTTTTAATGCAGGATCTTAACAACTATTTTCAAAGTAACCTCTTTAAAAAATATTATTTAGTTAGAATGTTTTTCTTTTCTTAATGCTTTTTCTTAGGAATAAAATGATAAGTGGATTATAATATCTAAGAATTGAATATACATATTATTCATGACATAAGTGGTTAAAAAATATCAAAAATGAATTTCAAAAAATGAGTATCAAATAATATTTCCTTTTTAAGGAGATAGTATCAAAATGATGTTGGAAATGAATACCCAACCAACGCCGAAGTAAATTAATACACTAGCATAATAATTTGCGTGTAAGCACAAGCATGTTCACCAATAAATAAAAATATATATTCTATGATCCATTAAAAAGAAATTCAGATAATACAGAAATATCACAAACATTTACCTACAATGATTCGATGTGGATAGAGCATAAAATTAAAAACAAGTATAAAGAGTAAAAGATCATGACGATACATATTTTTCTTAATCCAAGAGTCAGTGGAGTAGTAGAAATGGGCTATGTGTGGCTACGCGTGTTAAGTCGCGTGTGTGGGTAGGGGGTGTGTGTTTGGGTTAAATATAGTATAATTGGAAAGTGAAGGTTCTATGTATACCTCTTTAATAATTCTTTAGTTGAGCTCAAGTATTCGGTTTCTTTGTATACAATGCAAACAAACAAGCACTAAGGGGCCAATTACCTTTTAAGCGCAGTATGGACAAGCAGTTTTTATAGATGTTAATATCATCCATACAAATGTTACATATCCAAAAAATTACACCCGTGAAACACACTGTCATATTTGTTGAAATCACCATTTTCAAATGAGCAAGTGAGTACATATAAAACACTCAAAATCTATGAAGATTTAAGATATAAATTTAATAGAGGATTTTACTAAAAAAATCACGAAATACAGTCATTTATCCTAAATGGTCCTGGTAAAATGTGCAGCACTTATGGGGTCCGTCAGTACTAACTTGTTTTCGTTTTTTTTTTTTTAAATATGGGGTAAGTGATGCTAGCGTCACTGAGTTATGACGCAAATGACGCTGGCGTCATCGAGGGAGTGGGCCAACGACAGATTGGAGGACAAAATTGGAGCTAGAAAGGGAGGATTTGAGGGAATCGACGTAGGAGAGGAGGGATCGGAGTTCATCGATGGTGAGGTTGAAGTCCCGGTACCGGTCGCGGCAGACCTCCTTGATCTCGGATTCGCGGGAGCAGGCAAATGAGTGGAGGTGGTGGAGGAGGGTTTCAGGGTGGCTAGAGGGGAAGGCCTTGCGGACGAAGGGCCCAAATCATCGCCGAGGAGACGTGGAGGAGGTCCTGCTTGTCCGAGGAATTGGGGCCATCGGAGGAGACGGGGGAGACTTTTCAAGGAAGGATTAGGTAGATGTTTCTCATCGATGTAGTTGATGATGATGATGATCTTCTTGGTGGCGAGTGGATGACATCCCTCCTGAACAGCATGCTTTAGTACCTTTTTTCATGGTGGTGGTGGAGGAAAAAGAATTCATCCACTTCCTTTTGTAGATCCGAGTCTTCCAGGTTTTCAAACGTCTCCCTCAAATCATTAATCTCTTTAGCTTCTTGTGTAGTTACTTATTATAAAGGAATTTACGATTGAGTTGCCCTTTTTTCTCTGAGAGGTCCAGTGATTCCGACCCAATGTTGATTCTTTTCCATTCTCGTGCAGTGCAACCCAGATCCATGGACCCTTCCAAAGACTTGGCTGCATATGGCTATGGAAGCATTGCAAATCACAGATGAATGATCATTTTCAAAGGGAAGCGGGTTTTGGGAGATGAGACGAGTGATAGATTTTTTTACGCATGTTTTTAGGGTGCGCAAAGCGACAATAGCGTCACTCAGTAGGAATAAAAAATATAAAAAAATATAAATGTGGCAAGAAGACCGATGATGTGATGCACAATTTGCTAGGACCTTTCGAGATAAATGACTGTATTTTGAGATTTTTCTAGTAAAATCCTCAACTTAATACCATGATGCTTATTATTAATATTAGAATATTGAATTATTTGAATCATGAACTGAGGGCCCGCAAAAGTATAGAAAATTAGATTCATTGGTTGGAGTTTTTAAACGTTTCACAAATTACTAAAATTCTATGAAGATTTAAACTGATTTGCTTGAAAGTCTTTAGGGTTGTTGGTTCAATAAAAGGAAACTATAAATAAATAAATTGAATAGTTTGGATTACAAATACGAGACCCACATGAATGAAAACATAAAAGTGACTGATGATATTTGATCCCGTAACTAGTCAACACTAAGAGGCCGGCATCTTGTGGGAGATGATGGTGACGAGCGACGCTAGCATTGCCCCGTCAGAGTTTTAAAAAAAATGAAAATGGGATGACATACCTCCATCTCTAAGGCCCCGACTATGGGGTTCCTTTTCATGCAATGGTCATCTATCGATAATTTTCCGGTAAAATCCTCTTAATAGTAAATTCCCAAACATGCCAAAGCACCCCCACCTTTTGTGTTGGCTCCACAAGCCTTAAAGGCCCAAACACTCCACAGCTCCACTTCACTTGATCTATATGCAACTCAATGCCCTTGGGACCTGGCTCTCTCAATTTTAACCACAGCCTTCTACAATCATGATCAATTAAAGTGTGGCCCCCATTCCATATCAATCAAGTCAGAGTGGTCCTTGATCAAAGCCTGAAGCTTTTTTTTGTTCCTTTTTCATGTTCATTCATGCATCTAAAGAAAGGGAAATTCTAAGCTCACCCACCCGTTTTGCTGAGCCTACCCATATTTTAAATTTTTTTTAATTCCAAGAATACCCATCTGTGAATTTCCCTAATTACCCTTGCCTTCATCTTCCTCTTCTCTTCAGTCCATCTACTTCTTCATGTGCTGTGTTTTTTCTTCTTCTTCACTTCATCTTCCTCTTCTCTTCAGAATTTCATCTTTACATCTTATGCACTTATTTCCCTTCAACAGCATATACTTCTTCTTCTACTTCTTCTCATCTTCATAAAGCTCCCACTTTGGAAGAACTTATCTCCCAACCCATCTCCTCATTTCCTTATATAAGCTATCACATCTCTAATCTCAGGCACCACATTGTGTTTTAGAGAATCCATCTCTAATATGGACAAAAAAATGAGCATATATGAAGAGAAGGTATCGTTTTTTGATACATCCTTTCAAATTTTTTTTCTTATTCGTGTCCTGCACTGATTTGCTGAACCGCACATCACATGTAATGCTCGAATATATGAAGTCGTGCATCGGTATATTGCACGGCTATGTATTTCCGTGCATAAGTGTATTGAACGACTTCGGATTTCCGTGCATGAGTGCATTGCACGGCTTTGTATTTCTGTGCAATATAACATGGCTCGTCTTATGTTGACCGAACAGTGTGATGTTTTATGGTTTAGCAGAGCCAAGCAGCACGATTTTTTTTTTCCAGGATGTTGATTCTACAGGTGCCAGTGAGTGCTTATTTGATTTTACAAACGTCTTCACCACCGACACTATATTCAGAAGCCGAGATGCCCTTTATCCAATGGACACGAGATGTGAGGAAAAAAACATGGCTTAGTAATTATAATCAAAATGTCCGATGGTAGTGTAGATAGTAGGAAACCGAGAATTGTATTTTATAGTGAGAGAATCGGTACTTATAAGGGTTTTGCGAAGGTCTTTGAGAAGAAATGTCCGAATAAGGCGACGGGAACGAAGTGCAATTGCCCTTTTGTTTTGAAAGGCCGGAAGTTGGCAACTGATGATGATTGGATGGTAACAGTGATTTGTTGGGTACACAATCATCCGAATGCACAACATCTTGAGGGGCACTCGTATGTTGGGAGGCGTTCCGAAAAAGAATTAACTGTTCTGATTGATATGTCGAAGAGTTTAGTTAAGCCAATGAACATTCTTCACACATTGAAGAATAGGGATTTGAACAACACCAGTACAATGAAGACTATCTACAATGCTCGTCACAAGTACAGGGTGGCAGAGATGGCCGGAAGATCACATATGCAGCAACTCATGATGAATTTAGAGGAGAACAAATACATTGAATGGCACATATGGGGCATTTGATAGCATCATTTTATAATGTTGTATTGATACACATATCCCTGCTTCAGTGCCTTACTTTCCTACCTCTAAGGTCACCCTCGATTCCGGTGCCTTCCCACAAAGTGTTTGCAATTGGATTCGTCAATAAAAACCATTTTTGTCCAAGTGTTCTTTGCATCCGGATCTCCCATGCCCCCCCATTGCTACAAATTGGCACAAATATCATGTACCATGTGCAACAGGATGAGAACTTCCTTATGCCACGAATATGGAGCAGTTCAAAGATATAATATGGGACTCTGTTGCTATGCAAGAGACTATTCATCTAGATAGCGATTGACTTTGTTGATTTTTATTGTATATCTTGCTTAATGTAATGTTATTTTATATTTTTAGTGCAAAATTTTGAATCACCATTTCTACTTTGATCAACATGCATACTTATAAAAATAAATTGGTAACCAACTTCGTCCACTATCATAGTTCAATCCACATTAAAGTTCATCCACAAAAAATAATACATAGTTCAACCGTCAACCAACAAAATACATGACACCCATAAAACTCGACTATAGTCCTTGTAGACGACTCTAGTATGTAACCGGCAAGTCTTCTAGAATCTCGAGCGTAGTCTGCAATGCATAGTAATACACGTTAGCTCGCTGTCCTGTTCGCGCAATCGTGGCATGGAGATGACTCAAAGCTCGGTGGACCCATATCAGCCAAACAAAATATGTAATGGATGAGCTCACCACACCACTTCGACCCCGCGAGGTCGATGGACTACTAATAGCGCCATCGCACCCCGAGGTCGAAAAATTACTACGACGAACTCGTTTTGGCGGCATGTTGAAATATATACATTATTCGGATTAGCAATAAATAAGTAAATATACTGCACGGATTTTATTAGCGGTGCATATCTCAAACTACACGGATGTGAAACTCTATGCAAATGCAACCTGCACGGATTTGAAGTTCCGTGCATATACAAAGTGCACGGATTTGAAGCTCCATGCAAATGCAATCTGCATGGATTTTAATCTCTGTGCATATTCAATTTGCACGGATTTTAATCTCCGTGCAAATTTGTTTTGCTCTACATTGAATTGTCGTGCACATTGCAATGTGCACGGATCTGCGTTTCCGTGCAGGATGTGAATCATATTTTTAATTTTCCATGTCAATCGTCACTGATTTCCCTTCTCCCTTCCATTCAACTAGATTTTCCTCCCAATTGCAGTCCACACACTCCATTCCATTTGCATGCACTCAATCCATTTGCATTACATGTTTATTTAGTTGGAAAAAAGATTAACAAAGGAGGAAAGCAAAAATGAAAGAAGTTGATGAAGATGATCTACCTTTGCTCGTGAAGAAGAGAAGAAGATAAAGCCTTCAAAGTTTTCACTCACAAATAGGCTTGGAAATGGCGTTGTCAACAGACCATGTCAACGGAAATGAGGAAGAAGGGAAGACGGAGAAGGAGAATTAGAAGGAGAAGGAGAGCTTTGTAATATTTGGTGGGTGATATTTGGTGGGTGGGCTCAGCGAAAATATAACGGTGAATTTATATTTTTGCCCGAGGTGAGCTAAGAAGCAGGTGGGTAGGATTAACAAAAAGGGAGCGTGCATTTAGAATTCCCCAGCCCCCATTTCTATTTCCCTCCTGCTTACCGTAGCAGCATTCGAGCTTTCGAAGACGCACGTAAAATCCGATTGCTTGCTGCTTCCATCTGCATCATTGAAATGGTAAGCATCTCTCTCTCATTCATTCAGAACTAGGGTTTTCTTCTTTTTTTTTTTATGCCTCTTTCTATCTCTCCCGTATCGAACTAGGGTTTATGTCCTTTTTTTTTTTCCCTCCCCTTCTATGTTTCATTTTGTGTTTTTATTCATCTTCTTCTTTAGGTTACTGTTTGGATGTCCCTGAAATCGCTATTGGTTAATGGGACCCAACATAGATTTCCATCCCATTGTTTTGGTTTCCATTCATGCATTCATGGTTTGATTGAAGCTCATGGTTTAGGTCATCCAGACCGTTGATCACCTGCTGAGATTTTGTTTTTTTTTTTTTTTTGGGGTTGGACTTTAAAGGGTTAAAATCATCCAGTTTTGGGGTTTCCTTTGAAACCCTCTGTCTGCAGTTGGGTGATTTTAGATCAATGTAGTGGATAACTGATAGATGTAGGTGTAGAACCTTGCATTAGAGGGCTTATCTTTGATCTTGTTTAAGACTGGCTTTCAGCTTTCAAGTTGCGAAATTGGTTCAGTTTGATGGATGGTTAAATTACCATCCAACAAACCCAATTGGGCAAGAATTGCGAAGGTCATTGTGGGTTTTTTTTTTTCTAAATGAGTTTGTCCATTATTGTGGAAAACCACACAGGTTATCATTGCCTCGATGAGGAAAACTAGTTCTGGTATTCAACAGTTTACCACCAAATTTATATGGAAAATTTCATGCTCTGTCATCCAAACTGTGTCGTGGGGATCCGTCTTTTGGTTGGGTGCTTAAACATAGGCACCATGACATAGGCACCATGTACACAATGGTGGGTTGAACTAGATTCTAGGCCAATACAACCTGGCTTTCACATGGATGGATACCATAGTTACCTAGTTCGGAGGTTGTCTAGTTTGTGTTCAAGTTTGCAGTTTGGAATTTGGTACCTGAATTCAATAGTTTGCTAATTTGTTGGATTTTATTTATCCAGTTTGCCCAATTCATAACTTGAGTTGAATGACTTCAATCAATGAATTTGGCTTTCTAGTTCAAAATAATTTAGTTCAATTTGCATGCTTTTTTACGGGTCCAGTTCAACTATAATATGTAGGTACATCATTCATGTCTTCTCTACTGATATTTTCCAAACTCTAAATGACCTATACAATACTAAAATACCCATCTCAGGATGCACTTATATGTCGAAGTAATGGTATATAATGTTACTTACATGACCTTTCTTGATACTTTCTCTTAAAGAAAAACCTCATATGCCCAGATATTGATACTGATATGAGCATGAATATGGGGATCGGGTATACGGCTCTGGATATTTTGAAATCCACGAAATGGATATGGAAACAACTATTCTATCCACAACATAAAATTTTATTTTTCAAAATAAGATTTTTATATGAAGTATTTCCTTCTACCTATCGTACATGTCTAATTTGATAGAACTGTCACTACTTAGAATCCTTTCGGATATTTTTTATGTCCAGAAGTAAAAAAAGGAAAGAAAAAAGAACTCTATGAAATAATGGACTCTGTACAGTAGGATACACTAAAACTGGATCTTACAAGTACTGGTACAGTGTCAAATACGGGCACAGAGACAGAAAAGATGAATATTCACATTTAGAGCTTGTTTGGCAAATCTTGTCTGTTTGAAATGGATCTATAAAAATAGACCATTTTGCAATTAGACCGTTTGGTAAGACATATGTATATGTCATTCAATTAGATCTGTTTAAAAAAACATGTTTGTTAAACACTTAAACATATAAATAAGAGCTTATTAGAAGGGCATTTGCTGTCTTTTTTACAAAAATAATGTATCATAAAGTGTGCTTTTAGATTAACTCCATTTGGTTGTATGATTGAAGCATTACCCACATAACACAAAGAATGTTTATAGATGAGGTTAAGGTTAAGTTTCTCTTATGTGCTCTAGAAAGGTTAAAGTATGCATCATTGATCATAGGCTTTTTTCTTTCTTTTTCTTTTTTTTTGTTGTTGTCATTTTTACCATCCAACTGCCAATATCGCTCTGATTAGGCATTTGCTGCTTTAAGTATTCCTTTCGTGGTTTTTAATTAATGATTGATCAGACAAAGGTTTTTCATTCGGTAGTAAATCAACCAACAAATTCAAGTTCCAATTCTACCGGCTATATTGAACCATTTTTTTTATTGTAAAGAATAAATTATTGTATTTAGGAGAGAGAGAAGTATTGGTAATCCATTTTCAATCTTGATCTTTTTGGGTTCAATATAAGATGGGCCATATTTCAATCTTGATCTGTTTGGGATCAAAATCAACTTGGAAAGCTTCAGTCACAAAGTGACAAGTAAAATCCTAAGCAAAATTGTGTAGATCATTTGATATTGTGATTTGTGACCCATGTAGAATTGGCCTTAATGACATAAGATGCTATCAGCAATCGAGCTGACGATGCTCGCGTGTGCGAGCATTTGCAGTAGCTTATAACATGAACTGATATGAGGAATTAGGGGAAAAAAATTACAATCTGGTTTACATTTGTACTCACATCTTTGTTGGTTCATTAAATGACAGTCATGGAGGAAATCCTAATATCAATTTTGAACTTAAGCTAATTAGTCTCCAACTCAGCACAAATTGCTGCTCCATTATTGGCCCAATATTGCAGTAAGAATTGCAATGTTTTATCTCACCATCTAAGTAGCCATATACTTTTTTTGGTCAGTAAGTAGCCCTATAATTTGAATGCGTGATATACCAAAAGTTGACAGCTGTTCTTATTCTGTCGTCAATAGAGATGTCTACAGATATTTCTGTTGATAGCTAGTGGGATTTTGAGGATATTTCTTTTCCATGGTTCTTAATCGTGGAGACAATATACAAACAATGTTTTCTGTAAACTATTTTGATACTCCCATGTGCAATTTTCTCTTGCAGAAGAAGAGTAGTAGCACACCGAAAGAGCTGAGTCCATCGTCTCTTCCTGATCTTTGCTGAATGATCAATCCTCCTTCCTCCTTTGGATGCCACTGTGAATAATAAGTAATGACACTTTGTCCAGTATGGGCTTGTTGTAGCTCTCACTGGAGCAGCTGGAATTGCTGCTCATGCCTCCTACAATATCTTCTCCTCCTTTGTTAGTCTGGGCTTTTCCCCCTGAGGGAGTCCCGCATGGCTGCTGTCTGGGATTTTCTGTCCCTGCCTTTCATGTAAGGGGAATCCCTGTTTGTGGATGGCAAGGATTGAACACCCCTCACCACAGCTATGCGGGATTCTGGCATAAAAAAAGGCACTGATAATCTTTGGTTGATCAAAATCATTTATTTGAATTGGGTTCCTTTTTTCTCTTCTTTGGCACCAGATTCAAACAATTTTGGACTTCTCTTCAAGATTTTAACTCCCATAAATCTCAAGTCTCCAAATCTTTCTTTCCGCTTCATTTTCTTCAGTCAAACACACTTCAAGACAAAAAAGAGTTACTCAAATTTCAGGAATTTGATCACAAGTCACTTCTTATCATTGAATTCCTTTTGGAAATGGGTAAAGAGTTGAATGATAAATATAGTATTTTTTTATTAGATTTCGATACCAATAGCCGTCGAGCTCTTTTTTGATAACTCAAGTTGGAAATCAATCAGTCCAAGATCTCATTGTTCCATGACCTTTCTCAATTTAGAGATTTCCAATCGATCCCTCTCATCAATTGGATTCCATCCAATGGTCTGGCATAATCATTTGTCTACGGTCAGTCTTTTTCTATGGTCTGGCATAATCAGCATCTGCGCCGGTTGGAATGAATTAGGGAGCTCTGGTATTTTAGATGTTTGATGGAAGTGTCTAATGAATAATGAAAATGATGAAGCCCGGCTTTCTGGTATGCTAATTTGTGGTACGACTTATGTTGAGTCATCATGACTCATGAAACCCAGCTTCGCTTTAATTCATAATGTTACTTTTCTCAAAAGAATAAAATAAAAAAAAAAAAAAATCAACTAGGCATTCCATTAGGTGGCTAAAAGAACAGAAAGTGGTATCCTTCAAGGACCCGATTGTGCAATGACAATTCTATGGAAGTGGAGAGGAAACTTGTTCCGGCTTTTTGTGCCGCTATCCGTCTCACATTTGTCGCAACGGCATTTCATCGAGGATAAGTAAAAAACAAAACATTGTTTTCTTTCCACAGCGAGGAAATCCGATTCTGAAGGGGAGGTAGGATTTGCGTTTCCGCCGAAGAGGCATTTCTTCTTCCACGGCAACTGCACAAAGACGCTAAGAGTGTATTAATTTTGTCCCCTTTTCTTTTATCAAAAGAAAATGTTGTCTCCTTTTCTTCTCATTGTTCAAACTTCAAATGTACTGTTTCATGAATATTGGGAATGCAGATGTTTGATTTTGCCCTATTTTCTAGGCTATATAAACTGTCTTTGAGACTGGGGCAAACGTTTTGGTATCAAACCTTAATGATGGTCCTTATCAGGGATGGAAGGTACCTGAAAAATCTTCCCAATTGGGCTTATCTGAGTCATCTACCTTTTCCCTCGTTAAATGTGGCCCATAGTCATTGTCAATTTCCAAGCCACAGACTGGATGGCTAGACTCATAAAATATAACAGATATTAAGGATATGGATGCATTATTTGAATGACAGCTTACTTAAAAAGGTGGGATCCACATATATTGTTAATGTTCGGAAAATTGAACTCTCTCTCTCTCTCTCTCACACACACACACGCACACACACACACATTTGCTGTGGCGATGAAAACTCAATCTAGAACTAATTTGTTGTTTCGGCTTCTGATTTGTGGAGTTGGAGGGAGTGCCATGGAGCATATTTTATGTAACAATTATTTGTCTTTCTTTCAATCTATGTGGGTTGCTGTATTGTATTGATTTTTCTTCACTATGATTAACCAGTTATCATTCCACAGTTATCATTTCAAAAAATGAAAAAAATAAAAATCCTTAGGTTTTTTGTGTTTTTTTTAATTGGTCAAGCTGACAAACTTCTATCACGAAAGCCCATAGCATTGTTGCAACCATGGCATATGAAGGTTCAAGCCACATACATAACAGGAACAGGAGAAAAAGGGAAGCTAACAAATTTGTACTTTGTAAACGGCAACATCCTTTCAGTTTCTTCTGTTACTTATGTGTGCTTGGTTTAACATTGTACTTCGAATCTTATCCCACCTTGTACTTCGAAGTTTGAAACTATGAATGATATGTGCCTTGCCTACATGAAGCGATGAAAAAGATGTAGAAGTTACCTTGAATAATTTCAGTCCTCATGCACTGATTTATTTTCTTTTCTCATCATATGCAGGCTAACAGGCACACAATTATTCTGATGCAGACGTCACAGAACAGAGCAACTAGAACATTTATGGATTATGATTCAATTAGTCAAGCTATGGATGGTATGGAATACAGGCTCCAACTGTATCTTGCTTGTATTTTGTGAGAAATGTCAATATTTCTTCTAACTATCCAACTCTTTAATTGCATATTTGGGAAACCTCTATCTATTGTGCATAAAATCCTTCATCCACAAGGTTGAAATTTCTCTTCTTATGTAAGCATTAGGAAAATTCAGTGTTTAAATCTTTTTGACCAGTCACAATGCTGAAAATGATATGCCGGCATATCCTGAATCCTGGTACATTCAAATTATGTGCATTGGTATCATTACCCTCTTCATCATTTGATCATTTACTGATAATTAAAAATAATGATCTATCTTTGCCTGAGGACCCAGAGTTGCAAAATGATGATTAGATTTGATTTTATCAATGAAAATTCTTTTAAGATCTGCATCAATTTTGAAATGAATTTCGGTTGTCCAAATGGGTTTTAAATACAATCTTTACATGCTCTATATGAGATATGGAGTTTCATCATGTATTCGACTCCTAATAGTCATATCCCGCCATGAGATCTGATTGATTGAAGATGGGCATTGTAATTTCATGCTTCCCACATCCTGGCCTAGTATGACTAAGGCATTCGACATGGGCATCCTACACCTAGATTAAGCGCCATGATGGCATTGAAATTTAGGCCATCACACTGTAACGCCCTAATTCCAAATGCCGAGTTTACCGCCAAGGTACCCAAATTTGGCGCGTTACTTCCCGAATAAACCGGGAACTTCCAGAATCATAGGTCCGCAGTGAGGTCCAATTTAAATTTTTAGCAACATTTATAACAATTGTTAAGTGCAAAAGCAAATAGAAAATAACGGAAGCAATATAATGAGGTTTCAGTCTCATAAAGCAGATATAAAAGGCATAAGTCTAATCTAGATCTCAAAGTGGAGAATATAATATGTACATATCTGAAATAAATGCCACCAATGCTCACGACAAGGGTCACTCAAACCCCAAAAGAAGACATCGCTCAAACCCCATGTGCAGGGCTCTCCATCCTCCGATACTTCCTTTGGTCAACTAGGCCCCACCTGTACTCATCTGCTAATGACGCCTCATGGAGGGCCTCACCGTCGGGGATGGGGTCGGCAATGATACCTAAGCACTAAATATGATGAGTCAAATCCAAAGGACCTGGCAACACAGTATACAAGTAAAGGAGTATGGATGCATCAAAAGGGAATACAGACAATAATATGATTAATGGAGTAACAAGGGTACAATACTAGGCAATCGTGCACAGTGTATATCAATAAGGATCAATAGAAAGTAAGCATGCAAAATAACCGTCTAAGCTATGAGGCACATTCACATAAGCTGGCACTAGGGGATATTATGCCGCGACCCTCCCGTACTACCTTCGAGCTGCAACAGGGAAATGCACGGGATAATAGCCCTGCCAAAACATAAATTACCTGAGTCTGCCAGCTGTATAATAGTATCGTGCGCTGTTGTGTGATACCCCAGTGGTTTACGTCCACCTCTATTGCTCATCATAATGGCTGCTCTATAAAATTAGCTCTTACCAAGGGTGATCAGTGCTAAGGCTAAGCTCATATCAATCTAGTGAATGTTTTATGCCGACTCACAAGGAACCATACGATAGGTCAGTGTCTGGCTAGGCTGTCTTTGCATGAGCAAGGTCATCACATGTCCATACAAGGGCCAGTATCATAGTCCAGTCCATAATCCATATCCATCGTTCGTTTCCATATCCATGATTATGGTCTTCCTCGATAGTATTCATTCTACTCTTAACCCGTGACTATGGGCTTCCTTGATTACATACATATTTGAGGTAAAATCTACCATACCTAAGTACTTTGAGATTAATGGGATATCACTGTATCAATGGTCTATCCTGTTTCTTACTTTGTTCAGTTATCATAGCCCTCAATTCCATTAAGCAAGTAGTGGAGTCTCTCTGTTGTATATCTGACAGGATGCAATGATTGAATATGGTTGGTTGAGTTGATAATAGAAAAATACATTTTGTGAGTCATGTTAGAGAAGATGATAGCTAATCAATTAAAGTAACAAGAGAAGATGACACACCCAAACTTTTTTGAATCACAAAAGCATTTTTAGTTTTTTTCCTCCCTTTTTTCTTTTCTTTTTCTTGGATCGTAATACAACTGTTAGTTATTACAATTCTTTTTGGTATTTGTAGGGATCTGTGGGCTGTATGAAAGGAAGCTCAAGGACCTCAACCCTGCCATCCTAAATATCACTTATGACATTGCTGATCTCTACAATTTCATTGATGGCCTTGCAGACATGAGTGCCTTAGTGTATGTACTATTTTTTACTTTCCAGCTATGCATTTCAATGTAGACCACCATTTTCTTTTCTATTTGTTTTTTAATATCCAAAAGCAGATGGAATTGATTCTTGCTATTTTGCTTTGGCTCCAGTTATGATCATTCACGCCAAGCATACTTGCCGTATGACAGGCACTGGATAAAACAACGGACGTTTCAGCACCTTAAGAAACGGGCTACACGCTGAATGAGCTGCACCCTTCCATTAGTACCTGGGATTTGAATGAGTAAGAGCTCTGTCTCTTGTTTGGGCTTCTGTTGTATTCGTAAGCTTGTGAATACGTATGACACAGCAATGGACAACATTTCTGTATGGTATTTACTGATGGCAGTATTTCCCTTGGGGGTTTACTCTATCGGGTTTGTAAAAGTAAATGCATAATATTGTGTTCTATAACGATATGTTCTGGTTTGTCATCTCTGACTTTCCATGCAAAAATAGAAAGGGGAAGAAGGCCCAAAACTCCTGCTGAGGATTGCCGCACCGGAAAAGTGAGATCGCTGCCTTTCCTTACACACACTTTCTACTTGTTTGTTATCTATGATGCTCATTAGCATACCCATACAGATTCCCTGGCCTCTCAAGTTCACGATGGTACGGTAGATGTGTTGGACAAATGGATTGTTTAAAGTTAAGAGCTAAACCTCAATGTGCAGCCCACCTGATGGATCAGCCTGCCTGATTTTGGAGCTGGCAAATCTGCCAGGTGGGCTCCTTAGCTGTGCTTCTTGCTTTTGGTGCTGGTGAGTCTGTTTTCATGCACGTAGTAAACCATCAGCTTAGTGGAACTTATTTCACCATTGCCTTTGACAAGCAATGATTATCTTGATACAAATGTCAATGAATGTCATGATCAGATGGTGTTGGTAATTTGTAACTAGGGATCGATGCTAGCAAGTTCATATTATCAAAATCTTCTCATCTTATGTGTTTATGGCTTCTCCATACTGTGTCTCAGGTTAATATCAGGTTCTTTTTATTAATGAGGGTATTTCGGCTAGAAACTTGCCGCTGCAAGTCATGGGGTTCCACCTCTCTTAATGTCTCATCAGTTGGATAAGGTGAGTCTGAAGGTCTGATTTGAATCAGTGGTGGATCCCACATGGGAATGATTGGTTGATCCAAACCATCTGTGTAAAGACCCCATGTACAATGGTTATATATTTAAGTAAAGAATTTAAACTTTGGGGCCCTAGAGCAGGGGGTTAAGATTATCAGATTGAGACCATATGGGACTTGCACCTAGTCCAGGATGAGAGCGTTCTGTCATTTTACCCAGTGATTGGCATGAATTTAGGTGAGCTCTAAAAATAAGTTGATGTGGTGGTTTGCAACCTAATTTTTCTTTTCTATTGTGTAAAAGCTGGTTACCCAACAACAGTGTTCGTGCCTGAGCCAGGCAGCCCACTCTGGTTGCAAATTTTCATATGTGCTTATGCTTTAGGCTTGTGGGCTGGGCTCCTGAGTCATGTCAGACTAGATTTCTAGTTGGGGTTATTAGCTAAATGGGCTCGACCTGCCAAAAGGATAGGCTAGATTTCTAACAGGGGATCGTAGCTAAATGGGCTCAACTGCCTAAGGATAGGCTAGATGGCTTAGCCTGTACGAACTCCCAACAATTTGAACCCAAATTTTGGTCAAATATTTCACTTTTAGGCTAGTTCCCGTCTTGCACACAAGTGGGCGTGTTGGAGCTTTGTAACTTTGGTTCCCCCTGCATTCTGGTTGCCTGAAGATTGTAAGTCTGTAGCTCTTAAATTAACTTCGACTTAGGTTCCTGTAATTGTTTTTCATGACAGAGAGCAGAATTACTGAAGGTTGCCCGGTCATCCAAATGCATAGTTTGTCATTTATGCACAGACAGAGCTACCTTTATTGGATTTTTGAAGATCCGAATGAGCTATTAGGGGCTGTTTTTTATTTTTTTTATTATTATAAGGGAGGGTGTCTCAGCTCTTTGGGCCAGACTAATCCCTACGGGCCCGGGGGAAAGCCAGGTAAATCCCTACTAGGGGCTGTTTCGAATGCCCACAGAGTGCAAGTGGCAAAAAGTGGGACCACTCTGGGGTCTTATCCTCTAGTGGGAGAAATGAAACAGGGATATGAATCCGATTGTTAAGATTGGGACTTTCCATATAAGTTTTCCCCAAATTTATGGACTCGGTTGGAAACTCTAGCCTAATTAATTATTAATAAGAGCTAATTAAATTGGTCTAAAATAAAAGCTCTTATTTTTAAGTTCTCATTCATAAGTAGTTTGCTTTATATTATTTTCTTCCAAAATACTTGTAAAATTTTCAATGTCTACCTCCATCCATTTTAGAAGTAAAAAAAAGAAACTTACTTATTTTTTAGAGGCAAAGAGCTCTATTTTGTCGAAAAGCTCTTAAATTGAAAATGCAATTAGGGGTTTACCAAATGCTTTAACATGTAAATAAGCATTAAATCATAAAATAAGCTCTAATATGTAAATAAGTTCTATCTAATTCATCATATATAATTGATGCTGGATTTGGATCCTGACCTGCTGACAAGCTATCCTATGGGAAACAGGAACAGGTTGGGCCAAACTTCTCAACCTTGCAACTTTATGTTCAGTATTTCAAATATATCATGACTGATTGAGGATATTCTGTATCCTTCCATCCAATGGCAGTGACAGAATTTTCTTGCAGGGAGCACATGCGGGTTGATAGATAACATATCATATTTATTGATTTATTACAAAAGCTAATTTTCTTTCAGATTTTTCACTGGTATCCAATTGCAAATCCTAATGTGAAAAGATTTTAACATTTTCAAGACATAATTTCTAAAAGCTTTGTGACCAGTTGAAATATGAAAAATACTATGGCTCACCATAATAAATCCAAATAACTCAAAATAATAATTTTCTCCTGTTTTAGCACTAAAATTGGATCTTACTCCAATCAAAAGCAGGACTCATGTTGAGTCAACCACATGTAAACTAATCCACCCATAATTAACTAATGAAAGTCGATTGATTAGTTATTTGCAATCGTTTGATGGGTAATAGGACCAGTGGAGAGTTAAACAATATGATAGTATGCAGTTAGGAAATCGGACCCACTTTAGTCACACGCTTCCTATGAGTGGTGCGAAACTCTACAGTAGGGGCCCAACTATTGATCATTCAGATAGCTTAAACTAAATATTCTCCCTTCCAGTAAACTTTCTCTAGAGATTAGTCCAATAAGAAATTGGTCCAATCATAAGATTGTACTATGATTAAGGATGTCATAGATCAATTTTATGGTGGTATTAACTTTAATGGACTAAATTTTGGGGAGATTCCACTAAAAGGCACAGCCTCCATTTTTAGCAGTTAAGATTTTCGACATGTGATCCACACCAAGGAGTTCCACTCATCTCATTGCAATGATCAAGAACTTTTCGAGTGGATTTGTGCAACGCGAGAAATCTACTGGTAGAAAGGAAAATTGTTCTGATTTTTTGTACATCTTTTTTTTTTTTTTTTTCTGTAATTTCATACAACACATTTTTCTTCTAAAATTAAAAAAGAAAATCTAACTAATTTTCTTCAATAGAGAGATTTTGTCTTCGTATATTAGGGGTAGTGATGCGGGATTCCTCTCCAAGGCGAAAATAAAAATTCTTGAATCATGCGTGGCCCACTTTGATTTTGAGGTCCACTTTCTCAATGGCTCCATGGAGCCAGTGGTCCATTATAGGAACTCGTACAATGACTCAAAAAACATGATAGAGCGATGAACCACACTCATCTTCTGACATTACATTCACCTTCAAACCTCTAAACGGAGGAAGAGAGAGAGCGAGCTAGGGTTTCAAATTTAGGTTTCGAATTTCCAGTCTACGGTTTCTAGGTTCTTCAATCCATCGGTTTGGTCTACGGAATCCCATGTCTGTATCTCAGTCTCTCGCGTTTGAAAGGTATTCTTCTTCAGTAGAAGACATTTTCTCTGATTTTTCTCTCTGCTCAGTTAGGGTTTCGATTGGATTTAATGACTTAGGTTTTGGGTTTTCTTTTTTGATTTTTTTCAGCTTATGGGTTTGTATCAGGTAATGAAATTTGTAATGTTCTTTGTTTGTTTCTGTAAAGATGCTTTCTTTTTGTGGGTTTGCGATCGGATTTTGGATGATGGATTTTTGCTGGTGATCTTTAACTCTAGGGTTTGAGTTTGTTTTGCCCTTCGATTTTGCTTTTGAATCAGTCTTTTTCCTTGATCTGGTGTTGGTGCTTATCGCATTACGTGTCTGTTTATGATGGGTTTTAGCTTGTGGTTCTGTAGCATTTGATGTGAAGATGAGTTCATTCTCCATTACGAGGAAGAAAACCCCTTTTCAGAAACATCGGGAGGAGGAAGAGGCGAAGAAAAAGGTAAAAATATCTGCTTTCTGATTCTTATAGTATAAAAATGTTGTTGGGTTGTTTTTCATTTGAGAATGCATGCTAGAGGGCGGAGGATGAAACTGCTCGGTTGTATGCGGAATTTGTGGAGTCATTTCAAGGGGATAACGCGCCTGGGTCTAAGGCTTTTGTTAGAGGAGGAACTATCAATCCTAATGAGAGGGTGAAGACTGATAGTGAAGGTCAGTGTCCAAGAGCCTTATATTTTGAGGTTCATTGTTTATACTCTTTGAAGTTCCTTTTTGCATTTTATTATATTTGATAAATGAGTGTATTTCTTTTTATATGAGCAAGTTAATAAAAGAATGGGCCTTTTCATTCATTATACAATGACAGGTGGAAATTCCAAAGATGGGGCATCTGTTCCAAAGAAGGGAAGTAGGTAAATGAATGTACTTGATCCTTAAGATGGAATGTTGGTGTTAGCCAATAGCCATATTCCATTTTTGGAGTAAACTTTTTCTTGACTGGGACTCTTGTACTCGGCCATATTTTGTGTTTTGATTAAAAAGGATTTATTATTTTTATTCAATCGCACTACAATGCATATTTATCTATTCAGAACTTTTGAATTAGGATATCAATTAAGCTGTCTTCTGGATCTTTAGAAGTAGGGACATTATGGTTGTGAAATTGTGTTCTGGATGAAGTTTATTCTAATTTGGATGGAGCCTTGACATCACTTCAGTGAGTATTGTTGTTGCTTTTCTCTAGTTCATCAAGAAGGTTTAGTTCTAAATATATCTAGAGATCTGAATGCTTCCATTTAGTAGGTTTTTCTTCACTTTAATGATGCATCCTGCTTCATCCTTTTCTATTACGTTGTGGACTTAAATTATAAAAAATGCAAAAGATGTCACTAGACACTAGGGCCCTCTTGTATTGAACAATATAATGCGATTCCACATATTGGCTCTGTTAGCATCTTAAGGTGGATTATTCAAGGAGGTTGAATGCTTATACATTCTAATCACTCCTTAACATTCATCACTGAATTTTAGTGCTGTTTTTGCCCTTTGAAAAACATGCCACAGATACATCATTAAGACAATAAATGCTGGGAGTAAACTATCAGTTTGTGAATGTCTGTATGACTATGAAAAGTAGGATTTTAGATTACATCACTCCTTTGTTGCTACCATTGACTTCCTATTTTCATTGGTTGCCTTTCTTGTATATTTTACTTCGCTGACATATGGACATTCTAATGGATTAGTCTGCTATTTTGGCACCAAAATTGACATCTGTGCACAGTTTTTTGTTATTGTATTCAGAGAAATTGATCTTGATTACTTTTAGTTGGAAATTCATGGCAAGATGAGGTTTGTTGAATTAGTTGAATGATTTTATCAGTTGATTTCTGTTTGGTTCCTAAATATTTGACATTAACTACTATTGTTTTCAAAAGAAATTCTCCTAAATTTGATGTGGGGCGGTTTGTTTTTATATTCTATCTTCCGATTGTAAAGAGTAGCTATATCATGTGCGTAAAAGGAAGGAGTCATCATGATTGAAACTCCATCTATTTGTTGTAGTGATATATGCTTTAATATCTTCATCTTTCAACTTCTTCATTGGCATTCACTAGCCTGTTGGATTTACTTTATGTATGTATAGCATGGGGCATATAGTTCAGCCGCAAATATTAACTTTCCAAGATGACCATTGTGTAGCTGTTCATCTGTATGACATGCATTTTTTGTTAATTTTTGTAAAATAGCTCATATGAAACATTCTTTATGATTTTATATGAGGGATTTCCCCAAAACGTTGGAAAACTCCTATGCAGTTTATTGGACCAGCCAATACTTTATGCATATCATAACACCCTTCTCCGTGCACACCAGCAACTAAAAGAAGTGAGGAGTAGAGGAGTTTCTAAGCCTTCTTTGATAGTTTCTCTAGGTTAATTTGTGTCTTCCCTCTTTTGGGGCTGGTGCCTGCATTTTTGGGGCTTTGGTACTTCTACTTTTGGTTCTTGCTTTCCCCCACTTTTGTGGTGGTTTTTTGGTTTCAGTATAGTCCTCTTATACTGTAATTCTTGTTTGCTTCGAATTACTTATAAATAAATAGAATAGCAGAAAAAAAAATCTTTACTATGCTATGAAGAAAATCTTCCTTTAGGGCCTGTTTCTTTACACATATGGAGGACAAAAGGTGAGGTGAATGTCAAATCATGGAAAGTGTAAAGGTAAAGTATGTTCAAATAAAAGTGGAGGCTTAATAAAATCTTTGTTTGCATAGTATGAGGTAAAGTATAGGCGAGAGAGGGAGTCTAGATTAAAAAGCACTTTTTTCATAAAGTTTACTGCACCACACGTCATCACAATTTTTTGTAGTAAAAAGAAAGAGGCTTGTAGGGGAGTAAAAGGTAATTGGTGTCACATCAAAAGTTTTGAAAAGCTCTTTTGTCATAAAGTTTACGACACCACACTTTATGATGAAGATCTACACCTTTAATGGTGAGATCGAGTCCTAAGACTCAAGCCCTAAGGCCAACTATATGAGAACTCCCAAAGAACTCACGAGGACAATTCTGAAATCTTATTAAAAATATAGCATGACTATTACAATAGGGGACTCCTCTATATATAGAGTAAGTCCTGTTTCTTAATAACCAAGACATTCTAAAATAAGAAACTGCTTAATCTTAATCAAAATAGAATTTAGGAAGTAAATACATTAAGCAACTCTACTAATTTAGATACTATCTACACTAAGGATAGGGATCTCAAAATTAGAGATCATGTGGACCCATCAAGCGGGTCCATCAGGGCCTACGGGTCCTGTTCTTAATAATACTTTATCACACTTTTTTTCAGTAAAAAGAAAGAGGCTTGTGGAGGAGTGAAAGGTAAGTGTCGTTACATCAAAAGTTTACTTCTCCACTCCACTTTTCTCACCCCAAGCATGATGAAATACAAAAAAGTCACATCACATGCCTACTTTAACTCCACTTTACTACTTGTGCTAAACAAGGAGCCCACTTAGTATTATTTGGAGTAGAAAAAAGTATTTATCAGGGTGAAGTATTTGAAAAAGGAATGGATAATTTGTGTTAAAAAATACACCTAAAGAACGATTGCCAAGATTTAAGTAAAAGGCTCAGGGAAGAACCAGAGCTAATCTATTATGTTATGTATGCTTGTAAAAGCGAGGATATAACATCATATTAAGGCAAGTGCATTACAGTGGTCTATCGATAAAGGAGAGGAATGGGTTTGCACCATTTACAGAAGAAGTCTATAGTGTAAGAATTTTGAGTTGGTAGATGGGTTATACATGGAATCACTATCGAATCTTCTTGCAATGTGGAGGTCTTGTAATTTTGAGGATGTAGAGTGTTCATTATTGTACCCTTCTAGGAATGCTTTCACTTGGACTAATAATCTGAAGGATCTTGACATCCACTTCCATATCAGTTTGGAAAATCCTGGTTTAGGTGTAGATAGCTGTTAAAGGCTTAAAATCTTTTTATTTTCTCTTTCTAGGTAGGTTGAAGGCTTTGAGTTTCAAATATATTAATGAAATATAGGGTGATTATAAATGATCTTAGTAGAGATAGTTCCTCTAGGCTAGAAGGGTATGCCACAGCTTCTCCTTATGTGTTTGCCTATTGGATCATAACTAAGGAAGAATCTTGGTGGAGGATTTTTTTTTCTTTCAAATTGTATAGGATAAATAATGGGTACCTAAGAATTGTACAAATTATTCCATAAAAGTCCAACTTAATCTACATTTTATATAATGTTTTTGGGTAAAACTTTTATTATCTTTTCCACAACTCAAGTTGCCATCTTAAGACTATAGTGAGATACTCAACCAAACTACTCATCAATTGGAATGTCGGTGCAGTATGTATTTGTTGCGTATGGTTGAAAGAAAGGCAAAAAGAGAGATTAGGGTAGAAGAAAGAGAAGAAGAGGCCCCGGGGGTTGGGGGGCGGGTGGGTGCAGCCATTGACACAGATAGAGTAGCATTAAGGTTGTCAAGTATCCGGAATCCTACAACCGAACCAATATTTTGGTCAGATATCAGTTTTGATTCTCCAAATTATCAGTGTAATGGACTAATGGTCATATCGCCTATAAATTTGGAAATGTATATATCTAGAGAGAGAGAGAGAGAGAGAGAGAGAGAGAGAGAGTTGCAGTTGACAAAAGGAAAGAGGAACAGATAGGGGGAAAGGGAAAGAGGAACAGATTGGGGGGATAGGAAGTTAGGGAAGCGAGTGAATGAACCACCAGTTGCTGCTGCTGGGGGCCTGGGGCTACTTCTTCTTCTCTTATTCTCCTCTTTACTCTGTTCCCTTGCCGCCTTCATCTTCTTCCTGATCCTCTTCTTTTTCTTCCCTCCTCTCCCTCCACACAGAAAGGGCAAATGTCCTTGGGGCCTTTTTTTATTGTTTTGTTTCCTCAAACACTTGGACTAACAAAAACTTAATGACTCATGAGGCTCCTTGGACTAACAAAAACTTAATGACTCATGAGGCTCCTTGGACTAACAAATACTTAATTGACTCATGAGGCTCCGCAGTGGGGCCCACCCTTTAAACATTTAACCTGCTTAAAATAAATGTGCCTCTTCCATATGCAATCTGGCTAAATCTCACTCCAATATGTCTTGGGCCCACTTTAAGATTGATCGATCACTTTTATCTAATGTCTATATTGGGAGACTTGTACTTGTACCACAAAAAAATCCAAAAATCAAGGTGTTCTCTTCTTCCTCTTATTCTTCTACGTAGAAATGTTGGGCTAAATTTTATCTGCATCAGTTTTTCATTAAGAGATGATTATACATTATCCATTGAGGCAGCGGTTGAATTATATTTGTAGTACATAACTGATGTATAGATGAATTCTTTTACTCCCATATACTTGGCTAAAGAATCCACCTCGTCATTATCTGCAAGAACATGGACAAATGTTATATCTTTCTTCTAGTTCATGTCTAGTCGCAATTAAACATGAATCAATCCTCCAAGGAATCTTCTAGGAGCCGGTATCCTAAACTAATGCATCCCACAGCAAGTCAGCTTGCTTCTGAGAGGGTTTTCTTGACAGTATAAGAAAATCCTTAACCCATCATGGGTTGCTCATAGCCCAACTCTAGCTGCATCCCTATTGCACCAATGTGGAAAAAGCAGCGTTTACTTGTCTCTTCATCTCATAGAGTGCCCTTGATTCTTGATAGCAAGGATCAAAATAGCGGTTGCGGTAGGCATAGTGGCTAGTGGCCAAAATGCTACGTAGAGGTAGCTGCGTACCTGTGTGATTCAAAATTGGTATTGAAAATTCAGAAAATATCTAAAATAGCCAGAATATTGTAAAATGTTAGAATTTAATGTTTGTTTTTATTAGTAACTAAGATTGGGTGATGTAGCGGCCCCCCTTATTGCAGGGGATCTATTGTTTTTAATGTATTCATCTATTTTTTTTTGAATGGCTACTTTTATTAAAAAGAGAAGTGAGCTGTACAGGAGGACTATACTGACAAGCTTACCACCCAAAGAACAACCAGAAAACGAGCACAATAAGTACACCACCAAAACAAATACAACAAAGGCAAAAGACCAGAGAAAATACAGACACTATAATTCCACATTAAGCCGAGCAACTTCTTCAACAAAGGCAAAAGACCAGAGAAAATACAGACACTATAATTCCACATTAAGCCGAGCAACTTCTTTCTAGTTTAGCATGATTTGATTAACCGAGAGATCTTGGAACTTGGGATTGATCAAAACCCAACTAGCAATAAAGAATTTAATCCTTTCACACAAAAATTTGCTGTTCTTCTCCACTCCTTCAAAGCATCTAGCATTCCTCTCCTTCCATATAGTCCATATAACTGCAAGGAAAGCTAGATTCCACATTTCCTTGCCTATGGGATGGCCAATGGGGGATTTCCAGGATGAAAAGAGCTCTTGGATAGAGCTTGGAAAAACCCAACTACATGAAAACCACTATAAAACGGAGCTCCAAACCATTTTAGCAACCTTGCAATTTAGAATAAGATGATCTACTGTCTCCTCCTCCAGGCACATAGGGCACACATTCACCAAAATCTTCCCTCTGCGTCTTAGATTATCCATGGTCAGGATTTTCTTTTGAATAGCTAACCACCCAAAGATGACTACTCTAGGCGGGGCCTTTATTTGCCAGATGAAGGCTATGGAATTCCTTGCTCTCTCCCCCATAGAGATCTCTGAGAAGAAAGAGGAGACAAAGAAGGATCCATCTTTAGAGGCACTCCAGAGTCTAACAACTTCCCCATCCTCTGGAATGAATATGCCATTTAACAAATCCAAGAGAGATACTAATTGGCTTTCCTCCTGCTCCTTGAGGCTCCTCCTAAAAGTAGGTCCCCACCTTACCTGTGCTCCCGGGCCTTGCCTCTCTAAATAATTCTGAACTGTAGCCTCTTTATCCAAGGCGAACCGAAACAAATCTGGAAAACAATCTGCCAATGGGATGGTAACGTTAAGCCAAAACTGAATCTTTTCTCCTGAGCCTATTCCATATCTAATATTCTTCATAAAGCTTGCTTTGGTAGAGGTAATCTCCCTCCATATAGCTAAGGCTTTATAATACTTGTCTTTAACCTCCCAGCCGTTTCTCTTCGTACCATATTTTGCCATAACCAACTGTCTCTGTAAGCCTTCTGAGTCATTCCCTAACCTCCCTGAGTGTATTCATCTATAGCTATACTAATTTGGCGAGGGACCTGTTTTCTATTATAGTGTGGTTTTGACCCATTTCCTGTTACTATTAGGTTGAAATTTGGTTTGGGTCCAATTTTCTCTTAGAGTGAAATTTGGCTAGGTTCCTATTTCCTATTAGAGTGAAATTCGGCTAGGTCCTTTCTTCCTATCAGAGTGAAAATTGGCTACATCCCATTTCCTATTAGATTGAAATTTGACTAGGGTCCTATTTCCTACTTAGATTGAAATTTGGTTAGGGTAAATTGAAATTTGGCTAGGGCCCTATTTCATATTAAAGTGAAATATAGTTAGAGCTCTATATCCTATTTAAGTGAAATTTGGCTACGACCCATTTTATGTTTAGAGTGAAATTTAGTTAAGATCCTATTTCATATTAGATTGAAATTTGTATAGGGATTTGGATAGGGACCGATTCCTATTAAAGTCAAATTTGGATAGGCCCCATATCCAATTTTTCTTTAAAGTAAAATTTGGCGAGGGTTTGGATAGGCCCTTTATCTAAGTGAAATTTGGCTTATATATAGGTGGGACATTTGATGGTGTTCATCTATATTTTAGGCGGGCCCCATAGTGAGGGCCATGAATCTCACCATAGTGATCAACGATCCTTTTTTTTAAAAGTTGGGTGGGCCCCATGAATCTCATGTTAAGCGCTAGTACCTAGAGAGGAGCCTTCCAGAAAGGGCATTTGCTACCCCCTTTTGTTGTACGGACAGAAGGGTTGAGAGCAAGGGGGGAGGGAAAGGAAAAGAGGGAAAAGGAGGAGGAGAAGAAAAAGGATGGACGGAGGAGAGGAAGAATAATAATAAAAAAAAGGGAAGAGGGGTTCTGCTGCTGCCCGCTTCTTTTGCTGCCAGGAATGTCTTCTTCTCTCTGCTTCTGTCTTTTTATTTATTTTTAACCTTCTTCTTTTTCTCCCGAGATAGCCTAGTAGGGTTTTGCCTGCTACATGCTGCTTTTGCTGCTAGGCACATCTTCTTCTCTGCATTTATTTTTTGTTTTGTTTTTTCCCATTCAATGAGTATAGCCTGTTTTTTTTTTTTTTTTTTTTTTAATTATTATTATTATTATTATTATTTTATATGTAATGGCCGAAACATATACATATTGGTGCATATCAGCCAATACGGTGGCAAGCAGCGATACCATTAAAATATTGTAGGGCGCCGATATATTGTAGCGGTCGATATTTTGATCCATGCTTGATAGACCCAGACAAATCAAGAACTTCATTTGACTGTTGAATCCCTGTAGGTGGTGACTTCCTTCTCGCTTTGATGTCGTGGTGTAAATATTACCATTGATTGTAGCTGTCCAATCTTGCTGGAGGTCAGAAGGGGATATGCCTTTGAACTCCATATCTGACTCACTGCCGTCAGAAGGGGATCTGACTCTGTTGTCAAGCGAAATAACTTCAATCCTTTTAATCAACACATTTATTCGTGAACCCCTTCTCTTAAAATATTCTAAGAATAATATGACTTAATAAGATCTTTTCAATCACCTTATTTAGTGAACAATTGAACCTTGTTCCTTAAAATTTTGCTCCTTGAAAGGGTCTGAAACCCAACCTTCTGTCATATACCTAGAACCCAAGTAATAGAGTGGGTTAAATAAATGTTTCCAAGAGGTGGATGTTGCTGAACAGTTTAAGAACAAGTGGTCCATGCTCGTTTCATTTGCTCAACACAAAAACAAATATTTGGTAATGAAAAACTTTTGGCTTATAGGATGATCAAGGGTTAGAGTTTGTTGGAGATAGTTGTCCAGACTAAGTGCTTCACTATTGGAAAGGATACGAATTTCAAAGTTGCCTTGGGAGGAAAGAGGGCCACCGAAGTAGGGATGATGACTTGGGAAATATTTTGAGAATGAGCCTCTTGGGGTAACAAGGGCTAAGTTCTTGATCAACCTTGTTAGATGGAAAGTAAATGCCAGAAGTAGTTTGCAGGAGAAATTCTAGGTGTATGATTTAAAAGATGTCAATCTTATTGCATTTATTAAGAATCACCAAAGCTTATTCATAATGAGATAAAATAGTAAAGCTAGCCACCTTTAATCAATTTCGATTCTAGGATCCAAAAAAAAATCTATTGCTACACTATTGCATACTACTCATTTTGAATATGTTAGATTCAATGTCCAACTAGATTGGACCTGCCATGATCTCTCCTCGAAGCATAGGAAAGGAGAAAGCTTGAGGAGCCAACCAATCTCATAGAGGTTTGAAGAAAAAACTTTTGTAGAGGATTGAAGGAAAGAACTCACTAGATCGTGAGGCTTGAATGATCACATGGATAAGGGATGTTTATGTGGATATGGAAATGTAGGGTAATGGAAAGTAACTTATGCTAGGGTAATGGAGATGAGAGAAGGAAAGGTGGTACGATGGTTAGTGTGAAAGCCAGAGGAGCCAGCCATGTTTCTAATATGATGTAAAGCTTCAAATATTACATCTTGATCTTATTGTTTTCCTTGAAAATTACAAAGCTTATTATAGAGTTTGATGAGATAATATAGGAAAGCTAGTTACATCTAATAATAGCTAATGCAGGGCTCCTAAAAATCTATTTCTAATTCCTCAACTTTCAAAATCCAACAAATTATTCTAATATTCCAATTTAGTCTTAATGACATCAACCTTCCTAATTTATAGGGGACTCTACCATGAAACCCATTTGCTATCACTATCAAATATTTCGGAATCGATCAAATCTTTTCTAAATGAGATGTTCCTCACCAGTCCACTGTTAGATGTTATTTTTATTTTCTGAATGGTAATGATAATCTACTTTCTACAAAAGCCACCCATTAACTTCATAGATTTCCTTTGGGATGTCAAGGACAGCAAAACAGGCCTTGAACTTATAATTCAGAAAGTGGCAAACGTTCCTTAAGAAAATGGAGGATTGGGAATTAGTAATACTAGGGAAGGGTTTTGGCCTAATGGTGGAGTTTTGGGGATTTGACAGTCCAAGTATGGAGAGAAAAACCGATTATAGTGTCCGGGTTTTGTTGGTCTGGGAAAAACTACATTTGGAAAGATACTTTCATCCTAGGAGCACAAAAAATTAAGTTTCGGCAAGTGCATGAAACATATTGAAGATATTTGGGTGGAGATGGTGGGTGAATACCTTTTTGTGACGATACTGGTTGGGGGGAAAACCCCCTAGCTGAGTATTGCTAGTCGCTATTCACCTTTTTACGAAAGAGGATAATTGAATGGCTTTTTTTGGAAACCTTCTGACATCTGGACATAAATGGAATGCTTTCTCTAGTTAGCTCCTAAACAAGACCAAAAAGAGGGAAGGGGGTAATACTGTCTTATACCTTGAATGGCAGAGATGAAAGCAGCTGACTTTGTTCATGTCATCTTGATCCCTGCAAGAGAGTTTTTGCACAGATTCAAGGCCAGAGATTGCTTCAAAGAATTTGAGGATGGATGAATATTCTTAAACCATATGACTTTTGCGACTTGATTATGTTCATATTGCCCACAAAAGAGTTTCACGTTTTCTTCTTTACAACTGACTATATTCAGTCAATGGAGGATAGAAATGGATACAATGGGTCACCTTGCTTGAGGCCCCTCTCAGCTCTTGAATAATCATTTTTTTGTTTTTTCTCCTATCTTCTTCATTCTCTTATTGAGGCTTTACCTTTACTGCTAAAAGTTTTTTTTAAAAAAAAAAAGGAAAGTAAAGAAAAGAAAAAAAGTGCTAGATGGGGGACATTGGGTGGACAGCTTGGGCCTATACTCTTAACATATAATTCTTCCTCTTCTTCTCTAATTTGAGCTAGCTTGGATTGGTTTGGTTTGAGTTCAAGAGAAAAAAAGGAAGCTTTAATACTTCCTCTCTTCCTTAAATTTTCTTCTGAATTAGCTTGGAATGGTTGGGTTTCGAGTCTAGGGGAAGAATGTAAAATAGTTGTTTGTGCCGTTTCCTATCACCAATTGGTTTTGGGATTACTGGCTAACAACTTTGTCATGGTATCAGAGCCAGAGGTCTCGAGTTTGAAACCATGTAGGGCAAAAATGCCCCATGCCGCGTTGTGTGTTTGTGCGGGTGCAAGTGCGCAGGGCAAGAAGGCCCCATGCCGCGTTATAGTCTTGTGTGGGCGCGTGCTTCGGATCCCAGCAGTGTCCCGCCCGAGGGGGGGTGTTAAGCAGTCGTTTGTGGCATTTCCTATCACCAATTGGTTTTCGGATTACTGACTAGCAACTTTGTCAAAGAATAGCAAGAGGAATTGGCAGATTTTCACCTAGGATTGCTCTGAGTCCCTTCTTCTAGATTGAAGCGCGTATTGTTGTTGATTTTCTAAACTTGGCCCTCCAAGACATGATTGTGATTACAGGCTACTATTTAACTTGGTTTATATCAGTGTCAATTAGATGTTGTGGTTCCCAAAAGGTTTTTGGGATGACTTTCTG
Organism: Persea americana; assembly: GCA_029852735.1. Classification (NCBI taxonomy): domain Eukaryota; kingdom Viridiplantae; phylum Streptophyta; class Magnoliopsida; order Laurales; family Lauraceae; genus Persea; species Persea americana. The sequence goes on along the minus strand of CM056811.1, from coordinate 15,325,169 downwards.
AAGAATCATTGCAAAACTATCGTAGATTGACCCTTGAGACAGGGACCTAGTCCTTTATGAGGTTCCTATCTTGTATTAGGGCACGCATTATAGTGAAGAAGATTTGGCTCAAGATAGATCGGAATGGAGAAACAGAATTCGTGTTGCTGACCCCGAAATAGCTGGGACAAGGCTTTGATGCTGATTATAGTGAGGAGGGTTCTAGCTACATATTGTCTAATCATTACAAAGCGGAATGTAGATATCATTTTAAGGCAAAAATGGCTTATTTTTGCCCTTCAAAATTATTTTGCCATCTGCTTTACGCAGCTATATTCTGTCTTTAATTTTGTCAAATAGAGACTCTGTGCTTTGTTTTTCTTGATTCATCCATAAAGTTTGGAAGTGTTTAGATTTTGGTTGGTTGATCCAACGTGGATTAGCATATCATCATTCTGGAGTGTTGCTAGAGTTGCTGGATTTTCTTGAAGACTTATGGATTTTCTTGAAAAACAACTCTCTTGGGCGATCACATCTATAGCATTATTTATTAATTTCTGAAATTATGAAAAAGTCCCTTTATGTTATTATATTTACATCAAAGTCCCCGACTTAGATTAGTCAGGGACTTGTAACAGTTTCTTTAATAACCCATCCATCCCTTCAACAGCTGTAATTAGCAACTGTTAGCCACTTCTAGCTATTCTATCTGTTTTGGTTAGAAGCGCTTGAGCCAACATTAGGAGTCTGATGTCAAGTCTACCGTGATTTCTTTGCAGATAAACGGTTTGCCAATATGCAAGGTGTGCTTATACTTCTCTTTCATACCTAGCATAAGAAATCCTGTTGCAGCTTTTACACTATTTTCATGATAAGAGGTTGGGCACTTGACTGTGTAAAAAATACATGGATTTTAGGAGCAGAGTTTGTTGACGTAACATGTCCCCTTCCGAAGACAAATGTCTACGTTTCCAAGTTGTTAATCTTTAGACGGTCCACTGACAAATATTAGGAAATGTGCCAAACATGCACACTCCTTAATTCACGCTGTCCATTTAGCACCAAAACTATTATCAATAGCAACTATAGTAGCAAAACGTAGCAAACATGGTTGTTTGCGTTTTCTACATTAACTTTGCATATTATGCGTGGGTTCATTACGTTCTCTCATGTCAATAGATTCATTAGCTACTGAAATCCATCCAAGATTTGTCTTTTGTGGATGAGGACATACATGTTTACATCTTGAACACATAGTATATACTTCAGTTTCCCATATTTGTATTTCAAATAAATGAATGCCCATGCCCTCTATCTCTATTTCAAGTAAAACAACGTAGATTTACTTCGGTTCTCCAAAGTCCAAATGCAGGAAAGATTGAAATGGGTTGGTTAGTTTTTGCCTTATAACTTATAGTGTTAGTCTCATGCTGTTATAGTTTTTGGTATAGGATGGGAGCTGCAGGCTAAAAATTGATGCCTTGATGATAATATTGCAATTAGGAATATGGCAGGGTGGGCAAAGTGGAGAAAAGCCAGTGAAATATTGTGTGATTGTCTGGTGCTATTTTTTATTGTATGTATATTCTTAGAAGGTGACAATTATTTCTATGTTTTTATGTGGAGATGAATGTTAGGCAACTAAGAAATGATAAGAAGTCAAAGTACATGTGGTTGAGATGTGTGTACAAAGATAGATGTGTGCTGTAACAAGAATGGATGAGTTAAGTTGTGGTGTAACAAGAATGGATGGGTTAAGTGGTGAGTATGCCAAAGAATCTATGGTTGTTTCCTATAGAAGAGAAGAGAAAAGGAATGTTGTGCTCAAGATGATTAGTGCATGCATGATGGGTATCAAAGTCTACAGAAGGAGGCCCTATAGTAGGCCCACAATCAGCTGCCCATATAGCCGTACCAATAGTAGGCCAGCCCATTGGGTCAAGGGTCAAGCCCATAGTTGAACTGTTGGACTTAGTTCATGGTCAGCTAGCCTATTGGGCACTATGATATCTACTTTATTTATCAAAGTCTACAGAAGGAGACCCAATAGTAGGCCCACAATCAGCTGCCCAACCATTTTGGAAAAAAAAAAAAAAACAATCAGCTGCCCATTGTGCCGTACCAATAGTAGGCCAGCCCATTGGGTCAAGCCCATAGTTGAACTGTTGGACTTAGTTATATGGTCAGCTAGCCTATTGGGCACAACGATATCTATTTTATTTACATAGAAAGTTTCTAAAACTTTTTCTTAGCTGTGCAATTTTAGTTTATCAAATCTCCAATAAGATTTTCTAGATTTACAGCCTCAGTGTTCAAAATCCTAGGAAGATATCCTAAATATAGCAATATAGTTGATTGGTATGTAATCACTGATGGATAAGAAAGAAAATCCTATATTAAATTAAGAGATTACAATGTAATAGGAGGGAGCTTGTGGAATGAATATGGAACCACTTGGGTAGGGGCTGTGTGATAGGTTGCCATCATGCAATCACTCTCGGGCTTTGATCTAGGACCTTGAAGATTTTCTAATTTGCAAATGGCTAGGATTTCATTGCCCCAATCCCAAGGCTGCTGTTCCTGAGTGTGTGGGTTATTTTTAATCCAACCCCCTATCTCATTGTCTGTAGAAAAATTATGCATTTTTTTAACACAGATCAGGCAAAAATATGAAGAAGTACAAGCACTAAGTGACTGGCAAAAGGCAAGTGTTTCTAGTGCCCTTTTTACAAACTGAATTGACAGCACCAAAGACAAGAAAAAGAAAGAAATCGGAAATGACATGATTAAGAATGAGATGATGGAATTGTGGTGATAAAGCTGTTAATCTCTGTGTCTGCTACATGGAAATATCTCTTTTGAGGGGAAAGAGATTAAAGAAGAAGCTTTCACCCCAAAACACCCCTCTATAGAGTTTCGGGGGATGGAGACCAAAACCGTTGTGAATGGAGTGATCTGGAGAATCTGAAAAAGTGCTCACTAAGCATGTGTCCATGTTCGAGGGAGGATGTGGTGGGGGTGTTTAAATAGGACTATTAACCAAATTATGCCAATTTAAAAGATATAAGTCCCGGACACACCATTTAAATCTCTAAACAAGAAAATCAATGAAGCAAAATGCGGAAGAAATATAAGCGATCAACTAAGCATTCACAACACTTGAGCTAACAGAAGTGAATATGAAATTAAATCTTAACAATTGTGATCAGGCTTGTAAAAGGCGTGCGCCTGGCGAGCATTCTGAGGCAAGCATTCTGCGCCTCAACATCCTTGGGGCGAGGCGAGTTTATACAGGCGCCGGTTGAGCGCACAAGGCGCGCGCCTTTGAATGAGGCATGCGCCTAGTGAGCTTTGGTCGATGTGGCCCATAACTTAAAATAATAAAAAAAAATGCCACCGGTCTTTTTTTTTGTGTGCTTAAGTCACGGAGTCCAGCCCAACACAGAAGAGCATATATTAGCAAGAAATTGGTTCGTTCCCAAAGTCAGAAAGGAAACGAAAAAAAAAAAAGAAAGAGAAACGGAAGAAGAAGAAGAGGAAGAAGCTGCTCTTCTCGCATCCAGCTTCTTCACACCGCTGCGCCGGTACATCACGTTCACTGCTTTCTTTTCTTTCTGTTGCTGATTTTCTTTCCTTTTCTTTTCTTCTGCTGCTACTGTTCTTTTCATTTTTTTTCCCTAACACTGCTTTCTTTTTTTTTTTGTTGCTGGCTTGCTGCTACTGTTTTCTTCTTCTTCTTCTTCTTCTTCTTTTTTCTGTTGCTCTAATTTTTTCAAGCTTTTGCTGCATTCTATTTTTTTGTTTTGGTGATCTCTGTTGCTAGTCTTGACGGTGTTCTTGTTGCTGCTGTTTCTGCTTCTGCTTCTGCTTTTTGGTGACCTCTACTTCTGCTTGTTTCTGCTGTTGCTTTTTTTTTTTTTTTTTTTGGTTGTTTTCTTGTTCTGCTGCTGTTTTTTTTTTCAGCTACTGCTGCACTCTATTTGCCGTCTATATCTCCTTATGCTGCTGCAAATCTTCTTTTTCTGCTTACGCTTTCTTTTTTTTTTTTTTTTGCTGCTATCTATTTTTTCTGCATTGTTACTGCCTACTGTTTAAATTGAAAATGCTGTTGTTGCTATCTTTTTCTGGTAGCTTATAAAGTTGGCATTGGTTAACTTGAAAATCTGCAAATGTTGTTTTTTTTTTTTTGCTGCAAATCCCTTTTGTTTGCTTGTTGTTTTTAATTTTTTTTTCAATTGTTTATAGATGTCGACGCCAACGGAAGGTAGTAATAAAAAGGACCCAGCATGGCAGTATGCGCATTTGGAAAATCCACAAAATAATAATAGGTTCAAATGTAATTTTTGTGGAAAAATATCAAATGGAGGTGTTTATCGGGTCAAGCAACATCAACTTCAAGGGCAAGGGCAACACCAAGAGGTTCTAGATCATCAAATGTTCTTCAATTGGTAGATGAGGAAGAGGCAGGCTCAGAGGAGACGGACGAGGAAAACGTGGATGGATATAAATCCAATGATGAAGAAGGAGATTATGACTTACTTGGTGTAGTTGTTGAGGATGACTGTTAGGTCCTCCTTAGGAGCATTTGTGTTGTTGCTTTGACTTTGAAGTTGTATTGGTATTTGATGGATTTTGGTACTTTTGTTGAATGTTTAGCATTTAGAGTGATGGATGCTTTGTGACTTTTAGAATTCTTCTAGTATTCCTTGCCTTTTTTGTTCTAATTTGTGAATTATCTGTCTATACCAAAATATATATTTTTTATCTACAATGTGCGCCTCGCTCCTTAGCGCCTAGGCCCCAGGAGACCTTAGCGCCTTGATATGCCTCTCACTTTTCAAAACACTGATTGTGATGCACTCGTGTTTTGCTTGTCAATCTAGACAGTATCAGTGTGACATATTTAGCATACATAGAAAGCAATAAAGAGATGTTGACACAGCGATTTATAGTGGTTCGTTCCTTGACCTAAGTCCACTCCCAAGAGCACCACCCGATGGTCTCTTGGTATTCACTAAGTGAGGTTTTCAACTGTCACACCTCAAACCCATATAACCAATTTTTATTAAGGTAGTTTGATCACACAGGTCTACTCCACCGATCTATTTTGATTATACAGATTTGATCACACAGATCTCCTCTTTGCAATATGAGTAATGAAATTAAATAGAAAAATGAACGCTTGCCTCAAAACCAAGTTTGTCTTTGATTGCGTTTGATTTTGAAATCCGGAATCCAGACTCCAAGCTTTGGCCTCCAATGCACGATCCTTGGCGCTTTGATGATATCCTAATAGTAGATTAGGAGGTCATGGATCTAGGCTTTGTAAAGTATTCTTAAGGACTCAAACACGGCTTAGATCTTAGATCTTTCCACAACCCTCTCTTAGATGAGCTTTGAATGGTCAAGGATCTTCCTATGAAGGTTTAGAGAGTGTGGAAGTAGGATACGAAGGCTAGAAGATGATGTTATTGCTTTGGCACAATGTTTCTCAAAAAATCCGTTTTGTTGTGTGTAAAGATCCATATTTGAAATCATATATTTATAGATTTCATGCTTCGGTCGACTGAGCTCAAGCTTCGGTTGTCCAAAGGTCCTAAATAGGCAAACACGGCGAAGCACAACAGCTAGTTTGACCAGATTTGGATGTGGTTTGTTTGCCGATGAAATAGCTCGGTTGCCCGAGATCCTCAGAAATGAGCTTGTTGGATTTTGACCCGAAGGAGCATTCGGGCCACTGAAAGGGTCTTTTTGTCTACTGAGGATTTATCTCTGGCACCCGAACTCCATGGCCAAAAAGTCCTTTTGGAAAGGCCACTGATGGTATGTTCGGGCTGCCAAGGGGGTCCTTTAGGCTGCCGAACTCTGTGGTCGGGTTTCTAAACCCCGGAGAAGTCTTTAAAACAAAGGACTTCTCTAGCCAATGTAGACCTTAAGGTATTACCAGTTTGCTTAAGGTTCTAAGGGCCCGTTTCTTGGAACTACTAAGGTCTTGGTTTACCTTGATGGTTGACACATAATGAGATATGACTTGATGTAGCAAGGCCTCCCACAACTTGGTCTTCTGGATTTGATCTGACTTGAGTATCTTCCAGCTGCAAGGTTACGGACTCGTCACCATGATTCAAAATAGCTACGTAGCAGCCGCATTATTGGACGTAGCAATTGAGGCCGCTAAAATAGCAGTGCTACGGTCTAAAACCTAGTAGAGCCAATAAATTTTAATTTAAAGCATTGTTTTTCATATTGCTTCTCCTTTATAGCCTTTCCTAAAGTTGTCTCTACCCTTATATGGTTCCAAATCACTAAAAACACATGATTGGTTGCTACATAAGATTCAATTTTTTTTATTACTTAAAAAATTCACACCGCTACACCGCTATGTATTGCCCGCTACGTAGCGTTTTGGCCACTGCCCGCTAAGCCCGCCGCAACTGCTATTTTGATCCTTGCTCGTCACAGAATTGACAACTAAAGGAAAGTACATATTTTACTTGGTACCAACAGAATCGTGATTTAACTTGTATTCATGGCACTTTTTTCGGCTAATTCTTGATTATTTTAGCCGCCTTGTCCACTATGCACAAATAAGGACATATTTTGGACATAGGTTCCAGGAATATGCTTTTTCAAAGGGTGCTTTGCCCAAAAGCCCCTTATCCCTGCTTGTAAGCTCGCTGGGAGGGAAAGTGAAAATAATGGATTTCTGTCTGTCATGTGCGGCTTTGATCAAGACGATGACAATGTGCAGCCGTGAAAGGATCCTTGAGATCACTTCTTTAAGGTCAGAGAGTACAAGTCAGCCATGATAGGACCAAGTACTCACCTAATTCCTAAATTGGGTTTTTTCCCCTCTAGACCCCACCTACCTCCATGAACTGTTACTGTCCAGTCTTCCAGTATTTTTAGATCTATGTTCTTTCCCATCTTTTATTTTTTAATTTTTGAATGATAACTTTATTAAGATGAAAGTAAAATAAAGTATAGGATAGATATAGTGATATACTGAAGACCTGGAAAATACAAAGAGGGACATAGAACACTAAAAAGTCCAAGGGTACAGATCAAGAAGGAATATCTTATTACCCTTGGCCTTGTAGAGTTCTCTTCCATCTTTCATCTTTGAACATATACTTTAAGTTCTTAAAAATAATGTTTGATTCTTTCCTGTATTCTCGCCTATCATATTAGATTCTTTTGCAACTTATATATACATATATTTAAAATTTCTTGTACCCATAAACACTCTTTCTAAACTTTCTAGGATGAAGTTATTTTAAGATCTTGTGGGTAGGGCTTTGATGATGTCAATGCTTTTCTTAGTTATGTTTCTTTTTCCTTGTATTCTCATGCTATGTTTGGACTCTTTACAACTTAGGTAGTTATACTTTTTAATTTTTTTAAGTAAATTGTACAAAGGCCGATCTGTAAGAATAGTATGAAGATAAGTGGAAAAGTGACTTGACTCCCCTATTTTCCAATTCATCTCCAATTGTTGCTTTTGTTCTACACTTTGGCATTGCTTGGTGATGAGGATCCTATTTTTGGTTTTGGAACCCCTTGGTCTTTCAGTATATTACCTCTTGTACTGAGCAGTTCTGTAACAAAAGTTAACCCCCACCACAACCCCCCCACCAAAAAAAAAAAAAAAGGAAAAAAACTTCTCTTGTATTTGAAAGACTGAGTCCTGAGTTTTCTTTTCTTAGTAAAAGTTGGTTAGTTCTCTAGAAAGGGTAGAATGTCCAAATCATGTCAGCAAGTTATGGATTCAGTTGCTTTGAAAACTCTCAGAAATATATTATGTTTTCCTTTGGATCTGTAGCTGAGTTGTTTGGACCTCAAATCCAGATAGTGTCACTTTGTTGATCACATTCATCGTTGTTGGCATGTTTGGTTACTTTGATATATTAATGTTGATAATCATTCGTTGGTTTCAACATTCTTAGTACTTGGTTTCTTCTGTTTTGAACACTGCTTTTACGCCTCCACTTATTAAAATATCTTTCTATTTGAAAAGGATTGCTTAGGAACATGTCTAATTAATTCTAATTTTACTTGCAGGTATGTGCCATCCTTCTTACCACCACCTTTGGCAACTAAAGGAAAGGATTCTGAGAAGAAGGTCTGATGGTGCTCTGTTATTATTCTCAATTGTTTTTCCGCGAGCTGTTTTATATTTATAGTGCATGGTGGCTTGGTTACTTCGATGGGACTTGCTGGATGCTTATCGTTAGGATTAATTGTTGTTTCCAGTGATGCCTGAAAGTTCTGCCAGTTTATTACCTCTTTTATCTGGGGGATTCAATTTGAATACTGGTCGGGGATATGTTAAGATATGATTGCTGCTTGCTGCTTATCCTCCCTTATTGAAGATAAAATCATATATGTTAGGTACTGTATTGTTTAAATGGTAATATTCAGGTGAGAACTAGTTCTCACATATTATATGAGAAATTTTTCATGGGGCCCAATTGTGGGCCTCATTTGGGGATGGGACTGGGGGATGGAAAGATCTATGTGAGATCATCCCAAGTATCAAGTTTGACCCCAAACCCATGCCCCTAACCCCTTTGTCCGAGACCCACAAGTTTAATGGCTTCATATTCAAAAAAATATTCAACCCTCGATCCAACGGTTTAGTCCATTCGGATGTGTGCCATCCTTGGGATTAGTGACTATCAGGGGGTTTCCTATTGGTTGCTAGGTTTTGATGGGTTGCTAGTTGGGCCCCGAAAAAAGTTCTCATATAATAGGTGGGAACTAGTTCTTACTTGAACATTTCCCTTGTTTAAATATGTTGGTAGAAGATACAATGTTCAGATATTATAATATCAATCTTCAACACTCTAGGGCCTAACTCGGGCCACCACTAATGAAGGAGTTGGGAGGGTTTATCCATGGACGATTCATTGAATCTTATGATTCATGCGATTTGACTGAGCGATAATTGCTACAACCAATAAGTCAATATTAACAAATTTTGAAAACTTTTTTCTTTCTGTTTTCATTCTTTTAGAGATGTATAAAGAATATGCATTTGATTAAGCGTTCCATGGTACATATGGGGGCTTGTCTATATCTTTTTTAAAATCTTTTTTGGTTTTTTTTTCTTTATGAACACTTTCTTAACTTCAGGAGATATCCTACTTTGTAAGATTGATGGTTTGGATTTCATTTTTACTTATATCTTTTGATTTAATGATAGCAAAAAATAGATATATATATTGATACCTTAAATTTATTTCACTATTACGCATCATTTATTATATATGTATGTTCTTGATATATATGTCATGATGTTCTTGATATGATTGTATGATAGACTTATTTATCATTGTATTTATACTTCTATGAATGGGAAAATTGATGGTTGATGAATAATTACTTCTTTCTTTTATTTTTAAAAATTTAATTATTTTTTATTTTTATTAGAAAAATAAAAAAACCTACAAGAGTATGCACGATTTGCAATATGATTCCGAGTCTCAGAACAATGATTGTGGGCCTATTTTGGTTGAAAACTGTAGGAAGCCTATGCCTCTCAGATCACACTACTATCTGACCGTGGCCATCACATGGTTGGTTAAAATGGAAATGCCCAACTGCTCAAATTCAGCGGATACAATCTTATGGATTGGATCGTTCAATTGGGTTGAATTTTGACTAATCTTCTTGTTACATTGGAATCATGATTGAACTGTCCAGATAGGTTTTCATATATATGCAGCGTGCATGGTGGATGAGTCTTCAAAGAGTTGTACTGCTTGGAAGATTAATGTCGAAGTTGAATCCTAGTAGAGATCTTTTTGAGTTTTTTTAATTTAATTTTTTATTTTTATAACTATCTTTCTGAAATTTTCATCTTTCCCACCAGATGATAAAAAAGAAACTTCATTTCTTGTTTTCCATATATATAAATATACCGTCACTTTTAATATATATATATATATATATGGGAAATATTCAAGTGCATCTATCCCTCACCATAGGGTGAGGGATGCTTCCATAAATGGGAATTTTCAACTACAAAAGGGGGATTTCAAGTACATAAGGTGAAGTACATGAGGTGAGGGATAGATGCACATGCATGTCCCCCATATATATATATGTATATATAGCCTTGAAAATCATTCATGTAAACATTTTTAATGGGGATATAGATGGATACCTCAGTTATTATTTAAGTCTTTTTTGGCTTGTGATGGATACCTCAGTTATTAATTAAGTCTTTTTTGGCTTGTTTTAGGATCATATGCTAGATGCATTTGAAGATTTTCCCCCCTTCTCTTATTTCCATCTGTTTGGATGGTTAAAATTCTGTAAACGACAAACAAACTATAAGAAGCTGAAGATGTCCTTAAAACATGTAAGGAGCATGTTCAGTTGTTCACCACTTGAGTCCCTTAAGGACCTTTGTTTTTCAATGCATGGGATATGTAAATCAAATTTCCATTTCTAGATTAAGGTTGGTAAGGTTTTACATATGTCAAATTTTGTACAGTATTTGTCTCATAGTTATGAAATTCGTTTAGTCTGGGATGAGATTTCTGAGAAATTTCGTTTCGGTCTGCATATCGAAATGAAACAGCCATATGCAGATTTTCGGTTACAATTTTGTTCAATTTCTCCCATTTTTGATGGATTTTGGAAATTCCGGCAAAAATGATTAAAAAAAATGAATTGTTGTAAATTTTTTCTTAAAAGCCCCAACCCCTACCCTAAGCCCTCTTTTGAGCGGAAATAAAAGAAAAAATAAGAAAAAGAAGAGGAAGAACTCCACTTAAAATAAATTCCCTAATCGAATTCCACTTACAATAAATCCCTAATCAAATTTCTACATGTATAGAAAATTTTAAATTTATATTTTTCCCAAACATAAGTCCGAAAAATTTCACCGAGATTTCTGAATTGGATGAAAATTTTCATTTGGAGGCCAAACTGAAATGGCGTCCGAAACGAAATTCACAACTATGATTTGTCTACTAACATCATTTCACGCATAATTCATTTTATAACATCATTTCATGCATAATTCATGTTATCATGTTTTTTTTTTTTTTTTTAACCTGATATGTAAATGTATGAAAATTAAAACCATGAAGTTGAAGACTCACATTTGAAATAAAAGTGAGTATTACCTATACAACGCCTAGTAATGAAATAAAAATTAACAAGTACACTTCCAGTAGGAAGTGGAACCCATTCAGCTGCCCGTGTGTTGTGAACTCAGAACTGAGTTGAAATGGATATTGTTCATGTTTAATACTCGAAAAATACGTACACATCTACTAAGTTTTTGTTTATCATCCTACCTATTCAAACATCAAACACATGCGGGCTGCTGTTTGTGTTTAAAATAATCATTGTACCTGTTACTTGAAAGGAATGCAAGTAGAAAAATCTACCCAAAAAGAAAAAGAAAATCTCATTTCACATTCTGTTCACTGTCCACAATGTAAAAAAAAAAAAAAAAGTTTACACCTTCCATTCAATCATCCATGTTATAATCACTTAGCTTAATAATAACAGGTTTGAAGTCATACTGTAGGAATGTGTGGTTGTTGCCTGCCAAAGTCCATTTGGTAGTCTTATATTAATCTAACATTTATATAAGCTGAAGCCTGTCACTGGTAGCTCAGCGGTGAGACACCTCCCCTCCACAGAAACAATCAGGGTATTGTGATGGTGAGAGAATTAAGAGGGTGTTTACCAGAGCCAAGCCAAAAAAAAAAAAAAAAAGGAAAAAGGAAAAAAGCGAGAACTGAAGGGAAGATGGATATTCATAAGTTAAAAATATACAATGCAAAAGAAATGAGCTTTAAGAAAGCAACAAAACTGAATGAGCGAGAACTGTCAATTTGATATCTTAAATACAGATTGCCTCTTGATCTGAGACCTGTGTTACAGGAAGCAAGCAGGGAAGAAACGCCAATAGAACAAAGACGATACAAATGATTATGAATTTAAATATTACTTGCAACCAGTACCAATAATTTGTCAAAAAGGTCCTGGAGATTCATAGGTCCTGGAGATTCATTTAATTGCATAAAAGGGAAACTTTGATACTTGTCTTTGGCCAACATTGTTTTTGTCAACATGATATGATAATAATTCTGACAATGAATACTTTTAAGATACGCATTGGGACCAAATGACCTATGAAATTGGGATCGGATGACTTGAGCGTGGGGTCAAATCTGCGAGACACATTGAATCAAACTTTGCCTTGCAACCTGTCTTAAAGTTTGTTGTGTTACAACTTACAACCCATTCATCATCAGCCTAATTCCATTCCTTTGAATGGCTATATCACATTCCGTTTCTACTACATTCCAAAAGATCCATCTAGAAAACACCTATAACTGTTTGTTTTAAGGCCCATTCTTTTGGCTCACAAATTACCTGAGATCATTTGAGACTCAGTCATCAAATCGACTATCCATTAACGAAAAATCTCATTTAATTTTGTACCCAAAAATATCCATTTTCAGCTTAGAATTTATTTAAGTGCAACTAAATAGGTTCCTTTGACACATTCATAACAGAGTCCAAAAACCTAGCCCATGCCATGGTCAAATCACATCCCAACTCCAGCACAACATTAGCCCAGCTGTTAGCCTATTTTGAATGGAATTCTTACTCTTTTCACACTCAGTTTTGTTGCGATGTCAATGTTAAAGAAAATAACATATAATGCCCGAAGAAGTATGTTTCTTATTTTAAGTGCTAGAGAGAACCAGCTCAATTATATCCCTGTTTTAGGCCATTTGATTGGTTACGCTTGATTATGAAATATGAAACTCCTTTTCCGTTCTGCAATACATTGACCATCTACTTGAGATTCCCCAAAAAGGTATTGTATACATAAATATATTGTAGAAAGTAGAGGGGAAAAAGCATGCTTCCAATCATCTCTCCCTCAGATAGGTTGACATAGAGAAGGAGAGATGTGTTTAAAGAAAGAGCGTTGGGTTCTTTTTCTTCATTTGGGAGAGCTGGAGACTTCTTTGTGATGCATGTCACTCAAACCCTTAACTGTTTTTTTTTTTCCTTTTGAATGGGGAGAAATTGCTGTTTCTTCTCCCTATGAATTCACTTCACTAGGGTGGAAAAGTTTTTAATGAAAAAGACTCATTTACACACCATTCTTCATGCATATGTTTCATTGAAATATTTAAAATGTGACAGAGAAACACCAATGTGTAACACTACACATGTATTGTTTACTCATCTAAAATGCTGCAAACAGATGACCACATGTGGTTGTTTCTCATTACCTTATTCCATCAGTTTATGCACATACTACATGTTCTCACTGATAGGACTCAGTATAAGATGCATGCGTAAACACATTTGTTGAGTTACCCTTGTGCAATTAATCCTAGAAGTGCCCTGAAAGTTCCTTGATGCCTATCAGTAAGAGCTAGCATCTCCTAAACAGTCGAGTTTGCTATCGCAATCAGATGTAACACCCAATAAATGCATTTTTTAGCCGTGGTTTATGAATTTTTGTAAACAGTACATGAATCAATGGTGAAGATTAATAATCATTGCTGTCTGCATTTCTAAGATAGGGGACTGCACTTGATCAGTGACACAGATCATTGATCCTGCTGTCTGTTTGTGTAATCATACTGGATTGCACTTGATCAATCCTATTTCTCTTGAATTCTTTCCTGTTTTATTGTCCTCTTAAGTTGTTGCTTTCCTGTTTTACACGTAATATCAATATATATATATATATATATTTTCAAGTAGTACTTAAAATTGGTTTGCTAGATTTTGTTTCTTCTCTCTCCCTTTCTGTGTTTTCTTTAAAAGAAAGATGTTAAGTTATTGTAAAATGACCTGCAGAAGGATGAGGAGAGGCCGAAGGAGAAGGAGAAAGGGAAGTCTCGAAATATTGATCATTTCATGGAGGAGTTAAAGCTTGAGCAAGAGCTGAGGGAGAAGCGAAATCAGGAACGTGAGCAATGGCGCGAGGGGCGTAATAATGAAAATCCTGCTGTAAGTAGTTGCTGATATTAACGTTTCTTCTTTACCATGTAATTTGAAAATGATATGGATGAATCCAATCTACCTACAATCCAGCAGTGCCCAATGCTTCTTTGATGCCCCATTGTCTTCTATGCTTTTATCTTGGAAGGTGAATCCATGCCGATGGTTACAATTTGTATTTCCTTAAGAGCATGTTTGGGTAACATCCTCACAGAGGAATCCTTTTTGGTTTTCCTCGATTTCGAGGAAAACCCACATTTGGATGAAAAGATGAAAATCGAGAGAGGATTTTCATATTCCTCCCAAACCCTCAAAAATACGCCGTAGGGATGATTCCTCGGTCTCCACCTCCCCCCATTGGATTTTCTCTCCCCTCACAGGTGAAGAAAAAATGGCAGTACAGCGGATGAACAGTGTTAATGGCCGTAACTTTAGTGGTTATGGTTTTTTGCTTTGAAAACCTAATGTTTGGGTCCCACAATCACAATCTGAACCATTAATCTTATTTATAAGGTCTAAAATGGCTATTAGATGAATTTTCAGCCGTTGGTTCCTCATATATTTTAAGATATTTGCAAAAAAGTCCATATGTTGGATCAACATTTCTGAATTTCTGTGGGCCCCTTTTGAAAAATCTGATCCGTTTAGGCTCTTTAGAAGGCCTAAAATGTCCATGTGGTCAAATTTGGAAATCTGATTCATCATGGATCTTGAAAAAATGGAAGAAAACCTAATGACCGTAGATCAACCCAAGTGAAAATAGTACAGAGTTACGGATGAATAGTGAACTGCGCATGAATTGGACTGGTTTTTGCTTTTGTACCCTACCTTATGGGTCCCATAATAATAATCTGAACCATTAATCATGTTTATAAGGTCGAAAACGGCTCTTATAAGGATTTTAAACTGTTGATTCCTCATATATTATGAGATATTTGAAAAAACATCACACTCTAAAACTATTTTAAAAAAAATTTTCTGTGGGACCCACAATGGAAATCCGAACTGTCCATCATCTATTGTAGGCCAAAAGCTATTAGGAGAGAAAATTTTAGGACTTGATTCGTCATGGATTGTGAAAAAATTGCAAAAAACTTGTGACCGTTGGATTTCTTATATGCAAAAGCAAAAATCCCTTGTGTTTGCCAAAGGTGGATTTCAAAGATTTTCTCCCCTAAGAAATCTTCAGAGATGATAGCATGGTTCCAGGAATATGAATGAATCCTCTGGACAAAGGATTCTGTGTTACCCAAACTCTAAAAGTCTTAAGGATGCGGTTTTACATACCATGAAACAATAATTTTTTCTAAATGGATTCTTTTAGAAAAAGCTACATACTCGAATCACCTGGGATTGTTGGAACTGCATTATACTATGTTATTCATTATCTTTCATTTTTTTCCAGAAATCTTGTCTGTTTCATTCTATGCCTGATGTGAAATGTAATGGATTTGGGGGAGAATCCCTGCTCATTTCACTTTACAAGGGGCATCCAAATGGATCCTAATGTATAGTTACTGGGTAATTTGTTTCATTTTGAAGATTCTTATTGTTATATCTTTTTTCACACATTTATTTCCCGGTCTATTTTCCTGATTTGGTATCTAGGCACTTAAGTTACCCCTTAAACCATCAAGAATAATTTGCAAGCTTTTGCAACGTTATTTTTTCTTTATTGATTTTTATGTTGAAAGTATAAAATGATGGTTGTCCTGTATAATGGTGTTTTCATTCTGGGCAAGGATCATTACAGGTGGGTCATCTTTAATTTTTCGTCATTAATCTGGTGGGGCTACAATGGATGGTTGGTGCCGCAATGACTTCCCCCACACCATTTGATGTAAGGCTTGAGAATGGATTATCCTAAAAATGTGGTCAATAACCAGTCCATTGGTTAGGTGATTGAGATTGATCAGTGATGGAGATTTTTTGTTCCACGTTACATGCCGAGCTTTGTATACTAACTCTATATGCCATGCATTTTCTTGATATACCATTTTGAGCAATTGCACATCTACTTGTCTTTACATTATAAACCTCTGGAATGCAATTCCAAGGTGTGTTTCTTTTTGTGAATTTAACTCTTCTGAAATGAAAATTTTCTTCTTCATGCAGCCACTTAGCCGTTTTGATGAGCTACCGGATGATTTTGATCCAAGTGGAAAGCTTCCTGGGTCATTTGATGATGGGGACCCACAAACTACAAATCTTTATGTTGGGAATCTCTCACCACAAGTACGGTTATGATCTTGAATATTCTTTTTCTTTATTTAATGCAGCAAATTCGTTGGTGCTCCAGTATTTTGGAACCTAATGTCACAGTTCCCATACTGCTATGTTGTCCTGGATCATGTCAGGTGGATGAGAACTTTCTTCTGAGAACTTTTGGCAGGTTCGGGCCTATTGCTAGCGTGAAAATAATGTGGCCTCGGACAGAAGAGGAGCGAAGGCGACAAAGGAATTGTGGTTTTGTTGCTTTCATGAATAGAGCAGATGGACAGGCTGCAAAGGATGAGATGCAAGGTTTGATAATTTATTTTTACTCTTTTCTTTGGATGATATTCTGGTAAACTTTCTAGCAGTGTTTTAGAACTTGGCCATTCCTTCTTCACCACACTCATCAAAATCCCGAGCCCTCAATCCCTCTCTAGTTTCTCCAGCCATCTATGTCTTAAAGAAGACCTTAGTGGAAAATTGCTCCTTCTTCCATGATTCCATCCTTCTTCTTCTCCTCAGTCTTTTATTAAAAACCCATCTCCTGAATCCCAATAATAAAACCCATCTCTCAATATTAAAAACCCGTTTCCCCTCCTTCAATCTCCCCGCGCCCTTTCTGCAAAAGAAAAAAAAAAGGGGGGCCGACACCGAGTTTCACCTGACTCTGCCAACTTGACCGACTTTGATGAGTTGGGGCTGAGTCCTAGAGTTAAATCACGATTTTCTAGCCTATAATGTGAAAAGGTATTACTCTTGCTGGATTATCAACTTTTCTATGAATGATCCTACGCTGATGTCTGTATGGGAGTTTTGATGCGGGTGACTTTGTTGACCCTTGTGGGCCTACTTTTGCTTGATTCAAGACTCATACCAGATGTCCCCAAAAACTTGGAATGGGCCTAAATTTCACTCCACCCTGAGTAATCTACACGGTTAAATTCATCAATGCCAACCGCGTATATCTCTCCATAAGGAGTGGCTTTTTTGTCCATAGCTATTCATTTGGGAGTTGGGACTTGATATGAATGGCTTGGATCAAACATAGGTTTATTTGAGGGTCTACAAAAACCATCCACATGGAAATTCCGTATGGACATTAGCAAAGAAACTTTTCTGATTAATTTAAGTATTGTGTAGGCTGCATGGTATCTATTAGAACATGAGAAGAAAGCTAAGAACTCCATCTTCCTGTCTCCACATGGAAATTCCCTATGGACTTTAGCAAAGAACCTTTTCTCATTAATTTAAGTATTGTGTAGGCTGCATGGTATCTATTAGAACATGAGAAGAAAGCTAAGAACTCCATCTTCCTGTCTCCCAAAACAATGATGAAAATTTGCACATTTAAAGAAAGTGGATGAGACCATATTGGATTCTTAATGGCCGAAACTCAATAAAAGGAGGGAGGGAGGGAGGGAGACCTAATTTATGTAGACCTTTTCTTTATATCATTCCCTGTTGATACTTAATTGAGCCCACTTATAAAAAATTAAAGCATTCAAATAAATGCCTCTTCTCGAATGGGGGCCTTCAACAATTATTCTTGGATAGAAGTTGGGGCACACTATAAGATTGACCACCCAAACATATCTAAATAAATTTTTTAAGAAAAATTGAAACGCTTTATAGGGGACAATATTATGGTAGGACCAAGTCCTTGAAGTATCCATGCTTTTTTTAGTGGGACCCAAGTTATGTTGTAAATTGAAATACTTAGTGGGCATACTTATGAAAATATAAGCCACTAAACATAAATCCCCCTCTTGATATGTGCCCTCTACAAATTTTAAGCAAACTAAAGTTGGGCCCATCAAATTAATCACTTGTAAGTCATGTGAATAAAAGTATAAAAAAAATTCAAATGCTCTATGGTAGTCAATCTAATGATGGGCCCCATTCCTTGGGGTATCCAAACTATTTTTTAATTAACTTATACCCCTCTAATAGAACCCAGTTATGAAAAATGCGAAATGAAACAAATGGCTCCCTAATGGGCCCTCAAATAGATTTTATTCCAACAAGAGTTGGGTCCAATGTCAAATTGATCATTTATAAATATTGGAATAATATATTAAGTAAGAGTTCAAATGTTTTATAGTGGTCAATGTGGACTATATTGATTGATTTGTAAGTTATAAACTTGGGCAGAAAAATTATAACACTTGAACTGAACATATTAATAGCTAAAGATTAAATAGCGATACAGGATGTTATGACTTAGGAAGGATAGAATCAGAAATGAGTGCTTTCGGGAGCATTTAGGGGTAGCATCAACTAGTGATAAAAATGAGAGAAACCCTTTTGAGATAGTTTTGACCTAAGTGCCTAGAGCGCGGAGCGGGAACGGGAACGGGAGCACCGGACCGCTAAATTTTAAAATAATTATATGTCCGGAGCGCCTATACAACATAATCGTTATGGGTTTATAAACAATTAACTAATTGGCACAAATATATACTATCCATATATTCAAGTATAAAAAATGGAGAAAAAAATTAACTTTGCGATTTGATCACATAAAATAGACAATAATTAATAAGTCAGAAGAAGTTTCTTTATTTAAAAGATAAATGTCAGGCTTACAGAAAAAGAAAATGCACTTAAACTAAAGATTCTGCACGGTTTGCTTCATATTCGGTTGATCCACGCTCCGATCATCTTCGAACCACACTCCGAGGGCGGATCCACACGCTTTCGGAGCGTGATCGAGGAGGGAGAGGGGAGGTTCCGGTTATTAGGGTTTTGACATGTCCAACGCCAACCATCATAAAAATGTTTTTCTATGCGGGTTTATGGCTGACATAGGGGCAGGGGTTGGTAGAAGAGGATATGGATGGAAGTAGGGTTGCATGTTACGAAGTGCGGCCTCTTCTAGGATTTGGCTTAGGATATATCAAAATGGAGAAACAAAATTCATGTTGCCGACCCTAACATAGTTAGGAGTTGGGACAAGGCTTTGTTGTTGATGATGATGAAGAATTGTTACTAATGAAGAAAAACATTTTTTTCTAGCATTTTACAATATTTTTGAAATTTTGTCATCATTTTCTGAGGGTAAAAAAAAAAAAAAAAAAAAAAAAACCCGCAGTGACGACCATCACATGGTGTTGCATTGTATCGGTTTTTGGGTCGGCTGCTACCAGGCCCGATATCACGAATTTTATCCATGGTTTGCATGATCGACTCACCTGATGGATGGTTGACCATGCACACCCATGTCATGTGACCTTGAATAAAGAGTTAGAATGTACCTTTGTATAGGCTTAACTGAACTCCAGGTTGATCTACTTATATTTTCTTAGCATGGCACCTATCTTTGTTGCTGTGGATGTATTGAATTATTTTTAGATGCCTTTTTAGTGCAAACCTCCTAGTAAATAATCTTTTATGTTACAGGGGTTGTCGTTTATGAGTATGAGTTGAAAATTGGGTGGGGTAAGTCTGTTTCTCTTCCATCACAGGCTCTACCAGCTCCTCCACCAGGACATATGGCAATCAGAAGTAAAGAGGTTGGTGATCGATACCTTCATCTTTTATCTTTTTCCTATTTTGCCTATTATGTATACTCATATTTCTTTACCATTTTCAAGAAGAATTTCCTAGTCATTTTCCAACTCTTTCTTTTCTCAATACATCTTAACATGAATAATGAATGTCATAAAATAATTTTCTTAATCTTTTAACTGAAGCATATTGAATGTGATGATGGACAGGGTGGCACTGTGATCTTGTCCGGACCTGATGGCCCGCCAGTTACTTCAGTGACAAGCCAAAGTTCGGAGTTGGTAGGTGCCTGAAACTATCTGGGTCTCTGATTTAGTATTATTGTTATTTTAATCTCTTATTTTTGTGCACTGTTTCTCTCTTCCAATATCTTCATTATTGAAGCCTCATCCTAGCTGGGTTTGCGTACTGTTTTTGCCTATCTATTCTCCATTTTCCAAAATATAGACATGAATAGTGCTGTTCAATCTATTATTCTTTCAACATTTCAAGCTTGTTGTCCCAACTGCCCATGCACTGGTCTTATCAGAAGTTGTTTATATTGTAGAGTATGATTGTCTTATGTTTGCCCTCAGAAGTTGCACTTGAAATGATATTGGTATGATGAGCAGGTTTGGCCTTTTTTGGGTCCATAGAACTATATTGATGTTGAAAATTTTATTGCAAGAAGCTGTGCACTGTTGTTTAATTTCTGGAATATTGTGTTGGCTTAGTATCATTCACGGTCAGATGTTTGCTAAAGTAAGAGGTTGTGTGGGTCTGAGCAAACATCTGACTGTGAAGTACCTGACAAGGGAAGGGGAGCATTTCCTTGGAATTGGATCCTATCACCATTGTTGTCAGTATCCTAAGATTTGTATGCCAAATCCTACGGTTCGAATCCTTAAGAAAATGATTCGCATATAATGCAATGAATCCCATTGACAGGTGAATCTTACTATTTGATAGTCATTTCATTGAATCTTATGATTCAAGCGATTCAGTTGAGTGGGAACAACTATAGCCCTAAGGGTGGTATTAATCATATTTTACTTTTTCTTTCTTTCTTTCTTTTATTTTTTAAAGGTTATTTACTGAGTAACGGAACCTCTTTAAGAATTTTTGCAGTTTTGGGATGGTCTAGATATGAATAATGAATTGATTATTGGAATGTAAGAATGGGGCTTTATCCTGTATCCAGTTTTTCAATTTTTGTTTCATGAACACTTTTTGCTTCAGAAGATACCATAATTAGTAAGATTGTTGATTTTAGTTTATTTTTATTTTTAAAGATAACAAAAAATGAAAAAAACTATTGCAACTAGTTTATTTTCCCTAGCAACATTGATATCTTCAACATCTTTAACTATGTTTTTTTATAACAACATATTTAACTATATATACATATCATTTATAATATATTAATATATGTCAATATTGTTCTTCACATGATTGTATCATTGCCTTATTTGTGAATTTGTCATTGCACCTATGCTACCACGGATGGATTATGAATAACTGTTTTTTTTTTCCACTTTTTTTAAATTTAATTATTTTATTTTTATAAGAAAAAAAATCCTAAAATTCGTGATAGGATTCACGATATAATTCGATTCATCCCGTTAAACGATTTAAGATACAACTCCGATTTTTCAGAACAGTGATTATAACATATATTTGAAAAATTCTAACCTCCTATGACGAGGAAAGAAATGCAAAGTTGACATGGTCAAGTTGGAGGTTCTCTGTATCGCCACTACTGACTTTTGGCGTCCTTTTGGTTTTGTGCCATTTGCCGGTTGTTTTGTACTTAATTTGAGCCTTTTTAAACTTATGTGGAATAGATAAACAGGTTTTTGGTCAAGCCTCAATCTTCAATTTTCATTTGACCATGCATGTTGTTGACACCTGGATATGGGTTCTCAGGTGCTTACTCCAAATGTTCCTGATATACTGGTTGTTCCACCTGAAGATGATCACCTTCGCCATGTTATTGACACAATGGCTCTGCATGTTCTTGATGGGGGATGTGGTTTTGAGCAAGCAATAATGGAAAGAGGTCGTGGAAATCCACTTTTTAGTTTCTTATTTGAGCTTGTTTCAAAGGAGCATACATACTATGTATGGAGGCTGTACTCCTTTGCTCAGGTATATCACGTTAGGCTGCTGCCACTAATGGTCCTGATTTCTGTTAATGATTACAGAGATTTTGGAGTGCATTTCAGTACATATTTGCCTAATATTTTGTACATATCATTATGTTACACTCGCTTATGTTGTGGAAAATGTAGGGTGATACACTACAGAGGTGGCGGACAGAACCTTTCATAATGATAACAGGAAGTGGGAGGTAATTGCATATTCTCTCTTCTCAAGCTCCTTTTTAAAAATACCTACATGATTTAGAAACTCAAACCTGACCCAGTTTGATGGCCAACTGTGTTTTCTGAATTAATCAAACATTTAGCCTTAAGTTTTTATTAAAATACTATTATAGTAGAAAAACTGGTTGCCAATCTAAAACCAAACGTTGGTAGAGTAATTGTTTCCACTGAAAAAAATCATGGGTGTAAATAGGGTTGGAAAATTCTAGTTCAACTCAGTACTAGGCCTACTCTTTCATTTGGAGGTGGCTTTCTTCTTTTTCTCCCCCCCCCCTTTTTTTTGATTTCTTGAAATGGATTTTCTTGATATCTTGGATCGGAAATTGGGATTCTTAGATTTCTTGGAAGGGGTTTTGGAATGATTAAAGAAGACCTGCTATGGTGTTTTAGTGGTGGTTTTCATCTTCTTCCTTTCCTTTTTTTTTTCTTTATTTTTTGTAGTAAGTTTTCTTGATCTCTCATTCTCTTGAATTGGAAATTGGGATATCTTTAATTTCTTTAAAGGGATTTTGCATTGATTGAAGATCTCCTATGCTATGAAAGTTGGTGTTTATGTGTTTCTTACAACAGATTTGTTATCTCAGTATCTCCTATGCTAGTTAGTTTTCAATCCCGTCTCTCTACATGGTTTCTTACAAGTTTCATCTCCCTTTTCCCTTTTTTTTTTATTTTTTATTTTAATTTCTTGAAATGTGTTTTCTTCATCTCTTGGGTTGGGGTTGGGTTATCTTTGATTTCTTGAAATGGGTTTTGTTGCTCTTAGTATGAGGGTGTTGAGAGAAACGAGGGGAGATGGAGAAAATAAAATTTTGTAGAGGTTGCCATTGGTACGACTCTAATTCTCGAGGGAGAGACCTTAGAAATGTATAATGTGAGGCAGTGAAAGAAACCAGTCTCCAAAGCGCGAAAAAGAGTCAAGACAATAGTTGTCATTCTCGCATTGGTCTCCATTTCAGTCTGGCCTCCAGAATGAAATATTTTGGTGTTTCAGAATTTCAACAAAAAAATTTCGGAAAAATATATAAAATATTATGAATAATGTGATAATGAAATAATACTAAAGTACTATAGTAGACTATGGTTTGGATTTTCAATTTGGTGGTCCCTTTCATGGAGGCCACAAATCATCATGTAGAGAAAGGTGGCCATGATGTTTTTTTTTTCAAAGGCACTAAATGAGCAGCCCTTTTCTCATATTGGTAAGATCAAAAGAACTTGCCAACAAAATGCAGTATATGGGCAGCCGTTTCTCATCTTGGTAAGACCAAAAGCATTAAATGAGCAGCCCTTTCTCGCCCTTTCTCGTCTTGGTAAGACCAAAGGCATTAAATGGGCAGCCCTTTGTCATGTTGGCAAGGCCCAAAAGCACATGAAATGAACCCAACGAAAAGAAAGGGGGAGGAAAGGAAAGGGAAGGTGAGAGGGAGAATGGAAATTGAGGAGGAGGAAAAAAATGCTCTAGCATCTCTGGCGATGAGTCCGACGGCATCACAGTAAGCAGATTATGGGCAGGCAGTCGATATGGAGAAATGGGAAAGGGGCGAATATGCAAAGGCTTTGTGTTTCTTATACAAAAATTTGTATTTTTCACTTTGCCCCTCTTTTTAAAAAAAAAAAAATCTAAAAACCAGAAGAAATTAACCATTTCGGACATTTTAGACATACCGGCTGAAATAACTATACGTAATGGTTATACACCATCACGTTTGTTTGCGCTCACTTATGCCTGTGATGCATAAATGAGTAGTGAAAATGGTGTAATTAAGGCAATTTACACAAAAAATTTCACACCTTAATATGTGCGAACATCACTTTCACACCTCTAAAAAGTCGCCAAAATTGGATTCTTGTGGGGTGCATCAACCACCTTTTTTTTCATTCCCGTGGGCCCAATATTTGTAATCCAAATCGTTCACTTTGGTTATTAGTTCAACACCAAGATCTTGAAGCTGATTATCTTAAATCTTCAGAGACTTTGAGTAGTTTGTGAAAAAGTCCCAACCTATAGATCTGATTTTCTGCACTTCTATGGGGTCCCATTCATGATCCGAACCGTTCAATATTCTTGTATTAATGGTAAATATCAGGGCATTTATTTTCATATCTTAAGTCTTCATGATTTTTTTGAGATTTTTTTTGGAAAACGTCCAAAATATCCAAATACATCTAAAACCATTGGACGTGCTCATTTTCTCATGTGAAAATGTCTAATTTGACAAACATGGTAGTGTGTCTCATGTGTAGCATTTGCATATGTAAAAACCCATTTTCCTATTGCATGTAAAAGGCAAACGGCCCCTTAAGGAATGATTTAAAGGACGGATATGTATAGGTAGATTGGGAAGGGCTAATTTACAAGTAGTTATCGAAGAGAAATCCCACATCTTGAAGTTTCATGTTTTTATCTAATTATGCACAGAACACCCCATCTATTGAAGATGACATGGGTAAGCAATAAATTGGATGACAACTGAAACTGTATAGAAGATATTTGGTCGAATGGTGGTGAGATAAATAAGATGGCCAACTAATGTCTTATAAAGAACAACCTTGAAGTAGGCTCCCACTGTTCTCGCTGTATTTTTCATTTGGTTCTGTGAACTGTGGGTGTATCAAATGGTTTTGCATATGTCATTCAAGCCATGTCCATGAGATCCTTTGTATATTTATGTTGGGAGAGAAAGATACCAGTAGTAGTGGGAGTAACTTTCAAATCAAGGAAATAGCTAAGGTGCTCCAAATTTTTATATGAAAAGATGATTGGAATATTTGTTTCAAGGAAAGAATGCCCGACTTATCATCCTCAAAAGTCAAAATATCATCTATATATGAAGTATAGTGACCCTTTGAAAGACTTTCAAAGAAATAATGAGTGGTCATAATTGCTCTATGTAAACCCATATTTGTGAATTACAGCGAAAAATGTTTGAAACCATGCATGTGGAGCCTATTTGAGCCCATATAAAGATCAGCGAAGTCGAGAAAAATGCATGGCATCCGAAACTAGATAGCCCGGGGGTGGTCATATATAGTGTTTCCTTGAGATCTCCATGGAAGAATGCATTTTTAATATCTAGTTGGAAAATGGGCCTGTGGAGATTGGGAGAAGAATAAGGTCCTCTTGGGTAAGTGGTTGTGGATATAAGGAGAAGAACAAGACAACTTATGGTTTTGTGTCATCTCAAGGAAATATGCGGTTATGAGGAATGAAAGGAATATTCAAGAATCCTCATACTGCCTCGAGAGCATTTGGAAGGGTTTCATGTGACAATGAGGCGAAGGTTGTTAGCTATATGGCCAAAGAAGGAAATGGTATGGTTGTCTGGAGTCCCGTCTTTAGGAGACATCTAAGAGACTCAGAAACTCAGCAGCTCACTGACCTTCTATCATACTATTAACCGGACCTATACCCAGGTTGAAGCAGCTCAGGATGGCAGGATTTGAAAGCTGTCTCAAGATGGAGTCTTTTCAGTTGCTTCTTTCGTCTCAGCTGTCTGTAGGTGATTGAACGCCCAGTTCTTTTTGTGGCATTTGGAAATCTAAGGCTCCTCCGAGGGTGGTGACATTTGTTTGGTTAGCATTGAGAGGAGGTATCCTCTTGATGCAGGACAAATCCATGGTCATTTTATTCATTGAGAGGGCTTAACCCAGCCCATTCATTTTTATGTTATTTTTATATTATTTAGATATTTTAATTATGTTTTTTAAGTTGTTTAGTAGGATGTTTTAATCTTGGCCATCAATGTGTTTGGATGGTCCAGATTAGTCTTAGCGTTATTCATTTCCTATATAATGATGTAAAGCCTCTTTGGCTAATCAGTAATGGTTAATGAATAATGGAATTGAGTTTTCTTCTAGTTCTCCTTCTCGAGATTTCTAATGCCTCCTGTTCTAGAGTTTGGTGAGAGCCCAATTACTAACCGCTCCAGATTAGAGTTTGGTGAGAGCCCAATCTTCTCCTATTTTTTTATCACAATAAAATTTTATTAAGAAGCGAAAAGAACCAAAACAGGACATAGCCACAACAAGCCAGCACATACAAGACTCCAAAAAAGAGTACTACGAAACAAAATGATACTATACATCAAAATTAAGAGGAGAAAGAAAAACTCCCTCCCTTACAAGCGCATCTGCCATGACATTAGCTTCTCTTAAAATATGATTGAAGCAAGCACCCAAATGAAGAGAAATATCCTGCACCTCGTCCACCCAATCTGCTAACCTCCATGGAAAAGAAGACGTACCAGAACACCACTGGATAATTGAAAAAGAATAGCCTTCAAGAATAACAGTGACACATCCCATCCTGCGCAACTCACAGCAGCCAATCAAAAGAGCAAAAAGTTCAGCTTCATTAGCATCAATCGAATCCACATGCCCTGAATAGTTTTGAACAACCACTCCAGACTAATCTCTAATAACACCCCCAATTCCACCTCTTCTAAGAGAATGAACAAAACTTCCATCAAAATGTAGCTTTAGAACACCCCACAGAGGATTCAACCTAAGCACCCTATTCACAGGTTTATCATTCCAACCTCCTCTCAAAACATCTACCCAAGAAATATTGCGATCACTCAGATCAACACCTTCAAACTCCCATTTAGTCCGTACCCACTCCGAAACAGACCATACAATAGACTTAACAACCTCATCCACCGAACTACTTTTATTCCTGAATAATCTATCCTTCCTCTCCAACCAAAGCTTCCATAGTGTCGCATACAACACTAATTTCCATAAGATTCTGCCACGAATATACTTGCAGCCAAATCGCCATTGATGAAAACGGTCATCAACTGCCCTAGGCATGACCCACTGCATACCAAACATGTCAAGGATAGCAATCCACACTTTATAAGCAAAATGACAATGGATCATCAAAATGTCAAGGATAGCGATCCACACTTTATAAGCAAAATGACAATGGATCATCAAATGATGCACCGACTCCTCATCTTTTAAACGCATAGGGCTTAACTATAATATGGTTTCATCGACGTAGCTTGTCAATAGTCAAAATTTTATGCCACCCAGCAATCCAGCAAAAAGCTAAAACTCTTGGAGGAACGGAAGGATCTCAAAAACTGTGCCAACCAACCACTCGATCCGAATTTTCAGTTAAGCTATTAAAAAAAGACTTGACCGAAAAGTTACCTTTAACATCTGGTTTCCAAACCCTTTTATCTCCTCGCCCAACTATAAATAAATCTTATCTTGCATACCAGGCAAACTGGTAAAGTCAGAAATTTCTCCATCTGTTAAATGCCTCCAAAAACAAAAATCCCAAGACAAATGGTCTCCTGTAAAAGAAAAATGATCAGCAACAATCCCTTTAGGCCTTCTGTCCAATAAATAAAGATTAGGAAAGAGATGATTCAACACATTTTGCCCACATCATTCAGCATCCCAAAAGCTAACCCACTGGCCATCATGAACCCTATAACAGATTCGTGAATCAAAGTCAGCCTTAACAGAAAGAACATATTTCCATATTCCCCAATCTCCTCCTATCTACCCTCACTTTCATTGCCCGCCCTGCATCCTCCCTCCGCTGTCCGCATCACCTCTCCATGGATAATTTGCCTTGCAGGAAAATGATTGTGGTTAATGCTTGCCTGTGTGTCTCACAAAGAAAGAATCAGTGGATCGCCTTCTCCTTAAGTGCAAGTTTGCATACCCCGTTTGGTTATTGGTACTCTGTTAGTTTCCGGTTAGTTATGCTTTGCCTAATTTGTTGCTCACTCACCACAAGTCTTGGAAGTTGGCAAGGTGCTCGTTGAGAGGTAGGGACCCTGTGGAATCTCTCATTCATGGCAGTTCTTGAGCTCATTTGGAAAGAGAGAAATGCTAGATGTTTTGAAGGGAAAACCTCTCGCTTAGAAGAAGTGATTGACAAAATCAAATTCAAAGTGGCAGCTTGGGCATCTATCCTTGCTTGCTTCCATGATTACTCCATCAAACTAATTCTTCAGAACTTGAGTGAGGTGGCTTTCAGTTAGCTAGTACTAGGCAGTTTGTTTTCCTTTTGTTTGTGTTTGGGTCCTGTAGTGCTGTGGCCCTGGGGTGGTCTCTCAGTCCTCTCCTCTCTCTTTCTTTTGCTTTCAGTACATCACTACATCCCTCTCGTACTGCTTTCCCTTTAATGTAAGTTATCATTCAAATAAATAAATTTGACGATTAATGACATGAATGGCGTGCTAATTGCTTCAACCCAAATAGATGCAGGCATAACTGAATCTAATAGTAATGCAGTGCAAACAATTTGAAATTGTACGGATGTTTACGCTTTGCTACCCCATTTTGTTGAGTTTGAGGACAGGAGCATTTAGAAGTAATTCCTTTTTGTTGTAGGTATGACTGAAATTTTTTTGACATGTATTCTCCTTGAGGTGGAGCATAATGTTTTAATACATGTAAAAAATTGATTTTCAATCATGTTTACAAATTGTTGAATTATAGGATATACATTGTGATTTGGGATGTGAAAAATATACCCATATATTACAACCATAATCATCAACAAGTATAATAGAATGTTTGTATCCTATCATAGATAAGGTAGGAAACATTCAAAAATCGTTATGCACTAATTCAAAACAACCAGAAGGATTATGAGTGCAAATAGGAAGGAAAGGTTTTCCCTTTCCTTGTATGACAACTGGTGCAAAGGAATTGGGACGCAGTAAATCTTTAATTGATGAACAACTCGAATTCAACATAAATAACCATTTGTTATTGTTTGATTTTCCTAATTTCCTATGCCATGAAGATAGATCATCATTGTCATAAGATTCAAATGAAGATAGAAATGAATAAACAAATAATATGATGAATCAAAGTCAGGGCATATAATCTTCCATCCCTATGCCTCATCCCGACTGCTGCTTAGTTGCTTGGTCCTGTATTAGGCACTGCCCATCACGGGATAACTAACAATACAGACTAGTTGGTGTTAATAAGTTGGCCGATAGATAGAAGATTATGAGATAAAGAAGGAACAAGAAAAAAATTATGTGAAGTAACAGAACAAGCGGGACAATCCTTAATACCGAAAATATCCATTTTATCACCATTGGTAGTACAAACACGAGTTGTTCTAGTATGTAGCTTTAAGTTAGTGGAATTTGGTGCATTATGGTTGTGATTTGATGCACTGGAATCGAGATACCATGTTGCAAAAGGAGAGACATTACGAGAGAATCTTATGGTGGATAGAGCACACACAATCTGTTGTAAGGCTTAGGACTAAGAAGAGGAGCAATAGTGTTTGTTGGTTGTGATGACTGCATTGGAGTGTCAATATCAATGGTGACTTGATATGCGTGAGCTTTACGATTTTGGAAGCATTTAAGACACCAGCAATCAGATGGCCAAGCCTTTTGCAATAGTTATGAATTTCCTTTTCTTACATCAGTTAGCAAAATGACCAAGTTTTTTGCAATTATAGCATTGTACTTTGTCAGTTTAACTTTTTTTTTCTTTTGTACCAGAGGCATATATGGCTGTGAAGAGTGCTGATTCTAGTACACTGCCAGAGCATGACCTCTGTACAGGACTAGTCCCTCTAGATAGCTACTTGTGAATTAGTTCTTCCTAATCTGTCCTTGTACACATCCTTCCTTTAAACCCTTAAAGGTTTACATGTAATTTTACATTATGAACATTAATATGAATAAAGGGCACTCCCTCTATGAGGATATGGCAATTTTACTGCAATTCTGAGTTTGTCATGTATCAAAGCTACTCTATTTCATGTTCCTTGGTTCATGTTGTCTGCAACAATCTTGATCTAAATCGGAGTTCCCTAGTTAAGGGATTACTTCTGATCTAGTAACTCCCTAGTTGAGGGATTACTTCCGATCTAGTGGCCATATGTCTAGATAGGAGCACCATCAACTAGGGTGTCAGTAGCTCTGTGCGTGTGTGAAAGATTCCAAAAGATTGGATTACGAATGGCAAAAGCAAAGAAAAATAGAAGATCGGATATTAGAGAAGAAATCTCACACTGCTTCTCTGGCAACTCTCTTCAACAGTAAGCGCAGTTGAGATGATCTCATATCTCTCAAGCTTCTCTAAAAAATAAGTCCTAACCTCCATAGTTTTACGAGGGCTATTGCCGTTAAAGGGATTTACAAATAATTTTTTTTTTTTTTTTTTTTTTGGAAATTCTAGTACCAATTATTTTGAGAAGACCATTTGGAACTTTTTTTTTTGTGTTTTTCGTACTATTAAATCTCAAAATCAGTTAAATACATTCTTTTGAATGGTAAAATCAGTTATATATATATATATATATATGCTAGACGGGTGAGTGGTACAGTAGTTTTGTGAAAAACCCTGGGCAGCTGTGATTGTTTTTTTTCATGCTTTGTTGCTTTTAACATGCTGTTTCGCTGATAAAGAGTAAATCGTGCATTATGTTTTGACTTTCTTTAATACATAATGGGGTGTATATATGTTTATTTATCTATAGAGCTTAATTATTAGGAAATTGTATAATTCAGTCGAACTTGGTCTACATGAACTGGTTTTTAGTGAGTTAACTAGGTTTTGGTCAAGAACTAGTTCCACCTTGTGACTGAATTTTTCCTTGTTTATGATCTACTTTGTTGTGATGTATCATTTAGATGGATACCGCCCTCTCTACCAATTATCAAGAGCCCAGAGCATGAGAAGGAAACTAGTACTACGTTTGCTGCAGGAAGAAGCAGGGTAAGTTTTCCTTGTAGAAAAGTTTAATATCCTTTGGTATGATTCCTTAAACTCACACATGGTTTCTATGTTGTTCGTATCCACCTTAGGCATGGGGTCCATGTTGGATGTGGCTCAGCTCTATATTAAAAACTGAAATGAATTTTAAAGACAGTTGAAAATTGAGTAAAAATATGTTGTTGAACCCGTAGATGGTGGCAAGGTTCGCAGTGTTGCAATTGCGAGATTGCACTTTTGTTCCCTGCCATCTGTAATCAGATGTGTAAAACTTATATGGTAATGTTTTTTTTGTAAAAATATGATTAATTTCCAGTCCTTTTCGTAAACTTTTGGGGTCAAGTGAGTCTTCCACTTAGGTGACTTACCTTGTTTGAGTAGCATAAGAATTTCCTATTGTGGACAACTTAATTCCTGTTCCATGAAATGCATCTATTATTAGGCAATTTCATCATTAACCTTAGGGTTCGATTGTTTGCAGCCATTTTCACATGCATAATGGTAGGTTCACATGCGTAATGGTTATGCGTGTTTATCTTTATTTGGGATGATTTATGCATGAGATGTGAAAACTGGGTGTGAAAATGGGCTGATTTTGAGCCCAAAATTTCCACACCTCATGAGATGGTAAACTGATGCACATGTTACTGTTATTAGGTGGTACTACAGTGATTGGGCGTCCTCACCACCCGTCACAGTTTTATTCAATTTTTAAACTTATGTGAGCCCCAAAAGTCCAATGTGAACCGTTTAAGCTCTTCAGAAGATAAATTACTGCCAGGGGACCAATTTTCAATCGTTGATTCATCTTAGATTTTGAGATATTTAAAAAAATATATTCAGACTTAAAAATGGCCATCTGGGAATCTGGCCCCATGTCATAATCCTAACTGTTCAAACTCTTTAAAAGGCCATTTTCGGCTATGGGATCAATTCTCACATCTTAACTATCATGGATTGTGAGATATATGCAAAAAACATACAACTGTTGGATGTATCTATTGTTTGTATACACTGTTTTCACATCCATGGAACCCAACCCTTTTTTTTTTTTTGCTGTTTTCTATGCATGTGGGCCTCCACAATTATGATCTGAACCGTTTATCCTCTCTAAAATGACCAAAACAGCCATGGGACCAAATTTCATGTCTAAATTCCACACGGGTTTTTAGATATTTACAAACAAGGCCGAAACTGAAATTTTGTAATTCTGAATTCTGTGGGGCCCATCTTTACGATCCGAATAGTCCAAACTCTTTAGAATGCCATTTTCCCTAGCGGTTTGAGCCTCATGCCTTTATTCATCATATATTTTAAGATAATTGTGAAAATTGTGAAAATAATGAAAATTTTGTGAAAAATTGGTGAACCGTCGGATCCACAATGATTCACATGTGAAGAGGTGTGAAAAGGACAAAAAATTGAAAGTGTTTCACATGTGACTCAATTGCATATGAAAATGTGTCACAGGGGAGTCATTTACATATGTCAACCACTTTCCTTTCAAATATGAAATTGACAAATGACCCCTAAAGGATGCATTTGGTTTTGTTCTAATTGCCTCTTCATGTGCTTTCCTTGTTTTCTGGATTTTCAATGTGAAAACCTGTTAATCAAGAGAGGATTTTTCTCATTTTCAAAATGGCAAGAGTACATATGGAACTGAAAGCATGGTCATTGTTGGAACTTACTTTGATTTCACTTCTTTCTCCTTGTAAACCTTCTGCTCAGCGTGTGGAATTGGAGCGCACTCTTACAGATTCACAACGGGATGAATTTGAAGATATGTTGCGGGCTCTGACTTTGGAGCGGAGCCAGATAAAAGATGCCATGGGTTTTTCCTTGGATAATGCTGATGCAGCTGGAGAGGTAATGCTGATGTCATAGTTTGAACTGATTTCTCTCACTCTGGAAGAAATTGTTTTAGGTTTTATTTTTATTTTCAAATAAGTTTTAATCATTCATTTGAATGGTCCTGAAGGGATGGTTATGATCACTGTATTTAGGTGGGTTTTAGCCCATATACCAGCTTTGTTACATGCCTCTAAAGTCTAATCCCACTTTCCATTAACAGTATGGGTTTTCTTGAGTGCCCCACAACATAGCTTTTACCTTATTGCAGTCTTAAGAGATGGTCATTAGGCTTGAATTTCATTTTGGTTGGATTGAGATTCATCGAGGGTTTAAATCAGCCTTAATTAGTCATGATATGATTTTCTCATATTTTAGTGGGACAATGACCAGACTGTGAAAGAATGGCCTGATTTAGTCCAATGGTAAATTATTCTGATCGGGGTGATATTTAATCCCGTGAGCATTCAAGGGGTCAGATCTTGGTCAATGACGTACTTTTATGATATGACTTGAGAGGCTTGACAAAAATATTATTCAAGTGGATTGACTTCTGTTGCGTCCTTGGTTTCATATGGACATTTTTCATGTGCACGAGAGTGGAATGATCCAATTTCATCTACAGTAATACAGTTTGTGGCACTGTCTAGCAAACTTGCACTGCAGTGACCCACTTCTAAGCACAGACCTCTGTAGTAACCTTACCCCATGAACTCTTACTCAAGTGTCATGCAGATCTGTTGGATTAAAGTGATCTCCTTGACTGATATTTCATTTGAGGAACACTCTAACCAAATTTAATATGGCTCTAATCTTGAGTGATGTTTGGTTTGTGCATCAATCACACCCTCCGGGTTTGATCCAACAATCTTCCCTTGATGAGAACTCGGCCCTCAAGTATAGACTTGTTGTACTGCGGCAGTTTTTTTCTTTCCTCTTTTTTATTTCTTTTAATTTTGAGAAATTATCATTTTTAACCATTTTTCCTTTGATTCTTTGAAGTTCTTATTCATGGCATACTCTATTTATATGATACATAGGTGCTTCAAAATGAAATACAAACACATACTGTATCATATCCCATACATTTTTGTGTAGAGTCCATGTTCCTGCTGTATCAATGGTGTGTGCTTTCCATATCCATGCCGTATTTGAGCATCATATCCCTATTAGTTCAATTAATCTTATTGGTTGAATAGTGTCAAAGAAATCAGAAGAAATTAAGATTACTCTAAAATTGGGTTTGTTTACAAGAAATACTCAGTTCATGCTCTTCTCATATCTGCAGGTAGTTGAGGTTCTTACTGAATCATTGACCCTTAAAGAAACACCGATACCAACCAAAGTTGCTAGACTTATGCTTGTCTCTGATATACTTCACAACAGCAGTGCTCCTGTAAAGAATGCTTCAGCTTATCGGACGAAATTCGAAGCTAGCCTTCCTGACATAATGGAGAGCTTCAATGACTTGTATCGCAGTATAACTGGAAGGATCACGGCAGAGGCCCTCAAAGTAAGTTCGCACCTCAAAATCTGAAACTTGTACTTGGCATTTGTTGCTGGGTTTTGTCAGAATGAAATATACAATGATCAGTCGAGCATTTTATTTGACTCAATCAACTGTACATGTTGAGTTTGCTTTTGGGTGAGCAACATTGTGTGTATGCTGAGCCTTGTGGTGGAAGACATCACAAAAAACCTCCCCATCAATTGTTCCCGTTTGGGTGGATTATTTGATTGTTTTTACTTCAGTTTTGTTGGATGTGTAGAATTGTCTGTTGGGGGAGATATTGGGTAGAAGGTCAAAGGCTAGCCCCATTAAGTGAAAGGCTTGTGTTATTGAAAGGTGGTTTCCACCTATGCTATTGCTGGGTCAAGCAAAAAGAATTTTAATTTTTTCATTTGTGCATCATGCAGTGGTAAAATACCTGTTTTACTAGCCGGTTTCTATGAATTTTCTGTAACATGGTTTTTCCTTTTCTGGATACTCTAGGAACGTGTTCTGAAGGTTCTCCAAGTGTGGTCAGACTGGTTTCTCTTTTCAGATGCATATGTGAATGGACTGCGTGCAACTTTTCTTCGATCGAGTAACTCAGGTGTCATCCCATTTCATTCCATATGTGGAGATGCACCGGAAATTGAAAAGAAAACCAGCTCCGAAGTTACCACTGATGGAGGTAAGCTCAATCAAGATGCTGCATTAGCAATGGGGAAAGGGGCAGCTATGAAGGAGCTGCTAAATCTTCCCCTAGCTGAGCTGGAAAGACGCTGCAGACATAATGGACTATCCCTCTGTGGCGGTAGGGAGATGATGGTTTCCAGATTGCTTAGTCTGGAGGAGGCAGAAAAACAGAGGGGATATGAGCGAGAGGATGATATGAAGTATGGACAAAGTCAGTCTAACTCCACTAAGTATTCAAGAGATGAAAGCATCTGGAATGCAAATAATGCCAGTAGTAGAGAGAATGAGCTTGGACTGGAGCCATCAGGGTCATCGGGATGGAGTCGATATGGGGATGAAGTGTCAAAATTGCAAGATAAAGGTTTTTCTGCACCTTTGGCTCCCACACTTGCAATTCCACAACCTGAACTAAAAGCCTTCTCAAAAAATAGAAAATCTGATCCTGTTTTGCCGGCTTCTAAATGGGCTCGTGAGGATGATGTTAGTGATGATGAAAGAAAAAATGCTCATGGTCTGGGTTTAAGCTACTCATCATCTGGAAGTGAAAATGCTGGTGGTGGTGCAGGCAATGCTGATGAGCAGGAGGTGGGCACTGATACAAGTGTTCCTACTCATCTGGACAGTAGCACGAGCGAAGAACACAGGTTGTAACATATTTCAAGTCATATGGAAATCTTATGGTGCATTTGGATGTACCAGAAACCAGTCATCATCATTATCATAACCTTGTCCAATCAATCTGGGTTAGACATAATGAGTTCCTCTATGTTTAACCTGCACTCCAATTTGCTATGGGTGTGAATATAACCCTAGAATGCGTGACTATTCATTGCACATTGTGTTGAACAGTGCAACAATCACAGGGGAGGGATCATGGATTCAAATCTTCATTTCAGTCACCTCTTTAGTACATGAGCTAGTCAAGTTGCACCAAGATTCAGCTGATATGCATGATGTTCAGCTGAGTCCAAGTGACTTGATAGCCTGCTTTTGAAACCAATGACTCGAAGAAGTTGACTTTGACCTCACTGAGTTTCAAAACTTTGGGTGGGATACTGTGTTCCTGAGTTTTCCACCCCATACAAAATAAAGGGGTGTGTGTCCAATTGGGTGACTCGAAGTTGCATAGATGAACCTTGGTTCTGATATATAAAAATGTAGCTGGAATATGTTATTGCCTGTGGAATTGGGGGATTAACTGAGCTTTTGTTCTACAGGCAAAAATTACGGCGTCTAGAGGTCTCTGTGATAGAGTACCGTGAGTCTCTTGAAGAGCGGGGCATCAGAAGCTCAGAGGAAATTGAACGGAAAGTTTCAAGTTACCGTAGACGTCTGCAATCAGAATTTGGCCTATCTGATTCTGCGGAAGATGTTCTAGGGAATAACAAGCATGTTGCACGTAAGTCAAAACTAGTGACTTTTTTGGAAACCCTTAAATATTAAATCAACAGAAAACTGCATCATTCTCCTTCTAGTATACTCTATGCTACTTTCTATATGGAGAGCTCTGACATTGCTATGCTTTTGGCTTCTGCTAAATAGTTGAAAACTAAAATTATATTATATTTACATCTTGCAATATTAGGCTTATCTGAACAATCTCGACTGTGGTCGGGTGAATGGGATCTATCATGATCCTTGGCCTAATTATTGCTGAGTTAATGGATGTTATTATGATTCTTGACTCAGTTAAGCCATCAACAAAACTTCACAGTATTATTGTGTGAGGTTTGATTGTCTATAGTTGATTAAATTTGGCCATTGTGCATGCTCATATATTTTCTAATTTTGAAATTGTAGAGCGGACATCTCTAGAGAGGAAGGATAAACATGATGAAGGCCGTGATTCTTCACGGAAGCGGCATCGTAGCCATAGTCGAAGTCATAGTCCACAACGCAAGTCATCAATCAGAGACAGGGACAGGGACACTGATGGGGACAGGGACCGAGACAGACACCGTGATAAAGCCCGTGAGCCAGACAGTGAAAGGGGGAGGGAGCGTGAGAAGAGTGGGAGTAGGGAGAGGGATGACCATGATAAGTCCAGAGAGAGGGACAGGGACAGGAGGAGAAAGGAAAAATGAGTTAATGGCCTTGAGCACAACTGTCTAAAAAAACGGAACCGAGATTTTCTTTGGATGCATGTGCTTTTCAATTGCTCTCATGGGAAGATGGAGTGGGAAGTGTTGGCAATGGATTTTGTTGTTCAGCATTGTTTTCTCGAGGCAAATCATGGGTGAAAGAAGCCTTGATTGATTTTTCCAAACAAGATATATTGCCCATGAAAATTGGTTTCCATGTGAAGCACAACATATCCAACTGAAAAATATCTTCTCAAATGAGCGGCTTGTTTTGAGTCCATATTTGTTAAATTATATTGCTGCTACAAGTTTTGTGTTTAACCTTGGAATTGATGGCATGGTTACCCACTCAACATTTGTTTCACTATATGCTTTTAGCAGTTAAATGATTATCACACCCCTCTCCATCCATTGAGCCAATATATGTTTA
This sequence comes from Persea americana, assembly GCA_029852735.1. Classification (NCBI taxonomy): domain Eukaryota; kingdom Viridiplantae; phylum Streptophyta; class Magnoliopsida; order Laurales; family Lauraceae; genus Persea; species Persea americana. The sequence goes on along the minus strand of CM056811.1, from coordinate 15,287,852 downwards.
TAACATTTTGCTTTGTAAACTAACTGTTAATGCTGCATCCCTTAGAAATTATTTCCATCATGAAACAAACTTCTTGTCATCTGATTATTAGTGGTGCAAGAGTAAATGTGGAATTTTGGTTATATAAATCCAGTGTGGTGGATCTCTGAACCAGGTTTAAAAGGGGGGAAAACCAAGTGTCCTTGGGTAATTTCCTTGATGGTAGGGGACTGATTAGAGTGTGTATAAATTGGGCTTGTAGCTCTCTCTTCTTACAGAAGCCTTGTGAAACACCATCCACTAGAGTGGTGGTCTTTCTTACATCTAACCCAGGTGGCTGTGGCATCATCATGGGAGGATTTAACCTGCATATTGTCTGAGGCACTGAAACAAAGACCGATGAAGTTATCTTGGGTCTCATGTACTTGGGGCTCGGCTCAAGGTAAGTAGGATTTTCTGTTTCCGCATTAGGTGATCTCCTATGTATTCTATAGACAAAGGTCTGGTAACAAGTCACGAACCCCATTACGTTGAGATTTAAGGGTGTTGGTCTCTCATTTATAATTTGTGGGTGGATTTGTGGTGCCTGTTGTGTGTTTGGAGTGCTAAGATGCATGTCTTCACTAAGCTGTTTCCCATATAATCTTAGGTGCATTGGTATACCAATTGCTACTGATGAGGGTTTGAGGGCCAGTAATTTCACTGATTCTTTAGGGGGCACTTTTCATTATATATACTGATACTTTTTTTCTCCTCTCAGGAGAGGCCTAGGAGCTGGCAGAGAGAGGTGGGATGAGAATAATCAAGCAGGTGTAGCATAGTTCTTGTTTGTATTGTTAGGTTGACATCGAGCTGATGACCAAGTGCAGACCTTCACCTGGCCCTTCCAATAAAAGAGTACTGAAATTTTGTTGAGTCTATATAATGATTTCTGCATTTTCATTATTTGAAATACCATTAATTTATAGCACATTCGTTCTTGCTCTGTTGTTTACAAATAAGATGCTGTACTATGAAATCTTAGATGCTTGCCATCAGCATCCGCTTAGACAGGGCTGTCGGTGAACCAAGCTAGATTTTGAGCTTTCCAGGCTCAGCTCAAGATCCTATTTTACAGGTTCTTCTAACGAAGAAAGGGCCAAAAAAAAAAAAAAAAAAAGAAGGAAAAAAAGGGCTTTTTTTTTCTTTTCTGTGCAAGGATCTGTTACCTGTTTCATCATCTTCATCAAAGCTTTGTCCAAATTATGTTGGAGTTTGCTACATGAATTCTGTTTTTTCCATTTCAATCTATTCTAGCCAAATCTTCCAATAGGTTGCTTTTCTTAAGACCCAATCTTACTAGATCCATTTCCATCCTCTTTAGCCTATCCCTTTCCCTTCGTGGGCTATTAACCTGCATTGAAAAACTTTTCCTCAACACTTTTGCGGGCCTGTGTTGGACATATTGAAATCATTTTAAATGGTTTTCTTTTATTTTATCATCATTTGATGCGACCTCTAAATGCTCTTGAAAGCTCACATTTCTAATACCATCCTTAGTTTTATTTCACATCGACCAATATTTTGCTCCATAGGCCATAGCTGGTCTCGTTGTTTTGTAAAAGAAAGGATAAATACACGTGGTATTTGCGTTCTCCACACTGGTACTCTTTACACTCTCCGTATTTACTCTATAAACACCTTGTTTTTCCCAAAATACCATAACCTCTACTCTCTCAACTTTTCTCTACACTCCTCTCTTCCTCTCCCTCTCTCTTCTGCCTCCACCCGCCACTGCTTGCCCCACTCACCCTCTCTCAGTCTCTCTCCCTCTCCTTGGCCGCCTCCCATCCTCTCTCCCTCTCTCCCTCTCCTCCTCTCCCTCTCTCCCTCCATCTCCCCCTCCGGTGATGGTGTTGGAGGCGGCGGCGGCAGGTGGGGTGTGTGTGTGTAGAGAGAAGTTGGGGATGTAATGAGTTTGATAGATGTCCTTTTAGGCAATTTTCTAGATGGGTTAAAAAATAATTTAGTGTGCAGAGATCAATTTGCAGTGTACATCTAGTAGCTCTCTTTGTAAAATATTTCCTTCAAACTTGTTGGCATGCGCTAATCACAAAGAACTCTAGAAGCGAGTCTCTACTTCAACCATTCAACTTTTTATCTTATACTCTGTCTCTTCCACAATCTCTCCATCGTTAGTAATTGTCGAGCTAAGGTATCAAAATAAATCTCTATGGTGTCTTTTGAGCTTCATTTCTCATAGTAGTTTTAACTCTTTATACAACATGCATATATGTATATTATCAACTAAAAGGACCTTGTAAACATTAAGCAATTTTTGCCATCGTAGTTTCTTTACAACTTCTAAATCAAGATTTAAGCTCAATATTAGCTGTTACTGCAGATAATTTGAGCATTTTGTGCATTCATCAATACGTTAGACAACACATAACAACAAAATTGTGTTGATTGCTTCAAGCTCGAGCTTTTGTTTGTGCTTAGCCTAGTTTTAGGGGACCAAAGAGGAATCCCTTCGTTCCATGGGGAAGAATCACTACATTCAATGTTTGGCAGACACCCAGAAATATGTGAAACGACACTATATACTAAATCAAATGGTCATTTGTTTTTCTCAAATTTCTCACAATCCGTGGTTAATTAAGCCCTAAAATTTGGGTCTCTAGTTGTTTTGGTTCAAAACGTTGGGCCAAGTTCTATAGTGGATGAAAATTTTGAACCTTGTGTCGCCCATGATAAAGGAGTAGAGGAGGCACCACTGTGGTAGGGAGTATCAGGACGAGTGTCCTGCTATTAGGTCGAGCCAAGTTTTCTCTCTTACTTTTGGCCCTCAAAGTTTAATGGTTATGTAATATTCAATTTCGTTGCGATGCCAGCACATATGACCATACTTGAGCATGTACGAGGCCAAGTAATGTCTGCATCATCAGAAAATGCAACCTTTTTAGTTACCAGAAAAAAAAAGATTTACACAAACATAGAACATGTTCTTTTTTTTTTCTTTTGGGATAATTAGCCAAAGGTCCTCCAACACAGTCTTATAAAGCCTTCGGTACAACAACTTTTTCTCTAAGGCCTCTAGTCCATTCAGTTGGACATCTTTTGGCGAGAGGTCTCTAGATACGCCACATTAGATATTTTTGTGACTGATTTGCCCTTCCAACTGTTTTGACATAAAATTTTAAATTTCAAATTTCAAATATTTTCAAATTCATTTTTGTTGTCCACCAACACTCGTTCTCATTGCAAAAGGAGAGGTCTTGGCTCGCATCTCACAATTTACAGTTGGGAAGATTGCCATTTGCGAGACTACCGTACTGTAATGAACCCGCACTGGTTCACACTATCTTCTTCTTCTTCTGTGCTCCCTCACTCCTTCCCATGGTGCACCACCAGATCAACCCGCCAATTACTCGACCAAGTACTTGGAAATAACGCACCCTATCCTGACGGACTACCAATTCCCAACGTGCTCCCTCCATGTCTTCCTTCGGTGTTGTCGAAGTCAAATGTGATTGCTGCTTTGGTGCTAAGGGACCCACCTTCGATCCATAGAGTCCTCTGTATTCTGCAACCAAGACCGGAAACGGTCTGCTTCTTTGGTTCCGGCAAGCACCCCTCGTCCCCGATCTCTCTGCAACTTGGTAGAGATGGATCTCTTTGTTCCGGTCCTTCCTTCTTCTCTGGTAGAGCCTTGTTATGGCAATGATGTGATTCCGCTGCGAGGGTGGTGGTGAAGCAACATATTCGTCTGTGAATGGGTGCTGCCTTCAGTGCATTGTGAGTGGCGAGAGGGAGATCGTGGGGACGATGGAAGTGCTGGCTTGGAGATGCGAGTGAGCGTGAGGGAGATGAGGTGGAGAAAGGAGATGGAGAGGGGAGCTGGCCGTGTTGAAATATCATTGCTTATTTGCTTATCTCTGAATAACAGCTGTGAAACAGTTGTCAGCAAATCAAGGAAGACTGGGTCTGCAGGTTGATAGAGTCTAGTATAGGTGACTTGAACGTGTCTTCTAGTAAGTTAGTAGTGGAGTCTTTATAGGTGAAGTTGTTAATTTATTTTTGAGTTGTAGGAGTCTATAAATAAAATGTTCTGTAGTAGTCAATGTATCCAATCTGGAAATTGAATGTGTTATTCAGTTAATAGAAACTCTGCAATTCTTTTGCTTCAATTCTACTTGTTCTTTACTTTTTAACTTGGTATCAGAGCGGTTAGGCTCAGCCATTGAAGCAAGGAAGGTGAGTGAAAACAATTTTTTTTTTACCATTTAATGTCAACATCAAGTGCAATTGTTCCAGAAGGCCTTACAGAGAAGAACTATGGAAATTGGAAGGTTTGGCTGAAAAGTTACCTGATAGGCCAGGGACTCTAGGACATCGTTGATGGTATTGAAGCCAAACCAGTGGGGTAATCAAGCTGGACTCAATGCATGGAAGAAGAGTAATGGCAAGGCCCTGCATGCAATTCACATTTCCTGTGGATCAGATATGCTCTCATATGTAAGGGAGTTAGATTTGGCAAAGGCAGCTTGGGATCGGTTAGCCACTGTGCACGAACTAGCAAGCGGAGCTAGACAAGGTAATCACTCCGTTTCTGAATTTTCTCGAAAAGTGAAAGATTTTTGTGACCAAATGGAGGGCATAGGCATTAAGATGGAGAACAACACCCGAGTTGATATCATTTCAGAAAATCTCAGATCTGAATTTGATGCTATGAGGGTGGTAGTTCAAAAGTCTAAGCCTTCTTAAGTAGTCAACTTGTTTTTGCAAGAAGAAGCTTTACTTGAGAGAAGAAAGCTGGAATCAAACAATGAAAAGAAAGAAGGACCTAATGAAGCTCTGTTTTCTGATATTCGTGGAAAATTTCGTGGGAGAGGAAAGTTTCGTGGGTCAGGAAGATCACAGAATCGTCAACAGGTTATTACATGTTACAATTGTGGCAAGAAAGGTCATTGTGCTAGAGACTGCTGGCACCGGGAAGGAAACTACAATGCGGTAGAGAAGCATGCAGATGAAGAAGCAACAGAGGAAACGCCTGATGAAAGTAAGATCGAAGAAGCTCACTGTGTCATGCACGAACTGCCTACTTCCAAGGATCAATGGTTTATTGATTCAGCATGTTCGAATCATATGACTCCAAGGGCAGATATCTTCATCACCAAAGAGCCATTCACTAATGCATACGGAGTCATTACTGGAGATAACACAACGCTGGAGATCAAAGGAAGAGGTGATATCATGATGGGAGAAGCGAATGGAGGTATTAAACATCTAGCTAATGTTCTGCTTGTTCCAAAACTCTGTAAAAATCTTATGTCTGTAGGGCAACTAGTAGATCAAGGCTATGATGTAGTTTTCAGCAGAAATGGGTGTGAAGTTCTAAAGAAAGAAAATGGTAGTGTTGTAGCATCAGGAAAAAAAAGTTGGTAGGCTATTTGCCTTAACAATGAAAGTGTCCTTTGCTAAGAGGAATTCTGCACTTGATGCTGCTGACCTGTGGCATAAAAGGTTGGGGCATTGTAATCTTCAACGTGTCAAAAACATTTCCATGAGGAAACTAGCAATCGGCATTCCTATCATCAATTACAAAGGGAAGCATACTTGTGAAGCATGTGCCTTTGCAAAAGCAGCACGTCATTCATTTACATTTTCAAAAACGATAGCCTGCTATCCTCTTGAAGTCATTCACAGTGATGTATGGGGACCAAGTCTAGTGGAATCTCTCAATCGGTATAAGTATTATGTTTCATTTATTGATGAGTATTCCCGCTATATTTGGATCTATTTTCTTCATGCTAAATTTGAAGTGTTTGGGTTTTCTAAAGACTTTAAAGCTCTTGTTGAGAACCAGTTTAGCAGGAAAATAAAGAAGTTGCGGACTGATAATGGAGGGGAGTTCATGTCACATGAATTCTATGATTTTCTTAAGGAGCATGGAATCAAAAGGCAGCTGACTTGCGTGGCAACTCCACAGCAAAATGGTATCGCCGAGAGGAAGAATCGACACATAGTTGAAGCTGCACGTGCTATGTTAAATGGGAAGCACATGCCAAAATTCTATTGGGCAGAAGCCATGAACACTGCAGTATATATGATCAACCGCATGCCATTAAGAGCAGGAATGAAGATACCATATCAACTTCTTTTTCGAAAGAAACCAGATGTGAGGCACTTGCGTGTATTTGGGAGTATAGCCTATGTGAAGCGAACCGATGAAGATCAAGATAAACTTGATAAAAGGCTATATAATGTATTCTGCTTGGATACTCCTCTGAAAGAAAAGCATATCGCTATTTTGATCTAATTTCACGACGAATACATGAAAGTAGGGATGTCATCTTCAATGAAGAATCATAGTGGTATCCGCAGCTTCAAGAAATTGGGGGGCAAATATTACCATTTATGTCATCTCAAGAAGAAGACGGTGAATCTGAACCTGAACCTGAACCTGAATATGAAATTCCAGCACCTTCTTCTCGATCAAATGAGGCTGCTATCACTCCTTCCAGTTCTGCCACATCAACTGAATCTCCTGTAGGAACACGCCGGGTTTCTGAACGAGAAAGGTATCCTCCTAAGCGACTTGCTGATTATTATGTTTCGAATATACATGAGGTATACATGGCACAGGTCATAAATTCTTATGAACCTAAAAGTTACGAGGAAGCTGCAAAAGATCCAAGGTGGCAACGTGCTGTGGAAGATGAAATGAAAGCTTTGAAGAAAAATGATACATGGGACCTTGTATCACTTCCAGAAGGAAAGATAGCCATTAGTTGCAAATGGGTTTACAAAATAAAACGTAAATCCAATGGTGAGGTGGAGCGCTACAAAGCACGATTGGTGGCCAGAGGATTTTCTCAAACATATGGAGAGGATTATGATGAGACGTTCAGTCCCGTAGCAAAGATTGCTAGTATTCGTGTCATCATCTCCATTGCAACGGCAAAAGATTGGAAACTACATCAAATGGACGTGAAAAATGGTTTTTGAATGGTGAAATTGATAAAGAAATTTACATGGATCAAGTTGAAGGGTTTAAAGATGCTGAAAGACCAAGCTATGTTTACAAACTCAAGAAAGCTCTATATGGGCTTAAACAAGCACCAAGAGCATGGTTCGATAAGGTGAGAGAATTTTTTCAATCACAAAAGTTTGTTTCCTGTCATGCTGATTCTTGCATATTTGTTAATCATTCTCCTCAAGCAGTAACTATATGTGCAATATATGTTGATGATCTAATCATCATGGGAAACAATTCTGAAAATGTTGAAAACATTAAGAAATCTCTCTTCCAGAGATTCGAGATGATAGATTTGGGAGAACTCCTATTCTTTCTTGGGATTGAAATTCTAAGGAGTGATCAAGGCATATTGATTATGCAGAAGAAATTTGCTTTTGAACTTCTACTGGAATTTGGTCTGCTGAACTCACGAGCAGCATTAACACCATTAGAAGTCAATCACAGATTATCAAAAGATGAAGGGACACTTATTGATGATCCACGATCATATAGAGAGATGGTTGGTAGTCTTATCTACTTAACAATTTCTAGTCCAGATTTGGCGTATTCTGTAGGCATTGTAAGTCAGTTCATGCAAAGTCCAAGGAAGCCACATGTTGATGCAGTTAAGCGTATCCTAAGATATGTGAAAGGTACTGTTAGTGAAGGAGTTTTCTACAAAAAGGGGGCGCCGATCAAGCTATCAGGGTACTGCGATGCAGATTGGGCCACAGATTCATCTATTCATAGATCAATTTCAGGATTCTGTTTCAGCTTAGGGTCTGGAAGTGTGACATGGGCAAGTAAGAAGCAGCCAACTGTAGCTCTATCTTCAACAAAAGCTAAATACAGGGCAGCCATGCTAGCCACATGTGAAAGTGTATGTTTAACTTAGTTGCTTGCAGACCTTGGAGAAAAGGTTGATTATGGCATTCCTATTGCGAGTGACAACATCAGTTCTATAATGTTGGCATCCAATCCCACATTTCATGCTCGTACGAAGCATATAGAAATTCACTATCACTTCATTCGTGAGAAGGTTCTTAACAAGGAAATTGATTTGGTTTACACTCCAACTAAGGATGAAGTCGCAGATTTTTTTCTCCAAGGCCTTGAGTTCAGGACAGTTTGAAAGGTTCAAATCAAAGTTAGGAATGAAGAATGCTGAAGAAGTAAGCAATGAGAGGGGGTGTTGAAATATCATTGCTTATTTGCTTATCTCCGAATAACAGCTGTGAAACAGTTCTCAGCAAATCAAGGAAGACTGGGTCTACAGGTTGACAGAGTCTAGTATAGGTGTCTTGAACGTGTCTTCTAGTCAGTTAGTAGTGGAGTCTTTATAGGTGAAGTTGTTAATTTAATTTTGAGTTGTAGGAGTCTATAAAAAAAATGTTCTGTAGTAGTCGATGTATCCAATCTGGAAACTGAATGTGTTATTCAGTTAATAGAAACTCTGCAATTCTTTTGCTTCAATTCTACTTGTTCTTTACTTTTTAACTCCAGCATGGAGCGCAGGGAGGGAGATAGAGATCGCCTGGGTGAAGGGGCTCCTGCACAGGGGGCTGCCTAAGATGGGGTCAAATTTATCAGAGTTTTAGCAAATTTATCTTAGTTTTTGTCAAATTTATCTTAGTTTCTGACAAATTTATTTAAGTTTCTAGCAAATTTATCAGAGTTTTTGGAAAACTTATCTGAATTTATGAGAAATTTATCTGAGTTTCTGACATATTTATCTCCATTTTGAAAATTTTAACTGAGTCTTTTAACAAATCTTTCTGAGTTGTTAGGCAAATTTATTTGCGCTTTTTAAAATCTATTTGTGTTTTTGAATTTTATTTTTGTATTTTGAAATTTATTTGCGTCTTTTCAAATTTATTTACGTTTTTTGAAATAAATTTAACTAAATTTTTTTTTGCAAAAATACATTAGTGTTTTGCACATTTTTCTGAAATTTGAAAAATTATTTTATCTTCATTTTGGAAAATGTATTTGCTTTTTTTAAAATTTATTTGCATTTTTTAAATTTATTTAGGGCTTCTTTTGAAATTTATTTACATTTTTTGAATTTTATTTGGATCTTTTGAAATTTATTTGCTTTTTTTGAGATTTATTTACATTTTCTGAAATTTATTTGGATCTTTTGAAAAAATTTTCCATCATTTTAAATTTGTTTGCATTTTTTTGAAATTTCTTTGCCTTTCTTTTTAAATTTATTTGTGTTTTTTTTAATTTATTTGTTTTTTAAAAATTTATTTGAAAATCCCATTAATGGGATTTCATTAATCGTGGCCAATTAAATGGTAGTTGACCATTATTAATGGCATATCCCACTAATCATGGGCTGTGATTTAAAGAAATGGTAAATTAGACATTTTAGATCTTCAAATTTGGAAAAATGACCAATCACACTATGAAAAAAGATGGTTGATTTATGGCTATAAAGTGAAATGTTCAGGGACCTATCGCTAAATCCCCCATAACTTTAACCCAGTTCACTCCACTTCGCTTCTCATTCTCATGTGAAATTTACTCTTCACTCCACACCTTAGTTATCCAAACAGGGCCTAGGGCTGTTTGGGGGCTTTACTAATGGAGTTGAGTAAAGTAAAAATTATTTTAAAGGAAGAATAAAATATAAGTAGGTTATGATGGTATTTTATTTTTAGTTGTTTGTTATAAAATCTTTTTGCCATTTTGTATAAAAAAGTGAAGTTTATTTTTATCTTTTAGTGGAGAAAGGATGTTGCTTTTTTACTTAAAAAAAAATAAAATATGGCGGGAAATTTGAATTAAAGTGCTTTTAATATGACTTTTTTTTTTTGAAAAATGAGTGCTTTACTTTACTTGACTCTACTCTACTCTAGAAAACAAGAAGATTTAGCCGGGCTGTTCATGGGCCAGACAGAGGAATATCCAGGCCAGGCCCGGCAATAAGGAGTTGGCCCAAGCCCAGCCCGCTTGGAAATATGTAAGCCCGAGCCTAGCGAGAGATAGATATATAATTTAAAACATAGAGTTAAATCATACTGCGTTGATTTCCCGGCTCACATTTTCCTATATCTGTTTTTTCAATCGGGCCAGGCCGGACTTTGGGCTCTCTACAACTGAGTCCAGGCCCGGCCCATCTATAAAACGGTATGAAATAAAATGTCTGATGGCCTGAGTACTACAATAGAAGGCCCAAGCCGGTCCAAGAACACCCCTAAGATTTAGTATCTTTGTTGAGGTATACAGATGAGAGAGGAGATTAAAGTTATCTCAATGGGGCCAGCACTTTGAAAAAACCACACCAACAACAGCATACTAACATGAATTGGATTTGAAGAATTCCTTAGCAATGTCGTACTACTCAAGAGACCAGTCTAAGGAGACCAGGATTACACCCTACCCATTCTAGAGGGCAAGGTCTAGTCTCTAGTGGCACATGTAATATCCCAACACCTAGTAACGCACCAGGGGATTCAATTCCAAGACCTAGGGATTGTTACTTCATGCCCTGACGAGCCACACCCGGGTGAGCCTCTTTCGGAAATATGCATTTTTATTCACCCCACATTTCAACTTTCAAGTAGAAGAAAATTAAAAAACCAACATGAAGATCTAAACTAACAAAATAAGTCTTTAAAATGATTGTTCATGTTTCAGTAAGCACAAAATGGTAATGGTCATGAGGAACTACTACATGTATGAATGAAAAGAAACACTACAACTTCCCCAAAGGGATTACTGTGGAGCCAAGTCCGACATTTATGTAAGTGTAATACACAAATAAACAAAGAAACTCATTTGGTCAATGAAATCAAAACATAACATCCAATAAAAATAGATGAAGGAGCAATGGTGTTCATATAAATATTAAATTTATGTTCATTCACAGGCAGACAAGCTTAACAACGGAACAGAGACCCAGTATATTGTTGAAGACACATATAATTCTGTGATAGAGAAGGAACCTTTCATAACAACACTTGACTAATCCTTGTAATTCGAAAGTATTTAAAGAAGCATGGGTCACCTTGCTTATGATCTGTCCATATCATGGAATTCAAGAAACAAATTAAATTATGGTATTGGTGTTCACAAGGACAATAAAAGATAGTTTGGCTGAAAACTCCATCATGTGAGATGGCATATGTAATGTACTTGAATCTCTACAACCAAATCAATACTTCATGATAAAAGTTTATTCATCCTAAATATTTGTTTATTCTTATTGAAGCCAAGATCATGAAAGTAAACCTTGGAGATGGAGAGCAGAAGTAAACCATGGAGATAGAGAGCAGTTGATCCGATAACATGGATTTGACGTGATGTTAGATGACCCAATCATCTAAGGCCACTCAATTGTTCAAATAGTAGGCTAATTCTTTAATTTTTTTTAAACAACAATCTTGTATAAGCAATATTGCCTATTCATATATTAGGTAAGCCAAGCTCATAACCATAAATAACAATCCATCAATTGTTACATCACCAACAGAAAAGATTCCAAGTGAACCAAGTACAAGATTAATTAATTACATCAATCCCAATATAAACTAATAAAGTGTTAAACATAATTAAATTTAATGTCTTAAATCCTTATAGATTAAACATCTTCATTTTGACCATCTAGAATGGTATCATTATAGTCATACTGTGGCACAAGTTCGTAGTTCTCATCACCCTCAATCACAGGCACTTGCAAATCCTCACCCTCCTGCATGTGGTGGTGGAATATAATGAGCACAATGGTACTCCGCAAGACCAATACTAACAATAATACATTTCATAGAAACGAATAAGATAATAATGATAATGCACATATGATATGAAATAAATGACAGGACCCTATTACAAGGAAAACTTAGCATAAAATTAATATTTTGGACACTAACATTTCTTGTAATGTCATATAACATAAGTCACTTCCCAATAAGGGATTTAGGGTCCCCAACACTACACTTGAACCACTCTTTAAAAATAATGTGCCAAAACACTACACTTAGTATTATTCACTTGCCACTTAGCCATTTAAACACTTTGGGACCCTCCCTTTCATATTGGTCAACCACTCACTTAAAAATTATTATAAAAACATCCATCCCTACACTAAGTTAGATCTTTGTGTCACTGACCAGCCCAACAGTGCACCAATCTTTGAAGCTTGGAAAGTACTTTAGGCCAAGAAGGATTCCTTGGAATTTAACCCCTCCAAGACAAGGGTCATTTTTGGAATACCCTCCATAGGTAACCAGTTACTAATCACCACGTTGCACTGCACTATACCACCACACAGTAAGACGTCCTCCTGTGGGGGTTTTACGATACAGTGGTGCTCCAAAACTACGGTCCCTACTTTCGTTGAGTTTCTAACATTTCATTTCATTTTAATTAGTTTAGACCAAATTGGAACAAAACATATTATATACATACTTATCCCCAAGCGTCCAATACCACATGACTTTCATATGCGCTCTTGTGATTCATCTCTTTCGATCAATCTTGTTGACTAGTATATTATGGAGTGTGTGTTATAATCACTTATCATCAATACATGAGTGTATCATTATCAATTTTCCAATATCTATAGAATGTCATGCAAAACTTACCATAAATAACATGCTATATAAAACTTACCATAAATAGAATGCTCTGCAAACCTGCTATCATTAGATTGCTATATAACATACAATAATGTCCATAATACTATTACCAATTCACCCATTATGTATATACATTTTTAGAACGTAATTGAAACTTGTCTTTAATAGAACTTTACTAACTGCTTGAGAAAAAAGGTGTTAAAATGCGAATTATGTTGCAGAAATAAATTATAATTATTAAACACTAATACTTTTAAAATCTTAATTCTTAACCATATCTTAGAATCAATTACACTCAATCCATTAACCAATTAATCATCCAAGTGTAGATTGACCCACCAAGGCCCACTAGGGAAACTAGTCTAGTCATCTAATGTTCTAAAGTTGTTAATTATTAAATCTTATGATCTAAGGTGGGGTCCACATGATTTCTAAAGTGTGCTAAGGTCCATAACACCACCTAATAGTACCACAATGTGGAATTAGGTATAACACATCAGCCACTAAAAAACACCTAGACTTATCAACCAACAGGCAAATTACACGTAGTCAATGTTTGATGGCTATGACCCTTTTAAATATTTAATCGGGCCTCTTAATCACCATTAATAAAAGGGTTTAACCCACGAACCAACGGCTTAAATAAATCAACTAGTTAATGGTTATGGTCATATTTAATTCATAAAACCTATTTTAGCCGCCACAACACATAGACCTAGCATAACCAACTAGACTAGTCAGCTAGTCTAGTCAAAATGGCTTCTAACTTAGCCAAGGGTTTGGCCACACTTCCTAAGTCATTTAAACAACTATTAATACTTTAGCTCAGTTCTCTAATCAAATTTAATATATAAATATCAGAAAAGAAAAATATCACAATTTGGCTATATGTCATCTATTGATGCACTAGGGTTAGGTTTTGGGCTTAGCCCATTAAACCATGAATCATTTAGATTTAAATCCACTACTCCAGCACTTTAACACCAGTCAAGAAAAACCCTAAGGTTGCTGGAATTTAATTACTTTTATACCAAAATTATTATCTAACTTGAGATCAACAATCGGTGCACCAATGGGTCATGTAGAATCAAGTTGGCTAAACCAAGAGGGTTCTAATGATCCAACACCACAAACTATGATCAAAACAATAACTAAAACCTTAATTAAAAATCTTATCTTCTAATTATTTCAAGGATCCAAACAATTAAAACCTCCGCACAAATCAATGGAAAATCTATAAAACTTTTGGGTCCGATCGAACCGTTGGCTTGCCAAATCCAAGGGTTCAAAAATATTTTTCCTTAATCATGGATGTTTAGAGCTATCAAATAATCCCTTTTCTTTTATCCTTTTTATTCCCACGATATGGATCTTTAAAATAAATTAGATTACAATAGAATGGTTATAAACATATCAACTTTTTACAATGAAAAATAAGACTTCAATAACAAAGAAGAAATAAAATAATTATCACACCCTATGATAATTAAAACTAAAAAATCTAACTCTAATGGTTCATTAAAAAAAGGAACAAAAGAAATACATTCTCCATAACCTAATCCCCAAAAATACCTAATCCATATTATGATCTCAACATTTTTCCTACCCAAACATGGTGATCCACACATAATAAATAACTAAAAACATAAATTTGGATCCCCTTTTCCTTTGGCCATTCCCATTAAAAGAAAATAATATGGTTATTTTTTTTTTTATCAAACTTCATTGCTTCATCGTGGTGGCAAAATAACACCATTAATGGTTATAGAAGATGGAAGATATTAGAGAAGAAGATGGTGAAAAATCAAAGAAAATATACAAAGAAAATGAAAAGATCGTACCTCCAGAAGTCCACGTCCAAGCTAGCCTAAGCCTCCTCCATTCTCTCCTCTCCTCTTTTCCTTTTTTCTTCCTCTAGCCTCACATCTCTCTTTCTCTTGAACTCTCAAGCGCAAGCGCACATCCACACACATACACACACGATGGTGGAGAAGAAAGATTCCTAACTAAATAAAAAGCCCAACTCATCTCTCCCTTAACTATGGAAACTAGTTTAAAAACAATCCTTAGATTGGATCGAAACCTATCACACCGCTCCATTTAAATTTGGCAAAAATCCTAGCCATAGATTAGTCTCCCTAGATCCCACACTATCTCCATCGATAACCAATCAAGGGGTGTCGACTTGGAGAGAAAATCTCCATCTCTCAATCACAACTAGGTCAAACCAATTAGAGATAAATTAGTGGCCCAAATTTCTAATTAGATTAATGATTAGTAATTAGTTAGTAAGGTTACTAATTAAGTTTAAAATTCAGAATAAAATGAAAACTAAAGAGGAGGGAAAGAAGATGCCCCATCACCCTCCACTTGGCACAAGTCCAAATGGGGCCCTGAACACACACCCTCCACATGGACTTTTCATCATTAGCATTTATCATTTTTTTTAAACAATGTGTGAGAGCCTACTAAATTAAATTAAAGCATTAATTATAGAATTCTCCAATCCAATTAAAATAGCACTTTACTTAGAAACATGTGAATGGATAATAATTCATGAAAATGAAAAAACAAATGAAATGGGCGGACAATTAAATAAAATGCATGAAAGCATAATTCAATGGATGCAAACAATAAATTAAATACATGTAATAATAATTAGATTTCTAATAAAATAATTACCATGAAATAAAATGAGAAAAGGCACCACAATCCCAAAATCATCTTACCCTGTCGCTCAAAAGTCCAGGCCCGGACATTGTTGTTAGACTTGAATATGCTTGCCCAAGTACATGATATAAGATGTTTAATTAACAATATATATTATATGATCTATATAATACAAGTAATACTATGAATGATTTTCCTCTTCCTAATAAAATGCCAAACTAAAGAGATTGAATCTCCTAACCTTTTTGCCTCTATATTTCTTCATGCATTATAAATTTTTTATAATGGCAGTATTGAAAATTATAATCATACCTAATTAAGTCTCTGAACTCATGTGCAAGCAGCTTTGTTTTTTATCACAACTACCTTTGTCTCCTCTTTTCTTCCAACCTACAAGGCTACAATTATAATTACAATTACAAACAAGAGTTGCATTAGAAATAAATAATACATTTTATTTTAAAAAAAGACAACAAGTAGGAAGGCTAACCATTATTAATCTCATGCGATACGATGGCCCCCAATGATGATATTAGGGATGTGTTTGATCTGGTCCCAGTCCTCACTTGTGTCTTTCGTACATCGAATCTCTAATGAGGGATGACATCCACCAATAGCTAGCTGGTTGAGTGCAGAGAGGCGTTGTAGCTCTCTTGGCAAGGATGCCATCTCAGGGCAATTATCAATATATAGACTTACAAGAGATGTGAGATTCCCGATCTCCTCTGGTAAACCATGACACCTATCCAAATGGAGATATCGGAGCCTAGTAAGGAAAGATAATTCATGTTCCACGTGTGCAAAGTCATTGCTTTCCTTTATAATTAGCGACTGAAGGGAACTGAGGTAACGAAGCCCTAGGCTTGAAAAAATTAGTTTGTTGCAATAGAGAATATACAACTCTTGCAGAGAGCTCTGGCTTCTTATCTGATCTTCATCGGCAAAAGACGATTGGTTACAATTTTGTTGGTGCATAGACTCAAACGATTTCAGATTTTTGGATCTTTGCATCATCCCTTGGTCAACATTCAAATCTTTGATATATGGAAAAAATTCCAATGTAGTTAGCATGGGACAAGCCCAAATATTCAATTTGACAAGGCTAGGGAACGCCCTCTCACCCTTCCATTTTAACCTTGACCATGTCTTTAATTTTGGCAAACCATTAAAATGAAGTATTTTTAATGAAGGAAATCCTCCCTATACTTCATTGCCGTAGAACTCGTTACCAATGCTCTCCACATTCTTGAATCTAGCAATTTCAAGGACTTTGAGACAGGGCAATTCGCCAAGTGGTGGCAAGTGGTTACATCTCCTACACCCTGATAATCTGATTTCAACTAATTCAGTGAGAGTGTCCATCATCCAACACGGACAGATAAGGCCAACTGTTCGCAACTTCTTCAGACTTCGATGTGGTTGGAGGCCTTGAAGTACCTGCTTTTCAAGCACTTCTCTTGCTCTATCTTCTTCTGAAGTACCAAATTCCACATCCCACATTAGATCAAGAGAAGTAAGATTTGGTTTGTTTATGAGAATATATCGTGGAACATCAACAGCATTTGTTATATTCTCAAGGATTTGGATTTTTAGATGTCCTCTAAGGTTCAAACCTTGCAACTCTCCTATGCCACTGCATGGAATCTCATTAGTCCCACCCACAATGAAATTGCTTAATTCCTGGAGGCAGCTCAATTGCCCCATCTTTGGGGGCATGTGAGTTAATTGATCACAATGACTTATATCCAAACATCTGAGGTTGGTCAATTTGCACATCTCTTTGGGTAACTCACGGAGTTCTTCCCAATGCATTAGTATCAAAGTTTGTAAATAGCAGAGGCTAGTCAACGACTCAGGTAACATTTCAATCAAAGTGAAGGAGAGGTTGAGGTACCTTAGATGTTGGAGATTGCCCAGGGAAGTAAGCAACCGCTTCTCAACTTCCTCTTTATCTTGTTGCCTCATGAAATCCAATGCTCTCAAACATTTAAAAAGCCCCACATCACAAGGAAATTGGAAGTCGTCTTCTTCTTCGGACATGTCATACGTTTCAAACATGACATATGTCCGTAGCATTTGACCTTTGGGTAAGGAGGCAGCCAGAATCCCCAATCCATTAGAAGAGACATGACGAATCCTTGGAGAAATGTCTTTTGACTTGCCATTGAGTACCACACGATATTCATTTTCCATTACAGAATGTGCTAGATCATGCATGAGGTCTTGCATCTAAAATGTTGTCCGATCAGGTATTATGTAACCCACGTAATCAGTTTCTACAAGTACCAAGACATCTTGGAAAAAAGACCTCATTACCAACTCATCGAAAATCTCGTTGCCGATGTCTTCCAACTCCATTAATCCTTCTTGATGGGTAGGAATAAAACCGTGAGCCATCTATAACTTGATCACTAGTTCCTTTTCAATTCGATAGTCTTGTGGGAAGATTGTGCAAAAGGCAAAGCATTGCTTCAGATGGGGCCTTAAATAGTTATAGCTCAACCTCAAAGCATGCAATATTCCATTCTCAGTTTCTTCAGGTAAGCTCCACATTTCACTATCTCTGATAGACTTCCATCTGCTTTCACTTCTCTTGTCCTGCAAAAGACCTCCTACCGTTGTGACTGCAAGTGGATTGCCCTTGCATTTCTCCACAATCTGTCTTCCAATTGGTTCCAATTTTGAACGCGCTGCTTCTTCTGTTGGATTTGCAAATGCATGTTGACAGAACAGAGGCCAACAAACATCTTCGGACGAAGGCTTCAAAATGTACTTGTAGGTGGTAAAAACGAGACCTACTTAGATTGAGGAGATGAACCTCTTAGATCAAGGAAGACCGAACGCCGGGCACCTCCACGGGGCTAAGAAACCTGAAAAGGGAAGGAGAAAGGCTTGGGTCAGAGCCCTTGGCTGTCGTGAGCCGAGGACGGCTCACCTTGAAGACCCCCCTGCGCCCGCGGTCGTCGAGGCCCTTCTCGAAGCCGCCTCTCTTGAGGCTAGCGTTCCTGAAGCTAGCGCGGTCGTCTCTGAAGCCACCCCGACCGCTCCCGAGGCCAGCATGGTCATGGCTGAGGTTCCTCCAAAGATTGACTGCAATGTGGAAGTTGTAGCCCTCTGAGACCCTTTTGTAATTTTTCTTTCATTGTATTTCTATCCGTCTTGTAATCAGGATTTCAATTAATGAAACAGCAACTTTCTTCGCATTCTTTGGCTTTCTTTTCCCTCGTCTATGATGAAATGGGTGTGTGGTCGACGTCTATCTTATTGTGCTTTATTCGCTAAGTAGTTGGTTCGGATAACCGAACTCCTTGTAATTCTTAAAATTGGATGTCTGCCCATGACCGAGACTTAGTTTATGAACCGTGGTCTTGATCAGCGTCCAAAACCCTTGAGAGCGGAAGCTGACAACTTGAGGTGTCCTAGAGTGCCGAAGTCAGCGTTCTTGGACGTTTTTGGCTTTACCGCCGCAGCTGGTGCTGGAATCGAACTAGGACGGCTGGCACTCTGACTGAGCTGCCGAGCCGGGGGTGGTGCTGTCACCGAACCCTGAGGTGCTCATGGTTGTGCTGCCAAAGCTGGTGCAGGCACCGAGCTGAGGACGGTTGACACTTTGAACAGAGCTGCTGAGCCGCGGGGTGGTGCTGTCACCGGACCCTGAGGTGCTCATGGCTGTGTCGCCAAAGCTGGTGCAGGCACCGAGCTGAGGTCAGTTGGCACTCTGAACAGAGCTGCCGAGCCGCGGGGTGGTGCTGTCACCGGATCCTGAGGTGCTCATGGCTGTGCCGCCAAAGCTGGTGCAGGCACCGAGCTGAGGACGGTTGGCACTCTGAACAGAGCTGCCGAGCCGCGGGGTGGTGCTGTCACCGGACCCTGTGTAGATAGCTGGCATCGCGGCCGAGTTGCATAACTTGGAAGCAAATTTTGGAAAAGATCTTCTCAAGAATGTTCACTTTTATTGCTGTTCGAACCCTTTTACATGTTTTCAGAAGTAGAACTTTTTAAGATGCATCGTGTTCTATGGTCGCGGCAGCTCCTTGCCTTCCATGTCCTCGAGCCTGTACGCAGCCCTTCCCGCTGTTGACAGCACTTTATATGGCCCCTGCCAATTGGGTGCTAACTTCCCCTCGTAGAATTCCGGTCGCCAGGAAGCGTTTTCTTCAGGACTAGTTCCCCCACCGTGAAACTTCTTGCTTTGACCTTCTGGTTGTATCCCCTGGCCAACTGCTGTTGATAGGCAACCAGGCGGATAGCTGCTGTCTCTCTTCCTTTTTCCGCGAAATCTAGCTTTCGAGCCATATTCAAGTCGTTCAGCCCCTGGTTACAGATTTCCGACCTCAAGGTCGGGAGGCCGACCTCAAGGGGAATGACTGCTTCCATGCCGTAGGCAAGGGAGAATGATGTAGCCGAGGTGGAGCGCCTTGGAGTTGTTCTGTAAGCCCATAGAACATTAGAAAGCTTTTCTGCCCACCTCCCCTTAGCTCGGTCGAGTCTCTTCTTTAGTCTGTCAAGGATCACTTTGTTTGAGATCTCGGCTTGGCCATTGCTCTATGGGTATGCCGGGGTGGAGTAGATGTTTTGGATGCCGTACTCCTGGCAGAAGCCTTTGAAGAAGTTGGAGTCGAATTGGGTCCCATTGTCGGAGATGAGAGTTCGAGGGATTCCAAATCTCGTGATGATGTTCTTCCATACAAAGTTCTTCGTGTCTTGCTCGGTGATGGAGGACAGAGGCTCCGTTTCGACCCACTTTGAAAAGTAGTCCGTAGCCATTATCTGCCATCTTTTGTTCCCTGGAGTTCGGTGTAGCGGACCGACGATGTCCAGGCCCCACTGAGTAAAAGGCCATGGGCTGGATAGAGGGCTTAGGTCCTGTGCTGGCTTGTGGAGAGAGTGTGAGAACTTCTGGCACTTCTCACATTTCCTGGCATAGATTTGAGCGTCCATCTGCATGTGCGGCAACCAGTACCCTTGACTGATTGCTCGGTAGGCGAGCGACCGACCTCCGATGTAGCTGCCGCAGATCCCCTCATGAATTTCGTAAAGGAAATCGTCGACTCTGCTCGGGTGGACGCACTGGAGGTAGGGTCCGGTGAACGACTTCCTGTAGAGCTTGCCATCTGGGGAGAGCCAAAATCATGCTGCTTTCAGCTTAATCTTCTGTGCCTCCAACCTGTCTTCGGGCAGTAGGTCGTCCTTTAAATAGGCGATGACCGGGTCCATCCAGCTCGAACCAAGATCCACGCACATGAGTTGCTGCGGTCGCTGTAGTTCGATGCTGGGCTCGCGCAGTGTCTCTACTTCGACAGTTCTTCTATTACTGGCCTCGACTGCTGAGGCGAGGCTGGCAAGGGCGTCGGCATGGGAATTGGACTCTCTGCCGACCTGTCAGATCTCGGTCATTTCGAACTGGGAGAGGAGTTCCTTCGTGTGAGCTAAGTAGGCCACCATTCTGTCGTCCCGAGCCTGGTAGTCTCCTCTGAGCTGGTTCGTCACCAATTAGGAATCGCTGAAAACCACAATATGTCGAGCTTCCAAGATTTTGGCACTGTTCAGCCCGGCAATGAGTGCTTCGTACTCGGCCTCATTATTGGACGCTTTGAAGCCGAACGTTAGAGCTTGCTCGATGACAAGGCCCTCCGGAGACTGGAGGACTATGCCAGCGCCAGCCCTATTGGACGTTGAGGATCCGTCGACGAAGATTTTCCAGGACTGTTGATGCTCTGTCTCAGTTGCTGCCTCTGTATCCTCATGGCCCCCTAGTTCGGTGTCGAGTAAGGTCGGCGCCGAACTCTAAGAGGTGAATTCGACAATGAAATCTGCTAAAACTTGGGCTTTGATAACCGTTCTGGGCTGATACTTGATATCGTATTGCCCTAGTTCGACAGCCTATTTGGAGATTCGATCGGAGAAGTCTGCCTTTCGGAAGAGAGCCTTCAGTGGGTGCTCGGTCACGACCACAATAGTGAAAGTTTGGAAGTAATGGGAGAGCTTTTGCGAGGCGCTGACTAGCGCCAGGGCAAGCTTCTCGAGCTGTAAATACCTGGTCTCGGCGTCGAGGAGGATCTTGCTGGTGTAATAGATAGGCCTCTGCTAGCCATCTTCTTCTCTGATGAGCACCGAGCTCACTGCGTGGTCCGAGACCGCGAGGTACAGATACAGTGCTTCGCCATGGGTTGGGGTCGACAGTAGCGGAGGTGAAGAGAAGTAGCACTTGAGCTATTGCAGGGCCTGATAGCATTCCGGCGTCCATTGGAATTTTGAGCCTTTGTGTAGGAGCTGGAAGAAAGGCCTACACTTGTCGGAAGCTCAACTGATGAAGCGATTGAGCGCGGCAGTCATGCCGGTCAGCCTCTGAACTTGTTTAGCCGAGGTCGGGCTCTGGAGCTCCTGGATCGCCGAGATCTTATCAGGGTTTGCTTCAATCCCCCTTCTCGTGACCAGGCTCCCCAGGAACTTTCCGGAGCCGACACCGAAGGCACATTTGGATGCGTTTAGCTTCAACTGGAACTGGCGGAGGTATGCTAAATGGTCCTGCGACTCTCTGGACCTGACGACCATATCGTCGATGTAAACCTCCACAGTCCTCCCGAGCTGTGCTTGAAACATCTTGGTCACCAGCCGCTGGTATGTCGCCCTTACGTTCTTCAGCCCGAAGGGCATCACCTTATAACAGTAGGTGCCCCGGGGTGTGATGAAGGCTGTCTTCTCTTGGTCAGGTACGAACAGAGGTATCTGGTGGTATCCTCGTTAAGCGTCGAGGAAACTCATGCGGTCGTGCCCGACAGTGGCGTCAATGAGCTGGTCGATCTTTGGAAAGGGGAAACTATCTTTGGGACAGGCTGCGTTGAGGTCAGTGAAGTCAACGCAGACCCTCCACTTCCCCGTCTTCTTCTTGACCACTACTGTGTTGGCTAGCCACTGTGGATAGTGGACCTCTTTTATTGCTTGCGCTTCGAGCAGCTTTTCGACCTTTTCCATTACGGCCTCAGTTTGTGGGACCCCGGTTCGGCGAACTTTTTGGATAACGAGCTTGTGATTAGGGTCCATATTCAGCTTGTGGCACATGACTGTTGGGTCGATGCCGGGCATCTCGTAAGGCGTCCACGCAAAGATCTCTTTACTCTCGAGAAGGAGGTCCAGCAGCTGTGTCTTCTCGTCCTCGGGGAGCTGGCTTCCGACTAGGAAAAATTTGTTCGGGTCGCGGGGTCGATCCTGACCTCGGCAAGGTCCTCAATGCTTTTGTGCGCCGGAGCCCTGCCAACATCCCTAAGCTCGCCTTCCCTGTCCAGCTCGGCCATATGGACCTGGGATGATTCGGCTTCTCCAGGCAGCACGGCCATCAAGCATTGTCTGGCCATGTGCTAGTCGCCTCTGATGGTGATCACGTCGGTCCGGCCGGAAGAGTTCTCTAGGGGGAACTTGAGCTTCTGGTGACGGGTGGAGGGCCCAGCCTCCATGCCATGCAGCCACGTCCTTCCCATTATGACGTTGTACGGGGAGGGGACGTCGACGACCAGGAAGTCAACCTGCCTGGAGGCGCCTCCTACTTGGACTCTGAGGGAAATCTTCCCCTTCGGGTACACTGGTTTTGAGCTGAGGCCGATGAGAGGAGTTCGGGCAGTTTAGAGGTCATCGTCCTTGAGTTTCAGCTTCTGAAAGCAATCGTAGTACAGGATCTCGGACGAGCTGCCTGGATCGACAAGGATTCTCTGAACCAAGAAGTTCTGCAGCTTCAAGGTGAGCACCAGAGGGTCGTTATGTGGGAGTTCTACGGCCTCTAGCTCCCTGTCGGAGAACCATATTCTGGGACCCTCTGTCTTGGCCTTCTTTGCAGCTGGTCCCGGCGCCTCAGTCAACACCTACTTCTGATGGGAGGCTCTTCGGGCCTCGGCACGGGCCTGGGAGCTCCCCTTCGTTGGGGGAGCGAGGTGGATGACATTGATGATGCCCTCCGGCTCGCTATCCTGTCCGCCATCATGTTGGTGCGGAGGTCGGCTGCTGTCCCGTCCTTCCCCCTTGACGTAGTCCCTCAGGTGCCCCTCTTTCACAAGGCTCTCGAGGTGGGACTTGAAGGTTTTGCACTCATTAGTCCTGTGCCCATTCTGCTTGTGATAAGCACAAAACTTGCCCTGGTCCCGAGAAGAGGGGTCACCTCTCATGGGCTGCGGCCATTTGAAGAAGGGTTGTGCCTCTATTGTGTGGAGGAGCTTATAGATGGGCTCTTTGAAAATTGTGCTTACCGCTTTGAAGGTGGCGGCATCGTTCCCGGTCCTCCTGCTGCTCCCCAAGGCTGTGGCTGAGGTGGAGGGGTTCTGTCGACGATCTGAGGATCGGGCCCCATGCCGATCCGAGGACTGGTCTCTGCGGCGGTCCTCCCTCCTGGAGGACCTGTTGTCTATGTCTCCTTTGGGTGGTCGGCCCTTCTGGGAGAGGCCGAGGTTCTCCCGCCCACGGACCTCGTCCTCCTCTGCCCGGATGAACCGGTTTGCCCGGGCCATGAGTTCCTTCATGGTGGCCATGGGATATATGATCAGCTGTGCCCGAAGCTGGATGCCCGAGTGCAAGGCCAACTGAAAGGATTTCACCGCCATCTCTTCAGAGGCGCACTCGATCTAGCTGTAAACAGTCCAGAAGCGACGGGCGAACTGGGTGACGTTCTCGTCCTCTCGCATCCGGAGGGCCATCAGGTCAGCATCGGTTTTAGGGATGACGCGGTGGGCTTGGAACTTCTCCAGGAAGGACGTCTGAAGCAGTCGCCAACTGGAGATGGAGCCTCCTGGGAGTGAGCAGAACCATCGTAGGGGAGATCTCCCAAACTGGAGGAAAAAACTCGACAGTTCAGGAAATCGTCCTCTCCCCAGACCTACATCCTCTGGACATAGTGTTGGAGGTGAGCCGCAGGGTCTGAGGTTCCATCATACAGGGTGAACCTCGGGACGTTGAACTTCTCGGGGAGGGAGTATTTTCTGATCTCTCTGGAGAAAGGAGATGCGCCTGTGTCTTCAGCATCAAAGGCGCTGCATTGGTCTCGAGCGATACCAGCAGTCTCCATATTCTGGCGAACGGTCTGCCTGACCTGCCGGTCGATCCACTGCTTGAGCTCCTCTTCGTCTTCTGGTATCCTCCGCTTCTTCTTTGGCTCCACGCGGTCGTGGCTGCTGCTGGAGTCCTCTTCTCCGTGGATCCGATCACGCCTTTTATCGTCGAGGATGTGCTTCAGGTCTCGCCCGTGGCCCGGAAGAGCCTGGCTGTGCCTGGGTGGAGGACCCGAGACGTGGCATCGTCCATTAAGTGGGCTCCGGGCCCTCCTCTTCTCCTGGAGCTGCTGTTTGAGCCGTAAGATAAGCTCGTCCTGCTCCTGAATGAGGCGGTTTTGGGCTCTGATCTCGTCCAGGCGAGGATCTTCGTCTTCTTCAGGGTTGGCCTGATGGTGGGACTGAGGTCCAGCCCTTGCTGACTTTTCACACAGCCTGGTGACTGACTTGTCACCTCGCCTGGCGTGCTCATAGCTGTGGTGGGGCTGCTCTGGAGGCATGACATTGTGAAGGGAAGGCATCGTCAATCCCCTAGACTGTGATACCGACTGGACTGTAGGGGACCTTCCTCCTGATCTTCTCTGTTGGGGGGGTGGACCTTGTGCCCGCACAGGCTGCATGGTCGGTCCCTTGCCCTTGGAGGGTCCTTCACCATTTCTGGTTTTTGGAGGCATGGTGTTGGAAGGCTTTTCGTTCAGTGATCCCCACAAACGGCGCCAAACTGTAGGCGGTAAAAACGACACCTACTTAAATTGAGGAGATGAACCTCTTAGATCAGGGAAGACTGAACGCCGGGAACCTCCACGGGGCTGAGGAACCTGAAAAGGGAAGGAGAAAGGCTTGGGTCAGAGCCCTTGGCTGCCGTGAGCCGAAGGCGTTCCGATGCCTGAGTTAGTTCTGGAAAAAGACTAAACAGGAGAAGGAAGGAGAGGGGAATGAGACGATGTGGTCAGTCTTGCGAGTTGCGTACCTCTATGGGGTCATCCCTAGTGCCTATATGGGGGCACTCCTCGTTCATTCTCTCTGTCAGTGGGAGTAGGTGGGATGATGTCCCATCGATCCTTACCCTGACAGGCAGCAGTAGGTGAAAAGGGAACATCCCATCCTAACTTTCCATGCCTTCAATCAGTTGATGTTAAGGGCTGATAAAGCTAACTTCTTATCGCTATTAATGAGCAATCCTATCGTCATAAACGAATGCTCCTATCTGTCAGGGCGCGCCGTACTTCCCGGAGGAAGGTAGCAGCCCACTCTGCCTTCAGCATTTTGTTCCGAGACCAAGAATGGCTTGGCCATGCTGTGCTTTTGTGCTGAGCTGGCATTCACGCCGAGCTGCCGAGCCGCCCTGCCGTGCTGCCGAGCCGCCCTGCCGTGCTAGTACTCTTGACTGAGCTGCCGAGCTGACGGGCTATGACTACAGAGGCCGAGGTGGTCAGCAAGTCCTACTGTAATCCTTGCTTAATTTCGTCATTACGGTGTTTTACCCACACAGTACTGTTGCTCAATTTTGCTCATGATGGATGCAACATTTCGACTGCGTGTGGTTACAACAATTCTACTTTCTTTTCCTCCACATAACAACAGACGTCTCAAACCATTTGTTCCATGCCACTTGCTAGGTTCTTCATTCCAAACATCGTCCAAAACGACCAAGAATCTCTTCCCACCCAATTCTTCTTGGAGGCGGCGCTGCAATTCCACTAGATCTGAGAGGTTACAATGAACACGAGTTGCACCTTCAAGAATTTTATTTCCAAGCCTTTTAATATCAAAATTATCAGGCACCAAATTATCAGACACGCATATCCATATTTTGCGGTCGAAATAGTTTTGGACTGCATCATCATTGAAGACCGACTGAGCGAGTGTGGTTTTGCCAAGGCCTCCGATGCCCACAATGGCAATGGCCGACACATGATCCAATTTAGTTGACAACAACGGAGTCACTATCTCCATTGTTTCATCCTCTCTTCCAAGTACTTGAGATTCGTGTACGAATGGGTGAGTCTCCCTTCGCTCCTGAACCTCAGTCCCCACGTTGGTCACTTTCTCCTTCAGCTGAAATGTATGACCCTCTGCTTTAATAGCTTCTAGTCTCTCGCTTAGCTCTTTCAGTTTTATGGGCATTTGTTCACGATTAATAACTGGGGTTATGGTGACGAGCGAATTAAGGACCCTGCGTACCTTGTTCGTCATGCTGTTTTCAGCCTCTTCACTCCGTCTTCGATCCGCGAGCTCATACTTTTCCAATAAGTCCTGAGCATCATAAGCAGCATCTTTGAGCTTTTCCAGCAATTCCATCAACTTGGGATCCTTGATGGGGCTTCCCTCTGCTATTACAATGAAGTCACGAATCTCCTTCAAGGAATCCCTAATCTTCACCAGATGATTTTCAGCACCGAGGAAAAGCTCGAAGCCATTTTGCAAGCACGACCAGGCCTTATCCAGTGCTACCTGAGCTATGTACGAGATAGCCGTCAGCGCCATGTTCTCTCGTTCGTCTTCCCTCCTTTTTCTCTCCGCACAACTTGAATAGATCAAGAGCACAAGAAGAACTAAGCAATAAAGAGATAACAAGGCATGCTACAGTCAGTCAGAAAAGAAAGGGTAAAAAATGATAAAGCTACTTTAATTTGAAAGAGTGAAACATTAAGCCCAATAATCGAGGCTTACTACAAGTGACAAATTTGTGTATTGAAGGGGCCCACAAGCCTTGCCATGGAATGTTTAAAAAATTGCAGGCCGTCCTTGAAAATCTTTCTGATTTTTGTTTTCACATGTCCACCAGCAGGGATAGGCTTGGAAAGGGAGGTGTGCACTTTCGTGATTTCAAATTTGAAAATATGATAGCCTTTGTGAATATGCGATGAATCTCATAAATCTTTTCTATAGAAAGTTTAAATCAATGGCACCAAGAATTCATCCGAAGAGGGGATTTCTCTCCCATTACCAAAAACGTGCCCTTAGTACGTGTGAGTCATCAGGATTTCCTCTTTTCGGACAAGCCGTTCAACCCTGTCTGATAGGGAATGATTTTCTAGGAAGTTCGTCTTTTTTTCCTCTCTGTGTGCGGCAACCTCCCCTCTACCAAACCACGAAAAGTAGCAGTGTTCAAAATCAGGCCCGGCCAAAGAAACGCATGGACTTGTCATGAGTGAACACCTCAGGCTCTGGAGTGTAGATTCCCGTGTATCACATGACTCCACTGAGTTAAAAGAATTAATTGTAATTTAAAAGATTTATTGGCATCAATGTTCAAAAATCAGGAAAAGGAATTGATAAAATGAAAGTTGCTTTTTACATGTATGAATAGCCACGGAAAATCAGAAAGAGAAATAATTTTGCAACTCCCAATAGAAATAGATTTTCTCAATTTAAAAATATAAATAAGAAAAATATCCAAGAAATATAAAAAAGATGTCTGTCATTAATGACACATGCCTAAAACTTAGTTTGAGCGCCCTGAGGAACTGCTTCTTAATTGTTATCCCACAATTCCTTTTGAGAAGATCTCTCCCTTCTTCGTTATATTGTGGAAGGTTTCGAGGTCTAGAAGATCATACCTACAAAGAGATTTGCAGAGACCAAAGATCAAATGCTCGATTTGAGTACAACAGAGCTCCTAAGGTTTAGATCTGCATCGGTTTATTTGTAGATCTAGTTTTTGCATCTTTAGATCTATTCTCTTTGACAATAGATTTGGGATCTTAATACACTAAGATAACGGTTTGAGATCTTGGGATTTGTTCAGTGTATATTTGGATGTTAGATCCATGTGTTAAGTAGTTCAAAGTTTTAGAAATCCTATCTGGAAGGCCCATCTACTTCCTACAAGAGGTTATTATGGATACAAGGTGAGTGATGATGGATTTTTTTTCTTAAAACTACATTGGGGTCGACTACATAAATTTTGTTTCTATATTTCAATCTATCTTGATTCAAATCCTCAGATAAGTTACACTTCTTCATATATATTTTTACCACCTCCACCTATGTTTGTTTTGGCCTACTCCTTCTCCTTGGTGGGCCATCAACAATCTTAGCTAAACTTTTCCTTACTAGCGCCGTTCCTGCCTACGTTGAACATGCCCAAATAATCTCAAATGAGTTTTTCTAATTCTATCTGCTATTGTTGCTACCCCTAAATGCTCTCGAAAGCGCTCATTTCTATTTTTATCCACCCTAGTTTTACTACACATCCACGCCAACATTTTCATCTCTACTACATTCATTTTGTGCATATGTTACTTTTTAATTAGCTAACATTTTGCTCCATAGGTCATACTGATCTAACTGTTGTCCTGTAATATTTTTCCTTCAATCTTTGTTGGCATTCGTCGGTCACAAATCATTTCAGAAGCAAGTCCCACTTTAACCATCTTTCTTTTATCCTATGTTTGATATCTTCATCAATCTCTCAATCCTTACTAATTATAGAGCCAAAATAGCAGAAATAATCACTCTATGGTATCTCATGGTCTACAATTCTCACAGTAATTTTAGCTCTTTAATTATCTAATTATCTGCCTTTTGTATTCTTTTTTAACCACCGATGACATGAATTATGCCAATTCCTATGCCTACAATCCTATGTATTGTAATTAATGCAAATGAACAAGCCCTAAAATTTGTTGTCAGAAATACAAACATGATAAATAAATCTAATAGTTAGAATTGTACAATTAACATGATCCCTGAACATTCCCTATTTTAATGAAATCCTTCGTTCCTATTGAAAAAAATAAATCCCTGGACAACATTCTTATTAGAGAACTCTCACAGATGTAATGGAACGTGAGAGATGAGTCGTGTTTCGACGGTGGCCTCAGCGCGAACGAAATGAAAGATAAGAAGTCTGAAATTCATTTTCCGCTTTATTAGCTTTCACAATTTGCCTCTTTATTAAATAATAATTAAAAAAAAGTATGAAGATCTGATGGTAGGTCCCACATATAAGCAAAATTAAATTAAACAAAAAAAGAAAGGAGGCCCACCGCTACCATTTGAAAACATCAAGTAGTGGCTATTATTTTCTAAAACTTCAACATTTATTAGCAGTCTGATATCCCAAACTATACATTTATACATACACGTAGATTGATTTAATTCAGTAGGCCCCAATTAAAATATGACAAGCCAAACATATTTATATTCAGAAAGCTAGTTCATGAGAAAAATGGGCTACAGCTTATTGACTGTCTCAGCTCACCCACCTTGAAATACTGTAGCCCTATCTTTACGCGACCTAAATGGCCTATTGTCTGTTAGAAATGATGATAACAATCACAATCAAAGACTTGTCTCAACTATATTGGGGTTGGCTACATGAATTTCGGTTTTGGTGTTTCAATTTATTTCTAACAAAGCTTGGATTAAGAAAAGAGGATTAATGGCCAGCAAAGTGTAAGATTTTATCACAACTCAAACATTATTTGAAAGGATAGGACACCCCAATCCAAATGGCTTTATTGCCACAGAGATTTCCTTGGGCTAGTTTGGCACTTTACTAATATAGTAGAAGTCAAGTAAAACCACAATTTTTCAGAAAAAATGTCACATCAAAAACAATTTAATTCAAAACTCCTTCCATCTTTTTAAAAAAAAAAGTAAAAAAGCAACCACCTTTATCTACTAAAATACAAAAAAACTCCACTTTTTCATACAAAAAGTCAAAAAAATTCATAACAAAGAACTAAAAATAAAATACAATCATAACTCACTTATATTTTATTCTTTATTCAAAATTAACTTTCCTTCACTTGACTCTATTAGTAGAGTTACCAAACTGGCCTAAGGCCTATCGATCCGAAAACAGGTTTTGGGTTCAGTTCTCCCCCTTTTTTTTTTTTTTTTCGGATTACTGCCTTCATCCAAATAAGTGGTACCAATTTACAACCTTGCACTATTAGTGGCATGCGCACATTAATGGTGCTTGTCAGCTGGTTGGTAGGGTAGCCACAAATACAATGCAAGTTGTTGCACCAAGAACATGAACAAAAAACACTATTCCATTAATTGATTGATTTACCTTTCTGTTTTTCGGGTGTGCGCCCAGTGATTACTAGGCAATTGAAGGCCGAGCACAGCACAGCACAGCAGGCGCTTTTGCGGCTTTGCCACAGGTTTCAAATCTGGTATCATCTTCCCCCAATAATCGAGGCTTGCTACAGTCGCGTGTCACGATCCATTCTCTGCTACGAGGCTTCCACTCGCGATAAATTCGTGAGGCGATGAATCTAGTGGTCGGTACGGTAAACTCAGATATTGGAATAATTGAAATGATGGACTGTGTTTTATTAGAGTAAAAATCTCAAATAACCCATACATACACAGAGTAGGCGCACATTTAAAACTTTGAATAGTATGGAATTTGGATTTTCAAATCAGGCCCGGCCAAAGAAACGCATGGACTTGTCGTGAGCGAAGGCTCTAGAGTGTAGATACCCGCGTTTCACATGATTCCACCGAGTTAAAAGAATTAATTATAATTAAAAAAAATTAATGGCATCAATGTTCAAAAATCAGGAAAAGGAATTGATAAAATGAAAGTTTCTTTTTACATGTAAGAATAGCCACAGAAAATTAGAAAGAGAAATAGTTTTGCAACTCCCAATAGTAATAGATTTTCTCAATTTTAAAAGTATAAATAAGAAAAATATCCAAAAAATATAAAAATAGATGTCTGTCATTAATCACATATGCCTAAAACTTAGTTTGAGTGTCTTGAGGAACTGCTTCTTAATTGTTATTCCACAATTTCTTTTGAGAAGAGCTCTCTCTTCTTGGTTGTATCGTGGAAGGCTTCAAGGTCTAGAAGATCATACGTGCACCGATTTATTTGTATATCTAGTTTTTGCTTGTTTAGATCTATTTTCTTTAACAATTGATTTGAGATCTTGGAATTTATTCCATGTATATTTGGATGTCAGATCCCTGTGTTAAGTGGTTCAAAGTTTTAGATTTCCTATTTGGAAGGCCCATCTACTTCCGACATGAGGTTATTAAAATATAGGGTGAGTGATGATGGATTTGAAGTATCAATGTACATGGGACCTGATTAGATTTTTATCATCTCTTTATTCATTTTTCATTAAAGAAGAGGTTATCTGATTGTCATTTTTGAAGAATTAACCTTTGATTATTCATTTTTAACTACTTATAGATACATTTAGGTGGCGTTTGGCGTCTCTTATTATTGCCTCTATTTGTCTTAAAACCATTTTAAACAGTTTTTAGAGTGTTTGGGAACTCAAGTTGTAAAGTCTATTTCAAATGGACTTAGATGATTTGCCTCCATTTCAAGAAGCCAGCAAAATGGGCATATTTGAATCAATGCAACATGTCTGAAGAGGAAAGACACTTGGTGCTATAGTGAAATGGAAGTCCTCATGGGACAGTCCGTTTTTTCTTCTTTTTAAAAAATTTTTGGGATCCAAAATTATGATCCGGACCGCTAGATATATGAAGAATGTCAAACATGGCCACGTGTTAAAATTTCAACCGTTGATGTATCTCGGATCTTGAGATATTTGTAAAAAACCGTGAGCCATTAGATCTAATATTTTGGACATTGTGGGCGCCATAATCATGATCTGATATGTTGGTTCTCTTTGGAGGACCACAAACGGCTACAGGACCAAAAATGAACCTCTAATTCAAAGTGGATCTTGAGTTATTTATAAAAAAAAATTTTGATCGTTGATGTCCCATGCCCTATTGACTGAGTTTGAAATTGTACATAGGCAATGTGGCTTTTTAGTTTTTTTTTGTAAATTCGGGTACCATAAATCATGATCCAAACCATTGGGTATATTCAAAAGATCATTCACGACTATGGGTCCAAATTTTAGCAGTTGGATCATCATAGATTTTGAAATATTTACCGAAAACGACAGACATTTATATTTATTTTTTTTAAACCATGGCCCACAAATGCAAGATCCAAACCATTAATTCTCTTTGTAAGGCTAAACACAACTATGACGTCGAACTTCAATACTTGAATCCTCATGGATCTTGAGATATTTATAAAAAAAACTTTTAACCATTGTTTTAAAAATATCTATTTCGATCATTTTTTTTTGTGTTACCAAATAAACTATTTCTAACACCATCTACTTCAAACAGGGTCATTTGAAACATATCTGTTTTATACAAATCTATTTTATACAGATGAGAGACGCCAAACAAGCCCTTAGTAGTAGAATTCCAAGATATACTTAGTGGAGGGTGAGAGAGGAAGGGACATAAATGCATAATCGCATGGATATTGCTCCAAGCTCATGATCAAGTGACCATTTGATAATTGGCTTGCCATTGGATGGTTAAGCATATATTCACTCACCCCACATTAAATTCAACGGCTACACCCATTAAAATCTTGTGGCTAATGTAACCTTTGGTGCGTGGCTGATTGTGGGGGTGGAGTGGTTTTTTTATGAGTGATTCAGATGATATTCACATGTGCCACATGGCCTTGATTGTTGGGTTGGAGTGGTTTTTGTTGAGTGATTTAGATGACATTGATCACATGTGCCACATGGCCCTGATTGTTGGGGTGGAGTGGTTTTTGTTGAGTGATTCAAATGGCATTCACATGTGCCACGTGGCCCTGTGGTTACTTTCTCGAGTGATGAAAGGTCTTCTCCATCATTGGATTTGGGGAAGAGAAGAAGAAGATGAGTTTATGCCTGCTCAGCATTGACGAGGACCCTCAACACATAAAATGAAGGTCGATACAGACCACCTAAGAAATTTGTAAAAAAAATAGTTGGTTTTTCTCTATGGATTTCTTGTTTGGTGTGAGTTTGGCTAAAGTCTCTTGTTTGGTGCACTAGCCACGTAAAGTTATTTTTTTGGTAAAATCCTCTAAAAAAATGTTATATGAACTTGTCATCTTTAATCAGTTTAAGGGAGCCACTTTTTTACTGGTTTATCCATATGGAAACCCTGGCTAATGGTGGGGGGCTTGAGTGATTGGTTGGGTGTGAGAGTACTTACCTTTAAAAAGAAAGAGAAATGAAAAGTACATTTCTTGAGCCTAGACATTTCCATTTTCAGCTCTTCAACTTGAGTTTCAAGTATTTACAAAAAAAAAAAAAAAAAAAAAAAAAAAAAAATCAATTGAAGAAATATAAGCTTGTTACACAAAAAAGGTCAATGAGTATTTAACATTAGAAATTCATACATAGAGATGCTTGACCTAGAAATTCATACGGGGCTAAAACTAGGGGTGGCAAAATCTAGTCCGACTCGCTAACCTGACATGCATTTGATAGGCACAACCCATCCTATTTTGTAGGTTACCTTGATATGCATGACCATGACGTAAACCCAAGCCAAAAGTGCATATTTTACTTCTCTCTCTCAACTTGGGCGGTTCCACGGACAAGACTTGGCCTTCGTTGGAATAGACGGCTAATTCCCACCATTTGATGGCTGACATGAGTCTCATTTGATTTAGATCATTCAAAACTTTTTAACAAGAATCCAGAAAAAAGGGAGATACCGTTTTATCCAAACAAGATTTGCTAACTGTATAAAATCTCATCATTTTCTCTCCTTTTTTCATTCAAAAAAAGCAATTATGAGGGTGCATTAGGCGGTATATGATTTTATATAGTTGGAAAATCTTGATCGGATGAAACGGTATCTCCCTATTTCAATCAAACAGGAGATCTAGACTCACTAGGAGAGGGATTTACTCTATAATGTAATGCCTAGTAATTCCACAAGCTACTATTATGGCAACTCTCTCACAATCTTCGGTTCAGTTTAACTCATTGAGAACTTTCTAATCAATGGGAGAGATTTAATTTGTAATAGTAAACTTACTTTTATTTAATTTGTCTCTACATTCTTGCCCAACTCATGACACAAAGGTTTTAGTGAGTTCAATTGGTTTAATGTTCTTTGAAATTAGGTCTGAAATGAGAAATTGGTTCTTATTGCCTTGTAGATATTGTTGTACTTTACATGACTATCTTTTTAACAACTTAAGATTTAGGGGTGGCAATTTCTTTTTCTTCTCTCTTTTTTTTTTTTTTTTTGAATGGTTAATTATTCAGGATGACAATTTATCTAGAAGTAAAGAGAATTTTAAGCCATCTGGACTTTTTTGGAATCTTTGTTGCTTGGGTAAAGGGATAATTTGAACGAGACTTAAGGTTAAAATATTAAAATTAATATCTAAATTTAATTTTTTAGATTTTCAAGTCTTATTTTTTTTTTATTCTTTCTACATAATTTTACAATGAGATTTTGATTATTTTTAACTTTTTTATTATATTTAGACTGCGAGATCTTTTATAGAAATTATTTTGAAGTTGGTAATTAATAAAAGAGGATTTTACAAAAAAAAAAAAAAAAAAACACTTTAGATGACTGGTAGACCAAAAAGGTCACTCTAGCAAACCTCAGACCAAACCAGCATTCCCGCCCAAAAAACCTTTTTTCTTTTTACCTTTTTTTTTCGACGGTCAACGTCAACCTCGACTCTCGTTAAAACTAGGGGTCGGCGTCAACCCTCGCTTTGAATCAAATTGCGTCTTGAATTATGAACTGTGAATTCGAATTACCCTAACCGCAAACTAGGTAACCATGACTTTTTAATGTGTTTACACTTCATTAACCAAATTGGAAACATCAACCCGACTCAAGATTACCAAGTTGGGTTGGCAGGTCAGTTTAGAATTGCCACCTTCACATCAATCCAATCCATTTTATAGCCTCATATATCCTTAGTCCTTAAAAAATTATCAAGCACAAAGGAGAAATAAGCATACTTGTATTCAAGACAGATCCAATCTTGGAGACTTTCCCAGGAGCTGAACTTCCTCCATTCATCTGTAACAATCTCTTTAACCCAAACTCTCCCAGATGGGGCTCCACATTCTCATCAAACATGATGTTACTTGACATCAGATCTCCATGTGGGATGACACTCATGGTGAAGGAAGCAGAGCCCCCCCCCCGCAATCCCCATCACAACCTTATACTTAGCTGCCCATGTATTGATTGCAGGATCCCTCTTCATCCCTATCTTCTCACCCAAATTCCCATCGACAGTCATAGAACAGATACACGACCTTCTTGTTGTTGTAATACCCAAGCAATCTCACTAGGTTCTTGTGCCTACCCCATTTGGTTTAAAAATTCCAGCACCTCTCCCATCCTATTTTTATTCAATTCAATTGTCTTCACTGCAACTGAGGTCCCTGTGGGAAGAATACTTTTGAAAAATAGAGCTAATGAATGCGACACCAATTCTGTAGAGTCCCTGTTGCAATTCGAGCTTTTCAAAACATCACTCACAATGAATTAAGGTAGCCTTGTGTAACACCCTGTCCCGAGTTAATTAAGATTAACTCTAATTAATCGGGATTAATGCTAATTCAACATGTTTTATGGAATTAATGTTGATTAATGGCTAAATTGATAAGAATTTGGCTCAAGTGGTCAAATTGAATATAATGAAAAGAATAGTGAAGGTTCTGAATAGAATTGAAATGGTTTTAGGCTAAACCATGCAATGTAAGGACTTTTTCGTAAATACGAAATTACACATATTTCTTCGAATACGGAAACTCTTGATACTCACACGTGTATCTCGAGGAGTACGTTAACTTTTATAAATGTGACGATTCCATTCGACGTGAATTGGGTCAAATGACCATTCATGTGACTTGAATTGTAATTAGAGGAATATGAGGGGGGTAAAATGCAAAAATGGGGATTTTAAGATGAGGATGAACTCATTTGAGTTCATTCTTCATCCCAGCCGATCTCTTTCTTTCTCTCCTTCTTCTTTCTTCCAATGTTTCTTCCTTGGGTGATGATTGGGAGAGCTAGCAAGTGCTTGTGAAGAAGGACTCCATCTTCACCATCCTTTTCTTCATCTCTTTTTCCTACTATTTTGGGAGTTTAAACTTGAGAAGATCTCAAGATTTCCACCAAGAAGCTACAAGTAAGTGTTGAGTTGAATTCAGCACTTCTATGGTTTCATTATTGAGTTATGGCTCAAAGAATTCACAAGAATTCTGTTTTGTGGATTGGTTTTGGGTTTTAGGTTCAAAAGAAGGTTTGGCTTGAGGAATTCCACTTGGATTCAAGCTAGCAAGGGAAATTCTTGTTAATTAATCTCCAAATAAGGCAAGTATACTCAATTACATTGATTTCAATTGTTAAGTGAATTGTTAGAACTCAAGAAGTTCATTTACAGAAAATTCGATTCAGAATTTTCTGAACTTCTGGGCGTAATTCGGTCAGCCGCCAGGCTGAACGACACCTAACCGAGAGCAGACCGACATAGGTCGGCTAGCCGACATTGTAAGTTCGGCTAGCCGCGGGTTGACCGTAAGGTGACCAAAAATCTTGTCAGGGTTTTCCATCTGAAGTTTAGCTTCTGGAAAACGAACCGTGAGCTGACCGAAAAAATTCGGCTAACCGAAATTTGAATTTCGGCCAGCCGAGTGGGTGACCGAGTAGGTGACCGAATTTGGACAATTGTCCTGTAGAAATTGAGAAAGTCTGGAAGCTGACCGAATGTGGTTCGGTCAGCCGAAATCCCTAATGCGGCTAACCGCCAGGTAACCGACGAGGTGACCGAAATTGAGGGAATATCAGTATTGATTGCTGATAATTTCCTAAACCTTCATTGTGTTAGCTAAACTTATGTGAATGTAAATGTCACTAAAAAGTGATGTCATCCACAATAACACCTACATTGCATAATGAACGTTTCACCCGAATGTTGTTTTAGGAAATTTACTTGTTTATGACTTGAGTTGACTTGTCCTCTCTCGTCTATTACTGTTGTGCTCCTTGTTGAGCTATCATTGAATAATGTATTGAATTAATAGACTGAAATGCAATGAAATGAAACGAAAAGAACTGAAATGAACCAACACTGTAATGTATGAAAGATTAAGTCTGCTGCAGTAGATGGAGCGTTCCGGAGCTCCGTGGTGATGCCGGTGATCTCTGATCAAGACACTGGTAAATCCCACACATTTGATAAGCCACCTAATAAATGAAAAGCCACTTAATAAAGTGAGCACTAATGAAATGAAATGAGTTCTTGAAAGGCTGGGTTGTGAATGGTGCGCCTTCCGCCTATGCTAGAGGACAACGAAAAGACACTTGATAAAGTGTATATGAATGAATGGAATGCTCTCTTCAGGGGAGACTCACATGAATTGCATGCTTCCTTCGGGGAAGAAATATATGAATTGAATTGAATTGAATTGAATTGATTTGACTATTATTGTTATATATTGGAATCAAATTGCTAACATATGAGTATCATAGAATTGTGTATACATTGTTGAACCGTCGTGTTCACAGTGTTATTGATGACATTACAGGCCCAGTTGGCCGTGCCAGTGGTTCCGAGACCACGCCGCCAGCGGAGGAGACCAATCCGGTTCCCCCAGGAGGACTGAACGAATGGATATAAATCGGAGGCGACCGGTTTAGAAAATTTTGGAAACATTTTGACTAGATTCATTTTGTTGTAAAGAGTGATCACATGCATTGTATTTGAATATGCATGGATGATTTCAATAGGAAATGAAATGTATAAGTGAACTTTACTTTCTGTAAAGAATTTGTACATATTAAAGTTGAATGTCAATGTATGTAATTATTTCCGCAAAACAATGTACACTTGACAGGTATATGTATATGTAAGATCCCTTGTGAATCTTGTATTGGCTTCGGCGATGCGAGGTTTACGGGAGTAAGTATGGCATCACGACTCGGGGTTTGGCCGTGGTAACCCTAATCTCGGTCCCGGGTCGTGACACCTTGTAAACAACACCATTCTCCATTACCCTTCGCTGCATTTGCGAGTATACAGAACAACAGAAACTGCTACTACAATGAGGAGAACAATCCCAAAGCAGAGAATCAAGACCCTTGTGAGCTTCTCTGCTCCTTTGCTTCCAAACCCCAAGCCACCGACTTGAACAATCTAGAGAGGGTCGACGTTGACCCTAAAAACAAAGGTTTTTTAGGTAGGAAGGCTGATTTGGTGTGAGGTTTGCTAAAGTGACCTTTTTAATCTACTAGTCATCTAAGGTTTTTTTTTTTTTTTTTTTTTTTTTTGTAAAATCTTCCTTAATAAAAAGACAATTAATTTAATAATCAAAACTATTATTTTATTTATGCATGTTTTTTATTTCGTTTATTTTCTCTTATTGTGATCCCTGTGAGATGTTTTTTTTTTTTTTCTAGTTTTGTATTAAAAGCAGGAAGTCATGTAAAGACAATTGAGTCTACATCAACGTAAATAATTGGAAACCAAAAGGAACTACTTAAAAACTAAAGCCTGGAGGCTGCAACTTCACAAACTCAAAATCAACTTCTTCTTTTTTTTTTTTTTTTTTTTGTTTGGGTGCCTTAGCCAAAGCAGTTGGGACCCAAGAGAGAGCCTTTGAGGAGAGAACACACACATTACGTGGGGAGGAGGCGCCCACAACTATTGGGAGAGAGTATACGAGGGATCAATGCTTGGGCAACTGGGTGAGAGGTAGCGTTCCCATCCAATGGGGTTCAAAATCGGCCTCTTGAAGCTCATTTGTTGGATCAATCTGGGGCATTTGGTGGGCTATAGTACAAGGGTCTTAGGGATGAAGCCCCCACCCTACCTAAAAAAGGTTAAAAGCTTCAAAGAACCCCCTATAGATTTTGATAATTAATGTGTTTGTATTTTTATTTTTTTTACATTTGCCCCTTCTCCCAATATTTCTTTTACATTAAGCGCCCTTTCCCCCTCCCCCGTCACCCAAACCAAGTTAAATTTTTTGGGTCCGTCCTTGCTACAAAGGTAATCCTTGAGGGTAACTGATCAAGATATATGATGGCATGGAGTCAAAAGAGGTTGTCAATAGAGGGGTGGGCAAGTTAGTGAGCTAATCGGCCATCCCGTTGGTTTCTTAACCGTGAAATACCACTTTCCACTGTGTGAATGATTCTAAGGTACCAAGGCCTTCTTCTTATGCATGAGGTGCAAGGGATAGACTTTCTTAGGACGCATTTGTGCAATGTCAGTTACCACGAAAATACAATATAAATGCCGTCAATTTTCCTAGTGTCTTCGTTACATCTTTCTTGTCTTTTTTTCCCACTACCGTGGATTGGGACTTCTCACCCTCCCACGTCAGACTCTCGGTGCAGCAGAAGAGGAAATGTGATTTCCTCTTTTGCATATTGAGCATAGACATCTCCTTAGTGTGGAATCTTAACACTTTAAGCTAGAATAAAAGAGTAAGGAAATCTCTCACAATGTCACATCTCTTGATACAAGTTTTTTCTTCATTAGAGGGCCATAGCAATTGTAACAATTTTGAGAATTGAAATAGCCGGGGAGATTACACTTAGGGGATAGAGAGCGTAGCTTTTTCTTGGGTGGACAAGATAAATGGCCTAACTTAGATAATTACTTTTGGTGGAACAGGAGACGCAAAAAGCTCCTGGGTTCCAAATCTTAAGAGGATAAGTGCCAATTAAAACAAATTAGCTATTTGATTAATCAAAGACGTAAGACTTACTTCATCCCAATAACCAAAATAGTCTATTTGGAAGGCTCTATTTCCCTCTCTGATTGAGTCAATCTTAAGAGATTTTTTGTCCACCCTGTTTGGCAAATCTCATTGGTTTGAAACAAATCTGCATGAAATAGAACTATTTCAAATGGTTTCTATTTGAAATAAGTGTTCTTGAAATAGAGCATTTGGTAACACAACATAATTGATTGAAATATATATTTTTTGAAATCCAACCATAAATGATTTTTCTTGAATTTCTCCATATCCAAAAGGAATCAAAGACAGATTTTTTACCCATGGTTGACCTAAGTATTATTAAGAGAATCAATCGTTCGGATCTTGAAATAGGTGGACAACAAATTTTAGAAAATTAGATCAAATAGTCAACTTTTTTTTTTCAAATTTCTCAAGATCCGTGATAGATCAACGGCTCAAATTTGATCCGATATTCGTTCTTACACTACTACAGCTATCCAAAGGTTTGGATCGTGGTTTATTGGTTCGAAACTCAACTAAGAAAACAAAAAAACGAATTTTCCAATAGCCGGTTTTCTTATACTATGATTGTCAGTTGTGCAATCCAACGATTTTCAGATGTTTCCATATTTTCTCGAGCTTTAGACCAAATCAGAGGCTGGAAATTTTACTCATAGCCATTTTCAGTCTTTTAAAGAAGATCAACAGTTTGGATTTGTGATTATGGGGCCTACCAAAGTCGAAAAAAATAGATGTGTGGTTATTCGGCTTCCTATAAATATCTCAAGATCCGTAACAGATCAACTGTTGGGATTTGGTCTATGAGCCGTGTTTGGCCTTCTCAATGCTTCTAACGGTTCGGATCATCATTTAGGGTCCCACATTTTTTTAAAAAAAAAAGAAAAGACACTGAGAGAAAAATTACCGCCCAAACCCTGTAGCTCCCCACGTCTGCTCGCTTCAGACGCCAAACTCTATTCCGACTCTCCTCATTTTCCTTCCCATTTGAAACAGAGGCAATTTCTCTTTATGCGGATTGGAATTAAGATAGCCAAAACCATTCCCAAACGCTCTAAATGTGTTCTGAACTAGTTTTAAGCCAATAAGAGGTTGAAAATAGACTTCCCAAAAGTGAGCAGACATTTTTATCATTATTTTGACAAGTCCATCCTCAAAGCATTTATGCTGTTACAAGTTTGCAAATATATAGTCTTCTATTTCACTTCTTCCTCTCACTGTATGAGAAACCTAAGCTGGGCTTTCCTTGGCAAGCATCATTCATACTGGCGTTCTCTCCATTAGTAGATATGGGGTCGAGGATGGAGAAGTGAGGGTATTGATGGTCGCCAAAGAAGTATTTGTAGATACAAACGCTTGTTGCCCCATGTCTTTTCTCAATTGGGATATATATAAAAGGATTTGACTTGTATGAACTATGAAAGGTTCTTATGCCTTTCATGATCAATCATATAATATGAAGAGAAAGCTCCATCTTCCCTCTCAACATCCCCTAGGTCAGGAGAAACAACAAAAGGTTGATTCAACAGCTGACCATGTTACAGAAAAGAAGCCCATGGAGGTGAAGAAGATGGAAACCCAGTACAATGATATCAGTGAATTGGCAGAAGCATTCATCTAGGCAACACCTTTAGATCCAATGGCTCGAGTCCATCTAGAACAATGAAATAATGCTCCCTAGTGGCCTATGAGAGCTGAGGATTGTTAAATTGTATGTCCTCAATCCAGTGGATGATGTCCTCAATCCTGTAGGAACATATAATTTTCAATATGGAAATCTACCTCTAAGAAAGATATATTTCTCCAATTAATGGAATTTATCATTGGTAAGTACGCACACATCTCAATTCAAAGTTAATTGAATGGTACTGATGATTACTATAATTAATTTGGTCACAAGGATAATAAGATGTAGATCCAACTTGGTTGGACATATTTTATATAATATATCCATGGATATAATTGATGGAGGGCCCTACTTGAAGTAATTGGGAAGATTGAGGTCTTCTTATAATTATTCTTAAGACTGGAGTGCAATTGCATTTATATAATGGACTTATTTACAATTAACTGTGGGTCCAGAGTTGACATAAGATGTGG
This sequence comes from Persea americana, assembly GCA_029852735.1. Classification (NCBI taxonomy): domain Eukaryota; kingdom Viridiplantae; phylum Streptophyta; class Magnoliopsida; order Laurales; family Lauraceae; genus Persea; species Persea americana. The sequence continues at coordinate 15,245,944 of CM056811.1, read as the reverse complement.
CGTCCAGATTTCCAGTTGAAGCAAGATTCTAATGAATCCCTCGTTGTCCCCGTGCTAGCCATAATAAGAGAAGGTTACTAATCCAATTGGAACTCTTAAAGGAAGGAGGAGTAGGACATATACTAAGAATAGAAGTAAGACTTCTAATTCTGGACAAAGAAAATGTGCTCCATAAACTATAAATAAGAACAGAGGGTTGGAGATCTCAACACAATAATCTCTCAAGCTCCTCTCTCTCTCTTCCTCCTCTTGTTTTCTTCTAGAGTGCTAGGGTTTTCTTTTCCTTGGAGATCCCACTGATCGATACTTATATGTGCAACATTAAACCATATGACTACGGTGTCGTCAAGTAGTAAAGGACTAAAGAGTCCGGATTATCAATCCCACGGAGAGAGGATGGAACAACCAATGAATCCAATTAAAGTAGAATTGAGCTAAGATATAGCTAATATAGACAATTGAAGTGAACAATTAAAACTATTAAGCTATGCAATGCAAATAATTAATTAACAATCTAAAACATGAAATTAATAAGATGTAAGCTAATCTGACAAATTACACTAAACTAGTGGATGAATAGTATTGGAAATGGAAGATTTAAGGTGAAGATGTGGTCTAAAATGTGTAGAATTTTAAAACAAGTGATGTGAAATATAGATCTAAAAATCTAGAAGTGAAAATAACAAATCAAATAAAGATTAAAATTAACAACAATCAAAATAAGAGATTAGGCAATCCAAAATCCACTAAGTATGTAATTAATCCAACTAATGCATGTTCTAATTTAGCTCCCAAATCTACAATCCAATTAGCAATCTCTTGCCTAATTGGATTGGATGATATAGTAATGAAGATTAAAGTAAAGAAAATCAAAAGCCAAGATCCTAGATCATCATCTAGCTGTTCTAACAATAATTCATCAAAATCAAGTTATAAAAGATCAAAGATAAGGCTCTAGAGCATGCTATGTGAGAAAACTTAATCAAACTACAAATCATCAATTGACATTATCCAAGCATCAAGTGTCGAGAGCATGAGAAATGAGAGAAATTAGCATAAATAAATCTAAAATCTACTAATCAATCAGGGCACAAGTAGGAAATTTAAACTAAAACATGCATGTAATTTAACTAATCACATTACTTAGCTTCAAAAGGAGAGCCTAATTCAAGAGCTTTAGCCACTAAACATAAAAAAAGAGCTACAAATATTCATTAATGATCTTCAATTACTCTCTCTCCAGATTTGATACATTTAAGTTCCTAATTACAATATAAAAGTATAGAGAATGTAAAATAAAATTGCTAAAAGACTAACTTGCCAAAAGATTTTCCTCTCTCCACTAATACATTCCAACTTATAGAAACATTGAGAACATTTGACTGGCTCATTTCCTTTGAGGTTAGAGTTAGATGATTTGAACCCATCCTATAACTTGCATCAAAGCTCTAACCAATATACCAACCACTCCTTTGTGTTAGAAAATGACTTCTTTTGTTCTTAAAATCTTCTCCTCTTATTTTGGAATTCTTCTTTTCCTAAGATTTCTTCACTAAGATTTCTTCGTGTAACTTCTTTTATTGAAATCTCTTCTTGATGCCTTGGGATACTATCCGAAAGGTTGGGGTAGTCACGGGGTCCACCTACACAAGAGAAATTACATAAAAATGCGCTATAAATAATCAGATTTATGCATGATAAACTGATAATCCGTTAATTGATATAATGATAAAATCTCTGTGTAAAGCAAATGATATGCATATGAGATGCTGATAAAATTCGGACTAATGATAGGTAAAATATGCAATATTTAACACTCATCACCCACTATTCTCCTTGAGAAGTTCTCTACAAGAGGGTCATAGCATGAAAGAACACAAGGCAAATGAGATCAAAACTGCGAAAATAGTTTTCGTAGAGATCAAGTTTTCAAGTTCTCAATTTGAGCGCAACCAAGCTTCAAATGTATAGATCTACAACCTATTTGATTTAGTAGATCTTGTTGCATGTGCTTGTCTGTTTTTTCTTGATCTGTCTTCTTGATAGATCTTTGATCTTAATGCATGATATTAGGGTTTTAGATCTTGGGGTTAGGTTTTTGGCCTTTTGGGTGCTTGATCCTTGCTTTAGGTGGGTCAAAAGTTTGAGACCCATCTAAAAGGTCCACCTACTTCCGACAAGGGTATCAAGGTTGTCATTCATACATTTTCTTTCAGCAATGTTCATTGTTGGGTTAATAGTTTTTTTTTTTTTTTTTTTTTTTTCTAGTTACTTGTATGAAGAGAGTACTAAAAAAAGGAACTTGTATGAATTTCATTTTGTGAGAGATTATAGAATCTGTTTTTAGATAGGGAAAATTTATGATGAGGCTAGACAATAAAATCTGTGTGAAATATATTTTTTTATTAAGGTCTGATTTTTTAGTAGTCTCTTCATTTATATAAAATGTGTGTTGATATTTTTGTGATTAAGGTTTTCTTGTTATGGGTATTTAAAGGTCTCAATGATGAGATAACAAATGAATAGAAGATATGGTCTTTAAGCTGGTTTTCTAATGCCCTCCATTTTAAATCATCCTAAGTTATCCTGAAATCAACTATGTTTTCCAAGTTCAACCATGAAATCATTCATATTGGGCTGTTCTTAAAAACATTGAAATATGAATTGATTGAAACTTGATATTCACAATTCGACAACGATAATTCAAAAAATATCTACTAAGTTTTCTTTCGACGATTAATTTAATCACTTACTGATAAACCAAGTGTGAACTACCAATTTCTCAAATATCCATCCAAACAGGGCCTCCAGAATGAAAGAGGGAAAATAAGAGAAGAAAAAAGAAAGTGGTATCTTGAAGCCTCCTCACAGTCCATGATGCCCCCTTCGCATCTACCTACCTTCATGAAATGGTATTGATCCACCTGAACCAACAAAGTGGCTAAACTGTAATATATTTCAACAATCATATTATGGGACGACTTAACATGAGTCGTATAGAGGATGCACCACGACAAGTTATTAGTCAGGGTTACCTACCAGAAAAACAATCATATTGTGGGGGCATGGCGGCAATTTCATATTAAAATACTCTTTTTTTTATTATTTTATTACAAAATACAATTAGATTTAAGCCATCGTAGAAAACTAGCGATATTTAATGACCAATGTGATTGAGCAAGATTATTGTTACGTTATAGAGGTGGCTACTTGTAATTGTCCAATTAAAGGGAATCAATTTTCTTTCCCTTAGGCCTTCGCATTTGTACTGCTTCCGCCCGAGTACACTTAACTTAACGCAACATGTTGAGTTCAAACGGGGTTTGACTTATAAGCTCAGGGTCAGGACTTAGATACTTCAGATGTGGGACTTGGACAAAGCCTCACAATGGTACCAAAGCACTCCACCCGTACCCCTGTGAATTCTCCTTTCTTGGCTGACAGCATCACTTAATCTGGTCTTGCCTCAAGGGTTACCAAGCGGATTGGGGTCTCACACATTTCATTTGTTATTGTTAATAAAACGACTAACCTTTAGATTTCTATCGTAGCCTTGATGAAGAATTGCTCTTTCACCATAACAGTCCATAAGCCTTCCACTAGGCAACCATGTGTCACACCAGAACAGTGTGCTATCGCAATTCCCAATTAGATGGTTAACCTTTGGAAGAATTCTTGATCGCCTAGACAGAATTCCACGCCACCCCGAGGAACAGTTTGTAGACAGATTCAAATTCCAAAAAGAGTTGTTTTAATTGCACTTGGCCTTCACCCATTTAGTCTAGAGAGATTTTTTCTTACTAGAAATGAACCAAACCTATTTGTAAATAGTTGCTTCAGCAATTTTAGCAACAGAACCAATACCTAAGCCTCCCTGTTTAACATGTTTGCAGATTTTATTCCAAGAAATGATTTCCATTTGCTTCTTATCTTCAAAATCCCCCTAAAAAAAGGCTCCTTACATGCCTTTCTAACAACTTGGTTCACGCTTTTGGCAAAACAAAAATAGAAGCTCAGAAGGTGTGGACACTTAATAAAGTAGATCTTATAAGTTCAAGTCTGCCTACATAGGATAACATCATTGATTCCATCTTGAAGGTTTTTGCGTCATATCTTCTTCAGTAGAGGACGAAAATGCTCAAGCTTCAATCAATTGGATAGAAGGGGAAGACCAAGGTATTTTAAGGGAAGGGCACCTTCTTTGAAATTCAGAATGTGGTCGATATCATTCTTTCAATGGTCATCACAGTTGGAGAAAAAGACAAGCCTCTTGTTGCAGTTTATATATGTAGCAATAGTATTATTTGCCAACGCAAATGTCATCAAGCCATTTACAAACAGAATGTGGGAAATAGTGGTGGTTCCCATGCAATAAGGTGATGGAATCCTTCCATTAATTCCATAATCAATAAGACTTGCAGACAAAAATTCCAAAATAATTTTAAAAAGTTAAGGGGAGAGGGGGTACCCTTGTCTCCGCCCGCGGTGACTGTTGAAAAAACCGCAAGGTTTCCCATTAACCCAAATAAAGAAGGATGTAACTCTCACACATTCCATTATCCATCGCATAAGTCTTTCAAGGAAGCAAAGAGATTTCAAGGCAAATTGGGCCCAAAAGTTTTCAAATTTTTTTTTTTTTTTTGCAATTGGGCCCCATCAGCATACCGGATCTAGTCCATAGCGGGTTAGAATATTATTAAATCACAAAAGAATGGATTTATATGCAATTTCCCACAAGCAAACTTTTGATTCATTTTTGGGACAAGATAAGAGGGAAACTTTCAAAAAAAGTTATAAAACTTTTGGCTCATTTAAAAAAAAAAAAAAAAACTACATTAAGATTTGAATATCATAAAAAAGTATAAATTTGTCGTATCTTAAATTTCTTTTAATGAACAGGACTTGATCCATGTCGTCGGTCCACGCTTGACCCACGCGTGCAGGACTCACAATGTGGCCCCACCACAGACCCGCGGTTGGTATGGTTAATGGTGCCAATAATCTTATTGAAGTTATATTTTCTTATTAATCACTAATTTATTTGTATAATTCCCGATTGTAGCTTGTTGCAGATTTGCAGAGCATCACAAGACTGATTCTTCAGAGGGGACATGATTTGAGCATTCGCGACTCGAGCGCCCTATACTTAGCAGTTGAGTAGGTGGACAGATTGAGTAGAGGGATGTCTCTTGAAGAAGCCCATCAACCAAGGCCAGGTACCTAGGCGAGGACATATACCCACACTCGCACCCAAGGGGGGTCCCATGCATGATGTGTCTTCTCTTAGTTTTTTTTTTTTTTTTTTTTTTTTTTAAGAGGTGTTTGATAGCCCATAGTAGTGGATTCTATTGTTGTTGAGGAACGAAGCGATTTTTTTTTTTAAATGTATTAGATGTTGCATTTTGTTGCTTGCGATATATGTGTATTGGATGTCTTATTATTTTATTGTTTGCTATCTTGTATATCTTATTATTTTGTTACAGATAAAACCTGTTTGGTCACCGAGGATTGAACAAAACAATTTTGTTCGATCTAGAGTCACCGAATAATTGTATTAGTGTTCGGCCACTTAGGGTCGAACAGTTATAATAATGAATGCAGTTATACTACCGTTCAGCCATGCAAGGCCGAACAGTTTGGGTGGAAAGACTCCCAAACTCGCTTCAGGGAAATTGAGTGGCATTCCTTTGGTACCAAAAAGCATATAAACGTGGAGATGAATGCAGAGGGAATGGAAGTAAAAGGAGGAATGAAAAGAGGAAGGAGGGGAATCGAAAATGATGGAAGAGAAGATAGGAGGAGAACGATGATGGAAGAGGAAGCGGGAGGGAGAAAGAAAATTGGGGGGAAAATCCAAATTATTTAATGCTAGTGTACGTAGCAGTTGGAGGATTTTAAAACCTTTAATTATGCCCATTTTGGTCATTTCACGGATGGGTACGTTGGTATTCAAATATTTGGATGCCCCACCGAGCAGCGTGGATGTGCATACGGCAGCTCAATGTTTAAATCTTCTATCTACTTTTTTGAAAATGATTCAAAAGTTTGATACGTTTTTGAAAATTTCCCACAAACGAAAACCCTTCCTGCTCAACCAACATCACTGTCTGCGCTTCTTCTGCTCAGATCTATACATACATATCCTTGAGAAGATCTTCGAACAAGTAGAAGTAGAAGAAGAAGAAGAAGAAGAAGAAGAGGAAAGATCGGAGATTACAACGATGCGATGATGCGCAACAAAGACGCGGCCGTACAAGCCCACACCAAAGCGCAGAATCGAGCCAGCATCCTCCAATTGAAACTGGTATTGCTTTCATCTCTTCACTAAATCTATACAGGTTGAATCCTATGTTTTATAGATCTGTATGCTTTGTTTTGTTTTCTTGATTTCCAAATCCTCTAAACCCTAGTTTCTTTGAACCGCTCATGTGATTTTAGGGAAAGAAAGTGGTTTCCTAATTTAGGACCTCTTATTGAGTTGTATTTGGATATTACAACCCATGTTGGCGATTGAATGCGGGGTTTACAAGAGCAGATTGGAAGTGGGTGGTGGTGAAAAACCGGTGGGATCAGCTAATATTGTATCGCGATATCATATGGATGGGTGTATTGGCTGGATGGGTGTGTTTTTATTGGTAACTGGAAAAATGAAATAGAATATTGGATTGTATTGATCTGGGTCAGCTCGTATTGATCTTTACTGACTGCACAGATTATATGTAGCGGTTTTTATGGACATATTGGTGTGAATTGGGTGTCATACCAATACTACAGACCTGTTTATTGAGAGAAAAAATCGTCCGGGTTGGCCAGTTAATGATTGAAATCATACTCTTGTAATGTATTGGCATGGTTATGGGGAGATGAGCTTTTGAAGTAAAACAGATTTTTATATAAAGGGTGCCTTCGAAATGCTTGTATAACAGAGAAAAAAAGTTCGGGGAAAACGAAGAGAAAATGCATTTCAAGAATGTGGAAACAGCTCTAGATAAACAAGTGCCCATTTTTTATCCCATCCACATGCATATGGAAGACCCACACCAATTTGATATCGAGTTCTAAAAAACCACCCTCTTGAAATAGGGTTAACATACCAATCTGATATATGGTGCTATAAAAGCCGATGAAGAGCTTCAGAAATGTAACTATGAATCAAGAGAAAAAATCATTGTGCTCTGTTTGTGGATATTTCTTTGTCGCCCTTTACTGATATGTTTGCCATCTCTGATGCAGATGATCCCTCTAATGATCCAAATATATCAGGGGACTCTTACAAGACATTATTTGTTGCAAAGCTTGTAAGCCATTTTCTGATTTTATGCATAATTTTTTTTTTCTCTTAGCTTAAAAAAAAAAAAACTTTTCGTCTCTCTCTCTCTCTCTCTCTCTCTTTCTCTCTCTCGCTCTTGCGTGTGCAATATACATAGATATATATATGTTATGTGTATCGTATTTTTGTTTTTTTATGGCTTACAAGTGATACAAGATTGCTTTGTGTCATATATGCAGAATTATGAGACAATGGAACACAGGATTGAAAGGGAGTTTGAAGCATACGGGCCGATCAAGCAGGTAGGTATTTTATAGTATCCCAAAAGGGAGCTCAGGTTATTTCTGTTAACTTGGTAAGAGTTACAGTGAGCATCTTAGTTGTTTTTTGGAGGTCCTAAACTTTATTTTCCTTGTTTTTCAAGCTCCTGAAATGCAAAATTTACCATTATTGCTTTTTTTAAATTTCTTCACCACCAACAAATTAGGAGTCACTTTTTTTTTTGCCTCTTACACATTACTGGGTATGCTGATCTACTTGCATTTGGAAAGTCAAATTGTTTTGTCAAAAGAAATGGACTTGAAAATTTGACTCTTCTATCTGTCACTTGATCCTTTTATACTATGTTTTTTTTTTTTAAATAAAAAATTATGAAGCTTGTTGGCCTTATTCTTCAGGAGAATAGCATCTTAAAGTTTAATGGTCAGTCCTCTTTACCGTCTAGTTTTTATTAGAAAGCTCACAGGCCATAAGATTAAATCTTGAAGCCTGTAGCCTAGCCAATCAACCAGGTAGGCTTTTGTTTTTTGAAAAGGGTTTCAGAGAATTTTGTCTCTCTTATTTTCTGCTTGGAGGTTCTAAACTTTTTTACCTTTCTTCCAAGCACACCTTAAAAGCCGAATTTCTAGCCTGAAAATTGAATTACAATCATCATTGCATTCCTAAATTTTTTCTCAAGCCGTTCTTTATTTTATTTATTTATTTATTTCGGCAGCTAGAGGCATTAATTGAAATGCTGATCTCTGGAAAATCAAATGGCCCTGCCAAAAAAATGGAAGAAAGGAAAAGAATACCTCAAACTCAAAACACTGCCTGTATCAGTGCTCAATCCTATTTAGTTTCTGGTTTCATCTCGTGAGATCCCTGCTGAGGAGGGCGGTTTAAGTGTTCCTTAATCACTAAAGGAGATTGTGAACACCCATTGTTATGTTTACTTGATTTGAAAATGATAATAATGATGCTAGATACAGAAGGGGCAACCCATGGATATGGTAAGGGCACGGTTTACACATAAAAAGTGAAGTATTTGATACAGTACAGCATGATACGTTGCCTACTTAGAGTATCTGGGTATCATAGCTAATAATTATGTCCTGCCTCACTAGTTAAACTTTGGAGCAAGAAAATTTGAAGGTCTTTTCTGACCATTGCCATGTTTTCAAATATCAAATTTCTGCCGATGCCGGGTAAATGGTATAGGAGTGATACGAGTATCTTTGGCCTCTCTCAGTAAAATGGGTTTACTGCCATCTATGTTTCTATTGACAATTTCTTAATTCTTAAAATCTTTTTGTAGAAATTATTTCAGGGATTCAGAAGACAGAATAATATGTAGTGAATAGTATTTAGTTTTCTATTTGAAATATCTCTGGAAAGGGGCATTGCTTAATTTGTTTTGCAACTGGTATATTGGCCGTGCACTTTGGTTTTTATGCCAATTCACTTCTGATGGCGGTGTTACTTGACTTGCTTCATCCTGCGCATGACAAAGCTGTAAACCTTAGAGAAGAGCTTGCTAGTAACATTGCCTTACTGTCCTTTATTTTCAAGCTTTGAAAGGAGAACTGCAATCTCCCTCTTTTATGTCTGGTGCATTTGAACATATGTGAGTTCCATTCATGCTCCTGAAACATTTTATTTTAAGGAGGCCAATTGGAAATCTCCGTGGTTCAGAAGATATTATTTATTTGCTATATAGTCCCTGGTAAGGGGAGGGTAAATCTGTTCTGCAATCGGTAAACTGGCCGCATTCTGCAAATTCAATTGCAATGGTGGTGATGCATCCTATGCGTTGTAGCTGTCCTCCTTGAAAGGTGAGCATGGCAATTGAGGCTAGTGCCTGTCTGCTGTGCCATTTAGTGTTTTGAAATTATAAATATGTTGTTTATGGTAAATCACTTACAATAGGATATAACCACATTTATTTTAATTTATGCATCTTATTCCTTTCAATTGTTTTTTGGTTTGACAAGTGATCACTGTTTCTGACTATTGATTTATTCTGTCTCAGGTTCGTTTGGTTGCTGATAAGGCGACAAATAAGCCCAGAGGCTATGCATTTGTTGAGTACATGCATACATGGGATATGAAGAGTATGTCATCAGATGTCTTGTGAAAGTATATGTTTTAATATATTTTTTTGGGTACATATCTGCACCTGTGGTTTTGAAGGAACAGTTCTTTCTAAATTATGATTGTCTGCTTAATGCAGCTGCATACAAACAAGCTGATGGGCGGAAGTTGGATAACAAGAGAGTACTAGTGGTTTTTGAACAAGGTAGAACTGTTCCAAAGTAGCGTCCTCGTAGACTGGGTGGTGGGCTTGGGTCTATGCGAATTGGAGGTGAAGATCATTTGAGTGAATTTGCACTGTTTGTGAGGACGCCTGCTCAAATGTACAAACTTACGTGCACATGTTCTTTCATTATTTCCTATGTAACCTTTTTATGTCTGCTTATTGTTGAATGATAGGAACCTTTGTCACAGACCTCAGTCTTGGCAATTTTATTTCTCAGGAAAATCTTTTGGTTTTAAAAGATTTTCACTTTTTTTTTAGGATAATCAGGGTACTGCCGTAAAAAAATATTATTTATCTGCAACAGTGCTGATTCCCCTCAAATTCTGTCGAACTTTATAATCATTCTTCACAGACAGTTAATACAAAGTGTATTTTTGTATGATGTATCATCTACAAACTATGGGTATTATTTTTTTCCTGTTTTTTATTTGTATCTACAACTTATGGATATTTGTCATAGAGGTGATAATTATATATTGGTCAGGTGCAACTGCAAGGTTTGTATTTTTTTACTCATACTTTACACTTGAAATGGATTTGTTGCTGCCCTCAGATTTTTGTAATGATATGGTTTTGATCTGGAAATACAGAATATACTACCCCCTCGCTGAGCCTTGTCTTGAAATAAAATGAAACGTCTTCCTTTTGTGTGGGCACGTGTGTTCCATGTTTGACATGATGCTTGACATAATGCTGATGAAAAAAGAAAAAAAAAAAAACCTGACATTTTTTAGCATCAGGGTTTGCCCTTTATCCGGGTCAGATATTCAAATCTGTCCGTTTACTCTTTTTTTTTCTTTAAGCATGCCTTTTAATTTCATTTCACATCATCCATTTTTGTTCTCATGCTGTACAAATCTTGATTCTATTGAATTTTCACAGAGAACCACAGCAGATTACATTAGTACATGCTCACTCAGAGGAGCCAAGGTCACGGGAAGATCTCCATGCAGAGAGGTAGATTCACCTTTTAAGTTCATTTTCATTTCCACCCACTATCTAGTCATTGGCATTCCAAGATAACAACCCGAAGGCCTCATCTGGTAGTGGTATCTATTAAATTACCTAATTGAGCAGTAACACTTGTTAGACATTTGTTTACAATCCCATCTATTGCTGATTGCTGTTTGAAATTATGCATCATGGACAGGGAGAAGTCCGGGGAATGAGGAAGGGATAGAGACGGAGAGCACGAAAAGTCCCGTGAACGCTCCCAGGAGAAAATGCATGATCATGATCCAAGAGAAGATAGGCACCACAGAGACCATGACAGGAGTAGGGACAGGGAGAGGGAGAGAGATCGGGGTCGTGACCATGGTCGGAACCATGCCGGGATCGTGATCGGGACCGTGGTCGTGATCACGACCGGGAATGTAGACAGGATCGCCATCGTGAAAGGGATCGGGACTATGATCGTGATGACTATGACTATGAGCAGGGTCGTTCCCGTGATAGGGACTATGATGTTGAGTCAAAACATGAACAGGATTGGCTTGGTGACAGGGAGAGGGAGTACGATGACATTGAGCCCGAACATGATGGGGAATGGTATGGGCACCCTGAGCCTGAAAACAAAATTGAAAGTTATGACCATTATGAGTGTCATCGCCATGGACAACTGGATCCCAATGATGAACAAGAGCGGTATGAAGGAATGGAGCCCGATGACTGTCAGGACCGATTTGATCGTGATGACTCAAGGCCACAAGTAAGGGAGAAGAGTCGAGACAGGAAGCTAGAGTATTAACCATTCAGATTTGAAGGTTTTGTAAGAGAGTTGGGTTTTCTAGTTTCCTTATATTTGAATTGAATTGTTATGCTTTGATGATTTATTTTGTGAAGGGTGGCGTCAGTGACCTTGAGGTAGGACAGATTTTTTAAACCCTTGAAGCTCCTTAAGGTATAGATCTCTCTCTCTCTCTCTCTCTCTCTCTCTCTCTCTCTCTCTCTCTCTCTCTCTCTCTCTCAGACACGGAACATAACAAAAAGCAAAACCAGGTAATCTGTAACTCTATTGGACCTCATCCCCAGTGACAAAATTAGCTAGATTATCATTTAGAACATGTCAGAATTACACTACTTCTGGAAGTTGGGTTTAATTTCTCTAGCTAGAGTCCTTAGTGCTATCTAGGAAGCTTCTCATCCGTCATTCCCATGAAATGAAGTTGGGTTCAAGTGGAAAGGAGGTTTGTAATTTGTATGCTACCTGAAGATACTGCTTGTGCTAAATTCTACCCAATGTCACGAAGATCCATTTTACTGTGGTGTTTTCCCACGTGCATTCCTTCAGTCTGACTGGTTGCTTTATTGCCATCAAGTTTTCTCACTGGTGCAGCTGCACATAGATTTATTCGCATTAAGTTTCAGTAGTCCTTGTACAGAGAGATGCATGGAGGTGAAATCATTCTGAGCAGTGAAGCGAAAAAGAATGTTGCACATGGTAGCTATTGGTGTTGGGGGGTTTAATTAAAAGAGCTTTTTCATTGTCAGTCCTCCAGAAGCAAGCAATTCCACCATCAGTCATCTTTGATGGATCGATATTCTTCATGGAACTGCCAAGAGTGAGGTATTAGTGAATTTGTTTAAAGAGTACATTCTTCATACATCCAAAATGTGGAGGGAGAGGGAGCCCTGCGAGGAATAGATATGAGGTGCCTTCCTCATCACATATGCAGATAAAGTATGCCTGATCGCTTATGTGGGTCTTAGCCAGGAGTGTGGTTATGGAGTATTCATAAGAAAAAAAAAAGTTTAGTTCTTTCTAGGAGTTTAAGATTCCACAAGGGTCTATTGAAAATGAGGACCCCCAAATTTCGCACATCAAAATCATGTTTCCACTTCTTTCTTCAAAGAGCAGTGAAGGTCCACAACTCATTTAGGGCATGTTTGGATAGGCACATAATGGAGTAAAATTAAGTTAAATGAGCCCCAACGGTATAAAATTTCAACTCAATGATGTTTGGATCGGCTTGGCCCGACAGATGAAGTAGTCGTCATCCCACGTGGATACCATTTCACTTCAACCCTAAACACTTCGGTTCCCATGAGTAAAATCCATTCTACTCCTCTCCTCTCCTTTAACTAAAAGTCAATTCTACTCATGCAACTAGATGAAGTATTTTGCCTTTCCACATTTCAAGTAATCTCCCTCCCTCCCTCCCTCTCTCTCGATAATGGGTTCAAGGTTTAAAAAACCGAACTCGGGACCCGACTCGTTCAGGGCCGAGTCCGAGTCGACTCGCCGAGTCGCATGGGACTCGGCCGAGTCAGGCAGAGTCCTAATGCGACTCGGCCAAGTCTCATGGCCGAGTCCCTTGCGACTCGGCCAAGTCGCATGATTTGAGTCCGAGTCGCATGCGACTCGGCTCAGTATGTGCCGAGTCCGAGTCGACTCGGACTCGGCCGATTTTTTAAACCATGAATGGGTTACAATTTCTAGTTTCTAGACATGGTTTCAAGAATTGGATTAGGGCTTACGATTTTGTTGCATCGTTCCTTTCCACTGAAAGTTTGGATAATGCTTTTTCAAAATCTGGGTTTGGTAAATGTCCGATTCTGGTGGAACATTGAATCATCTGGGCTGCTTGGTTTCTGATTTGGGTTTTTGATTTTGTGGATTTTTATTTGGGGTTGCTCAGATTCTTAAATTGTAGATTTCTGATTTGGGGTTTTGGGTTTTTGATTTCATGGGCTTTCTTGTTTGTGGATTTTTATTTGGGGTTTCTTAGATTTTTTAATTGTATTTGTGTTCGTGTTTGTGGATTTGTGTTTGTGGAGAGAGGAGGTAGGAACTGAGAAGAATTTCTCATTCTGACTAGAGGTGTTGCTTGGTAATTTTGCAGATGTGCAATCTGTGGCCCTTGGTAATTTGCATATCTGAGACCTTGTATTTATGCTTAATACCAACACCTATGTATCTGTTCCCATTTATCAACTCTGTAGAGAATAGATACTCCTATGAATCACAGGTAACTAAGAAAGGTGGTGTTTCTGATGGTTATGTCCCCATAGGAAACATGGACAAATCTGTTCTTTTTTCTTACATTTTACTACCATTTATATACTCTGTCTAGATTGATCTTTTGCCCTTTTTTTAGTTAGCATATCTGAGACCTTGTATTTATGTTTAATACCAACACCTATGCATCTGTTCCCTTGTTATCAACTATGTAGAGAATAGATACTCCTATGAATCACAGGTAAAAGAGAGGGCTTTCTGGCAATGCAATGGAATTCATAACTCTCACTTATCTTCTTTTTCTTTTTTTTTTTTTACTTCATGGAACAAACAATTAGGTATATTATTACAAAGAATTTTATATCTAAGCATTTCTTTCTTATGGGCTGTCTAATAATATACATGAAGTTTGTCTAGTAATCTACACATTCATGTCCCTTAACTAAAATTCTATTAATGATTTCTGGGTTGCTCATACAAGTCATTATGAGTGTGTCATTGTTACTTGTGAAGTCCATCACTTTGCATGCTCAATAATACACAAAATGATAATTCCAAATTACTAAAATTCCAAATGAGACAATAAACAGGGCCATGCTACTATTTACTTGTAAAAACCATGTCTCTTATTTTCTGCTGTTTCTAAGTACCATTACAATTACAGTTGATAAGATGGTTTCTGGGATTCCTCAAAAGCTGTACCCTTTGTGCTTTCCTGCTCTAGTTATTGTCGTGAAGAAGAAGCACCCAGGTAAGAAACCACCCAGAGGAAGACAATGATTAAGAACTGTACATGAATGATCGCTTGATTTGTTTGTTTTGATAAATAAAAGAATGAATGCATGTCATATTGTAATTGTTATTTTATAATCTAAAATGCTTCCAACACTGATGAATTCAATTCTTTCCTTTCCCTGCTTCTTTCTATCTGTTATACGAACCACATAACATCAAATTATGTACTTCTATTTTGATTTCATGGACTATGAAAACATGAATTTTTAGGGTGTGCCCAATATATCCAAGGTACCCTATTTCATATACACAATATAGGATTCTCTGTTTAAACTTTTATTTGGGTCGTTCTGTTTTCTGCAAGATTGAATACTATTCCAATATTAAAGCTGGAAAAAAAAAAAAAAAAAGAAACAGAACTGATGGGTGTTTTTTCTGTTATGATGAGATGTTATGTCTTTTCTGTTTTAAACTTGAGAAACTGAACAAGAAATGCCGGGTAGGACATCAATAACCCATGCTATCAATGGAGATTATTGGTAGTTGGCAAAGATTTTGACGTAAATGACTTTACCGTTGAAGCATACATGTCAAAAAAATCGATCTAATATTACAAAGGTTTAGCCCCACCCATATGAAAATCCTGGGTTTGCCACTCAACTTTTCCATTTAGTCTCTTCATTAGCTTATTTGTAATTTCTTCTTGATTGATTTCTTTTTTCCGGTATGGTTGTGTTGTGATATGACTGAATGCTTACTAGGGCTGTTGGTGTATTATTTTCAATCTAAATAATGTACATTGATATGTTGTTTATTGTTGATGAAGAAATGTTTGCTTCAATCCTGCTATGGAGCCTTCACCTTTGGTTCATGTATTTGTTATTTGTGGTTGTTACCCCTTTTGCTGCTGTGTCTATTAGGAAGTCATTGGTGTACAATATTCTTTTTTTCCCCTCCCTTTTCCATGGCTATAGTTTTGATTCATAGTTATCCTTTTATGCAGCTCCACAAAAAAGGCACATGCTGTTGAGGATTTGGTAGCAGCAATAGAGTTAAATGATCAGTTTTCTTTTTCAGTATAGGGTTTGCCCTTTTGAGATCTCTTTCCCCTGTTTTCCTTCTAATTATTATTTTTTCTCAATCTACATTGCAGACTTGAATCACGGAAGACCTCGAAAAGTTCAGCAAAAGGACAATAAAGGTGGGTCTTTTTTTCTGCGATGCTATGTATATACGATGCAAAACATATCCCAAGTTCAGACAAAACTTACTGTTTTTTTTTTTTTTTTTGAAGGGTAGTAAAGAAATAATGACACTGGATCTTTTAATATCCTTGTTTAGGCCTGAAAATTTTATTCAATACCCAGGCTAGACTGTTTTATTTATTGGAATGGTCAATATGTATCTCATTAAAGAATAGCAAAAAAACTAAAAATTTATAGTTCAGCAACACTAATGCATATATATCAGATTAATGAATTATAGTAGACCACTCATGATGCTGAATCTTTTATTGCTTTTGATTGTGCTTGAAAAATTATTTTGCACTCAAGATGGGTTATTTGTACAGTTGCAGAAGATTGCATTCTCTTCTATGATATTGTCTTCTTTGCAAGGATTGGCCTCTCTTTTTATTAGAGTGTCATGTCAGCATGCTAATGATTATCTGGCGTGACTATTTTTTCGTAGAGACCATGTGTAATAAATAAATAAAAAAAACCATCCTTAATCTGTTAGTGAAAAAGAAAATTACAGAGTGGAATAAAACTTTTGGAAAATAAACCCTACATTTCCTGCGTTACACGACTTGGGGTATTAAGAGGATATTGGTCTGAAACTTCACGTTTGAATTGTGGCCTTTCCTCTATAATAGGTCAACACAACCCCACGAGAGAGAGAGAGAGAGAGAGAGAGAGAGAGAGAGAGAGAGAGAGTTGTGTGGTGTTGTTGCTTGTCTTTTCTTCACTCAACTCATGGAGGTGGGGCTTCTTGCGTTTCTACTTCTCCACCATATGATGATGTCGAAGAAAAGTAAAAGGAGAAGTTCTTTGCTCTTATTAAAAGTATTTGTGCCAGAAAAAAGAGGATGATGAAAGAAGCAAATGAATCAAATGCCAAGAAGCAAAAGGAAAAGAGAAAAACAGTTTGGACCCCAACCTTTGAGTGGGAAGATTTCATGCTAGAGATGGAGTCCAAAAGCCCAATTATCTTCTAATGATGAAAAGGTAGTGAGAAAAATTCAGCATTGGAGACATTAGACCTTAATCTATATCCATCTATCTAGTATAAGTAGATTATAATGGAAAAAGCGTGATTACTTCTCCTTTCCTTCTTATAACCTGCCACAAACTGGTAATTCCTGTATTCATCCATTGGGAATATCATTTATCCTTTATCTCTTATATTACTCCTAAATATTTTGTGGGTAATTGTAGGAAAGATATTTTGCGAGCGGATTATGGTGTAAGGCACGCATTCACAAATACACCTTGGTCAAGCGGCACAAAATTCAACTTGTAGGACATGGCATGTATAAAAGATTAATTAGCTTCATTTGATTATCATAATGTTGGAGTTAATATACAATTATGAAGATAATTTATGAAGATGGTTGTATGTATAATTATATACTTTGCCTTTTAATATTAGATGGATGGGTCAACTTCGAATCGTGGAGAGGAGGAAGAAGAGGAAAATGAACTTAGCCATAGAAATGTTGCCATCCTTGGGGCAACAACTGCTGCTATGGAAATATGGCAGAACCAGATGACAACAGCAGTTGCATACTATGAAATAGTTTGAAACCCATTAGAAATACAAGATAGAGAAAGAGAACGAGACCTTCATATATCCACCTTGACGAGAGGCCAAGAAGCCCACTGTATAAGCCAGTTGAGAATGAACAATGATTGTTTTGATCTACTATGCAGTCATTTGAGAAATAGAGGGCTTTTACAAGATACTCGTGGAGTGAAAGCGAAGGACCAAGTTGTTTTGTTCTTGCACACTGTTGCACACAATGTTAGGAATAGAACAAATGCAATGCGGTTCTTTAGAAGTGGAGAAACCATAAGTCGTCAATTCCATCAAGTACTAAGAGCGATTAATGCCTTAGCTCATGATATTATAAGACAAGTGGGGAATGATGCACCTAGAGGGCCGGTCGGTTTTGAGGTACATATTATATCACACTAGTCATTTTCATAAATCAACAAAAATAAAGAATTATTGTAATTTTTTCATGTATTCTAATAGGGTGCTGTTGGAGCTATTGACGGGACCCACATTCCTGCTTTTGTGCCTTCTCAATTGCAAAGCACATTTCGAAATAGAAAGGGCACATTGTCACAAACTGTAATGCCTTTATGTGGCTTCGATTTAAACTTTCAATACGCACTTCAGGGGTGGGAGGGGTCAGCAACCGATGCCCGTGTACTACAAAATGCGCTCGCCTAACCTGATCCACTTGTCGTTCCTCGAGGTAATGAAGTCTACTAATTTGATTTTTTTTTTTTTTTTGCTTATTTTTCTATTTGAAAATGGTTGGTCTTTATCTAACTCTTAATGCTTTAAAACCATGGGGAGTAGGTAGATACTATCTAGTCGATGGAGGGTATGCAAACCAACGTAGATTTCTAGCTCTGTATCGAACTGCTAGATATCATCTTGCTGATTTTATAAGGAAGAATCCTGTCAATTCAAGGGAGGTCTTCAACAAAATGCACTCACAAGCACGGAATGTTATTGAGAGGGCTTTCAGAATCTTGAAAAATAGGTTTGGAATTTTGAAGACAGCACCTCCATATGATATTCATGTACAAGTTGACATTGTAATAGCGTGTTGCGTGCTTCACAACTTTATTGGAATGAATGGTGGGCCTACTTTCGATGAGGAGCTCTTGGAAGACCTTGATGATGTAAATTCGAATGAGGAAATGATCTCAATAGTGCACTTGCTTTAGCCGATGAGGCGGGAACATCGCGAATGTGTAGATTCTCAGAGAGAGAGAGAGAGAAAGATGAATGGAGTCGATTTGGAGAGAACTTGAAGGAAAATTTTTGGAATGAATATGCTCGTAACACTCATTGTAGTTAGTAGAATAACAAGTTCTACACATGGGTCATGTTGATTGAATGTTGTATCTAGATTTTTCTAATTGTAAAGAGTGTTAATTGAATACTACTGTCATATTTCAAGTATTGTGTATTTGACAATTTTCACTTTGGATATTATGTGTCGTATGTTTGATTTATTTGTTTCCTGTAGCTATGTCAACAAAAAAGAATATTGTCTTCAATGCTGTTATGGATGATGAGATGCTTACACTATTACAAGAACAAATCGAGATGGGCAAGAAGGGGGGACCGAGGCTTCAAAGAAGAGGCTTGTAATGCTGTTGCATCAGCCATGATTGAAAGTAGTAATGGTACATAAGTCATGACATCATCCTGTGTTAAGAATAGATACAAACACTTGAAACAGCTGTATTATGCGATGAAGGAGATAATGACTGCATATGGTTTCGGATATGATCCAGTGAGTAAACGAGTTGTTGCAGACGAGGCACTGTGGAACACTTGGTTGGAGGTATTATAATGTTTAATGCTAATTTTTATATACTTTTTTCATCATTTGTGATTTTATAATATAATGGAGTTTATTTGTTATGGTACAGGGACATCCAGCAGCAAGACCATTGAAGACTAAGAGTATTGACTATGAAAAGATAGGATTGGTTTGTGGCACTGATATGGCAACATGACAGTTTGCTCGGTCTTCATGTAGTGCACTGTCTCTTGACCTGATGCAGGAGTCGAGTAATTATAGTACCTCTGATGATGTCCCAATTTGCGTGGATGATTTAGAATGTGATTGTAAAAGTGGGGGAATAAGTGGGGAATCTTTATCGAAGAAGAAGGAAGTACGAAAGAGGGCAAGAGATGTAGAAGTACTTGTAATGGGGATGAAAGAATCCGCGGCTTTGGTGCAACATGCACTAGACAATCTTGCTAATAGTATTAAGAACTCAAAGCCACATAAGCGACTAGATGACGAAGTTTATAGAGAATTGGTGATGGCAAAGTTTACAGAGACCTGGTGAAGATCGAGGGTCTTACTCGAGATGACATAAATGTTGCACATGAGTGGCTAACATTGAGAAAAGAGATGGCTGCAGTCTTCTTGTCGTATGGAGATAAGAATGAATGGATACTAAGACGCTTGCATAGAATTCATGCTGCATCCTTTCCTTAGGCAGGATTTATTTAACATCACATTTATACCATGAGATTAGGTTGATTTTATTTCTTAGTTTTTGTGCTGGTATATTGGTTTGTTATTGGGGTGCTTGACAGACGGTGGTTAAAACTTTTGTGTCTCTATTTCCGTTATGTTTGTGTTGTTTTCCTAGTGTGTTAGAACTTTTAATTTCCATAAGTTGTTGAACTAGACTTTTGTTTCATCAGTTTTTCATGTTCTTGATTTTGTTGGTGGTTGCTTCATGTTATTAAATTGGAGGCGAGTTTCAGATTTCTTGTTCTTGATTTCGTAAAGATGCGAACGATATTGTTTGTTTTTTCTCTTTGATTTGAAGTTGGATATTGGAAAATGAGATATGGGCTTTGGTTTGTTTGAGATTTAAGGCTTTGTGGATTTATCCATGTTTAGAGAGATCAGATGGTTTGAGCTTTTTATGTGTGTTTATTTTCTCCTCGTGAGGCTTATGGGATTTATTTTGGTTTTTTTCTCCTCGTGAGGCTTATGGGATTTATTTTGGTTTCTGTATGTATGTTCTGTTTGTTTCGGACTTTGTATCTTTTTATCTTTTGATTCTCTGTATAAGCTTTTGAGTTCGTGAAGAACCTGATTCTCCCGAACATCCAGACGAAGTTGCCTTTTACTTTTACTTTATCTTTGCTTACTTTGGTTTTTGTTCCCTGTTTCTTCACTCTGTATTATCTCTTTGAAAAGATCCCATGAAGTGTTTGCAGAGAGAATAAAAGAGAGCTTGTTTTTGTGTCGTTTGTTATTCTCCCCCTTCACTCTCTCACTACAGTAGCACCAGCCTCTCTCTCAGTGGCCTTTTGTGATCCTTTTTTTCAACCAACTCAATACCCTGACATTTGGTCTTGAAAACTTGCTTGGGGTACAAGATCAAGGCCCTTTTAGCCCACCCCAAAGTCCTTATTTCAGTCTTTTACAGTACCATCTATTTTCCTTTCTCCCTCACTATCATTTCCCTCTCAAATATCTCTTTCTGTCGACATTCATCTCCCTACTTTTTGCTGGCCTTGTGTGTTGCTGTGAGGTGTTCCTGGCTAGTTACTAGTTACTACCCTTCTTTAAATGTAGGTTTGGCTTTCACTAATATTCTCTTTTATCTCTATTCTCTGTTTCTGATTCCTCTGTTTTACTACCATCTGTGTTATTGTCAGAGGTGGTAATGACCACGGTGGTTGTTTAAAGAGAGCCCTCATTTCCTTTCTGGGTTTTTCAGATCTTGCACAGGGGAGTAAAGGGGTGATGGACTTTGATCACAAAGTAAGTGATCATGAGAGTTTACGGGCTCTCTGCCTACCAAAGGTCATAGTTGAATGAGACTTAACCTACGATGTCTGAAGTATACATTTGTTCAACCTATTCTTCATCAGATTCATTCATCGTAGCCCAGTCATTTGTCTCTACAAAGAAAAAACTCCTCTACTCTATAATAATCTTTTGATGGAGCTCATTTTAATAATTAATTACTACCCATTCAATTAATATGTTCAATACAGACATAGAGGCCCTTAGTAGCACTGTCATTGGGAGTGTATGTAGCAGCAAAAAAAAAAAAAAAGAATTACAATGTACAAATGGCAGACAAAAATAAAATCAAGAAATATATTCTAACAACTGGCACAAGTGGTAATTGGAAAATCATCATTCTACAGGTGATGCGAAAATACCAATATGAATCAACCATATTAAAGTAATTTTATTTTCAACTAAAAAGATTAAAATAATAACCTCTATGAGCACGTATCAGCCCATATAAAAAATAAAAATAGCTAGACGGTTTTGCCCTTGTAAGTGTAGAGAGAGAGATGGAATTTTTCTTTATTTTGAAATCCATACAAGAGGAGAGCATTATTTTTACAGAGCTCAGTTTTTTAATTAGGTGGGCCACTCTACAGATAAAGTTTTAAATAGATGGGGCCCACTGTGAACAAGATCGGAGGATCTAAACTCGCTGAATATTTGGGTCCAATTCTCATGCATGTCCTAAAATAGAATTATTGCCATTTTTTCACTTCCTAGTGTTGTACCATTTTACTTTACTCGTAAGTATTGAAACACATACAAAGTATTTTAGATTTCACTTTACACAAAGCAACCAACCAGAGTGAAGTGAAGAAATACTGTAATTAACTTTAGGGATTATTAGCGAAAGGTCCCTTAACACGGTCTTGTAAAGCCTCCTGTGCAACAACTTTTTCTCTAAGGCCTTTAGTCCATACAGCTCGACATATTTTGACGAGAAGTCCCTAGATACGCCACATCTGATATTTTCATGACTGATATGCCCTTCCAACTATTTTCACATGAAATTTCAAAATTTGAATCTTTTCAAATCCATTTATGTTGTCCACCAGCACTCGTTCTCACTCCGAAGGAGAGGCCGCCACTCGCATCTCTCAATTTACAGTTGGGAAGATTGCCATTGGCGAGACTACCGTACTGCAATGAACCCGCACTGGTTCACATTCTCTTCTTCTTCTTCTTCTGTGCTCCCTCACTCCTTCCCATGGTGCACCACCAGATCAACATGCCAATTACTCGACCAAGTACTTGGAAATAACGCACCCTATCCCGACGGACTACCAATTCCCAACGTGCTCCCTCCATGTCTTCCTTCGGTGCTGTCGAAGTCGAATGTGACTGCTGCTTTGGTGCTAAGGGAACCACCTTCGATCCACAGAGTCCTCTGTATTCTGCAACCAAGATCGGAAACGGTATGCTTCTCCGGTTCCGGCAAGCACCCCTCGTCTCCGATCTCTCTACAACCTGGTAGAGATGGATCTCTTTGTTCTGGTCCTTCCTTCTTCTCCGGCAGAGCCCTGCTATGGCGATGATGGGATTCCGCTGCGATGGTGGTGGCGAAGTAGCAGATTCGTCTGTGAATGGGCGCTGCCTTCGGTGCATTACGAGCGGCGAGAGGGAGATCGTGGGGATGATGGAGGTACTGGCTTGGAGATGCAAGTGAGCGTGAGGGGGATGAAGCGGAGAAAGGAGATGGAGAGGGGAGCTGGCCGGCGTGGAGCGCAGGGAGGGAGATAGAGATCGAGATCGCCTGGGTGAAGGGGGTTCTTGCGCAGGGGGCTGCCTAGGATGGGGTCAAATTTGTCAGATCAGAGTTATCATATTTATCTGAATTTCTGGTAAATTTATTTGAATTTCTAGCAAATTTATCAAAGTTTTTGAAAAATTTATCTCAATTACTGAGAAATTTATATGAGTTTCTGAAATATTTATCTCCATTTTGAAAATTTTAACTGAGTCTTTCAACAAATCTTTCTGAGTTGTTAGGCAAATTTATTTGCACTTTTTGAAATCTATTTATGCTTTTAAATTTTATTTGTGTATTTTAAAATTTATTTGCTTCTTTTCAAATTTATTTACATTTTTAAAATAAATTTAACTGATTTTTTTTTCAAAAATACTTGAGTGTTTTGCACATTTTTCTGAAATTTAAAAAATTGGTTTATCTTAGTTTTGGAAAATGTATTTGCTTTTTTTGAAATTTATTTGTGTTTTTTAATTTTATTTAGGGCGTCTTTGGAAATTTATTTGCGTCTTTTGAGATTTATTTACATTTTCTGAAATTTATTTGGATCTTTTGAAAAAAATTTGCGTCATTTTAAATTTTTTTGCGTTCTTTTGAAATTTATTTATGTTTTTTTTTAATTTATTTGTGTTTTTTTAATTTATTTGAAAATCACACTAATGGGATTTCATTAATCGTGGTCAATTAAATGGTAGTTGACCATTATTAATGGCATATCCCACTAATAATTTGATATGATTTAAAGAAATAGTAAATTAGACATTTTAGATCTTCAAATTTGAAAAAATGACCTATGAATAAAGATTATGGATCTAAAGCCACAGAGTGAAATGTTCATCGCCTTTTGTCGAATACAACCCCCCCCCCCCCCCCCCCCCCCCCCCCCCCTTTTTTTGGGTACCAACTAAGGAAACTTGGCCCTTGAGAAACCGGATTGATGTGGGAGTTAGACCGCAGCACGCTTTAGGGGGAAGACCACCTACATATGCAAGGCAGGGGGATCCATCAGTGGCTTATCCCTTCATTCTCATGAATGTCTTAATATCAGAGCATAGCAAAGTTGTCATCTTAATAAGTGTGTATACTTAGTACCCCACCATTAGAGGATCGCATGTAAAATACATGAGATCAATTTGACAGAGGGCCCCATTTCTTCTTCTTATTATTATTCTTTTGAATGGTTCTGTTCCAATCATCACATGTAAAATATTTGTAATCAATTTGATGGTGGGTCATGTTCGAACTACAGCAAACTTGGGGCACTAAAAACATCTGCAAACTCATTAATCAATTACAAAATTCATGCTCCATCTTTTAATCATATAGTGGGACCCTATCCTATTGGGGTAAATTTTTAGAATATGCAATTGAATGGGAGGGCGTTGGTTTTGAGCAGTGTTCAAGTTCTCAATAGATGGGCCCAACATAGAGTTTCAGTCCAACGGTTTTTTATATTTTATTCATATGTTTTACAGTTGAGCAATTTAGTGGAGGCCCAACTCCTTGAAATGAAACTTGGTAAAAGGCAATAGACATGGGGGAATTATTAAATCGATGCTCAAAATTAGGGAGGAGCCAACTTCTAATCTAGTAAAATTTGGGGATATGCCATTGTGCTGCATTTGGGGCCACTATAAACAATAGTGGAAGAATTTATTTATAGGAACAGAACGTCTACAAAAAAAAAAAAAAAAAAAAAAAAAAAAAAAAACTTTCTCCTGTGATATAATTCCAGAAGAGGATCAAAATACGATATTGGGTTACAAGAGAACCTTTTGCTACTACAAAATAAAAAGAAAGAAAAGACAAACTGGATCATGCATGAGTTCTTTGTTGATGATAATTTAAATGTAAGCCTTTAAGCATGGATGCATCATGCATGCATTCCAATTGCCATTGTCTCTTTTTTTATATTTTGTTTCCCTGCTGTTTGATTATCGTCGGGTCATGTTTTTATTGAGATTTTGCCTTTGCAGCAATGGGTTTTATGTAGAATTCATCATCATGGACCTAACAAGGGAGTGCCCTTTTCTTTTAATGATATCTATGGTCTAGTGGAAGGCCCAAGTTTAATTTCCATTATGCAACCAAAATTTGGAGGATCTTGTCACACCCTTACAGTCAAATGGGACTTTCTGTAGGATTAATCTACGGGGGGGCTAATTCTATAACTAGATCCTATCATCATTCAGGTACCATAAATCAAGAAATTAATGAAGAAAACCTTCCAACCTCCCAATACCTGGCTATGGTACCAGTACCAACACAAAAATTTTCCCCAGTTACGGATCTTCAAATCAGCATGATAGATGAGGCTATGTCAGTAGTATGCAATTCAATATTGCAGTGCCGTTTTTGTTTTTCGTTTTTTTTGGGTACCAGCCAAAGAGGGCTGGACCTATGAGAGACCAAACATATGCAGGAGGGAACACCCCCACACATTGGAGAGAGGAAAGGGAGAGGACCTAGGGATTGATCGCTGGCATTTGGGGAGAAATGAGATACCCGACCTTTGGGCTATTAGTCCCCGGGTCCTCTTCAATATTGCTATCCCACTATCTATCATCAAGAAAAACTTTACTCTTATTAGAGCAAAACGCACCGTGTACTTGATCATATTAAAGATAGGTGATTTTACCATTCTTGTCATATTTTTATAACTATTTTAGACATCGGCAAATGCTAATGGGGGTAAATCTGGTTTGAGGGAGATTTTTTTCTTGATGATAGAAGATGTTAGATAGTGGTTTTTAGGCAATTTGGATGTCAAAGGTGGGCTGGTTTCGGTGTGCATTAGGCGAGTGCACACATTTTCTCCAATAAAATCTTTGAGATTCTGTGGCTTTATATTGTAGATATATTATTATAAAATTTAATAATGACTGATGTTCAAAGATCTAATTAGTACACGCACCAATTCAAGCAGAGTAGGTAGGAAATGAATGCCTGTCCTTATTGGTCTTCATTCTTAACCACTTAAAAAACTCATATGTATTAAATTCCTATGTATTTTAATGCAAACAAATAAGTAGTTAGAGTAATGGAAGGGAGGCCACAATGAAGTGATACTCCAATGTTTTAGAGCTCACCAAGTGAAGGATGACATGGACACGAGGGCGCTTTTGTGTGACCAGAATTGGATTTGGGACTTCATGGATTAGGACAAGTTTAGATGGCATCGATGTGAATTGAATTGGATGGGAATGACTGACCCCAACTTGTATCAGAGCCTAACTGGTGGGATCCTTTAGTAAGATGAGTTTTGATGGGATCTTATAGTAAGATGAGTTTTGATTGATCAGGAGTCATTTATTTGCGAAACACCTATTATCATGATTGATGCAACCGTATAAAACTTTGACTGGACTGGAATTTGAACCATTTGTTCCCAACTGGAGGTTTATCCTGTGTGATATCAGCTGGTTCAATCTAGAGAAGGTAGGCCCATAGATTTTTTTTGGTAGAAAAATAGGCCCATAGAAATTAAATTAGATGATTAGCTGCTATTAACACGTTCCGAGGGAGAGAATGAGGGGTTGCTCATTTGGTTGGCAATGCCGTATCTCACCTAGTATGCCACTCTTTCCATGTGCTTGGGCTTCTCTTCCCACAGTGTGTGCTTTCTCTTCCCACTTGTGTGGGCTCTCCCACCGCCCTATGCTGGGGTTGAAAAAAAAAATGTTTTGCCGGAATCTCTGGCCCAATTGTATATTTTTTTTTTCATTATCTTTCTTTTGGTAAGATAAGTACTCACACACATTCACCGAAGTCCCTCATCATCAATGCTACAACCAAGGATTGATCCTGGTCATCTATGTGGAAGGGAGGTGCCTCGCCCACTTAGCTACCAATAGATTCGAGTAGGGCAGATGCAACAAATTAGGCTTCAAAAGTGTGTTCTCGTTATGGCTAAGTACACCTCACTGAACATGGCCACTTCAGTGCATGTCTGGCGTACAAGATCCACACGTTTCTTCCACGGGTCCACCATGTAGGTCCAAATGTAAGAAATGGGGTTCCAACAAGACCCAGCTTCACCTTATCTTTTGGCATTTCAGTAAGCTGGCTTTAATGAGGGTTCCATGGTATGGTTTTATCCAAATCATGAATATAATTAGGTGACCCTCTTGCCCATCAACTATCGCATGGGTAGAAGTCTATAGATCCAACGGTTGGATGCCATCCCTCTAGTGTGCCACTGTAGAGATTTTGCTTCATTGTTTCATACTAATGTGGTCTCAATCTGATCCTAAATAGATTGCCAGACCAGTTGGGTTCAAATTCTGAGCCCTGCTTGGTATGAACTATGAATCACAACTCAAAGATCACACTACAAACATTACCCCATATCTCAACCATCTAATCTACTAAATCTTACAGTCATATTTAGGCCGCTTACAGTTGATTTTACTACCTAATTGGTGGCCAGCAACTGGAAATTAAGAACCAGCTGATCAACTAAAGCCACCATCATACAACAGCCCGTAGGTCATATCCTCATTTTTTTTTTTTTTGGGAGTTCAAGCTTTCGCTAACCATCAGTTACCAATAGGTTTTTGATCCTCTCATTGAGGTCTTTTTGTGCTCTCTTTGTCTATTTAGCTTCCTTGTGTTGTCTTCCTTTTGGGGGGCTTTTCGAAGTCCTTGTTCTCCCCCACTTCCTTTCTTTTCAATACAATTGCCTTTAAGAGGAAAAAAAAAAATACAACAGCCCGTAGATGATTGAATCCTTCTGACTGTAGTCTGAACCAAATGGATTACTTTAGGATGACTAAAGTCTTAGGCTAGCAAATGCCCAGCCATATCCAAGCCAAGTTTGGGCTGGAAACAGACCTTTTAGTCGCTTCGGATGGGCTTGGGCCTCGTTCTCTTGCCCCATGCGCAAAGGTTAAAAATCCAACTAGATGGCTTGCTTTGGAAGAAGAAGGAAGAAGAAAAACCCAGCAACAAAAGGCATTATAATCTGATAGCAGCCAAATGCTTCATCATCAAATTAGTGATAAACATGAATCATGATTAAGTTAACATATTGTGAGACAGGAGTTGGTCCTTGTATGCGTCGTTTCTTATCGTACTTGCTTAATTCTCCTCTTCACCTAGAACTCCATTTGGATGCTTTTCTATCATTGGGGGAAAGGTGGATGGAAAAGTCGTATAAGAGTTGTGCAATAAATCAGCCACATCAGATTATCCTAGCCCTTGATTTGAACAACCTTAAAGTTTAAAGGTCTTGTAGCAATAAGTTTTTTAAAATTCAATTCAACGACGAGAAAATGTTTGATAAACATAAAGTTGTGCATGGTACTAAATTATGGAGGGATGAGAGTGAGAAAGGAGTTGCACTGTTCAAAGGTCGACCTGAGTGTGCATTACAGAGATGGATGGTACATGCAGTGTGCTCATAGGAGGTCTCTTGACGCATACTGGTGCCATGTGATGTCAAGAATGAGTGAGGGTTGAAGTCACATATGAAATCAGCTAATGAGTGAGGGTTGAAATCACATATGAAATCAGCTGTAAAAGTTTATCAAACCAAATTTGAACCATCATTATAATTAGTATCATTGCTTGTCAGAATTTGTTCAAACACTTGAGCCGTTATGGTCGTCATCATCATTAGAGCCTTATTTTGAGGTTAGGTAAAAGAGTTTAATCAGAACTCAACAATTTGAAGTACAAACCTAGGGTTACATTGATCATCTGCCTATGGATACACACAAAACAAGTTGATTTGTAGGTGACCCCACCCCACATGCCATAAATATTAAAATACTGGTAAGACTCAACAGAGATCGAGTTAGCCCAAAGAGAATGATTGAGTGGCCCACCTACTTATCTTCCCAAATCGAAAACCCCCATCACACCAAGACTTCTCGTCTTGAGGATGGAGCATGCCCTACATGTTGTCTATTCGGGCAGTCCCATTATTTTTCCTATGGCCATGAAAGAAGATGCTTCCAGTCTAGTGGACCCTGTCACATTAGGGCTCCAAAAATGTATTAAGACAAGCTCTTTCCATAAAAAAGAATCATGTGATCCTTATGGACCCATATGCCTCCTTTGAAATGGACCTTTTTTACTAGTGTTCTAAAATCAGACTGGACTGGCCCAACCAACCTGGTTGAACTGAACTCTGTGAAATAGACCCTTTTTCACCAGTGTTTCAAAAGTCTGACCTGATCAAAACTGCTACCTGATTTAGTTGCGTTCAACCAAAACTGCTGATTCTTAGATAAAGCATCTGAACCATGCAGTTCAACCCTCATCAATCATTTAAATGGTTGAAACCAGTCTGTATTTTACGAACCAGTGAATAAATTAAATTGAAAAGAAAAACATGACAACAAACTGAACTTTCATTTTTTAAACTTTAAAAGTAAAGTCTAAAAAATCTCTTTGAGGGGAAAATAGGGATTCCCTGTTGGTAAGGCATCCTGCTCCCATCCCTCCCACCAGGAATCGATCCCGGGTGGGAGGTCTGAACCTCCTTCCTCCAGGCCAATGAGCCAAAAAAAAAAATCCCTCTTTTGGACAGAAGTGTTATTTCTTAATTCTTAAATAATTCTTTATAATATTTCTTTCATTTATAAAATAAATTATAATTATGAGGTCATGTTGATGTCAGATTCGACCGAAAAGAGCCTCCAATTGGACCAGATTGGACCGAACCTTAGCCCCCACTGGTCACAATTTAAAGCATTGCTGTTCAAATTAAGACTCGTGTGTATTAAGCCAAGCCCTCTAAAAATAGATCATGTGATCCATCCTCAGAGGCTGCAATTTTGTACATGAGGCCAATGGTTTGGTGACAAAAGTGGACCCAAAAATCTCCCTTGTCTGATCATGACAACCCTACAATTAATAATTTACATAAAAAGCAAAAAGTTTGAGAAAGAAACATAAAAACAGTTCACATTAAATGAAAATAGCAACAAAATTGGATGGCTATGATCTTCCATTTTCTGTTACTATATCAAGGACCAATCCATCAATTCAAAGGTTGAATGAAAAATCCAGGGCCTCACATGTTCAAACTTCAAACTCAAAAAAGTTTCAAGAGGATTTTGGTTTTGATGTCTCATATTGGGTCTTTTGTTCAAAGCTAGAGAAAAAAAACCCACATGGGTATTTATAAAGGTCATATATAGATTGTAGAGAAATGTTAGTGGGCATGGACCTAACCAAGTGAAATGATTGTCTGCCTACCCTTCAATCGACCCTTAAAGCCATATGACATGAAAGCAACCTAAAAGAGATGCATGCAGCACAAAAAGGAACTACCCTGAAAGTCACAAAGAAGTACAAGATAAGAAAATTGGCCCATCCCTTCTCCTTTTAACCCATTTCTACATCTTGATGTTTGGTTACTAATCCCATCAATCAATTAGGCTGAGAAATGATGAAATTGACCAAAATTTCTAACCTCAGTCATTCTTCAATGCTGAGACCGTTGAATTGTGGGGCCCGCTGGTGTTCAGGGTCTTGGAGATCACAGAAGGAAAGTGATGGGCTTACCCCAATCCTAGGGATGTAAATTTGCTGGGTTTAGGGCCGGATAATGTCTGGGTCCCAATCTTATAAGTTTGCCCCACTACACTTGGATCAGATTCACTCCTATTCATGGTGGTCCTTTCAACTCACCCTAACCTAGGGCTGCAAATGGGTATCCGATTGTCTAAGTATTCAAAGCCTCTACTCCCAACAAACACGGGTCTCAAACCTATTCTTACATCCGAAAAAATATGGATCCATATCCTAAACTATGCATATAGGGTCCAGAACATTCGGATCTCCGAACACATGAAGATTATTACATCATATATAAAAATTTATATAGGCTTTAAGGTCCTATATAGCTTGAGTTATAGATTAATATTTGAGGGTCGACTTAACTTTAATCATATATACCATTTATTCATCCTATTTTTTGTCTAAAAAGATTATTTTGAAGCTCTTTTATCCAATTATACTAATGCAATATACATCTTAGTTAGTATTCCGTTCGGATCTCAATTCAATTTTGGATTTTTGTATAAAAACATCGGGTATGGATCCACCATGATTCCACCCTGGATCCATCCCATTTATCCCTGTCCTAAACCCTTTGGATCACACAGCCCCAAGTGGACCCCGCATCCCTCCACCGCACCACTGCCCCATCCTTGTAGGTTTTGTAGGGAGAGAACCCCGGAATACAGTAGGCCATACAAGTTGACCCAAGTATTTAGGTAGGCCCATTTTGGACATTTAAAAGGATGAAAGTTGAAAGCTAGTAAAAATCTATAAAATCTATGATGCGTTCTGCCTTTGCTAAATGATGAGCCGCCTCATTAAAAGACCTAGGAAAATGCTCTCAAAACTACTAAAGAGATCCCATATATCTAAGAAAAAAGTAAAAAAAATCCGACTCGGATAGAGTCAATACGTAGATACTCAAGAGAGTCGTATTATTTTTTAAAAACATAATTTTAAAATATTTAAAAAACATATCAAATGCTAATAAAATACAACCAAAAATTATTTATGTATATTCATGATAACCAATTCAAATTAGTTAGTCTATATGCAAGAAAAATACTATAAAAGAAAAATAAAAGAAAAAAATATTGCATATTACATAATTTGTTAGTCCAAATGTCGAATGTAAAAGATTAAATATAAGTTTCAAATTACATTCCATTCATCATTTTTAAATTGTTTACTCCGAACTTTGTGCATAATTACTTAAAAATAAACTTTAATTATTTAAAATTAGACATACCTATTAAATAGTTCAAAATGCAAACACTTCATTAAAATGACGTGACTTAGCTGAACCTCCCCTATATTTGACATAGTTCTTTGTCAAAATAAGATGACTATAGAGAGTTTATAGTCAACAAAGGAAGTTTCCCAACCTGAATCCAAAATAATGGAATCAATTGACCACTTCTCTTCAAAAAGCCTAGACTACTTTAAGATGATCACAGAGAATATGAACCTTGGAGAAGGCCCTTTCTCTAGCCTTCTCACTCCAAGGTAGATTGCTCTCTCTCTCTCTTATGCTTCTTTTGGAAGAATAGCTTTGGTCGTTTATATGTACCTGCATCAACACGACACTAGTTAATTATTATAATAAAAATCAAAAGGAATGCAGATTGGCTATCATGCCTTTCCTTTTCCTTTCTTTATTTTTTGCTCGTTCTTAAGGAAGCTAATGAAGCTGCTCATCATCATCATCATCATTGTTGTTATTATTTGTGTGGGTAAAACACCGTAATGACGAAATTAAGCGAAGATTACAGGACTCGCTGATCACCTCGGCCTCTGTGGTCATATCCCGTCAGCTCGGCAGCTCGGTCAAGAGTACCAGCACGGCAGCACGGTTAGGCAGCTCGGCGTGAATACCAGCCCAGTACAAAAGCACACCACGGCCAAGCCATTTTTAGTCTTGGACCAAAATGCTGAGGGCAGAGTGGGCCGCCACCTTCCTCCTAGAAATACGGCGCTTGTTGTTATTATTATTGCCAAGTGTAGTTCTATGCTTGGTAGAAGTTTTTGTTACGATAATTATATTTCGGACAGGGTGAGCGAGAGGGTTGTTCTCTCCTAGTTTTCATGTTTTGCTATGCCTTTTTTTTTTAATGTAATTCTAATAACCAAAAGTGGTCTCTCCTTTAGCTGTGTTAAAAGGCCGTGTACCCCTTCTATGGAAAAAGGCGAACAATAAAAAGAATTTCCATGGAACTCAATTGCATATGGAAATGAATTACAGGATGCACATGTGAATCATTTCCTATCATATGTGGTTTTGCCAAACAACCCCTAAGAACAGATGCAATGTATCCTTATTCATCATCATACTCAAGCAAGGATCACCAACTCCAATGCCGTGCTTTTTAACCCCTTCTAGTTTCTTGTGGTTAGATATCAAATTAGATGTCCTGACGGCAATGTCTTCTGGCCAGAAAATCACTTTTACTTGCTAAAAATATGATATGGTTAATCTTTGTCAAACAATATGTTACTATTTGCAAGTTGGGTTAATTTTCGTATCTAACCAGGGTCCATCGGCATTATATTCGGGTTCCATTGCACTTGATTGGGACCTGGACCCAACCCACCTAGTGGGTCCAAAGAAAGTTCATCATAGGTGGAGCCCATTGTGGATATTTACAGCACAACCAATCCAGATTTAACTTGATTGAATTGATATTGAAGTGACTCAGCAATGGCTTCTTAAGAAATCATCTATTTTGATTAGTAGAGATAACTAATGAAATGGATAAGTTCTGGACAAAAAGATGAGTTAAAAAACAATGTTCTTTCTGCATATTCATGGTCCCTTGGAACATAAATGTGGCCGTGTAGGCCAACTTCATTGAATTTTATTGTCTTTGTCCCGTTTGGGAACTCATTAAATTTTAATGACTTTTGTCCCAATTGGAAGAGTTCCCATCTCTCTCTATACAGCAATTTTCATTTATGTCGGAGTCTACTTTTTTTTCTGGCATTAGAAATAGTTCATAGTGCTCTTATGCCTACTTTTGTATCAGGTACACATTTCTTGTCTTCTAATTTTCACTTTTCTAATGTGCAGAAAGCGATTTACATATTGAGCAGTGAACTGTAGTGCAAATTTCTACTTTATATTTAGATAATGGAAGGTGTTAGTGACACCAAACATTTAAAGTTAGTGTGAAGCCATTCTCCAACCTAATACTAATTGGAAGTTCCTTTGGACCTTTTCCCCCAAGAATGCTCTGTTCAATTAATCAGAAGGGAGGGAGATTATATTATTATCTTCTCTTGATTTTAAGATTAATGGTTTTAATGATGGTTGTCTTATTTGTGAGAATGGGACGGATTTAGTTGAGCATCTTTATGGCAAATGATATCCTATATCAGTTGAAGGAGTGATTTGATTCCAATCAAGCAAATATCCCTCTTAACAATCATCTTTCTAAATGATTAAATTGCTGGTTCTAGCTTTATCTTGGGCAATTTGAAATGCTAGAAACAATTTTATTTTCAGGGGCATTGGTATTAGGCCGGGTAAAATTATCTTAAGTTGTTTTTATTTTTGGCAAATGTTTAATCGAGAAAAAAATGCATATAATGCCCTGGAGCCGTTCTTGGATTTAAAAGAAAATAGATTGTGCTAAAAATATGCTGTTTTTATTCTGCTTTTTAGTTTTTTAATTGTTTCTAATGGCTCTTTTTTGGGTGAAGGAGTACTGTTTAAAGGGTCAAGAATCTTTTCTCTTCCAAAGAGGTATAGGAGTGAGCAATCCTTCAACTAACGATAAAAGGGCTTTCTAAAATTCATATTTTGCCTAATGCTTGTGAAGTGATTAAAGTTTTTTAAGACAATGAAGATTGGTCTATTATTTGGTCATTTTGGACTTTCTTGAGTTGTTTGGAAGTTTTGATAGAATAGATTTCAATTTTGATTTCCCAGAAAAGAGTAACTAAGATAGCTCATCACTTAGCTAAGCTTGATTAATTTTGTTCATGCCTATCAATTTTGAGAGGGTAGATAAGTATCTTGATTGGTTTTCAAATCTGGGTTAGGTAGTCGTTTTGTTTCTTTGATTTTTACTTAATAAGACTTCTCTTTAAAAAAAAAAAAAAAAATGTCAACAAATTGGCACTGGAATGGACAGTCTAAATAAAGCAGAAAATGAAAGATGATCAGGTGATCAAATCAAGTGATTCGAGGTGTCTTTATGCATGCTTGGAATGTTCTATGGTTGGACAATAAATTATATTCAAAGGTGGAACCCACTGTTTTGCAAAAGGACCTGTCACCTTATTATGATGTGATGGTGACCCACCACCAGATCATTGTAGAAATTTTGAAGACTATTAAGTAAGAAGTTGTAGTAAAAGAGAGTTCAAGAAAAGGAAAAGCAATGGCAAGTTAATTGGGAAGACATGATCTCATAGCTAACAAGGAAGGCTAGATGATTGGATGATTTGGATGAGATCATCTTATGATAGCAAACCTACAAAACAATGCATATGCTTTGCTGCTTATGCACATCACTCCCTGCTTGCTAAAGTTCCCTCTATGTTTATACAAAAATGGCTGTTCTCTTATCCAACAACACCCTTGGCGACTCCCAATATAGTGATACAAATCATTCATTTTAGTGGGTCCCATCTAAATTAAAATTTATGGATAATCTAAATTATTGTTTTTTCTGCCATCTGCACCTTCCATGATCATTACATGTCGAGATTTGGACATTGTTTGCAATCTTGTATTAAGATTTCAAAACATTGTCATATGTAGGATCCAATCACTTTTTATGGAACTTGGGACTTGTAGAGATGAATATGGATGGATGCATCCATTGAAAATAGTTCTAAATCTTTGAAAGGTTGGGCCGAGAAATGGTGTCTCACATTGTCGCTCATATAAATGTGGGGCACTATACAAACATACATGCATGTGGGAGGGCTAAGATTCAACCTTAGGGCATCTTTATAAAAATTTAAGAAAAAAACGACAATAATAACAACAAACTTAGGCATCCAGACATGGACCAACCCTGAATTAAAGGCACGCAGCACGGCAGGGACACTGCCATACGTGCATATGAGAAAATGCAAGTGGGAAAGTGATGACACAAGGTTTAGCCTTATAGAAAGGAAAGGTTTCTTCACATATATAGTACAGATGGGAGTTAAATTTATGTGAACAAATAGCCTCCCCTTATTAGTGAATCAAGGGAAGATGAAAAAAGAAAATCCAACCATCACTCTAGTAGTTCAAATCTTAGGAAAATATATTCTCATTTATATTGTTAACTTATATTGTTCACCCTTATCTATATCATTCACACTACACATCTTTAATAATCCTTAAGTGGAGCTCATCTTACTATGAATTCATATGTTTTTAATCATTATGTATTCTAATCCAAATAGACTGAAAAACAGGCCCTAAGTGCGTCAAATTAGACATATACGTATTGTCCTTCACTTGGCCTTACTGATGTAGTCAACTGCCAACTACATATTATCACTCAAGAATTACTTCACCATACCTCATTGATGAGGTCAACCGCCAACTACCTATTATCACTCAAGAATTACTACACCATATAAATACAGAGTAGTTGTCCACTGGATCATTGTGCGTGCCTTACTGTGGTGCCTACTTGAGGATGGGACCAGGGGATTTGAAATATCTAGGTGGGCCCTATCCCATACCTAGTTCTAGGCATACTTCATCATCCTAACCCCTTGATCAATGACCTACAAGTCTCAAAGGATTTATATTAAAAAACACAGTTGGTTCAACAATTCAATCCAATGGGTTTAAACCTAAGGATCAGGAATCATTCGGGGGCAGAGGTGTTTCCTTGTGTGTGGTCCATTCATATGGACCATCAATGGGCCCCATGAACTAGTTGTGTACCTCACTACCAGTCTAAAAATATGTACTAAGCATTTGCAGTGGCACCCTTATCATCACCGCTTCCTCTTGCACAGGCATAATTAATTCGAAGGGATTGATATGTGTAAACTATATTATCAATTTATGTTGGATCTTTTTTTTCCTTTTTGAAAGGTAAGTACTCACGCACTCATCCAAGTCTATCGCTGTTAGCATTACAGCCAGCGTTAGATCCTTAGTTGTTTATGTGGTAGGGAGGTGCCTTGGCAACTAAGTTACCAGCGGATTGGACATTTAATGTTGGACCCTAATTCGATTTCACTTGGACATTTTTCAGCAGTAAATATGATGGGTATTGAAGACTTGTAAATAGTTCGTATTTATGGGAGATAGACAAATCAAAATCTACAACTCGAAAACAAATAATAGTAATAACTAAAGAAAAAAAACCATATCATAAGGCTCAGTTTGTTTAGTGTAAAAACAAGAAAATGCAGGTTAACATTGTTGAGATGACAAATGCATATTTGGAATTTATTGTAGAAGAAATCTAATTATAAGATTCCAAGCTGTCCAAATCGATTCGTGGTCACTGCTGTTGGTAGGTAAGTGGGTTTCGGTGTATCTGAACTAGATCTTCTTCAAACAGTATGAAGTGAGATGTAGAACCATGCAAGTATATGTGAGGTCCCTATCATCAAAGAGCTGCAGTCAACCATCACATATAATAAGATCATGTGAGATCCTATCTTTCTATAAAGTTATCTTGATTTAACATGAAATATTACCAAAATGGCTAACCATATCATCAAGTGGGACCTCATATTTGACAGTAGATTTCATAATTTAAGATATATAAGTAACTTTTAATCTGTGGATCACACGTATGCATCACGCCAATCATGGGAAAACTATATGTGATTACAAGTATATGCGCAGATTAAGGGTAGAACAAAAATGATACCAATCATATCATCCTAACCTTTGCCTTAAATTTTTAACCTTGGTTAAAGCGAAATTTTTTAAAATCTAACTACTTGTTTTAGTCCAATGAATCTCAAATTGAGTTGGGGGCCAATAGATGTAGTGCAAGTTGGAAAATAAGGATTTGAACTAGTTACAGGTCGTGGGTTCATCAAAAGTTTCTTTTCATACAGAATAAAGAACTGGTTTTATCTTAAAAATTATCTTCAAATTAGTGTAAGATAGAATGTAATGGAATGTCCCTAAAATACAAAGTTAAAACTTAAAAGTATGAAAGATTTACACAAATGCTAAAAAACATAAACCGTCTTACTAAATTTTCATATAAATATAGTGATATTCGTAGCATGGTTGGAAAACTCCCAAGATAACTCTTAAGTCTTCTTAATTATTGATTTTTGATATAAGCCTGAATTAAATACGTAGAAAATTTGGCCGAACAATCTCATTTTAATAAATTATTTGCATTTCAAACAATTTGAAAGCAAAATCCAACATTCAAGAATGGGAAAGGATCCCAAGTACTCCCTGGCCATGCCAATGAGACCCATAAACGTGCCACTTAAAACTGCAAGAGTTCCTTTTTGTGCAGCTTTCCACAGGGAAAGCCGCAGAGGATCAGGACTGCTCTTCCACCAAGAAAATGCCGACAGAGCATGTGGTTTTGAAGTTGAGGATCCGTACCACGTCAGGAAATATGTGGTGAGGATGAAAGGCTTGGTTGTTGCTGTTGATGCTTACACCAACCGCCTAAGATTATAAACATAAATAACATTGACAAACCACCTAACGGATATTCTGCTAGCTATGCATGCAAAAGTCTCTCTGTTTTAAGGGAGAAATAATGGCAAGAATGACTGACAAGGTCATTGTTTTGGTGTCATGGTAAAAATTTTACGTCTTTGAGATCTCCAGACATCAATGCTGTATAAAATTTAAAAAGTGAGGCCTGTATCCGATCGGACCCTATTTCGACAGGACCATATTGTGTGATGACCTATCTCTAATAGCAAGAATGACTGAACTCAATTGCCATATATTTTATCCTAGAGGCCTTTGAGTCAAAAGGACTAATCCCCGAGTGACGCCGGCTAAAAACACAAACTCATACCTGGTTTTGAATGTAAGAAAGTATGGGGAGCAAACCCAAACCTTATATCATTCCAACAACTCCCAAATGTGGATCTCAGTTGTCATAACAAAGGTACAAAACATGGATATTGGGTCAGTTTAGATGCCTGGATTTCTAAAGTAAATTATAGTTTTTAGTCCAAAATAAGATATTTGGAAATTGAAAAAAAAAAAACCTTACTTCTTGAAATTGAAAAAATAAAAAACCTTACTTCTTATTTCTACTGTGTAATTTCTTCTTTCCTTTCTTTGGCATATCATCTTTTTTAGAACATTGTCTTTTCCCTATCTTTGTGATAGGGTGTTTTGTTTAATTCTGGTTGTAATCTTTTAACTTCCGATAATTTTGCCTTGCCTATCAAAAAAAATTCAAGAGTAAAATATTTTGTTTAAGTGTTCTTAAAAGTTTAGACATTCAATTAACCAAAATGCTCATACTTCCATGCTTAACATAGACCGTCCCATTCCTGCTATCAAAATTCTCTGGATGGCCATATGCAAATTCGAGAATATTTTTATGGAGAAAACTTGAACTCTTGGAAAAAAATAATGTGCTGTCTATGAAGATCTAAAATATGCTATCTATTGAAATGAGCTTCAAAATACAAACACTCTTAACCTTTTTCTAATAACTCAAAATAAGATACATTTTTATAGGACTCGGGAAAGCCAAATGGGCCTAGATTTTTTTTTTTCTTTTTTAGATGGTATAATGCTATCTTTTTTTTCTCTTTTTCCTTTTGCTCACCTGCGTGATGGTCCTTTGGCGTAAGAAGTGGGTTTGCTCCCAAAAGTTTTGTGTTCGACTCCCACTCCCAGCTTTACCCGAAGGGTGTCTGTGGGGCGGGCACTTCTCCATGAGAAATAGTCCCGCGGGGAAACCTTCATTAGCAAAAACAAAAACAAAAAAAAAAAAATGTACAATGCAACTATTATATATTAAAGCCAAGGGCTTTGGCTTTAATTTTGACCGTCAGTTATGATTTTAAGTGACAGTTATCCCTCTTTAATAAAATATTTTACATTCTCTCGGTATAACTATCCACTCGTATTCTTATTTCATCAAACTAACCACTACTCTCCACTATAGCTCTACTTCTTTATTTTTTTTAAAGTCAATTGCTCCACCCTATCTCTTCTACTCTCTTTTTGCCCAGTTTGTTTATTTTCATTTATGCAACATACTTAATGGATAGAAAGAGATACTCAAAGAGATACTCCACGTAACCTTTTTAATGTACAAATTTTTAATTTTTAATACGATCGTGCTAAGTACGGATGGTTGTGCTAATATTGCATTATGGTGGACCACACGCTTGTCAGTTTGGCATATTGTGGGCCTAATTTTAAGGCCCTACATCCAGTCTGTCGACCTGAAAGTGCCGACCAAGCCCACTCAATATTTATTGACTAAAAACTGCATTTTAAGAAGTACCAGGACCACATTCAAAGGCTTGAAACATAGTACAGATCCATATCAATGGGGACCAGACTTGGGTTTAGTCTAAGCTGGCTCGGACCGTGACACCGCTACCTACCTTATTCGGACAGATACATACATATTCAAACCTTCAGGACTCAAATGTAGGACACAAAAGTCAAAGTACGAATTCATCTAGGATTATTACTTCTTTTTTGGATAGAAATCTGGGATTATAAGTGTATAACTTCTTGTTTTTTAACCCCAAACCAAGGGTTGGGATCTAAGAGAGAGCCATGTAAATTCACGGGAAGTAGTCCACTCAAGTGGGAAGGAAGAACCCCGGACAATTAAGTAAGAACTACCTGTAAGAACTAACGCTCCTTGCCACACGGGTAAGGAGCCGTTCTTATAAGTTAATAACTTGATAACCAGTTATTAAAGCTGATTGTCAGGTTCAGAACTACTTCAGTTTGGATCTTTCCTTCCCTCTTGATATTGGGCTTGGGTCCAATATATAGAACCCAGTTAAGATACAGATCCAAAAATGAATGTTGTGCTTAAAAAATTTTCAGACCCAAATTATACATTGTTGATTCTCACCGAACCCAGCCCTTTGCATCCTACTTGAGGCTAGGCATGTAATCACAACCATGCCCGATTTGATGATCTTAAATTGCACTGCTAGGATCATTTGATCAGTGACTTGTAGGGATTCGACCCACATTTCAGATGAATCATTCAAATGGCATTGATAGAATTGATTGTGTGCCAAGAGTATAAAACCCAATTCCTCAGTTGAAGAGGCAATATTTCTCAATAGCTAACCACAATTTGTGAGACTTCTGCAAACCCGAAGATTTGCCTGTTTCCCTCTTCATTTGAAAAATATCTTCAACTTGATTTTCTTTCATTGTTGCAACCATAAGCCATGGGTACTTTGAAGTTTGAAGACACTTTTGTGGATTCTTTTCTTTTGTTAAAATTGTGATCATGAAGCTCTAATTGCATATTCTTCAGGTTGTTCAGATTGTTGGGTTTATTAGGAGCAAATTAGATTTTGGATAGAGCAGGGCAAAATAGAGGACTAGGACACTTGGATTGGGACACTCTAGAAATGGCCTACATGTATAGAACAGAAATATAAGAGGATAATGTGAAGAGTTTTATAAGTGCTATACACAGCTGTGTTTTGGCAGATTTTGTGAGGGGTCTTTGTGGATGGGATTGAGTTTTGAATAATTCAAACATAAAGACAGTGGATTCAAAGAATATATAGAGCCCATATTCACATATGTGGCTCAGCACATCCCATGATCTCCAGTTTGGATATTACTTACATGTTGTCTGTTTCATGTCTATGCAATCTTTCATATTATGTTTTGGGTTCTTGAGCAACCACTCTCTTTTACCCTTTGCTGCATCAGTGATCGAGTAGAGATATTTATGATCAGCTATGACTTTTTTCAAA
The DNA here is from genome assembly GCA_029852735.1 of Persea americana. Classification (NCBI taxonomy): domain Eukaryota; kingdom Viridiplantae; phylum Streptophyta; class Magnoliopsida; order Laurales; family Lauraceae; genus Persea; species Persea americana. The sequence goes on along the minus strand of CM056811.1, from coordinate 15,204,683 downwards.
AGATACAATTTGAATTGTTATAATTTGAGCAATTGATATCTATGCATACTTCAAACAGCAGTAAACTCAAAAATTGGTTTGACGAATTTTCATATTTAAATTCTTTCATAGAAGAATGTTCAAGTGCATCCAACGTATCAAAGTGACCCTAACACATGATCACATGTACCCAGCAAACATTATATTAAGTTTTTAACTCAAAGATTTAGGGAATTTATTGAGCAACAGTATTGGATTGGAATAGCGGGTGCAAATAAAATGATTGATATGGTTCATTCAGTTGATCTAATGCAAGAATGAATATTTATGTTTGGGCATGTCTTCAATCATGGGAAGGGATCTGACAATAGAGCTTTAATTAAAATAGGTGGACATATCTTTAATGAATGAATGTTTTTGTAACCGATCAAAATAATAATAATAAGTAGGCCCGCATTAAAGATTTCTCAAGAATGCATTGCACCTTTATACTTCATGGTGTACCAAAATACAATTTATCTACGGTTTTTTCTCTCTTTTGAAGGCAATTTCCCCCTATGGTGTTGATCTTATATAATCCAACTCGCTCACATCACATGCAGCTCGAGAGTGGAGTGATATCTGCCATTTTCAATTTATCCATGTGCCAAATGTATAAATTGAAATGAGCAAGTCTGATCTAGAAAAGGCAGGTCCCACATATGTAAAATATTATAAGCTGCTAACAATACACTTTTTATAAATTAACTATGTCTCTTATTTGGGTCACCCTCTACTATTTGGGTCACCCTCTACTAAGCACCGGTGCTCGTTGGGGTTCACCTGGGGATGGGACTGGGGTAATTGAAAGATCCCCCCACCGAAAAGGCCCGGTGTATGGTGATGGAGGCTCTTATCATCATCTTAACTACTTGATCAACGGCCCACAAGTCTTCACTATTCAAATAATTGCACATTCGAACTAATGGTCCAGCTGGATTGGTGCCAAACTTGGGTTCAGTGATTATCAAAGGAGGTCCTTGTTTTATAGTCCACGCAGTTAGATCATAAGGTGAGCACACTATGTGCGGTGCTCACGGTAATGTGAGCAGTTGTGCTCGGCAAAGGTTTTCCCCACCTATTTACAAAGATCTTTGTCTAGTGAGGTAGTTGAGTTTGTTCCATACTTTTAACTATCTAGGTTAAAACTTACTCTCCTTTTCAATCAAAGGTCTTTTTGCCATCAAACCTCAGGCAGGATGAGTGTAATATTTGTTTTCCTGTACTTTCTTGATACATTGACGGGTTTCACTTTAGTATCATTTATGTTCCCAAAAGGTAGATAAAATGATTCTTCAAATGGGTTCAACTTAACCTCGTCAATTTTCTAGCAAAAATAAAACATAACCTTGTCAATGAGTTAGGTCTTTTTTTTTGTTTTTGTTCTTCACAAGATTGAAGAAACATGCATCTGGGACAATCTTTAAAATGATTTAAAGTGATAAGGTGAGAAGACTTATTGGACTGTTGGAAGTGACATGGATAAGCAAGCTTTTAAAGTAGAGAGAAGAGATATGCCTAAAGAACTTTACACACATGGATGCAAAGTAGATGACATAAATAAGAAAGGGATGCAATCGTAAGAATGAACTTTTATGTTTTATCCAATGACACCCTTTGTTTTAATTACATACACAAGTCTATGATTATTCTAAAATGCTTCGTTTTGACTTCGAAAATTATATATGACTAAGTCATCTAAGACTTTTACCACAGAGAGAAAAAAAAGGAGTCATGTAAAACAAGAGTAAACAAAGTGATCGGTAGCCAGTCATAGTCATTAATTAAAATGATATGAAATTGATTGCTTAGTTAAGAATTCTTTGTAGGGTGGCTGCAACCATGGAATTTATACTAGTGGGGATGGTGGGGCCCACATGATTTGACATGTGACTACACTTTTTTTCTTTTTTGGTAAATGACATGTGAGTCTGTGACAACACTTGCTTACTACTATAGCTGCCCATCCTGTCTTTTTTAAGGGCCCTATCTTTTACCAAAAATAAAAAAGGAACCTAGTCATGCTTTCAAGATTTAATTTAGAAAAACACATTCATTGGAAAGTGATTTACATACAATCATAAAAAACAGTTAAATGTATTTGTGAAAATATGTTATACAAAAACATAACAGCATGGTTTTAAAACTAGGCTGAAAGTGAGTAAATTGTGCCAAATACATGTAGGTTTTGGCTATGACTGATGCAGGTTTTTTATATGCTTAATCCGAAACTTTAAATGTATTAGATTTCCATTCTCACAACCTTTCTATTCTTTTCTTCTTCTTTTTTTCATTTTATTTATACTTAAAACACTCTAAATACAATTTAAAAAAATGAAGTTTTGCACTTTTCATTCATGATTTTTTTTTAGATTTTTCAGTTTAGAAAAGAAACCAACATACCAATCAATATGTAAAGGTTTTGGCTTTGAGCAATCCATTGTTCAAAACAATGATAACAGCACACACAAAAAAATTAAAAACAAAACTTAGTTAGTTAGTTAGCCAGTTTACAAATAATATTAAGTGTAGACAGGAATTGTTCAAAAGTATGTCTTGTTTGATGTTTATCTTTTAAAAGATACATGTCAATATGCAAATCTTAAACAATCCACACTGCACATGAATAATATGTGTATACGGAAGCTACTGGTATGATATGGCTATTAAGAAAATCCGACATAAAGAAAACATAAAATCACATTAAATATTCTAGATTCATTTGAAAATGATAAAAATATATATATATATATATTATACATAGAAAAAAACATCAAGACACAAACCCTCACATATAAAACCGCATTTACTATATATGCTGAGCTTGATAAGTTTAGATTTTATGAAAGAAATAGTGTAAACCACGATTTACCAAAAATAAAACTTGAATTACACAGAAATATATGTCAAATATTTAGTACTGATCATTTTATAGAAAATCATATTATATCTGGATGCATCCACATCTAAATATTTTGCATTTCATTTTTTATTTCATTTTTTAAGCTAAATTTTTTTATTTTTTTAGCTAAATTTCTAATTATAATAATTAATTTTCAATCTTTTGTACCTAAAACTATCCCATATGATAGTTTTGCCATGTTTTACCTGACTAGCCGAGAATGCATTGAGCAAGAAGTTGGTAAAAGTTAAATGCAAGTGTCCCGAGCTATACCTCTGCTTGTTTGGGACATCAACTCCCAACTGTATGGGGCAAGGGTGTACCCATAAATTGTTGCTTAATATTAAATTTTATTGTGTTGTTGCCTAATTCTCTATATTTTAACAAACTAATTAATTTCACTATCTTGTTATCTTAGGGCTCATTTGAATGTGGAGAAAAAGTAAAGGAAATGTGTGTCAAAAAACTATTGGCAGTTCAGATTTGTGTTTAACTATTTCTCTCACTTATATACATGTCTTCTCCATATCCGACCCTTAGTATGAAATATTTACAAAAAGTAAAATATAAAAAGGAGATTAATTTCATCAAAGTTTCAGGCATCTTTGTATCAATTCCTTGTTATAGCTTTGATAGTGAGGGACCTTGGTGAGTGTGAATGGGTATGAAAAATACAACAAAAACTAAAGAATTCAAGCATCTTCATTATTAAAAAAAAAAAAAAAAACGCAGATGTTTATCGTGTGACAAAATAACATAGCTTACATGAATCACAATTTTTGTTTTTTTTTTTTTTTTTTTGGGTACCCAACCAAGTGGGCATGGCCCTTGAGAGGCCACATCCATCAGGAGAGATGCATGCTCCCACATAGAGAATGCCTGCTCACACAAGAAGGGATTAGACCCTAGGCAATTGGGTAAAAAGCAGGGCACCCTACCAGCTGGGCAATCCCTAGTTTTCACATGAGTCACACTTTAGTTTAAGGAAAATCTTCACTGATAACCAAATCGTGTACTAAGCTTATACGGTCCTGCTTGTAGAGCCCACTTGAAACCATTCCTATTATTAGGGGTAGAATAGATGGAAAGGTCAAAAGATTATCCTACCCTTTATTTAACATTTTAAAACTTAATGGTCCTAGCTATAATCATAGATTTTTTGAGATCCAATAAATGGTGAATAAAGGTTCCATGAGCATAAAATTGGGCAATAGTGCAAGATCATGCGGTGTAAGAGTGTGAAAGAAGTTGCTCTGATAAAAGGTTATATATACATGTATATGTATGTAAAACTTCTTTATGATAAAAACCTATGTAACCCATTTTTTGGTAGAAAAATATTTGACATCGATGACACAAAAATGCTATATAGCAACAAACATCAACAATTCATGATCTTGGTTCTCTCCTCTCAACCGTCCATTTGATTAATTATATAGTTGGAATACCAATTGTCCATCTTCCATGCCCCCACCAACCCAATGCCAATTATTAAACCATAGATATAAGGATGTAGATCGACCCTAGATCTAACCTCGCTCCAAGGGATTACCAATTGTCACGACACCGCCCAACTCAACATGATATTATCCGCTGATAAGTCCATGAAATTGCACTTTAATTTTATTATCTCAAATAGATTAATAGACTTATTTAGGTTAATTGCATTGAATTACATAATTTCATGCATTTGAGCTTTCAAAGTTGGTTTTTGTTGAAAATTAGTCAAAATTTTAAAAATTGCATGATTTTTTATGAAATTATTTTTTTGCATTATCCTACTATCATTGCATATATCTTTCAATTCACAAAATAAAATCATACATTTTCTTTGCACCACTGCATAATACACAAAACATCAATCGACGTGGTATATTTATACAAGTTCATACATGTTGAGTTGGGTCCCATGCATTGCACTATTCTTTTCTACATTAAATTATTATTATTGAATTTAATTTCACTGTTTTTGCAGAAAAATTAGAAATTGGGGCCCACATTCGGAGAATTTGAAGGAGAATTTGAAGAATTAAAAGAGAAGAAGATGGTCGAAAGCTTTTTACAAATTTCTCGAGATCCACATGGTATCAAGCCTTGAAAATTGACCCTAAAGTCATGTTCAACCTTCCAAAGAGATCTAAAAGGTTTGGATATTGTGTTTGGGGCCCACATAAACCAAAAAATTACATCCAATGGCTCACGTTTCTTGCACATATCTCGAGATTGGTAATGATCTAATGGTTGAAATATGGTCTCATGGCCGTGTTTGATCTTGCAGACATTTCCAACGGCTTGGATCTTGATTTACACTCCTAGAAATAATAATAAAAAATAGAAAAACATTATTGCTCATGGACAAATCCAATATTGAGCATAATACATCAATGGCTGATATTGTTTTGCAAATTTCTTGAGATCCACAAGGTATCAAACCTTGACAATTGACCACATAGCCATTTCAGCCTTCCAAAGAGATCAAATGGCTTGGATCTTGCGCTTGAGGGCCACAAATTCCAAAAAATTACATCCAATGGCTCACATTTTTTTCATATATCTCGAGATTGGTGATGATCCAACAGCTGAAATTTGGTCTCATCGTCGTACTTGATCTTGAGAACATTTCCAATGGTTTGGATCTTAATTTTTACTCTTACATTTTGAAAAAAGAAATTAAGAAAAATGGAGTGGGACGTGAATGGCCAAGAACATTGTTTACCTGCCTCTATTTTTTTCCCTCTACTTTCTACATGCATCCAAAGGTGGGCTGTGAGAAAGAGAGGCATTGCCTTTATTTCTCTACACCATTTAGAGGTTGCCAAACGCCTCTATTTTCAAAATCTCTGCCGGATTTAGAGATTTTGAGAAATAGGGGCAAAATATAGTGATGCCAAACAAAGGCTAAGAAAGGAAAGAGGAGAAAAACAAGGACGGATCTAAGCCACATGGGACACCCTATGTGGGTCCCACCGACCTTGCACTCCCACGGTGGGACCCCTTCAAGTTGCAAAATTCAAATCTTTTTCTTTCATCGAAGATTATTTCTAGTCCAAGTGGGGTCCTTGTGAGCAATTTCCAAGAAACTACAAGTAGGACCAAAATTAGAAATTCTTGCATAACAATGAGACACAATTAGAAAGACTTTCTAGTATCTCTTGTTTCTCTCTATTGAACTAGGGATGTCAAACGGGTGGGCCGGCTGAAGCGGGTCGTGCCGGCCCCGCCCACCAGATGAAACGGGCCTTGCCGGCCCTTCGTGCCTCTTTTAATTTTTTTTTTCGATTAATTTTTTTTCTCATTTTCGGTATTAAAATTGAAAATTAAAACACAAGCACGGAGAATGACAAAGATATTTAAGTGGTTCGGTCAAACTCGACCTACTCCACCGGGAAGAATGGGAAGATTCGAGTATTTATAGACTTTGTAAAATCGAAAAGAACATAAAATACCCCTTATATGACCGTTTTATGGTTGTTATGGGGTAAAATGAATAATTTTTTAAAAAATAGTCATTTTTTAGCGGGCCAGGCAGGCCGCTGGGTGCAACCCACCATCTTGGCAGGCCTAGCGGGCCGTGCCAAACGGGCTCGGCCCAGCACGGCCCGTGACACGGGCCGTGCCCTGTGGGCCGTGCCATTGACCGGGCCAGGCCGTGCCACCGGCCATTGACTAGCGGCACTGCCTGGCCCAACCCATTTGACATCCCTATATTGAACTTGGAGATAAAGTAGGAAAAATTTGCTAAAAACTCTAAAACTTGGACTCCAAAGCAAGAAATTAGGGGTGCACATGAGCGGTTTGGATCGATTTGGAGGGGAAACCATCATCTAAACCGAACCCATCGGTTTTCTATTTTTCCAAACCGAACCGAATTAAGGTTTTTTTGTTTTTTTAATTTCTTTTTCATAAAAAAAGGCAATTCAATTGGTGAAAGATGTTGGACTTCAAGTAACAGAAAGAGGGTTTGAGTCTTCTTCAAGTAATTTTTCATATTCCTTTATATATTTTATAAAAATATATATTTATATAATTCGTTCAGTTCGGTTTGAGCGGTTTAACCGCACCTTCAAACAAAAAACCGAACCGAACTGAACGGTTTGAAACAAATTCGAATCGTGACCGAACCGACCTACTACAAAATGGCAGTTTGGGTTGATTTGGATCGATTTAGCAGTTTTTTTGTGCACCCCTACAAGAAATTGGAAAAGCAATTACAAAAGAAGTGGGGCTCTCTGGCCGTACCAACACATCCACTTTCTCTAGGCCGCACCCCACCCCCCAACACCCACACACACACACACTCCTCTCTTGTCTTTATTCCTGATTGTAATTAATTAAAAAAGAAGAAGGGGGATGATCCTATCATTGGAGGTGGTGTTGACTTTCTTTGACTAATTCTATGAATGGATATGTTTAATAGAATGTGTTGATTTCTTTATTATTTTATTATTTTCATTATCAAAGTTGTTGGGATTTTATATTTCTTTTTTAGATATATAGAATGCTTAGTTAACTCTTAGGTCATCCTTATGGGAGAGATTGGACTAAGCCAAAGCATGCTTAACTTCAGAATTCTTATGGGATTTACACGGCTTAAAAACGCATTATGTTGAGTTAAAATGGGATTTGACTTATAAGCCCAAAGTTAGGACTTGGAAATTTCTAATGCGAAACTTGGACAGAGCCTCGTGGTGCTAACCAAAACACTTTATCCTTACCTCTGCGGGTTCCCCTTTCTTCGTTCACATGATCTCTTGACATGGTCTCACATCAAGGGATTACCCAGACGGATTAGGGTCTCACACCATGCACTCCAAAAACTAACTCTCTGAAAGACCAATAGGTCAACCCAAAGACTCAGCTAAGTCTTGATTGAGTAGGGCAAGTGTGCTTTCATCAAGTCATGTATGTAAAGAATCTATAAAATGGTAAATATAAGTGCTAATTATTTTTTATTGGCGGGGGTAGAAAAATATAAGTGCTTCCTAATAAATCCAACACACTATTAAAACACTATTTAGGCTTCGTATTAGGAAGTTGACACCTTTTTGCATCAGTTGATATATCGGCCATGGACTGGTTTCTTAGTTCTTTTGGTCCTTTATTGCAGTTTTTTCTATAAAAGAAAATACTCGTGAAGGGCTGTTTTCTTGCATGGAACTAAATTCCTAAGAGTTTACGTTAAGATTGGGGGCAGAACTAGAAAATTTTGTTTTGGGGGGTGGGGGGCGCAAAGAAAAAAAAGACTTTAAACAAAATAGCACAATTTAGTAATAAAATATGCAATGATCAAAATATTGAAGTTATGCTCGATGTTCTTTCATTTAGTTGAAATCATCAATTATTGTTTTAGTACTAAAATTTACTTTTCAATATATACAATTAAATAACCCATTAAAAAATTATATTCTATTATACTGCAAAGTGCAATTTTAACAATCTTCATGGCTGAGTTCATAAAAAATTATCTTCCATTCTGTTGCAAAGTGTAGTTTTAAAAATCTTCCTGGTTGAGAATACATTAGTATATCTACCATATGTATATATATACTAAAGTACAAAAAAATTTCAAGATGGATACCGGTCCTTTCTTATGCATGTAATCTGTAAGTTACAATTTAAAATATTATTATTTAAAGCCTAATGGAAAAGTTACAACAGAATCTCATATTTAAAATCTAAACCATTTAAATGCATATATGGTTCCGCTAGTCTTTATCTCCTTAAAACAAATCTCTTTAACTAGATTTTACTGACATGAATAATAATAATCAAAGAAAAAAATAAAATAAAAATTACAACTATATTTCTTTATCCATGATGGATAAAACTCTAATTGAGCTAAAAATTAATTTAATAATATAATGCAATTGGACATTAATTTTAAGTTAGAATGAAATTTGAGAATTCTCTTCTCCAATCTCCATCAAACCTTACTTTTTTGTTCTCCTTTCCTTCATTTTCTTTCCTTTCTTTTCCTTTCCCTTTTTATCATTTTAAGTTTTCCCCAAAATCAGCATTTTGTTTTCTAAGAATCAAAACCATGTTAAATAAAGTCCTAAATAATGGAGGGATGGATGGCCACATGATGGAGGGGCCAAAGTATTACTCTCAAAGAATTTTCAAGATGTAATGGGGGATCATGGCCCCTGCCGGCCCCCGCCCCCCCGGGCCGCCCCTGGGTAAGGTAAGATGCTTCTAAAAATGAAAACATTAAGAATTGAGGGATATAAGGTAGAGATTTAGATAGGATCTCAAGTTTCTTAGGATTTGATTCACTAGGGTGATGGTTTGTAATCATTTTCCACCAAAGGATAACTACTTGGTGATCATTTTGACTTTACTTTTGAAATTATAAACACATTGATGGGCATAAATTTTTTAGAGTTCCTAAAAATTAAATTCCATGCAAGCAAACATTAAGAGTTGATGGATATAAAGTAGAGATTTAGATAGGATCACAAGTTTCTTAGGATTTGATTCACTAGGGTGATGGTTTGTAGTCATTTTCCACCAAAGAGTAACTACTTGATGATCATCTTGACTTTACTTTTGAAATTTTAAACACGTTGATAAGATGCTTCTAAAAATAATATATATTGGGAAACAAGAGCATCTATATATGAATTATTAACTTTCAATTGCTTTCTAGAAGTTCAAGATGTATAAGTAAAATAATAGGATAGAAAATTACTAAAATGGGAATGGAGTCACATTAAGTTTTACATTAGAAAACCAAGAAAATCATGCATCAGACATGTTAAAACCTAGACTTGTTTAGCTATACAACTCGATTTGGGTCAACTTTTAAGATCATGGTGTTAGAATACCATTTTTTGTGGTCCACGTGACCTCTAAATGGACTCTCTCTCTCTCTCTCCCTCTTATTGAATGGACATGCATGAATGGCCTCTTGGTTCCCTTTGCTTGCCGTGTTTTGTTTTGTTACCATTGACTGTCATTTATGGAATTTAAGGTTTGCATCTCTTGATGGAGGAGATGCATATAGGAAATGGCCTATAAAAGAAAATTATACTAGGTAACAATCTGCACTTGGAAATAATTCAAAGATACCATCACTTACATTTGTAGAAAGGAATGAGTAGTAGAGAGTTGCAAACCCGATCAAAACTCAAGAAAAATTAAGAGAAGCCATGGATTAAGGAGGTATGATTTACTTAAATTATTTAATAATATTCTCTATATTATTTAGATTAGATCCAAGTTATATTTTAATCGGGAGGTTTTTGAATAGATCTATCACTTAGTTATGGACAAACCTTACTAAACCATTGATCCCAGTAGTGTTTGATTGAGTCTACCAACATTCCAATAAGGTGAGTCAACTCCATCGAGTCACACCAAGTCTTTTACAGAAAATAGTGTAACTGAAGGCTTTCAACTCAATTTTTGACCATGGCCTTTCAATTTTTACTCTTTTTGGAACCACCATCAGCCTATTATTATATATAATAGTGGGATGTTTGAATTCAATTTAGACCACTACCTTTATATTCTGACTCTCACTGAATCCCCTATCAACTTATTCTTGTATATTATTGCAAAAGGTTTTCAATTTATGCATGTATAATGTCCATGATTTGTGTGTATGGGCCTATCCTCTACCTAATATGGAAACAGATACTATGAAGCCAACCTTGTAATTCCATCAGTGGGTCTAACTTTTAGATCCAAACCGCTCACAATAAGGGTTCACATTTTATGATGTTGAGTCAAATTTCAACCTAATCAGAGTCGGGTCCACCATTAGATTGACAAAAGTGAAAACACATGTAAAACAAAACGAGTGAGATGGCATTTTCAAATTTAACCATGGAACCAACTATCATTGAAGTAAAATTTGATTGGTACGATATAAGAATTGACAATAGTTTTAGAATGGTTTAGATTTATATAGTTAGCGAGGACTTGTGGCTCAAAGAAAATTCTTTGTTGCATGTCCTTAGGTGATCCCAGTTATATGATCTAATGATCTATTATATGAGTCTAGATTGAGAATAAGAGAAGTCTCCGAATTCAGTATAATCAAATCCATCTATGAACCTACATTTGATATCTAAATCACTATCAGTGCACTGCCTTGTTTCATCACTAAAACATGCTTCATTTGTCCCAACTTGTTAGTTGGATCTGGTTAGGGACATGTAGTGTGTGCATGGTTACATAAGTTTAAACCCTTCTAAAAAGAAAAGAAAAGGAAAGGAAAGATAAAATAAAATAAAAAGAAAAGGATCCACTTTTGCCTAGGTCAATGGATAGCGTTAGATAAATTAATCATGTCAAGCACTAATTGTTTACAGAATTAAAAAAATTCCTCTTAGAGAGAATTTTGAATTTTCTAATGCTATTCTTCAACAGGTTTCTTAAATTCTCCAATATTGATCTACTTGGATTCAAAAATTCGAAAGGCCAAAAGTGATATTTTAAAAGGCAGTACTTTAGAATTCTACCTGGTTTCTTTATGAGAATCTTTGAAATCATACAAGACTATGTCTCAAAATTCTAAATGCCAAATCGTTAAATGCTACTGAATTCTTTCATTTATGAAGAAATTTATGCCTGAGAATTTCATGCATCCTAAATTCTATAGATTCCATGTTCATAGCTTCTGAAATTCTTAATTGAATGACACCTATATGTGCATTTTATATATACAAATCTTAATGGATAGATAATATTTTTGCATGAAATTTTTAGATTCATAGCTATCACACTTTACATAAAGGGTCCGACTTAGTCACAAAATACAACACTCTAACATGGGGACCACATTTAGACACTAAGAAAAGAATTATGGGCCCACCTTTACCAATTCAAATATATGGAAACTGCTCTGATCCAATATAAGGACATTCATATTTGGGTCTCACATTGAAAGGACTATTGGGGAATTCGGAATCTACCACAAATCCACCAAAATTTTGAGATTCTGAAAAACCCCAAATGCTTGTTGGGGTCTAGAGATGCTTGATTTGGGGCATTTAAGAATGTTGAGATTTCTTAATTCTCAAAATTTTGCTAAAATAGGAAAAAAATTTACAATAATTTTGGATTTCTAATACAATCAAAACTCTTGTGAGAAATTTTAATAAAGAGTCTGGTGTCAAGTCTAAGGATTGTCAAGTCTAAGGATTGTTTGGCAAGTCTTATCTAACTAAAATAAATCTATTTGAAATAAAGTTATGTCAATTACTTTTTGCAAAATAGACTTTTAAAAAGATAGTATAGGCAAACTTGTCATTTTTTAAAAGTTAAATGAACAAAGTTGTAAAAAGAAAATCAAAAGGTGTATAATTTCTTTAGACATTCATGAAGAGACAAACGGTCTTAAAACTAATTAAATCAGCTATCCATGTAAACTTTGTAAAACAATCCAATGCATTTAGTTTTAAATCAAATAAACATAAAAGTAGAATTGTCAAATGATTGCCATATGGTCTAAAGTACTCAAACATACAAAGGTGTACCCAAGTGTTAGCACGTGAGTGTAGTTGCACCCGTGAGATTCAAGAAACCCCTTGTATAAGACCTTAAAAGCTTCAATTTTATTATTTAACTTCTTTCACTTGATCATTGTCTGTACAATCCAAACTAAAATTCTAATTACGTCTTTGTAAACACACATGTGTATATATATATATATATAAATCTCAATACCAAAATATATGCTTTTATAATCAATTTTAAATCAAATAGGCTTGCCAAAAAGATTTGATGATGTCACATGGGATACTAATTCCAATCAGCCAATTTTATTTTTTAAGATGGAAAACTCTTTATATGATTTGCCCCCACACTCTTTATCATTATTCACTAGTTCTATTTTTCTATAAAGTAAACAGAAAGATCCCTGCAGTAAAGAAGTAGAGGATATACTGCTGCGGAAGATCGTTGTCTCTGACTCCACTACTTATACCAAGGAGGAATTTCATTCTGCCATTTTCAGCTCTTCCTGCCAAGAAATTCTCTCCTTACTTCTTCTGGTTCTAGTGTTGGATAGAATCTCTGTAGTCAGAGAGAGAGACAGAGATGGAAAGATATACAGTAACAGCATCCTTCAAAAGAACCACCATGCCTCCAATACCCACCACCTTCAATAACCCCGAAATCCCACACAATTCCCACCTCAAAGACGCCTCCTTCTCCTCCTATCTCCGACCCACCACCACCACCACCAACCCCACCTCCCCCAAACCCCCACTCGACGACACCGAACTCAGCATCTTCGACGCAGAACGTTACTTCAACGAGAACCCAGATAAAAAACACCACCCCAAATCCCCCGTCGCCGTCGAAAGATGCGATCTTTCTTCCACTGTCTCCAGGCTCTCCTCTGTCTCCTCTCTCGATGGGTACCCCAGAAATTACAGGACTGGGTCTTTCCACGCCACCCCAACTGCCTCTTCTGAGGCCAGCTGGAACTCCCAAACAGGCCTCTTGTCCAACCCTCCTGGCTCCATTGCAGTCTCCATAAAGACCCTACCTTTGAAACATGAACAGAGAAAGGGCTACTCCAAAAGATGGCTCTTTGGTCGAAAATGCCCGTGCTCTGGCAAGAAATCTGTCGATGTTGAAGAGAAACTGCCAGAATCGAGAAACCCAATTCAAATCAACTCGAATTCGAACGGTTCTTTGAATCCGAAGAAGCAGAGCTTGGAAAAAGCGCCAGTGGAGATGGAGAAGAGCTTAGAAGCAGAGCCCGTGGCAAAGTTGAAATTAGTTGGTGGAAGCTGGGCAAAAGATGAGGAGGTCGTCGTACGTGAGCACGAGCATTTCCCGCCGGGAACCTGTTTTCCGGCAGAAATCGGCCGCCGCATCGTCCCCTCCGGCCGGTCGTTCGGTGACAGTGGGTTCTCGTTCCCGATACTCAACCCGCCACCCGCCGTAGGAAAACTGCGACTGAACTGCACGAGCCCGCCGGAGGATCCCCCTCGGGAGTCTCTGGAGGTTTTCCTACCTTCGGACGAGATGGGTGTTCGGAGGTCGGATGAATTTCAAAGGAGGATGGTGGTGCTGCCTTTCTCCGGCGAAGCAGGCCGCCGGAGCTTCACCTTCTCCGGGAGCCCTAAGGCGGTCCGGGAGGACGACGTGGCGAGCGACTCGAGCTCGGACCTGTTCGAGATCGAGAGCTTGTCGACTCAGGCGACGGCACCATTCCGGCGTAGGGAGTCGCTCGACGAGGCGGGGAGGTTTGTGCGGCGGAGCATGGAGGACGGTGAGTGGTACGAGCCCAGCGAGGCAAGCGTGGAGTGGAGCGTCACGACGGCGGAGGGGTTCGACCGAGCAAGCGTCGCCAACTTCTCGACCTCGGCGTCGGAGTACGAGGAGGTGAGGTTTGTGCCGCTAACCGCCGCCGGCGGAGGTGGTGGCGGAGGGGGGAGGAAGAAGAGCAATGGTGGTCTACTGAGTTGCAGGTGTGAGAAGGCTGTCAACGTTGGGCCCCAACCGGTCAAATGTGGGCCAGATCAGCTGCGGGTATGCCCCACCTCATCGACGGTTGAGACTGCTCGGATCGCCGCCATGTCAAGGCTGACTAATGGGAGCTCTGTTCACGTGCCCAGGTCCTCCGATCGGCCACCCCTCGCACGCTCGCATTCTGCTCGCCTCTCCCGTGCCCTCGCGACACGGTAAGCAACAAATTTGTGCCACCCAGAATAATGGTCTCTTTTATGATCGCTAAAACTTCACTCTAATTAAACTTGTGCCTGTTGTCAGATTGATCATTGATTTCGTTTAGCTCTTGTATTCCCATCTCATGAATGAAATGAATCCGATAAATGATCAATATGATGGTAGGATAAAAGCTTGATTGGAGGAAACTCCGCGATGTCAATATAGTGAAGACCATGATTTTGAGGGATTTGAATTTTATGAGTAGGTATGTGCGGATCCAAGACTGTTATGTGCCTATGTGTCTCTCTTCTTTTATTTTTTTGAATTATATCGTGTGGAATGAGTTATGATTGAGTAAATGTTATTCATATGCTTTTATTTTGTTTGATTTTTCGATTTGTTTCTAATTTATCTCAATTGAATTTCTTTCCGTTTAGTCTCTTTGAAAGTTCTCAATCCAATGCTTCTATGGTTGTCATACAATGGCATGCCACCGTTGCTATTTATGTTTTTTTGTAGACAGTAATAGTAAAATCATTAATAAAAGCATATGACAACAGTGTGGATCCTGCAATGATTTTACCACATCAAGATTATTTATCCTCCAATGATTGACATGATTTCAAGTAAACCCTGAACTTTTTCCTAAACACTTAACTCTATGTTGCTAAAGACCCATATAATGCTTAAGTCTTATTTGGTGATTTGACACATTGATTCAGCTTGAAAATGACTCTGAACCATCCAAATAGGAGACCATAATTCACCAATCTTTCTGTAAATGATACTTTATGCAACCTTAGATCATCACGGTATCTACATTTTGATTACCAATGTAAAATAGATTATGATGCAAAAGAAGACTTTTCACCTATATACGCGAGGGCAACGGCCGTGTATATTATAGTCCCACGAAGTATATTCCTGAATTAAAGGCGCCCGATCCATGTGGAGAATTAGCCGGAGAAAATCCCCCAATGAAAATTGGGGGAGAACACTACAGTGAAAAGTAGACCCCCTTTAACCAAAAAGAGGATGTAGACCCAATTAACGTCACTTCTACATGCACACTGCACGCGCTACTTGCATGTGTGGTCAAGGGGCAAAGACTTGAGGCTTGGAAGGCTTGGGGGGCACATGCAGCTGTTGGTATGCTTTGTCGCCAATTACAGACTTGGCAAAGAGACCATGCCATTTGTCCCCTTTGGTGAGACAATCAATGTGCAATACCTATAGACCTCCATTTGTCAAAGGTCTTTCTATCTACCCTTCTAATCATCCTTCTGTACACTTACAAATCTTCACTTGCTTCAAAAGACAGGGATCATTACAGGCCCCTCAATACCAGAAGGATCAAAGTTCGTTGACAAAAATCTGAATATGGGTCCACTGTTTGGACCCCTTTCTTACTTTGACTCAAGAACGAGTCCGAGTTCAGGTTCATTATTTTTTTCAGGCCAATTGACCCAAAACTCATTTGACAGTATGTGATTGGATAGGCATAGCCCAGTTCTGACAAACTGCTCGGGGTTTGATCCCCAGGTCCTCTCCTGTGTGCAGACAGTTCTTTCTCATGCATGTGTTGAGGTTCACTCCCACATCAGTTAGGTCTCTCAAGAGTCCAAAAAAAGAAAAAGTATACTATTTGAATGTATGGATATTCAGTTCTCAATCTGAGTCTCAGTGCCCATTATTTGGGTTTGGGTCTTAAATATAAATTCAGGAAAGAGTATGCATCATGTTGCCTGGATCTGATTAGGTTTGGGTCCAGGAATGAGATCCAGTTGTAATTCGAGTTTGTGCCTGAATACACTATAAGCCCAAAACAAACCCAACCCTTTTCCAACTCTACCTGCTCTCCACAGTCCACATATGGAACACTATTATCCCTCCACATATGGTACATGACCAATTTAAGAGTTGAATTATAGAATATGGAGTAAACCAGAAATAATTTTAAGTGCAAAAATGGGAGTTTGCATAGTGGCCAGGGATTGTTGGAATGAACCGACTCATTATTAGTAGACCTGAACAGACCAGATTGGTTCAGATTTAAGGCTTTGAAATAGATGCCTAGGTCCAGCTCTTTTGTAAAATGGGCTTATGTCAAAGCTTGAGCCAAAAAGGGCCACTCACAAGAGTAAATGTGACAGCTGAGTTGGGTCCAGTTTGATTGCAACCCCAACCAGACACAGGACTCAATTTGGCTTTTCTGAAGGTTGGTTCAGTTTGATTGGTGTTGGGGCACGACCCAAGTTGCACCCCTGTTTTATCTTGTTGCTGGGTGGCTGGGCCCGGCAGCCAAATCTTGTCCAACCCTGCCCTAGAGTCATAAGATTCTGGTCTTAGCCCAACCCTTTGTATGATTACTTGAAGATAGAATCCTGATTCATGTTAGACTAATACAAAACAACCTGCTAGAAATAATTGTGCAAATAAGACATGGCATCACACGTGCAATCGCTGGGCCTTATCAAGTGGACGCACTGTGAACCTTAATTGGCCCAAAAATGTGGCCTTGTAGTCATCATGTGGGTCATACACTTGCATTGGGTATGGACCTCTGATATGTAGGGATAGAAAGGTCCGTATAACGAACCCATACCCGTCCCTACTCATACTTATCCTATCCCAAACCTGCCCACCTGTAATGGGTGCAAGTTGGGTCGGGTTTGGAGAAAACTGTTCACAGTGCAAGTATGAGCTGTGATCAATTTTCTACCCTTTTTCCCTCGTCCAAAGAGAGCCTTGTACTATTGCCACAAGGGGTTGTTTGTCTTTTGCACATGGGATACGAAAATGGGTTTTACATGCGTATGTGGAACACATTTCCAAACTTGTAGGAATTTCCATTTTCATGAGTAGATGAGTACTTTCAATGATTTTAGATGCATTTGGATTTTTTGGACATCTTTCGTAAATTTTTCTCAAAACCTATAAAGATTTAAGATATAAAACAAAGCATCTTGATGCTTATCAATAGTATGAGAATATTGAATGGCTCATATCATAAATTGGGGGCTATAAAAGTGCAGGAAATCAGATCTATGGTTGAGAGTTTTTGGAATTTTCACAAATTTATCGAAATCAATGAAGATTTTAGATATGAAACTAAACGTTTTGCGGTTTATTAATTTAATAAAAATGAGGAGTAGTTTGGATCATGAATTTGAGGCCCGTATGACTTTAAAGAATGAAATGTAGTTGAGAGACTTTAAACCCGTGACCTATTCACAGGGACATGAAAGGGAATTGTATTTGTAGTGTTGCTTTTGGCAAAAGGATGCAGTATGACCGTTTACCACCTCTTTAAATGAGAGGTTGAAAATGGCCTTATTTACATATAATTCTGACACCTCATTTACACATCACATACATAAATTAGTGCAAACAAACATAATGATGCATAATGGTTAAGCATGAGCATAATTTACATATGTAAATGAGTGCAAATAAATGACCCCAAAATAACTAAGTTTCTCCTCAAAGGAGTAGTGAAATGGGTGGACATCTTTTACCGTTTATCTTCCGGTTCATGGATTTGAATTGCTAGGAATTCATGCCAAAATGGGTTGCAATAGAGGACTATTTAAGCAGTGAAGGTGAAGGATATAAGGTGAAGATATCGATAAGACCTTGGCTTTCCTAGAATTGATACCAGTGAGATGGCTGGAAATTCATTTATCATCTTTCCTTAATTCATTTTCAGTCAAAAGGAAAATTATTTGATAGCCATTTATGAATCTCCACCCTTGTTTTTTCAATTTTAACCACTTTTCGAAAGACTTTTCTTAGAATAAAAATTAAAAAAAAAAAAAACCCAGTTCCCCGCAAACAAAAGTGGGATTTCTCCTCATCCAATTACCAAAAGCTTCTTCAACCACACTTCAAAGCTTGAAAAAATATTTAAGAATTATTTGGTTTGACTAAAACCTATATCTTTCATTGATCCTTCAAGGATCTTTACAGACCTTAAATGATTGTCACTATCAAATATAAATACCATGATTGGTACGAAGTCTTGACTTACCTGTACATTACCCAACTTGGCTTGGGGGAGTGATCCCACTGAAGGATTTTGGGGCTGCAAACTGATCTAAAAGACACAAACAAGCCCCAGATTGATGCATTAAAGCAATTCTAGATCTGAGAAGGCGACCGATGGGAGGCATACTAAAAATTGTACTTCCTGATCAAACATGGAGGTCATTGTCATGCAGACTGCAATTGCTTGTCATCAACTCATCAAATACTCATCAAGTTCAACGATGAACTGAAGATAATCTCTAAAACTACTTCAAATGTCTTACAATACTCATACATACATTTAAGAAAATGAAATCCTATAATTCAAGAATCCAAATGAGATTAGAATGCTGATTGTAATTACAACTCCGCAACTCGCTAAAGAAATAGATAAAGAAACAAAATTCTATACTTCTTTATGTTAAGGAAAGTCACACATCCACCTATCAGCTTATGGGTTGGACATGGTATATTACATCTTACATAGTATTGGGGGGGGGGGGGGGGGGGGGGGGGTTGGGTTCGAATCCCCGAGACGTATTTCTGTCTACGTGCGAAGCCCTCACACATTGGCTAAATGATACTCGGCAGGGTGAGACCCGATGAGTAAGAAAACACTCTTGGGTAACAAGTTTAAAATGTTACAATGATGAAATGTAGGACATCTTAGAAGATTTCATGAAAATTGCTTTACTTATCAAAGAGGCCATAAAATCTATAAAACACATAAGGGAAGTCAGATTACATAAAGTATGTGCAGGCACATACATACAGATAGAGAAAAACTTCACTGCACATAGTAGAACTCTTTTAGCAGACCCAGATAGATAGAACAAGGATAAGAAGATGACAATGGTGACGCGTGAATCTAAAAGTGGGTGTTTTCTACAGATTCCATGTGGAGCCTTCGACTTAATTTGTAAGCCAAACATGCCATGTGCTGGGCGGTCACTGGATCCAATGCCACTCTGTGAAGTACATGGAGACACAATGGTAATAGTAGGTTTACTCACGTGTGCATGATGCTGCATGGACAACATGTATGCGTTATCTGCAATAGTTGAAGGATACAAATCTGTGATGATACATTCTTCCAGAAATGCAGCGAACATTGTCTAAAACTTCCGACATGGTAGTTGTCAAACATGGCCCCTACCTCATTTTTCAATACCCATGCAAGTGATAAAGGCCACATAGCAGGCTAGACAGTACAATGCACATTCACTGAATACTAAACTTGGGGTCCCATTGAAAAAATGGAAAATGCCCCATTGGATGTTCCTGACCAGTCAATTGATGTAGCAATTGGATGCTTAAAATTAACAGAGTTGTCCAAATTCAGTAAAAGTAATTTTTCAACTAGTAAAATTTCTCAGATATATTTCATCTGGCCTAATAGTTCATGCATCTAGCCAAAAGTATGGATGATAATTTTCTATATTTAAGGTCTGCTTGAATTAGGAGAAACTGACAAGACAGCATTCACTGAATATTAAACCATGGGTCCCATTCTGGATGAGAAATACCCATTGGATGTTCCTAACCATTCAACTGAAGCCAATTGAATGGCTGAAAATAAAAGAGCTATAAAAAACTTAGTAAAGTGATTTTTTCCAACCAGTACAATGTTTCAGATGTATTCCATCTTAAGAGTCCTAATAGCTCATACATAAATCCAAACATTTGGATGATAATTTTCTATAGTTAAGGCCTGCTTGGATGAGGAGGAAATTACAAATAGGGAATCCCCTTTAGGTGAAGGAATGAGGAAAAAAACTAGGAGTGGAGAATGAGAATCCCCTTGCAGAGAATCACGACAATAATTCAAATTGTAAAGAGAGAGAAATTTAGGAGAGCATCATCTTGAAACTTTTATTTCAATAGATAATTATTACAAAAAGGTTAAATGACACTTTTAGTAATAAAGAAATTAATTACACTAGAGAAAATGATGCCTTCTGCACCCCATCAAGGAGAAAACCATTTTGCCCTATTTTTTGCAAAAAGTCATTAAGAGAAGAATTACTTCTCTCAAATGAATCCAGACAGGGAAACAGAGATTTCTCCATAGAAAACTTTTTCTCCTCACTTTTTTACATTCAAACATGCCCGATGTGAATCAAGTTAAATGTGGCAAAAGGGCATTGAAGTCTATTGTATCTTGGTTATATAACGGTATCCTCTAATGGATGGTTACAGTTTGCATGGGGAGAAAGGTCTAGTTTGACACTACTGCAACTTCCACTAACTACAGATGCATCTTGCATAAAATGGGATGAGGAAAAATATAGCAGTTCCCAAATCCCACAGCCATTTGAAACTTCAATCACTATGGTTGATACAGTTGAGCGACAACACACTGAAACAAGAATACTTGTGGGTATGGCAAGAGATAGGGTACAGATAATGAAAACTCAGTGATGATGAAAATAGTGGTATTGAAAGTTTATCTTCTGTTGGAGTTTATTATAATACAGGGATGGACATCTCAAAAAGAATGTTGAGACATTTGATTAGAAATCAACATCAGGGCCAAAAAGAAGTCTCCTAACCTTTTCTTTCAGTAGGAGTGGCTAGTTCAGTTCCTTCGCAGAAGTAGCGATTCAGAGATTTTGAATTCAAGAAACTGATTTGTAGCAGTTATTCCCTCGCTTGCAAGCTTAAGCTGATTCATTCATTTTAATGAATTGTCTTGAACCTCTGCTACTGTCTTTCCACCATCTTTGTAATCCTGTTGGCATTTTGTTTTATCATCTGGTAAATTGTCAATGAATCCCATATTTAAAGAAGTAACATCACTAGACAAAGTGGCTTCATCGGATGCCTCTGACCCAGGATCAGAAATTAAGGACTCTGATTGCTCAATAACTGACTCAACTGATGGTTGATGTGAGAGGATCGAAGCCACCTCCGAGTTCAAAGAATTCGACATCTTTCTATCATCCTCTCTCATTTTCTCCTCATATAGTTTAAAGTCAAACCCAACTGAATTCCGACCACCAAACACCAATTCAAGCTTGTCCATGTCAAAAAGACCCTCCATTATCTTTTGGCTTTCTGAGTCTGAGTATACAAACTTCACTTTCTTAAATGTCTTGGGCTCTAGAAAAGGCTTCACTATCTGCAAAATGCTAATTGTCACTTTGAAGTTTCAAATAATAGTGCATTAAGTAAATTAAAAAAAAAATCCCAGGAGAAAGTTACAGCAAAGCAGCTGTTGCAGTAAGTAGCAAAACTTCCAACACATTGTCTCATTGATGATATGCTATTTGGATAGGGCCCAGATACCAAGTGTTTTGATAAGTCGCAATGAAGTGGATGCTTATTCATTACCCGGTGTCTTTGATGTGGTACTAGAAATAGGAACGACATTAGATGGCCTTCTGTTTCTCCACCATCTCTACCCCAAATTGACTCTGAGATCACACCAGTAATCAATTTGGGAAGATAAGCATATCTCCTAAATGTTGGACTTCCAAGTAACCATGAGTGGTGCATTTGGATGCCCCATAGCCAGCTGAGTGGTTTGAAAATTCTAAAAAGATGGCTATAAATTACAGGCTTTTTACTTGCAGTGCAGATATCAAAAGCCAAATTAAGTGGAACACCATTTCCTTGAATTGCTTTAGTGACCATCAATTAACAAGTCAATGCCATTCAGAATTCAAGAATCCAGCGTCAGAAGCATACAGTTCTCTGATACTTCTATTTGACACAAGTGGTGCCCATGTTTCAATGATCCAAAATGCTAGCCAGATAGAGATAGGGCCCATGTAGACTGGGATACTTTACACTCCTTCCAAACTGTAAGTACCTGGCCTTGCAATGTTTGATAATTTTTCAGGATAATTACTGGATTTTCTTCCTAGCTGTTTGTTTTTGGATTAAATAGCTTGGATTTCATGTCTGTATAAATTAGAGCATCCCATGCAGGGGCGGAATCTGAAAATTTGGCCCTGGAGAGGCGCCCTTGATCACATGTGGTCTTGATCACCAAAAATAGGCCCCATGCAAATGGAATGGTTACTCAAGATACTATACGTGGTGATTGTGGTCACATCAAGACACAAAAAAATAGCAATAGGCCACATACCGTCCAAAAGGATTCGAAGATCTTTGGTGGGTTATAAAGTATAGCTAGGCCCAGCCTTTCAGGGTAGTAGTTCTGCAATACATGTGCTGTTTCACGCGTCACCTTTACTGATATACTTGACATATTCCATCCTTGAAAATCAATTAGCCACACCATCTGCTCCTGATTTGATGCCGAATTTGAAATGGCATTCTCCAAACAGTAAACTAAGTACTTAATCTGCCCTTTCGTTGAGCTCGTATTCTGATAAAAATAAACATAGAACCATCACTAATCATGATCCCAAATAAATCATTTCCATGAAATGTTTAATGTTCCACAAGAACCTAAATCATTTAATGCAAAGTGCTTTTTACAATTAGTGTTCTTTTAAGTCTAAATACATGTATCTCCAAGCCCATGAATGCATGGCTGTTTCCAACATGGCCTATCATGTAAATGCAGTTGGCCAACAATTAGGTCCGCGCACTCATCCGATTGCCATAATGTATGAAGAAAAACCTTAAATAAGTTATTCATATGGGGCTCAGTTGATAAATGGACCACCAATATTCAGGAATGGCATCTACATGATGGGACTGATTTGGTAGGAGTCTTGGATGTGAGCATATGTAGCAAGCTAAGTCGTTTATACACGTGTGGCTTAACAAACTTATACTGTCAGAGTTGTGACAGAAGTTTTTCACCCGGTGTAAACCTATATGATGCAACCCTCCTCCTTTATCTGAGCCTGGGACTGGCAGTTACAAACTGGCAAAGTTTATCCTAACAAAATTATCTTGTGTGTACCTGAAATCCAGGTCTCATGACAAGAACAGTCCTTCCATATTTATCAAGGTAATTGGGTCTGTAGACCTTTCCTGTCTCAGCTTCATGGGCTATATCTTCCTGAAATCAAAACAGCAATAACTTTAGAATATAGATTAGCTTCCAACTGCAGATTCTTCTACAATCGCAGGTGCATAATCATCAAGATGCACTTGAGATTACTTATATGATTATATCACACTTAGAGTAATGACATCAAAGTCAATATTCTAATCCCTTTGTTGATGGCATTTACATGAGGAAAATGGACCTTCTGTATGTATATGTCATTGGGTTGACATTTTGGATATTTGGTCACTAAATGGAGGTATTTTGTCACAATACGTTAGCCTCAAGCCTAAAAATAGGACCGCTTGGTTATTTATTTTCTTTTTTTGAAGGACTCAAACTCACGCACCCACACACACAACACTATGTCCCTAACCAATTAAGCAACAGCCAGCGAAAAAATGGGACTACTCTTTTGAAGATGGATTTCAAGCAAGATAGTGAAATGTCATGCTAGAGAAAAGGGGGTTTGGCTTCTTGCTTTGAAGGAAAACAGAAGTGGTCTTTCTTCTAGTTTTTTCTAGAGTTATCTAGATGGATTTCTTGAAGCTTAGGTGGGGAAGAGTGCTCAAGGGGCTTGGGGTTTCTACTAGAATATTTGGCTTGCTCAAATTTCTCCATTGACTCTTACACCTCACAAGTGCAATGGGTCATTTTCTTATCCTGTTATTTTGTTACACATATCCCCCAAGTCTAGGGATTTAACTTGTCTAGGTGCTGTATAAAAACTCACTAGTATACTGAATACTAGTCACTGTACATTTCCTCCTTGCATTGGCTGCCATTAGAGGATGGTCATTACATCAACTGGATGTCAATAACGCTCTCCTCCATGGGGATCTTAAGTAAGAAATATTTATATATATATATATATATGAAAATCCCACCTGGATTTTCCAAGTAGGAGGAGACAAGAGTATGTTGATTGAAAAAGTCTCTTTATGGACTAAAGCAAGTATCCCGGAACTAGTTTGTCAAATTCTCTAGTGCATTGTTACTCGCTGACTACAAGTAGTCTCGTGCTGATTATTCACTTTTCACACAAATTAGAGGCTCTTCATGTGCATTTGTTCTTGTTTATGATGATAACATCGTCATCACTAGTAATGATGAGCATACTATTATTACCCTTAAAAGTTTCCTTCACTACAAGTTTCACATCACAGATTTGGGTGCTCTAAAGTATTTTTTGGGCATCAAAGTTGCTTGCTCTCAACAAGGTATATTCATCTCTCAACGCAAGTATACTTTCGACCTATTGCGAGACATGGGTATGCTTGGTACAAGTACAACAAATTTTCCCATCGAACAGAATCTTAAGCTAACTTCCTTTGAGGGGTCCGTACTCGATGATCCCACATCATATCGTCGACTTGTGGGTCGCATCAGTTACTTGACTATCACTAGACTGGACATTACTTATTCTATTCATATCTTGAGTCAATTCATGGGCCGACCTTGGCAACCACATTATGATACCACGCTACGTGTTCATTTTCTCAAAGGCACCCCTGGTCAATGTTTATTGTTGTCTTCTTCTAGCAGCCTTCATTTGCTAGCATATCGTGATTCGGATTGGGCTAGTTGCCTTATGACACAGCTCAGTTACTGGTTATTGCACTTTCTTAGGTGATAGCACCATATCATGGAAGACAAAGAAACAAAAAACTTATTTGAGATCATCTGCGGAAACTAAGTATCCGTCCATGGCAGTGGCAACTTATGAACTTATCTGGTTGTGTGTCTTTTGGAAGATCTTGGCATTGGTACTTTTGACCCAATGACCCGTTATTGTGACAATCAAGCAGCCATTCACATTGCCTTCAACCCGGTATTCAATGAAAGAAATAAGCATATTGATGGATTGTCACCTTGTCGGGAGTGCACTCAACAAGGAATTCTTCGCACCTCTTATGTTCCAACAAATCATCAGCATGCCCACATTTTCAACAAAGCATTGGGCAATGACCAATATTTGTTCCTATATCACAAGCTAGGCATTCACAACATTCATGCTCCATTTTGAGGGGGAGCATTAGAATATTTGACTTATTCAAATTTCTCCAACCGCTCTTACACCTCACAAGTGCAACGGGTCTTTTTCTTAGACCGTTATTTTATTACACATCCCTCAAGTTAAGGAATTTTTTCCCCTTACATTTATCCTTGTTGTGGTGGATTCTTGCACCTGATCAAGGGGCTTTTTCTCCGACATTTCTTGGAGAGAATCTTTCAAAGAGAACAAGGTCTTACATATTGGCAGTATAACCAGATTCTAGATGAAAAATTAAAAATGTTTCCCAAGGAATACCCCCTTTGCATGAACCACATAAATTTTTGAGTACTGTATAATTCATGTGCTACTTCTATTTAACTTGCATCATATTGCATAATTTGCATTGTGCTGATTTTATTGTAGTATTGCCAAAATCATGTATATGTAATTTGGAAACCAATTGATTTGGAGGAGCAATTTTCCCAACACAAAATGAAGTCACAGACTCCCACATTGAACTGGTTGATGATAATAAAAAGCGCCCATTTAGCCTCAGCAAGCTTCTAATGCAAAAATTGTCCAGGATATTAGTGGGGATATTAGGGGAGAGGAAAGAGATGTTAGGAACTGAGATTGAATTTCTAAGCACTTTTGAATTTTATTTTCTATCTTCTTCTCTCTTATATATATTGGATTATTTTCTCATAATGAACATACGGTGAATTTTATCAAAATATAGTTCTCAAATTTCCATAGAGAAATACCTACCATCTGAATGGATGAAATAGTCTAAAGTCATAGGACTTACTAGCTATGCAAGATGTTTAGGGCTATTTCTAGCTGAAATGTTTAGGACTTACTAGCTATGTACGATATTGTGGGAATGTATCCTTCCATTTTCACCATTTCTACTGAAATGGACTTCTTTTCCTTGAGGTTAGAAAGAGGAAAGTTCTCTTCCAGTCATCAAAATAGTTTTCACAACTAAATGAAACGAACCATTTCAAGGTATTTCAATTTTCAATTGATATACCTGTAAAAGAATTTAACGACTTTGACCCATTTCAAGAAACTCAATTTATCGACAACACCCCCTTACCATTGAGAAGCAAAGATGACAGAACCAAAAGTTTCAATTCAGGAAATTAAAATTTGCATTGTGGAGCCACTTTTTGTCAAGTTAGATCATTCTCATCAGTACTCTTATTTCGTAAATTTCAATAGCCTTGTATTGATCAAATCAGAGTGATATTCACAATATAACTGAAGTGATTTCCTCTACATAGCAATTTCACATTCTATATTGAGGTGAACATGACTTCAATCCTATCGTGGATATTACTCCAATCTTGGTGACGTGTAATAATATATATACATGCTAGTCCAAATTCCTGGGGCATATTAATTCAAGGATGAAAATAGCGGTGGCGGCGGGCGTAGCGGCCCGCCGCCAAACCGCTACGAAGCGGGCGATACGTAGCGTAGCGGGGATACGTAGCGGCGTAGCGGTGTGATTTGAAATACTCACCAAAAAAATCTGAAAAAATTCCAGAAAATCCAGAAAATTGTAAAATGAAAGAAAATGTGGTTCTTTTGCAAAAGTAAGTAAGAAAAGGGGGTGTAGCGGTGCCCTCAATATATAAGGTCCTGTATCGCTATATAAATAGAAAATAATAGTAATGATTAGTTTTTTCACATGTATTCATGTTTTTTAGTCATGCTAACTTAGAAAGTAATGAAAAGCTCATTAAAAAAAAAAACTAGAACATGAAATAAAGGCATAAGACTTAAGAGTTAGGTCATTAGTGAACATTGAACAATCAATAGTCAATACTTTAAGCCTCAAGGTTAAAGGTTCAAATTCAATCAAGTGAATGAAGTGGTCAACACTCAACAACTCAACATTCAACACTAATTTAGAAATGAAGTGGTCAACACTCGTCCTCTCAAAAGATGACACATCCGATTAAGAGGAAGACTCCAAGGTCAACACATAAATCAATTACATCTCCTGCAAAACAATGATGGAGACCGTGGGAACTTAAGAAGTTCCCTCTCGGGCCTCTCCCACTTAGTTATTTAACAATGAGGGTTCTTTTAAAACAGTTAAATTAAGACCAGTTTAAAATTTAGTAGTAATAGGTAACCATATCTATACTACTACACACATTCCAAATATAATTAAACATGCTTAATATCATATATTAACAAATAATGATAATAATAGACATCCAAGCACAACAAAGAAAGACAACCAGTAAAAGAGGCCTAGCTATCATGGTGAAGTAGGATCCTTTTGTTTTCATGATTGCCACTTCTTAAAAACATGCATTTCGCAAAGGGGGTCCGGGGGTATCCCCCGGCGGGGATCGAGCTGCCCGGTCAGCTCGCGGGGGCCCAGGGGGCAGCGCCCCCGGACCAGAAATTTTTTATGAAGTTCTTCCTTCGAAATCGAATTTCTGCTTTCAGAACCTGTGCCCCTCCTTAAAAGTTGTGATTCATAGTAGTTAGAGAGTAATAATCTCAAAAGTTGAAAAAAAGTGAAAAAGTCGTGGGGGGGGGGTTTGTTTAACACTGCCGATATGTATCGGCCGCCACCCGCTATTTTAATCCATGAGTCCTTGATGATGAATCTTCTTTAGATTCCTTAGAATAGTTGAATCTCTTGATTTTGTAGCAACAAATCTTGACAAAATGGAGTTGGGACCGCTAGAGGGACACACAAACAAAGGGTTCACAGCAGTAAAAATGGAGAAAAAAGAGGAAGGAAGATGAAAAAAGTTGAAAAGGTAGAACGAAAAGTCGTCAGGGGGGTTTTATTACCCCCCAGCGCCACGTAGCGGCTGCTACGGCCTGTAGCGGCCCGTAGCGGCCGCCACGCTTGCGTAGCGGCCGCTACGGGCCGCTACGGGTGCGTTGGCCGCTAAATCCAATTTAGCATGGCGGCAACTGCCGCCACGGCCGATATATCGGCCGCTACGCTACGTAGCGGCCGATATTTTCATCCCTGCATATTATTGATCCCATGGTATTCAATAATCAAAAGAGGAACCACAATGGATTTTTTTTCAATCATTACAGAACTTATGGCACAGTCATGTGTGTGATTGTTTCTCATTAACATATATAAGAAATGCAAAGACTACTCAAAATGGGAAGTCGGGCATACTAGAAAGAGGCCATTTATCAGGCTAGACATAACTTGGATGGCTCATCGGCTTGGCCACACATGCACGATCAATATTAACTATTTTAACAATGTATCTTCATTCACCTCCAACTGATCTGTGGCCTGGCCTGATTTTTCAGCTAGGCAAGTGCTTAGCGTGGCCCACATGATGAATGCCAGATCATTTATATATGAACCTGCAATTTGGATTATTATCCCAATAGCACGAGTTGAATTAGCATGGCTCTAACTGTTTCTAGACATAAGACATGAAACTATATTGGATTAATAGACCCTTTGCAGGGGATTACATTGTTAAGTAGTTTAGTTTGCTTAGGCATTTTGGGTGTATTGGTTAGCAACTTGAGATGGTATTAGAGCCAGCATGTCCTAGGTTCGAATCCACGCTGGGCAAAAAATGCCCCATACCGCATTTTGTGTGCGGGCACATATGCGTAGGGCAAAAAGGCCCCACGCCGCGTCTTGTGCGGGTGTATGCTTCAAGTCCGGGCGGTGTCCTACCCTAGGGGGCGTTAAGTAGTTAGTTTGCCCTAGGCATTTTGGGTGTATTGGTTAGCAATTTGAGATACATGAGGGAATGAAAAACAGATAAATTACATACCCATCGAATTTTTTCAGGCTTATATTCCAGTCTCCACTTCAAGGTATCTTTCAACATCTTACTTGCTTTTTTGGTATTCCAATTCCTTGCTTTGAGGTACCTTAGTATTGAAGCATCCGAACAGAAATTCGGTAGTTTATTACTCAAAGGACCTATCAGCTTCCGGACCTCATTTATCTGAAAGATAAAGGACATTACATAATAAACAACATGATGAGTAGGATAATGCTTCTAGCTATATATCTAAGGATGCATCTGGATTTACTATAAATTGCAATTGAATAGTTTAAGAGAGTGGGTGATTATTCATTCAGCTTTTCTACCTCAAGTTAAAATAAAGGTTGGTGCAGGGGTTTTCTTTTTTTGTTTTTTTTATTTTTTGTTATGTGTGTGTCTGTGGGGGTGGGGTGGGGGTGGTGTTGGTCTTAATCACAAGAGGAGAAACCCTACTATAAAAGAAAAATGAGTAAAGGTTGGTGCAGATAATTATTTAAACTAAACAATGCAAAAATAATTTGCCATCTAGCATGATTTCTGACTTTGGATCTACCCTAAAAGCTTAGCAAACTGGATAACCATCCAGTCCCCCCACCCCTTTACATGCCACACCTGTGCACCTGCACTTGACATCCACTCCTCCCAGAAAAACAATGCCAGTAATTGTACTACATCCGAACATAATGGAGGTGGATAGATATGAATCTTTGCACACCTCTTGAAGTCATGCCAATGGAGTATTCAGGCATATGAGTTACCTAGGAGTCTTCATAGAAGGCCAAGAGAGTTTGATTTCACTCAATATTGAAAGAGAGGAAAGTATTTAGTGACAACCTTTATATAGGGTTGTAAGCTCTCAATCAGAGATTACACCTACTAAGTAGAGTAGTCAATAATTTTGTACTCTTTCTTGGAGATAGTGATTTCTAACCAAGGCCTCCTAAGGATACTGATTTACTCATCTTTCTAAATTTACGCAAATAACAATAAAGTTGATTCTCTCAAGATAAGACTTCCTAAAATATGGGACTGGGCATGTCAACAACCATAATGCCCTTAATCAATAAGTGACTAATTAAACTGGTTATATATGGCCCACTTAGTGGACTAGGCCTATGTGATCTTCTTGAGCCTTATTTTACTTCAAGGATGCATTTGGCCCATGACCTGTGTCAGAATCCAGAACACACCCTAAATTGAGTTTTCATGGTTTGCCTTTAAAGATCAATGATTTGTAGAAAATTAAATAATGTTGATGGACAAAGGTCAAATGCAAGTGAAGATGATGCATAGAAGTTGGTCTCATGCACCTTTTCTTGCTGCTCTTCCAATGACAAAGACCTCTCAACATTGCTTGAACGGAACTTCCTTGCTAACATCCTTCCAAAGGTAATGGAATTATAGAAGATCTGGAAATAGAACCCACTCTAAAATTGCATTACACAAATTTCAAGAGTAACACAAAAAGAGTATCATGCTCGAGTAATGTCATTGAAGCAAATATAAGAAACAAATAAGGGGAAAAATGGGTTCTAGCCAAGACAGAGTCCTAATAACAGAAACCAAGCCATTAACATTAAAGCCAAACCAAAAGGTCCAAACGAAGTAATAAACCCAGAGCAGAATCATCTTGTTTTCAATTGTAATGCCCAAAACCAAGTTGACTAGATTGGACGGTTATCGAACAAATGGTAAACAAATTATTTCTCTATTCGGAACATAACTGAATTAGTACTTTTGATAATTTCATTCAATTTCAGAATTAACATCTCTTTTCCCTCATGATCTGTTTATTATTTTCATATCACTCTCAATAATAGTTCCAAGTAGGAACATCTTGTAGGAAAAATTACTTCTAGACCGTATTCCACCACCATTTGTCCAGTTGGCAACAAAATTGTCTAGCAAATGGAGTGCCCAATTCATTTGAATAGGTTGAAGAAGTGGTTCAACTTCCCACACAGCCTATTAAACAAAGAAGTAGATTATCTATTGTTTCCACTTCCTCCCTGTGCATAAAATATAAATTCTTGTGGAGGTATGATCCTCAGCATATATCATCTACTGACACCTAATAAAAACACTTCAACTTCAAAGGTAGACCAAGTTTATAGCTACTCCACTTAGTAAAGGTGGACTAGGTTTCACCACCAATACAAGTACCTTAGAAAAGACTCTCCCTTGGGTCTAGTTTTTGTCAAACTCCCCGCTTCATCCAGTAAAATTCACTAATGGTTTACATCAACTTATTGAAAATATGGATTTCAAAGTTTAAAGAATATATACATAAAACTTACGAGAAATAGACCCTCCTCCCCTTCAGAGAGAGAGAGAGCAGAATACCTTTTAAGGTACGAGGTAGTAGCATATCATAGGCCTTAAAGAAGTGAGTTGTTGCTTGCCCCTTGCCAACGATTTAGGTCATAGTGCTTCATTCTCTTCTTTTTTTAATTCAAGTCAACCTACTGCCTTTTATTTTTTACTAACATTTTCATTGATGAGGTTATAATATCACTTCTTGCTCTTTCAATCTTAAAAGGAAGTCAATTTAAAGATTTTCAACTCCCTACTGCCGTGGATGCAATTGTCGTATGTATGGGGTCATTGCTTTGGTGCAATGGTAAAACTCTCAGGTGTCATGCGTAATAATGCAAGGTTGAGACCTACGTGCAGCCACTTTGTGCAAAATTGCCCAAGGTTAGGTCTATCTCCATTCTGGACCCTCCCAAGACCCTGCTTCAGCGGGACCCACACTAGGTAATGACCTTTTGTGGGCAATAACAACTATTGTCCCCATCAGGGAGAGAATACACTATTGATTTAACAAACAGTAGCTAAATCAGTCAATTACACAAGTATGCCGACTTAAAGACTGAGTGAGATAAACATATGACTATATGAGCACTAAAAGCAAAACAATGTAAAATTTACAATGCTCCTAATAAACATGGAACTCTATGCTTCAACACTCCCCCTCGACTCGCCCTCCAAGTTGAGGCAGAGGTATAAATCATCCCAGTTTGCCATTGACATCTTGCATGAGATTCTGTGGCAGTGCCTTAATGAACATATCTAGTAGCCGCACTTCAATTCCATAAATGGAGAAGACGACGTATAAGATAGCAATTTGTCTCTATATGCTTAATTCTCTCCTGATAAATTGTGCTTGAAGCATTTTGAATGGTGGTACGATTATCACAGTACGACGGAGTAGGAGTCTTCGATAAGAACCCAAGTTCTTCCATTAGACTCCTCTGCAGCAATAACCATACATTAATTTTCCCATAGCCCAACTCTCCTTCAGCATTAGATCTTGCCTTCTTTTGTTTTTGACTTGTTCCTAACCAGATGATACAACTGGGATGCTTTCATAATCTTCAGACCCCAGTAACTAAACTTGATTTGACGAACAGCAAGGGATATATTTTTCCTTTAACTCCCCTGGAAAACAATTTCATGGCTAAAGCCAGTCCAGATATTTTCAGATTTTCAAACGCCTGAATCAGGTTAGCACCAACACTTTCAACACTATAAAAGAGGCTGGTCATGAGATTGGTGGGCCAAAGCCAGATCATACAAAGCATTGATCATTGGACAGTTTCCGCTTCAAGATCATGGTTGTTCAACGCATAGATTTTGATTCTGTTTAATTATTATAGTCTTATGATTGCATGCTCTGTATCCCGCATTATCTATGTTTTAGTAATGTTTCGACAACAGTATTTGGTAATTTTTTCCAAGCAATTGATGATTTTCTTGTTAATTATGTATATTGAGGCTATGGATCAAACCATCAAGATATTTAAATCTTGACACAGAATCTCCAATTATGCTGGGGCTCATCAAATCAATGGTCCCATGCACCATCGATAGGATTGGCAGATTGAAGGGGCTGTGGATAGCTTAACGCCCTAGGACAAATACTCCCTCTGAAAAGAAAGGATAGCTTCTGAAAAACAAAATTTTGAGAGGAGCATTTAATCTACTAAAAGATAAAGGGTCTTTCTAAAACTGCCACTGAGAAAACTAAACTAATTTTCAGTTAGGTGTCACA
The DNA here is from genome assembly GCA_029852735.1 of Persea americana. Classification (NCBI taxonomy): domain Eukaryota; kingdom Viridiplantae; phylum Streptophyta; class Magnoliopsida; order Laurales; family Lauraceae; genus Persea; species Persea americana. The sequence continues at coordinate 15,171,299 of CM056811.1, read as the reverse complement.
TAGATCTTCTTGCTGTGAAAAATACTAATCCGACTGATCCATTTAAAACAAATAAACAATAAAGAACCTTCAATGCCTCCTATGATCTAAAGCATTATTAGAAAAACTGCCATTAACATTTTCACGTTTTTACTCTATGGATTCACACTTTCAGAGGGAAGATATGCAGTTAAGAAAACCAATATGGTTATGGGGTTTTGCTCTATTGAAGTGGTGATTTTCATGAAAGGAATTGCTTGGAATTTAACAAAGAGAAAAGGTTAAAATCTGTCTTCAAAATTAAAGATCAAGGAGATGATGATATCCATAACCATTTCCATGTCTAATGTTCAGATTATATTTGTATCTCGGTGACATACGTCATATATACCATTGTACATCATAAATGTCCCTGTTCCTGAATTCATACAAGCACTCACGGTATATCAAAGCTAATAGATCTTAGAAAAAAGCATCTACTTTTTATGTCCTTCTAGATATATGTTTTTTTTCCCATGCCAGGAGTGCAGAAATTTCATTCCTCTGGGTTAGAATTTTTCAGTCCATGAAGCTGCAGTGAAGACTCCAGGCACATTATTTGATCATGCTGTAAAGCAAAAGCCCACACCATTATACATATGCCTATGCTTTGATTAACCCCATTCCTACAAATATAAGTTAGAGCACCCTTGAGACTCCAGAACATGTATAGGTATCAGCCATAGTCAATCACACCTTCTATCATTTATATCAATCTGAGTCCTGCAGTCCTGACTAATAATAATCAAACTTTTGTGACAAGGAAAGACAAACACCATATGCTTTGAAAGAGCCTCCAGGATATTGGAGTGGGGTGGTGATCTGAAATTGCCTACTGAGCATGACTACGTTATATGAGAAAATCTAAATTGCATGCGCACCCTAGTTAATTATGCTTGCACTTTACAGATGGTTCATGGTTGGTTCCATTCATCAGGTATCAGCACTCAGAAAAAAAGCTTATAATCTTTAGTACTCAACGACCCAAGTGACCAGAAATTGGATCCCAAAAAAAAAAAAAAAAAAAAAAATTAAGACTGAATCTGGCAGATATGATCATCCTATCCATTCAGTAAATGTCAAAGGTCCATCCAATAGCAGAATCCACCAACACACCATGTGCTCAAGTTGATAGCACGAACCAGATACATTTACTAGAGAATAATGCTCAGTTTAGATTTTCTTTATTTTGACTCATTAATAGTATTAGCACATCTCTCTCTCTCTCTCTCTCTCTCTCTCTCTCTACTGTGCAAATTCCATCCAAATTTCAACAATCTTCCTTGGGGTCAATGCCCCAAAAATTACTGAAATTGCTAGCTCTTCTACACTGAGATCAAATCATTTGCATGATACATATAGCAGAAGAACATTATTAATTATTATAAATATATCTCAACCCTGTGAAGCAACATCCACCAGCCAATTCCATTAGTTGGAATTAAGAACAGAGCTTAAAATCAGTACTGCCCAAAAAAAAAAAAAAAAAAGAATGGTAAACAAACCAACCCAAGGAAACCATATGATAAAACCATTCAAAGTGAGAAATAAAAATTGGGAAGAAAAGAAAAAAACTTGAAATAAACCCAAGATACTTCTCAAAAGGAAAAACATAATAATAATAAATAATTCTTTAAAAAAAACATGCATACCTTGCTCTATGCAGTTCTTCTGGATGTTCTGTAGAGAAGCATTCAAACTATCATTGCTCATATAGATCCCAATTCAAGTCCTGAAAACCCAACCACCAAGAAGACCCTGTTGTCACCTGTCAGGAAATTCAAAGTACAACTAGAAGATTGGAAATATTGACCAGCAGGTGGGGAACCTGAATCAGCCACAAACCCTTTTTTTTTTTTATCTGCTAGTAAAGGCACAGACAATTTATTCAACTACCCACGTTTTCATATAGCATAGAAATGAATGGTCCTCCCAGATGGACCAAAAGGGGGCCCTCATCTGATGGTTTATTTGGTAGGCCACACTGTAAGTAGGATACCATGCACCTCTATCATTCCAGGTCAATTTCAATCCTTCAATCATGGCATGGAAACAAATGTTTGAAGTATATCGAATGTAAACATGTCAATTATTGGACTCTGGTTTAAATAGGGGTGTTCAAATCATGGCTGGGTCTGGCAGGCCTGATGCTTCTCCTCGCCCAGACTGGTTAGAAACAATGGCTCGTTAGGCTCATATCTGGCCTTACTGTGACGTGGGCTGGAAGTTCCTGGATCGAGCCCAGCCCGCCTAGATCAAGTCAGGTCCATGGCCTCCCATTCAGTCAATCAGGTGAGGCTGGGCTGGGCTTTCTATCTCTTGTTTTGTCAAACAAGTCAATAATCTATGAGCCATACTTATTTAGGCCAGACCGGGGAGGGCTTTGGGCTTTCTATCACTTAATTCAAGTTTGGACCAAATATTAAACCGGCCCAATTTTTAAATCCATGTATGCTAGTGTTCTAAAACCATACTCCCAAACTTGGCCCAAAGCATGATGGCCATGGTCAAGCCCAGGCTCCCACTCATGGTAATTTCCTGATGCTCTTAAGTGGGGCATTTAGAGACTAACACCCGTGGTTAAATGGTGTTGGCACCTTACAACTACCCAAGGATCGATTCATGGGTCTTCAAAGTTTTAGAGCATCAGGATTCCTTACCAGTAGTCCAGCTTAGCCGGCAGAAAAAAAAATTGACACCCTCATGTATAGTCTGTCTTAGGCAATTTATAGGTCACCTAAAATGTAAGGCTGAGGACACATAAAAAAGTGACAATGGTCCACATAAAAGTGTAAAAGCCCATGACACTTGGTTGCAAGATTGGAACCATGGGCCATGATCCATCATCAGTAGTTAGTACGTGTGCCTGGCGGTAGAGACCTTTGGGTTCTCTGATTTAGTAGTGGGGCTAAATTAGGTACTGCAACGAAAATGACTGGTAATTGAGAAATGATCAGCTAAAACCATTTAGGGCCCGTTTAGCAATTTACTAGGTTAGTAAAATTAATGAAAAGCCTTTAATTTTCAGGCAATGGGTCACATTAAAAGTACACGTTATCAAAATTCCCTCCTTTTAAAAAAAAAATCTACTTTCTCCACTAAATGATAAAAAATACCTAATTTTTAAATAAAAAATAAAAAAGATTCCCTGCCAATCCACTAAAGATAAAATACCATCATAACCCCCTTCTATTTTATTCTTTCTTGATTTTATCCTTGAGAACATCTCCAATAAATATGCCAAGTTGGAGATGCCAAATCTCGTTTGATGGCTTATGTGCAAATTTTGGATTTTGAAACTTGACATCTTCAAAAGGTATGCCAAATCTAATATTTTATTATTAAACTCTATATGCCAAAAAAATTGCATTAAGTCCAACCCATTTTCAATTGTCTCTTTTGAAATAAAATAAGCAAAAATAAGATTTGGCATCTCCCTTTCCTATATGCTAAATTTGGCATTTCACTCCAACATGCCAAATGCCAAAATGACATGGCTGTTGGATGTTAGTTTATGCCAAAAATCCAAGGTAGTATGTCCACCTTAGATTTGAAGGAGCTGTTGGAAGATGCTCTTACATCACTTTTACTTTAATAGTAAATTGACCCAGCCCGTTTGGTAATTTTACATGTAAAATAAAGTGTAGTAAAGATCAAATCAAATAAGAATAAAATATAATGGGGATATGATGGTATTAATTTTATTTTTAGTTGTTTGGTATTGAATTTTTTTACTTTTTTTATAGAAAAGTAGAGTTTTTTGTCTCTTGGTGGAGAAAAGATGTTTTTTTACTTTTTTTTGAAAAATATGGAGGGAATTTCGAATTAAAGTGCTATTGATGCGACCCATTGTAAGAAAAATTAAGGTTTTACTTGACTTTTACTAATTTAGTAATGTGACAAACGGGACCAAGACCACTTTGGCTGCCCAGAAGAAAGGCTTTTTCATAGATTGTGCATAGGTTAGAGAGAGAACTTCTTTTGCTTATCTTTTGGGTCATAACCGACCACAGGAGGCCTCCAAAATACATAGCTAGACCAACGCAGCCCAACTGTTCATTTTGCATGTTCACGATACTATATGATTATTATTACATAATCAAAAGCTATACCTGATCAACATTGTCTCATTTCTAATTTTCGATCCTGCCGTTCCCATTTATATTACTTGAGATGATTTAAAGTGTAAAGTACTTCTTTTAACATGACATAGGGTGTAGTTTATGGAGATACATTTGACCCACCTACATCTACAGGGGAAAAAAAACTCACAAGAGATGTCAAGTTGTTTGAGTTAAACTACCCAAAAAAAAAAGTTGTATGATCTAAGGTTAGGACTTGATTTGTTTGCGGGAGCCATAGTTGAATAATTATTGGGCCCGTTTGGTTACAGGAATTTGGAGAATTCATGTTTGGTGGAATTTGTAGAATCTGGAATGCTGGAATTCAAAATGTTACTAAATTCATCCCGAATTCTAATTCTCTGTTTGATTCGTCTCGAAATTCAATCCACTCCAAATTCAAGAAATTCTATGTTTGATAACTTACTAAGATTCTGAAACACCACAAACCCCCTCCCCCGGCATGACATTAATGCATAATCAAGCATAAAATACATTTTAATATTTTTATATATTTTGCCACATCCATCTCATTCACAAAATATTAATCTTCCATGTGAGCCCTACATATGACTCAAATAATAATGAATGCGATTTTTTTTATAATTTATAAAAGGACATCCACAAAACCATATATCCACACAAGCAATGTCATCCTTCCATTAATGTGTACTATTTATCTACAACCATATGCAGAGAAAATCATTCCAAAACTCATCAATCCATAATGCATTCTTCATTGACAATCATATGTGTAAGTGCAAAAAAATGACACGAACTTAATTAGGTGGATGTAGAACTCTTTGGGGAAAGACCGAACGCCTGGGACTTGAAAGGGAATGAGAAAAACAGACGTCAGAGGTCCTGGCTGCTGTCAGCCGAAGGCACTCCGATGCCTAAGTTAGTTCTGCAATAAGCGAATGATGAATGATAGGGAAGAAGGAGAGTATGAAGGTATATGCCTTGTGTGGTATTGAGTACCTCTCTGGGACTAATCACATGCACATCTATAGGCGAAAGTCCCATCGAGCCTCTTGCTGAGTGGAGGTAGGTGGGGGTAAGGTCCCATCGGACCTTACCCTGACACTTGGTGGTAAGTAAAATGGGAGAGTCCCATCGGACGGCTTCCTATTCTCCTTAGGACTGCTGACGTGACTGCCTGATAGAGTCAACTCCTTATCTCCATCACGCGCCACCCTATCTAACAGCGCTTATTCGTACTTTTCATAGAAGCATGATCATAGTTAACTGGCTCTCAGTACTCGCACCGAGATCAAAAATAGTCATGAGGTGGATGCGTCCTGCGCCGTTGCCGAGACACTCGTACGACTGGCACTGTTGCCGAGCTGAGAGCAGCGGTACTGTTACCGAGCTGAGAGTAACCTCGCTATCCGACACTATTGTCGTGTTAACACTCTTACCGAGCTGCCAAGCTGCACATAACCGAGACCAAGACAAACCAAGTGGTACTGTTACCGAGGCTTAGCATAATCCCGGTGTTACGGGATTGCTCCCACACAATATGCTTACAAAAGTTTCACAATATCCATCCATCCACATTGCATTCTTCATACACAATCATATGCCTACTATACAAGGCAAGCATTCCCATATTATCCTTCATTTTTAAAGCATTTAAAATCTACAATCATTATGATATAAACAAACATTTCAATATATTTGTCCATCAACAGAGTGCACCCTTCGATAAAAGAGTGCATTTCATTCCAATAAGTAAGCATAAATCAAAAGAGTTAAAGGTTTATGGGTTAAGTTCAAAAGATCAAAGGATAAAGTATTTCAATGTTCCACCTTACGACACAAAATAACAAGTTATAACACAATTACCAAAATATTAACCCTCTAACTTCCATCTCCGTAGTCTATACTTAGAAACTTAATGACCACTGCTAGATGATCCATGAAGGAAATGCATCTCATACCACTCTTGCTTCATCTGGTCATTGTGGGTGAAAAATAAGTTGGTCATAAAAATGTCATTGGCAAGATATTTAGTTACATGCACATATGCCTGCGAAGGTATAAATGGGCATTATTTCACTGCGGTTGTAAGTTGTAACCTTGTTCATCAATATATGAAGGGGTTCGGGTGTTTATCCTCTCTGCAAGTGCATTAACAACAACTACAACATTTGCCAATGTGTCCCTTATTTCATCACCTATTGTCGTCTTACTTCTTTTAGCAACATTCCTATTACTCATTGGAGTTGGTGAATCTCTACTTGCCCCATTTGTTTCTTCATCCATTTGAGGCACTGACAAAGGAAAAATTATTGATGTGTATATTTTTTAACAAAGGGTATCTTAAATTATTTATTGATGACATGAGGAAAATAATATATAATTCCCAAAATTCAAAAATATTATTTTCCTCTTTTTTTTGCTAAGGGTGTCTTAAATTTTTATTGATGTGTGTATTTTTATAGTTCTTTCCATGTATATGATGATTCAAGCAGATTGGTCTACTTGTTTGTTTTCTTTGTTCTTAAATTTTATTTTATTTAGTGGAATCTGATTATTTGAGAATTAAATGATTTTGACTGAATGAATAGTATTTGTTTAAGGCAAACTTTTCAAGGTTTAAATTATGGTCTAACCATTCCTGTTAGACCATTCTTTACAAGTGATTTGCCCAAACAAGCCCTTGAGTATGTATTGGAGGGTGTATTTCAATGATTATTGGAGTTGAGTAGGATATTGATGCATTTCATATTCTCCTCCACTATTCTCAAGTATAGAAAATTTATATTCTTCTCCATTATTTTTCAAATACATTTTCTCTTTTGTCACTTTTAATGTGAAGAAAATACAAAATAAATAATGATTGGATTTTTCAATTGACCATCAATGAGCCCCCCTCAAACGAAAATCATGGGTCCGCTACTGGCACCACGAGGCTTTGTCCGAGTCCCAACTCTAGGTATTTATGCGCGATCTGACCTTAACCCTACATGAGGACAGAAATCACTTTTTACGGTGTGCCACGTTGACACAAGTTTAGGGCACTGTGCCCCTATTTAGTTTAGGGTCCACTTGATCATCCTAACACCTTCACTAATGCCTTACAAGTTTCAACATCGATTTATGGGCCATTCTATGGGCCATTCCGAATGGTGTAAACCCCATGGACAAGTTGTAATTTGCAATTGGGAACTTGTGTTAGTCCATTCAGATAAACCCACAGCGGGCCCCAAATGGGCACTATGCCCACTTGCACACCATGTGCCCAGTGTGGGGGTGATCACTGTGATTTTGCTTTACATATTTCTCAAACATATGTACTTAAAAACTTAAAGACCGAATGGGACCACCCATTCGTGTGGAATTTCGAGTGAGTTAGGATTCTTTAACTTGATTACGTTTACAGCATGTTTGGTAAGCATCTACTAAGAGGAATCCTCTCCACTTTTCCTCGGAATAGGGGAAAACCCATGTTTGGGTAATTTTTTTTGCAAGGGATTTTCAACCCTGATGATATTGAGAATCAATTATAACAAGGATTTCCCTGGTCTGACCTCCCCCTATAGGAACGAATGAATCGTCAATTAAAAAGGAGGAGGTATAAAAGCCATTTTCTTCACATGGATTCTTGCCAAGAGAAACGTTCGTCTCCTCTCTTCAACGTTTGTTGCCCTAGACGTTCCTGTCCTGCAAAGCGTTGGAAAAGTCTATCTCCGGCCGGCTATTTTCTCCAAATAGGTCTATCCCCCTCTCTCTTCCTCTCCCTCTCTCTTCCTCTCTCTCTCTCTCTCTCTCTCTCTCTCTCTCTCTCTCCCTTCTTATTTGACAGCCAAACCCAAATCATCTTGCCGTTCTTCATCCTCTCTGTCTGAAACAAAGGCATTTTGTATCTATCTCTTTGGGTTTCTTAAGTAGTTTTCGGTGGATCTACTAGAATGTGAAAATCTAATATCGAATGTGATGGAAGCTTGGAGTGCTGGAAGATCTTTTTTTACATGGAGTTGTAAATTTGGTTTCTTTGATTGAATTTCCCTTCCATAGTAGGTTTGGATATGAGAGGATGCGGAATGCAGCCTAGTCTTACATTTAAAAGCCCTTCCATAAGTTCCAAGTGTTTTTGCAGATCTATGATTGCACTATGCGTGTTAACATGGCACAATATCTTGATTGTGAAATTCGTGGGTTCCATTCGTATGTTCTGATAGCCCACTTGGAGGAAATGATGGGGAGAAAAATGATCATGGCGGAGCTTGAATCTTGCACTGTTATCAGATGATGATATATATATATATACTTAAGGCCTACATCTACCTGGCTTTATGAACTGACCCCGTCTATGTTTGTCAATGAACATACTAGGATTTGCTTGTTCAACTGTCCCAATATCAAGTCTATGTGGGCCTATGGCATGGGGGGGCATATACGATGGAACTAGATTTATCATTTATGGTGGACCTTGGGTTGTCCATTGTATGCTATCGCGGTTGGTGAATATTTACATTTTTGAATATGCTAAATGGCTGTCCATTTTCTGTTTTTTAGAAACTGAGAATAAGATCTGATCTCATTTGGTCAATCCTCTAGTTGTAGTAAACTGTAAAAGAGGGTTTCTTTCTTTTGTGTCGTTTTGGTGTCTTTTTCCCTAAATTGGGTTGTGACAACAGGTAACAAGGTGGGCTTACCTGGGAAATGAAAGTTGTCTACAACGATGTCTTTTTCTCGTCTTTACCATTTTGACGAATCAAGACAAAGAACGAATGGGTTAGGTGCTCATCACATATTGATCTTCCTCTAATTGATCAACCTTGTTTGGAAGAGGTGTGTCACGTTCAAGCACCTGGCCTTTGTTAAGTCACGTTTCAATGTAAGATCAACAATCAGAATAAGTCCAGAAAGTCATCATATCAGTGGCCCAGATGTCATGTTCACATTTTGGAGAAACTGATAATTCAGTAGCTCTGATTCGGAACAGCAAATTTTTTACAAGTCTTACATCATTTTTTTATTTTTTTTTGTTATGTTTGATTATATATTTTAACTAGCAAAAAATGCCCGTGCTAAGCCCGGGCCCCAAATAAAATTTATTTAGAATACTTCATTTTTTTCTAAAACAGTATATATAACTTCTATTTAAAAGTTAAATTAAAATCTAGAATACATCATAAAATTTATAGTATTTTATTATATTTACATTAAATATCTAGCACTTTTGTAAATAGCAAAATTCAATAAAAACAATATCAATGCATTTTGAAAGACACAGTTTTAGATTATTTACTTGAACAACCCTTTGATTTTCTAACTTTATTAAGGACATTAAATTAAACATCCACCCAAGAAGGCATAGTCTTAAATTAATCTTTTTAATTAATCACCTTTCTAACCCTTAATTTTCTAACTTTCTTCAAAACTTGATAGAAAAGTACATTAGATGAAAAATACGAACTATAAAATATAATATTAAAATCCAAATTGAAAGATATTGTGGTGCTTGAAAAACTAATTAATAGAAAAAATGAGAAACTAATTAATAGAAAATGTATAAATCTAAGAAAAAATAGAGTTGCCATTTATTAAAAAAATAATAGTATGTTCCTATTGCACGTTGTGACAATAAACCAAAAACATGATTTATGGAAAAAAATAATATAATAATTTTGAAATCATGATGTAAATATAAAAAACAAATCTAGAATTTCCATAATATGCAATGCGAAAATATAAGTTTCCCAATTTGTTATCGTGATCAAATTACTTGCATTGAAGCCATATACACCTTTGTACTCCATGCCCCACTTGAGTTAGTGGAAAGGATTTTCTGAATCATCATCATTTTTTAGTTATAGTGTGGAAGGAAAAAGGGTCGTTGGGGTTTCTGTAGATAATATCACTACATTTGGCTCTACTTCTCTTGGTATGAGACTAAATATGTCTTGATATAATAATAATCTATAAAAAGGATAATGAGAGAGAGAGAGAGAGAGAGTACTGACTGTCATTTAAACCTGTGACTTGAAGATGATAAATCTTAGCTCTAAAGATTAGATTAGAAAATCAAATTCTCCACCATTATAAAAAATTTAAATGACGAGATTTAGGGAGGAGATTTAGAGAGGTGTGGTGCGCGGCTAAATAAATAATAATATAATGAAATTATAATTTTTTTCTCTGAGATGTTATTGGAAAATAATAGATTTTACATAAATGAATACATTATTTATATTTAATATATATAACTTTAATTAAAAAAAGAATAACCAACTCGGCGGGGTCACATGATGTAACATTTAAAGGTGGGCCTCATATCCTAATTCCTTTAAGGTGTGTCCAATTGGACAGTGGGACCTTGCTAATGTGGCATTTCGAGGATCCTTAGTGGGGTCACATGATGTAACATCTAAAGGTAGGCCCCATATCCAAATCTCTAAATGTGTGTCCAATTGGACATTTGGACAGTAGGCTCTTGTTGACGTGGTGCTCCAAGGAACCTTGGCGGGACACATGATATAATATTTAAAAGTGGGCCTCTTATCCTAATTCATAAAGGTGCATCATGTTGTGTTTAAAGATGGTAGGTCTCATGTATTTTTTACAGGTGGTGAGCAAGTTCAAGTATTTCTCGTCCTGCCACATCATAAAAAATTGAATGGACCGGATGGATAGTATTTCGTATATCTAGATGTCCCAGATCAATTGACAGGTATTAACAACCAATGGAAGATCAAGCCAAGATGGGCATGCATAAATGGGCCCACATGAATAATTAGGCACACCCATGTAGCAATTGGACGGTCCAGATTGCCTTGCATTCTTTTTATAGACGAATGAGATCACTATAAGACCATCTAAATATCTAAATCTCATATTATGTTTTTGTGCTCTATTTAGATGATAAGGTTTCCTACTATTAAGAAGAGATTTTAGGAATTCAAAGAGATATTTTAGGCCTTAGAGAGAAAGTTTTGGAGATTCAAAATTCATATACAAGTATTCCATGTATTAGTGAAGAGGGATTGTTGAACGAACCTCAAAGCATCATTCTTTTTCTTCTATATTTCTTTGAAATGAGAGACTTTTTAGGGATGACGTGGCACCCCTCACAGCCCACCTCTCCCTTTACTTTAATATATATAATGCTTCTCTAGGCTTAGTTTAGGCAACTTCCAAGTATGTGTTGGATTCACTTACACCTGAGCCAATGCCTTTCAGAAACTGATTGTGCTTAAAATAGTCAAGTATCCTTCCACCATAGATCTGGATTGCTTGCTTCATTGTTTAGGGGTCATTCATGAAATTGGTTCAGTGGAGATATGTATAAAGTTATTGTTGCCTTGTTGATATTTTTTCTTATGTGCTTTCTTGGTTGCTAACACTATGTAAAATGTAGAATGTTTGAACCAAGTAGCTTTCAAGCTACAAACAGGGCAACATAAAAAAACATGAAGTGGACCGATGCACATGATGAAGTGCTTCTCCTCATCAAGCTTGACATGCGAAAAGAAAGGAAATTTATCCCCGAAGGCTTTATGTCGGAGGGATGGGGTCTTATTAACAAATGCAAACAATACATGGGCCCGAAATCTCTAAAGACAAGTTGAAGAATAGGTTCAAGAGCTACAAAAAATGGTATAGCGCTATGAAATCCATGTTAAATCTGAGTGGATTTGGATGGGATGAAGAAAGGAAAAAAGTCACGGTTGAAGAAGGGGTTTGGGATGATTATATTGCGGTGGGATTTTTATTTATTTTTTCTATGGATTTTTTTTTAATTATATACAAGAATGGATTGTGAGTTAATATGCATGGAATGCAGGCACATCCTGGACATAGCGTGTATAGGACTAGCCGACTAGGCGTATGCCCGACTACCTTCTCATGTGTGAAATATTTGGCGACTCCATTGCTTATGGTCGAGAGGAATTTATCACTAATGACGTTCCTTCATCACCACCATCTGTACATGCTGATGCCTTGGGTGATAATGACATGGATGCTGATGATGATGGCACCCCCCAAAATGAGGAGGCTAGAGATGAGCAGATCTCTTCAATTAGAGGGCGTAGCGCGGCATTTGGAGGATCATCCCGTCAAATAACAAGGCGCCAAAGCACAGGGGATGCAATGGTGGCAGTTGTAGGGAGTATGGCAGATGTTGTAGATGCAATTTCAAGGAAGACAATTTCGACTAAAAACCTTCGGAAGGAGGTATGGGAAGAATTACTACCAATTGATCTGGAAATGAGGATCAAGATGAAAGCGTTTGAACAACTTGGGGATGAAGTGAAGGCCTTACAATTTCTAGCCTTAGATAACGATACCCACAGGATCTATGTTCTTGGCAACCTTGACCTTATGTAATTTTTTGCTATGGGTTGTTATCTAGTAATTATATTTTGTGCTTTTGATTATGGTAGTTATATTAGACTCATTTACACTTTTCTTTCTTATTTTGAAATGTTATGGATATTATTATTGCTTTCTGGGGTGTTTGGACAAGGAATGACATTTAATTTCCATGGAATGTTAAGGTCATTTTTTATTAATTTGTTGGATGCTTGGGATGTCAATGACTTTTATTCATTAGCTTGGAATGTTGATGATATCTTTTACTAATTCTTGTTCAGTTTGGATAAAGATTGGCACTTATTTATTTTCTTGGAATGTCATTGATAATTTTATTAATCGATTGTTTTGTTATCTTCACCTGCAACATGGATAGACAAGAGCGTTTGTTACTATTAACACAACTTGTAAAGACAATATGCATCTTATGATACCGTTATCAGTACCTTATCAAAGATAAAGTTCATGAATCCGCACAAAGTGGAATGACTTATCTCAATGAGATATTGACTGGACACCCCCATAAATGTCTTGACATTTTTAGAATGAGATGTGGTTGTTTTCTGCTGAGCTCAAGTGTAGGGATCTTTTGAGAGACTCTCGTAGGGTGAGCCTGGAAGAACAATTGGCAATATTTTATACACTGTTGGCCACAGTCAAAGAAATCGAATAATGCAAAATCTATTTCAGCATTAAGGGGAGACAATCAGTCGATACTTTAATTCAACACTGAATGTTATTTTGAAACTTGCTCCATATTATGTGAAGCAATTTGAAGGAGAGTGTCCACCTTATATTGCGAATAATCCATTATTCTACCCATTCTTCAAGGTAACATTTTAAAGAGGCATTAAAAAATAATCATATATTGTATTTTAATAATCCATTATTCTACCCGTTCTTTCGGCTATACAGGCATTTTTTGTATTATTGGGTTGCGTCTCTGTTAGTAATTTGATCTAATGTCCAGATGCACTATGGATCAAACTTGACCCATTTTCACCCCTAATTTTTTTACTTTCTTGTTAGAGCTCTCATGAGCCACCCATTTTCATTTTTTTTAATAATTCAAATACTCAATACAACCCTAGGAAGTTTCAATTAAAAAAATATACAATTTTAAGATTTTGGTAGAGTTCATGCAAAGCTCATGGGTTCATTTTCAACGTGAGTTGGTGGGATAGTCCCTTCAATGGACGGACACAAGTGCCAAGCAAATAAATCCACCATTTAAGGCACTTTTTCTGAGATGTTGAGGATTCCACGAGAGCATGGGAAAATATTATCCACCAAACTTGGATCCGAAGGAATCATTGCTGACTTCTCCGTGCTCATCAAACGTGGAATGCGATAAATCATCTCCCTCATAAATCCTCAAAAGAGAAAGTCTAATTCCATGGAACCAAAATTCCTCCAAAGAGAAGATTTCTCTCCAGTTACCAAACGTGCCCTTAGTTTACGGACTTGACCAATTCCCTCTTCGGATTTTGATTTAGCCCATGTTTAGCATCACTGTTTTTTGCCTTTATTTTTCAAAATCTCTAAATCGGATGGAGATTTCAAGAATAAAGGCGTTGAGCAGCGTTTGACAACTTCTAAATGGTAGAGAAAAGTAGAGGCAATGCCTCTATTTTCCACAAACCACCATTGGATGCATGTAGAAAGTAGAGGGGGGGGGGGGGAATAAATGTGGGTGATCAGTGTTCTTGGCCCATTCACGTCCCAGTTCGTTTGTTTATTTTATTTTTCAAAATCTAAAAGTACAATTTAAGATCCAAGCTGTATGAAATGTTCACAAGATCAAACATAGTTATGAGACTAAATTTTAGCCGTTTGATCATTATCAATCTCGAGATATGTGAAAAAAGTAAGTTATTGATAGAGGTGGCAATCGGGTCGGGTTGTGCTAAACGGGTCGAACCTGTTTATTAAACGGGCTAGACAAGGCTAACCCGCATCCGACCCGTTTATTAAATGGGTTGGAAACCTCTAACCCGCACTCACCACGGGTCAACCCAACCCGACCCACTTTAACCGGCATAATCATTGCGGGTTATACAGGTTAGGTCGACCCGCTTAACCCACATCCATCTAGTGAATCAATCGACTCAACCATGGTTTCCCGCCTGACCAAAACTGACTTTTAAGATCAAATTTGGTCTAATCTCATTTCAACAATCATTTGACGTGCATTACCTTGCTTTCCATTAATAAAAAGGGTGAGGTTAAATTAGTTAAGGTCCATTCTTTGAGTATAATATATATTTTAAATAATGAAAATAAAAATGGCATAACAAAACTATTAGAAATAAAATAGTTTTTTTCATAAAAATAAAAAATATCATAAAAAAATAAAAAGATACTACAGAATTCTAGAGTTAAGTTAATGCCCACCCATGTATATTCTTAAATAAATTGTGGTTATCTTAAATACTAGAATTAATACGGGTTATGCGGGTCAAGTAGGTCAACCCTAACTCGACCCGCTTAATTGCGGGTCATGAATAGTTGACCCGTGACTGACTCGCATATCAAACGGGTGGGGTTAAGCGGGTAAGACACGGGTCGGGTCGGGTCAGCTTGGCGGGTCAGGTAATATTTTGCCACTTCTAGTCATTGAAAGTAATTTTCTAGAATATGTGGGCACCAAATGCAAAATCCAAACTGTTAGATTTCTTTGGAAGGCTGAAAATGACTACGTGGTCAATTTTCAAGGCTTAATACCATATGGATATCGAGATATTTGCAAAACAATATTAGCCATTGAAGTATTATGCTCAGTATTGGATTTGTCCAGGAGCAATAACATTTTTCTATTTTTATTATTATTTATGGGACTGTAAATTAAGATACAAACCGTTGGAAATGTCCATAAGATCAAACACGATCAGAAGACCAAATTTCAGTCATTGGATAATCACCAATCTCGAGATATGTGCAAAAAAACTAGCCATTGGATGCAGTTTTCTAGATTATGTGAGCCCCAAATATAAGATCCAAACTGTTAGATCTCTTTGGAAGGCTGAACATAACAATATTATCAATTTTCAAGGCTTATACCTTGTGAATCTCAATAAATTTGTAAAAACCTTTCAACTATTGATCTAAAAAAATCTATTTAACATATATCCTTACATTACTAAAAGACTTTTTTTTTACTCTAGCTTTTTTTTTTCTTCTCTCTCTCTCTTTTGAATGGGTGTAATTTGATTGGTCTAACAAAAATAAAGAAAAAAGAAAAAGAAAAAGAAAAAAAAGTAGAGAAACTAAACAATCTCAGAGATTCCTAGGCCCCTATTCTTTAGTGGAATTTATGCGAGGAATTCAGTATGTCCAGGAATTCGTGGACATGATGTGACATACCGTCTTCTGAAATTTCTGAATTTCATATTTCTTCACTAGCATGTCTGGATTCTAGTCACATAAAAGGTCTTTATTGACCTTTAACAATCAAGAATTTCACTTTATTTACATTTTAGTAGAATTTCTAAATGTTTAAGCCCAAAAAAGCATCCAAAATTTCCTTTGAAGATGAGAATTCAAGAATTTCCAGCAAAAGAATTCCTGAAATTTCTGCAAATAAACATGCCTACAGTCTGTCCGGGGATAGCCTACGGTGTGTCAGGGCTACTTGTAACCTAACCCTATATTTTTATGATTCTAAACCCCTTTTTCCCGCGTGTAAAACCCTTTTTGGTTTGTCTTCTCTTCTACCTCCATGCACGGCCCCCGCCGTCCCTTCCGCCCAAGGGCCGCCGCCCCGCCTCCTCTCCCTCGTCAAAACCCTAACCCTTATGTCTACTTCCAAGCCTCCGTTCCTTTCTACCGAAACCCTTTTCATCTTTTCCCAAACCCTAATTTATCATCCACTCATCTCCCCCACAATCCCTTCATCCAAAACCCCGGCTTCCAACCACCGCCTTCCCCCCAAATCCGCCCAACCCCTCCCAGTAATCGTGAAGAAACCCTAGAAAAGATCGAGCGCGCTGTTGGCAAGGTGAACCGCGATCTTCTCGCTGCCGGGGAAGGCGTCTCGGCATGGAAGGTCTCTCAGTCTGCTCTCTTGGTGCTCGAGGCAGATTCGTTCGGCTCGCTAGGGTTTCAGTTGCAAGAGATTCCTTCTCTGTATCGCCTCATCGCCATTGAGAGCAAGGTGATTGGAAATTTATCTTCTTTTTTAAATCTGTTGTTGATGTGGGGGGATTAGTGTGTTCCGTTTTAACTGATTGAATTGATGTGTAAGAGTTTAGATGGTCAGGATCATTGGGTGGGTGTGAAAATTTTATTGATGCTTCTCTATGTCTGATGTTTGTGTCAACAAGTGAATGCAAGGTGAACCAATCGTCCATTTGGTTGGTCCTGTGGGAATTACTGTTCCATATCAATTTGTTGTTGTCATATTACTGCACGGACGTGATTTTGAAAGCCGCACGCAGGAATGTGAGAACGGCCTTCACGTATGCATGGCGGAGTATGCATTTTATGCACACTGACATACACACACATCCATGTCACACCTTTTCACTAGGAAAATGCACACGGGCGGATCCAGGAAATTCTCCTTTTGGGGCACTCTACGTACAAAAGAATCTTCGGGGAGGGGGAAGATGTAAAAAAAATAAAAATCATTAATTGTATATTTTTAAGTGTGCATATGTGCATGTTTCTCTATATAAAAAAAAGGTAAATATATGTATGTGTTTGTGCAAGGAGGACATCCTCTCACTTGTGCTTGTGCTTGTGCTATGAGTTTAAGTGTTTAGAAATACCAAAACTACATAAATAAATATAGAAGTAACAGGAACACTACTCAATAGTCCCCTTAGAAATGACCAATACACATTAAGTAAATACAGAGATGACATGGAAACTACTCAATTGGCCTGCAGATTCTATTTTTGAGTCTTACAACAATCAAGTCTTGTGATTCCTTTGAAAGGCATGTGTCATGACTGTACAAAATCTCAATTTGGTTAACTGTTTTGTCTTTTATTTTTGTTTGAGGCCTTTCAAGCCCAAACAAAATAATGTTTGACTTGTAATGCGTCACTCTTCTATAAAGGAGAACCAAGTCTCACCTCATGTCAGGGACCTCAAACCAACACACCATCTCTACCACTAGCACCGGCACCATCAACAACAACAATAGCAGCAGCAGCAGTCAATGGAAGATAACATCCCATTAGATTGGGAAAAGGTTTTGATGGTGATAATGGCGATATAAAAATCTTTCAGTTTCGTCATCTATGATTTAGAATTTACAATTCATGATTTTAGCTATGATTTTATGATTCAATTTGATTTTTAGAACATTGCCAGATTCTGCACCCACATCCATGGTTGCAAAGAGCACTGAACTGGTTTTGTTACAGAGCAACTATCTCTCCTTTTTCTTCTCTTGCTTGAACATTGAATTTTTGGTTTTGCAGGTGAATGCATTTATAAATTGCTTTGTGGGCGTGCGGATGATCACTTCATTGCATGATCTTGATATTGCCATTTGCAAGAATCAAGGTGTTGATCGGTTTGAAGATCTTGGTATGGGGCCTTTACTGCGAAATCCACTTGTTGAGCATTATTTCTCAGTTCCTAAAGATGCAACTGAAATATTCAAGATATCGAGTGAGGATATAATATCTTCCCTCGTTGACTACATGCATATTTGTCCGGGTCCTGAGATTCGGGTAGAGGATTTTTTGAATTTTATAGCGAAGCAAAAGTCAGTTGCTGTTAGAGAAAGGCTTGGCATACGGATACGGAGCTTGGGGTGAGCATCCTATTTCCTTATATGATTTAGATTAGGTAAAAAGCATCAACTGACAATATATTCCTGTTTAGTAAAATCGGATTATTTGATGACCTTGAAAGGATTTAGCTCGATTGAATGAGCATTTGTATTTCATAGTCAGAGGTGAAATTCTTGGATTTATGAAAGACGAACAACTGTAAAAGCATTTGCCAAGGATGTTTTCATTAATCAAGAATGAATGTTGGGGGCTCTAAGACAATTAGATACCGTCCTTGTCTCAACCATAAACAATGCCAACCAGGGATCGGCGGATGTTGCTCTTAGGACACCACCAGCACCTTATGAGAAAGTCCAAAATTAGATCAGACTTAAATTAGATCAACAATTAAATATGCAAACACAAGGAGAAAGTAGAGATTAGCTTACCCCAAATCAGTAATTCCCACTTGATTGATCTTTAGTCATTTGGGAGACACACTCTCAATCCAGGGGAGATTGGAGAAGAGAACAAAGGTGCCAAATCCATGCATCGTATGAAGCAAAAGTTGTCTAAGCATGGTTGGAGTCCCTTATGTATTCTTTATATACTATTTGCAACCAAGAAGCCCTAATGCTTCTAAATTAATCCTAGATATTCATCTAATCTTAGCTAACTAAGGAAAACATTAATTAAATTATTTTATAATCCAAAAATACATTAAATAAACAAAGAAAGAGATAAATAACGAAAGTTTGTTGGCAAATCCCCTCCTTGGATGTACCATAGTAGGGAGGATTTCTCTGCTTGCTGTCTTTGGTTCCCAAGTCCCCGTAAGTGGTGCTTGTTTTAAGGAGTCCCAATGTCTTTGTGCCTCTTAATTTTTATTTCAAGATTGCAACTTCAAAAACGGTTAGAAGTGCTTCAGTGTCCCCTCTTGGTGGGTATATCCCACTTTGTTGAGCACAAAATCCATGAGTCCCATTTGTATAAATATTATGGTTTTGTAGATTGGCCGATCCATCATGGTTAGAGCTCAATTTATTTTCTATTGGGCCCACATTGAGTTTGGAGATCACATTGAGTTTGGAGATATTTGTACTCAATTTAGGCCTATTTAGATTCAGACCCGAGCCCTTGTGTTCGATTAGACCTTGATTTAAATGAATCAAATAGCCATTGAACTAATTGAATTGGTCCAAATAAGTTAGGGCTTGATCCAACATGGGATCCATAAGGTTTGGATCTTCTGCTCCTGCATCAATTGGACTCATATCTGGGGATTGAAAAGTCATGATGTGTTTGTTTGGTCACCTTTGGTTTTGTCCTTCTTCTTTTGTGCTTCTAGCTGGCCCAGCTTCTTTCCTTTACTCACCCACTGAACGTCACCACGTGCTTTGTGTAGCTGGTTGCCTTACTGGGGTGTCTTACTGGATAGAAGCTGATTCATTTTGCGTAGGGCTCTCTGTCTTTTGTGTTTAATACAATTCTTACTCTTCAGGAAAAAAAAAAAACTGTTGTGTAAACCACTGATTTTATAATTAGGAGCCTTCGACTAGAAGCCCCATGATTTGGGCTTCATTTGAGGCTGGCAGGATTCTAACTGTTCATCAATTATGGGATAGCTCATAATCCAGCAGGATATAGAGCCAGATGGACACAACTATTTGATTCATGACAGTGGACTGTGGTTGGTCCAGTGATCTTTAATGTGCAAGTTGCCGATTGAATTTTAAATTCATTTGATCAGAGAAAGTTTTGGCCTGTGGTCAATCCACAGTGAACCCTATTTTGTTTGAACAATAGAAAATAGTGACATAATGCAGGTGTTCTCCTGTGTTCTTTGGCGTTTGCAGGTGTTGAACTACTCCTGCGCATTTTGTGGATCCACGTTCATAGCGTCGGTTGGTTTAGAGCCTAAAAACAATCTCAAGAACTAAAATTTCCTTGTCAGAGTTACCAATTTATATTGTGCTATATAATTCTTGAGATAAAATGAAATGAATTTTAGAGGATTTGGGATGTTGGGGATTTCTTGTTGGAATTTATTACCTAAATTAAAATTTAAAAAATTAAAATCTCCACTTTGTGAAAGTCACTTGCTTGTTGTTCTTACATGCGCCTTTACTGAAACTAGAATAGATATAAAAGGCTTTCCTCATTCCTTTTAGTTTAGCTTGTACCTTCTCCTTTTTCTCTAATAAAATTTGCCAATTATTGATAAAAAATGAACAGAATTTTCTTGTGTATTTGGATCCTGGGATATTATAGTTCCCCCAGTTTGTTCATATCTTATTATTACTCAGGTTGTGCACCTTTCTCTGAACTATTTCACCACTATCCTAATGGTCCAGGATGCATATTACTTTTATTCGTGAAGCGAAGAAAGCAGAAAAACTAACACTTAAGAGACATCTTCGGGCATTCAAGCACACTTCTGATAGCATTGTCTCTGAGAAACAAGTCTTGGATGGACGTTTTAATTCTATATCTGAGCGCATGAAGTTGTTTTCCTTCGTACATGAGGGTAAGCATATCAGATTTGAGTCATCAAGTTCTGAGGATGACAATGAGCATGATGTCGATAATAGGGAAGATGGAGGCAATGACAATGACTCCAAAGGTTGGTGTCTGAATTCATCTCAAAACAAGAAGAACAATGATCAACGTTTAAGTAGTTGTCCTTACCCATCAGCAAGTGAAGAGATGTTACGGCTTGGACTTAAAATTGATATGGATGGTCAAGTGTCACCTGCTAGTGTTGGCTTAAAGGAAAGTGAGGGTAGGAAGTCATCTGGAAAAAAAAGGAAAGTTGAGTATCAAGGTAGCAACCCATCCATCTATAAATTGCAAAAGACTGAAAAAGAAAATGAGTCTGTTCAGGTTCTTCATACAGTTGTAAGAAATCCAAGCGAGGTGTCGAAAGATAAAAGTCAACCAGGAGACACTGGAAATGATGATCAAGAGGACTCATATGATCTTAAACTTACCAGTGATGACATCGGAAAGTTCATCGCGATGTGGAAGGAAACTTGTCGAGAGCACACTGTTGGTGAGGTATGCCCACTTTCTTCTAACATGCATTTCTATATTCCATTCCACTGCTTGCTTTATCTTGAAAATCATGGATGCACATCTTTTGATCGACCGTTTTCTTTTGGCAATGAAATTCATTATAAAAGAATGGGTTCACTATTGATCTTTATTAAACTTTGAACTATTTCACCTACTTCTTGCCATGCACTTTACATCATAAATGTCAATTCCGTTCCGTTCTGGCCGGAATTGGCCGGAACGTTCCGGAATTAGCCTTGGGCGGAACGGAATGGCCCCCTAAAAGTTTCCGGTCCTGATTTTGGTTCGTTCCGGCCTTTCCGGTCCCAATTCAGGCTCCAATTCCGGACCAATTCCACCCCATTCCGGCCAAGGTTTCATATTTCCATTCACATGTAGTTAAAACTAGAAAATGGTCAATGGTAGAGTGTAGTTTAATTTAAGTGATGTAAGTATGCATTTTTGGTTTTATTTTAGCATTCAACTATTTTTTCAATTTTAGGTATTCTTTTATATTTGTTTTTTCATTTTTCAATCGCGTCTTTGGCGGAACAGAATACCGGAATTGACCGGAATGCCGTAACGTTCCACTATAGGGTCAAACCGGAACAACGACCGGAACAGAATTGACAACTATGCTTTACATTGCATTACTTTTGCTTTCACGATCCACTTCAAGCAGACTTTTCTACCTTTCCACTTTCATTCTTTCATTGCTTGCTGATTTTTTTTAAAGACTTAAATATGGAATGGACTAGCCTAACATGTGAACCTGAAGTGGCTCATATTAGGGTGTCCTTCAACTTTTTTGTCTGATATGCTTTTTACCATCTTTCAGCAATGAGTAGTGATGGTCGATATACCTGTCTATTTTCATCGCTTTGATAGGATATTAGGCACTAGGTCTTAATAGATCTTTCTTGTTGCGTATGATTAGAGATTATCCAATTCTTTGAAATTATATATCAACTTGATACAGTCTACTAATGCCTTTTTTAGAGAATTTGTACATAAAATACCATCCAGATTGGAACCTGGAAAATCATTTGGTCAGTTGATTGTTTTACTGCAACAACCTTCTAAATGAAGTCTAAAGTGCTATTTACTTGCTTTGCAGGTTTTAACCACTTTGTTATGTATACCAAGTAGGCCTTCTATATATTTATCTTTTGCCTCCTTTTATGACATCCCTATTTTATTTCGTACTTTGTAGGTTTTTGATAAGATGCTGAAGTTCTACAAGTTTACAAAGGGAAGCAGGAAGTTAAAGTTGATATTTTCATCGTATCCTGGTATTGGATTGCTAAATATTGCTGTAAGTTGGTACTGGACTTTTGGTTCCTCAAGTAATCATGTTGAGATTTGAAAGAGAGAAGTGGCTCTTACCATGTTGAACATAAAGGACATGTTTGGTGCTGGTTTAATTCTTGATGTCATAACTCCTTTAGCCTTGCAGTGAAGCATTGGCTGTGACCTTGTTAAATTAGAAGAAACAACTAATGGCAAACTAGATTAGGTTAGATGTAAAACTCCTTTTGTGGGGTGCTTTTATGCCCTTATAATTTGAAGGAATGCAACCTACACATCCTATAGAGTATTGCCAAAGATTTCGGCTGATTTTTCTCATTTACACCTTTCTGAAACTTCCCTAAACCATGTCCGAAATTAAATTGCACCAAACAGACCTGAGTTGTAGTAATAGAAATGGTTAAAATTATATGATTCTGCTTTACCTTTTTGGACACATTCATGAATCTGATTATAATTTTTAAGCATTCCTTTTTCCTACTTACAGTGAAATTTTTAGGATGTTGTTAATAAATGATTAGTTTTGGCTCCATTGACCATAGGTTGCAACTTGTAGCTTGGGCTTTGGCTCCAAAAGCCAAGATTGGTCAATCCGGTCATTCGGGGAGTTGAGTTGGGGAGTCATGTTAGTCACTATTCGAGTCTAAAAGCTAAAAAATAATTGAAAAAAATTAAGCTCATACATTTGAGAAAATCTAAGCTCAAACATTTGAGAAATCAGCAAAGACATGCTAGTGTTAATTATGTAATGTAGTTTCTTGAATTTTTAAAATTTAACAGATTAACAAATTTTTGTTAAAGCTCAAAAATTATTAAAAATGGTAAATAATTTAAAATAAAAGAATAAAAATGTAATCATTTAAAACAATCTATTGTAATTTTGAGGAGTCACTATGAGTATGCTATGCTAATTATGTAATTTAACTTCTTAAATAATAAAAATCTAACAAATTATGATGTTGGGTTTAAATGCTTTCCATTTTATTGCTAGGTTTAGCGTGTTAACATGCATGAATACCTTTACGTCTATTCATCAAATAAAGCAAATGCCAATTTTTCAAATTATAATGCTATAAAATCAAAATGAAGAATGAAATTATAGAAATATAAAATATGTCTGTAGTATTATTTTAGAAATGATTTTGATTATTGATCTTGAAAACAGATGTTCAAATTTCCTATTGAAGAAAGTCAAGTAGCGGAACTGTTGGAAATGGAATGATGAAAAGAGGAATGAAAAGTGAAAAGAAATAAGGTTTTCATACTACAAACATTAAAAAAAAAAGAAAGAGAGAAAGTTTGTGGAGATTACTAAAAAGGGGCTAAAGGGATAAGAGATCTTTTAGCTTCTATTTTACTATATCTGAAGGGGAAATGATAATGTCTGGTTAACCTTATTGCATAAGGTCAAGTGAGTGTAAGTTGTACACGTGATTTGGGTGCAGAGGATTTGAACCATTTAGAAAATGCATCTGCCCTTGTTTATCCATAGGGGTGCAAGACTAAGTTCAATTTTCACCACTGGAATGGGCAAGTCATAAAAAAAGGTGATTGAAATCCAGAACACAGCGTCTTCTGAAAAATTAGAATTTTTTGCACAGTGGGGCCTACATTGTACATGTCTGAACTGTCTGTTCAGATTGTCATCTCCAGTTTGATGGACGCCCAAAATTTTGTTTTCTTACTAGATATTGACTTTTTATAAAAAATGTAAAAACAAAAGGAGAAAAATTTAAATTCTCATTTTTCAATGCAATGGCGAACATCACTGTGATCGAGGCTAACTTCATGTGGTTATGGATGAAATGGAGGTTTATGTATCCCTAGAAATTAGGCCCAATTTTTTTTTTTTTTAAAATAGTGAAACTTTCAAAATAGGGCTTATGCTTTCCCCAGTTTTCAAAGTAGGGCCAAAAAAATAATCTTAGTTTTCAAAATAGGGCTTAAGTTTTCCAGAGTTTTCAAATCATGACATCCGGTGAAAATCCCTTCCCGCCAGCGACTGTCCTCTCCTCTTAATTTTTTTTTGGAATATTTCCTCTCCTCTTTTTATTATAACTTGAAAATGCACTTAGGCATTTTCAAACCAAAACTCAAAACAGAAAAACACAGTGGCAGGTTGTGGATTTGCTGCCTTGCAGGCTTCAAAGAGAGCCACGAACTTGGCGATGATGCTGTCAATGTACTATCTGGGGCTTTCCATGGTGTAGAAGATGCCGGCTCGGGCAATGAGATGCATGGAATGGAAGAATGCCACCACATTGAAGAGCTTTGCGAGGAGGCGGACATCATGGATGAAAATAGCGGCAGCGGCCCGCTGCCAAACCGCTACGAAGCGGGCGATATATAGCGTAGCGGTGCGATTTGAAAAAATCGCTAAAAAAATTTGAAAAAATTCGAGAAAATCCAGAAAATTGTAAAATGAAAGAAAATGTGGTTCTTTTGCAAAAGTAAGTAAGAAAAGGGGGCGTAGCGGTGCTCTTAATGTATGAGGTCCTGTATTGCTGTATAAATATAAAATAATAGTAATGATTAGTTTTTTCACATGTATTCATATTTCTTAGTCATGCTAACTTAGAAAGTAATGGAAAGCTCGTAAAAAAAAAAACTAAAACATGAAATAAAGGCATAAGACTTAAGAGTTAGGTCATTAGTGAACATTGAACAATCAAATATCAATGCTTCAACATTCAACGTTCAAATTCAATCAAGTGAATAAACTATGAAGTGATCAACAATCAACATTCAACAATCAACACCAATTTAGAAATGACAGAGTAGAGAGTTAATGAAGGAAATAGGAATACTTTAATCACCACCAAAAGGAATGTCTACCAAGATTCAAGGCTCCATGGTTATTTTCATCCCCATTATTGTTATCATTTCTATCTGCACCATATTGAATTTGATATTGATGAGAATTGGGATCCACAAATCCAAATAAGGCAGCCACATCATAGGAACTTGGAGGAGGTGGAGGTGGATATCTTTGCATTTCACCAGTCACCATATCCATATGAGTAGGACCCTAAAGCTGATGACTCTTCTCCTTGTTGCACTTGACCATATGGAAAATATTGTGAGAGTCCTTGTCCACTGTAATTAGGGTCCCACAAATCAGTCCATGATGCCACTTGTTGTCCACCAATGTCTCCACCCATATTTCCTTGCTCACTACTACCTCCAGCCTCAGGTGGTGAGTCTCTTCGGCGCTGTTGATAACCACGGCTTGGATCAAATCTTTTAGATGGAGGTAACTCATGTACTTCCTCTACAGGAACGACATCGTCTTCATCATGTTTATAGTATTCACTAGTACCACCTGTCCCACCGTCTCTTCCATCTCCTATAGTTCCACCATGGCTACTCGAAGAGACGGTGGTGGAACTAGCTTTCTCAGAAGATCCAATATGAGCAGGTTCTTTCCCAGTCCTCTAGTCCTGCTGGAACCTTCTCCTTGAGGTGGCTGACATTCTGCAGGTGCCTCACGGCCCTCAACCATATCCTCATCTATCAACTCTTGAACCTTTCCCTGAAAAACCGGATCTGAATCTAACAGTGGATCTTCTATCTCGGCTAGCCATGGGAGTAAGGGATCGTCATCTCTGAATATGTGAACCAAATTAATAGGATAATAAGCATGATCATCCCTTGCCCTTCTTTCCCTATTTTTGTTTCTCAACTTCAGATTGTAATGACAGTATACAAGCTTGTTGAGTTTGTGCATGGTAAGTCGATTCCTGGCCTTCGCGTGGATCAAGGAGAAAGTGCTCCAATTTCTCTCACAGTTGGAAGATGTAGTTTGACTAAGGATGCGAACAACCGCTCTCCTTAGATGTGGAGTGCACTCTCCATAATTCATCCACCAATAAGCTGAAATGCAAAAAATAAATAAAGAAAATTAGATATTTGTAACCCTCAAGTCCTTCTGATCAATTAAGATAAATAGATCAAGATTCAAGACTATTGAGTGGGTCGGTGGGGTCTGTTGTTCATAGTCATATTACCAGGTGGCATCCTTCCAATCGATCGTTGCACAAGAGGGTTAGCAAAGGTTCCTCACCTTTGTGTACATATAGATATCTACAATGTGAAAATTAGAAATAAGTCAGTAAACCCCTACAGCATTTATGGCAATTGGGCCATTGGCACTTGGCAGCATAATTAAATTCTTTTAAGTAACCACCCACTCACTTCTTGTATGGCATCAATTTGATTATCTGGGTTTAACAATCTCTTCAATACCTCTCGTAATCCTACCCGCAAGTCCGTATCTATTGCTTCGGTGTGTAGTTCGGCATTGGGGTAATAGAATTCGGGATTCAAAAAATAACCTACATAAAAAATATGTAGAATGTACTCTGAGCAAACAAGATAATAAATACATTAGTTAGGAAAACAAAAAAGTATCAAACATATATATTAATTACTTGCAGCATGCAATGGATGGTGCAACTGATCGTTCCAACGGGCATCAATAATTTTTATATATTTCTCGTGATATCTAACATTTTCCATAATGGATTGCTTTGCCCGATCCATTGCTTTATATATAAAGCCCACTGGCGGCTTGTCATCACCATCTACAAGCCTCAACACTTTAAACTAAAGGCTCAAAAACCTTTAATACCTTCTTCATTTTCTTCCAAAATTTATTGTCCCTCATCAGGTTTGGGACTTCAAACTCCGGACCACTAGTTGCATTGCCCCCGGGTGCTAAATGCCCTATGCATGGCCCTCCGCATGGCCTCCGCAATGCCCTTGCCCTTGCTTGGCACAGTAGATGAGCCCTTTGCATCATAATATTTGCTTGCAGCAAATGCACGACGTTCCTGTTCTTCTTGTTGACTCATGATGGACTCTCGGCATGCAGCCTCCATCTGTGCATCTTCCTCATCAAAGTATTCATCCCCAAATACTTCATAACGGGCAGCATCAACATCTTGCCGCCTCTTTTCTTTTATTTTTACTTTTCTAGCTTTGTTTTGGCCAACCAAAGTTTTCATTTGTTCCCTGACTTCCCTTGGTACTTCAGTACGGCCAGCCAGCAACATTGCCAGAAATGTGGCCCAAGTGGTGCTTAAATCTTGTAATGCCCCCATTGGTCACTTTCCCACAAAACTTGCATTTGATTTTCAACATGTTATTCTCAACTGCCTCACCAAAGCTTCATGCGGGATCAATATCACGAGGCATTTTAAGTTATTAATAGAAGACTAAATATCTGGCTATAAATAATTAAATATAAACAAGTAGTATGTTAAAAATTAAAAAAACAAAGAAACATGTTAGAGGAAACATCTATCTAACCATTAGGAGTCATTCTCTTGACATGTAATTGGTATTTCGTTACTTAAAGTATAATTTTTTTCAAAAATTTAAAAAATCCGAAAATAAGAAAATAAAATAGAATTAGGAAACGACAAAGATATGTTGGATTGATCTATGCCAAACATAGATATAACATTGAGGAGCATTTTTCAATACATTTGATTGGCATTCCATTATTAAAAATAATTTTTTTTCCAAAAAATAACAAAAATCCGAAATTAAAAAATTAAAAAAGTAAAAAAAACAAGGAATATGTGTTGGAATGATCTATGGAAGACATAAATCTCAAATCTAGGAACCATTTTCAAGACATGTGATTGGTATTCAAATATTAAAAAAAAAATCAAAAAATAAATAAATCCGAAAATAGAAAATAGAGAAAAATCAATAAACAATAAAAATGTGATTGATTGATCTATGGGAAACATAGATCTATCATTTACAGGCAATTTCCAAGTGGTTTCATGGGTTGTCCATGTTTTTTTCAAAAAATTAATAAGTCCAAAAATAAAAAATAGAGAAAAATCAATAAACATTCAAAATGTGATGGATTGATCTATGGGAAACATAGATCTATCATTTAAAATGCATTTTCAAGTGGTTTCATTGGTCGTCCACGAGTATTCACAATTTTTTTTTTCAGAATATAAATAAATCCGAAAATAAAAAATAGAGAAAAATCAATAAACATTCAAAATGTGATGGATTGATCTATGGGAAACATAGATCTATCATTTAGAATGCATTTCCAAGTGGTTTCACGGGTTGTCCATGAGTATTCGCATTTTTTTTTCAAAAAATAAATAAATCCAAAAATAAAAAATAGAGAAAAATCAATGAACATTCAAAATGTGATGGATTGATCTATGGGAAACATAGATCTATCATTTAGAATGCATTTCCAAGTGGTTTCACGGGTTGTCCATGAGTATTTGCATTTTTTTTTCAAAAAATAAATAAATCCAAAAATAAAAAATAGAGAAAAATCAATAAACATTCAAAATGTGATGGATTGATCTATGTGAAACATAGATTTATCATTTAGAATGTATTTCCAAGTGGTTTCATGGGTTGTCCATGAGTATTCCATGAGTATTCACATTTTTTTTTCAAAAAATAAATAAATTCGAAAATAAAAAATAGAGAAACATCAATAAACATTCAAAATGTGATGGATTGATCTATGGGAAATATAGATCTAATTTAGAATGCATTTCCAAGTGGTTTCATGGGTTGTCCATGAGTATTCACTTTTTTTTTTTCAAAAAATAAATAAATCTGAAAATAAAAAATAGCAAAAAATAAAATAAAAATAAAAATATGTGTGCATGGTGAAAGGGAAACATGGATCTCATCATATTACAAAACAAGGAAGCATTTTATAGTACTTAGACTCTTAGTCTTAGAAAGAGATGAATAGATCTCAAAAGTCAATAGTTAAAAGAGTAAAAGACTAGAAAAAAATCCAAAAGAAGGAAGCTTGGGCCTTGGATCTTGTAGTTGTTCACTTGTTTGAGTTGTTTGTGTTTGAAATTTGAATATTTGATTACTTGTACTCTTGTGGTGAAAATGAGGTGAAACTTGAGTTGGGACTACTTGGGAGGCCTTCACAGCAGTAAAAGAGAGTAAAAGAGGCTGAAAAGTGAAAAATAATGAGTAGTAGGGTCGGCTGGGGGGTTAAATACCCCCCACCGCAACGTAGCGGCCGCTACGTGAATGTAGCGATGCGATACCCGCTATTTTCCCTGTATCGTGGCGGACTTGGCCACCACGGCCGATGTAGCATAGCGGCCGATATTTTCATTCTTGGCGGGCATCGTTGATGTCACTATTGATGATGAAGATGCTGTTAGAGGATAAAAGGGCTTTTTGGGCTCATTTTAGAGATGGATTGTAGTAGTAGTTGAAGAAGAAACAAGGATGGAAGGAGAGAAGGGAACGACTGAGGGGTTTTGTTTGCCTTCGGTTCTGTTTTGAAAATGCTCTAAGGGCAATTTGGGTATTTTAATAAAAGAAGAGAGGTAAGTTGCCAGCGGGAAGGGTTTTTTGCCCGATGTCTTGATTTGAAAACTTTGTGGAAAACTTAAGCCCTATTTTGGAAACTGATATATTTTTTGTCCTATTTTGAAAGCTGGGCAAAACTTAAGCCTTATTTTGAAAATTTCCCAAAAAATTATGATATTGACAACACTGTTTATTATTAGTTGAAAATGTTTTTCTCAATTTGGCAGTGAATATCACCCGATTGGGGCAGATCTTAGGTCCACTAGGGTGGGAATGGGCTGAAATATCGTTTAAAGGGTTTAGCTCTTTGAAAGTTGGCTCCACATGCATAGATTTAGTTTGAGCACTTGACTTTATGTGATAAGGTTAACTTGACTTTATGTGATGGGGGTCTTTTCTGTTTTTCTATTATTAAAAGGGAGCACTACCAAACTAAGGTTAAGTTATAAGTGGACCTTATCAATAGGTTTTTTGCTTTACGAGTGATTCAAACTCATGCACCCATCTACACTATGGGTCCTTGACCAACTGATCATAAGCTGGGGACCTTATGAATAAGTTGGCGTTTGGCGTCTCTTAAAATTTCATCTTATTGTCTTCAACCATTTTCAAACAGCCTTTAGACCGTTTGGGAACCACTTACACTCTGCCCATTTGGAATGGATTTAAGACATTACATGTCATTTTTCATGTAGTCAACAAAGTGGGCTGATTTCAAACAACTATTTTAGACTTAAGTGGACAGACTCCCTGCGCTACAGTGAATTGGACGTCCTCATAGGGCAGTCCTTTTTTTTTTCAATTTTGTTACATTTATGGGACCCACGACCATGATCCCGACCGTTAGAAATGTGCAGAAGGTCAATTACTGCCACGTGTCCAAATTTCAGCCATTGATCGTTCTCGGATCTCGAGATATGTGCGACAAACCTTGAGCCATTCGATGTAATATTCCGGACATTTTTGGGCTCCCTAATCACAATCCAAGCCGTTCATATTATTTGGAAGATTGAAAATGGCTATAGATCAAGGAAATGTGAAAAATCTTGGAACCGTTGGATTGCACATGTGAAAATCATTGTACAAGAAAGTAGAAATTGGACGGTCCCTGTTTTTTGTTTTTCCTTGAATTCTGGACCAATAAGTCACCATCAGAACCATAGGATATCGTGGTATTTAAAGAACGAATATGAGATCAAATTTGAATCATTGATCTATAACGGATCTCAAGAAACTTGTAAATAAGTGTGGACTGTTTGGTCAATTATTCTGAAATTTGTGGGGGCCCTATTTCATAATTCGAACTGTCTGTTCTCTTGATAATACTTAGGTCATCCATAGGGTAAAAAATTTGCCTCAGATTCCTTGTGGATACGCAGAAATTAAAGAAAAATCATTTATGGTTGGATTTAAAAAATCTATTTCAATCAGTTATATTGTGTCACCAAATGCACTGTTTCAAGAACATCTATTTCAAATAGGACCCATTTGAAATAGATCTTTTTCATTAAGATCTACTTAAGACCAATAAGAGTCGCCAAACAAGCCCCAAGTCTTTACATGGAAATCTTAAATGAAGTTGTAGGAATGAAAATGAGCATGAATCAGCCTGAGTCACATGACTCGGTAGAATTGGCTGAGTCAGCTGAGCCATTTATGTTGCTTGGCTTAGTAGTGGATATCCAGGATTCCATACTGACTTGACTCCTCTGTCTGAGGAGGGGAATCAACTCATCTGAGTTGCCGAGACTTGGGGAGTCATCAAGCTATGCCGTAGACAAAATTCTGCTACCTTGCGGGCTGTAACTGTCATTCGGTGTTTATTGATATTGCAGGTGACAGCAATTAAACGTGGGATGTGGGATAGCCTTTATGACACCTTCCAAGCCATTGGTGAGATTGGATCTGAGGACCCAAGTTCTACCCCATATACGGAAATTATGGATGTTGGGCCTTCAAGTAAAAGAGGTTCAGTCTCCAGCAACAGTGAAGACATTCCTATACTTCCACAGAGTCAGTTTCTTTCTCTACTTATGATCATAGTGTGCTTCACTTTTCTCTTTATGATGCTTCTATCTACAAAATAAGAATTAATTTAAAAGTGTGTTTCTTTGCCGCACCATAACTACATGAATTGCAAACTCTAGCCTATGAACCTGCTTGGGCTCCATTTCTTCTTATTTGCTTGTTTGTTTTTATGTGGTTCAAGCCGAAATGCTTTTAATGACATTTTCTCTGTATGGTTCATTTTAAGTATATTTTATCATCAGTACTTATGCTATTTGTTCAAGTCATTCTTCAGTAGTGGTTGAAAATCTGTGTTATATATCTTTTTGGCTTGTCATCGTCAAGTCTTAAACTTATAAACTACTATATTCTCATTTAGTTTTCTTCTTCTCTCTCTCTTTTTTTTTTTTCTGTATATGCCGCTGTGTTCTTATATATTATTGTATTCTTTTTAATTAGCATTTGGCGTTTTCTCATTATTAAATGTCTTGTCAGTTGTCATAGGCTGGACTTGTATGGTAACCTTTCTTTTTGCTGTGTGCCTTTGTTAGTCTCAGGCCTTGAGTTCCATGCGGGTCAGTTTTGAACAAGGTTGAGCCTGGCCCTGCCTAATTTAAACTTAGGGTGTAAATGAACCAAACTGTGCCTAGTCCGGTTGTGCTTGGCTTGAACTGTAATCAAGCTGAGCCATGTTCAGATTGATATGAGTTTGAGTTGAGCTCTGGCGTAGCTTTATTAGAAATTAACTGGACCTTAGCCAGCTTCGCTTGACAAAGCATAAACAAGCTCTAGGTCAAAGTGTCACTTCGAGAGACATGAAGGGAAGAGGGGTCAAATAAAAAAGTACTAGATTTCAAAATTCACCTTCTTGACTTTTTGTCATTTTGTGGCATGAGGAGGTACCATTTTGACTTTTTTAGGGAAGGGTTTTTTTTTGTGATTTAGCGGAATGAGAGAATAGTTTTTTAACTCTTTTTTTTTTTTTAAAGAAATAATTTTTGAAATTTGTTAGTTTTTGATGTGTCCCCTCTTCTTATCTTGTCTCTCAAAGTGACCCTTCACTTCAATTCACTTTACAAGTGAATTACCTAAACAGGCCCAATGAGACTCAAAGATTTTTTCTTTTGTTTCTTACGAAGTTAGGGATTGTTTTGTGATTTTAAAGAATCCATGGGGGTATTTTGTAATTTATGAAAATCTCATTAAATATACAGGGTTGCTCACCAATTAGGGTTGTAGACCGGTACACTATTTCCCTTAAAAACTCTCATATTTTATCACTTACTTCCTATTGTTCCTAAGGTTTTCTATGCAAGTTGATGGCCCACCAAGGGGGAAGTGGTAGGCCGAAGAGGACGTTGATGGAAGTAGTAACAACAGTTTTGAAGAAGTGCAACCTATGAGGCTTTGGCTCATGATAGATCAGAATGGAGAAACGATATTCTTGTAGCCGACCCCAACATAGTTGGTAGAGGACTTTGATGATGACGACGACGACTTCATTTTTCTTCTCCCTTCATTTTCAATTCACTAAGGGTTTAAGAGGCATTTGTAACGACCCGTAATCCGGGGCCCTTCAAATTCCGTGCCAAGACTCGTAAGCATCACACACATAGGTTAAATCAAAGATCACATTAAGATGTCGGTATTTTCCCACTTAAACCTAATTCAAATATAACATTTGTCTAATAAAATAAAATAACTACAATGTCTTTAAAATGAAATAATCTAAACAATCTAAACAATCTAATTCTTCTTCATCTATGTGGCTCCGACGCTCAAGTATGCATCCCAAAATATGTCTCTTGGTCACCAAGATTTTCCTGAGTCGCTAGGTTCTCGTTACCTGAATTGGGGCAAATCCACAAAATATCAGTACAACTGAGTGAATAGATATTCTAATCTATTTGTGCATTGAAACATATACTTAGATAAGATTATACTACAAATTAAAGTAACATCCAAGAGTCTCACTCAAGCCAGGGTGGAATCAAGTCAAACAAATGACAACCTCGTAACCACCTGATAGCACAAGCCCAAAGTTAAAGTTCCACAAAGATATCACATGTACAAAAGAGTTTCCAAAACTCATTCCAGCACATCACAAAATCCTTCTTTTCTATCCAAAGAAAAATCGACCACAAGGTCCAAAACCATCAAACTGGTACCACAAAATCAACCTTTCCCAAAAAGGTCCGAAGTCAACAATCCTCACAAAATTGGCCATTTGTACGGGGACGTCATCCCATACGGTGCTAGTGGTCTAGGGGTGTCCAAAAGGTTCCTCCAAACAATCAAAGTCATCCTATCTCAGTTTTCCAATTCAAATAGCAAATATGTCTCATAACAAATCTGATATTTAGCGTGTCCTCAACATTTGTAATGGGCAAACTCCATAATCAGCTCCATCTCAAATTTTGTGGATTTAATCTGCCCCAATCCGAATCAAAATTGGTGTCCGAGGGAGAGAGGTCAATTACGTAGCTCGCCCTTTACAGTTTTGAGGGAGTTACTAGATTTCCAACTTAACCACAACATATACATATACAAACCACACAATCTGCCATGAGATTCCCAAATAACAAAGACATAAGCATATTAATCCACATACATATATCAAGTCACCATTAATTCAAATAACTGGGTCCAAAAGTACAGATTTAACAAATCAAGAACTAAAGGAAACAATTCAAACAATTTGCAAATAATAACAATGAATAACAAGCCTTTGTTTGTAATTTTAGAAAACTTAGGATTCAATGAAATAAGTAAAACTGGTTCAGATATGAAAACAGAGCGTGTCAGACCCTTATTGTAATTTACAGAACCTTGGAACTCAACTATAAAATGCATAGTTGTGATTACTATAATTATCAGGGGCTTTATTTAAATTTTCAGAACAGTTATAGAATTCAAAGAAGTAAAGGAGAGGGGCCAAAGTGAGATTTCTGAATTCCTATGGTGTTCATATGAAAAATAGTATCATCCAGCTCCAAAACACTCATTGTAACTCAGAAGTCGACATTCACAGAGATGGGTCTCACGCTTCCTAACCTTGAGTCATCCGGATGATGGGCAAGGTGGGGCCCACTCTACATGGGTCCTTCACCACTATGGTCGCCTCTGGGTCCCCTAACAGATGAGTGGATCTGATCTCTGATCAGGTGGGCCAGGGGGTCCCACTAGGGCATGTCAACATTCAGCCCAAAAATCTGCAAACTGCCGCCTCCTTCCATCAAGGCAACTGGATGAGGGCCAGATGGGACCCACTCCACATGGGTCCACTACCCTAGGGGTCACCCATGGGTCCCCCTTCGGATCCCTGGACCAGATCTCTCATCAAGTGGGCCATGTGGTCCCACAACCTCAAATTAGTGCTTTGACGATCTGAACCTGGCAGGTTCCAATTTCTGTTTTGTATCTGTATTGGATTTGGTTCTCTCTGCGGGAAAACATCCTCTAGGCATCGTCTTAGTCATAAGAAACCTAATTGTCCTATCTCACCCCAACCATAGGTCATTCTTTATTGTCAAAACAGAGCCTAGGCTTGTCGACACTGCCTGATTAATTCTGAAACATAAAATCTGTTATGGGAAGTCAGATTTATTATCACCATGGAAAACATTCAATAGTGTAGGGAAAACAATTAGTGCAGCCATACAGGATCTACAGCAATCGAGTCGAATCACTATATTCACATATGAAAGAGCATCACAACCTGTGTAAGAAGAAATCTACTCAACAATCAATTAGCTATCCACATCAACACAATATGCATATAAAGAATTTCACTCACCATAAAAATAGAGGAATAAAAAATACACGAGCAAAACCAGAAATTCAGAACCATACAATTAGATCAGAATTTCTACTCACCTGTTATGGCTAACTAGGACTGGTTCTTCCTCCTATTTTCTTCAAGGCTAATACTAAACTAGGCTTTGGCTTGATGGGAAAGAAAGTGGAAAAGAGAGAGAGAATGGTGTGAGAAAGGCTTGGGGTTGATCAATATATAAAAGCTAGAGTTAGAATCCTTCCCAAGGTCCTCTTCCTAATTTTATTATTCCCTTCTCATGTGCCACTCCTATTCCTAACATTACTAAGAGTCTATGGTATAACCAAAACAAGTCCCACTCGAAATACCCCATCAAACTATGGTTCCCACCACATAAATAACGAAGGGGTCCTCAAGCATCTCCCAATTATATTTGAACATAATATTTGTTGGCTTAATACTTCTAAGAAAAATCAAGGAGCTTAAATATAAAATACTAGAAAATAATCTAGCCCCTATAACTGGGCCTGGGGTGTTACAGCATTTATTAAGGGTGTTCATGGGCCAGGTTGGGACTGGCTGAGGGATGTCCAAGCTTGGTCTGACTTTAAAAACATAGGCTTATATCTGGCCAAAGCCCAACAGGAATTGTAAATGCTTGGCCAAACCTGCTCTGCCTCAAATATGTCAATCCCGGGCCCATCATTTGTTAGTCAGTCTCAAACCTGATTTCACAATCACTACATGAAGTCTGTGGTATGGTCCAAGTATCCACAGGCGCTTTGCATTCATGGTGGGTTCCACCTTTAATGGGTTTTACCGGAAGTACAAACATGCTCCAAACACCCCCAAATGCCAAATACAGCAATCAAACCCTAGATTTCTATTTAGAAACAGCAGTCAAAGAAAGATGCTCTTAGATGGAAAGAGTAGAATGGGACAATTTAAATGAAAGGAAAAGATTAAAAAAAAATTCGATATAGTATGATTCAGGACTTGCGTCATTTGATACGCTACATTCAAGCATATAAATCTATTAGTAAGGACAGCTACTCCAATGTTTTGTTGGAGAAAGAGTGCCAAAAGAAAAGGCAAAAAAGGAAAAAAAGAAAAAAACTAAAAAAAACTCATGCTTACCGTTCTGTTTCTCACTTTCGACAAAATGAAAAAGGGATTTTTGAAAGTGAAGTGGGTTGGGTTTGTTTTTTTAGATTTGTGATGCAGATGGACCTTAGGCCACATGTGTAGAGCCCAAGTAGATTTAAGATTGTTTTAATTCATTAATTATAGTCATAAGTTTCTAATTTTAGTGAAGGAATTGTAATTAGGTTTAGATTTCAGATTTCATTAGGATTAATATTTTATTTCCTAAGTTAGATTATTTGGTTTTCTTAGCCACCAAGTTTTCGTTTTCTTATTTATATGCATCGTAAGAGATTTATTTTGCAGATTTGATTAATTGATTTTGGGTTTTTCCATTGAGGTGCGTCCTCGTTATCGTCTTTGCAGAGACTTGTTGAAGTGTCTACAGACACGTGCTTCGGCACCCTATTGTGCTTCGACACTTTCCTGCAAGCCCCAACCCTAGGGCCTGCATCAGTGTGCCTTTTGGGCTGTTGCTTTTAAAAAGCCATTTTGAAAATCAATAACCAAACATGCTTTTAAGGGCTTCGGGGATTTTCCAAAGCCAAAATCCCAAGAAGCACTTTTAGGAAGTCCAACTAAACATAACATTAAAAAAAAAGGGGAAGTCCAACTAAACACACCCTAAATCTTTGGCAGGAGAAGAGGGTACAAAAACTTTCCATGGAAGACTAGAGTGTGAATTATAAAGACACGAAGGGCCACTGGAAGAATAATTGTGCCAAGAGAGATGGAAGAAGAAGTGGGTCTTAGGAAAAGGAGAGGAAATGAAGGGTTATGGACTTATGGTTGCAATTTGAGAACCCTAAACTGTTTGTGTATTTTAAGATAAACAAAGTCACAAAATTTCTCTTATATGGAGCTTCAGGCTTCTTTCACTTATTCCAAGCCTGGTTTGCATATTAATTTTATTGGCCTAGTAGATTATTGGATCCAGGCTCGATCCAAGTACTAAAACCTAAGGCCCAAACCTAGCACAAAGCAGGCTGGAGGGTCCGTGCGCACGCCGAATTCACATCAACAATTTGGTATTAGAGCATTCTTGACTGGTAGGAGAATTAACTTGGAGCAATAAAAGAGGAAGACCAGAGTTTCAGCGGTTTTTTTCCCCATCTGTTAGGGCTTACGTCAATGCCTATAGGGCCTTGTGTGGAGTTAGTTCTTCAGTAGGTGCTGTTCAATGCTTGTATAAGTGCTATTCCAGATTTCTTAAGAAGCGTATGGGATCCTTTTTACTGAAGATTTAAGATTTACAAACCAGTCCTCATTTGTTCTGTATTTACATATAAACGCATCCTTGTTTTTTAACAGGAGCAGTCTAAATCTAATCAACTTCGCTTTTTCATGAAAATGGCTATATCTGTGAATATTTGTGAGACAATAGAAGACACCAAAAACGACAATATCATGATACTCAATGTGTAAAAGCATGAATTTACGTCACCGAATGAATTTAAGCAAGGACGCTTACAGCAAGTCTGACAAGTATGATATACAAAGGAAAAAGTGGAGTTAAAGCCATGGACCGAACGACAAAAATGAATGCACAAATGAAGGATTAGGTAGTGGATGAAAATTATCTGATGGAGCACATAATTAATTTTCTCCCTGCACAGCTGAGCACTTTGAATGCCGCTAGATTGTTCTTTTAAGATTATGATTAGGATCTAGGTCTTCTCTATTAGTTAGGAGTAGGTTTCTATTAGAGAAGCAAATGCTGTGGCACATAGTCTTTGCTCGAGAGGAGTTTTTCGCTCTTCCATTTCTTTTGATGTTTAGTTATTTTTTGTTTTCTTTTTGTTGATTTTGTTTTCGCTGTGTCCCTTTTTGGGTTTGGTGAAATAAAATTTATTGTTATAAAAAATATATATATAACCTACATATGCCTTTTAATTTTCTCTTCATAAATACTCAAGATTGCATAATCTTTCACGAATTTTCTCTCAATATCTTATTCTAAAGTTTTTTTTTTTGCATTCTGCAGGCATCACTGTCGATGATATAATTAAAAAGATCACTACATACTTTGACATTAACCATGTCATGCCTAGCGGTGGGAAATTGCATCTAAAAGATCAAATTTCATCCTTCAGAAAGTTCCGTGATTGTGAGGAATGGTTGACACAGAAATTTTCTGCCAAGGTATTTGGTTCCCTAGGTTATAGAGATTTTACTGCATTCCTGGAAAAGCATGCCTCTATGTTTCCTTCTGAATTCCATGAAGGGATGACTGGAGACCTAGAGGTTTCTATCGTTCAGCTTCAGCTACGGGAACTGCTGTCCCAGGCTTTAAGTGCCTTGGGGAAAAATGTTGTTACCAACAAGCAACAAATTTCTGCTATACTCAGGAAACAATTCCCGTTGATCAGCTTTCAACTAAGAGGTAGTGATCCTGATGAAGATTTTTTGGATCTTATAAGTAGAGAGAAGAGCAGTGATGTTTCGAGGCGTGTTATGTTTTCTGTTACATTGTTGGGGATGAGATATAATGGGTGCTCGATGGTGCAGAATGCTAGCCATTTATCTGAAGTTTCTGAGATGAATACTGAGTTAGGACAAACAAGTGGCTGCCTTGGATCTATTTCCGACAAAGATGCTATTGAATGCTTACTTAAAGCACCAATGTTGTCAGATCTATGTTCATGGTCTCATTGGGATATTATATTTGCTCCGTCTCTTGGTCCTTTGTTAGAATGGTTGTTGAATGGATTTCATGGTAAAGAACTGTCATGTATAGTTACAAATGATGGGAAGTTAATCCGAATTGAATCCTCAGCTACTGTTGATGAGTTCTTGGAAGCTGCACTTCAAGGTTCCTCCTTCCACACAGCACTGAAATTGTTGTCCATGCTGTCCCTGTATGGAGGAGTGTCCAATGTTCCACTATCCCTTTTAAAATGTTACACACTCCAAGCATTTGAAGTCATCATAAAAAATTCTATGACTTCTGGAGTGAAAATTAATGGGGTTCCTCTTATGCATGGAAGAGAATTGAGTGGACTGATAGTGAAGGCTAGGGGTTTTGATAGTGACCCACATTCTTTTGGCACCCCGGATACTGTTGCTATTGCTGATTATACAACAAAAAATGAACTTCCTGAAAGCCTATATATAACAAATAAAAGCATTGGTGTGGCATCGAAATTTGTACTTGATTGTGTTGCTTATCTACCTTCAGAATTCCGCAGTTTTGCTATGGATGTATTGCTGTCTGGCTTGCGGTCCTTTACAAAAGATGCTCCTGCGGTCATTTTACGGGAATGCAACCTACCTGAACAACGTATTATGCTTCATGACATTGGCTTCTGTCTTGGAATATTGGAATGGGTTGATGATTACCATGCATTTAATTCTGTGGCAGCTACTGCTACTGAGATCATAAGCAAGACCTCTGAAACACTGGATCCTGTATTTAGCATGGAGTTGAAGCACGCAGTGACTTCAACTGATAATTCATTAACCACAGATGGTAAGATGGTGACTCTTGAGGCAAGGCCTAATCTGCTAGATGCTCATCTTGAAACATTTACTGAAGTTCGGGCAGGGAAGGTTTCTTTTGAAGCGTCTGGCGAGATTCCTGGTGATAGTTGTGTTCCACTTTCATTAGAAGATAATCAACTCCAGGAGGATGCGTCCTGTATTATTGAATCGATCAGGCGTGAAGAGTTTGGTTTGGACCCAAATCTCAAGTTTGCCGAGAGTAATTTGTTAAAGAAGCAACATGCCCGCCTTGGGAGAGCACTTCACTGTCTTTCACAGGAGTTGTACTCACAAGATTCACATTTCCTTCTTGAGCTGGTAAGCATCTAAGATATGGTTTCTTGACTTGAGTTGTCATTAGAAGGGCCCCCTTAATCAAATTGATTATTGAAAGTCAACTTCATGATTTTACAATAGCTTTGTGGGTTGAACTGATGCAGGACAGTGCGAGGCTAAGCTAGATGATGCAATGAGATCAAGATAACACTTAACATCCACAAATAAAATCATAAAATCTGAAATTCAGATTGCACCTTTTATGTAAAATTTCAATTTGGGAGTTAGAGGTGGCTCTAGCCCTTGCTACAATCCCACAATGAGAACCTCCCAAATCTGAATTGGGAATTGCAATGGAAGAAAAGTCTTCCACTAGCTTAGGGATGAATTAATTCCAAATAGATTCACTTGTCCCTTAGAGGATTTGACAAACGGGTCCAAAAAAAACAACCTAAAAAAAATGAATCAGATTCAGCTGGGCTCAGAATGGGCTGGGCCGGGTTTGGTTGGGCCTGTCTGGACTGGGCTGGGTTCGGTTGGGCTGCATATGGCCTGGCAGTGTTCTAGTGGTTGGACATGCCTTGTAATAACTGTGTATTGGTTTGGAAACAAGGGAGCGAGGGCTGACAGTTCTGTCTCCTATTAGGTTTGATGGAAGAGTTATTGGGTATTGGGTTTAGAGGAGTTAGACATGTGGAATGGGAGTGCCAGGTGTTAGGGCTATGCTGAAATGGGTATAGAACAGTTGGGCTTTGTAATATATGGTGCTCAGCTGTTGTGGATGTTGGCTGGTTGCAATAGGTCAAAGGGGATTAGCCTCGGGACTTGGGTTTTGAGCACCAGGGCATTGTACGGACATGGAGAAGATGAATCTAGGGGCTGTTTTGATGGGAGGAGATAAAGTGGAAGTGAAACCAACAACCTTAATCAAAAGAAAGAGGGAAGGGGAAGAAGATACCTGATTCCCGATCTCGCACCCCAAGGCCTCACACCCGATGGTCTCACACCAGATCCTTATGTAGGAGAAGTAGCCAAAAGCAACAATCCTTTATTAATCATTCATTAACCAACAAAAGGTCTTTACAATGCTTTTATAGAGAAAACCTAGCCCTAAAATAACCATCTAATTCATCATACAGTTAAGATCATAACATCTAACTAAATTATTAAAACATTAAATCAATCCATTAAATAAAAGCAAACTAATCTAATAAATAACTTGGGTGGGCTGCACAGCCCATGTGACCGTGCAATCACTTGGATGGGCCCTTCAGATGGGCCCCACTTGATCTTCAATTCTCTTCTTTGCTGGTCCCTCCCATGTGGTGCATCCCAATGTGTATCTTCCTGGTTTTCCACATGAGGTCTTCATCATCTCAATCAATGTTAGATCGGACTAGATCCGACCATTGATCTTTTTTTAGAGTTAGGATCCAATGGAGGATCTGTGCCATAATCAAGATCCAACGGTGGATCTTCTCTAGAATTGTGATCTGACGGTGGATCTCGGCCAAAATCATAATCTAACACTTGGCAAGGATCATCCAAACATGAGAAGGCATGTGTGCGTGTCTTTTGGGCGCTCTTCTTCCTCCTCTTACAGAATCTTTGTGGAGGGAGTATGATGTCCGCATCATGAACTACTATGGTACCAGATTTTTACTATTTTCTTTGGTGGAAGTGCTTCGTTTTTCACAAGTTGACCTTTTCCTCCTTCTATCATAACACAAATACATGCAGCTATGGTGTTTGCATTCTTTGGATTGAATTTTGAGTGGCATCATAAATATATTTGACACTAAACCATGTTAGTTTCTTCACAATTCTTTTAGGGCACATTTGGTAAACAAAGAGGATAGAGGATTCCTCCGTTCACCTGGAACCAAGCTATCCTCAAAGAGGATTTTTGAGGAGTGTTCCAAGTTTGGCAAAAAAAAAAAAAAAAGAAGGAATCTTACCATCTGTACTGGAGCTTTCACCCCCTAGTCGTTTTTGGCTCCCTAGAGTATTTGAATGGTTCAGATCATGCAAATGGGGCACGCAGGAATAAAAAATTTCAGTTTTCGAGTCTGAACTTTTTTTTTTTTTTTGCAAATATCTCAAAATACATGATGGATCTATGGCTAAAATTTGAGCCCCTAGCCGTGTTTGGTCTTTTGGAAATGACGTGCGGTTTGGATATGTTTTTGGGGCCCAAACAGATATCAAAAAATTGGACTGCAAAAAAAATCCCTTTTTTGCATTGTGGCAGATCAACGGTTTGGAGTTTTTTGCCATTTTCTCATGATCCATGATGAATGAAGCTGCCAAATTTGACCCCATTGCCCTTTTTGGCCCTCTGAAGATAATTAATGGTTTGGATTTTGCAAAAGTGCCCCACAAAAGTTCAGAAATTGAGATCCAATGGTCTGGACTTTTTTTTTTTTTTTTGCAAACATCTCAAAATCTATGAGGAATTTTTTTTGCAAACATCTCGAAATCTATGAGGAATCAACGGCTGATATTTGACCACAAGCCTTTTTTGGGCCTTTTGAACATGATTACCGGTTTGGATCTTGACTAAGGGAGGAAAACAAAAACAATAAAAAAACTGGTGATCCTATACCTTCCATCCATAGCATTGTATCTCTGTGTTTTGTGGCGCGCATGGATTTGCGAAGTCAGACGGGAAAGGTCTGATAAAAAAAAAATCGGAAGCA
This sequence comes from Persea americana, assembly GCA_029852735.1. Taxonomy (NCBI): domain Eukaryota; kingdom Viridiplantae; phylum Streptophyta; class Magnoliopsida; order Laurales; family Lauraceae; genus Persea; species Persea americana. Next base: position 15,128,032 of record CM056811.1, on the reverse strand, counting down.
AGGACTCCGAGACTCCTTGCCATGGTTTTCCTGTGGTTACTGAATGTGAATTTCCCATGTGAGCAAGGAAAATTGTGAGGAATCCTCAACGATGACCGTTGCCAAACATGCCCTTAGTTCTGATTTAAACATTATTGTGCAGTTGAATATTATTATGATTTTCCTTTTGAAGCATTTTAGAATGGTTTCATTTTCTTTCTTCTTTTTTCTTCTTTTTATTTTTATTTTTGGTTTTGTCTCTTGAGTAGAACACAGGAAGCTGATCCCATATTGGTTAAGACAAAGAAGAGGAAGACGACGAATAAAATGTTTAGATTTTTAGTACTTGAATGCTTTAGTAAGATTTGTTACACTATTTTTTTCCTTGGTATTGTCTTTGCATGTTAATTTTTTTTCTATAATAGATATTTACATAAATAACACGCGGAATCCTTGAATCTCCTGTTTTGGTATTTTGTTCATTAGATACCTTGTAGCAGTATAGGATTCTGCCACATGAAGCTGTACTCATCCGACTTAGCGTATAAAAGTGATCTATAGAGAATCAAAACCAGTATGTACTGTACTTGTGATGTCCAGATACGGGATGGATAAGCAGGTACATGTCATAAGTACAGCAAGGACTCATCAAATACGGGACTACAACCATCGCCATCATAATTAGTTGCTTCATCATCATCACTATTGTTAAGAGAGTTATTTTTAGGAACGTTAACTATTCATTTGTGAGAATCAGATGTTACATGCTGTGGCTCTCCTTATTTAAAAAATTTAATTGCTGATTTGCCTTTGTCATTGGATCTACCAAGTACCCCAACTGTCGATTGTGAAACACATATCAATCAAGGCCATCCCTCTGTTGTTGCATATCTTTCGTTGATCTATTCACATTATGAAACAACCCTTTATTAGTTCGATTGGATGATGGACCAGCCACTTGTTTGCCCCTCTTTTGGTTTCTTTCAATGGCTTTATTACGTTGATAATGTGTATAATGTATGGACATATAATTTTGCTTGCATAGATGGACTTAAACCATGAACATAATGTGTTACAAGTTGATCTTCTGTTGTTTATGTCATTCATGGTCACTAGATGATAAAATTCTTTGGAATATTCATCCACAGCCTCTCTTCTTGTTAAATAGCATGCTATGTATAGGGATTGTGTGAAATTGAGTGGAAGGAAATGTCCTCGTGTTTTTTTTTTACTCTTTTCCTCGTGAAACAATTGGATCTTTCCCCATTCGTTATTTTATCTGCTTGTTTTGGGTCCACCAAGCGGCGGTTTTTCCGTTTAATTTAATTTCATCCAATTTAACCCTCTTTGAATCCCAAATTTCTTTATATTCAAACATACTTTCCACATTTTCTCAGCATTCAAAAAATTCTTCCCCTTTCATGCTGCCATTAAAATTTGGAATTTCAGTTTGAGATGGTTTGGTCATGTCGATCATAAGCCAGCAACGGCGTGCGAGTGAGAAGTCTTTCTATGCAAGTTGATGGCTTGCTTAGGAAAAGGGGTAGGCCGAAGAGGACATGGATGGAAGTAGTATGGTTGGATTTGAAGAGGTACAACCTATTTGAGGATTTAGCCTAAGATAGACTGTAATGGAGAAATAGAATTCATTTAGTTGACAAACATAGTTGAGACAAGGCTCCGATGATGGTGGTGGTGGTGAAATTAAGATCAGCTTCTCTTTCATATCTCATTCATACATTCCATTGATTTGAATTTGGAAAACAATTATAGAACGAATTATGAAAACTTCTACCCATCTGTTCCTTCAGTAGAATGTGATATATGGGAAGTGACTCATTTAAACATTGGAGTTGAGGCCTCAACCTTTTGTTGCTTGTTGGGGATCTCATGCTCATTGGAGTTAGGTTCATTCACTTTATCACTCTCAATCAATTCTTGGGAGAAATCCGCCTCAAACCAATAGGATAAGGGATATGAGACATTAGTAGTCCCTGTGATCCATGTCTCAAATAAGGCATTAACTATGGTGCATGATTTATTTTACTTCATTCTTTTCTGGTTCCAATTCATTTGTTCTGCATCATGATTTTTAATCCTAAACCAAATATTTTTGATGCAGGACAATGCAAGGCTAAACTGTATGACTAACTGAGGTCAGAGAAGCATTAACATTCACAAATAAAATATAATATTAAAATTCAGATTGGACCTATCTTATCAAATTTCAATTAAGAATCTAGTGATGAGTCTAAGCCTTATCACAATCCCGCCTTGCGGACCCCTCAAATTAAGATCGAGGGTCTCAACGAAAGGATATCTTTCCACTAGCTTAGGGATCAATTAAAATCAAGTGGACTCGCTGTCCCCTTTGAGGATTTGTTAAGCAGGCCAAGTTCAAAGGCATTGAATAAAATTGACGTGCATGATGTTGAAAGATAAAATTCAGATTTGTGCTTCAAGGAATCCCGCAATTAATACACAAAACAGTCCAATAACATTCATATTTTATCTATCTAACCGTAAAATAGGACTGAAAGAGGGTTCAAATGGCTTCACAAAACTTGAAAAATCAAGTTCAGCCAGGTGGATCTAGGCCCAGGTAGGTTTGGCTGGCCCTGGAATGGCCCTGGCTGGTACGGCTGGGCCTGGTTTGGTTCGGATCAGGTTCTGTTGGACCTGGTTAGGTGGATATGAGTGTCGGTCAATGCTGGTGGGGTTTGTGGGGCTGCAGTTATAGTATTGGATGACTAGGAGATGATGTAATCATGAAAACATGAATATAGGTGGGTCGGTCAGTGTATGGATGTAAAGGTAGTGGTGGTAGGTAGTGGGACAAAGGGTTTATTAGTGTAAGGCTGGTGGCATGTATTGGAAAGGAAGATGGGGAAGTCGGCTATGGGATCTTGGGATTTGGGTTGGATTTTGACGAGGTTAGGTTGTACGGAAAATGGGATTTATGGCTGTTCTATGGTGGAGATGATGATGATGGGATGAAACAAAACCATTAACTTATGAAAAGTAAAAGAGGGGAGAGGAAGATACCTGATTTGCTGGATTCCACAGGTGGCTTCACGCCAAATCCTTTCTGGGAGGGAGAGAGTATGAGCACTCAAGCATCCATCCAATCATTCATTGAAAAAGAAAGTCTACAATGCTTTATGAAGATAAAACCGTAAACCAAACTAGATCTCAACCATGAAAACACATGAAGGGTTGAGACTAACCACTAACATAACAATAATGGTCTCACTATTAATAGCTCTCAAATAAATCAAATAGTAGTAGTAATAATAATAACAATAAGCAAGCTTGGGCATGATTCAGCCTTGGAGAATTGGCTGTACGGCTCATGAATGGTCCGTATTTTGTGGGCCCCTTGATGGACCCTCTTGATTCAATGCTCTTCTTTTTCGCTTCTTTTCTCAATGGTCCATCCCAATGTGGGGCCTTTCTAATGTCTACCACGAGGTCTTCATCTTGATCACGGGCCACATGTTAGATCGGGTTGGATCCAATGGTGGATCTGCATTAGATTTGTAATCCAATGGTGGATCTGCATCAGATTTACGATCCAATGGTGGATCTTCATCACCAAGAAGTAACTATCTTACCACAAAGAGGCCTGCCTTTGTTATTTCTTCTTCTTCCATTAGTAGAGTTTGAACGGAGGAGCTGTGGTGTCCTCATCAATTTTTCTTGTTTTCCTTTTCCATGTGAACTTAGGCTATTGTCTTTTATGATCGTGTGGAAATTTAGCTGCAAACCAGGCCGAATTACGTTTCTTGTTGTATTCTTTTCTTTTTGGATAATGTGTTATCATGCCAAAATACTTAATTCATTTGGAGTTATGCCCTCAACCTTTTTCTTTACTTTTAAGGTTGGGAATAACTCTGTGTTTATCTAAATGCAATTTTCAAAAGCTGTCCCTAATTCTCTTACCCTATTCCTTCAGGTTCAGAATGCAGATGATAATATGTATCCAGAAAATGTGGAGCCTGCATTGGTTTTCATTCTTCAATCTACTGGTGTTGTTGTTCTAAATAATGAGCAAGGGTTTTCTGCTCATAACATTCGAGCACTCTGTGATGTTGGGAATTCAACAAAGAAAGGATCAAATACTGGATATATAGGCCAGAAAGGAATTGGCTTCAAATCAGTATTTCGGGTAGGCTAATATGAATGATTTTGTTAGATTAGCTCTTTATCTTTCCCAATTTTTGGGAAACTAGATTTGACTGCCCGGTCCAAATGGTTGGGCTTGTGATGCAGTAGTGGAAGGCTTGGATCTGATGGATCGTATGGTCGATCAGGCGAGAAATTCCGAAGAAGATGGACTATTAAAGTCATGGAAGCAAGCCATTAGCGAGCTATATGATCCATCAGGCTTTAGATTATTTGGATCTGTTTGATCGATCACATGGGCTTTTGATCTGTCTCAATCAGGGATCTATCAAGAAGAGGGACCAAATCATAATCTGGATGGTCAAGACAGGCTTAAAATGGGTTCTATATTTAATCATACAGGTGCTGAAATTGTTGGGGATCCGGACCAGACCTTAATGGTCCAATTAGACCATCTAATCAGGTCCATCCAGGTCCATATGAGCCCAATAAGCCACAAACCATGGACTGGAGACCATCTGTCTTGGACCCTTAACAATTAGGCCTACAACAAGTCCAGCCCACTAGGGGTGGCTACCTCCAGGATTGTGCAACTTTGCAGAATATCTAGAGCATAGGGCTGGTTGCACATAGCCAGCATTTCATTTATTAAAAGGATCCTTACCGTCGTTTAAAATGTGGACAACCTTTATTTTCAAGCTGCATGGTTAGTGATATTTTTCGGTAATATTCAACTTGCAAGAATTTGAGATAATCTTTTTTTCAGGTAACAGATGCTCCTGAGATTCATTCCAATGGGTTTCATGTAAAGTTTGATGCAAGCGAGGGTCAGATTGGTTTGGTTCTGCCAACTGTGGTCTCTCCATGTGATATCAACTTTTTTACAAGGCAATTATCTGGTGAAGTAGATCAAACTGATTCTAAGAGTTGGAATACTTGCATTGTGCTTCCTTTCAGATCAAAATTTAAAGAAGGAACGGGCATGAGTTCTATTATGTCCATGTTTTCAGATCTTCATCCTTCCTTACTATTATTTCTTCATCGCCTCCGATGTATAAAATTCCGAAATATGCTTGATGATTCACTCACTGTCATGAGAAAAGAGATCTTGGGAGACGGTATTGTTAAAGTTTCGCATGGCAAAGATAAAATGCTTTGGTTGATGGCCAGTCAGAATTTACGGGCTAGTACAATTCGTCCCGATGTGCAAACTACAGAGATCGCAATAGCTTTCACACTACAGGAGTCCAATGAGGGAGGGTACAAGCCACATTTAGAACAGCAGCCAGTATTTTCTTTTCTTCCTCTACGGACGTATGGGTTGAAATTTATTCTTCAAGGGGATTTCATTCTGCCTTCTTCTAGAGAAGAAGTTGATGGAGATAGTGCCTGGAATCAGTGGTTGTTGTCAGAGTTCCCAGCTTTATTTGTCAGTGCTGAGAGAGCTTTCTGTGCCCTTCCCTGCTTCCGCGAGAATCCCGGAAAAGCTGTGACAGTTTATATGAGTTTTGTTCCACTTGTAGGTGAAGTTCATGGGTTCTTCTCTCGTCTTCCTCATATGATTATTTCTAAATTACGAATGTCAAATTGTTTGCTTCTAGAGGGACAGAATATGCAATGGGTTCCTCCTTGCAGGGTTCTTAGAGGTTGGAATGAGCAAGCTCATACTCTCTTGCCTGAGGATTTACTCCATCAGCATCTTGGTGTTGGTTATATGAGTAAGGATATTATCCTGGCTGATCCATTAGCCAAGGCTCTGGGTATTCAAGATTATGGACCTGATGTTTTAGTTAAATTTATATCATCAATGGGTCATACCAATGACGGCATTAAGTTAATGGGTCTTGACTGGTTATCTTCATGGCTAGATGCTCTTTATACCACTTTATCAGTTCAGTCTTCAGTACATCACCCCTCTCTAAATTCTGGCAAAGAAAGTGATCTTATCAACAGTCTTGGAAAAATTCCATTTATTCCACTTTCTGATGGTTCGTTTGGGTCATTGGCTGAAGGTCCCATTTGGTTAACTTGTGACGCTTTCAATTCTGAAGCTGAACACAGTTCGAAAGATTTTCCCAACCTCTATGCGAAACTTCGGACTGTAAATCCAGTCATTCTATCTGCTGTAACTGTAGGCACTAACAGCAATGAAGACACTCGCGTGGAAAATGTCAAGCAAATGCTTCTTAGAATTGGTGTCCAACGGTTGTCGGCACATGAAATTATAAAAATTCATATTTTGCCAGCTATGTCCAATTATGTAGTTACATGTAAAGACAACCACCTGATGACAGAATACCTTTGCTTTGTTATGTTCCACCTTCACACTACATGCCCTAGCTGCTCGTTTGAAAGGGAGGAAGTAATCTCAGAATTACGAAATAAAGCTTTTGTTTTGACAAACTATGGTTATAAACACCCCTCTGAGGTATCGATTCACTTCAGCAAAGAGTTTGGCAATGCTATTGATATAAGTAAGTTGATTGATGATAATGATGTTGAATGGCATGTGCTTGACACGATCTATTTGAAGCATCCGAGTACCCAATCGTTATCATCTAGTCTGATAAAGTGGAGAGAGTTTTTCGAGAGATTGGGTGTTACAGATTTTGTACGAGTGATTCGTATTGAGAAGAAAGTGGCAGATGTTTTACATAATGTTTTCCAAAATATGAAGTCAGATGGGTATCATAGTTCAACTGAGCTGATTATTGAGGATTGGGAATCGCCTGAATTGATCAGGTTTTTATCCTCTCTCTCTTTGATAAAACACCGGGAGAAGTGTAAATATCTTTTGGAAGTTCTTGATAAAATGTGGGATGATTATTTTAGTGAAAAAGTAAATGGTTCTTGTATATTTGACTCCAATGAGAATTATAAGCCTGTCGATTCTTCATTTATCAGAGGCATTCATGAATATAGGTGGATAGCATCAAGTATTGATGAAGAACTTCACTACCCTAAAGATCTTTTCTATGATTGTGAGGCAGTGCGGTCTGTCCTTGGTGCTTTTGCTCCATATGCTGTACCACAGGTTCACTTGTTCCCTTGAACTGTCATTCATATGAAATTCATTGCCATGTTCAGTTTTTTCTTATTTTGATTTTGAAATTATATGAGAACCTTAAAGTATGTTTAACACCCATTTTCTCTATTCAGTGTATTTATCTCAATGGATTAAAATTATTTTCGTTTATTGGTCTATCAACTTGACAGTTAGCTTTTCTCCTACCTGGAATTATTGACCATTAACAGCTGAAACTTTTATTTCGAAGCAGGTGAAAAGCAAGAAGTTTTTGAATGACATCAGATTTAAGACCCAAGTTACACTTGATGATGCTTTGATGGTTCTTCAGTACTGGAAAACATGTGAGACTACTTTCAGGGCCAGGTATGCTGTATTTTTGTACCTGTAATTTTTTATTGTGCATGTGTTGTGTTTAAGCCTTATGTCTGCTATTCATTCTCTTCTTCATCTTCTATTCACCAAGTATGATGTACGATATTGTTAATTGCCAGCTTGTGTTTTCGTTTCACTATAGGGTTTTAAGTGTTATGCTTTAAAAATGTTATTGCTTTGACATGATTTCAAGCCCATGCAGTGTACCTGTTGTCCTTCTTTTCTTTCTTTTTCCTCCTTTGTGTGTATTTTCAACTTTTCATTATTACTTTGCTTGGTAGTGACTGTGATAAAGAATTCATAGGATTAGTATTTTCAGATCAATATGGAAAGGCACATTATTTCTAAATTAGCGTTACTGATTAAAAAGAAAGTCTAAGTCCTCAAATAAAATGTAAAAAACTTGTTTTCTTTTTAGTTCTTTGGAGTTTTGAGGGTGGTTTTTGCTAATTTGAAAATAAACTTCTGTAACTTAATAGGAATCAATGGCAGTTGTAGACATCTCATTTGGACACCTTCAGTCATCACTGTGAAGGCTGGGCTCTTCTCAAGTCATAACTATGAAGGTGCTTCATCTCACTAACACCAAACACTCAATAGGATATCACTTTTTAAGCCCAAAATATAAGGCTACAGATGGGTTGAAAATCAATGAACTAACTGTAAGGGATGCGTACTTAAAACACTTTTCTTTCCTGCAATTAGAAAAACAATGCAGCCGCACACTCAACTCATGCAAAGCAATGTTTAGAAGGCCCTATTAAAGAAGCATGCTTGAACATTTTAGCTAGTACATGTCACATTCTTGTTTTTTTTTTTTTTTCCTTTCCTTTTTTGGGCTGCATGCCAAACACTTTAGCACCAACTATTCAGAGACATTGAGATGTTTGCCTGGAACTTTACAACTACAGTTACACCTGGAAAGCAGGTGCTCTGACATCAAATTTTGGTTACCAATGAATTGTAGCCTGGTGGTGCTCCATTCAGAACATCTTTCTATTTTTTGTCATGAGTTACCACTGCCTTTCGGAGCTATTATTCCCAGATATAACATGGATATATCAAGGGCAAGGACTTTGCGCGTAATATTGAAGTATATGATATGATATTATGTAGTTAAATGTGTATTTTGTACTATTCAGGTGTCATAGCTTAAGAGGTATTTCATTAAGTCTCACATCAAAGTTTTGTTGACTCTGAAAATGCTAGTGTCGAATAATCTCAACAACCCTTCAAGTCAATATTTCAGAAAAGAAGCAAGAAATGGAGTATTTTGCAATTAGGATTTCTTACAAATGTGTGTGCGTGTGTGTATATAGGGAGATGCTCCATTGAGAGTTACTCTCATGGTATGAGTAAGGGTGGGGGCCCTCACATCCATATCCAATGCCAACAGCCAAAATGTGAGGGCCCTCATCCCTTAATCTCATAGTACCGTGAGAGTAACTCTCATAGAAGCATATCCCCCATATATATTATATGTATATATTTGTGGGTCCCAACCAATTAGTAAATTCTTTTTTGCCTGCCTGCTTCCAGGTCGATTATTGATTTTGAATCTAACGAGCGCGATAACTAGTAAGTTCACTTTAGAGCTCTATCAATCCTTCTGTCGGTCAATCCGTGGATTGCAAGTTCTTCTAAGTCGACTTAAGAAATTCTCTCGAATGCGAGTACTTCTTTGTTAGCTAGGGTTTCTTCTTTGCTAGAGGTTGTAACAATCAGAATGAACCCATTACATCAGGACCCTTTCGACGTTGCACAAAAGCCATTACTTTACATTCAGCTAGCACTAAAAAGGCTACTCCAAGTAGAAGTGGTAGAATTATTCCAAGTATCTATATATACATATAGGGAAATGCTCATGTGAGAGACACTCTCACCAAGTTGGTGAGAGATGGTTGGGGGCCCTCACATAAATATTTGGGGTCCTTGCGTTTAAGTTGGTGAGAGTGGATATTTATGTGAGGGCCCCCACCCATCTCTCACCAACTTGGTGAGAGTGTCTCTCACATGAGCATTTCCCATACATATATATACATATACACACACACACAGATATATATATATATATTTATATATATATATATATATAGAGCAAGGCTCTCCTAAGCTCAAGCTTAGGATAAAATTTTGTAAGCTCCTTGCTTGTGGGGCCCATCTTTGGTTCATTCAAATGGACCAAACACATGACTCCCCTAAATTGCACATATCCACCAACTTTCGGTTAGATCCAAATTACCTAAACCGTTGGATCGACTATGTATCGATTCAAATGGACCGTTGACCATTAAACTTTTGGGCCCATCTGGAGATGTTAGAAATCACGATTGGGGCTGGTTTTTTGCTGAGAGAAGGATCCCACAGAGTCTTTAAAATACTCCCATCCCCATCCCCATGTGGGTCCCCAGGTGGGCCCCACCACATACTTGAGCTTACTTTATTCTAAGCTTGAGCTTAGGAGAGCTAGCCCCATATATATATATAATATGGGGGAGATGCTCCTATGAGAGCATCTCTCACCTTACTATGAGTGATAAGGTGGGGGCCCTCACATCCATATCCAATGGCAACAACTTAAATGTGAGGGCCCCCACCTTATCCCTCATAGTAAGGTGAGATATGCTCTTATAGGAGCATCTTCTATATATATATATATATAGGGGGATATTCCTATGCATCCGACATCTTGAATGAGACCATATATCAAATTTGGGGTCAATCCCATGCCTCTAACCCTTTCATCCGTGGCCCACAAATTTAATGACTTTATATTGAAGGGAAAAATTTGACCCTCAATCCAATGGTCCAATCCATTTGGATAGGTGAAAATTCAATGGGTCTAGTGTACTTAAGAGGGTTCCATATGCGTGGATGGTTCGGATGTGTTATAAAATCAACCCTACTATGTTATCCCTCACCATAACATGGTGAGAGATGGATGCACATGAATATTTCCCATATATATGTATATGTATATGGGGAGATGCTCCTATGAGAGCATCTCTCACCTTACTATGAGAGATAAGGTGGGGGGCTCTCACATTCATATCCAATGCCAACAACTTAAATGTGAGGGCCCGCACCTTATCTCTCATAGTTAGGTGAGAGATGCTCTTATGCCATATATATGTATGTATATATATGTATATGTAAATGTTATGAGAAGTTTTACACTGGCCGTCACCTTCCTAATGCAAACCTCAATTTTCCGGGCTTGGAGGACCAAAAGTAAAAGCTGAAAAAGTTTAAATTGGCAGAGATGGTGTGAATGTGAAACTTGAGAGGTGGAAGGAGGCTCTATAATCTAAGGGCTTTAAAATAAATTATAAGAAGGCATAATATATGAATTATTACTTTAGTGAGGATATGCATAGACATTAAATGCTTGTGAGAATTGAAGCTTAAGTGATACTACAAAAAGATTCATTTCTATTCCTTGATTCGATAATTAGTAAGATGGAGAGATTGAGGAAAATGTTGAACATAGGGTACGTTTGGGATGGTTGAAGTGGGGACTTGCTTCAGAAGTGCTTTGTGATTGGTGCGCACTAACAAGATTAAAAGGACAAATTTATAGGGCAATGACCGGTTATGACTTATGCTGTAGAATATTAGCTGGTCAATGTAGCAGAGATGAGAATGTTGAGATGAATGTGTGATAAAACTAGTAAAGATAGAATTTGAAATGTGCGCATTTGGGAGCATTTAGGGTAGCATCAGTAGGTGATAAGTTAAGAGAGACTCGTTTTACATGATTTGGACATGTTCAATGTAGGCCATCAATGGCACTGGTGAGGAAAAGTCTTACTCAAGTTGATGGCCTGCGAACGGAAAGGGGTATTCTGAAGAGGACATCTGTCACGACCCAAATTCTAGGGCCCTGTTGGATTCCGGATCGTGATTATTTAGCAATTATTTACCACACATTCATCAAATTTCTGGAATTTTCCTTCTTCAACCCATTTTTCATCCAATTCACCACTAGCCTCTTCCATTCATCACAGGAACATATAAAAACAGTAAGACACTTCTAAGTCCATCCATCCATCACTAAACCGGGCCATTGATCTTCCAAATGAGAGATCTCATCCATCAATGACCAAATTTCCATAAAAACAAGCTCTAAGGTAGATCTAACATATAAATACATTAATTGAATTGAAACTGCAGAATCAAGAGAAAGAAATCATGCATTTTGTGATATTAGCATAGGGTACTTGCCTTTGATCAATAGAAATGGAAATAGAGTAAAAGAGAAGATCCAATAGCTGAAATAGAGTTGGTGTTGCAATTGGGGTTGATCTCCTAATCTCCTGGCTTCTGGAATTGGGAATTAGGATTCTAGAGAGTGAGTTAGAGAAGGTGAGAGAAGAGTGAGAGTGAATTAGGGTTTAGGCTTCATTTGCAATTGTTGTGTATATATAGGTTAGGGTTGGTAAATGATTACTAAAAGGCCCTTGGGGTTTGAATAGAATAGGGAATGAGGGTAAAGGCAAATTGGTCAATCTTAGGGATTCTAGAAGCTTCTTAACTAAAACACTCCCCCTTTATAAAATTTAATTACTAGCTAAGTCCTAATCTATCTAAAAACCCTAATTAAATTACAAAACCCTTCTAAATCTATAAGAAATACACAAGACCTGATCCTAAAACTTAGGAACAAAATTAAACTATCCTATTAGACCCTATTAAATAGTATAATTAAGATAGCTAATATTATAACTATAAGTAGTCAAATCAAACTGAGGGCCCACAAGGGGTGGGGCCTCACAGGCCCCTCCGCGCTTTCTACACCAGATCTTCCCCCGGATCTCCTCTGGCGGGGGACCAGCGGTAATACTGGTGGTAGCGACGGGCCCTTTGACGACCCTTCGCCATTTCTAGTCTTCGGAGGCATGGCGTTAGTGACCACAAGGAATCATACATTTAGTTCAAGATATCATTCCAATAAAATTGTCAATGTTAAACAATATCAATAATCTCTAAGTAATCAAAATTCCATATTCGAACTCAATTCAAAGATGACCTAAAACATTTAATAAAATTCCCTAAACAAGGGTTAATCCCCTTTTTCAACTAATTGAACTTTTCTCATTCTTTCCCGTCAGCCACGCATGCCAAAATCTACGTGCTGAACGTCGCTTTGCACTGTCCCACCCGCAACGTAGTTATCTGAAGGGGCAACACAACATCAGTATTACTGGTGAATGAATTTTCCTAATTACACAAACAATATAAAACATAATATCACATAACAACAAATCAGATCAATTACCATTAAAAGTACATCCATAAACATATTCGTGCCCATGCACATTACCACGCCTCCAAGGCTTATCGTATACATGTATAGCGGTCACCATGACCGTCTCATCAGACACGTCCACAAGGACCAGCTGCTATAACGGCCACCATGGCCAGAAGCCATCAATCATTTGGACCATGGTTTAAAAAATCGGCCGAGAACGAGTCGAACAAGTTGGGTCCCGAGTCCGTTTTTTAAAACCTTGATCCGGACACTGAGTCCAACATCCCAAATCTGGGACCAATATCTCATAATCACATAGCAACCATAATATGAACAGTAAACAATTGAACACACAGGTACAACAATGTGGACCCAACCCTAACACCATCCAAATTCATCATTGCCCCTTCATTTAGACATAATTGGTAGTTAACGGTGTAGAGATGGCCCCACCTGCTCATCATTAGCCCTCTCCAAACTTCTAATAAATAAGGCATTCAGGATTCCATAATATTTTATATAAACAATAGGATCATGAACAAATTCTGAATAATTTCATAATTAAATTAAAAGTCCTGACATGATTTTCTAAACCAGCAGGGTCTTAGTGAATTTAATCTCAGGAATTAGAACCTTTTCTTACACAGAACTCCTCGAAGGAAGAGTATCAATCATCCAAATTTAGGGTACTCGAAACAGTGGGCCCCTCTGCCCTAACACTTGTCAAATCTGGTTCCTAATGTCGCCCAGGGGCGTGTTTTCATAGTAGCGGATCTGATTCATCATCAGATGGTTTCCTGGAGTCCACAGTACCAAAATAACCTAGGCCAACACATAGAAGGGGTTCACGCCTGAAATCCTATGGCTTATGGATGGTGGGCCAGATGGGACCCACTCCTCATGGGTCCTTCACTACTAAGGTCGCCCAAGGGTTCTTTCTAGCATGGATGAAAATATCGGTCGCTATGCCGATATATCGGCCGTAGCGGTGGCGACCGCCACGCTACGGTTGATTTATCGGCCGTCGCACCTGTAGCGGCCGCTATTTACCTGTAGTGGCCGATACGCACTGATACGTTACGTATCGGCCGCTACAAACAATGAAATGTAGAAAAAAAAAAAAAACCCTCTGTTGGCTCAGGGAGATGAAGATAAGGAGGAATAAGGAAAAAAAAAGGACAACACCTGTAGAAACATACCTGGAAGCAGCATCATGCAGCAGCAGGAGCACGTAGCAGCAGCACGCAGCACCAGCACCAGCAGCAGCAGCAATGATAGCATCACTGTCTCCTCTTCTCTTCTTCTTCTTCTTCTTTTTCTTCGTTTCTTCTTCATTTTCTTTTCTTTCTTCCTCTTTTCCTTCCCCTCTTCTCTGTCTTTCTCGAGCCCTGTTTTTTCTTTTCCCTAGGACTCTTGAGCCTGCTATTTTGGGAAAAGAATTAGGGCATTAAAAGCCCCTTTTTTGGCCCCTCTTTTATTTACTAAGTAGGGTTAACTAGGGGCCCCACATTGGGCTCACCTTGTGAAAGATATAAATAAAGATTAAATGGGCCCCACAATGGCCCACCTTATGAAAGTTATAGATAAAAATCAAATGGGCCCCTTAGGTATTAAAATAGAAAAAATCATTGCTTAGCCAAATTAACAAAAATTTGGGGCTTAGCCAAATTTTACTCTAATTAGAAACAAAGCTCAATCAAATTTTACTCTAACTGGAAATAGAGACATAGCCAACTTTCACACTAATTGAAAATGAAGTCTAAACAAATTTCACATTAATTGAAGAAAGGCTTTAGCAAAATTCTACTCTAATAGGAAATAGGGCTCAACCAAATAATCTCCTTTTAATAGAAAATAGGACCCTAACCAAATTACTCTCTAATAGGAAATAGTGGCTCAGCCTAAGGCCCTAATCAAAATTTTCTTTAACAAAAAATTTTAAACTATATATACATTTCAAAATAGAACTAAAAATTGTGATATTCTAAGCAACAATGGTGATAATATTTTGATGACATCGTTTGATTACAAACACGAATAATTGTGGGAAAAAAAAAATCATTACTACTATTTTCTATTTAGACAACGATACAAGACCTCATAATGAGGGCACCGCTACGCCCCCTTTTCTTACTTTTGCAAAAGAACCACATTTTCTTTCATTTTACAATTTTCTGGATATTTTGGATTTTTCGATGATTTTTTCAAATCGCACCGCTACGCTGCTACGTAGCGCCCGCTTCGTAGCGGTTTGGCGGCGGGCCACTATGCCCACTGCTACCGCTAGCAAGGATGTGTGGTCCTGAGTTTTGATCAGATCCACTGATGGGTCCCACAACCCATGTCGACAAGCTACCCTGTTTTCATCGTATTCACGCCTGGGACTCTTTGAGTCTATTGGACAGTGGGTCCCATTGATCTGAATCCCTGATATCTCACTTCTCTATGGTAGACCATGGGTCCTCTACAAGTTGTGGGGTTTTGATCTCTGATCAGGACAAGCAGTGGGTCCTAGTGAAGGTGTTGACCAAATTGCTCTGTTGCATCAAATTCACGCCTGTATGCATAAAATCCAGTAGATGGTGGCCCAAACAGGACCCACCTCCCTTGGGTCCACATCCTCCATGGTCGACTAGGGGTAGGCCTCCTACTCCCTGGTCCAGATCATCCATACTGTGGGCCAGGGGTCCCCACAACTCTCCACTGTCAATTTGCACCATTGACGCCAACCTCTGTTTCCATCAATTTGCAAGCCTATTCGATGGATGCTCAAGGATTTTCACTCCACATTATTTGTATCATTCTAATAGCCATTCATACACAATTCCTTGGCCCAAAACAGATTTTAAATCTACACCATGGTTACAGATAATTGAACCATACATCCCTGTATACTTAACAATATAGAATAATTTAGTCATACTCCATTATCAATCTTCTTGATTAAACAATTTAGATATTTAGGAAGATCCACTTACCTCCGGTACGTGATCGTTGCGTTTGCAATATGCGGGCGCGAATAGGACATCCGATGATCGTCTTCCCTCCGATTGACTTCTCCCTCTTCTTCCCCTGGATTCCAGTTGCCACTTCCTTCTCTCAAATTTCTCTCAAAGCAAAGAAAAAGAAGTATATACTACAGAAGAGGTCGTTGGTTGCTTATATACACAAGGATGAGGTATACTTCCTAATTTCTAATCCTTCTTTTATACTTCCTTTCCTCTTTCTAATTAGAGTTGTTATACAACTCCTTCCCTTTCCAAAAAAAAAAAAAAAAAAAAAAAAGACCATTCATGTGAGATACTTCTATTTCAAAAATAAGTTAAACTACTAAGCTCTACCTGGGCCAAACTAATCCTGGCCCAGGTAACTCAGGAGATCACAACATCGATGGAAGTAGTAAGATTGGATATGAAGAAGTGCAACCTATCCGAAGGTTTGTTCGATGATAGACCAAGATGGAGAAACAAAATTCATCTATCGGACCCCAACATTATTGGGACAAGGCTTTGATGATGATGATGATGATGATTCCCGTCCTAAAGTTGTGGATAAGATTGAAAGTTTGATCAATAGAGTTAATATATTAAGGAAATTGGAAGATGGAGAATTACAACACTGGAAAGGAAGAAACTATAGACGATTCTTCAATGGGGGCTTCCTCTATACAGTTTTTTCGAACGTCTAAGTATGAACCAGTCACCTTACAGAAGTGGCTATACCCCTTACTCTTTCCATTGAATTATAGACTCTACGATTAATCTCCATTGAGAAGTTGAACCAATAGCATTTATTGAATCACTCTCCAGAATTAGTGTTGTCAAGAAATTAGTTTGGATCCATGGTATTTCAAGCCCAATCAACAATGATCTGAATTTGGATCTGCATATGACATGGATTAGATGTCCAGTATTTCAATATGAATGCAGCTATGCCATAAATGTCTACATTTGAGCTTAGTTTTAAATTTCAGATGGATTTAGATTTGCATCCAATTTCAATTCTAGAAACTATTTATTTGTGAGTTTGAGAACTTGTATTTAGTCTATAAATAATATGTACTATGTAGCTTTGGATTTACCAAAAGAAAAATTTAAGGGCTGATAATTCTCATCAGTCCAAGAATTTAATCCAATGGAGATTATTATTCAAGTTAGTGTCAAATTAGGGTGAGTTATAGTTCATTGGGGGTTGGTGAGTGTGAGGGGGTTGGATTTGTGATGGGTTGTGGTGACTATCAATAGGTCCCTTGTGTGTTAGCGGTTCTCAGCGTAAGGATGCACCATTAGGATGTACGAAACATTTCCCATCTATATGTATGTATCAATCAATCTACAAGAAGGTTATATATATATTATGTGTTATATAAAATAATAAAATTGACCCTTGATCCAACGGTTCACTCCATTCAGATCTACCAAAACCCGGTGGGACCCGTGTAAATAGGAAAATTGACCCTCGATCCAATGGTTCACTCCATTCGGATCTATCAAATCCCGGTGGGACCCGTTTAAATAGGAGGGGTGAGTTTGGATGGTCCGCTCAGATGGACTAGTAGGTGGCCCCGCAGGTGCCTTGTACTATAAGACCATAAGGGAAGCTTGTACAGGAGCATTACTCATATATATATATATATATAGGGAATCGATCCTGTAAGGACCGTCCTTACAGTCTGCATAGTTAGGAATGCCCACTGGGGCCCACCTTATGACCCATCCAAATTGACCACACATTCACAACCCCTTATAGGCACCGAAGCCCATGAATTTGTGTGGATTCGGATGAACTAGACCGTTGGATTGAAGGTCCGTTTTTCTTGTTTGATGTAAAGCTGTTAAACTTGTGGACCACGAATGAAGGGGTTAGATCTATTAGATTGACTTCAAATTTGATATGTAGGTTGGCCCCACTTAGATCTTTCGGTCCCCCTCTGTCCCATGACCAGTGGGGTCTCACGGTGGGCCCCACTAGGCGGTCCGCACCGTAAGCATGTAAGGCTGGTCCTTATAGGACCGGTTCCCATATATATTTATAGGGAGATGCTCCTATGAGAGATAGGCGTGGGGGCCATCACATTTAAGTTATTGGCATTGGATATGGATATGAGGGCCCCCACCCTATCTCTCATATAAGGTGAGAGATATCTCTCAAATGAGCATCTCCTATATATATATATATATATATATATATATATATATATGGGCCCGCTCTCCTAAGCTCAAGCTTAGGAAAAGGTAAGTTCAAGTGTGTGGTGGGGCCCACCTGGGGACCCACATGGGGATGGGGATGAGGGGGGATATCAAGGACTCCTTGGGATCCTTCTTTCTACAAAAAATCAGCCCCAACCGGGATTTCTATCATCTCCATCTGGGCCCCAAAAGTTTAATGGTCAACAGTCCATTCGGATCAATACATAGTAGATCCAATGGTCCAGTAAATTCGGATCTGATCGAAAGTTGGTGGACATATGCAATTCAGGGGGGGTCGTGTGTTTGGTCCATTTGGATGGACCAAGGGTGGGCCCTATAAGCATGAGCTTACGAAATTTTATCCTATGCAGCTCGAGCTTAGGAGAGCCTTGCTCTCTCTCTCTCTCTATATATATATATATATATATATATGAGGGAGATGCTCCTATGAGAGCATCTCTCACCTTACTATGTGAGATAGGGTAGGGGCCATCACATCCATATCCAATGCCAACAACTTAAATGTGGATGCCCACACATTTAAGTTGTTGGCATTGGATATGGATGTGATGGCCCCTACCCTATCTCTCATAGTAAGGTGAGAGATGCTCTCATAGGAGCATCTCCCATATATATATATAAAGACTTAAAGAGAGTAAACAACTTGGTTGATCATTTAAAATATTACCTGTTCTATACTTCTTGTGCTTCTTCACTGAGCAAGTATATTATGAAATGCTGAATTGAATTGCATTGTGTAGTATATTATATTGTATAGTATATTATCGACTGCTGAATAGAATTGCATAGTATTCACTCCTCTGCCCTTCTCTGTGCTAGATAGGATCCAAACTCATACACTCTCGCTCCCTAAAGGGGGGTCTGGTGTCCCAGGAACTAAATTGCATTGCATTTTATGTTATGCAATTCTGAATTAAATTGCTTTTCACTGGATATTATCAATGGACGTTGTGAATATTTTGAGTCAAGGTTATTTTTTAGTGAGTCATACATTGTAAGTCTTTGTTCTATTTATTTTAAATTTTAACAATTCACTGATAAAAATGTTTTAACTATTTTATTTAAGGATTCTTTTTGTCTCTATTTCAGCGTTGCACAAATGTCTAAGTTTTACACCTTCATTTGGGATGGAATCGCTACTTCCAAAGGGAAAGTTGCACGAGAGTTTAGATCAGGAGCCTGTATTTTTGTTCCATTTGCTAATAAATCAAGGCATGGGGATGTTGTATCTGGTTTGTTTTTGTCTCCTGCTGAAGTGTATTGGGACGATCCAACTGGTTGTGTGGATCGGACAAAGGAGCTGGTCCTTTGGCATACCTCAATCAATGAGGTTAATTGTTCCTTGACCAAGACACTGGCCCATATATATCCAAGCCTTCACGATTTTTTTGTGAATGAGTGTGGTGTACATAAGATTCCTCCTTTCTGTAGCTATCTTCAGATCTTATGTAACTTATCTAGTATTTCGTTGCCTTCAGAGGCAGCTGATGCGGTGAGTATTCATATACCATATCAGATAGAAATTCAAGTTGTATGGTTGTAACAGTGGAAATGGCATCACTGGTTTGCTTTTCTTTAGATGGTACTAATATAGTGTATAACTGAACATTCTCTGATACTTTCACCTGGATCTTTTCAGGTTCTTCGGGTTCTTTTAAAGTGGGCTGATGATCTCAAATCTGGAGTAGTGGAGCCTGAAGAGATATTGTACTTGAAAGAATCTCTCCTTAATTTGGAAAATACAGTGCTTCCGACTCTGTCGGATAAATGGGTTTCACTTCACCCTAGTTTTGGCATTTTGTGTTGGTGTGATGATGAGGATTTAATGAAACAATTTAAGTACTCCAAGAATTTGAATTTCTTATATTTTGGTGAACTTAAAAATGATGAAAAAGAAATGATTTCTGCAAAAATTTCCAAGTTGATGCAAACCATCGGGGTGCCTGCTCTTTCGGAGGTATGCTGTCCTTTATCTTGAAAGGCTAGTCATATAAATAATTTTTAGCAAGTATTTTGTTGTGGTTTCTTGAAGTTTAAGATATTGTATCCCATTGTTTTTCGTCAGGTGGTATCTCGTGAACCTGTATTTTATGGCATGGAAGATTGCACAGAAAAAGCCACATTGGTGAACTGGGCTCTTCCTTATGCACAGCGTTATCTATATAAGGTACATCCAGATGCATATTTTCACCTAAAGCAGTCTGGATATGAAGAACTTAGTCGGCTAGAAGTTGTGGGAGTTGAGAAATTATTTTACAAGCATACTGTTAGAGGATGCAACGACACCTCTAAGAAACGATATGATTGCAGTTCTCTTCTGCAGGTATGCAATGAACTGCTACTCTGGATCTGTGCTTATTACAATTTTGCATTAATATGTCGTCATTTGTAGAATTGCTTTTTTATCTTGTGATAGTTAGATCTGTGAAAGTGGAAGAAGGTAGATAGCACTTGTAATGCCCTGGAGCCTGGAGCTCTTAAGATTCCTAAGTCGTTACTATAATTTATATCATGATCACAACATAAGTCAAATTTAACACGACAAAAGGAAATAGGCAATTCTCCTAATCAATTAAATTTTCACATATAATTACACTCCTCAAAAGAATGATATCAATTTCACCATAATAAAGTTTTATATAACTAAAATCTCTCAAGATTTGGGTAACTAGACTTTTCAATAAGATATTAATGACAAAGAAAATGCCTGATGAATGGAGAAGAAGTGTTGTAGTACCTATATATAAGAACATGGGAGAGATATAAAAACTGTACCAATTATCGTGGGATTAAACTTATGAGTCATACTATGAAGCTATGGGAGAAAGTAATAGAGTAAAGACTTAGACAGAAGACTAAGATATCTGAAAATCAATTTGGTTTTATGCCAGGGAGGTCAACAATGGAAGCTACCTTCTCACTTAGGCTATTAAGGGTATCGAGCAAAGAGGAAAAATATGCATACGGCCTTCATTGATCAAGAAAAAGCTTACAACAGGGTACCTAGAGATTAAATTTGGTGGGTTTTAAATAATAGGAATGTTCCACAAGGTTATATTGAAATTATTAAAGACATGTATGAATGAGCAGTAACGAGTATGAGAACTACTTGTGGAGAGACGGGAGTTCCCAGTTACCTAAGCCCTTATCTCTTTCCTCTGGCTCCCCCCCCGTTGCATGCTCCACCCCCACCCCCCTTCCCCTCTGTTGAGAATGGCATCATCGTAATTCACCCCATCATCGGGGGCGTATATGCCGTGAGACTCCTCATAAGGGCAACATCCTCTCAGCTCTCTCTCTCTCTCTCTGTGTCCGATGCCTCTGACATGACATGCTATGTGCATAGGGTGGGTGTAAATAGGGTGGGTGCAAATAGCAACACCCAAAAAAAAATAACAGGCTTAGGCATAGTAGGTGGAAGTTGAAGGGAAAAAGGAAGAAGGTAAAAAAAAAAAAAACAGTACTTGGTTCAAGCATTGAAGCAGCAGTAGTAGGTGAAAAAAAGGCCAGCTGTTTCAGTTTTCAAGATAAAAGGCCAGCTGCTAAAGTATTTAGAAGAGGAAAAGTAACCAAAAAAAAAAAAAAACAAAAAAAACAGTACGAAGAAGAAGAAGAGCCTGAGTAGCACCGGCAGCCCCAACAGCAACTGGATTGGGCAACAACTGATGGAGCACTCTAGCTGAGCAGCAATAGCAGCAATGAGTCAATCCTAACAAGTTCTTCTTCCTTGTCTTTCTTCTTCTTCTTCTTCATTTTTTTTTTTTTTCGTTTTCTTCTCTGTCAAACGAGCTGAGCAGCAGTCAGAGGGTTCGGCTGTTGCCTCTACCTCTTCTTCCTCTCATTTTCTTCTTCTTGTTCTTCTCCTTCTTTTTCGTTTCTTCTCTGCCGAACGAAAGGAGTAAATGAAAGGGGGTTGGGTTAAGGACTTGGGTCCTTTTACTTTTAATTAAAAAAATAATTTTCTTTTGCCCCAACATGTTTTGTTTTTTCCATAGTTGTCATGTTCGTTTCGGACACCGTTTCGGTTTGGTTCCAGAATGAAACATCTCGGGTTATTCGGACATTTCGCTTTCCAATTCGGAAATTTATTTCGGAAAATATAAGAAAATTACATAAATATATATAGATATATATTAAAAATATATAGAAAATTTCATTCTAGCAAGCATCACAAATATAATTTGCAAAAGATAAGGTTCAAATGCATCCTTTCATTCTACCAAGCATCACAAATATAATTTGCAAAAGATAAGGTTCCAATACATCCCCTCAAATATCACAAAATAAAGGAAAAAGTCAACTAACTATGCATCACTGTAATAATGATCATCATCTTCATTTGCTCCCAAATCCTCTCCTATAGGGCCACCTATTTCATCGCCTCCATCAAAATCAGGGATACCCTCTTGCACTTGTGTTGGTTGCTCCATAGCCGTCCAACCGTCGACATCCTCTACGGTTAAGAGAGGTGCTTCTTCAGCAACCCAATCCGCCAAAATATTAATATTCTCCAAACTGATTGGGTCAGAAGCAGCATTCCCAGTCCTTTTAAGCATATCCCTACAACTTACGTAAGTTAATATTTTGCTATGACATTTAATAATTTGCAAAAGAATCACGTATGATTAACATTTGTTATGCCTTTCACGGAGCTTTAAATTATAATGCACAAAAACTAGATCATTTAGCCTCTGATGTTCAAGCCTATTTCTCTTAGGAGAATGAATATGTTCGAAGATACTCCAATTTCTTTCACAACCACTAGCACTGATGCATTGACTCAAAATTCGAATTGCCAATTTTCTCAAGTCAGGGGTACCATTTCCAAACCGATCCCACCATTTATCTGCAAAAATTTATATGAAATATTAAATTAATATTTTATGAACTAGAGTCATATAATAAGTTAATGAAAAATAAAAAAAACTTTCATTTACCTGGAGACATTTTCTCTCGATTTCGTATTGCTGCTGCAGAACCAAAGTCAAAACGGGAATCTTTATAGGCATCACATTGTTTGAAAATCATGTCCTGAGTATCAAAATCAGGAACTAATTTCTCTATGACATGATTCAGACCCCTTATGACTTCACTATGCTTGGAAAAAGTAGGACTAAAGAAAAATGCTGGATTCAAATAGTATGCTGTAGCGTGTAGCGCACTGTGAAGTTGATTTTCCCACCTGCGATCGATAATCTTCCAGTATAGCTGGTAGTCCTTCTTATTTTTTAACCTCTTTTGAATCACCTCTTTTGCTCGATCCATTGCCTCGTACACATAACCCATTGCAGGCTTCTCTTCACTGTCGGCTAGACGTAGAACTACCACCAAAGCTTCACTAACCTTCAATATATGCTCAACATCCTTCCAAAAATTGTTATTGAGTATGATTTCAGTGATCTCAATGCCAATAGGGGTACTTGAAGCATTAGATTCAACCCAAGCGGTACTCGTAAACATTTGCCTAAGTTCTTTTCTGTATTTAAAAAGGCACTGCAAGCTAATAAAATTGGTAGCAAATCTTGTGATGGCTGGTCGGATTAATTCTCTCCCATTTGTATATTCTCTTCTCATTAAATTCAACACTGATAAATGATTGTAAATGAACTTTGTGATTTTCCTTGCCGTCTCAATTGTGGACGCATTAACTGGAAACAAGTGGGGCTTTGCCATGTCCTCTAACATCAGATCTATGCAATGGGCGGCGCAAGCTGTCCAATAAAAGGTCCCATATTTTTCAGCCACTCTTTTTCCCGCTGCTTTGTAAGTGGCATCATTGTCAGTAATAAATTGGACAATATTGTTAGGCCCAACAAGTAAGACAATTTCATCAAAAATTTTAAATAGTGCATCTGAATTTTTTATAATTGGACTTGTATCAACCGACTTCAGGAACATTACTCCTTTTGGGCAATACACAAGAAAGTTAATCAATGTTCTTTGCCTTTCATCTGTCCACCCATCAGCCATAACAGAGCACCCAGTTTCACTCCAACATGATTTATAATGCTCCATGAAAGTATTAACTTCTAGTACAATTTTTCCCAAAATCTTTCCACGAAGGTCATGATATGATGGCATCTTGTAACCTGACCCCACTGCAGCAATTCCATCAGCCATTGCTTGACAAAATTTTGATCTTGCTGCATTAAATGGGAGATTTGCATCAAACCAAAAACGGCCAACAGCCAAGTCAGCTGCATCCTTTAGTTCCTTTGATGCCAATGCTGATTTGATGCCTGTCTGAGATCCAGGACTTGTTCGTGGTGCAAAGAAATTCGACATTGGTGATTGGGAAATATTTGACACACCCCTTCTTTTGTTTTGGGTAGATATTTGAGAGACCAGCTCTTTACCCTTTCTACTTGTTGAGGTGGGGGTAATTAGATTTGTAAACGGTTCTACTTCTTCTACCTCAACATCATTGTCATCTGCATCACCCCTTGGAGTTCCATAAGGGTTTCCAATCTCCTCATTTAATTGCCTTTTCTTTGCTCTATCCTTTTTGCCTTCTAAAACAACTCTTTCCATTTGCCATTTGACATCACCTGGCACATTTTTACAAGGTGCAATATCTCCTTTCACCCCGCCAAGGTGTTCTTTAAGTCTAGTGATTCTACCACCTTTTATGACTTTGTTACAAAATCGACAAATTACATGTTTGTTGTTGGTTGGATCTACAGAACCATAAGCCCATGCAGGATCATCAGATCTAATACTGGCAGCAGCAGATGAAATGGGTGTACTATCACTCATTTTCAAACCAAAGGATGAATCTCCCAAATCTGACACAATAGCAACATACAATGAGAAAAAAATTTTTTGTGGGCCTCAAGTTCTGTAACTCATCAAAAAAAAATTGTTTAATGGAATTGGGCCACATCGTCAGGTGAAAGATAAATAGTCAATTGGGCCTCACGTTATGTACCTCATCAAAAAATAATTATTTTATGGAATTTCTAATCAGTGGGCCTCAAGTTCTGCAACTCATCCAGTAGATATTGGTTAATGGAATATTTAATAAGCAACAATCAATTGAGAGACATTTCAATGTTTATTGCAATAAATTGGGCCACATCGTCAGGTGAAAGATAAATAGTCAATTGGGCCTCATGTTCTGTACCTCATCAAAAAATAATTATTTTATGGAATTTCTAATCAGTGGGCCTCAAGTTCTGCAACTCATCAAGTAGATATTGGTTAATGGAATATTTAATAAGCAACAATCAATTGAGAGACATTTCAATGTTTATTGCAATAAATTGGGCCACATCGTCAGGTGAAAGATAAATAGTCAATTGGGCCTCATGTTCTGTTTCTCATCAAAAAATAATTATTTTATGAAATTTCTAATCAGTGGGCCTCAAGTTCTATAACTCATCAAAAAAAAAAAATTTTTTTAATGGAATATTTAATAACATCAAATAAAGTGTAAAAAAATATTCAGAGTGAGGAGATGCACCAGCAACCAGGTATTTCACAAATAAATAGTCAATTGAGAGTTTGAGGCTCAATCATTATTGTAAAAAAAATCAGATTCCATATCATCTGTCAATTGAGATAAAATGAAAATTGCAAAAAAAGTGGGCCCAGAAGAGTTGGATAGCAGCACGTCAGAACATGCTTTCAATCTAGTGAAGCCTCACGTTATTTGAGCCACAACACAGAAGAAAATAAGACTCCAACAGTGGGCCTGACGTCGTGTGGCACCATCGTAGCCATCGCTTAAAGGCTGCATCATCAACGCCTGTATATGTAAACCCTCTTCTCCAAACCATTTTCGAAACCATTTTCTCAGACGACAGCAATGGAAAAAAAAAAAAACAAAGAAGAAAGGGAAAGAGACGGAGAGATCGGACATACCTGTTCTCCGGCAAATTTGTAAACGATGGCAACGGTGGAAAGTGGAAACCCTCTACAGCAACGGCAAGGGAGAAAGCAATCAAAGCATCCAACAAAATCCAGCAACGGCAAGGGAGAAAGCAATCAACGGCGGAAACCCTCTGCATATTAAGGTCCAATTTATAGATCGATTGGGAGTTTCGAAGTTGCACGCCGTGGAAGAAGATGAAACGAGGTGTCACTGAGCACTGAGCAGCACAAAGCTCCCTGTTCGATGATAGATGAGAAGAGGTATGTCGAATAGTTTCATTTATTTCGAATGGTTTCATTTATTTCTCTAGATTTCTCCAAATTCTCAGATTCCCAAAATCGATTAGAGATTTCAACAGTCATTTGGTTTCGTCCGAATCAGGGATTTCGGACACTGTTCGCCTGAAATTAGGGGTTTCGAAACGAAACCCTAATATTCTGGCGAATTTAACCGAATCTTGAACCGAATATTTTCAAACAAGAGGTTCAATTCGTTTTTTGGTATGAAACGAGACAACTCGGACAATTCGTCCGAACCGAACCGAACTTGACAACTATGGTTTTTTCTATTTTAAATGCCAAGAACCAAATTCGGCCGAACAACCGAATATCACTGAATTTGTCCGAACAGGACCGAATATCACCGAATTTGTCCGAACAGGACCGAATTCTGGAACGAAATTTTCTAGGTGTGGTGTTCGTTTAGGTAAAGGGACCGAACCGAAATTATTTGGAAAATTCGGACGAAACGAACCGAATTTGATAACACTGGATATAAACCAATTTATTTAACTTCTGTAGTGTAAGTTGGTTCCTTGGTTCAGCGTGAATGGAGGAGGAGGTGGCCTCTCGTTAGCGGGCTTGTTTGTTTACTAAACATGTGGCGCAATATACTACATATGCCGGATGAGACTTCCTCTCATATTGGCCTCCTCTTCTAGTGGCCTCAAGCTGCATTCTTCTTCTCTCTTCTTCCTCGTGAAGGGACTTCTGACTTTCTTTCCCACAGCGTTGTCTAGGTCCTCATCATCATGGGCAAGTATATCTCCCTATCTAGGCTTGAAGACCTCTTGTTTGCATGATAATATTCAACATGCCTTCTTTGCTCTTTGACTACCTCATGCTTTGTGGTATCCAACAGCTGCTACATTTCTTTCTTCACAATAGGGGGCACATTGCTACATTTGGCTGCTTGGCCCTGCCTATGAGCCGAAGTGTTGCTTCAATCTCGTTATTGTTTTCTACAATAGTTACATTGAATTTTATGCTTCCACCAACGTCAACCAACTTCAGTACCTGAGATCTACTTTGTACAACGTTTTTTTTTTTTTTTTTTTTTCTAATGGCCTTTGCGCACTATTTTTTTACTACAAAATCGACACACATGGTGCAATAATTTTAGAATTTTGAAACATTACACATGAAAACTAACACATACAATTATACATTGAACGTGGAACCGCAAAATAACACCTTTTTGATAAATCTTGAAATTCTTTATTTTATTATTATCATATTTTAAAAATCCCGAAAAGAAAACTAAAGAAATCTTCATAATAATATCATACAATTATAAAAACTAACATACATGAAGTTTACATTAAATATAAAGCCTTGTGCTAACACTTTTCGATGATATCTTAAAAAAAATATTATTTTAATATTATATTTTCCAGCGCAGCCACAAAGGTTTCTTCGCCCTTCTTGACTCCCTCGACAAGCTGCAAGGCGGATAAAGTGGGCGCACTAGTCTTCACATTAACAGTTTGGATCATGCAGGGTGTTCCTTCATCCATGATGCCTAAGGTGCCCAAAAAAACCCGAAAGTAATTAAATTAATAGAATCATTATTACACCCAAATCTTTTAGATCTACATATTCTTCACCTAAATTTACTAAGATTCATATATACAATCAATTACATTCAAAGTAATTAAAAAAAATCAAAAGATTAAAAAAAAAGATAAAAGAACCAAATTTCAAAATCAAAATCCCCAAGTCTAGACTCTAAATCACTAGATCTATGACAAATGAAGAACCCACAAGCAAATTTAAGATATTTTAAACCATCTTGACTAACTAATTTGAAAAAATCTACAGGATTTCAAGAAATGCTCCATATTTAAAAACTAAAAAATCCTAGATCTAGGCTCAAATTCACTAGATCTAAGAAAAACTATGAGTGCACAACATCAACAACTATGGTTTCTTGTATTACACTTTTAAAAATCATAATAATAAAATAAAAAAAATAAAAAATAAAATTCAGGTAAAGATAATGCAAACTTCAGCAAAATATAAAAAGTGCTCAAATCTTCAAAGTTTTGCTCCAAAACTCTAGATCTAATATGTTTCCATCTTTTCTAAGCTATTTAAAAAAAAAATCTTGAAAAAACTTGAAAAACAAGCTCAAAATGCTCACTTATAAGTTATTGGTTGAGTTCATCGATTTCTCTGGCGATGAAATCCACTCAAAACAAGATATTTCTAAGTTTCGGAGTGAGAAGAAAGTTAGAAATGATCCCTTGCTGCCTCAACTATGGTAGAATGGAAGAGAAATGGGCAAAAAGAAGGAAATAACACAGGCTTTTTAGGATTGTCCACTGATATTTGGAAAATATCAGCCTATAAGGACTGATATTTTGGCGCTAATTTGGGGCCTGAGACTGAGATCAATAAACACGAATTTATCGGTACTTGGTATTGGCTGATATTTAAAATCATGGACAGCTACTTCTGGAAAGGCTAGCAAAGGAGGATTCGCAATTTTTCATAACTTGTTCCAGCTTATTGAGGAAATTCTTTTTGTGTTAACTTCTGCATGTTTGAGGGTGGTATCTCTCGGCCTTATTCCAATGTTATTTCTCATTTTGATCCTTCATTTTTTGCCATCTGCTGCAGGTTCGCACTAAGTTATATCGGTGTGGGTATGATTGCCACAATTTGATACCAACATGAGGTGTCTAATTGGACAAATTCTTAAACATTGGATTCATGCTTCAAATAGATTTAAATAAAGTATATTTTTAAATAAAATTATTATGCAAAAAATAGCACAGAAAAGTACTTATTACAAATCCCCCCCTTTTTCCCTTAAATGATTAAGCAGTAAAAATATATTTTATTATCTTATTTATATTTCAAAAGAAGAAAATGTTTAATAATATGTTACCAGCTATTAAACTATGTTTAAATTAGTAATAATAGAATTAATGAAGAATCAGACATGGTATCATGTCCAAGATTGTGTCCACGGTTGGGTTGTGCAAGAATCCATGATGTAACGTAGCTTGACGATATAACCACATTGTGTTTACATTCTTCTGTCTTCACAGCCTGATGGTTTTTAATTTGGAGTATCTAATTTTTGCAACCATCAAGTTGATGTCATTTCATTATGCAAAACTATAACCTTAGCATATTAGATGTCTGTTTTCATCACTAAGCCGCATAGGCTTCATTTCTCATATGGGAATTTGTATGAATTCTATATTTTTCAGCTATCTGAAGATGTCTTTCTGAACATGATTGTGGAGAAAGATGAGCTGTAGTGTTCTAGTGTTTTACTATATCATCATAAGCAATTAGTGCACATTGAAAATCATCCTATACTTTGTTCCTTTTATGAATTTTCTTTTTTTTTTTTTTTTTTGGCTAGTACCTTTTATGAAGTCTTATGTGCACATGGATGTACTGTTTCCGTATCAAGTGCCTGAAAATTGAGGGATTTAAACTAGTACAATTACTTCGTTCTAAGTGCCTATTTCTTTCAGGGAAACATCTTATATGTGACGAGGGACTCAGATTATCACTCAATATTCTTGGAGCTTTCACGATTTTTCCTAAAAGGCTCTGCTGAGCTACACCTTGCTAATTTCCTTCACATGATAGTGACCATGGCAGAATTGGGCTCCTCTGAAGAGCATACAGAATACTTTATTGTTAATAGTCAGAAGGTCCCTAAACTTCCGGATGAAGAACCTGTCTGGACCCTCTCAGATGTATCTCATGTGCATGACGAGGAAACTTTCCAGCCAGTTCATTCTTTACCAACTGAGCAGAACTCTATGAAACCTAAAAGGAAGCCTGAAATCAATTCAAGCTGGCCGCCAACAGATTGGAAGTCTGCCCCAGATTTTCATTTTGCTCATGTTAATCGTTTTAAATCGAAACAGAGGGGTGCACCAAGTGAAACTGCACCGAAAGAGTACAATGATTCTGAGGGCAGCACCCATACTGAAGATTGGTTGGTTCCTGCAGATATTAGTGGCAATTGGGTTTTACCTGATGACTCACTGGATCTGATGGCATCAGCATCGCAGGACTTGGCGATGGAAAAAAGTGAACCTTCTATAGCTGGTGGTTGGGATACTTCTGACAGACAGGCAAGTTCTAGTTCGCACCAGTTAAGGAAGCCACCTGCTTCCGGTGGATTTCTAAATCCAAAAGCAGGTTCAACTCTTTCAAGAGACCAGGTATGTTCAAGTTTGCGTACAAAGCAGGCATTCATCACTGGAAGACTAGGAGAACTACTCGCTTACAAGTACTTTATCGAGAAATATGGTCTGGCAGCAGTGAGGTGGGTTAATGAAGAAGCAGAGACAGGTTTACCCTATGACATTGTTATAGGGGAGCAGGATGAGAATAAGGAATACATAGAAGTTAAGGCCACCAAATCCACCAAAAAGGACTGGTTTCTGATATCAACAAGGGAGTGGCAATTTGCATCTGAAAGAGGCAACTCATTCAGCATTGCGCACGTGATTTTGGCAGACGAAAAGAATGCAAAGGTCACTGTTTTCAAGAACCCGTTGAGGCTTTGCCAGAGAGGATTGCTGCATCTTGTTGTCTTGATGTCTGGGGAACAGAAAGAGTCCGCAGTTACTACCTAGGGAGTTTTTTTTTTTTTTAATTTTCTCCCTTGAGTGATTTCCCCCGCCTTTCCAAATTTTGGTGGGGTTATGGTGGGTGATGTGCTATAATGTTGTTTTATGTACAAATTAGCCAGTTGTATTGAATATTAAACAAAAAGGGCCATTCTATTTAAGGCGCAAGCCAATCAATCTAATTTACAGATGGAGTAGAATTCAAAGTGGAATTTCTTTCCTGTTTCTCTGTAAAGTTCTAACCTATTGATAAAAGGGGGAATCTTCTCCCGTGGATGTTCCTACATGGGAACGTCAGGATTGTCATGGTTGCCGCCATTAATTTAGTAAGGGCCTCTCTGACTGGAATGTGCCTGCCTGCAACCGAAAATCTCACCAATAAAAGTGTTCTTAACAAATATTTCTTAGATTGGCTTGAGATTGAGATTTGATTTCTATCATTTAGCAAGGCGGGCTGGTTCCACAGTAGTTTTATTGCCTGATCCTAATACTTTTGGTAAGGATTAGGATAGGCTGCTGGAGCTGGTTTATTGTTGTGTGGGCTGTGATGATCGGCAAATTTCCTGCTTGAAAATGTAATGGAAAGAAAAGAGTTTTTTTTTTTTTAGTTATTATTTATCTCCTTAAGGTTGTTTTTAACTATCATTTCACCTCCTTAATTTCAAGCAGACCCAGGTTAATCTTTTTTTGTAGATTTTGACATTTTAGGTTAACATAAATATGATCCATTATTAGGGTCTGAGCTGCTGGCATCCTATAATCAATTGACTTGAGATTTATATCGAGTTCCATCCACTTCATAGCAGGCCCGGCGTCCAGACCCTTTTACAACATGTTTTGTCACTCCCCTCTCTTGGGTTTGATGTAGAGAAAATCGGTGGAGGAAACAAGAGGAGGAGAAATTTGGCCAATGCAAAAAATATCTACTGTTTCCACTTCCATTCTCTCTCTTCCCCCATCCCAAATGCGCCTTAAGGATGCATTTGTGCAGGGCAAATGCCGTCCTAGTGAAAGTTAAAATCAGTACAATTTTCTATGTGCCACAATTTACCTAGCGCCAAATAGACTACTTCATCTTTAGGAGAAATCACCAGACTTTAATCTATGGATAGGGCCCATAAAAGGATGTAAGATGCGACCTTTTAACACTCATCTCATCTTTTGCCTTCCAAATTGCCCAACATATACCAACGAAGTGGACGTGTGGGAATCAGATCTAAATGATAAGGGATGGTTCGGATAGCCACTTTTGGTCCACATGTTCCACCATTCGAGAATATTATTACTTGTAAAATCATGCATCAATATTGTTAAGTGGGATCTGAACCTTTTTAACCTTTTGCATTGAAAAAGAATTATGTTCATGTTATAATATATGGATCTTGGGTGGATGCTCACTTAAGATGAGTTAAGGGTAGAATTAGGGTTCTCTCTAATGAGGTTACTTTGCCTATAAATAGGCTCACTTTGTATATGTACACAGATAATGAGATAATAGAAAAGCTCTCTACTTTTCTCTCTAATCTTCCTTCTTTTAGTCTCTCTTTGCTAACAGTTCAACAGTTTACTTGTTTTTCACCCATCATGGGCGTGTGGAGGGAAAATCATTCAATCCAAATTTTGATTTGAAAAATCATCTTACCAGAATAGCTTGTCTTAAAGCTTTTTCCACCCAAAAACCAAAACTCTTTATGGAAGAGAGTTGAAGTGAAATGGAGTACATCTGGCTCGCAACATTACTTCAACTATCGGGCCAGACTCATCCAAAGGGGGTAGAGTTGAACTTTTAGATTGGTAGGGCCCAATTAACTTCATTCTACCCTATTTTTTGCCTATCCAAACAGGCCCTTATGTGAAACACCTCTACTATTGGCCCTAGGGTTGTCAATGGACTTAGTCTGGCCCAAATCACCCAAGGTTGGGATTGATAATTGAGAATTTAGAGTCTGCAATGGGCTAAATGTCTTGGGCTTTGAATTGAATTTAAGAGTTGGATCTCTTCCCCGGTCAGACTCAGGCATGGCTCTAGGGCCCAGGCCCCTGGGCTCTAGTTATCCATAAATTTTAACATGTAAAGTTATAAAGGCTCTGATCTCATGGGCAACGTCGGAGATCATTCAGGTGTGACTCTGAGGCCCACCAAAGGCTCTACCATGATAGAGATACACCAGAAACCCCTTTATCTTAGATCCAAAAAATAGGTCCCTAGGCCACAAGGATGGGGGAGGTCTTTCATCTGAGAGTGGGATGATCAAAAGGGGGCCACCCATAGGTCCAAGCTTTCTAGCAGTTGTTTATCTGGCCCAGATTTGGTCGACATTAGATCTGGCTAGAACACGGCCCATTCACAGCTCTACTGAGCCTACTTGGATCAATAATAACCACAAACATTAAGAGACTGATTAAATCTTTTATGTGATTAGGTCCAATTGGAGGTAATCATCTTCAAGCTACATCACATAATATTTCAGCCACACAGATTCAAGCTGGACATGCAGTTTAAAAACTCGGTCAGTCCTTCCGGTCGCCCAAACTGGGTCAAGATTCTGAGCTTGCTATCAAACCAGTCTAGCGAGTTGAATGAGTCTGGCCTTTTGTGACTAAGTTTTCTCAGCCAGACTCGCCAACTTACCTAGCCTGGGTACCTTGCAACTCAAAATTTTTCCCTGATTTGGTTTCCAATCCGGGCTTAAATACAGTTCAAGAGTCTGGTAACGTTTTGTCAACTCAGACCGAGTAAGGTCCATTACCTGGACTTATAGGGGTGTCCATGGGGGCTTGGGCCTTAATCTGGACCTTTCCTGTCAGGGCTTTACTTGAACCTGGACCTGGTTGTTTTTTATTTTTCTTTTGGATTGGGTCGCACGGGTCTTGAGTGGGACATGACCCAATGGCAGTATGGCTCAGAGGATCTAGGAGTCCGAGCCTCTCTTGATGAAGATATTATAATTTACAACACATGCGGACTGTCTTACATCAAATGAACTCGGCACACCGTTTTTTCCATTTTTGTCACTCAATTTGGCCGAAAACATTCTCTTACGATAATAATCAGTAGCCTCTTTTAAAACAGAAATATTGTAAACCTATTACATTTAGGCATTTAATCCTCCTATCCAGGCTTCAAAGACAAGACCATAACTGTTAGGGACAAATTGGGGCAAACATGCATGATCAATCATTATAAGGATTACAATTCCTCTAAGACTCAGCCTACTCACTCCCCATACATCTCAATCTTACTCTGCCTCTCTCCTTCGGAAAACTCTGAGAGGATTTGTAATCCTTGTAATGATTGATCATGCCTGTTTGTCTCAATTTATCCCCAACAACTGGTATAAGAGTCCCAATAAGTGGTATCTGAGCCCCAACAATAACAAGATTTTAAGAGGCGGATCAAGAGACTGAGTGATTGGATAATCTTTTAGCGGATAGATTACTTAATACAGAAGGTCTAAGAACTTAAATTTCTTTATAGATTAGATTATCCAACCATAAAGAGGCTACCTAATCTTTCTTCTTGAAAGACAGGACATAACAAAATTTTATTAGTGTTCAGATAATCTAATCTTACCAAGCAGTGGTGAAATGCAAAGCTATAGCCAATCAGCAAAACCTTTTCATAAGCGGAACTCCTCCAAGTGGCATCTTTTTCAGGTGATTATATTCACCTCACATTTCAACTTTCAAGTAGAAGAAAATTAAAAACCAACATGAAGATCTAAACTAACAAAATAAGTCTTTAAAATGATTGTGTATGTTTCATTAAGCACGAAATGGTAATGGTCATGAGGAACTGCTACATGTATGAACGAAACACTTCAACTTCCCCATAGGGATTACTGTGGAGCCAAGTTCGACATTTATGTAAGAGTAATACACAAATAAACAAAGAATCTCATTTGCTCAATGAAATCAAAACATGACATCCAACAAAAATAGATGAAGGAACAATGGTGTTCATATAAATATCAAATTTCTGTTCATTCATAGGCAGCCAAGCTTAACAAAGGAACAAAGCCTGTAAGGACCTGTCTCTAGAAATACTTAGTGGGACCCAATTTGACCAAGTCAACCCTAGGCTATCCTATTTAATAGGTAATTAGCATGAGTAGTTAGTAATTCCCATTAATTTAGCCTAGATTATAAGATTAAAACCATTGTGAGATTAATAGTGGTTTCCTAGAATTAATTTTCTAATTAGAAGCTTTAGTTGTAATCTTAACCATATATGAGTTTTCCTTAGAGAGTTGTCCAATTTATCTTAAAATGACTCAACTACCCATGGCTTAACCCATTAACCCATTTATTAAATAAGAGTACTCTAGTCATTTCAACCACACATTTTCCTTCCTTTTTGAAAATTTCAATACCTTAAATGACCTTGGCCTTCTTTATTGCCAACCAAGCAAACATGGGCACTTTTGTCCTTATAAATAGCATACATTTATTGCCCTTAGGCTCCTTTATTCACAACCACTCATTTGAGGATACTTTAGTGATTATATATGCATACCAAAACTACCCTAGTCCTTATCACTTATTTATATTAGCAACTAAGGACCCTTTAGTCATTCCCTTTTAACCTTCCCTAAATACCCCCATCCTTAACCTAAACTTACACTAACAAGAGAGGCCATTTTAAACTATAACCCAACCTATTTTCTATAAAAGAAACCCCTCTCATCCCTTCTTCTCATTTCACTATAATTTTCCTCCCATCTCTCTCCCTCTCTAAGTTAGAGATTATGGTTTTTCTCTTTCTAGATCTTAGCCCTCTAATTACTAGAAGAAAGAGCATCATTTACATCTAACCATCTACAAGCTTAGGAGTTCATCTCATCTCCTAGATCTCTCTTTCCTCTCCAAGTAAAGGTAACCTTCTTCTTCCTTTTCAATTTCCTTATAAAATAGTCATTTCTCTTAGATTTCTCTTCCATATGCATTTCTCTCTTTGGGAATGGGTGTAGAGATTGTAGATCCAGCTGTTGGAGTGATCTTAGAGCATTTGGAGAGAAGCCCAAGCTAATTGAGGAGTTTTCTTCCTAATTAGGCAAGTAGACATGCTTAGATTCTTTAATTAAATTGATTAATATGCTTAGATTGTTAATTATTGTCTTTGATGGGTAATTGGCATGATTTTTGTATTTAAATGGTTGATTGGATGATATGATGCATGTGATTGCTATTCTAAGCTCTTTTATGTGATTTTGGCCATTGATGGATGAGAATCCCCCATTTAAAAGATCAATGGCCCATTTGTGATGAGATCATGATATGGGAGGTGTGTATGATGTTTGGAGATGATCAGTGTAGATCTGGGTTGGATTTGATGGAGTTTTGATGGAAAAATGAAAAGGGTAGAATCTTGAAAAATATGGAATCCGTGTGTACCCGGTCAACATCATCCCCCTGGATGTCGACCGGGGACACTACAGGCTCCAGCTAACTGAGAGCAGGAAGGGTCACAGGGTAGAGAACCCAGTGTACCCGGTCGACCGGCCAAGAGGCCCGGTCCACCGGCCACACTGCAGTCTTCCCCACCTGCCGATATTTGTGTAAATGTCCGCAGTGTACTCGGTCGATCGGGGGACCCTCCGGGTCAACCGAGGACACTGTAAACTGTGTTTTCTGACTCATAGTTAGCTATCCACTTCCACAGAGTACCAGGTTGACCCATGGACCCATGATGTCGACCCGGTACACTGTAAACCGTATGTTTCCCGAATTTGGATCCTTTTATGATTTAATCATGTGTGGCCCCCGTTGACCTTTCATTTGGACTCTTTGGGATACGCTAAACGCGAGTCAAGGGTCGGGCTTAACCTTGACTCGTGTAGCCACCTAAGTAGGGTTGTAAACGGAACCTAATTCAATGGTTATGGATGTCCTATGATGCTAAATACCTTTAGGAGCACTAATGATACATAATAAGCATCTGAGACTCTGTGATCACTATCTTAGGTGAAATGAGACCCTAGACCTGAATAGAAGGACAGCGATCATCTATGGATTTATGACATATGGTACTTATGTTGACGAAACGGACACTGAGGCAGGCTGGTAGGTCTGAACCTTGGATGTTGGCCTTGAGAGGTAATATAATTAGGGCATTGCACTTAAGCTCTGATCCATGATCACGGTCTGTATTGGATGAGATGTCAGGACATGGCACTTAAAGTCCTGACCTGTAATATTGGGAACTTAACGGTAGATATTGATGGACGGACTGTATAATGAGATAATGTTAATTAAGCGTATCGAGAAGCGGAGTTTATAAAGGTATGCATTATTAACTGTTGGGAATCGTAAGGATGGATTACTTACACTTGAACTCCGTGCCTCATGCCCTTGACTAATATCGTCTCATATTAATTATGATAAGGCTATCTAGTTCGGAGTACTCCCACCTAGTGGTCTGTAGGATTTGTGGATGTACGATTGGTCTGCCGAGAGTTATGATGCCGACATGGACATTGATATTGAGATGTTCTTGGATGACACAGTAGGTACCGGTGTGGGAAGGGTATTGAGACCGCCGGCGCTCGGATCGGGTGTGGATGGACGGTGATGTTGATCTAGCACATAAGACCAATGGCTGAGACTTGGCTGTGGCTATGGATGAGTGATTGATGTTGATCTAGCACGTAAGACCAATGGTTGGGACTTGGCTGTGGCTATGAATAGTGATGGACTCGTGTACGCTCCTATTTGATGAGACGACAACAATGGGTGGCTATGACCCCCATGATTGATGTCCATTGATAGTTGTCGGGACGACAATGGGCTGGCTTTGACCTCCCACGTCCCTTGTACTTCAACTATGGGCGTGCCCTTGTGTGATCCTATGTATGTATATTGGTTGAATGATTATTAAGTGTCGTGGATGTCGTTGCTTAGTGTCTTTAACTGCTAACATTATTACGGATGGATCTAGAGACGATGGTTGTTGATATGGTATGACTACTTCCTCCTGTTACTTTTATTACTGGTGATATTGTTGTGCTTGTATGAATTATATGGTATATTGATGATGATGGCTTCTCTTATCTACTTGATATGCTGTATCCAACATCTGTTATATTGCTATCTTGATTATCGTTTATGCACCACACTTCACACTGTTTCTGTTGCACTATGATATTCTATATTATTATCAAAGTACCAATCATGTAGGTACGGCTGGGATCGGGTATGGTTTTTTTTCTTATCTGTTAATATAATGTATTGCCATCTAAACATGCCTATTTGCCTGGCTCATCGAGCCTGACCCAATCCTTGGTGTTTTCAGGTGTCTTTTCTTCGCTTTCTATGATTGGTAGAATTGCTTGGCGGTTGATCCTTTGCTGCAGGGTTCGGAGAGCGATGCAGTTGGTGCATCAAGAGGTGTCTATCATATAGATCTTGATTCTTTCATTTTTCTTGTAGTTGGCCGTGTTGGCCTAGGATTGAATAGTTAGTTTAATTACGGAAAGTACCTTGTAATCCTTTAAAGTGAAATAAAATTATAGGGCTTTGTCCATTTACTTGCACATATGAGATTCATACTTGATTATATTATTGGATTTTCCGCTTCTCTTGAGTATTTTCTCGTAGCGTCCCGAGATTCGAGGCGCCAGGATCTTGGGGCGTTACAGAGCCCCATTATATTGCTGAAGACACATATAGTTCTGTGATAGAGAAGAAACCTTTCATAACAACACTTGACTAATCCTTGTAATTCGAAAGTATTTAATGAAGCACGGGCCACCTTGCTTATTATCTGTCAATATCATGGAATTCAAGAACCAGATTAAATTATGGTATTGGTGTTCACAAGGACAACAAAATAGTTTGGCTGAAAACTCCATCATGTGAGATGGCATATGTAATGTACTTGAATCTCTATAATGAAATCAATACTTCATTATAAAAGTTTATTCATCCTAGATATTTATTTCTACTTATTGAAGCCAAGATCACGAAAGTAAACCTTGGAGATGGAGAGCAGAAGTAAACCATGGAGATAAAGAGCAGTTGATCCGATAACATGGATCTGACGTGATGTCAGATGACCCAATCATCTAAGGCCACTCAATTGTTCAAATAGTAGGGTAATTCTTTTATTTTTTTTTAAACAACAATCATGTATAAGCAACATTACCCATTCATATATCAAGTATGCCAAGCTCATAACCATAAATAACATTCCATCAATTGTTACATTACCAAAAAAAATTCCAAGGGAACCCAGTACGAGATTAATTAATTACATCAATCCCAATATAAACTAATAAAGTCTTAAACATAATTAACTTTAATGTCTTAAATCCTCATAGATTAAACATCTTCATGTTGACCATCCAGTATGGCATCATTATAGTCTTACTATGGCACAAGTTCGTAGTCCTCATCACCCTCAATCCCAGGCTCTAGCAAATCCTCACCCTCTTGCACGTGGTGGTGGAATAGAATGAGCACAATGGTACTCCGTAAGATACCAATTACTAACAATAATACATATCATAAAAACGAATAAGATATTAATGATAATGCACATATGATATGAAATAAATGACATGACACTATTACAATAAAAACTTTGCATAAAGTTAACATTTTGGACACTAACATTTCTTGTAATGTCATATAAGATAAGTCACTTCCCAATAAGGGATTTAGGGTCCCCAACACTACACTTGAACCACTCATTAAAAATAATGTGCCAAAACACTACACTTAGCATTATTCACTTGCCTCTCAGCCATTTAAACACTTTGGGACCCTCCCATTCATATTGGTCAACCACTCACTTAAAAATTATTATAAAAACATTAATCCCTACACTAAGTTGGGTCATTGTGTCACTGATCAGTCCAATAGTGCACCCATCTGTGAAGCTTGGAAAGTACTTTAGGCCAGGAAGGATATCTTGGAATTTAACCCCTCCAAGACAAGGGTCATTTTTGGAATACCCACCATAGGTAACCGGTCACTAATCACTACATTGCACTTCATTAAACCACCACATGGTAAGACATCCTCCCATGGGTGTTTTACGACACAGTGGGTCTCCGAAACTAGGGTCCCTACTTTCGTTAAGTTTCTAACATTTTGTTTTATTTTAATTAGTTTAGACCAAATTGTAACCAAACATATTATATACATACTTATCCCTAAGCGTCTGATACCACATGACTTTCATATGCACTCATGTGATTCATCTCTTTCGATCAATCTTGTTAATTATTAAATCTCATGATCCAAGGTGGGGTCCACATGATTTCTAAAGTGTCCTAAGGTCCATAACAACACCTAATAGTACCATAATGTGGAATAAAGTATAACACATCAGCCACTAAATAACACCTAGACTTATCAACCAACTGGCCAATTACACGTAGTCAAGGTTTGATGGCTATGGCCCTTTTAAATATTTAATTGGGCCTTTTAATCTCCAGTAATAAAATGATTTAACCCACTAACCAGCGGCTTAAATAAATTAAATAGTTAATGGTTATGGTCATATTTAATTCATAAAACCCATTTTAGCCGCCACAACACATAGACCTAGCAAAACCAACTAGACTAGTCAACTAGTCTAGTCAAAATGGCTTCTAACTTAGCCAAGGGTTTGGCCACACTTTCTAAGTCATTTAAACAAGGGAATTTACCATATAAGTGTTCCTAAACATGTATACGCCATTTTCAATAAAAAATACACCAAAATGTCTAACTTAGGGTTCGTATGATGGTTTTGGACGACTTTACCCTCGGTTAAGCCGAACGACAACGTCATCTCATTCACCCATTTCGTTCTCCTTTCTTCCGCTCACTTTTTTCTCTGCCGCCATTTTCTCTCTATCTCCTCCGCTCCCTGCTCTCTTTCCCTCTCCATGTCGTGCGGCTGCTGCTCTCTCTTTCCCTTTCCCTCTCCTTTCCCTTTTCTCTCTCTTTCCCTCTCCCTCTCCGCTTGCTGCTCTCTCTTTCCCTCTCTCAGATGTCTTGGCTCCAGCTAACCCCTTCCGCTCCCAGCTCTCCAACCAATTGCAAAAAAAACCTCCGTTGGAACTCTCAACGATTGCTCTAACATCATCTTCCAATTTAGATTCAGCGAAGGTGATTTTTTCGTTTCTTCTCTTTTCCACATCTCCATTTTCTTGTTTTCTTTTCATTTTCAGTTTTTATAACTGTTTTAACCGTGGGGTTCTGGAGAGGGGATCTTGTTTGGGGTATTTGAAAACAAATGGTTGTCTGGAATTTGTTTGGAAGTTGCAGCCAAGGACAGAACCCATGGGGTATTTGCAGACAAATGGTTGTTTGGAATTTGCCTGGAAGTTGCAGCCAAGGAGAAAACCCATGGGGTATTTGCAGACAAATGGTTGTCTGGAATTTGCAGCCAAGGAGAAAACCCAAATTTGAAGAAACAATCAATATTATTGTTTATTTGATGAACTGATGAGTAGGGTTTGCAAAAATGATATTTGATCATGCAGGCTCTTGTTAGATGCTTATTGAATGATGAATGATGCATGTGACAACATTTGTAGTACATCTGTAGATAGAGATAGGAAATAGAGTAGCTAATAATTTGATATTACACATGAGGAAGGCTTAGCAGTAGCATGCCTCATGGTTATCGATAGCCTTGGAGATGGAACTTCTCTGGTAGTAATATGTGGAAGAAGAGCAGCTACCAA
The DNA here is from genome assembly GCA_029852735.1 of Persea americana. Lineage (NCBI taxonomy): Eukaryota > Viridiplantae > Streptophyta > Magnoliopsida > Laurales > Lauraceae > Persea > Persea americana. The sequence continues at coordinate 15,086,630 of CM056811.1, read as the reverse complement.
TATGTTGTTTTAGAACTTGCAAATCAGTTGGTATGCCTTGGCATAGACTCATGTTAGCTCTTTTCTCATTTTCCTCCAACTGGGGTTATAGTGTTCTTGCTGTTTGTTTTGCTGTTTCATTCAGTCTTTCATTAGATTTTCTCATGGTGGGGTTCTTAGTGTAATTTGATTATCTCTCATGGGTTTTATTTCCCTTTCCTTTTATTTTTTCGTCTTTGTTCCTTTTCTAACTTTTCATTTGTTTTTGTTTTGCTTCTATGCTTTTCGCTTGGGAATTGACTGCTTGGGTTTTTTTGCCTTGCATAGTAATTGTAAGTGTGGTTTTGGTTCTTTATGTCATGGGCTTTCCTAGAATTCGAAATACCCATTAGAAAGCATGTTGTTCCCTGTTTTGTGATGTCTCATTTCCATTTTATTGACAGCCCAGTTGTAGGCCCTTAATACATTGGGTCTTATAGGTACATCGGTTGTTAAGATGCTAAAACTTGATACCAATTTATAGGACTTTAGGTCAATTGTGAGACTTTAGTTCATTTCCCTTTGCCCACCTTATTCCCCATCGTCATGAAGGCCATTCTTTCCTCAAATTAATCACTTTGGTCATCTACAACATTTACACAGAATCTACCAATTTCATTTCTAGTACATTATCATTTGGACTGGAAGTGAAAGGAATATTGGAGGAGGAGTTAGCTTTGCTGGCTTGGCTAACGACCTTAATAGGGGATTTTGGACTCTGATGGGTATGGATTATTCTGGGATTTTTTCGGGGTGATAACCAGGTCGGACTGGAGGCTCCTTTCGAACCTAAGGGCTCCTTTGGACTTATGGGTTTGGATACTTCAGGTTGTTCACTTAATTTTTCCGTTAAGCGTTTGGATCTTTTGGGGGGTATCGAGGATTTTGGATTGCTGGGGTTGATTTGAGCGGGGGGAATGTCAGTTCCTTTGCCCGCACTTTTGCGTTTCTTGGGCGCTTTTCCTGCATGTTCTTCTAACAAATGCTCTCCTTTGTCTCTCTATTGGAAAAGATGCACCAAAATTAGTATGCAATTCCATGAAAATATATAGTGGAGTTGACTGATATTATGACCTTAAGGGATGACTCATCTAATCCTGCATTGTCTACATCCTCTTAGATAAGCGGCTCAAAACCAGCAAAACACATATCTTTTAATTGACTAACTTTGGCTCTCATGCTGTCAATGAAGTCGGAGAAATCAATGGATTTTCCTTCTAAAAGATCTGCATCGCCACATGATGCGAGTACTTTCTCGGTCGACTTCAGGATCTAGATCAGGCTAAAAAAATCTCATAGAAGTTAGAATTAACTATAGAGGTTGGACGAACATAATTGATTGAGCTCTTAGAAAAGAAAGAAGGTTAAGATGAAGAAATTTACTTGACATGAAACACTCTTCAGGTTGGGGCTGTGTTCGGAGGTAGGACGCCCAATGTGAAGGCTAGTGATCTGTCTATACCATTGAAAGTACGCATCTGTGTGTGGGCCAGCGTCGCCCTTTTCTCCATAAGTTATGGCATCCACCCTTTTATTCCATACGCCAACATAAATGGCCTGTTGTTTTTCACGTCTATTTTCTCCTATTGGGACCATTTCATTTTGCGGGAATGGCTTTAGAAAACGGGGTGGCATAATCTGCTTGAATCCAAATTGTTTCATGACTCTCTCCGGATAGTGTCGCTCTACAACCCAATACGAATCAAGGCCGTGTTGGACAGAAATAGAGGTACATTTGTATCGTCAATATACTCCGATATGTTCTCATAATCTCGACAGAAGTCAATTGAATTGCAAGAATACAAATGCATCAGTAAGTACACTTATACCAAAAAGCAAAAAAGGCCAAAAAAAAAAAAAAAACCAACAATGAGCACATAAAGTATGATTGGACAAGAAGATGTATGTGGAACCCACTACTGAAGGCTTCTACAGAATATCAATTGCTATGTCCATGGTTCATACTTATGGCATCGACTTCCATAATATCCAGCTGTCTTCTGTATTCCTCAACTTTGGTCTGGAAATGATGGGACCGCAGTCTGTTGTACCATGTTAACAGAAGAGGAAACTCTACGTCTGTTTCCCAATTAGCTCTCCGTCGAATCGGCTTGCCAATTGTCATACGCGAGTATGACCAGACCTGACCAATTGCAGATCAATGATGGTTGCAATTATAGGAAAAAAAAATGATACAAGGACTAATGAACGAATATCACATGCGGTTTGTCAATCACCTGCAGAATTTTAGAGGACTCGTTATTGTCTTCACGGGTTTTCCTTTCTTTTGGCATAAAGATACTTTGGCAAGGCCCCTATATAGATTTGCTAGGCATGCCGCTCCCCAAGAACGCTTTTCAAAATGTCTAAATAATTCCAAAATGTGTGCTGGAGCCTTTGTACCTGAAGAGGTCCAGAAAATCTGGCCGGCAACGAGACGGAATAGGAAAGCACGTGTCCGCCTAAACCATGTGAACTTAATCTGCACTCCATAGCAGTCGTAGTTCATGTCCGGTACCACCCCTAGCAATTCATCGCATAATTTGGCCATGGCTGAGGGGGAAGAGAATGTGCGACCATTGACAGAGAGACCATCAATGGAGAGGCCATAGATGTAAGTTACATCCTCCAAAGTTGCGGTGGCCTCCTCACTATTGAGGCGGAAGGTGTTTGTCTCTGGCCTCCACCGCTCAACTAAGGCAGTTATTAGGCCATGATCGAGTTCAATTTTCTTTATCCTCGCCAGCTGCTCTAGCCCGGTCTGACGTATTAGCTCCATGGTTGAAAATATCGGCCGATACCGGTTCGTAACGGCCGATACGTATCGGTATCGGCCGACACCGGTTCGATAAATTGATACTTATCGGTATCGGAGTTGGTCCCTGAAGATATCGCAGGTATATCGGTTTGTATCAGCCGGTATAGGCTGATATCTTGAAGATATCGGTCAAAACCGATATATCGACCGATATTTTCATACAAACCTTTTTTCTGCTGAACATCTGCATTTTCTTAATTGGAGAGAAAGAGAGAGAGCACATGCAGATGATGTAAAGTCACAGAAAAAGGGGGAAAAAGAAAGAAATGTAGTTGCATAGCAAAAAAGAAAAAAAATGGAGAAATAGACTGGGGTAGAGGACTGAAGAAGACATGTACCTGGGGCCGGAGAACAGGCACCCGTTGCCGCCGCAGCATCATCTTCTTCTCCTCCCTTTTCCTTTCCCCCTTCTCTTTCCCCTCTGTTTGCCCCCTTGTTTCTGCATCGTCGTCCCAGAGAAACCCTAGTGCTCTTTTTTTATTTTGAGTCCAGAAGCTTCCACTCATTTGAGTTTTGACTTTAACCTTCTTCTTTTTTACGCCTTTGTCCTTGGAGTCTTGGACTGATTGGCATTGTGTAACGCACCATATTAACTTGGGCAGTGGGCACTTTAAGAGACCATTTTCAACTTCACACGTTCACATGTGACATGATAGTGTGATACTCCCCCAGACTGATTGGCAGTAAGTATCACACATAGAATGTGAAGTCCACAATAAAATAATATATCTTTTAATGTAAAATAACTTAAGAGGAGATTAAAACTAATTCAATAAGGTGATGGTTGGGTATTCAGTTTCCATTTCCCTTTAATTTATTTTTTTAATTAAAATCTAGATGTGATCACTTGAACGATCAGGCCCACTTTGTCTTGGATGTGAATGATCAGACCCATTTATTGAAAGTCTCATTAATATGTTATCTTTATTTTCTTATATTTCATACTAATAAATTGACCATGAGCCAAAATAATAGTTGCATTATATGAAATACAGGAGAAGACAACGAATTGCGACACAGACCTGACTCATAACTTAAGGTGACCGATATTTTGATTTATTGTTGTTACTAATGGAAGAAAACATTGTTTTCCAGCATTTTCTAATATTCTGGATTTTTTGGATATTTTTACGAATTTTTTTTTATTAAAATTTTTTTTCACACAGCGATGACCGCGACAGACCGATAACCATGACCGATACCGATATCATATCGGTTTTTCGACCCAATCGATACCGCGACCGAAACCGTGATTTTAAACCATGATTAGCTCCCATATACGATCATTGATTTCCCAGCTATCATGATTTGGCGTGGGAATGCATCGTAGTGGGTGACTGATGGTCTTGATCACGAGATAAATGTGTGACTGAACTATAATTGTTGTTCCACTTATGCCCCATTTGGATCTTTTGAACTTGGGCACTTACTTTACCTATTAATGTAATTACCTATAGTTTTATTTATTGAATGACAATCAAACAATGGACATAAATTAAACAAGATGGAGAAATACTTTAACACAGGCACGCGGCCTTTTTTATTGTCACTGTTGTTAAGTTCATTTCTTCCTTTTCTGTTTGTATAGGTTCAGTTCATAGAAGAAGAAGAAGAAAAAACTGGAACCAATACTAGGGAACTCGTGACCCAAGTGTAGAATCTGTGAGCGGCAAACTATACCTATTAGGAAAATGCATTTCTGAGCCAAATCTGTGGGCCTTTCTCATTGTTTATGCACCCCCATTATAAAGGCATTATCATTTTGTTGTTGGAGACAAAAAATGGGTGAAGAACCTATAAAGAATTGTAACGATATCGTTATCCAAAAATTTTGAAAACTAGATTTTGAGTGAAATCGTGAGTCTTTCTTATTTTTTATGCATCTCAATATAAAGTCACCATTATTTTCTTATTGGAAAAAAATAGATGAAGAAACTAAAAATGATGGTAATGATATCGTTATCAAAAAACAATGTCGGGCACAACGTTCAAGTTTTTTTAGTAGGAATTCAAGTTCTTAAAGATGCAGGCCTGTGATTTTACCTTACTATGCTGATTTATCCCATTTTCTTTTGTTTCCTAGTCATGATTTTTATGGTTGGTGAGAGATGTGAGCTCGTTTATCATGTAGAGATAGGATCCAAATTATTTTTTATGATACTTGACTTCTGATATTAAGTTGAAGTGTGAATCGTGAATGAATAATTATTTTTTATTTTCATTTCTACAATTCTACTGCTTTGGCTCATGGCATCACTTTTCTACTATTATGACATGACAACCGAGTCAAGTTGGGTTTTAGTGTAATGTTTGTTGTTTATGTTTCCGCATTTCTATCAAAGATCCTCTTGTGCTTTAGCTGTTGATTCTTCACGGCTGCATGCCTTCTCTTGTTTTACTAATTCCTGCTGTTGTGGTTTGCAATTAAACAGATTGAAGGGCTTGCTTCGATGATACAAAAGGTTAGAACTTAAAAATTGAAATGATGAACGCCAACAATTTCTTTCTTTCCTATTTCTAATGCATACGATCATTACATGCACTTCCAAAACTCCATCTTTTTTATGGCATTCAACTTTCCCATGGATTTTATTTAATCTTGTAGAGTAAACATCTGGTAGTGTTTGGAACTTGTAAATCTACTTCCACCGGAGGTGACATATGGAAGTAGATCAAGCGGTCCTATCGGGTGTATTTTATATGAGGGAGGAATTGCTTTATGTTTGTGTGCTAGAATAATTATTGGGTTCCAAACATTCCATAATTTTGTAAGCACATTATCTAATATTTTGCAATGAAATAAAGGCCATTTGAGTTTACCCTCTTTAACTCCATGTTTCCAACCGATTTTTCATGTAGAAAAGCCTGTTCTGGTTTTATTCTTTATCTTCAATCATTTTTTCAATGTCTTGTACTGAAATTGATGTCTGTGGAGCAACTGTGTTGCAGAGATGTTCTAGATGAGTACAAGAATGGTTCCAAACTTTGTGCCACCAGACAAAAGGGTCAAAAGAAAAAAGAAAAAGAAAAGAGAGCATGGGAATTCAAGAACGTTACAATCCCTTTATATGACATTTCATAACCTCACCGTCAACATGACTAAGAATAATAGCTATGAACAAAAAGAACCATTCGAAGGTGATGTCAGCCGGTTTTACAAAAAAACATGTTGTAACTAACTCCAGCTTCGGTGTTATTCTGACAGATTCCTTCCCACTTTGAAGGAACTAGATCCATGCCTTCATCCCTGAAGCTCTCAGGCTCTAGCCTCCCATAAAAAAAAAAGAGGTCAAATATTAGGAATTAAAAATGAAATAATAGTAAATTGTGTTTAATGCGAAAAAAAAGGCAAAGGTTCAATGGTAATTGTCATCTTCTTTTGTTAGCACCAATCAATCGAGTACCCCACACATAATTTTAGGCTTTCATATTAGTAAAAAAGGTGGAGCATTACAATACAAAATTAGAAAGGCATGATGGGTGCAACAAACATAAAAACATTTTAGCAGTGCACCATTAACGATTAACCCAATCAATTCATAGACCCCATAAGGTTAAGAATAGCAACAAACATAAGAATTTTTTTTTTATAATTGCAGCTGGGATAATCTATAGATGTTTTTTAGGGGGGAAAATCTTTAAGAACTTAAATTCGTACTCATATAAACTTGAATCTTGTGTGCCCGCCATTATTTTTTAATAACGATATCGTTACACCATTTATAGTTTCTTCATCCATTTTTGGTATCCAACAAGAAAATAATGGTGAATATATTGAGATGCATAAACAATAAGAACGACTTATGATTTCACTTAAAATCTAGTTTTCAAAATTTTCTGATAACGAAGGTTTGAACCCTGCCAATGAGAGTTCGAACCTTTAGTAACCAGTTATTTCGAGCCATTTTCCAGAGATCCAGAAGGTTCGAACCCTGCCAATGAGGGTTTGAACCTTCATTGACCAGCTATTTCGAGTCATTTTCCAGAGAGACTGAAGGTTCGAACCCAGGCAATGAGAGTTCGAACCTTCAGTAACCAGCTCTTTTGAGCCATTTTCCAGAGATCCAGAAGGTTCGAACCATGCCAATGAGGGTTCGAACCTTCACTGACCAGTTCTTTCGAGCCATTTTCCAGAGAGGCTGAAGGTTCGAACCCTCATTGAACATTCACTGACCAACTCTTTTGAGCCATTTTTCAGAGAGACTAAAGGTTCGAACCCTGCCAATAAGAGTTCGAACATTCATTAACCAGCTATTTCTTGCTTTACATGAATATTTTGACATATCAATATGAGCAGCATTCATGAGTCTTTCCCATTGTTTAAAGATCACATTTTAAAATCGAGGCCATCAACTTGCTGGATAACAAATTTGAGACTGAAAACTCTAAAGGACGGTAACGATTTCGTTGTTGGAATATTTGCAATCTGGTTTTCTTGGTAACCTCCGTGCGCCTTTTTCATTGTTTATGCATCTCAATATATAGTCAGGGCCAATGTGATTGCTGTAGAGGGAAAAGAGAAGCGAAAAGTCTAAAGGATTGTAACGATATCGTTACAAAAAATGTTTAGAAATCACTAATCTTGGTGAAATTAGTGAGCCTTTTTCATTGTTTATGTATCTCAATATATAGTCCGGGCCAATCTCGTTGAAAACTCTAAAGGATCGTAACGATATTGTTATCAAAAAATTTAGAAATCACTAATCTGGGTGAAATTTGTGAGCCTTTTTCATTGTTTATGTATCTCAATTTATAGTTAGGGCCAGTCTCGTTGCTGGAGAACAAAAATGAAAGAAAATGCTCCAAAATCGTAATTGTTGATTACTAATGTAAAGCAATAAAAATTCAACAGTTGTGGCCTTCCAAACTTATAACTTGATTGCTACATAGACCATTTTATCCAGAACGATGCGAGTGCAACAGCGATACAATGACGATACAATGAATGGTTAATGCAATAACAAATTTAGAGCACAACTGTCATGTCTATGTCTTTAGGGGAAATATAAACAATGATGGATTTTATAGTAGTAGCATCAACAACAATGGTACAGCTGGTGGCGATAACCCTCGCATCAACCAAATATGCACAAATAAGGATGGACATTGGCTTCTTGTCTATGACTGCAGCCCAATTCCACAACCTTATTCAGGACAGGCTATACCATGCCTGCAGACTGCCTCCCTCTTTATGAAGAATACCCTCTACGATCGTTCTTCCACTTTGTATCTCTTCCACTTATCAAAATCAGAAGGAAGTGGCTGTATTCCTTACAAATCAGCTTAAGGTACAAATCCACGTGGGCGCTTCTTGTCATCAATTTTCCTGAAGCTCATCTCACCTATAAGAGTAATGTATGAAGTAGTAGTACATATAGCTCATAACTCAATGCTCATCTTCCTTATAAGAGTAACATGTAAAGGAGAACTCACTGAGTCAATGAGTAAGAAACTAATCTCCCTTAAAAGAGAAACAAAACAAAGTAATATAACAAACCTAGGCAACATGAACTTACTAGTAGATGCAGAGATGCTGAAAGTAGCTCGCTTGCCTCTCACCACTGGATCTGGAGATATCTTGACTCCCTTGACCTCAATGTCATAGTCACCTCCCCTCTCTGCAATCATCATAAAATCAGAGAACACAATCACTTAACCCACAAACTGTTAACTAGTCATCGAAATGGATCAAAACTAGACCTTGCATTAAAGCATTTTTTTTTCAATATTCATACCTATACATTTAGGAAATTTGAATCTCTTATAAGAAACACGATTAGAAAAATACTTTCAATAAAGCAACATCTACACACATTTTATCTCAAATATAATAAAAAAAAGCAACTCCAACCAATGAATTTACTATATCAATTGAAAGAAGAATCGAAAGAATTGGTAAAAGAATGATAATGATGATGATAACCGTGAACTTCTTAATTATCAACAGAGGAGTATTATTATCAGCAAAATGAAATCCATAGGTTTTTTTATACAATTGCAAAATAATAGAACTTAAGCTAATGACCAAAACCCAAAATAATAAAAGGGAATCAACATTATATGCAATACTTTGAAAACTTGAATGTTTCATTATTTCATCCAAGTATTGCCAGAATCCCTTTTTCTGAAGAATACCCTCTACGATCGTCGGAGAGGTACTCAACTGATCGCGAGAGAGGAACTCAACTTTCAGTTTACAACAAAAGGCCAAAGATTCAATAAACCTATATAATACGCTAAAAGGCTTGGGAATTAGAAATGTACAGGCCAACCACTCATAGGAGTCTGCTTCAACAATGAAAATTTACATTATAAGTATGCTTTTTAAGGTCGGTAGTGCAAAGAAGACAATGTGCATGACTTGGTTTGAGCCCAAGTGGACGCAGCTCTTGTTCAACGATCTAATGTTATTCTTAACCCCTGGATGAGCATTTGATCAACGCCATTTGCTGTTTATAGGCCACAACCCCAATGATTTAAAGCATGATGATAATAACCTTCATTGTAATTTATAGAAATAAAAAATTACAACCACTGAAAAAATATATACGATGCAAAAGAGACTGAACAAAGGTTGTTACATAAACCATGAAAAGAAAGAAAACTTACAAAGCAATATATCTTGTTACATAAACCATGTCAGTAGTCCAAAAAAAGAAAGGAAAGCCTTCTCTGCTATACAAGAAGGTATTTCAAAGTTATGTTTATGTTTAACCAAAAGTAACATTCACTAATAAACCACCCCATGAGAAATCATGCCAAGGCAAGAACAATGCTCGATTTTCGGTCGCCTTTTCTTCCCTGCAACTTGTCTGGGTTCCTCTATGCAGTCTTCTTCATCAATGCCAATGTTGGCCAAGATATCCTCTGTTGTATACGTCACTGGTACCTCCGGAAGAGCCATTTTCTTATGGAACACTCAACTGTAAGCAATAGAGCTTCAAGTCAGTTGACTGGCTTTCATGGTCTAAAACAGAAGGACCATCCAATGACACAACACATATTTCAAGAAAACTAATAAAAATGAAGAGAAATCACCCAATGGTGGGATAAATCAAGCTAAAATATGAAAGATGGTAATAACCTTGGAAGAAGGAAGCGCAAATAAATGAGTTCAGCTGAATCTTAAGATTCAACAAGAAAGAAGAAACACACATCCACTAAAAAATCAACACAGAAGAAACTTTTCAACAATGATCCTTAATGCAGAACTTTAATAATAAGAAGGCTAACCCAAATCGAAAAATACCCAATTGGGAAAGACACTTCCATCATTACACAATCTGTGTCCCAATCAGCTCTTCGATGGCTCTTCGACGGATCGACTTGCAAATTGTCATGCGTGAGTATGCGAAAAATGATGGTTATAAGTATAGAATAAATAAAACCTTAAAATGCATAATTCGCGCAGATCACACACTAGGTTAATCACCTGCAGTAGTTTTAGAGTATTAAAGTCTTTTGGTTATGTTACAGAAATTGTTATAATTCCTAATGCAGGATCTTAGAAGTTTCTTTTCTGTTTTATTATTATTTTTGTCATGTTATGAGACAATAGGATGTGAAACTATGCTTTTACCACTTGTGTTCTTAAGAATGAAAGGGGTTTTCTGTACTTTTTTCTTACTTATTCTTCTTTTCTTTCTTCCTTGTTTTGATTTGATATCCCTTTGGTTCTGTTGGGACAGTGATTATAGTCATTAGACGCTACAATTACCTGTCTAAAGATAAAGTTTGGCTTGACATGTGGCCCTCAATGTTTGATATAATTCTCAACTATGAGAAAATGCCTTTTCGTCCAATGGGGGAAAAAGAAGCTTTAAAAGAGGAAGTGTTGATCTGTGTTTTTATGCTTGTTTCAACTGAAGTGCAAAGACAAGTGTCTTAAGCAAAGAAAAGAAAATTGCAGTCTAACTACTGAATGCACAATTATGAGCTACGGAATTTAATTTAAATTGCATGGGAACAAGTGCTAGTTTCCCAAAGTTTCTCCCAGATCAGTCACCTCCAAAATACATAAAATAAAAGAAAAATGTTTCATAAACTCCATTAGAGTCTTAAGCTGCCAAAAGGAGCAGGGCAGATCTTATTAAGAACCTGTCTATTTCATGCAGTTGAGTTCCTAGTAATTCTACGGATTATATTTCTAGAAATGGCTAAATTTGATTAAATAAATATGGGGTGAAATCCAAAATATTAATCAAATAATCTCCCCTTTAAAGATGAGAAATTAGTTTGCAACCATCAACGTTGTAATTTAAATCCCAAGCATGTCCAGTTCCATCTACATCTCAACCTCACATTCATCATCTCTATACTACAACTTATACATAACAACAATTAACAAAGTCTTTCCATATTCTCATTTTTCCACTGAAGACCTCAAAAACAAATTGATCAAAAGAAAAGAAAATACTCAACCAAATAGAACAAATGCTGGCATTACCAGATACTCAAGGTAAAAGAAAATACAACAAAACCGGGGAAAAACTCAGAGATCTCAACAATATGCATTGGACTTTTTCAGTTTCTATAACTATTGTATAATGTGGAAAAAATCACTCCAGCAGTTAAAAGATGGAAAAAGATGGAAGATGGAAGATCACTCCAACGGTTATAGAAACTGAAAATGAAAAGAAAACAAGCAAATAGAGAATGTGAAAGAGAGAAGAACCGAAAAAATCACCTTCACTGAAATCTCAAATGGAAGATGAAGTAGGAGTAGTCGTCGCGAGTTCCGCCGGAGGATCTGGCCGGAATTGCTAAGATTGCAGAGAGCGGAGGGGGAGAGCACGAGAGGGACGTCGGAGAGAGGGAAAGAGAGCACAGGGAGAGGAGAGGGAAAGAGAGAGCAGCGAGCGGAAATGGAGAGGGAAAGAGAGAGTAAGGAGAGCAGAGAAGGGAGGAGAAAGAGAGAAAGGGCGGGAGGGGAGATATTTTGAAGAAGAACAGTCGAATGAAATCATTCGATTTAGATATTAGGGCTAATAACATGACGATGTCATTCGCAGAATGAAGGGGTAAAATGGTCCAAAACGGCTGTACGAACACCAATACAGGTGTTTATGTATATTTGTGTTTAAAATGGGAGAATACATGTTTAAAGACACTTTTCTAGTAAAATTCCCTTTAAACAACTATTAATACTTTAGCTTAGTCCTCTAATTAAATTTAATATATAAATATTAGAAAATAAAAATATCACAATTTGGCTATATGTCAATTATTGGTGCAGTAGGGTTAGGTTTTGGGCTTAGCCCATTAAACCATGACTCATTTAGATTTAAATCCACTACTCCAGCACCTTAACACCATTCAAGCAGAACCTTAAGGTTGCTGGAATTTAATTACTTTTATACCAAAATTATTATATAACTCGAGATCAACAATCGGTGCACCAATGGGTCATATAGAATCAAATTGGTTAACCCAAAAGGGTTCTAATGATCCAACACCACAAACCATGATAAAAACAGTAACTAAAACCTTAATTAAAAATCTTATTTTCTAATTATTTCAAGGATCCAGACAATTAAAAACTCTGTACAAATCAATGGAAAATCTATAAAACTTTTGGATCCGATCCGACCGTTGGTTTGCCAAGTCCAAGGGTTCAAAAATATTTTTCCTTAATCATGGATGTTTAGAGATATCAAATAATCATTTTTCTTTTCTCCTTTTTCTTCCCATGATATGGATCTTTAAAATAAACTAAATTACAATAGAATGGTTATAAACATATCAACTTTTTACAATGAAAAATAAGATTTTAATAACAAAGAAGAAACAAAATAATTATTACACCCTATGATAATTAAAACCAATAAATCTAACTCTAATGGTTCATTAAAAAAAGGAGCAAAAGAAATACATTCTCCATAACCTAATCCCCAAAAACACCTAATCCATGTTATGTTCTCACCATTTTTCCTATCCAAACATGGTGATCCAAGCATAATAAATAACTGGAAACATAAATTTGGATCCCCTTAATTTTCCTTTGGCCAATCCCATTAAAAGAAAATAATATGGGTATTTTTGTTTTATCAAACTTCATTGCTTCATCATGGTGGCAAAATAACACCATTGATGGTTATGGAAGATGGAAGATATTAGAGAAGAAGATGGTGAAAAATCAAAGAAGAAAATATACTTAGAAAATGAAAAGATCGTACCTCCAGAAGTCCACGTCCAAGCTAGCCTAAGCCTCCTCTCTTCTCTCTTCTCTCTTCCTTTTTTCTTCCTCTAGCCTCAAATCTCTTTTTCTCTTGAACTCTCAAGCGCAAGCGCAAGCGCACACCCACACACACACACGATGGTGGAGAGGAAATGTTCCTAACTAAATAAAAAGCGCAACTCATCTCTCCCTTAACTATGGAAACTAGTTTAAAATTAATCCTTTGATAGGATCGAAACCTATCACACCGCTCCATTTAAATCCTCCAAAAATACTAGCCCTAGATTAGTCTCCCTAGATCCCAAACTATCTCCGTCTATAACCAATCAAGGGGTGCCGACATGGAGAGAAAATCTCCATCTCTCAATCACAACTAGGTCAAACCAATTAGAGATAGATTAATGGCCCAAATTTCTAATTAGATTATGATTAGTAATTAGTTAGTAAGGTTACTAATTAAGTTTAAAACTCAAAATAAAAGGAAAACTAAAGAGGAGAGAAAGAAGATGCCCGATCACCCTCCACTTGCCACAAATCCAAGTGGGGCCTTGAACACACCCTCCACATGGACTTTCATCATTAGCATTTATTGTTTTCTAAAACAATGTGTGAGGGCCCACTAAATTAAATTAAAGCATTAATTATAGAATTCTCCAATTCAATTAAAATATCACTTTACTTGGCAACATGTGAATGGATAAAAATTCATGAAAATGAAAAAAAATGAAATGCACAGACAATTAAAAAAAAAAAATGAAAGCATAATTCAATGGATGCAAACAATAAATTAAATACATGTAATAATAATAATTAGATTTATAATAAAATAATTACCATTAAAAATAAAATGAGAAAAAGCACCACAAGCCCAAAATCATCTTACCCTATCGCTCAAAAGTCCTAACCTTATAAATCCACGCTCGGACACTGTTATTAGACCTGAATATGCTTGCCCAAGTACATGATATATGATGTTTAACAATATATATTATATGATCTATATAATATTATATAATACAAGTAATACTATGAAATGATTTTCCTCTTCCTAATAAAATGCCAAACTAAAGAGATTGTATCTCCTAACTTTTTTGCCTCTATATTTCTTCATGCATTATAAATTTTTTACAAGGGTGAAAATTATAATCATACCTAAGTCTCTTGACTTATGTGCAAGCAGCTTTGTTTTTTATTGCAACTTCCTTTGTCCCCTCTTTTCTTCCTACCTACAAGGCTACGATTACAATTACAAACAAGAGTTGCATTAGAAATAAATTATACATTTTATTTTAGAAAAAAGACAACATGTAGGAAGGCTAACCATTATTAATCTTTTGCGATAAGATCACGCCCTTAAATCCTGATACGAGGGATGTGTTGGATCTTGTCCCAGTCCTCACCTGTGTCTTTCGTACATCGAATCTCTAATGAGGGATGACATTCATAAATATACAGCTCTTCGAGTGCAGAGAGGCGTTGTAGCTCTCTTGGCAAGGACGCCATCTCAGGGCAATAATAAATTCTTAGATCTCGAAGAGATGCGAGATTCCCGATCCCCTTTGGTAAACTCTTCAAACCATGACACTGATCTAACCAGAGTTCTTCGAGGCTGGTAAGGAAAGATAATTCATGTGCCACGTCTGCAAACTCATAGCTGCCCATTATTGACAGAGTCTTAAGGGAGCTCAGGTAACGAAGCCCTAGGCCTGAAAATATTAGTTTGTCACAAGAGATAATAGACAAGTGTTGAAGAGAGCTCTGACTTCTTATCTGATCTTCATCATCAAAAGGCGATTGGTTACAATTTTGTTGGTCCATAGACTCAAACGATTTTTGATTTTTTAGGCTTTGCATCATCCCTTGGTCAACATTCAAATCTTTGATATATGGAAAAAACTGCAATTTAGTTAGCATGGGACAATCCGAAATATTCAAAAAGGTAAGGCTAGGGAACACCCTATCGCCCTTCCATTCTAACCCTGACCATGTCTTCAATTTTTTCATATGATAAATATGAAGTTGCTCTAATGATGGAAATCCTCCTGATACTTCATCGCCGTAGAACTCGCTGCCAATGCACTCCACATTCTTCAAATGTTTAATTGTAAGGACTTTGAGAAAGGGCAATTCGCCAAGTGGTGGCAAGTGGCTACATCTCCAACACCCTACTAATTTGATTTCAACTAATTCAGTGAGAGTGTGCATCATCCAACTCGGAAAGTTGAGGCCAAATATTCCCAACTTCTTCAGATTTCGATGTGGTTGGAGGCCCTGAGGTACCTGCTTTTCAAGCACTTTTCTTTCTCTATCTTCTTCCAAATCACCAAAATTCACATACTTAGAAGTAGAACTCCCCCACGTTAGATAAAGAGAAGTAAGATTTGGTTTGTTTATGAGAGTATCTAGTGGAACATCAATAGCATCTGTTATATTCTTAAGGAGTCGAATTTCTAGATGTCCTCTAAGGTTCAAACCTTGCAACTCTCCTATGCCACTGCATGCAATCTCATTGGTCCTACCTACAATGAAATTGCTTAATTCTTGGAGGCAGCTCAATTGCCCCATCATTGGGGGCATGTGAGTTAATTTACCACAAAAAGTTATATCCAAACATCTGAGGTTGGTCAATTTGTACATCTCTTTGGGTAACTCACAAAGTTCTATACACTCTCTTAGTATCAAAGTTTGTAAATAGCAGAGGCTAGTCAATGATTCAGGTAACATTTCAATCAAAGTGAAGGAGAGATTAAGGTACCTTAGATGTTGGAGATTGCCCAGGGAAGTAAGCAACTGCTTCTTAACTTCCTGTTTATCTCGTTGCCTCATGAAATCCAATGCTCTCAAACATTTTAATAGCCCTACATCACAAGGAAATTGGAAGGCAACTTCTTCTAACATGACATATGTCCGTAGCATTTGAGCATAGGGTAAGGAGGCAGCCAGAATTCCCAATCCATTAGAAGAAACATGACGAATCCTTGGAGAAATGTCTTTTGACGTGCCATTGTGCACGACAAGATATTCATTTTCCATTACAGAATGTGCTAGATCATGCATGAGGTCGTGCATCCGAAATGTTATGATCCTATCAGGTTTTCCGCGGCCATAACTTTTTTCTACATTGACATCTTGGAAAAAAGACTTCATTACCAACTCATCTAAAATGTTGTTGCCGATGTCTTCCAACTCCATTCCTCTTTTGGTAGGAATAAAACCGTGAGCCATCCATAACTTGATCACTAGTTCCTTTTCAATTTTATAGTCTTGTGGGAAGATTGCACAAAAGGCAAAACATTGCTGCAGATGGGGCTTTAAATGGTTATAGCTCAACCTCAAAGCAGGTAATATTCCATTCTCATTTTCATCATCTAAGTCCCACATTTCACTATCTCTGACAAACTCCCATTTGCGTTGGCTTCTCTCGGAACACAAAAGGCCTCCAAGTGTTGTCACTGCAAGCGGAATGCCCCTGCATTTCTTCACAATATCTCTTCCAATTGGTGCCAAGTTTGGATGCGCTGCTTCTGCTTCTTCTGTTGGATTTCCAAATGCTCTTTGACAGAACAGAGACCAACAACCATCTTCTGACAAAGGCTTCAAACAGTATGGCTGAATTTTGCTCATGATGGATGCAACCTTTCGACTGCGTGTGGTTACGACAATTCTACTTCCTCTTTCTCCACATAACAACAGACCTCTCAGGCTATGCCACTTCTCAGGTTTTTCATTCCAAACATCGTCCAGTACGAGCAAGTACCTCTTCCCACTTAGTTTTTCTCGTAGGAGGCACTGCAATTCCTCCACGCTCGAGGGGAGAGGTTTATTATCATCAGTTCCATGTTGAATGTCTTTTTCTTCCTGTTTAGCACGTTTAATGATTTCTTTTAGAAGCCCTGTAACATCAAAATTTTCAGACACGCATACCCACATTTTCGGCTTGAAATGATCCTGCACGGATTCTTGATTGAAGACCACCTTAGCAATCGTAGTTTTGCCAATGCCTCCAATGCCGACGATGGAAATGACCGAAACATTCCCATCATCACCGGCTTGATTTGACAGCAACCAATTCACTATCTTCTCTTTCTCTTCGTCTCTTTCAAATACAAGAGACTTGTGTACAAATGAGTGGGTCTCCCTCTGCTTCCTAAACTCAATTTGTAAGTTGGTCACTTTCTCCTTCAGCTGAAATGCATTAGCCTCTGCTTCAATAGCTTCGAGTCTCTCGCTTAGCTCTTTTAGTTTCTTGCGCATTATAACTGGGGAGACAAGTATTGAAGTAATGACCTTGCGTACCTTGTTCGTAATGGTATCTCGAACCGGCATGCTGCTTGCAGCCTCTTCACTCTGTCTTCGATCCGCGATCTCATACTCTTCCAATAAGTCATGAGCATCATAAGCAGCATCTTTGAGCTTTTCCAGCAATTCCATCAACTTGGGATCCTTGATGGGGCTTCCCTCTGCTATTACAATAAAGTCACGAATCTCCGCCAGGGAATCCTTAATCTTCACCAGATGATTTTTAGCACCGCGGAAAAGATCGACACCAATTTGCAAGCAGGACGTCGTCGCATCCAGTGCTCCCTGAACTATGTAAGAGATAGCTGTCTCTTTTAGCACCTGTAGCGCCATGTTTTCTCGTTCGTCTTCCTTTTTTTTTTTTCTCTCTGCAACTTGAATAGATCAAGAGCACAAGACAAGAAGTAAGCAATATCAATAGGTCTCTCTCTCTCTATTAGAGAGCACAAGACAAGATAAGAAACGGGAGGACGAGGATGGATCTTAATCTCACTGGTCACTGGAGAAAAGACTTAAAAGAGTCAATCAACATTAAGCCCAAGAATCGAGGCTTGCTACAGCCAGTAAAAAACCACCGTGTGGGTCCCGTCCAGGGTTCCGAGCTCCATACCGTGTCTTTTGCGTTGGATGGAGCCTCCCAACCCAAATGCCTTTCACCCTCTACTCTATTCCCACAAGTGCCATTGGAAGCCAAAGTTTTTTATTTTATTTAGTATCTTAATCGTGTACTGTATTTCTTGATGGAAAGAGAACTCACTCAATGTTTGCATGAATGGCTTACAGACAGAGACAGAGGTTTAAATGAATTTGGCTTGTTTTAAGTTGTAGTTTAATTGGTTGTTGCAACATGGGTGTACGAGTTGCGTGTGTTCTAAGTCACCCATGCATTAAAATAGTAGAAGAGGAAGAAGTAGTAGAAGTGGCTTAAAATCCAGGAGGAAATTAGAAAGGCAATGAGGTGATTAGTGGGTATTCCCAGGGTGGATTGAGGCTAAGGTGGGTAGGTTTGTCCCATTGCAGGTGCTTGAGCCGTTGGATCCGGTGCTTGGAATGCGGCCTTCAGATTCCTTTCCACTTCATCCTCTGAGTGGGGAGTTGTGAGTTTTGTCGTGTCATGGATTTTGGAACGAGACACCAGTGCAATGATAAGTGGCACGCGTGAAATCCATAGTTGATTAGTAGCACACCTGTTCTCGAGCATTATCAAGCTTAAGTTGCGGTCATCAATGTAAAACATGTGATTAAAATAGCAAAAAATCCAAAGGGAGTGAAAACACGTGTTTTTCACAATCAATTTGAATAGGACAACACACTCGTGGTTGAATGGTATCGGTACTCTGACAATACATACATGTCTAAGGAGGAATTTTTAGATCAGTGGTATTATTCTTGGCCAATGGGCCGATCTAGAAATAAAACAGAAAAAAAAAAAGAGCTGAGCGTTCAAATATTAGAGAAAAAGATTCAACCCAATTATAATATGCAAGGGGACGGTGGTTTTGATGGGATTGGATTTCATAGATGGGTCCCACTAAATGAGATATAAGGCTGGCTGAAGGTGAGATTGATGAGAATAACATGGTCTTAATGTTGGGTCCAGTCAAGAAATTCGTGAGGCGATGAATCTAGTGATTGGAAAACTCAGATATTGAAATAATTTAAAATCTCAAATAACCCATACATACATAGAGTAGGCGCACATTTAAAACTTTGAATAATTTGGAATTTGGATTTTCAAATCAGGCCCGGCCAAAGAAACGCATGGACTTGTCGTGAGTGAACACCTCAGGCTCTAGAGTGTAGATACCCGTGTATCAAATGACTCCACTGAGTTCAAAGAATTGATAAAATGAAAGTTACTTTTACATGTAAGAATAGCCACAAAATATTAGAAAGAGAAATAATTTTGCAACTCCCAATAGTAATAGATTTTCTCAATTTAAAAGTATATATAAGAAAAGTATCCAAAAAATATAAAAATAGATGTCTGTCATTAATGACACATGCCTAAAACTTAGTTTGAGTGCCTTGAGGAAGTGCTTCTTAATTGTTATTCCACAATTTCTTTGGAGAAGATCTCTCCCTTCTTCGTTATATCGTGGAAGGCTTCGAGGTCTAGAACATCATTCTTGCAAAGAGATTTGCAGAGACTGAAGATCAAATGCTCGATTTGAGTACAACAGAGCTCCTAAGGTATAGATCTACACCGGTTTATTTGTAGATCTAGTTTTTGCATGTTTAGATCTATTCTCTTTGACAATAGATTTGGGATCTTAATACACTAAGATAAGGGTTTGAGATCTTGGGATTTGTTCCATGTATATTTGGATGTCAAATCCCTGTGTTAAGTGGTTCAAAGTTTTAGAAATCCTATCTGGAAGGCCCATCTACTTCCACCAGGAGGTTATTATGGATACAAGGTGAGTGATTAAATGCTCTTAAAAATGCTCATTTTTGGTTTTATCCAGCTTAGTTTTACCATACATCCACGCCAACATTCTCATGTCTACTACATCCATCTCGTGCATATGTTACTTTTTAATTAGCCAACATTCTGCTCTATAAGTCATACTGGCATAACTGTTGTCCTGTAATATTTTTCATTTAATCTTGTTGGAATTCGTTGGTCACAAATCACTTCAGAAGCAAGTCACACTCTACTCTATTTTTTGCCTATCCAAACAAGCCCTTATGTGAAACACCTCTACTATTGGCCCTAGGGTTGTCAATGGACCTAGTGTGGCCCAAATCACCCAAGGTTGGGTATGATAATTGAGAATTTAGAGTTTGAAATGGGTCAAATGTCTTGGGCTTTGAATTGAATTTAAGACTTGGATCTCTTCCCCGGTCAGACTCAGGCATGGCTCTAGGGCCCTAGGCCCCTGGACTCTAGTTATCCATAAATTTTAACATGTAAAGTTATAAAGGCTCTGATCTCATGGGCAACGTCGCCTATGGAGATTATGCAGGAGTGACTCTGAGGGCCACCAAAGGTTCTATCATGATAGAGATACACCAGATACCCCTTTATCTTAGATCCAAAAAAAGGGTCCCTAGGCCATAAGGATGGGGGAGGTCTTTCATCTGAGAGTGGGATGATCAAAAGGGGGCCACCCATAGGTCCAAGCTTTCTAGCAGTTGTTAATAGATCTGTATTATACACACAAGTTAACCTTTGTATTTACAAAAGCTATATATCATGCCTATTCAACTATTTATTTCCTCTTCATGGGAAAGAACCTTTAATTTTCTTCGCCTTAGTTGAGCTTGGGCCTTCACTGGGTAGGCATGCAACTACTATATATTTTACTGGGCCGGTTGGACCTGGGTTCTATAGGTCCATGTTAGACCTGACAACCATTATCTGGCCCAGATTTGGTCGACATTACATCTGGACAGAACACGGCCCATTCACAGCTCTACTGAGCCCACTTGGATCAATAATAACCACAAACAGTAAGAGACTGATTAAATCTTATATGTGATTAGGTCCAATTGGAGGTAATCATCTTCAAGCTACATTACAGAATATTTCAGCCAAACAGATTCAAGCTGGACATGCAGTTTAAAAACTCGGTCAGTCCTTCCGGTTGCCCAAACTGGGCCAAGATTCTGAGCTTGCTATCAAACCAGTCTAGCGAGTTGAATGAGTCTGGCCTTTTGTGACTAAGTTTTCTCAGCCAGACTCGCCAACTTACCTAGCCTGGCTACCTTCCAACTCAAAAATTTTCCCTGATTTGGTTTCCAATCCGGGCTTAAATCCAATTCAACAGTCTGGTAAGGTTTTGTCAACTCAGACCGAGTAAGGTCATTACCTGGACTTATAGGGGTGTCCATAGGGGCTTGGCCTTAATCTGGACCTTTCCTGTCAGGGCTTTACCTGAACCTGGACCTGGTTGTTTTTTATTCTTCTTTTGGATTGGGTCACACGGGTCTTGAGTGGGACATGCCCCAATGGCAGTATGGCTCAGAGGATCTAGGAGTCCAAGCCTCTCTTGATCTGTGCAAGACTAAGATATTATAATTTCTAACACATGAAGACTAGTGACGTTAATGCTCCAACATAGGTGGGACGAAGATATGATGATGATGCTGGCCCAGACATTTTCATGGTCTCCACACCCACTGTCCTTCCAGAGGGCCAGATCCATGACCGAGTAAGATTCCTTTTGGCCGAGTAACACTCACCCTACTCTCTCCCCATACATCTCAATCTTACTATGCCTCTCCCCTTGGGAAAACTCCGAGAGGATTTGTAATCCTTGTAATGATTGATCATGCGTGTTTGCCCCAATTTATCCCCAACAACTGGTATAAGAGTCCCAATAAGTGGTATCGGAGCCCCAACAATAACAAGATTTTAAGAGGCAGATCAAGAAACTGAGTGATTGGATAATCTTTCAGCAGATAGATTACTTAATACAAAAGGTCTAAGAACTTAAATTTCTTTGTAGATTAGATTATCCAACTGTAAAGAGGCTTACTAATCTTTCTTCTTGAAAGACAAGACATAAAATTTTTTTATGAGTGTTCAGATAATTTAATCTTACTAGGCAGTGGTGAAATGCAAAGCTATAGCCAATCAGCAGTCCTTTTCATATGCGAAACTCCTCAAAGTGGCATCTTTTTCTATTCACCCCACATTTCAACTTTCAAGTAGAAGAAAATTAAAAAACCAACATGAAGATCTAAACTAACAAAATAAGACTTTTAAATGATTGTTTATGTTTCATTAAGCACGAAATGGTAATGGTCATGAGGAACTACTACATATGAATGAAACACTACAACTTCTCCAAAGGGATTACTGTGGAGCCAAGTTCAACCTTTATATAAGAGTAATACACAAATAAACAAAAAATCTCATTTGCTCAATGAAATGAAAATATAACATCCAACAAAATTAGATGAAGGAACAATGGTGTTCATATAAATATTAGATTTCTGTTCATTAACAGGCAGCCAAGCTTAACAAAGGAATAGAGCCCCAGTATATTGGTGAAGACACATAGTTCTGTGATACGGAAGGAACCTTTCATGACAACACTTGACTAATCTTTGTAATTCGAAAGTATTTAAAGAAGCACGGGTCACCTTGCTTATAATCTGTCCATATCATGGAATTCAAGAAACACATTAAATTATAGTATTGGTGTTCACAAGGACAACAAAATAGTTTGGCTGAAAACTCCATCATGTGAGATGGCATATGTGATGTACCTGAATCTCTACAACCAAATCAATACTTCATGATAAAAGTTTATTCATCATAAATATTTATTTCTACTTATTGAAGCCAAGATCACAAAAGTAAACCTTGGAGATGGAGAGCAGAAGTAAACCATGGAGATAGAGAGCAGTTGATCCGATAACATGGATCTGACGTGATGTCACTATCATCTAAGGCCACTCAATTGTTCAAATAGTAGGCTAATTCTTTTTTTTTTTTTTTTAAACAACAATCATGTGTAAGCAACATTGCTCATTTATATATCATGTAAACCAAGCTCATAACCATAAATAACAATCCATCAATTGTTACATTACAAAAAAAAACTCAAAGTGAAGCAAGTACGAGATTAATTAATTACATCAATCCCAATATAAACTAATAAAGTCTTAAACATAATTAACTTTAATGTCTTAAATCCTCATAGATTAAATATCTTCATTTTGACCATCCAGAATGGCATCATTATAGTCATACTGAGGCACAAGTTCGTAGTCCTCATCACCCTCAATCCCAGGCTCTAGCAAATCCTCTCCCACCTGCATGTAGTGGTGGAATAGAATGAGCACAATGGCACTCTGCAAGATGCCAATTACTAACAATAATACATATCATAAATACGAATAAGATAATAATGATAATGGACTTATGATATGAAATAAATGACGTGATACTATTACAATGAAAACTTTGCATAAAGTTAACATTTTGGACACTAACATTTCTTGTAATGTCATATAACATAAGTCACTTCTCAATAAAGGATTTAGGGTCCCCAATACTACACTTGAACCACTCATTAAAAATAATGTGCCAAAACACTACACTTAGCATTATGCACTTGCCACTCAGCCATTTAAACACTTTGGGACCCTCCCTTTTATATTGGTCAACCACTCACTTAAAAATTATTATAAAAACATCCATCCATACACTAAGTTGGGTATTTGTGTCACTGACCAGTCCAATAGTGCACCCATCTGTGAAGCTTGGAAAGTACTTCAGGCCAGGAAGGATATCTTGGAATTTAACCCCTCCAAGACAAGGGTCATTTTTGGAATACCCACCATAGATAACCGGTCACTAATCACTACATTGCACTTCACTAAACCACCACATAGTAAGACATCCTCCCATGGGTGTTTTACGACACGGTGGGTCTCCAAAACTAGGGTCCCTACTTTCGTTAAGTTTCTAACATTTCATTTTATTTTAATTAGTTTAGACCAAATTGGAACCAAACATATTATATACATACTTATCCCTAAGCGTCCGATACCACTTGACTTTCATATGCACTCATGTGATTCATCTCTTTTGATCAATCTTGTTAATTATTAAATCTTATGATCTAAGGTGGGGTCCTCATGATTTCTTAAGTGTCCTAAGGTCCGTAACAACACCTAATAGTACCATAATGTGGAATTAAGTATAACACATCAGCCACTAAATAACACCTAGACTTATCAACCAACTGGCCAATTACACGTAGTCAAGGTTTGATGGCTATGGCCCTTTTAAATATTTAATCGGGCCTCTTAATCTCCAGTAATAAAAGGATTTAACCCACTAACCAGCGGCTTAAATAAATCAAATAGTTAATGGTTATGGTCATATTTAATTCATAAAACCCATTTTAGCCACTACAACACATAGACCTAGCAAAACCAACTAGACTAGTCAACTAGTCTAGTCAAAATGGCTTCTAACTTAGCCAAGGGTTTGGCCACACTTCCTAAGTTATTTAAACAACTATTAATACTTTAGCTTAGTCCTCTAATTAAACTTAATATTTAAATATCAGAAAGTAAAAATATCACAATTTGGCTATATGTCATCTATTGGTGCACTAGGGTTAGGTTTTGGGCTTAGCCCATTAAACCATGACTCATTTAGATTTAAATTCACTACTCCAGCACCTTAACAACATTCAAGCAGAACCTTAGGTTGCTAGAATTTAATTACTTTTATACCAAAATAATTTTCTAACTCGAGATCAACAATCGGTATACCAATGGGTCATATAGAATCAAATTGGTTAACCCAAAAGGGTTCTAATGATCCAACACCACAAACTATGATCAAAATAGTAACTAAAAACTTAATTAAAAAACCTTATTTTCTAATTATTTCAAGGATCCAAACAATTAAAAACTCCCCACATATCAATGGAAAATCAATAAAACTTTTGGGTCCGATCCGACTGTTGGTTTGCCAAATTCAAGAGTTCAAAAATATTTTTCCTTAATCATGGATGTTTAGAGATATCAAATAATCATTTTTCTTTTCTCCTTTTATTCCCATGATGTGGATCTTTAAAATAAATTAGATTACAATAGAATGGTTATAAACATATCAACTTTTTACAATGAAAAATAAGACTTTAATAACAAAGAAGAAATAAAATAATTATTACACCCTATGATAATTAAAACCAATAAATCTAACTCTAATTGTTCATTAAAAAAAGGAACAACAGAAATACATTCTCCATAACCTAATCCCCAAAAACACCTAATCCATATTATGATCTCACCATTTTTCCTATCCAAACATGGTGATCCAAGCATAATAAATAACTGAAAACATAAATTTGGATCCCCTTTACCTTTGGCCAATCCCATTAAAAGAAAATAATATGCGTATTTTTATTATCAAACTTCATTGCTTCATCATGGTGCCAAAATAACACCATTAATGGTTATGGAAGATGGAAGATATTAGAGAAGAAGATGGTGAAAAATCAAAGAAGAAAATATAATAAGAAAATGAAAAGATCGTACCTCTAGAAGTCTACGTAAGGTAGCCTAAGCCTCCTCTCTTCTCTCTTCTTTTTTCCTTTTTTCTTCCTCTAGCCTCACATCTCTCTTTCTCTCTTTCTCTTGAACTCTCAAGCGCAAGCGCACACCCACACACACACAATGGTAGAGAGGAAAGGTTCCTAACTAAATAAAAAGCCCAACTCATCTCTCCCTTAACTATGGAAACTAGTTTAAAATCAATCCTTTGATTGGATTGAAATCTATCACACCGCTCTATTTAAATCCTCCCAAAATCCTAGCCCTAGATTAGTCTCCCTAGATCCCACACTATCTCCATTTATAACCAATCAAGGGGTGCCAACTTGGAGAGAAAATCTCCATCACAACTAGGTCAAACCAATTAGAGATAAATTAATGGCCCAAATTTCTAATTAGATTATGATTAGTAATTAGTTAGTAAGGTTACTAATTAAGTCTAAAATCCAAAATAAAATGAAAACTAAAGAGGAGGGAAAGAAGATGCCCCATCACCCTCCACTTGGCAGAAGTCCAAGTGGGGCCCTGAACACACACCTCCACATGGACTTTTCATCATTAGCATTTATCATTTTTTAAAACAATGTGTGAGGGCCCACTAAATTAAATTAAAGCATTAATTATAGAATTCTCCAATCCAATTAAAATAGCACTTTACTTAGCAACATGTGAATGGATAATAATTCATGAAAAAGAAAAAACAAATGAAATGCACGGACAATTAAATAAAATGCATGAAAGCATAATTCAATGGATGCAAACAATAAATTAAATACATGTAATAATAACAATTAGATTTCTAATAAAATAATCACCATGAAATAAAATGAGAAAAAGCACCACAAGCCCAAAATCATCTTACCTTGTCGCTCAAAAGTCCAGGCCCGAACACTGTTGTTAGACTTGAATATGCTTGCCCAAGTACATGATATATGAAGTTTAATTAACAATGTATATTATATGATCTATATAATATTATATAATACAAGTAATACTATGAAATGATTTTCCTCTTCCTAATAAAATGCCAAACTAAAGAGATTGAATCTTCTAACCTTTTTGCCTCTATATTTCTTCATGCATTATAAATTTTTTACAAGGGCAGTATTGAAAATTATAATTAATCATACCTAAGTCTCTCGACTTACGTGCAAGCAGCTTTGTTTTTTATCGCAAGTACCTTTGTCCCCTCTTTTCTTCCTACCTAGAATTACAATTAAAATTACAATTACAAACAAGAGTTGCATTAGAAATAAATAATTGATTTTATTTTAGAAAAAAGACAACAAGTAGTAGGAAGGCTAACCATTATTAATCTCTTGCAATAAGACGTTAGTTAATCAAGATACGAGGGATGTGTTGGATCTTGTCCCAGTCTTCACCTGTGTCTTTCGTACATCGAATCTCTAATGTAGGACATCCATAAATAGTTAGCTCATTGAGTGCAGAGAGGCGTTGTAGCTCTCTTGGCAAGGACGCCATCTCAGAGCAACCACCAATAGTTAGATATCGAAGAGATGTGAGATTCCCGATCTCCTCTGGTAAACTCTTCAAACCATGACACTGACCTAAGGTGAGTTCTTGGAGGCTGGTAAGGAAAGATAATTCATGTGCCACGTGTGCAAACTCATTGCTGTCCCATATATTCAGAGTCTTAAGGGAACTGAGATAACGAAGCCCTAGGCCTGAAAAGATTACTTTGTTGCAATATGCAATAGACAACTTTTCAAGAGAGCTCTGGCTTCTTATCTGATCTTCATCGGTAAAAGATGATTGGTTACAAATTTGTTGGTGCATAGACTCAAACGATTTCAGATTTTTGAGGCTTTGCATCATCCCTTGGTCAACATTCAAGTCTTTGATATCTGGAAAAAATTCCATTGTAGTTAGCATCGGACAGAACAAAATTTCCAATTTGACAAGGCTAGGGAACACCTTTTTGCCCTGCCATCCTAATCCTGACCATGTCTTCAATTTCTGCATACCTTCAATATAAAGTAGTTCTAATGATGGAAATCCTCCCAATACTTCATTGCCGTAGAGCTCGTTACCAATGCACTCCACATTCTTCAATCCAATAATATTAAGGACTTTGAGACAGGGCAATTCACCAAGTGGTGGCAAGTAGTTACATCTCCAACACCCAAATAATGTGATTTTAACTAATTCGGTGAGAGTGGTGTCCATCATCCAACTCGGAAAGTTGAGGCCAAATATTCCCAACTTCTTCAGATTTCGATGTGGTTGGAAGCCCTGAAGTACCTGCTTTTCAAGCACTTCTCTTTCTCTATTATCTTTCAAATCACCAAATTCCACATCCCACGATAGATCAAGAGAAGTAAGATTTGGTTTGTTAATGAGAGTATCTCGTGGAACATCAATAGCATCTGTTATATTCTTAAGGAGTTGGATTTTTAGATGTCCTCTAAGGTGGTTCAAACCTTGCAACTCTCCTATGCCACTGCATGCAATCTCATTGGTCTCACCCACAATGAAATTGCCTAATTCATGGAGGCAGCTCAATTGCCCCATCTTTGGGGGCATGTGAGTTAATTTATCACAATCACGTATATCCAAACATCTGAGGTTGGTCAATTTGCACATCTCTTTGGGTAACTAACAAAGTTCTGTACACTCTCTTAGTATCAAAGTTTGTAAATAGCAGAGGCTAGTCAACGATTCAGGTAACATTTCAATTGAAGTGAAGGAGAGGTCGAGGCACCTTAGATGTTGGAGATTGCCCAGGGAAGTAAGCAACTGCTTCTCAACTTTCTGTTTATCTCGTTGCCTCATGAAATCCAATGCTCTCAAACATTTGAAAAGTCCTACATCACAAGGAAATTGGAAGGTGACTTGTTCTAACATGACATTTGTCCGTAACATTTGAGCTTTGGGTAAGGAGGCAGCTAGAATTCCCAATCCATTAGAAGAGACATGACGAATCCTTGGAGAAAAGTCTTTTGACTTGCCATCGTGTACAACACAATATTCATTTTCCATTACAGAATGTGCTAGATCATGGATGAGGTCGTGCATCCGAAATGTTGCCCCATAGTCATCTTGGAAAAAAGACTTCATTACCAACTCCTTGAAAATCTCATAGCCGGTGTCTTCCAACTCCATTCCTCTTTTGGTAGGCATAAAACCGTGAGCCATCCATAACTTGATCACTAGTTCCTTTTTAAATGGTTATAGCTTAACCTCAAAGCAGGTAATATTCCATTCTCATTTTCATCATCTAAGTCCCACATTTCACTATCTCTGACAAACTCCCATTTGCGTTGGCTTCTCTCGGAACACAAAAGGCCTCCAAGTGTTGTCACTGCAAGCGGAATGCCCCTGCATTTCTTCACAATATCTCTTCCAATTGGTGCCAAGTTTGGATGCGCTGCTTCTGCTTCTTCTGTTGGATTTCCAAATGCTCTTTGACAGAATAGAGACCAACAACCATCTTCTGACAAAGGCTTCAAACAGTATGGCTGAATTTTGCTCATGATGGATGCAACCTTTCGACTGCGTGTGGTTACGACAATTCTACTTCCTCTTTCTCCACATAACAACAGACCTCTCAGGCTATGCCACTTCTCAGGTTTTTCATTCCAAACATCGTCCAGTACGAGCAAGTACCTCTTCCCACTCAGTTTTTCTCGTAGGAGGCACTGCAATTCCTCCACGCTTGAGGGGAGAGGTTTAATATCATCAGTTCCATGTTGAATGTTTTTTTCTTCCTGTTTAGCACGTTGAATGATTTCTTTTAGAATCCCTGTAACATCAAAATTATCAGACACGCATACCCACATTTTCGGCTGGAAATGGTCCTGCACCGATTCTTGATTGAAGACCAACTTAGCAATTGTAGTTTTGCCAATGCCACCATGCCGACGATGGAAATGACAGAAACATTCTCATGTTCACCTGCTTGATTTGACAGCAACCAATTCACTATCTCCTCTTTTTCTTCGTCTCTTTCAAATACAAGAGATTTGTGTACGAATGAGTGGGTCTCCCTCTGCTTCTTAAACTCAATCTGCAAGTTGGTCACTTTCTCCTCCAGCTGAAATTCATGAGCCTCTGCTTTAATAGCTTCGAGTCTCTCGCTTACCTCTTTTAGTTTGTTGCGCATTATAATTGGGGAGACAAGTACTGAAGTAACGACCTCGCATACCTTGATCGTCATGGTATCTTGAACCAACATGCTGTTTGCAGCCTCTTCACTCCGTCTTCGATCCGCAATCTCATACTCTTCCAATAAGTCCTAAGCATCATAAGCAGCATATTTGAGCTTTTCCAGCAATTCCATCAACTGGGGATCTTTACTGGGGCTTCGCTCTGCTATTACAATGAACTTATGTATGTAGTGAGGCGATGAATTCGTGAGGCGATGAATCTAGTGATTGGATATTGGAATAATTTAAATGGTGGACTGTGTTTTATTAGAGTAAAAAAATCTCAAAAAACCCATAGAGTAGGCGCACATTTGAACTTAGATTAGTTTGGAATTGGGGTTTTCAAATCAGGCCCGGTCGAATAACCATTCATAGAGTGTAGGTACCCGTCTATCACATGACTCCACCGAGTTAAAAGAATTAGTTAT
Organism: Persea americana; assembly: GCA_029852735.1. Taxonomy (NCBI): domain Eukaryota; kingdom Viridiplantae; phylum Streptophyta; class Magnoliopsida; order Laurales; family Lauraceae; genus Persea; species Persea americana. Next base: position 15,056,696 of record CM056811.1, on the reverse strand, counting down.
AATTAAAAAAAATTAGTGGCATCAATGTTCAAAAATCAGGAAAAGGAATTGATAAAATGACAGTTACTTTTTACACGTAAGAATTGCCACAGAATGTTAGAAAGAGAAATAATCTTGAAACTCTAAATAACAGGTCTTCTCAATTTTAAAATATACATAAGAAAATTATCCAAAAAATATAAAGGGAATTTTATCAAAAAAATCACTCTACAAGGCTAGTACATCAAAAATGGAACTTTAGCCAAAGTTGCATCAAACAGAGAATCCGTACAGAAAAACCAACTTCTCTTTTTACCGTTTTTCTCGATGGTCGCTATCGACCTTTATTTTATGTGTTAAGGGTCGACGGCGACCCTCGTTATAAGAAGTGAGGGATGCCGTTAGAGTTGTAAATGGGTCGGTTCCGGTCCAAGTCCATGGTGGACCCGGAACCGGAACCGTTAAGGAGAAGGTGGAACCGAATCCGGACCCGTAACTATTTCAAAACCGGTTTCTTGGATCAGAAACCGGAACCAGAACCATATATGGGATGGGGCCTGGATCCGGGTTCGAGTTTAGGTAGAGAATGACATTAAAAAAATATGATTTTTATGAAAGATTCTAAAAAATTGAAGTAATATGTCGGGTCTCGGGTCCACAGGTCCAAACCAAGGCAGAATAGGACTTGGGACCCATTTTCTTATGGGGGACTAAATAAGTACCAAGACCCAATTTTTAACAAGTCGGAACCTCCAAGTAATCGAAAAATCGATGACCCATTTACATCCCTAGTCGCCGTCGACCCTGAGCAGGCATAAACTCATCTTCTTCCTTTTTCCTCTCTTCTCCAAACCCAATCTAATGTTGCTTAATATGATGATACACAATCAAATAAAATAATATAATTTAATTAGTATGGGTCCAACTGGTCTAGACTATATATCCAGTATGGTCGATCCAATTGGGCTCGGGTCCTTTAAACTAGACCTATGTTTCGAGTCCAGGTTCAGGTCCAAGTCTGGGTCTACCCTTTTACCTGGGTAATTGCTGCAGTAGTATTACCTGGTAACATAAAAGCAGAAGTGTCAAAAGAGAATGATGAGGAGCTCTTGTTTGTTATTAAAACTTGGAAGTGTCCACCTAATACATTAATATAGTAAGAGTCTCCAGCACTCTACCTCATACTCTTATCATTACATTTATGAATTGGACAGTTTGCTGACATCCAGCCAAATTCTACACTAATGAAATACCAACTTTCTGATCTGTCCAAAGAACTCCATTTTTTTTTTTTTCTGTTCTATTCAACTTATATGATGCGAGCAGCCAACAAGCATATTTGCACGAGTGACTAAGTGTATGTTTGGTATCTCTATTTTTCACCTTTATTTGTCTAAATCGGATAGAGGTTAGAAAAATTAGAATGTTTGGTAAATGACTTTATCCTTTTTTTATTTTAGAGGAGTAGGGGCAAATCCTCTAAAATTGAAATGCTCACTTTCTGGACATGTGAAAAATAGAGGCATAGGCTTTAAAAAACGTAGAAACAAATCCTCTAAAATTGAAATATCCTCTTTTTTTATAGCTCTTTTTTTAATAACTCTATTTTAAATAGTCTATAAAAAAAGAATAGAGATGTCAAACATGGCCTAAGACTTAAAATGAAAAAAATGGTGGGGTCCTCCTGATGAATGGTCCCGGAGAGCAAGAACATTTCAAGTGATGCTTAGCCCAATAACTGATTCAAAGTGATGCTTGGCCCAATAAATGATTCAAAGATTTGCATATCCTTCTGGACCACTCACACCAAGATATACCCAACCACATGGCTAAATGCGCTGGTGACGCATGCAATTATTTTTGGAACTAGAATAGATCAAGAGCACAAGAAGAAGAAAGCAATTAGAGCTAAAAAAAGGGCAGGACGAGGATGGATATCAATCTGACTGGTCACTGGTGGAGTCAACATTAAGCCCAATAACGGAGGCTTTCTACAGTTAAAAAAAAAGAAAAACAAAAAAAAAAAGAGAAAGGGTCCGTCAAAAAAAGATAAAGCTACTTTAATCTGAATCTTCAGCGTGTTTCACGGACCATTCTGCTATGAGGCTTCCACTCGCCATAAATTCGTGAGGCGATGAATCTAGTGATTGGTAAACTCAGATATTGGAATAACTGAAATGATGGAATGTGTTTTGTTTGAATAGTTTGGAATTTGGATTTTCAAAGCCTAAGGAACGCATGGACCTCTCGTGAATGAACACCTCAGGCTCTTGAGTGTGGATACCCGTGTATCACATGACTCTACTAGGTTAAAAGAATTAAGAGAATTTTACGGGAAAATTTCCAGTACACATACGTTGCATGAAAAGGTTCCCCATAGTTGGGGCCTTACGAAATAGTTCTGTCATCCTATTTTTTTTCTTTTCTTTTTTCTTTCTTACTTCGACTAGGGTGACGCTGGCGTCACTCATCCTTTATTCCTTTTCAGGGCCAAGGTGGAAGGTAGTCATTTGACTTTGAATGAGAGAGGAATGTAGTGATTGGGATGATGATGACCAAGATGATAAGTAGCAGCAGCCGAGTCCCTTCTTCTCCTCCTCTTCTTCTCCCCCCAGTCGGTCCGCCCACCTGCATTGCACTCCACCCTCACTCACCTCCATCACAGACACAACCGTGCAGCTGAGACTTCTTCCCCTCCTTTCTTTTTCTTTCTTTCCCTTCTTCTTTCTCCCCTGTCTCCCTCCACAGCACCTGCACACACCTTCCACTGCCCACACCCACATCACTGCCCATCTCACTTGCACACACCACCTGTATGCCCCCCACCTTCTTCCTCCCTTCTTTTCTTTTTCTTTCTTTCTTTCTTTCTTTCTTCTTCTCCTCCCTCTCATAGCCCTTGCCTTCACCAGCTGCATGCCCCCCACTTTCTTCTTCCCCTCTTTTCTTTTTCTTTCTTTCTCTTCTTCCTCCTCCTCTTTCTCTTCCTCCCCACCTGCATCACCTTGCGTCACTGCCCATCTCACTTGCGCACACCACCTGCACGCCCCCCACCTTCTTCTTCCCCTCTTTTCCTTTTCTTTCTTTCTCTTCCTCCCCCCCTGCCGCTATGCTCTGTACCCTCTCTGTTTTCTTCCACCTCCCTCTCTTTTCTTTTTCTTCTTCTTCTTCTTCTTCTTTCTTCCTCTTTGCATCCAAGCATCAGCCATTACCTCGATCGCCTTCTGAAAGATTTGCTCGTTTCCACCTTGGTCCCGAAACCTCTCATAAAAAAGGAGGAGCGACGCTGGCGTCACCCCAGTCAGATATGAGTAACGCTAGCGTCGCCCCAGTCAAAGTAAGAAAAAAACGAAAATGGGATGAAGGAACCCTTTCGTAAGACGCCAACTACGGGGAACCTTTTTGTGCAATGTCCGTGTACCGAGAATTTTCTTGTAAAATCCTCAAGAATTAATTATAATTAAAAAAGTTTAATGGCATCAATGTTTAAAAATCAGGAAAAGGAATTGATGAAATGAAAGTTACTTTTCACATATAAGAATAGCCCACGTGCCATGGGAGATAGGGTGGGAGCCCTCACATTTAAGTTATTAGCATTGATATGAATGTAAGGGCCCCCACTCTACCTCTCATACTAAGGTGAGAAATGCTCTCATAGGACCATCTCCATTTATAGAATAGCCACAAAAAATTAGAAAGAGAAATAATTTTGCAACTCCCAACCGTAATAGATTTTCTCAATTTAAAAGTATTCATAACAAAAATATCCAAAAAATAGAAAAATAGATGTCTGTCATTAATGACATATGCCTAAAACTTAGTTTGAGTGCCATGAGAAACTGCTTCTTAATTGTTATCCCACAATTTTTTTTTGAGAAGATCTCTTCCTTAGTTATATCATGGAAGGCTTCGAGGTCTAGAAGATCATACTGGCAAAAAGATTTGCAAGGACTGAAGATCAAATGCTCAATTTGAGTACAATAGAGCTCCTAAGGTATAGATCTGCACCGATTTATTTGTTGATCTAGTTTTTGAATGTTTAGATCTATTCTTTTTTATAATAGATTTGGGATCTTAATATACTAAGGTAAGGGTTTGAGATCTTAGGATTTGTTCTAAGTATATTTGAATGTCAAATCCTATGTTTAGTGGTTCAAAGTTTTAGAAATCCTATCCGGAAGGCCCATCTACTTCTAATAGGAGGTTATTATGGATACAAGGTGAGTGATCAAATACTCTCAAAAGCGCTCATTTTTAATTTTATCCATCCTAGTTTTACCACACATCTACGCCAACATTCTCATATTTACAACACCCATCTTGTGCATATGTTACTTTTTAATTTGTCAACATTCTGCTCTATAGGTCATACTTTAACTGTTGTCCTATAAAATTTCTCCTTCAATCTTGTTGGCATTCGTCGGTCACAAATCACTTCAGAAGCAAGTCCCACTTCAACAATCTTGCTTTTATCCTATGTTCGACGTCTTCATCAATCTCCCAATCCTTACTAATTATAGAGCCAAATAACGGAAATAATTACTTTATTGCATCTCATGGTCTACAATTTTCACAGTAGTTTTAGCTCTTTAATTATCTAATTATCTGCCTTTTGTATTCATTTTTAACCACTGACGACATGAATTGTGCCAATTCCTATGTATACAATCCTCTGTATTCTAATTAATGCAAATGAACAAGCCCTAATTTTTTTTGTCAGAAATACAAACATGATAAACAAATCTAATAGTTAGAATTGTACAATTAACATGATCCCTGAACATTCCCTCTTTTAATGAAATTCTTTGTTCCTGTTAGAAAAAATCCCTGAACATCATTCTTATTTGAGGACTCTCACGGATGTAATGAAACATGAAAGATGAGCCGTGTTTCGACGGTGGCCTTAGCTCAAAGGAAATGAAAGATAAGAAGTCTTAGACCCAAAAAGGGAGGCCCGCCGGCCTTAGCTCAAAGGAAATGAAAGATAAGAAGTCTTAGACCCAAAAAGGGAGGCCCGCTGCTACCATTTGAAAAAAAATGAAATAGTGGCTATTATTTTCTAAAACTTCAACATTTATTAGCATTCTGACATCCCAAACTATATATTTATACATACACATCATAGATTTAATCCAGTAGGGCCCCATTGAAATACAACAGGCGAAACATATTTATATTCAGAAAGCTAGTTGATGAGAATAATGGGGCCCATTAGTTTATTTTATAAATGACATGATATAATACGGGTCCCATTTTCTGTGCTATCGTCGACTGATCAGCTCTTCTTACATCCTTCGGTAGAAGAGCTAGTCAGTACCATGTCCTTTCTTCAAACAAGAAATAAATAGCATGGAGCACCTATGTGTAGCATGAATGGGACCACATAGCCATATATAAATTGTAATGGGACCACAGGTAGTAGTTTTGGGCAATAAATGGTTGAGTAGGCTACAGCTTATTGACTTTCTCAGCAAACCTACATTGAAATACTGCAGCCCTATCGTTATGCGACCTAAATGGCCCACTATCATGTAGAAATGATAATGTGATCACCATCAAAGACTTGTCTCAAGGTTGGCTCCATAAATTTTAATTTATTTCTAACAAAGCTTAGATTGAAAAAAAGAGGATTAACGGCCAGCATAATATTTTATCACATCCCAAACATTATTTGAAATGATAGGACACCCCAATCCCAAATGGCTTTATTGCCAAATAGATTTTCTATGGGCCTATCGATCCGAAAACAGGTTTTGGGTTCAATTCTCCTTTTTTTCCCCTTTTTATCGGATTACTGCGTTCATCCAAATAACATGGTACCAATTTACAACCTTGCACTCTTAGTGGCATGCGCACATTAATTGTGCTTGTCAGCTGGTTGGTAGCCACAAATATAATGCAAGTAGTTGCACCAACAACATGAACCAAAAAACTATTGCATTAATTGATTTACCTTTGTCTTTTTCGGTGTGGGCCCAGGGATTAGGCCCAGTGATTATTACTGGGCAATTGAAGCCTGAGCACAGCAGGCCCTTTTGCCACAGGTTTCAAATCTGATATCATCTTCCCCCTTGGATTATATTTTTATGTCTACAAGACTACAACCAACTGCACTATTATGCAGCCGAGTTGATCAATTGCTTGCCCCATTCTACAGGTAATGCGAAAATACCAATATGAATCAACCATATTAAAGTAGTTTTTATTTTCAACTAAAAATATTAAAATAATAACCTCTATGAGCACTTTTTTTCAGCCCATATAAAAATTAAATCAAGCTAGACGGTTTTGCCATTGTAAGTGTATATAGAGAGAGAAAGAGATGGAATTCTTCTTTATTTGGAAATCCATACAAGAGGAGAGCATTATTTTTACAGAGCTCAGTTTTTTTAATTAGGTGGGCCACTCTACAAATAAAGTTTTAAATAGATGGGGCCCACTATGAACAAGATCGGATCTAAACTCGATGAATATTTGTGTCCAATTCTCATGCACGTCCTAAAATAGAATTATTGCCATTTTTTCATTTGCTAGTGTTGTACCATTTTTACTTTACCCTGTAAGTATCGAAATGCATACAAAGTATTTTACATTTCACTTTACACATAGCAACCAACTAGAGTGAAGTGAAGTACTCTAATTAACTTCAACCCAATTCACTTCTCATGTGAAATTTACTCCACTTCACTCCACTCCTTAGTTATCCAAACAGGCCCTAAAAGGTCTTTCTAGTTAGTTGAAGATATGGGAGGGTCATTTTCATTTTTTATTTATAATGCTAAAGGCTGATTTGGTGATTAAAACACCTCCTTTAGAATGGGGCCATATTTTTTCGTCCTAGCCAAATGATTGAGAAATTTAAATTCTAGAGATCTCCTCTACGTCTCTAGAATAACTAAAACTGCTTCTTAGTTTTTGCAATTCTCGATCTTCATTATGGTTTATAAGGTCTTTAGCAATGAAATTTGGGTCAGATAGAGGGGAATAGAGTTTTCTAATGCCTCCTAACACCAGGGATCTAATTACAGTCCCACACCAACATTTTATTCCCATACTTTATTATCCATTTGATATTATTGTTCATAAAGTCTTAACGTTCCAGAACCATAAGTTTTCCTTTCTACTTTTAACTTCCCACGGGGTTTTGTTGGGGCAATAATTGGCTTTTAGAATTTTAGTACAATTACAATGCAACAAGGAACACCTCTGAATGCTCACACGTGTTTGCTCAAAAAGGAACCATTGAACAAGCAACATCAAAAGAGGGGCTATCTCCAAGGAACATTGAATATGGAAATGGAAAAGCTACACAGAGCCGGGCAAATTAATTTTCTCTTTCCACTGGGAAAAGTGCTTCACCAAACTGCAAAAATTTCACGTGTAATAACAATTGGAGCATTTTCTGAGTGTTACAGAATCCCCACGTTGCACAGGATAATGGGTTAATGGGTTAAAGCTACAAAAGGATCTTAATCCATTTATGTGTTATTAAATTAATTTAGATGACTAGGCATTTGGCTATCTGAAAGTTACTGTCACTACCTCAAACAAAGGCTCGTGCAAGGGTGGCTTTCCGTAAGAGCATGACTACACAAAAGGAGGCACTCTGAAATAAATAAATAAAAAACCGTATAATTTTAGAACTTTAAATTTCCTGGATCCGGCCATTGGATGCAGGGACCCTTCGATCCCTGGCCATTGTTATGGCTAATGATCGGGAGTAATACTTTAAACTTAAAGCCCTAAGAATCAATTTCTAGGCATGTGTATAATACCAAGATGCCAGCTCCACTCCCGCGCGGGGGAGAGAGAGAGAGAGAGAGAGTGAGAGGATAAGCCTGACCCTAATTTCTTAAGCAATCTCAGCTGATATAGAGCTAGATCATATAGACAGTACTTCATGCACTTCATAGTCCCCTGGCAATGTGGCATTGACATCTTAGTTTCACACGACCACCCAAGAATCGATCTCTGATCTCTGGGCTGGTAGGTTTCTCTCCCTTTCACTGGCCAGTTGTACTGATGCAGCAGAAGAGAAAAGGACTTGATGATCCCTTTCAACTCGAGATTCTTCATAGAAAGATCATTCTAAGAGAAAGCTGACCAGCCTATTACAACTTACACATACAACTGAGAGCATGTGATTCTTAGAGAACAACCTTGGCAACCACGATCAAAGGGATGGAGGGATAGAAAGATCTTTGAAGAAGGGACAGGTAGGAAGGTCTATGGATGTAAAAGAGAATGCCCAAAAACCCCAAACAATCAAATTCCAATAGCTGTGGTATTGCAGGGCCTCGAAAACTACTGTAGACAGAATATTAAAGATAGAGCTTGTCTTAATCCAAGAGTAACTGCAGCTTCGTTCATTGGTAGGCGAGTGGGGGAATTAGATGGGGGCAAAGACAGCCCCCTACAGGCGCAGCTTCGTCGCTCATGATAAAAAAACCTCTTGTATTGTGTGTACCTCTTATTATGAGAAAAGCTTTACCTTAAATCCAAACCATAGAGAAGTCACCATCGACTGTTTCAATGGCTCATAAATACTCAGTCTCCTTCCTCCTCTCAGCCTGACAGCCTCATCTGGAATGGGTAAGCTACATCTCAACTCTATCTGCAAAATGCTTGGAAACAAGTCAGGCTTAGGAGTGATCCAAACCCCCTTGGGCTCCTCTGGTGTGGAACAAGCTGCTGCATCCGGGAGTACGCGTTTTGCAAGGAGGCTTTTTCATAGGAAGAGCGCACAGCTGCATGAGTAAAATCCACAGTAGTTCATCTGGCTTCTAGATCCCCCTCTGCTTAGGCCTGTAAATGGCACGGGCCGGGCCTGGGCTTGGGTTGTCTAATCCTGTCCCGAAAATAGGACGGGCCGACTGGGTGTTGCTCAATCCCGTCCCTAAATTGAACGGGCATACATAAAATCCCATCCCGTACGGGCCTGGGCTTAGCCCGATCCTGAACATAAGCAAAATATTCTCTAATTATTCCTACTGTCACCAGACACCCGGTGTGAACCGGACTTTAAACCCTCCTCCTTTTTTCCGGACTTGGGACCGACAATGTAATGCAACAACTACAAGCAACATGGCGGAGTTAAAAACTTTTTTTTTTCCGGTGACAATAGAAAATCAATAGAAATGAATGAGTATCCTATAGGCTATATGGGTCAAGTAATGTAGGAACGGTTAAAACCTCTTTTTTCTTCCAGTGAAAGTAAAAAATCAGAAAATCAATAAAATGAATGAGAATGAGTATCCTATATGGGTCAAGTAATGTAAAAAAGAAATCAACATAAATTATTTTTCTTTTAATATATCTAAAACATCAGTTAGTGCATTCCCATCATTGTCTAAATCATCAATCCTAGTTGGGTCATGACTAAACCAATCTTGGGCACAAACTAATGCTTCTCCTGTATTTGGTTTCAAAGAAGTCCTATGTGGGTCAAGTACCCTTCCTCCGATGCTAAATGCTGACTCTGAAGCAACGGTAGAAACTGGAATAGCTAAAATATCACTAGCCATATTAGATAAAATAAGATACTTAGTTGAATTTAATTTCCACCATTGTAATATATCTATCATGTCATCTTCTTCTGCTGACTTGTCATCAAAATAACGATCTAATTCTGTTTTTTTCTTCTACCACTGCCTTATTGGAGATTTCATTTCAATACTTTAAAAAAAGAGAACGAGCCTTTCCATGTTCTTCATCACCAGCCTTTCTTTTAAATTGCCTACTAGTTGCATCATTTTTATTTATTATCTAATCACTTTCTTTAGCACCAAATCTCACACGATACTCCTCATACAACTTTTTAAATAGATTACGAGCTTCAATCATACGAGTATTTCTATATTCCACTGTTTCATATAATATCTTAAAAACCCATTCCAAACACACTATCTTAGAGGAGGGATCAAGTAATACGGCTATTTCAAACATTTGATTATAATTCTTCCAATATTTATCCAAATTTTCCATCATCACTTTAGCCATTCTTGCAGAAACAAAATAAAAATCACATAATTTTTGTACCAACTCATTATATATTGTATAAACTTCAGGTAAAAAATGTATGAATGGTTGGATACTATCTAGCAGAGAATATATTTGTCTCTTTATAGAACCTTTCCAAATAATCATTAAGAGTAGCAACCTTGTCCCATTCTTCATCCGAAGGAATCAAAGTCTTATAGTGTAAGTCATCTGTTAGAGATAGATAAGAAAAAACATCTCAAAAATACAGTGTTGAAGAAACCATAAGAAATGTGGAGTTCCATCTAGTTTGAACATCAAGAGGCAATCCCCTTTTAGAACTTAGCCCTTTCACACTTACAATATCACGAAACTGATATATACGATTCGAGCTATTCTTAATGTATTTAACTACCTCCTTGATGTTCTCAATAATTGGGTCAATATCTTTAAGTCCATCTTTCACTATAAGGTTAAGAATATGTGCAGCACAACGCATATGAAAAAATTTACCATTTAAGACGAGAGCATTGGTTTTCAAAAGTTGATTTCTAAGTGTCCTTACAATACAATTATTTGTAGAACAATTATCTAATGTCAAACATGATAATTTATTCTCAATATTCCAATTAAATATACTTAGAGTAATATTGTCAACTAACATTTGGCCAGTGTGGGGAGGGTCAACATTATGAAAGTTAATTATACGCGATTTAAGAACCCAATCAGAGTCAATATAATGTGCTGTAATAGCCATATAACCTAAATGCTGATCGGATGTCCACATATCCGCTGTGAGAGCAATCCTACTAGTGAGATCCTTGAATTCTTTAAAGATCTCATTCTTTTTTCCATTGTACATTTCCATACAATCTGCCTTCACAGTGTTATGTGATGCAATCTTGAATTCAGGTCGTAAAGTCGCACAGAACTCTTTAAAACCTCGTTGTTCAACAACATTAAAAGGATGATCATGTAATAACAACATTTTTGCAAGGGCTTCTCGACTCTTTTTTTTTATAAAATTTAAAAACACCAACACCGGTTTTGGATTGAGCATCAGTCCTTAAAAGTGGTTGTTTTTTTTACTTATCAGTGCTTGGTTCACAAACACACGATTTGCAGTGTTTATGCAGGTGTGAAGTTCCATCCTCAGGTCTACTGACTAGAGATTTCTTGCAATAGTTGTACACCGCTTTAACTTTAAGGACATCCTTCCCATTAACTTTCATAGTCAAATCTGATTTTACAAAATGTTGCCAAATCGCTGATTTAAACTTTTTTTGCATTAGGCTTAGCATTGGGAGAGGGAATGGGAGGCACTTGCTCACTACCACTACTACCCATCTCATCATCAATGGAGATGGGGACATGTGCACGAACAAGAATGATACCAACACTACTAGAAGGTGTATCAGGAGTATCAGAAGACATATTTAACAATTCAAACAAAAAACAAGTATCAATCCCTAATATCCACAACTATCCACAACTACTCACAACTAAACAAGTAAAGTAGTTATCAATCCCTAATATCCACAACTAAACAAGTTATCAATTAGCTACTACCCACAACTAAACAAGTAAATCAGTTTCTACTATCTACAACTAAACAAGTAAATAAATTTAAAAGAAGAAAAGTCAAGAGACGTATCTTAGTATCCTACAATCCCTAAAGCTCAGCAGTCACAGCAACACAATTGACCCAAAAAGGACAAAATCTAACCAAGTAAAAAGAAATTAATTCACGTCAGTCTTTATTGTAAAATCCAATTATAATACTAAGTTCAAAAATTATTTGGTGAAAGTTGAAACTCTTATGATGCAGTCACATACGCAGAACAAAATTGGTTAGACATGAATTTTTTTGGCCTACATATATCCCACCCAAAAGGTCAGGAACAATTTAGGACCTTTTCTTCTCATTCCTCTCTTCTTCTTTGTTTTTTTTTTTTTTTTTTATCTTCGTATCTTCAGTTCATTCTCAGAAGAAGAAGATAATGACTTCTGTGCCATCTCAAGGATAGGAGCCTGCTATTGAAGATAGCCCAGAGATTGATGGTGATCTTCTGATGGCTCTACTTGAACGACTGGGACATAGTATCATGAAGATCATGAACATTGGATGGATCATGTATTGGGAACTGTTGGATTGGATGATGGCCAAATTACTGATCCATTCGACTGGGTTGATATGGATATGGTTACCAACTCTCACTGTGTTGACATGGGCAATTGGTATGTGGAAACTTGTGGAGATGATGTTGAGATGGGTGATAAACAGTTAAAATAGATGCTTCCAACAAAGCTTCATCTTCGATTAGCATGAAAATTGGCATTATACCTGATTAGAGAACATACCTGATTAACCAATGGTTCAGATCTTTGGTGCTTCTTTGGTGTGGGACAGAGAGGCGATAACAGAGAGAGCACAGAGCAGAGAGCAAAGAGGTAGAGCAGAGAGTAGAGAGGGAGAGCTGAGAGGCGAGATCTGAGAGCTGAGAGTTGAGAGATCTGAGAGCAGAGAGTGAGATCTGAGAGCAGAGAGGCGAGACGAGATCTGAAAGCTGAGAGTGAGATCTGAGAGCAAAGAGGCGAGACGAGATCGGAGAGCAGAGAGGCGAGACGAGAGCGCAGAGAGCGAGACGAGAGAGCAGAGAGGCGAGACAAGAGCGCAAAGAGCGAGACAAGAGAGCAGAGAGGCGAGACGAGAGAGCAGAGAGGCGAGCCGAGAGAGCAGAGGGAGACCTGAGAGCAGAGCGGAGATTTGAGAGCAGAGAGGCGAGCCGAGAGAGCAGAGCAGAGAGAACAGAGTGGAGATCGCAGAGAGGCGAGACGTGAGAGCAGAGAGCAGAGAGCTATTCGCACTTCGCAGAGATCGCAAGGATGCAGAGAGAAGGCGAGACAAGAACTGTTCGATGAGATGATGTTGTGAATAGTGATGCTAGGGTTTCCTGGTTTTGTGAAAATAGATGAGGGTCGAAATTTACGAGAATGCCCTTCCTAATAGCTGTTTGATGCTGTTAGTGAGGGGCAATTTAGGTAATATATAAAAAAATATCAAAATTTATTTAGAGATGGGCCGGGCCGGGCCTGAACGGGCTGGGCATCCTTTGCCCAGTCCCAGTCCCATTTTTGCCCGGCTTCTGCTATTATTGACCAAGCCCAACCCACTGGGCTAAATTTTTTTTAAAAGTCCCATATTTTCGGGCTTGGGATGGGACGGGCCGGACTTTCTACCCATCTCAACGAGTCCCATTGACTGGCCTACCTCTGCTTCGAACATTAGTTCTCAGCCTCACCATAAGGAAATGTGCGCTTTTTGCTGCCAACTCTGCTGAGCAACCTCAACCTCACTGCCATATGGTCATCTATTCTTCAGCAAACTTAAATAGACAAGCTAAACTTGGCATTAGTGCTGTTATAGTTCCAGTGATGTTTGTGCTCTGGAAAACAAGGAATGCCTACATTTTTCATGGTCAGAAGCCCATCAAAGATTCAGTCATTCATTTGTTCAACGAGGAAGCCACTCAGTCATCAGGCCAAAAACTATTTCTCCGTTCTGAAACCCTACTCTGGACTCTTTATTCCACTGCCTTAACCTGTCAAAGCCTGGCCAAAGGAGCTAATTGATCTGAGTTCCTCCTAGCTCAGTCTCAGTTTTTTCTCTGCTCTGTATATAGTGTTCTCTGTTCCGGGATTTTTTGGGAGGCCCTAAGAACTTCTCTAGCCCATGTATTCGTTCTTTATTAATGAATTACATTTCGTCCTTTAGAAAAACAAAAAAAAAAAAAAAAAAAAAAAGAGTAAAATTTTGTAATCTCATCCCTTTAATGTTCAAATTATAAAACAACTACAAAAGAAAAAAAAAAAAGTGAGAGAAGGACAGTCATGTAGCTAAAATAGTTAAAAACCCATAATCAAACAAAAATATCGAATAATTTCACAATGGTGAGTTTTTTATCCATTTATGATGTTTCAATGACTATTTAAATAACAAGAAAATAAAGGGATGAGATTACTAAAAGGGATCATCTATTTTTCTCACTAAGTGATTTGAATAGCACTGTGGTGGACAGGCAACCCCATGAAAACACACGCAGTTGATTCCATGTATTTGATGAAAGACTTCAAAACCCAAACAGATTAGCTTTAAGTGGGAATATTGGAAAAAAGAAAAAGTTGTCCTATGAACGTGATTTTGTAAAGCTATATGACAGTATGACACCCAAGAGATGGACATTCAGAATCATCTGATCATGCAATGTAAACTAACAAACTCTCGACTTCTTATGGAGAAAAAACTACACAAGAAAGAGAGCTCAGAAACAGAAACTAAGCTAAATTTTCTTTAAAGAAAACAATCCTTACACAAGCACAAAAGACCCATTTAAATGTGCTTATAGTGTCGTTTCCAATGAAGCCGATCAAAGCATTTCATGCATGTCTACCTCATTTTATACTGAAATATAAAGTACTCTAGTGTCATCATGGTAGGAATGGAAGCTCCACTTTATCAAATGAAAAGAAACTGACCCGCCCATGTTCTAAATGACAGAACTTCAAGGGAATACCCTTACACTCTGCCTCATGTAGTTGTATTTCTGCTTTTGATGGTGGGTCATCACTGCATTGAAAAACCATCAAGACATTGAGACATCAAGAAACCTAGAGAAGAAGAAATTTTAGAAATTTCTAATTTTATGTGAAATGGACAATGATACATGAAATGAAAATTAGTGTATTCATAATCACGCTTGAATAGAGAGAAGAAAAGGTATGTACTGCAATATCATCACCAAAACCTTGGGAGTACTGCAATATCATCACCAAAGGCTTGGGAGTACTGCAATGTCATCACCAAAGCCTTGTCCCAACTCCCAACTATGTTGGGTCAGCTACATGAATTTTTTTCACCATTCCAATCTCATAGAATGTTATATCTCAAAAAATACAATAAAAGAAAAGACAAAAAACCTTCTTGGATATCCATCCAGATCCTAGTGGCCAAGAAGTGTTAATTAAGAGAGCAGCATGTGATGCAACTAAATATAAGGTTGCTGCATCTCAAATCTATACCATGAATTGGATGCACGGACATAAATGCATATAGTGACTCAATGATGATAACACCTGCAAACTTTTACCCCATAATAAAGAAAGAAAAGAAGGAACGAAACAAATAACTAACTTCAAACTTCTAAAGCATATTGGAAGAGGAATAAACCCAAAAGAGAGTAAATCTCAGTTCCCAGTATGTTGTGAAACGCATAATGAAGTGCACTTAAATCCAACATTATTGGAAGGAATTGGAAAAGGATCATAGAAGCAATATTATGGCCAATTTGAAATGAAAGAAGCAACAGTTCCTGTCAATTAAAAAACAAAAAAAAAACATAGCTAGAGGAGGTGTTTGATCATCTAAAAGCTAAGGGGGTACATTGGGCAGCGGAAAAGGGGGAATCTAACAGTATCAAATCATCAGATATTTTGATGAACTGGGAAGCTTATCTCTTGGGAGGGGACAATAGGAAACAGAGGAAGGCTACTTGGCATCCACCCAAACTGCACTAGTTCAAAGTTGATGTGGATGGAAGCTAGAGACAGACAAGGACCAGTGGGTATTGGAGGAGTTTTGAAAAACAATGGAGGAGAGATTTCTTTTTTAAATGCACTGGGCATGAAAGGAATCCAATGAAGTCGAGCTTGTAGCCATTCTTCAAGCACTCATAAATTTTAAACAAAGATTTGTGACATTGTCATTTAGGAGATTCAAAAAATGCAATCACTGTGTCTAAAGAAAAAGGGTAAGAACCAAGGGGTTAGCTTTCATACTATGGGAGATTTGGGACTCAAGTGTGAACTTGGATTTTGGATGTGATTTTTCACATGTGAATAGAAGCTAATCAATAAGCAGCAATTTCGCAAAACAAGGAGTTGATCTTGAGTCAATGATCATTGATTATTTGATTAGCTTTTATTTTCGTCCGTCAGTTAGTCGGTTGAATGGTGTATGGTGTTAATATAGCTCTCTTATACTGTACCCACAGTATGTACTGCTTTTCATTTTAATATAATGTAGTGTTGCCAATTCAAAAAAGAAAAAGAAAGAAAGATAAGATAGATCAATTAAGACGATGCACGGCAATTCTCAAATAATTAAAATGCATCAATAGACGACCATGATACCCTTAAATCTCTTTCTAAAAGCAAGAACCAACCATAGCAAAAACTTCAGAAGAAAGCTGTCCGGTGAGCTACAGGTAGGTAATAAAAGCACTCACAAATTATGTAGTTCAAGGCCACAGTTTTCTAATGAAAACAGCTAGGTGAGTGGGTGTGTGAGCGGAGCAGTACCTAACTAGATAGAGGATGAAACTGGGATTGCCAGGTGCCGACTTTCTAAACTTGCTATTGGGCAGATAGACGTCATAGCTTGGCATCATTTCATTTATCCTCATATCTTTTAACTGGCATATAATCGAAGAAGTTTCATCTTGCCTATTTGGTTTTGATGTATTATCACTTTCTAATGTGCCCTCAAGACATTTTGAATTGCAGCAGCTGTTGTTGATCTTCAGAGTCCATGGTAGGCCATGGCGATTGATAATATAGCCAAGCGATTTTAAGTGTCTATAAACCTCAAAAGACTCCCATGAACATCTATTTTTGTCCTTTGCAACCTTCTCATATATGTCTGTCAGCGAAAGGGCTGCATCGTTGGCATCCAAGAGAATTAATGCTCCTCTTTCAGCCAAAAACCTAGAAACAACCAAAGACAGTAATGTTACTGAACATGCCTGAAAGAAAAGCGGTAAATGAGAGAAAAACTTCTCATTATCATTACCTAGTTACTAAAACCTATCATCAATGCCAACTATCGCATTGTAGATATGTAAAACGTCAATACAATTCAGTCTTGAGACAAACCAGAACAGATTTGGAAACAAGGTTGCCAACTATGAGGAAGAGATCAACAACTGTGACTAAAATATATTTAAGAAATTTCAACAGTGCAACACGCTTGCTATCTCACTCAAATCTGGTTTCAAAACTCAAAATTGTTGATCCCCACCCTCAAAAACTCACACTGACTTGATCCACATTCTCTTGAGGCAATATCTAGGCAAAAATTTGGTGCATGGACAAACCACTGTCATGAAATAGCTATTCTCGTGGTCTAGACCACTGCATGCTCATTAAGAGGTGTCAATTTTGCTGGTACGCCAACTTACAGTGATTGTACTTTTCTCAAGCAAGCTTTAATGAATACTAATGCATCTTGGTAGCTGCTACATCATTATAACCTGCTTTTTCTAATGGGAGAAAAAATCTCATTGTTATGGATGCTTAGAATTAAAAAAAGAAAAAAAGGGTTATATATATGCACGCGTATTACTGCATTATTTTGATACCTAAAACTTGAAGCTAAGAAACATCATGCTCCACAAAGCAATATATATTTGGAAGACAGCTTTCAGTCATGAGATAGCATCTATTTATACTTTTAGCTGTCAATTCCGTTCTAGTTTGGCCGTGTGGTGGAATGTTTCAATGTTCCTATGAATTTTAATGTTCCGTTCTAGAAAAGATGTGATAAAAAAAAATGAGAAATATAAAATGAATACCTAACATGAAAAAAACATTAAAATGGCCTAAAATAGAAAAGAAAAAAAAAACAGATTTCATAATCTTTAAAATATATTTAAAATTTAAATGAGAAAACATTTAAGTTTTAAATATATGGACATATTTTCATTGCACATAATTTGTTTGAATGTATGCGCCAAAAAAGATAGATCGCTCTCACAAAAAGAGAAAGAGAGGGAAAAAAGATACAATGGCCGGAATCTTTGGGAAGGGTGTTCCATTTCGCCGAAGACCAAATCGAGAGAACCGAATTGACCACTATTCGAGAGAATGGAATTGACCACTATGTTTATACTATTTAAAAAAAAATCCATTCATCATACTCTAGAACAGTCGCATCTAACCAGTGCAATAACACTCAACAAAATGAAGAAACTAACTAGTGCAGCTAAGGAGGGGAAAAAAAAAGACAATATCCCTACATACAAGATCTCCTCAAGCAAGCAGTAGAGCTTGCCACCTCGAATGATTCCAGTAGTTGTCCACATGCCTCCTTTCTTTTCAGTAACCTCTGCCATGCCCATATCCTCATCCCAACGAGCTTTGGACACATCCTTCCTGTCGACAGGGTTAAAAAAAAAAAAAAAACAAGTTTTTGATTGTCAACAATCAAGTCATATCAATAAAATAAAATCACAAACTTCTGTTTTGACACAACAGATTGTAAATCAAGAATAAAAATGATTTGGGTGAGCAGAAAAAGGAGAAAACAAATAACCAAAATCCAATAGCATATTGTCATCTGTTCTATAAAAATATACCAACATATTACAAATGGGCTATAATCAAACACACCAAAAGCATATGAAAACTGGGTTTTTATTAATACAATTGTGCCTAAAATCTCAAACGGGGGATGGATACAGAAGAAGGCTTGGATGAACTCAAAATAAAAAATAAAAAAAAAAGTCCGTTTTGACACAACAGATGGAAAATCAACACTAAAACTGATGTAAGGTAGCAGAAAAGGAATAAAAGAAGTAACCCAAATTGAATAGCTTGATTTTCATCTGTTCTAAAAAAAGAAAACTCCAACAGATTAAAAATGGGTACATCCAAACATACCAAAAACATGAAAAAAATGGGGTTTTGTTAATTAAAAGTGTACCTAAATTGCAACTTTGGGGTGAATTCAGGAGAAGGCTTGAAGGGGTTATTGTGGTTGTATTCTTCATCATTCCAATCCTTTAAGTTGATGGTTTCCTGATCTTCCGTGTCTGTTCCATCGGAGCAACAACCCCAGTCTTCATTCTTTTCCATGGCAGACCCAACTACGAAAACCGACCGTCATTAAGTGGAGCGCACGATCAGTAGCCAAGCCCTCAACAAATTGACAAGCTGAGAGACGAGAAGGGTTTATGGATACGTTAAAAGTTCATATGAAAATCCGAACGCTTTTGCAGAGGAAGATGGAGAAAGGAAGGGAGGGAAGATGAAAAGGACAGCTTGGGCCCGACCTTCTGTGATAACGTGGGCATGGGCCAGCGGCCCATTGTAAGTTGTAACTCTCTGCAATTTCTGAATCCTAAATGGGTTCCACTTACCCAGATGCCCATAACGTGGGTCCAATGTTTTCAGGGGTGGACCAGGAATTCTTCCTTGGAGGGGTGGATTGGAAACTTGAACACATTTGGTAATTCAAAGTTAGAATTCATTTTTTTTAGGTTTGAACTAACATTTCTCTAACTCAATTAAATGGATTGGATTTAGGTCAATATATAGGAATGTAAATGGGTCTCCGATTCTCCGAAGGTTCTAACCTATTAAAAACCGGGTCTGGGTCCTTATTTAGGCTCTAATAAGTAAATGGGTCAGGTCCAGTTCCACCTTGGTTTGAACCCGTGGACCCGTGACCCGACTATTACCTCAATTCTCTAAAATCTCTCCTAAAAACCATATTTTTTTAAAATATCATTATCTACTTGGACTTGGACCCGGATCGGATCCAGACCCGTCCCATATATAATTCTAGTTCCGGAGCCAAGAAACCGGTTCCGAAACGGTTTAGATCCGGATCCGATTCCACCTTCTCCTTAATGGTTCCGAGTCCACCATGAACCCGGATCGGAACCGATCCGTTTACAACCCCTATCAATGTATGACATATGACCTCCTAACCTAACTTTACTTACCCCATTCCTTAACAATCCAACAATTCAACTTGAATGTGACCTACTAATTAAATGTTGATATAACCTTTATAACTTTAAAGTAGCATTTGATTGACATATTTATCATAATCAATGAATGGCGGGTTGAGCACACATGCTATTGTGCACTATTCAACACATTCAATTCCATCTCTTTATCTTTAAATCATCACTTTTTCCTTTGTTGACACTTGTTATCTTCCTTTTGATGTGATGATTTAGATGGGTGACATTTGTAATCAAGTTTGTTTTGTACTTATTATCATCTTTTTTGTGTAGAAGTTTAAATGAGTGACATTTGGAGTCACAACTTTTTTTAATATCAATTGAATGGAAACCACTTGTCTATCATATATGACTTCTTTAGCTAATAAATACGGTATGCTCTTTCATTTAATGCAATCACCCTTCTTTTTTTTTCATGTATTAATCTCCCAACCTCACATAGTTTTATTTCATTTTTTGAAAAGCTAATATATCGTATTAACCAAATCAAGTTAAGCCAACTCTAGGGCTGTTTGAGTCTATGTCAAAGACTATATGAATTCTTTAACAATCTTCGTTTCAAAGGTTTTACTTCTACTTATTACTCTTTTTGTATATATTATATTATGCATATATTAACAAAATAGAATATCATATAATACTTATATGATTGAAAATATTTTTTTATTATTTTCTTATAGTCTTTAATTAGTTCAACTACAATCAAATAGCCTAGATCCAAGTTAAAGCATATTAATTGCCTTTAGACAAAGGGAACTTGGACTTCTTTATTTCCCAGATAGATAGACTAAAACTTGAATAAGGATAAAAATGTGGCTTTAATCAAACTTATTGATAGAACATAGTTTTGGAAATCAATAGAGCATGTTGAAAGGATTATTTTATATATGAAAAACTACATGATTATATCTTTGTTTATTTTTATATCCCTTTTTTTTTTTATGCTGATACTATTTTGAATTTTTTAATCTCATACTTTTGAACATCTTCCATAAAATAAATTATAAGATTATTTATCAATTTATTTTTTATATTGCAGTCATAAAATATTAATCGGGAATGGGTGGCATAGGAAAAAGGTAAGCCTAAACTTTTTTGAAGAAATCGCATATAAATTAAAGTAATCTCATATTTTTTTAAATTTTACTATTTATTTGATAAATAATAATTTCTCATCATAAAAAGAGGAAAAAAATGAAATCAATAAAAAATTAATAAAAAAGTGACAAAAAATAACAACAAAATCAATTCTCCAAATTCTAATTAAAGAAAAGATATAGAAATTATCATACATGATGAGACCAACTTTAAAACTTCCAACATGGACCATCTTTAGGAATTGGGATGGAGGGCCAAATTTAGAAATTACAACATGTGGCCTCGTGTTTAGGAATTATAGGAATTAGAATGAGAGGGCCAGTTAAAAAAAAGTTTATTGTCCGTGGAGCCCATATGTATAAATTACTATCTGGGACTCACTTCTAAATTCACAAACCCTTAGAATTTCCTAACCATAATAGATATATTAGAATTTTAAATTTACTACTTGGCTGGATAGAGTTATTGCGCGAAGTAGAGTTCTTGTATCATCCGGACTCCTAGATAGAGTTTTTGAGCAAAGTGGAGTTCTTGTATCATCTGGACTCTTTATTCTCCTATTCATAATAAATTTATTAAAATTTTAAACTCACCTAATGAAGTTTAACAAAAGTGGACTCTCAAATTTAAATTTTGAAATTTCTCTCCAATCAAAATAGAAATTGAAATTGGAATTTCAATTTCGCAATTGAAATCAAAATTGAGCTCCAATTTCACAATCAATTGCGAAATCGGACTCCAATTTCAAAACCGAAATCTATCCCTTTAATATATAACAATGGTAATCTTTTGATGCTCTCTTTTGATTCTAAAGATGGGTCGTCATGTTCATGGTGGAACATCAATTCTGAAATGCAGCTTAAGGTAAGAGTCTCATAGGTGGACAAAAAAATGGTTACAGTTATTCTTGAAAAGAAAATCAGAAAAGAAAAAAAATTCAATTACTTTCATATGCATATGGAGAAGAAAAAAGAAAATGCATACATGTTCAGTGATTTTTATCCAACCCCAATTAAATGGAAATCAACATGGAAAAAAAAACAAAAAGAAATAATCATTTACTGACCTCGGTTGTTCAGGTTTGAACTTAGAGATGTCAATCTCCCTTATCTTCCTTGCAGGAAGTGGAAGACCAAGAATCTTCTTCCTCAAATAGTGAACCAACTCATGATCCTCTGGCAGAATGTGTAACCACTTGGAAACTGAAAATTATTCATTTCCATGTTCTTCATATGAGGAATGACAGATTCTCACAAGAAGGAAAGACTGAATTAAATCTTGGAAAGGATAGCTGGAATTGGGAGAGTTCGTTTGATCACTTGGTTTCTTACTGCTTCTAGCTTTGATAGACAGAAATGGGAAGGAAGGAGATGAAAGTCTTGGTTTCTTACTGCTTCTAGCTTTGGTCGAGAGAAATGGGAAAGAGATGAAATGCTATTGAGAGACTTGTCTTAATTTCTTAAAGAAAGAAACGAGAACACATGACCCATCAAAATAATCCACAAACATGGACCTCCTGCTGAATTACTGGATCGACGGTTCAATTTTTAATAGGGTGAGCCAAATGTCACGTCCCAAGCCCGAGATTCAATCATTTCGAGTCGCGACGCATACTTACTCCCATAAACTCTGAATTAACCAAAGATAAAACAAAATTCACAAGGGATCACATTCATTCATACTTGTAAATTATACAATTTGCAGAAATACACATTTAACTATATCGTTTACATTGTACAGTTCTATATAAAAGTAAATGGTCTTTATACATGTAACTTTAGTCAACCACAGCATATTCAAATACAATGCAGGGTGACAACAAAAAGAATTTTCTCTCAAAAAGATTTCCAAACTATTCCAAAACGAATTTCCCCAAAATACTCCCAATTCATTTTCGCACTCGGATATCCATGTCAAGTGGTATCCCTTCCATTCCATTCGATCAATGATCATGGAAGAACTGGAGCGGTCTCCTCCGCTACCACTGGGGCCGTAGCGGGACCGGCATTGGCAATCGGGCATGTAATGCCATCAATAACACTAGTGAAAATGACAGTTCAACAAAGTATATACAGATATGTGATATCACATGTCAATACATATACTAATTCCAGAACAGTTCCATCCAATCTATCAATTAAACATTCAATCCCATTTCTAGACAATTTTAGACAATTCATTAAATAACAATAACATATGAGATACGTAGTCAATTAATAGACATTTACAAATTGGCAACTACAATAGCATTCATTTCATGTCATTTATCATCTTCCCTCAAAGAAATGATTCATCCTCCAAGTGCAAGGCATCAATCAGTATCCATTGATATGATCGAAAATTTTCATTCATTCATATTATCATTTATTCAATAATGTGGAATCTACCAGTGCCCGGGCCAGGGACAATTGGCATCCTCGTGGAGATCTGGAACGCTCCCAAGTCCATCTACTACAGTAGGAATAGTTATTTGTTTATTTATTAATTCGTTTAGCTCTTTTAGAGCTTTAATACAATAGCTATGTAGTGCCAGACTCAAGAATCAACACAATTCAATAATTAATCAATTTCTGGATTCAACTCATTTCCACAAGTTCATTAAACACAATCAAGAAGGAGTAAACATGATACAACACGAATACAATCCAGGAGGGATTTAAAACAATGAACAATTCCACACATTTCTTTCTTAGTTTAAACCAACCATTCAGGTGTAGTCATTGGTTCTTTAATGTACGTGCTATTTTCGATAGACATCACATTTTATATTTAATTTGTATATTTAGGTCCATTTAATTATCACCTATGGAGGCGTAAACATCATTCACAGCCTTGAAACAATTAATAGGCTCTTACATAGGAAAACCATACTTCAAATTTGCATTTTCCCAAGTTCGGTTACCTGTCGGTTAACCGAACTATGGAAGTCGGTTAACCAAATTCCACTCAGTTACCTTCGGTTAGCTTCCCAAAAGCTCCAGATTTCCTTCCATTTTTCCATCCAAGTTCAGTCAGCTCCTCGGTTAATCCTCGGTTAACCGAACATTGTCGGTTAACCACTCGGTCAGCCTCGGTTTGTAATCCAGAAGCTCTAGATTTTCTGACACTTATCAAGGGAATTTAGTCCCCTTGTCGGTCGATTGGACCCACATTGTCAGTTAACCGAACCTAGTTCAGTTACTTTTCGGTTCGCAATCCAGAGAGCCCATTTCCCTCATGGAAACGGCTCTAGGTGAGTTCGGTTACCTCTCGGTCAGCTGTTCGACTAGCCGAACAACACCCATATTTTTAGAAAAATTCTAAAACGAATTTTCTAGATTTAAACTCCAAGAGTTCAAACATGGTCCTTAGCATCTTAAATCACAAAACATGCATATACTTGCCTCTATTTGAAGTCAATCCACAAAACCCCTCTTTGTTAGCTTGGTTTGAGATGGAAACTTCTCAACTTGAAACACTCTTTGAACCTAAAATCAAGACCAATCCACAAATAGAGCTTCTATGAGCTATTTGTGCTAGAAAACACTTCAAACCGTTTAATGAAACTTCAAAGGATCCAAGTACTCACTTGTAATCTCTAGAAAAGATTTCTTGAGCTTTGTCTCCAGCTCTAATTCTAAAGAAATGGAAGCAACTTGATGGAGAATATAAAGTGGATGAAGTCTTCTTCAAAACCACCTTCAATCTCCACACTTGACTCTTGATGAAGAAAATGGAGAAGAAGAAGAAACTCTAGGGTTTGGAGGTCTCCACTACACTTAGCTTGGAAAATGAGTGAATGAACTCATTTGAGTTCATCTCAAGCCTTATAAGCCCCATTTTTGCATTTAAGCCCCCCTCTCACTTCTCTATTCACAATTTAAGTCAAATGAAAGCTCATTTGATCTAATTCACGTCGAATGAAATCGAACTTATCATGAAAGTTAACGTACTCTTTGAGATACACGCGTTGGTATCAAGAGTTACCGTATTAGACGAAATATGCGAAAATCCGTATTTACAAAAAAGTCCTTATTTTCCTTTATTTGAGCCTAAACCAGCTCAATTAGTCCAACCTCATTCCACATCACTTCCTTAAGCTCAAATTAATCATTTGAGACCAATTTAACTCAATTTGGTTATTAACCATTATTAACTTAATTAAACATGCTTAAGTAACATTACTTTGGATTAATTGGCCTTAATCATGATTAATTCGGATCGGGGTATAACACCAAATTAACCTAAATTGCCTCCCTTGGATCTTTACCTCGCCACGTCCTTTTCTGAGAGATACCTCTCATAAATTGCTCCTAAATTAAGACTTTAAGCCTGTGGAAGACCCTCCCTCACACCCACGACACCCCATGAATTAGAACTCGCCCTAATTTAACACTTATATGAATGGATTAAATTTAATAAAATATACAACCTATGAAACTATTAAACTCTAAAAGGCTCCCAAATCAAAGATTGTGATGATCTTCTTTACACCCAATCATATCCACAATGAGACTTTGCATCACACTACGTACCCTCCACTAATTAGCACTCCCCTCAGGAGGTCATACTTAAGCTCCATGGATGCAAGGCTATAAGGCCTAGTTGGGGACGGGACAGGGGGATTTCAAGTTCTGATTGGAACCTATCTATCTACCAAGTTTGGGGGCTATTCGATAGCCTATCATCTTCGTCTAAGCAGACTGTAGACTGGGTCTCAAACGGGCCCAGTTCTTTTTACTAGGGAACCCGTGTCTTTGTGTGTGTGTGTGTGTGTGGTTGGGGGGGGGGGGGGTGTAGGGGTGGAGTTTTCTGAGGAAAAATACCCCTCCCGATGGAGCCCACTATAATGCATTTCAACCATGGAATGTTGTTGGATGGAAAGATCTAGTTAATACCCACCTATGTGTAAAATCTCAACTCTAGTATTAGGTCGTCCTAACCCCTTGATTTTTGGCCCTAAAGTTTAATAGTTTCAGAGGCATCATTTTCTTACAATATTAATCCAATGTTGAGCAAAAGATGGATGAGTATGTGGGTTAAAGGGGTAATGTATGTGAAAGGATTTGATTGGCTCAAGATGGTCTCCACGGCCTTGAGAAATATAGGAGCCAAAATGCCTTTTTAAATGAGGCATTTTTAGAATTTCTTATATCTATATAAATGTATATTTATATATATGAATGTTCATATGCATCCATCCCTCACCTTATAATGTGAGGGACAAGTAGGCCCCATTGATCACAAGACTGGGAGGGATGGAAAGAGACATTTCGAATGGGCCTAAATATCAAGTTTGGGGGTCAATCACATGCCTCTAGACCCTTCATCTATGGCCCTTAAGTTTAACGACTTTATATTGAAGAAAGAATCTGACTCTTGATCCAAGGGTCCAGTTGATTCGAATTGGTAAAAACTTGATGAATCTAATATAATTCAAAGGGTCCGATGTGTGTGGATGGTTTGGATGGATCTTAAAGTTGGCCTAAGTATATTGTCCCACTATGTGTCCCTCACCGGATGGATGCATATGAGGAATTCTAAAAAAATTTCATTTTAGAAACTCCCATTTTTGCTCTCCTATATTTTTAGCATGTGGAGCTCAACTTGAGCCAATCCAATCATTTCACACATACTACCCCCTATGAATTGGTATAAAGCCTAAATTTGACACTCATCCAACTTTTTACTCATCGTGGGATTGAAATCACAACAAAGTGATGCCTCTAAAACCTTCGACTTTGGAGACATAGATCAAGGGGTTGCAATAATCTAATAGCTGGAAATTTCCGTATATGTAGATCTCATCTAAATTATTCCATCCAATGGCATTCCATGATGTTCATATACTATAGTGGGCCCAACAGGGAGGGGCCCACTATTAAGTTTGTCCCTCACCATATGGTGAGGGATAGAAGCCTTGCTATGTACATACTTACCATTCATGCCAGCTATTTGGGCCCACCTGGTACCCCACGGATCATTAAGCAGGGGAATTGAAAGATCAAAGTGGGACCATCCCAAATTTCAATTTTGAAGTCAATTTGATGCGCAAACCCCTTCAGCCATTGGCAAGACGTTTAACAATTCTATACAAAAAGAAATAAAACTGACCCTCAATCCAATGGTCCACTCCACTTAGATCAGTGTAAACCCATGTGATCAGTGACGACTGTAAGGAGGTGTATGTGTGTGTGTGGTCCATTTGAATGAGTCATAAGGTGAACCCCACAAGTGGCCATACGTATATGATCATTTGCCTATACGTATGTGTACCGTCAACAAATGCCCATGCTGAGCCAAAGCCCAAAAAGAAAAATATATTAAAAATTGAAAACACATATGATATTATTCTTATCTCCATCCCAAAGTCTAAATATTCCCCCACGGCTACAATTACACCATTTTAGGACTAAAATACCCATAGTGTAGGCTATAGCATAAAAAAATGCATTCTTATAAATGGGTTTTGGAATTTTGGTCAATGAAAACATTCGAACTTGCATTATTGCATTTATGGGCTGAAAATGCAACAGTATAAATGGGTTTAGATGAAAGTATATAGCATAATTATATAATTGAGAAGTTGTCATCTAAATGTATTTTCTTATATTCTTTTAGATCTTAGGGAATGTTTGGATATGTAACAAATAAAATATTACATCATAAAAAGCTTTAATATTAGAATATTATTATTGTTTGATAGTTTCCAAAACATTCAATAGATTTTGAATGAAGTAGTTTGACAATTACCTTATATTATAATATACGCTAAATTCAAGATTGACTCTAATTTTTCAATTAAAAAATGGTCAATAACTTTTTGAATTTGTTTCAATAATTTTTCTAAATGAAAAAATGAAGACACCATTTCCTAGGAATTAAGTTCAATGAAAATAAAAAGATCTATAATTATATTTTCAAGATAAGGAGTCCTTGGTAAAGTGGGTTTGTTTGATTTAAATAAGAGATTTTATGGTAAAATGAGCTCCTTTGAATTTGGAAGAATTCAATTTCATGTGAACAAATGGGTCATACCTTTTATGAGACATAATGGGTTTCTTGGGATTTTTAGAAATTCAAACCAAATAATAATCTGGCCCAATATTTTTTTAACAATAATGAATTCATTTATTTAAATCCTTGAGAATTCAACTCAATGCAAACAAACAAACTCTGTTATATGTTCAAGATAAGAAATTACTCGTAAAGCGGTTCCTTATAATTCCTAAGAATTATTTTCATGCAATAAAATCGGCCCCAAGCAAGACAAACAACTAAGATTCATGAGTCTTCTATCCTTACTATCTATCAATCAATGTGATTTTTTATGTTAGGACCCACAAAATGTACATTTTTTGGATAATGAAAAAAAGACCAGTTTTTATATAAAAATAAAAATGGAGAGACAATTAATTTATCCAATTCAAGGCCCGCCTTTCATTGTTTAAAGTTGATTATATGAACACCCACTTCTGTTATGATCATTGTATCAGGAGGATTTTACAAAAAAAAATAAAAATGAAAATAAAGATCATTGTATCAAGAGGATTTTACCAAAAAAAAAAAAGCAAATTAGGTGATCAATGGACCTAAAAGATGATTTTAATTGACCTTGCACCAGATCAGTCATTTTGCCCGAAAATGTGTTTTTCTTTTTTGGCACTTTCTACTAGCGTCCCTGTCGAACTTTGTTTTATAATGTTAAGGGTCCTTAGCGACCCTGCGGTGTACACTTATAAATGAATGGAACTCATCTTCATTCCCTGTTCTTGGTAAAAAAACGATGACACTCGACTTGCTTCCCTTCCATAGGTCATTCCTACCTCTTGAAGACCATTAATCTAAAACTCGACTGGGCATGATCTAAAACTCTGTTTGCTGGAATCACAGTAAAAAAATGACGTGGAATGGGTTTTCTTTTTTCCTTTTTTAAAGAATTGAAGATTTGGGGTTTTGGATTTGAATCTGGAAACTTCTATCCAATGGGTATTTTTGTTCTTCTTCTATAGTTGTTTCAAGAAATGCAAATGTTTTGCTGCTTTGGGTTCGTTGGGAAGATGGAGTATTATGTATTTATTCCCAAGTTTATGCTTTTGGGGGTAGTACAAAAAGTGCGAATTACATTAGGTGGGTAGAGTTTTGGGCTGGTATCTGATCTGACGTATACAATATTTTGGTGGAATAAGATTGCAATCCTACTCACCGCATTTTTACTCCTCCTCTGTGAGTGACATTGCTGTTCTCGTACTAGCATCTTACTCCTCCTCCACCCCCTTAAAAATCCCAGCCAGGGGTCGTTCCCACTCGACCCATGGGCAAGCACTGGTCCTAGATGGTGTGGTTATACAGATGAGTCCATTGAACTGTGGGGGTGCGAGCCGGATCAATGTTTCTACAAACCCAGATCCATATTGTTATGCAGATGTTGGAGGAGAGCGACTGTGGAATGATGTGCTGCAGGCGACTCTGCAACATGGGCTTACGCCTGTGTCATGGACAGACTATTTAGATTTGACTGTTGGTGGGACTCTTTTAAATGCAGGGATAAGTGGCCAAGCCTTCCGCCATGGACCTTAGATAAGCAATGTCTATGAATTGGATGTAGCTACAGGTAATCTTCTCCAATCTGGAAATGAGAATGAGTTACGTTTATTTATAAGTATATGCCGCAGGGTCCCTAGGACCTTAACATTATAAAACAAAGGTCGATCTAGAAAGTACTAAAAAAAAACACGCTTTCGGGTAAAATGACTGATCTAGTGCAAAGTCAGTTAAAATCATCTTTTCGGTCCACTAATCACTTAATCTTTTTATTTTATTTTATTTTTTATTTTTTTGTAAAATCCTCTTCTATCAAATTTCACTTTAATATGTAAAGGTGGATTGTATACATAGAGGTGGGCCACAGAGAGTGTAATGACCAAAGGTTTGGTAAAGGAAGAGGAAAAGAGAAATCATACCAAGAGGGGCAAAAAAAGTAAAAATCAAGGAAAGGAGGTGTCTCAAGAAAATATTTGGGCAGTTTTGTCATTTCCCTAACATGGACAAGGTCTAAGGAAAATTAAAGGTAAGCTATAGGGAAAAACCTCTATTATCTATTACTTGGGGCCCACCTATGTATGATATCTCTTGGGTCTACGGAAATGCAGCCTGATTTGGATTTTTTTTTTTTTTTGGGGGTGGGGGGGTTGGTGGGGGTTTGGAATTTGTAAGGTGGGGCCACTCATAAATTTTTTGGGTGTATATTAATCTATGGTTCGTGATTCTTAGATAAACACTACATGCTGTTGAATATTTAGATTTTTCTTTTGTCCACCCAACAGATCCAAGATGCAAAAAAATTATGAGCTAGGTGCATTACATAAATTTTCCAATAGTAAGAACATAGGTCCAGGTCCATTATATGTGCCAATAGATTAGATTAAATTGATTAGGATTACAAACTGATTTCAATTGATTTTAAGGGTGTGTCCATTGTATGTGCCAATAGACTCGTAAATTGCATCTTGAGAATTGAGCGTGGTGGTCCGCATGAAGTGTGGAAAGTGGGTAATAAGTTATAGGTGGGGCCCACAAGAAATTGAGAGAAATTGAAGTGGGTAAAAGCAAGATCTTGATTATCCAAATCTCACTCACATTCCTTGTATGGATAAGATTCGAGGTCAAGAGTAATTGTTTTGAGATTGGTTTTTAGCAAATGAGTCCGAATTTATTGCCCAAATTCATGGGTTTTGATTTAGAGATTTAGGAATGGCAATCAAGAGATAAGGATTAGAAAATACAATGCTAATCTTACTGTAGACACCAACTGCTACGGTCCACTTGGGATCCTACAAATCATGGGGCATGGGTAGAAGATCCACCCCTGATGGACCCAACTAGCATCAAAATGAGGTCAATCTCATGCCTCTATCCCCTTGATTCATGGCCCATAAGTTTAAAGGCTTTATATGAAAAGTAGAAATTGACCCTAGAGCCAACAACCAAGTGCATTCGGTTGGGGCAAACTCTGAAGTCTGATGACCGTCAAGGGGTCCTGTGTATGTGAAAGATTAGGATGGATCATAAGGTGGGCCAGCTGGAAGTTCTCACCCCAAGGGTGACAGGTGAATGCATAGAAAGATTTGCACACGCACTCAAATACAAAAGATCAGGAGCGCACGTAATGGTCAGTCCAAGGGGTCCACACATGCACCCCGGGACCCCTTGAATTACACTGATCCAATGCGTTTGCACCCATCTAAATGGACTAGAACATTGGATCAGATGAGTTATTTCTTTAATAAATGTAACCAGCGCAAATCTGACACATGTCCATTGGTTATGCATCATTGGATTGAAATCCTTAAAAAATTATACCTTTTGAAATCATTAAACTTGGGGCCATGATGGATCCAAGGGTTAAGATGATTAATATGATGGATCCAGGGGTTAAGATGATCAATTGGTGCTACGCCTTATGCCACTCCACTAACAGTTTTTCAGATGGAAGAAGCCAAAAAAAAAAATAATAAGAATGTGATATAAAGTTTTACTTAAATACCCAACCCTATACAGGAAAGCCTCGTGTGAGGATGTCTCTCCCTTTTTTGAAGTGCACGGGACTCCCTTCTTATCAATCCAGAACCCCCCTCACTCACTACTTCCTGTGATCATTTATTCCAGCATTGTCATTTGACCCTTCCCACAACTTTAGCAGCCAGACCAAGAGAATCAATTGATCATTAATTCAGCATTGTCCATTGGCCCAAATGATGTGGGGGCTGGCATGTCCAAGGCCTAAATTCATGATCATAGATTCTTCTTATATGACCAGGTTGGAAATTTAAATACAGAGCCATTTTCAATCTCCCTATTTTGATTGAGATAATCGTCCCAGCGCATAGATAAGAATCAGTATCAAACACTAACAAGATGTCCACGCAACCGTCAAAGATTCCTTAGTAGCAAAGAAAAGTCTTTGATTTTCTGCACTCACCATTTTTCGATGGTTTAGTGCAGCGTTTTCCATCCGGAAGGAGGAAAATTCTGAACTATTTGTCCTCTGCTATGCAGAAACGCATTTCCTGTAAAACTCCAAAGATATGTCCATATCCCAAGAACAAGATTACGTGACAATGGTACAGGACCGCTAAGGTAGTCCTTATAAATCAACCCTATTTTATAAAACAATTCCTACAATAATTTTAACTGATTTTTAGCTGATCTTGCCATATGGCTCAAGCTGATTCCGGAGTTGGCCCATCTAGTACAAAGGACAAGGCTCAAGCTGATTCCGGAGTTGGCCCATCTAGTACAAAGGACAAGGTTAACAAGATATTACATACTAGAAAAGTCCCTATTCACAATAATGTCCTCAATTGTTTCCGGTGCCACAATACTGTCATATCAGTCTATATTGAGAAACAACATTTATCATCTGTTTCAGTGATATTTTTTTTATCAACTGCTGCTATTAATGTATGAAACATATCAGAATGCATCACATCACTAAGCTAATAATCATAATAGCAATAAAAATAGTAGTTTTCTTGAAACTGTAACAGCACTTTAGATTAAAGACGGAAAATTACTATAAAAACCTTATACCTTAGTAACAATCATAATTAGTAACAAATCATCACCACCATCATCTTGGCACATGAATGCGTAGTAGGCGACCTCTGACCTCTAGGCGCCCACCCTTCCTCTTCTGACATTCACCCAAAATCCTCGTTACTCAACCTTCGATCTTCACACCACAAAGTTAAAACGGGATCATTATAAAGGTGCACATTCAGAAGAAAGTTAGATGCCTCAGTTCACCTAATTGTTGTCGTTTTCTACTGAAAGAGTCCCATCGCTACTAAGCTGAAAGACCTGGAAGAAGCGTTCCATGCCTGTAGACCTGCGGCAGTTTACTGCTCTGGATGACAGCAAATCTAGGTGATCTCCAACATAAGAAGCACCACGAAGATGGAAAGTAACAATGAACCAAGACAGCTTCATTATTGTGAATCTTAAAGTTCATATGGCACGTTGAAATCTTCTTACCGTCGTACTAGGAAAGGGGCTTTTGATCAAAGGGTTCAAAGTTGCTGATATACAAATGAACATCTAGCATTCATTTTCATAAGGTGGAGCGATGAGCAATTTTCCAATGCAAGTTGACCTGCCATCTACTTGTTTTAACCAACCACTCCATGTCTCTCAGCAAGATTGTCCCACACCCACCCTTTCCTCATAAACCACAAAGAAGATGCCAAAAATGCCCTTAATCTTCTCCTTTAAAGCATGAATGTCATTTCACTTATTTTCACACATACAAAATAGTTGACCATCAATTGGTTTTGTCTTCAATAAATTTAATTCAGCTTAAGGTTTTAACTGAACTATCTCAACAAAGACATCAATTGTATCAGAGAACAATTTAGTGGAAATTTTTTTTTTCTTTTGTTTAAGATTTAGGAGATTACCTTCACATTGGTTTACCCATCCAAACCAAGAACTTCACAAAATGAGCTAAAGCAAGCTGATCTATATATCTAAAGGAATGTGGTTTGCCTTCGGTTAACCACAGGCCTCCAAAGTAGGAATCCTGATTTTTAAAAATACCTTAAAACAGGTGTCCAGATCTCCTACTATGCCAACTCTACTCTCTCTCTCCACTATCCTCTCTCTAGAGCAACTGGCTCATAACTTCCTCCAAAAAAAATAACTTTCCACTTTTATAGTAAAGAGGAGAGAGATGATGGATTAGGATTTAATGGCCACTAATCGGACAGTATGGATTTGGCCGATCAGCAACCCAAATGGATTCTCATCTATCCACAACGGGCCCCACCAAGTTTATTGTCTGGATTGATATACATGTGACACTTTGGATGAGATGCGGATGCTGGACACTAATATGGCTAATGGGTCCAATCACAGAAAAGCATTGCAAGAAACTGAAATAAAATTAGAATGATGCATTCATTTTAACCAAAGTGGACAGTCTACCCAAAAAAAAAAGACCCTTATTGGACAAGGTACCTGGATGTTTGGTATCCATGCCTGGAATTTTGGACTTTTTTGGGCCGAATCTTTCAAATAGTCAGGTAATTGGGAGCCCACTAACATCCCGACCTCTTTGGTTCAAGAAGAGAGTTGGTTGGACTTAGAGGGCCTGCTTGGCCCAGGCCGATGGTTGTATTAAACGTACACAGTATATTGTAAATAAAATATATGATATATATATATATATGTAAAAGTAATCCTATGTATTTATATCCATATACTGCTTATATGGCCCAAGCTAAGCTGATAAAGTTTTCTAACATGTATAATGATTTAAATTCCAATTAAATAATACAATATTACATAAGAAATACATAAATATGAAAGGAATTCCTTTTGAGTTGTGTCTAACAAGCAGAACTGAGTAAAAAACTGGATAAAAAATGTTGTATCCAAGGAAGTCTTCAACGATATCTCCCATTAAAATATGTTATAAGATTTGATATTTAGGTCGAAACCATGCCCGATTTTTTGGTGTAAATCAGGCCCGATTTTGGGTCTAATTCAAGACAAAATATTGGGTCCAAACCATGCCAGGCTTTTGGGTCTAAATCAGGCCAGATTTGGATCTAATTCAAGACAAAATATATAGATCTAATTCAAGCCAAAATTTTGGGCACAAAACCAAGCCAGAATTCTGGGTCTAACTCAGGCCAAAGGGGCACTCCAAATCAGGCCAGAATTATATATTCAAGTCAAAACATAAAACTTATAATTCTAAACCAGTTTAGACTAATGAATAAAAAAAAAAGCCTAAGATTAAACCACAATTTAGATCAAGTGTGGCTTGATTTAGGCTTAATTTCTTTTGTGTTGCAAAAATCTACACCAATTATGAGCTGTATACAGTTTACATTTGTAATTTTATCATAATTTAATGATGATAAAAAATTAAAAGATAGATGAATAAAGGTGGGCCTACATACAATATTTCTGTATATAAAAAAAAGGATGGTATGAATATAAAACTATGAAGGTTCATGATCATGACTTTCTCAAGAGTGTAAC
This sequence comes from Persea americana, assembly GCA_029852735.1. NCBI lineage: Eukaryota > Viridiplantae > Streptophyta > Magnoliopsida > Laurales > Lauraceae > Persea > Persea americana. Next base: position 15,021,810 of record CM056811.1, on the reverse strand, counting down.
ATAATTCCTATTCTGAGCAGGAATATACTTCTTTTTAGTGACGTGATTAGAACCCAAAGCCGAGTATATTGAAGAAGCTCTATAGATTCTCACGGAGGTATTTAATAATTCTGTGTTTGCTGAAATCAAATTATGAAGATTTATCAAATCTTATGGATCATGTGTCTTTGAACAACTTATCATATGTTGAAGGATAAACAAGTTATATTACATGTTTTTCAACATGTTTGGCTTGCTAGATGTTGTCCAATTTCAATCATAGCTTATTGGTATTTTAGAAATCAAATTATGAAGATTTGTCACATCTTCAGGCCAGAATTCTGGGTCTAATTCATGGTAGAATGACAATCTAAATAAGGCTAGAATTACATAATCAAGTCAGCCCAGAATTAGTCCATACTTATAATTCTGAACCAGTTTAAACTTAAGGGTAAAAAAAAGGCCAAGATTAGGCCAGAATTACAAGCCTAAATTAGGCCAAAATGCAGCCTAATTTAGGCCAGAATATGTCTTTTATTTATTTTATTTTTACATGTGCCCGGGCTTCATCAATCTCTATTTACACCTCACGTAAAGAATAAAACATATGGAAAAACACATAAAGATCAAATTAGCAACAAAAAGAAGGACTCAAAAGTTTACTAATTAATAAACTTAATAAAAATAATTCGGGTAAGTCAGTGTATTTGGTGATTCAGTGATCCGTGCATGGCACGGGGTTTTGCTAGTACACTCTAAGTAAAAAGTTAAAACTCCCATGCCCTTTCTTGAAAGCACGTTAATCTTTATCATTGCTGCTTGCCCAAAAAGATAATAGCATCTTCTACTCCATAACAGAATTTTGCTTCTAGAATCTAGACTGCCCAAGATAGAATAAAACAATAAAGGCTTGAGACTAACTGTGTAGTTTAACTGACCACTAGTGCTATCAGAATGGTAGCATAAGGTTTTAGCCCAGGTTGCAGCATGGTCCACCTTATATCTAGCTATTGTAGCCTTTGCAGCCCAAGCGAAAGAGGAGCCGAATTATGACCTATTATCACATATCTCACTGGGTCCCAAACAAGAGCTTCATCGCAATCCCTTCAATTATTCAATGTGAAAGGTGGCATGCATGACGAAAGTGAAGGACAGATTGCCATGGTGCCCTCTCCTAAATATGCTTCTTCGAAACAATGTATTCCCATTGTTTGACATATATTATCATTTTCATTTTCAAAATTCATTTAATGGTCTGTTGACCATTGCAGGAAGATTAGTGCGCCTGTGCAGACTTGGAACCATTCCAATGAAGGCAAGTTTTCAATTATTCAAGACATTGGCGTTCGATTGTGACAACTGAGTAGATAAAAGCGAGCATTTGTGATTTCTAAGTCACCAGTAATCTTTACAGGAACAACTTCCATTGACAAACCAATGGAACCGAACTCGGTCCCTAACAACAATCTCCCGATTGTACACCCTACTGATAATTTTTGTTACCTCATGGCAATCACCACAAACTCTCAAGTTCTTCACTACCCGAATTGCCATTGGTGCTCTCGTCTTCAACAACCCAAAAGCAATGGCCAGCCTCTCACTATGCTCAAAAAGAGCACTCACTTTCTCTTCTTCCCCAACATCATGTAGAACTGCTGATGTCCATGGTTCATGCCCAGCACGGTGAACCTGTTTGTGTACATCCATTAAGACCTCTCTTATTTCCTTTGCCTCAGGATGCGACTCATCGCCCATCACAAACTCATGCAGAAACCCGTCAACCTCAATTGAGCTGCATCCAGGTAAAGCCTTTACACCATTATCCTTCATTCTCTTCCTGACACAGCTCACTTTATCCCATCGCAGACCTGATGCATACAAGTTTGAAAGGAGCACGTAATTCTCTGCATTGAGTGGCTCTAGTTCGAGCAATTTCTCGGCAACAAACTCACCTTTTTCCAAGAGACCTTTGTTCTTGCATCCTACAAGTAGAGTCCTCCATATAATAGAATTTGGTGAAATTGGCATGGCTTCAACAAATTCACATGCTTCTTCAATACGGCTAGCCCTGCAGAGTAAATCAACCATGCACCCATAATGCTCCATTGATGGTTCAATCTTGCACTGACACATGCTCAACCAATATTTTTTTCCTTCACATACTAATCCACTATGGACACAAGCAGATAAAACGCCTATGAAAGTTACATGGTTAGGCTTGACCTGTCCACAATTTGAAGAAATCGTAAGAGAGACAGAGAGAACTTACTATGTCAAGAGACAAAAATATGGAAACTAATTTTGATTGAAAGACATGGAAACTTAAATCTGGAGTTGTTCTTTTCCAGGAAGAGGGGATTCATATCAAGTGAAGGAAAACTGCAGCTTGACAATCAGACAGAAGATACTGTCTGAATGCATAACATTAAATTAGAGATAAAGATGTCAATGGGTGTGGCCAGCTGGTCATATCTTAGGTCCAACCCATAACAGTTGGTTTAGGTCACCACTTCCTATCCAGACAACTCTATATATTGGGCCAAGTTAAAAGTCTATACCTGAATGCTAATCAGGTCAACTACAGGTTAAGGTCATTAGTATAGGGATTGGACAAGGTTGGGTCAACCCAGCCATTACAATAATATTATATGATACCATGAGCAAATAAATGTTTACTAATGGGTTTGGACTGGGACTGATTAATCCTTAATCAGATCGAGCTTGGGCTAGAAATATTTGGAAAATTTTGGCTCAGGCCGAAGACAAACATCTGTTATCTGGTTGGGCCGAGCTGATCTTGAGCCAGCCCTTTATCCCTCCTTAGAAAATGTGATTTTTGAAAGAAATGAGTCCATTAAAATAAAAAATTACAACACAAAAGAGAAAAGAAAGAAAATTAATGTTTCTCATTACACAAAATCAACAGCAGTCCATATACCACGAATAAAACTATTTATCTTTGGCAGAGGTCTTACCTTGATTATATTCACCCTAAATAACTACCAAGCTCCTGCATTTCTCTCTTTGGAATTCCAGTAGGATTGTGAAATGAGACAAGAAAAAAAGAACATGCTCATGGGAAGAAAGGGAAAGTTGCAAAACCACCTTGTGAACTGAAAGGATATACAGACACTTTAGCTAATGGAGGTGTAGATTTGGGCATGAGAAAGTACCATGATGGCAAACAAAAATTCTTTTGGATCAGTACCATGATTCAAACCAATAACCTCAAGCTTGCAACTGTGAGCACTATGCACTCTGCCATAGGCTTTTGTCATGTATTGGGAGCCGGAAATGCAAAGGATTGAGACAATTCTGAAAAGAAAAAAAAAAGAGGATTAAGAGTAAATATGGGGAACTTGACTTGGATTCGGAGCCAGGGAAAGTGCAAAGGAGAAAGGTCATATGATTGGAGATATGCTCAACTGATAAGAAAGAAAAAGAAAAAAATCTCAAATTTGGGTGAGGAATCTTTATACAGAGATGCAGATTGTCGATGATGAGGAAAGAGTTAAATTCTGGTACAATCTTTTGCTCAGCAATGAAATCTTAACGCTCAGGTACTTTTTTTTCCTGGTCTGATGTGTTTCTTAGATTCAATGAAGTGGAATTCTTAGCAGTAAGTGAAACACATTGGACATCTCATCACAAATACCCCATGCATAGTGTAGCATGTTAGCAATACCAATTAAAGAATCCATATAAGAGGTTTCAAAGGTGGAATTTTTTGCATTACCTTTGATTCTTCCATCCTTCTAAAAAACGCTAATGCATCCTCTGCAAGCCCATGAATAGCCAACCCAACAATCATTGAACTCCAAGCTTTTGTATCTCTGTCCGGCATCACATCAAATAGCTCCCTCGCTCTTTCAATACATCCGCACTTTGCATACATATCCACAAGTGCAGTACTAAGCTCAACGTCAAGTTTAATCTCATTCTTCTCAATAAAGGCATGAACCCATCTCCCCAAATCCAATGCCCCTGCCTTTGCACAAGCCGAGATGATGCTAACCATAGTAACCTCATCAGGCCCAATCCCGACCCTCTGCATCTCCCTAAACAAACCCAAACCCTCATTAACCATCCCGATTCTTGCATACCCACTAATCATCGCGCTCCAAGCAATCAAATTCCTCTCAGGAATCTCATCAAACACCCGCCTCGCATCCCCAAGCTCTTCACATTTCGCGTAAAAATTCAACAACCCCGTTTGCACGAACGGGCTCAAATCGAGCCCGTGTCGGAAAACATGAGAATGGATTTGGAGGCCTTCTTTAAAAGCCACGGCAACGGCGCAGGCCTTGAGGACGAATGCGAGGGTGAAGCTGTTGGGGTACGCGTGGCCCCTTTGGAGCATTTGTTTGAAGAGGGAGATGGGTTCTTTGGATGGGTTTTCGGAGAGCGAAAGCCCTCGGATCATGCAGTTCCAGGAGAAGGTGTTGGGATGGGGCATTTGGGAGAAGATGAGGCGGGCGTAATCGGCATCGCCGGCAGTGATGGTGGGTGAGAGGGCGCGGGAGAGGAGTCTGGTGAGGGCATAGGATTTGGGGGAGGAGGGGAGGGTGGAGGTTAGGAGGTGGGCGTGGATTTGGCGGAGGGTTTTGGCGTTTGGGCATTTTTGGATGAGGGAAGCTATGAATTCTTCCAGTTCTTTCGCCTCTTTCTGCTTCTTGCACTTGGAAAAAGGAGGGTTTTCTTTTGGCTTTGGATGGATTTGAATTCAAATAGGCAGTTATTTTAAAAAAGTACAAGTTTTTTGTCTAATTTTCAAGGATTATTTATTTATTTTTATTTGTATTTGGCAACGGGGGATGTCTCAGCCCTTTGAACCGAACTAATCCCTATGAGCACTGGGGTGCCAGGTAAATGCCAGCTAATAGGAATTGGTTATCTCAAAAAGATATCCTACATGGGCACCATAGTGGGGCCTACCTGATGGTCAATCCGACTAGACCACACAAATACCCCCACTATAGGTAACACGCCTCTAGGGTTTGTACCCATGCAAATCGACTGGACTGATTGTAGGATTAGGATGATCGAATGGGGCTAATATTTTCATTTATATACTTGTGTGGCCCACTTTCGATTGGTGATATAAGAAGAAATGTTCGGTGGGTTTAAAAACTGGTCATTCACAAAAGGTACTCCTCATGTCTGATTGGCAGGCATTGGTGGACGGTTGATAAAAAAAACATGACCCAAGAATATGGTTGAAAAATAACCCAAAAAAATCAAAGTGTCAATATGAAATGATCATGGGAGAAGGAAAAGTATACTTTATGGTAAAATAAAATTTCCTTTTGTTTTCATTAGACAAAGTAATTTACAGTGAGATAAGAGTTTCTAAGTGGTAAAGTAATCACTTGCTCAGGGGCAAAGGGAGGGGGTTTTGTTGGATATTTTCTAAAACTGAATAATTTAAAAAAAATAAATTTCCAAAGACATTTGAATGTGTCTTCTCAAAATCAAGTGTTTGGTGCACTTTGGATGAGATCTGTCTTTTGGGCCCATTTGAGTGAATGTGACCCAATTTCAAATGTTGCTTTCAAACATTATAAATTGAGGTGATTTGAGGTTTTCCAAAGGAATTGAAGAAAATTCAAATGAGCTTAATGTAATATTTTCAGAAGTATATTGTCTGAGAGTATTTTATACACTTTTATTTTTATTTTTATTTTAAGGCCAAATCCATGTTTTTAATTATAGTGTGCAGACTCCGAATTAGAGTTGGGCATTGTATCCTAGGGACATAATTTCATCTAAACCACCTATATGTGGGATATTGATGTCTTTAAGAAAGCATCTCAATTGGTATGCCTTGCCGATTTTTATTTTTTTTAGATTGCATTCTCACATTCACAATCATTCACTTTTATAGACTAATTATTTATACTAATGTTTATTTGATTGTATGATTGCACATTCTTCGTAAGTAATTTCCCCAACAGTTTAAAGACATCAATTCTTCCATATCACGAAGAAAGTTGCAATCACGAGTAAGAGTGGTTTTTCATCTTCAAGAGAAATATGCAATTGTTAGTAAGAAAATTGCAAATGTTTATAACACAGTTAAGGTGCGTGTGATCACTTAGATGTTTAAATTTCAAGCAGTAAATAAAATGTTATAAGTGGTTACACGGTAGTATAAATTTATTTCATATATTTAGACATATCATTCTATGATGTAGTCTATGCCTAGTGTGTATTACATTTTTGTGCATGTTGTTAAATTGCCACAAATACACATCTTGTTGCACATTCCTTTCTAATATCGTTTGATTTTTATCTTCATCTCGTTTCATCATGAAATGAAGTATATAGTTATAGTGGGAGGCGGTGCTCTAAGGACCGTCTTTACGGTTTACTATGCGGACCGCCTATTGGGCCCCACCATGAGACCTCACTGGTAATGGGACAAGGGGGAACTGAAAGATCCAAGTGGAGTCAACTTACATATCAAATTTGAAGTCAATCTAAAACCTCTAACCCCTTCATCCATGGTCCACAAGTTTAATAACTTTATATCAAAGAAGAAAAATTGACCTTCAATCCAACGGTTTAGTTCATCCGAATCCATGCAAATTCATGGGATTCAGTGCCTATAAGGGGGTTATGAATGAGTAATCAATTTGGATGAGTCATAAAGCGGGCCCCAGTGGGCATTACGAACGATGCGGACCGTAAGGATGGGCCTTACAGGACCGCCTCCCATAGTTATATATTCAGTTATCTTAAAAGAAGTAATATAAAAAATATATTTTATAAAAAGAGAAAGAAAAAAAAATGATTTGCCGGACAGTATGCCTTGATTGCTGTTATGGAGGATTTATGCACTATATATAATTTTCTACTGTTTAAAGAGTAATCAGGGTTTCCTTGTTGATGGAATTTGCGGCCACTAATCATTCAAGGACCCGGAGCCCATCTTGGCCTTTGATCGTTGCAGGACCTACTGAAAGGCTCTTCATGAGGACTATTGTTTACTTCAGAAGGCTATTGGTGTAGACATTCCTATTTCAACATCCACACATGCTGAGCATATATTATAACAAGACCACTTGGGACATTGATTTATTATTTCTTCCTTGTGATACTATTTATTTATTATACAGGTAATGTGTGGCTCAGGCTTACAGTTGAGATGACAATGGTTAGGGTTGGGGGTGTGTTCATGATGGATTCACACCTGTTCTCAAGTGACTGACTAACAGATAGAAGGAAAAACACTCCCTTTCTTCATTGTCTACTTAGACATGAGTATGTAAAACAACTTCTGATTTGATATAAAGAAGAAGACAAGAAGAAGAAGAAGAAGAGTACAGTGATTCATTATATCCAAGAGATGTGTCTCTTCTCTAACCACTCTTTGTTTTTAAGTTAACTACTTTTTAACTACCCTTTGATTAATACCTATTATTTCAAATATGGTTAATTTCTTTTGAGAAAGGATATTGCATCCCCATGATGACCGACAATACATGTGAGGCTCTATGCCCAAGTCTAATTTTCATTCCTATTTTATATTTACTTTTTAATACTTAATTTCAACCATTGGGTTCCTTTGGCATTATCTATAAGTATGCACTCAACTTTATTTATCTAAGTTGTCATATATTTTTGGATCTTCAGTTCTTAAGTTGAACGTTTTGTATAACTTTCACATAAGGTTTACTTTTCATTTAACTTCTAAATACCATTATGTGGTCAATCGATTTTATTTTATGCCATGAATTGGATTTATTTCATCAGTGAAATCAAGTGCCCCTGAGCAATTTAGTGAGATTTTTCAGATGAGATTTTCTATGAGACTCGGATTTTGTTACTTTCCAGATTTTCACATTTGCATGTCGGATTAATATTTGGGAGAATGAAATAATGATTTATTGTGTTAGTATTTCTTTTAAATGATGCAGAGTAGGTGTCTATGATTGGATGACATTTTTGCATTGTGGATAGTGCATCATCAACATCATCCATTAGATCAGATCACAGATGCGGACATGATATCGTCGATCAGATCACAGAATCATGGATATTGCATCATCATTCATTGGATCTGAGTATACATCGTGGATACAAATGAAAAAAGAAAGAATGTGACAACCAATCAAGGTAATTTTTTCATCAACAAATGTCAATGATGGACGCAGGTAAAATTGAGGTAAATGAAGTAAGAATTGTGGCGACCCCCTAATTTATTAAAATGATATTATATCACTAAGAGTGAGATTTTAAACCTCGAGGGAGATGGGTTTACCGATGTAGAGGGATGGTCCTAACCGTAGCCTATCTCAACTTCTGAGTTAGAGTTTAAAGGAAAGTTGGTCGGATGTACTATCCACCAGAGGGTATATTGAGATTTTCCTTGCTGTGCACATTTATTTGAAACTAGTGGGGGAAATTGATTTGTTCCAAATTTTCTCATCTCTGAGGTTCGTGCACTATTTACCTTTCGCCTATATTAGATTGGACTTTTTAGTCCTTAACGGACTCATGGCTTAATGCGAAGTGAGTGAAAGCACTCCTGATGGGTTTGCCTTTGCCAATGTGGAGGTCATTGGCCGCCTTCTATGGGTTTTGTCAGTAAGACTCTAGAGCATTCGCTAAAACCGGGACTAGCGCATGGCCTATGAAATAGCGTGGCGTGGAGAATATGGATGCCCAACCATATTGTATAATATGAATATCTATCGTGAACTTCACTTAGGTCTCTCACTTTCACACTAAGGTTTTATGATACATATTCTACCTTCAGGTTCAAGAGACATCCACCTGTGAGGCGTGCATTATACAGTTTTTAGTTATTTTCTATTATTATTAATTTTTTTTAGAAAGTGTTTTTAGAAAATAGTGGGGGGTTGTTGGATATTTTCTAAAACTGAATAATTTAAAAAAATAAATTTCCAATAGACATTTGAATGTGTCTTTTCAAAATCAAGTGTTTGGTGCCCTTTGGATGAGATGTATCTTTTGGGCCCATTTGAGTGGATGTGACCCAATTTCAAAGGTTGCTTTGAAACATAATAAATTAAGGTGATTTGAAGTTTTCCAAAGGAATTGAAGAAGATTCAAATTAGCATAATGTAGTATTTATAGAAGCATATTGTCTAAGAGTATTTTGTTCTCTTTTATTTTTATTTTGGTTTTAAGGGCAATTCCATATTTCTGATTCTAGTGTGCCGACTTCGAATTAAAGTTGGGCATTGTATCCTGGGGACATAATTTCACCTAAACCGCCTGTATGTGGGAAATTGATGTCTTTAAAAAAGCATCTTAATTGGTGTGCCTTGCCCATTTTTATTTTTTTTTAAATTGCTTTCTCACATTCACAATCATTCACTTTTATACACTAATTATTTATACTAATTGTTTACTTGATTTTATGCCTGCACATTCTTCGTAAGTAATTTCCCCAACAGGGTTGAGTGGGGGCCATTGCCCCCACTCAACCTATGATGGTCGTTTAAATACATGAGAGTAGTTTAAGAAATTTTATGGTCCATCACAACTTTGGCCCCCACTCATCTATTTTTTGTCTTTTACACAATGAGAGAATTTAAAAGGAAGTTGAGGATACTTTTCTCTTTTACTTTGTATGAAAAAGAGTAAAAGTATTTCAGTTTCCAAATTTTTAGGAGAGGTTTCAGGTTATAATCAGTCAACTAAATCTTTTCTCCCCCCTTTCTCTCCCAAACATTTATCCTCCGCGACAATTTTGGAGAAGCATTTCATTGTAAATATATTTGGCCATCATGGGTTCTTCTCTCGATTGAATTTCATAGCCTCATCTACGATCAGAATAATAAAGAAACCCACGGTGTTAAAAATCTCCTCAAATTTTACTTAAATAGGATTTGGTCCCACCTTATTGAGCATATAATTAAAAATATTATGTGCTCAATCTTATGGTACGGCTAATTTCTATTAGAGGAAAATTTGGAAATGACGCTTTAAGGGATTACATTTATTATAAGTAACATGGATATTACACCTTGATGGTATGCTTTCGATCATCAATGATATTGCAAGCATCATGGCCCATCAAAAGATCTACAATAATCATCAATGGAATTTTAATCATTCACGCAAGGTTGTACCAAATTAAACTATTATTAACTAACATATCAATTTATTAATTAATTATGGATGGATCTGTTTACAAGTGATCAATCTGGCATGGGCCCTACTTTATCTCAAGCAAGATACAATTCTTAGTCCAAAATGAGTAAACAATTATTTTGAGCGGTTTGCATTCATTATGGTGAACCATATTATTTTGCAGTTTAACTATATTTAAAGTTTTTGAGAAATCATGTCTTTACAAGTACTTAGGTATTTTCAAATAGTATATCTCATTTCTTTGGACATTATTAAAGAAATTATGAAAAAAATATTTAATGATAAAAAAATAAATATAAAAATATTATCGATCTCCTCTATACAAAATTTGACTGCATAGCCATTAGTCAACTACTACTTGCCCCTAATGGAAGAAAATCCTGGCTCATCCTACACTGTACTTGCTTGAGTTTTATGTGGTAAAATTTGTTAGTTACTGGTAAAGTAAAATTTTATGATGAGTGGAAATTTATTTTCCCACTTCTTATGGCCAAATAAACATGAGTAAAGTAAAATTTATGCTAGCTAGGATTACTTTATTATATACTTTTCTTTTACCACTTGTAAAACAAACCTTGCTTTAAGGGCCCGTTTCTTTGCATGATGTTTGAAAATTTCTGTCGGTGAATATTTGAATTTTATGAATGTTGTCTCTAGTTTAATTTAAAAAAGCTCAGGATCTCAAGCATTTTGAAAGCTAAAATTTGGAGAATTCTGTAAAGCTAGAAGTGTCAGTTTGTAAGGATGGATCTTTTTAGCTCACAAATCAAATAGAAAATCTTAAATATATATATATGTTGTAATGATAATTGACATACAACAATTAGAATTCTTGTAGAAATCCTCACGAAACAAACGTCCCCTTACTTTTGGGGGATAATAATTTCTCTTTCCATCTGGCTTTCCATAATTATTAGAAATGAATCACAAATGAAATATTTTACAAAACCCTTTCAGCTTTAGAAATGCCTTTCAAGAAAATATGCCCTTTTCAATGTTATACTAGCATAATAACCCGTGCTTAGACATGGCCAACATTGCAACTTAAGTATTCATGCATTAAGAAATACTATTCAAGAAGAAAAAGTTCCGAGAGTGACCATTTTATGTAATCTAAGAGCTAATGACCGGAAAAGGAAAGAGGAAAATTGGAGTAGAAAGGGAATGGTATATAGTTTAGGCAAAAAAGGAGTTATTTCAAAAAAGGAAAAGTGGGACTTTGAAAAGTGTGGAGTAGACGTGAGTGATTATTACGAAGAGATAAAGTTAGCAGTTGGCATCAGAAAAATGGGGGAAAACTTGAAAGATTTAAAGAAAAAAAAACTTTCTATCAAAATCATGATGCCAAAACCCTTGGCTTTAATATATTATAATGGCGCTTTCATTAACCAGGACGTATCTGATCATTTCTCTTGCGAAAGTATCAAATAAAATTAATGACTTGTTAGTTACATAAAACTCTCATTTCAACAGTTAGAAAAAACTCATTTCTCCTCTTAAAAAGTATAGATACACCCTCATAGCACTTCCATCCATGGTTGGAAAACTCTCCGAGTTGACTCTTGGCTCTCCTGAGTCATCTCGTTTTGATAAAAGAGCCGAGTCAAGAATATGGGAGACTCGGCTGAGTCATCTCTTTTTAATAAGCTGTTGGCGTTCCGAACCATTTAATAGGCAGATTTGTTTTTAAATAATTTAAATTTATTTATAAGTAATTATACATGAGGTTTGGAGTTAGTGATTTAAAAATGATGACTAGAATGTAATTTGAAATGTATATTTGATCTTTTACATTTTGTATTTGGACTAATGAATTGGGTAATATGCAATTATTTTCTTTTATTTACCTTATTGTAGGACTTGTCTTGCATATACAACTTCACTAATTTGAACTTATGAATGTAGGTAAATAAATGTATTTTTATATTTTATAATTAATGGATTTATTTTTAAATGTCTTGAGAATTATTTTAAAAAAAGACTTGACTCTATCGAGTCTCCGCATTGACTCTATCCGTATCAATCTCTTTGTGTTGGACGAGTCGAGTCCGAGTCATGAATTTTCCAACCTTGCTTCCATCAAAATAGTATTTCACCTTTGCATTGAAATAGTAAAATTGAATTTCAACATTGCATTGGAATAGTATCTCTACTGGCTCAATATTTCAATGGTGAATTTCACCCCCTAGCCCTTGTCCCTTAGAAATACATCACACTGTGTGTTGCATCTGGAAACATTGGGTCATTTTGTATATTTATCTTCGCAAAAAGCTATATTTATCTTCGCAAGAAGCTATCTTAACAAAAAATCATCTTTAAAAAATAGGGCTCTGCTAACCAAGCATGGCGGATGCATTAGCAGAGTTGGAGGTGGATAGAGATGTAGTTTTATTTGCTCCGGTGTAATTTATTTTTGGGTAATGTGTCTATGCTTATACCTACATTTTATTATGGTGAGAGATAGCTTGATGGGCCCAGCTGAGTCCCTAATGATTATGTGATCCGGGGTATGGAAAGAGCCATCTTGGATGGGCCTAAATATTAAGTTTGGGGTCAATCACATACCTCTAACAACCCCTTCATCCAAGGCCCATAATTTTAACGACTTTATATTAAAGAAAAAAAATTTGGTCCTCGATCTGACAGTTAGGTAGACCAGGGTTGTAACAAAAATTAAGCCGACTGGACATATGTAGCCATCCCAGCTAAGCAGAAAACTCCACTCTACAGCCACCCAGGTACTGTTCATACGTGGTCCACCTTATGGGTCCCACCTTTGATCAGCCAATATGTCCTTCACATTTTATTATAGAAAATCCCCCAGGCCCAGGTACATACCATGCATTAAAATGGCACCTGGAATAATTTGACACTCATCTGACCTTTGAAATAGAAAAAATAAAATAAAATAAAAAATCCTAACCTTTGTCCATGATTAATAATGTGTTCTTGCTATCCCCTTGCTGTGGACATGCATCTAAGCGGGCTCCTCATTAACATGAAATCATCAATCAAAATCATATTTCTTTAGATGACATGATTAGAAAAGTTCAATAGGCTAACACTTACTACGCTCCCCATCCACAGTCATCATGCATCTCCAAGACTTGTACACCTCCAACCAAAAAAGCCATAAAAATTCCAGGAGTAAGGATCAAAACAGCGATTACAGCCGGCGTAGCTATCAATGGCTAAAATACTATATAGTAATTTGGCGATACATAGAGTGAATTTCTTAAGTGTTAGAAAAAAAAATTCAAATCTCATACTGGAATCAATTTTGTGATTTTTTAGTGATTTGAAAACATATAAGGATAGATAAAATTTTAATAAAGACTCTTGAGGAAAAAAAACAGTATTTTAAATTAAAAATATTTATCTTTATTAGAATTTAAATAATAAGACAATTATTTTCAAAATAACATAAGCAGCGCTGACTGCTGTGATTGATAATGCGGTTGCTAGGCTAGGTAAGGAGGATGTTACTTTTTATAATACCCGCCAGTAACCATCATGCCAAAAGCCCACCACGTGGAGCTTAAACATGAGTTGCAACATGATGTGATTACCTCCCTCTCTCTCTCTCTCTCCCCCTCCTGCTCCTGCATATCAAGCCATAAATAAAACAAACAAGAGCCTTTTGCAAGATGAGAACAACAGCTTAATGGTCTAGACTCTAGAAAGCTTCAGAAAGGCTGATGAAAAGGTGACATACTGCTTACACAATGGTCCAAAGTACACCCACTAGTTATTGGATGGATTTTAACTAACTAAAGCCTACCACGTGAATTCTCCTCACTCACTTCCACATCAGAATAACAGTCTAGACCTCGAATGTTCATGAATCATGGCGTTTTCATTGTTCTTTTTGTTCTTTTTTACTTCAGTTGTTCTAGGTGAATGGGTGATGTGATCTTCTATATTGACTACGAAGAACCGTCATATCCCATTGGTTTTATGTTTTTATAGTGATTTTTTTAATGGGTTTTTTTTTCCTTTTGTAAATGAGGATTATGAAGATTAATGGGAATGTTGGGTTGCTTTCTTTCTAATTGTTGAAGATGTCTGCAAGGCTAATGGCATTGGGTTGTACAAGTTCCTGGTGATAGTGTTAATTTTGTTTAGACAAACGAATTTGATTGGTTACTATTCTAAATTTACTATTTTGGGCAAAATCAATGTATTTGGAGGTATTTGAAGATTGATATGATGATTCATAAAGTTGTAGTTGATAATCTTCTGTCATTTTTCATTGTGTTCAGATAATAGGATTCAAGAGTTCTCAATGATTTCATGGTTTTTCATTGCATAGTTTTTAATGGGTTGTTTTCATTTTATGCATAGGTTGAGTTAGGAAATTGATCCCCTCTTTCCCTCTGCTTGAAATATTTGTTTAGGGAATTTGCTAATTTTATTTAGGTGGATGCAAATTTAATATCTTCTGGTGTTATGGGTTGATGGGTACTTTATGTATTCATTTATCTTTAAATGGTTGCAGGTTTACTAGGTTTTTGAATGTTTGTTTCCTTTCTTGTCTCATTTGTTGTCCTTTGGCAGTTTTATTTGGGTAGGTAGTTGTCTGTGTAGAGATATCTTGTTTTATCATGTCCTTCAAATGCACGGATGGCAGATTCAGTAGTTTGGATGTATTTGAGGGGAATTGAAGCGATCCATATGAGTCAGGACAAAGGATTTTAGGCTTTCATTTTGTATTGAGAAGAGGAATGTAGGAAAAGGAAGATATATGTTACAAAAATGTCTGCAACCACTTTCAGATTGATGGATATTCTTTCTTTCTACAGTTCATTTCATGTTACATGTATGTAACTTGTTTCTTGTCATTGCCCATCATAAGAATTTCTTGTTTTTGGAAATTTCTTTCTCTTTCCTCCTGCTTTCTTACATTTTTATGCCTGAATTTAGGTTTCTATTTGAGGCACTGGATTGGAACTGGAATTGAGAAGGCATCTCATCTCTCTTCCAAGAAGAAAAGAGAGAATTTAGAGAATGAACTTTAGGTATGACAAGAAAGAAAGGTGCTTGTCTCTTTTTTCTTCATAGTGCCTTGATTCTAATTCTTAAAGACCTTTCTTTGTCTTCCTTTTCTCTGCGAAGAAACAGAATTTTCAAGACCTTTACTTCTCTGGTGGAGGAAGGCATCTATTTTATCTCATTTTGCAATAAATGGGGAAAATACTATGTTTCCTCTTTTTCCAATACGTGATGTTTCCTATTGATTTGTGTTCATTGCAGTATCTCACTTCAAGCCTCCTTAATACAAATTGAAGAGCAGAACTTACAAAGAGCAACATTTATTGGACTCGCTGGTACAAAATCAGACTCCTTATCTTTAATGAGTTTTTTTTTGTTTTTTCAAATATATTGTATTTTACTGTAAAAACAAGAGAGTTGGGACTTGGAAATCACAAAGAGACTTTCCTTCATGAATTCAAGAAAGCCCCGTCAATTGTTTTCGGAAAAAAAAAAATCAACTGGGTATGTTGTTCTCATATCATCTTTTTCAAGAATAGTCATTGACCATATCTGAGTTCACAAAAATACTCAACCACATATTTGAAATTGCTTTGATTTATTTGGGCATGGAAAAGTACTGTGGTCTTCCTTTTGATGGGTGATAAGTGATAACCGAAGACTAAAGAGATGGTAGAAGATAATGACCTCCAAGCTTCTTGTCAAAGAAAATAGCAACTTTTTGCTAAATGCATTTGAACCTATTAATGAGAAAAGGAAACTTCTCTGCCTACATTCTTACAAATCCAGCTGAACGTTGCTGTCAGCAATTAAAACTGACCCTATATTGATATCATTATTATTATGTTATAGGCTATTTTTGAGCTAAGATTTTCCATCAATGAAGAGACCCAGCAAAAGAAAATACAAGGAGAAAGACAACCATCCATTTCAAAAGAAACAGAAAGGGAAAGAAAGGGAATATCCAATAAGATATTAACTGACTCAGTAAAATTTATGGTTTGGGCTGCAACTTAGTGTGCTATTGTACATTTTATTTTTGTTCATTTCAACCCAAACCCCCCCACAACCCCCAACCAGAAAGAAAGATATAATTTTAGGTATGAATTTGATCTCTTTTTCCTCTTTCTAGAACTATCCCTGATTTTTCCATCTAAGAAAGAACAGTAGAATTTGACAGAAGCCTAGATTTCTCAGCTATAAATAGCAGAATATCTTGTATGCTGCTTCCTTCCCTTTTCTTTCTTCTTCTGTTGTTAATGCTTATTCACTTCTGTTGACTTAACCACAGGGTATCAGCAGCTTTAGATCTCCAATGTCAAACATCACAGATACAGATGCTTTTAGGTATTCTTGTATTGATTTATCTGGGGCTGTGTTTGGATCTGCCCAAATTGTTGTTGATTGAAGACTCTGCTGGAAGGATTACTTTCTTAAAGAGTTCTCTTTTGGTTATTTCCTTTAGGGTGTTTGTGGCGACGTGGAATGTAGGAGGGAAGCCACCTCATGATGGTCTCAATCTGGAAGATTTTCTTCACGTTGATGATTCATTAGATCTTTATGTTTTGGGGTATGGATTATTTTCTCAGATTTCCTTTAAATTCATTTGAAAATATTGTATCTGTATTCCAATATATTTACAGTTTGTCATTTGATGCAAGTGCATCTTCAGTAAATTATCAGCCAGTACCTGATTATCATGGGTACTGTCTAAATCCAGTCTTCAGGACAATTATCCATCCCCTTTAAAATTCATGTTCAACAACATATTTTCCTTTTGAATCTATTTATAAATAGTTCATACATTGCCAGAGCCTGATTGGTAATGGGTCTTCAGGTTTTGAGGAATTGGCTTTGAACAAATGCTTCTTTTTTTATTTAAGGCCCTGGTTGGATGTGAAATCACCATATGTTTGGTTGTTCTGACCATACAGATGGTTGTTCATTGTGCTGTCCACTGAAGAGGACTGAAAATCTGAAATGCATTAGGTTGGGTGTAGTTTTTTCTGCATTTGCAGCCCAAATAAACATTCATTACATTCAGTTGTAGCCTAAATGGATTGGAATTTAATTTGCATGGAAAAGTATATCCTGTGACCTGCCCCAGCGATCAAAATGGGAGTATTGCATTCAATTCAATTTAACCTCTTTGTAATCATGTAGGAAACTGTTGCTTCAGAAACAACTTAATTCTGTACTGGTTCCCTGTTAATTTATTCTCTGTTTTGGACCATATCAGGTTTCAAGAAGTAGTCCCTCTGAATGCTGGGAATGTGCTGGTTATAGAAGACAATGAACCAGCAGCAAGATGGCTCTCTTTAATCAACAGGGCACTTAATAAACAGCAAAGAGCTGACATGATAAATATTCAAACCACCTCATCTGATTACAGCAGCTCTTGTTATTCTCAAGCTTCCAACACAATGGTTTCTAGAGACCCAAGAAGTGCTGGAACCTCTCTGTTCTTCCAAAGGCCTTCTCTTAAAACAGTCAGTAAGAACTTCAGGACAGAGAGAGGATGGCGGCTTAAGGGCTGTAACTGTTCTTCAGAAGTGGAGAAGAAGTATAAGGATTCATGTTTCAGATGCCAACAGGTTTATGTCAGGGAAGAGGACACTGATGAAGAAAAAAGCTTGAAAAGGTACATGGTGACGGATGTAACTTGTTCTAGTGTTAGCCAACTGAAGTATAGCCTTATAGTGAGCAAGCAGATGGTGGGGATTTTTGTAACCATTTGGGCAAGGAAGGAGCTAGTTCAGCACATTGGCCATTTGAGGCTCGCTTGTGTTGGGAGAGGGATCCTGGGTTACCTAGGAAACAAGGTGAGATTTATTTGGTTCATGCTAATTTTGTATAAGCCTATGATAGCTACATACAGGCACATCTAACCACACATAGGCAAGGTTTTAAAACTTAGAATTTGGGGGTGACTAGGCCCCTTTCAATTCAAGTCGAGTTGGTGGGGTCACGTGACTTGCCCCTAGAGACCAAGACCCTTTAAAACTAATGAAAAATCTTTTAAAAATTGAAATATAATGTCATATAAATTTTGAATTTTAATAATCATAATGTTTAGTTCGTATGAAAGAATTAAGGTCTAAATAGGTATTGTCATTAGATTTTCCCTCCACTGAATGAACTATGTATTTGCATCTAATCATTGAATACTTGGATCTTCATCAAAATGTGGTTTAAATCTTCTAAAATTAATGCAAAAGATCCCTAAAAGCTTCTTCCAACAGGAAAATAGGGAGAAAATACATGTTAAAAGCCTTATTTTATACGAATCAGTGAGAAGGGTGGCTCGACTAAGACTTAAGCCGATTTTTGAAACCATACACATAGGTGAATAGGGCTATCCCTCTCCATTACTCTATGCAACCTAAAGAGAATTGATTATATCATTTGTGGCATGATTTCTTATTTGTTCAGTATACCCTTCTA
Source organism: Persea americana (assembly GCA_029852735.1). Lineage (NCBI taxonomy): Eukaryota > Viridiplantae > Streptophyta > Magnoliopsida > Laurales > Lauraceae > Persea > Persea americana. The sequence continues at coordinate 15,003,270 of CM056811.1, read as the reverse complement.
ATTATATTTATTTTTATTGAATAAACTCAGTCTTTACATTGTATGAAGATATAATGCGCTTGTTTGCAGCTGGTTCAGATTCAATCAAGAACTTAGGGGTCTCGTGGGACAATATTCATGGAGATGAAGACCAAGTGTAGGATGAATCCTGAATGAGTTGGGTGTACTATAATGAACTTAAAGTTTTGAGGCAACATGCTCTCCAAGTTATAATACACAGACAACATTACTAGAACCTGCAACCTTGTGGTTGCCAACATTGAGTACCTGTCATAAATAACTTGATTTTTTTCCAGTTTCAGGTCCCATCCAAGAATCAACTTGTTCATTTGGAGAATAAAAAGATTCCTACGACAGGGCCCTATGTCCTAATTAAATTGAAACTTGTGGCTACGGGCTTAACTAAAATATGAAAATAAATACCACTAGCTTTATATTACTTATTTTGTTATTTTGTACAAAAAAAAATTAGGATTTCAGATTCATGTAACAGAACTTAAAGCAATTGGATTTGATTAAAACATAATCTGCAAATCTGTAACCAACATCAGAATTGCATCATGTTAAAAGGCCTCTCTCTATTCATAAATATCTGGTTTGCTAGTTTTAGACCGAATGATGGTGGGAGTTAGGGGTTCACTCTAGGGAAATATCTGAGGTTACCCAGTTGTTTTCCTGACATCGAGTGAATTACATGATCGTATGTGGAAACCATAGAGGCCAAATTAGTCCTCTTTTTTCATTTGAAGACGAGGACGAAGTTCACTTTATACATTTTAGTCCCGTCAAACTTAACTGCCTTATGTCAAGTTCTAACATAAAGGCTTTTTTACTTTCCCTTTACTGGAATTTTTATGGTATATGATGCTTCGTCATTCTTGAAAGCAACGTAATCTTTACTCCTTTGACTCTGTTTTCTCCATGAACTGAAAACTCATATGCATACAAATCAAAGGGATCTTACTCTCCTCCAGGTTTTCATCTTCATGTCACCATCTTGAAAATGACATGTTGCATGCATTTGAAAGCCTGCTCAAAGTTTTCATAATTCTCCCATTTGCTGTATAATTATGAATATTTTTTTTCTTTTTCTTTCACATGGTTGAGTCTGTTCAAAGTTATTTTTTTAATTCTCCAAATTATGTACATTTTTCATTTCTATATGCTCTTTTTTTATTTTCTTTTTTCACAGGGTTGTATATCAGTGAGCATGTCTATACATCAAACAAACTTCTGCTTCATATGCAGTCACCTGGCATCAGGGGAGAAAGAAGGGGATGAGTTGAGGAGAAATAGTGATGTCATAGAGATACTGAAGAACACCCAATTCCCAAAGATCTTCAAGGCACCTGGCTGTAGGATCCCTGAGAAAATTCTTGACCATGAGTGTGCCTCTCTCCCTCACTATGTTTCTGTATCAGTTAAATGTCACTGCCTTAATTGTTCTGATTTCTGACATGCCTTTTATGAAACAATCTCATCAGCCGAGTGATATGGCTTGGAGATCTGAACTATCGTATTGCATTGAGCTACTCAGATACCAGAAAGCTTTTGGAGGATAACGTCTGGGACGCCCTACTTGAGAAAGATCAGGTCTATAATACAGATTTCCTTTGATACGCACCGCCACCATCATTATCTTAGCCTTATCCCATCAACCTGGTCAGCTGCTTTCAATACTACTGTGCAATTATCATTACCCATATATTGATATTGAGACTTAGATGGATGTGGATAAATGAATAACATGGCTATTTCTGAATATCCAGGTGATTCATAAGGACGTAGGATTCACATTTATAATGACCAAGCCAAGTTCAGTTTATGCTTACAATGGATTGATAATTTTCAACTGTTCTGTTTTTTCAAAATTTTATTAAACAAGAAAATGTGTCTTATAATAATTGAACTTATTATTATTTGGATTCCAATATAACCATTCAAGTACAATCAAATTTGGTCAGTTTGGATCCACAAGAATCCAAGCATTTGTTCCAATAGTGGATAATGTTGAACATGATACTTTATATGAAATATTGGGATACTAGCAAAGATCACACATGTTGAGCCCATTTTTTACTTGGAATTACTATCATCTTCACAATTTATGTTGGGGTAAAGATGGCTTCAATTGCAAGGTAAATATTACTGCAATCTGAGTGATGTCTCAAGCCAGTTGCAGTACACGGAGCACTCTCATCATCAATGGTCTAGTTAATGAGAAATAAGCTACATAATTTAAATCCATTCACCTGTATCACATGCGTTTGTGCTTCCAGTATAAAAACATGTCATACAACAATCAAGTTCTAGAGTGCTCAAAAGCATATATACAGCAGAAAATGCTAAATTTTGACCTTACTTTGGCAGCTTAAAATTGAAAGAGATGCTGGTAGAATCTTTAACGGATGGAATGAGGGGAAGATCAACTTTGCTCCGACATACAAGTACTCCAACAATTCAGATTCTTATGCAGGAGAAACTATAGCATCAAAGAAGAAAAGGAGAACTCCAGCATGGTATCTGGACACTCCATTTTACTCGCCCAAGCCCCTAACACCCAACTGTTACTGACTATAACTTAATTGGTTCTTACAATGTATCTGTTGGGATTTCAGGTGTGATCGAATACTGTGGTATGGAAACGGTATCACTCAATTTTCTTACTTTCGCGGCGAGTCAAGATTTTCCGATCATCGGCCAGTTTGTGCAGTTTTTGCGGTGGATGTTAGGTTGATTGGCAGTACTTCTAAAAGGGGATTTTCCAGGTCCAGCACAGAAATTGAAATTGATGTGGAAGAGACCTTATCTCCAAGCAGAAGTTATATGGCCTTAAGAAACATGTAATGTATACAAATCTCGTTGCACAGATTCTTCTGAATTGTTGACATACCTTATTGGATGTGTTCATACTTCATGGGTTCCTCTAAAGTGTGGATTCCTATGCCACATTTTTTTTTTTCTTCCCTTTCCCCCATCGCGTGCAGGCCCAACAGATTTCATGGACGGGCCTGCCAAGTGGGCTACACAATAACGATAGGAATCGGCTCTCCTGGCTCTGATACCATGTAAGATGCCATGTACCAACTCAAAAGCTTAAGTTGATAGGTGAAAGGCCTAAATAGGTATGAAGCCCTGTCAAACCCATTACTTGGGCAATATGGGGCTTTCCCAACTGTTGTTCACTAACAACTCGAGCTCTTGGTATTTCCAGTTATTAACAAGGTATCAGAGCTAAGGTCACGAGTCCAAAACCCTTGGGAGGCATGTTGCCTCCATATGTCTCTCTGGTCTGTCTATTCCATCCATCTTTTGGGTTTCGAATTCAAACAGCCTCCCGTTCGAGTGGGGGCGTTGCCGTTGATATAAATTGTTGTGCTATTCATTTACAACTCGAGCTCTTGGTGTTTCCGGTTATTAACATGCCCACTTTTACCACAAATTCAGATGAAGTTTTTTGTTCTGCACTTACTATATAAAAGGATTTGATATGGAAAAATGACATTGCATTTCTTTACCCTAGTAATTGCAGTCTAGAAACTATTGTAACCTTCGTATTTTGTATGAAAAGTAACTTACTTTTTCTTCATTATCATATTAGACTCATCCCATCTATATGAGGTCAATTTGAAGAGTTCTACTATATAACTATGGAATACTGCATTCTCCTCTCTCTCTCTCTCTCTCTCTCTCTCTCTCTCTCTCTCTCTCTCTCTCTCTCTCTCTCTCTCTCTCTCTCACACACACACACACAAACACACACACACGCTCACGCTCACGCACACGTACACACATCTGAGAGTGAGGGAGAATTTGTGAATGAGCGTCCAAGAGACTTGTTAGTGACCATGATGAAAGCAATGGAAGCACCCCAAGCATAAAGAGACATTCCAAACAAAAATACTAAAATCCTACCACGGATTGTGTATGTTACTATTTTTTGGAAGTCCTCTAAAAAAATCACTCTGTAGCGCAGCCTGATTAAAACAACCACATGTGCTGATACAACTTGTGTACCCTTTTAAACAGGTGATTCAGTTCCTGTTTTATCACATGCAATACATGGCAATGTGAATGACAGGAACATGCATAGATCAGCCAAAATATTCACATGAATAAATCTGTGCTTCCAGTAGTTTTTCCATTGCACTAATCTCTCATTTATATTATTTTCATTGTGAAATATGCAATTGAATTGGATCATCAACTAATTTTTCTTATATGATGATTCAGGTATTAAAAACCAGTAACTATAGATATAATAGAAGGCATACAGAATTTTGTGAAATTACATGGGACCTGTTGAAAAAGAGCCCATGTGAATATCTCCCAAGGAGAGAAAGCTACAAATTCCAACTTGTATTGCCATCAATTGCAGAACCAGGTTGAATGGGTGTTGACCAATTTTACTGACAATTCTGGGGTAAGCCTTTTCTCTGCTTGAACTACACATATTTTGAGATGAATGATTCAGAATTTGTGGGTGCACCAAACTGTGTCCATGATCACTATTTTCCATTCATTTGTCAAGTAAATAATTTGTTTTCATCGGATGGATCCCTAATAAAAATGGTTTGAATATTTTGTTAGAATAAATGTTTTGTCCCTTCTGAAGTGCATTTTGGCAGCATGGAAATTAGAAACCTAGATTAGGGAAGCTCTTTGATGTCCTTTTCCATCGAAAATCATTATCAGTGATCAAGGGAAAGAGTCAATGAAGCAGTATTCCACTGAATGAGATTGCCCAGCCTGCTACACTGGATTTGCTTTTTGTTATAGGCATGTGGACTGGCAATGGTCTGATTCTGGCTTAATATATATGTAACTGGCCTACGTCTGGGTGTTTAATGGAAGGTTTTAAACCTTAAGACTTCAGGGGCAACTAGGTCCCCTTTCAATCGAGTTGACTCAGTTGAGCCAACTCAGATGAGTCTCATGGGACTTGGCTGAGTTGGACTAATTTACACCTAGAGGCAAGAACCTTAATTTTCTTGTAAGAACGATAAAAAAAAAATTAGCAAAATAAATCATGGTGCGCTTTTACTTGGCCGAATTTGCGCCGGGCTCCACTAGGATCATGCTGCCCTAAATGCACTAACAGAATGGATTCTGCCAAAATATTCAAAACCACTTGTAGTTAAGGGCACATGCACACTAATCTGCTTCTTACATTTTCTAAGAAATCCTAACCTTGGTATTTGCTTTTGCAGTTGCTCCCAGGAAGCAATCGGAGACTCTCATGTTCATGGCTGTTCTTTTTATTATTTTCAGTTTACTAAGACTTCATCCACTGATGAAAAAGGTGTAAGATGTATGTCCAATTTTAGGGGTGTCACATGACCACATATCAGCCCAATTTATTCATATGATAAACATTATAATGTTCTGAATTTCCCTATTCAAGAAACTTAATACTCAATTTAAAGTAAGTTTCCTCATAAGTCCAAAACGGATAATTATAAAACCTTAACACATTTTAGCCCTCTAATTAACTTTGCAAATAGGAAGACATCATCATTGCTGTTGAGGGACCCCATATGCATATATTATAATGTTAATGTTAAATTACTTCACTAAACCTGAGTCAACCTAACCCAATCTGAGACTGGTAATTGCCAACTCAAGTCAGGTTTTCAGTTTTCAGCAAGCATAGGCATCTGCTTAATCAAGATATAAAAGGAAAGAACTCTGCATGCAGATATTGATGGGACAAGAAGTATGGAAAGCTGATAAGATCAATTCTCATGATTGAATTGTTAGATCTGAAATATCCTTTGATGGATTGGGAGATAAGAGGCAGTTTCAATCTCCAGTGGGCTGATTGAGAGTCATCCTTTAATGGCCATGAAAAATGGGCCAGGTTCTATTTGGGTCAGATATACCTGGGCCTTTACGTGAATTATTAAAAGGCGAAATCAGACCCAAATAGAACCTTTTCAAGAATCGAAGGTTGAGTCCACTTGTGCTACCACCTGGGGGCCACAAGGGTTTTACCCGGCTTCTCTCTAGGCCCGGAAGGATTAGTCCAGCCCAAATGGTTGGGAACCCTCCGTTAACAAAAAAAAAAAAAAAAAATTCAAGACCTGGCATAAAACCTCCATGCAGCTTTTTCTTTATTGACATAATTTTTTTTCCTAAACAAAAATTGAGCCTTCTTATACTTGTTTATAATCCTCTCCCATCCATCATTCATCAAGCTTCTTGATTTCTTTTCATTTCTTCTATTAGAAAGTCTTGTTTTTTTTCTTCAAGGCACAGGATACCACCCGTATACTTTTGGAGTGGATCATGATAGATCTGATCTAGTTGGCCACGGGATCCTATAGACTTGAAATGAGCAGGATGCTAAAGTGATGGATTGTACGGCAGATGGTGACCACCACAAAAGCACGAAGATTAACGGGTTGTCTTATGATCCGTTCTTGAAACAACCATGTGATTGTAGGAGGGTGATAGGGAATGCATATATGGAAGGTTGTGGTTGTTAAACATCTTTAGTAACTTTTAGGATGTTATCATCAGCCTAATGATTGATTAGGCTAAATTTAGTGATAATCTCTCTTTATTATGATTAGATTAGATGGTTATTATGAGAAGGCATCTGAATGGGCCCCATGAGGTCTGCTTATAGGAAAAATGCCCCCGTGTATGGGTTAGGGATGATTATCCCTAAATTATACTCCAAAAGACCATTTGATCAAGAACATGATTACCTAAATTTTATATGCATTATTAATTATATTCATTAATCGTGTTTTTAATTAAATAGTCAATCTTAATGTGGAAATGACTATTATTGGAGTAAGATTTTGGAATATTCCATATAACCGGGCGGCGTTCATTTTTGAGCGGCTTAGAATTTCAAAAGGTGAGGCCCACTATGTAGTTCCACCTCTTCAACCCAATTTTTCTCTAAGGCCCAAGAGGATCCGAGCTTATTTCAATATAGTAGCCACCGAGGTCACCTCAATCCTGGAACACAATTGGTCGTCACTTTTGTCTCATGTAGTATCCACGATTCATATTTTTAGGGCAGCTTAGATACCACGTTTTTTTTTTTTTTTTTAAATTTATCAAAAGGAGCTAGGTCTGGGATTGTGAGTCATTGATGTTATAAGCCCAATTCTGTCCCTAATAAATTTTCAAATTGAATCTGTCACTATGAAAATTTGGCTTTAGTTTAAGAGGATCAAGATTCATGCTCCAAGATCATGGGATTCTTTAGGTCAGTTGCCTGGATTAATCCCTGGGTGGGGTGAACCCAGAAAATTTTCCTTGGAGGGGCCACTATGTAAAGAGAGAGATTTTGGACGGCGATATGAAAAAAACTGCATAGAGTCTTCTACAACTCTAAGGGGCTTTGTGGGATTTTCGGGGGCCATGGCCACACCCTACCCACCCCTAGGCCCACGAGTGATCCCTGGTTGTAGCGTTGATGGTGAGGAACTTGGACAGGGTATGTGGGTTTGTAAGAAACGTTGTCATGTTGGTTAAAATCACCATTTTCATATAAGAGTGCATTCAATGATTTTAGATGTTTTTAGATTTTTTAGACTTTTTCGTGAACTTCTCAAAATCAATTAATATTTAACATGTAAAACTAAACATCTTCATTTCTTTTTATTAATATGAGGGTATTGAATAATTTGGAGCATAAATTGGGGCTCATAGAAGTGCCAAAAAAAAAAAAAAACAAAAAAACATATCTATTTGGATTTTTTGGACTTTTTCACAAATTACTCAAAATCTACGAAGATTCAAGGAAATAAACTTAAAAACTCTTGGTTTTCTTATGTTCAATAAACAAATTGAACAGTTTAGATTACAAATATGGGGTGCACGGGAATAAGAAAAGAAATAGTAGTGAATGGGATTTGATCTTGTGACTAATTGCATAACCACGTGAGATTGTATTGGCATCTTTTTTGCAAGTGGGAGATGTGAAAGTGTTTAATACCTGTTTAGACTTGAAGATTTTTACATGAAAATGATTGTTTACACATAATTTTCACACCTCATTTACACATCGAATGCATAAAAAAGAGCAAACAAACGTGATAATGTGTAACCACTACACATAAATCATTTACATGTGTAAATGAATGCAAACATGCAAAATCAAAGGGAGAAATTAGAAACATGAAAAATCTCGCCCATAGCCTATGAGGCCCACTTGACCTCATCCTATGGTCAATCTAAACTATGGGTCTCATCGGCAAAGGCTACCCAGGCCCTTGAGGCCCACCTTGTAAAAAATCAGCCTTAGGCCTTAGTACTTGAGTTGGGCGTAGATTTGAAATTTGAGCCTATTGAATAGGTATTGGATTAAGTGATATAAAGCCCAACGCCCAGCCCAGCCCAATTTGATCACGTGGTGCTTGTAGTATAGTGACTAGTTTGTGGAACAAGTGATAGAATGCCTGGCCCGCCTTGGCCCTGCCAGGTTGACTAACTTTGCATGCTTGGGCTTGAAATGTTTTAGGCGGCCGAGCTTTCGAGAGGCACCTCTGGCCCATGTCAGACTTGGGCTGGATGTGGGCCTATGTTTTGAAAGTTGGGTGGGTGTGGCTATGCCTTAGCTCAGTTTGACCTGGCCCATGAATGCCTGTACCCTTTATAAATATTTCCATCCAACCTCTCCTTTTTTTTGGTACCCAAGAGAGAGCCCGCATACACAGGAGAAGATAGCCCACTCAAGTGGGAAGGAAGCCCCTACAAGCGGAAAAAAAGCCCACATAAGTGGGAAGAGGTAACGTACAGTGGCTTATAGTTGCCGGGGTCAATGTAAAATAACTCAAAGATTTTCTATAAAACTTAGGAGCTTTTTGCAATGGGGGAGGGGGCCTACTGCCAGACCTTCTCTAGTTCCACCTCTAGTGACGTACTTGGGGTTCAAGCCCCGGGCAGCCAGATCAAAACTAACACTCTTTACCACTCGGGTAAGAAGCCGTTCTTAACTTACCTCTCCTCTAATTCCCGTTGCTGTAAATTTTGACATTCATGCAAGTTATGTAGACCTAGGAATTGATCATCATACCCATCCCACTTTATCTAACGGCTAAGAATTAGACAACATGGAGGGCCTCCAAACGGTACCTCCCTTGAACAGTGAAAATAAAACGACCCATAGAAATGTATGATAAAACCAAACAAGTTATCATGTATCAAAGGGTCCCAACTCACTCCCAGGAGGAGTGTTGGTCATGACATTCGGGACTTTTATTTTTCATCGGATTCGGATTCAAAAAATATATATAAGTTTTCATTTGTTTCCATGGAATTGAGTTTCTAGGAACAAAAAAAATATTAAAGAGGTAAATTGTGAAAGATATATAAGGAGGAGATGCACATGGGACCCGACTTTCCTGGCTTTGATGTAGTAGGGCAATAGAAATATATTCATTTCCGTCTCCCTCTTATCCATTTTCCATGAAAAAAAAGAGAGAGATTATATTACATAGCCATTTATAGATTTTAACATTTGTTTCTTCAATTTCAACCACTTCCCACAAAACACATTTTCTTGAAGTTTTCAGTAACTCCATTCCTTGCAAACAAACTGACCCTAATTCAAGTTCTGTAACTTGGGACAGGAGTGAAATACTAGTCCAAGTATAGGGCACCACATAGTAATCAGGTCTGGGTCCAGGTCCAACTCAAATTACACTATAGGCCTGACCCATTTTCATCTATCCACATGGACCCACCACCAACACCACAAAGGAGTTGATCAGGACTCTGTCCCTTGAGTCAATAATGACCCCCTAACTAATATTTTATTCAGCCTCCATCAACGGCTGATTTAACAATCAAAAACAGTGTCCAAATCAGATGGGGATGGCCCACTCCACCGCCATCAGATCCTTCAATTTGTCTTTTCCCAGGTAGGTGGGAGGCAACTTCCCAACCCACAATTCAACCACCCCAGCAGCCTTAACCTAATTTTTTTCAATTACCCATTTTTTAATGTAAAAGTGTCAGCAACTGTACATAGATGTCCGCATCAGCTTCCCATTAATCTTATTTTACTCAGAAAGGACGGCCTGGCCATTGGCAAGGTCGGAGGGTCATTTGCTCTATTTTGCATGTGACCTTTTATCTAGTCGTCTTTGGTGGCACACTGGAAATTATAGTCTCCCCTGCCCACAATCCCAATGCCTGATAATGGGGCCCATCGTTTGGGAATCTAAACCATCTATATAATTGAAGGAACCGCGTCTTACCCTGGTGGTAAGAGGTGATAGTTCTTACCTAACAGCTCAGGGTTCAAACACAATCACCTTTCTACACCCGCAATTATTCTACCCCACCCCAATTTCTACTTCCTCACCTTATGGCTTTCTTACCTCACCTGAGGTCTACTTCCCTCACCAGGGTACCAAACAAGAATATCCAACCTTAGTAATTCAATGCATAATATGGTCACATCTAAATCTCCACATTTATCCATCACTCCTCACCCTGTATCCTTCACCCTTCACCTCTTATATAATCAATGATGCAGGTTATCTCCCCATGAATTTTTTATGTTGTTAATTCCTACTATTCTATGCAATCAAACACGCCAGAGTTGAGGTGTTCTTGGTGTTAAAACTTTTTGCAGTTATTCATATGAAGAGAGTCTCCCTCACACTACAGGGGAAAAAAATCCACACGTTCTACAGGAATCAAGACATGTTTAGAGCGTGTTCGTTTGACGCAGCTATTTCTCCTTGACATGTATGTTTGTTTCTGCAATACCATGAAAAAGTCATTCCAAGATTTGTCCCTTACAAATGTGTTTCACGAACTCAAGAAAAATCAGTTCAAAAGTTACTTTTTTTCCCTACAAAAGATGACACATCCAACCATGAAAATGTGACACTAGAGGAGAATAAGAGCTTTTATTTTTTCTACGGTAACTTAAAAATCCTAAGTGTTACACAAACATGCTTTCCTTGGACTCAAGGTGACCCATTCATTGGTTTCAAAACGTCAACTCAAACGCTAAAATTACATTTTATTCAACTCGGGTTAGTGGGTTAACTACCGAATCCGACTCATTTATTAAAGTGGTTGAGAATGCTAATATTTAATTAGCAATTACCGGGTTGGTTTTGTGGGAATGATCAAGAACTGCCACCCTGCTTCTGAGATGAAATGAAAGGTAATTAGGACTAATGATGGTGACATTAGCCCAACTCTTGACAAAGTAAGAAAGATCATTGAACATATCTCTCTTTCTTTTTACACTCTCTAGACCTCCTTCAATCAATGTCACTGATTCCATTCACCGAATACATCCCAAACGTGTTAATTCTGTCATAATGTTAATGTCGAATGATAATTTTCCCAATAATTTTAATACATTTTCAGACAATGGTAAATATCAAAATATCTTTATTATCAGGATAAATTTGATTTTTTTCAATAAAAGTCAGTAATCTGTATAAATATTTTCTAATTTATTAAAGATGAATTATTTTCGGTGACGTTTTCCGATGATATCGAAGAAAAATCCAAATTAAAACAATATCACAATATTTACCCCAGAAGGAAAATTGTGAACTGTTGGGCCCCACCAATGGATGTGGGCCTGCAGCAAGTGAGACGAAAGAGACTCAAGCTTGCTCAATTCTGGCGTCCAGTTTCACATTGTCAGGATGGAAGAATAAACGATCCAATTCTGAGAGATGGGAGACTTGGGAAGGCTATTTGTAAGCATGTGGGGAATAGACCTGCAACTCCAGCCCAGCCCATCCCATCCCAACCAAAACCCAACTGACTCAACCCAGTCAAACCCAAATTGGACCCTGAATGGAAAAATGAAACCAAAATTGACTTTTGGCTTGTGTGGGTTCAAGTCGAGTGTATCGTGTAAGGTTTTTAGTCTAAGCCTTCGAAAATTCTAGTCTGAATTGGGTTTAGGTTTGGGTTGGGGCTTAAAGGTTGTAACATCCAGACCGTATGATATATAGATTGTTCTGTCGTCCAAGATCAGCTTAATCTATCGTTCACTATCAGGCTGCTGGTGTTTCTGGTTATTATTACCATATGTTACTGAGTCGGGGTGTTTCGAGGTGTGGAACCCAACCAACTCGACCAATTTGACAAAGTGGTCAAAAGAAAGTGGTCATCTCTGTTTCCAGGAAATGGAGTTGAAAATTCCACCCACGTGCAGAAAAACTGCTTGTCAAAGGATCTCATAAAATCCGTGAAAAGAAATACATGTCAAAAAGGAAGAAAGTAACAGTTCACGGCATTTTCTCTAAGACCTTGGAATTCAAAGTATATGATCATGGGATGCCGCTGATTTCGGTCAAATCACCACCTTAGCTTTTCGTATCTTTCAAGATAGCAACAAAAGCAAGGTTAGGTAAATGATCAAGACACGGGAGATTGGACCCCTAACTAACTTACCCTCTAAATTGGGTAAGATCTCGACCTCAGGTGAATTTATTTAAAACCAGAGGATTTTCCGATAGAGAGAAAAAAAAAAAAATCTTAATCTTACTTGCACCCCATTGTTTCATTGTTTGATGCGGTATATTTTCCTCATGTAAAAGAAGAAAAATAAACGGAGGATTTCAATTTCCCATGGGATGAAAATAAAAATGAGGACACAATCCTCTCTCTATACAAACAAGTCCCAAGTGCTACGTGGAAACCTATACTCCATCCACAATTCAAAAAATTAGGCATGCAGGCACCATCGGCTGTAACTTAGCTGGTTCAGCTGTGACTGGACACCAAACCAAACCAAAGCTATGGACTGAAAATTCAGTACATAGCTGGAAGTTCTTTCTGTTGAATATTTTTACAGACAATGGCTGACCTGACCCAAAGCAGCACATGGGCAGAAGGAAGAAAAAAGGAACTCCAACAAGGAAAGCAATCATCAATATAAAAGGATAGAAGGGGTGTCAAATTCTAATGGAATCAAACTCATCTTAAGCAACACAGCATAATGAAATCAGATTTCCCAATCAAAGAAAGCAGATGCATATCACTAAGCAAATATTTATATATAGAGCACCAATCAACAAATAAATGCAACTTAAATAGTGCAAACAAAGATAGACACGATTTATCTAATTAAAATAACCAACAAACTAAGAAAGTTCTTCACATTGCAAGTTTGTAAGCATTTCAAAGCAGGAAGAAGTAAAATCCCTCCCCACTTCTCCATCCAATTCAACACCTGCAATGAATGCACACCCTAGCAATCCTAGACACTAAAGACAACTGAATTCCAGCAGGAAGTCACTAAAGGTTTTCATCAGAAAAACTTCAGACCTGACTTTGGGAAGTAGTTCTGATCTCAAAGAAACTATATAGCTAACAACAACAGAGGTTGGTCTGATTACAGCAGTCACCTGAAAGAGAACCATGTAAGAATATACAGCACCCAGGTATTGACTCAGATCCTATCTATCATGGACACGAAAGACAGACAGCAATACTCGGTCGGATAAATCAATGCCTGGGCAGATCATTTGATTGACTCGATTCGACGCTTCAGTAATACCAGAATGAACTCTCCTGTTTTGGCATCTGATCTGCAGCTCTTGATGCGGGCTCAGTGAAATCCATGGTTGGAAAGTTGTTGAAAGGAGGAGGAGAGCCAAATCTGAAGTCGCCCGCCATGTCGTTCGGATTTCCATCAAATGGCTGATCAAACATCTTGCACTGATCAAACTGAATTTCATCTCTCACAAGCAGGTGATTGTTCATCGCGTTGTTGGATTCATCGAAGATGCTGCCGCCCATCCCAACCGTTCGACTGAAGAGGTTGTCATCTATTTGAACTCTAGATGGCTGAAGAGAAGTTTGATCGTCCACCGTAGTTACGCTAACTACGCATCCATTACTCGACGTCTTCTGAAGATTGTTGTCATAGAATGACATAAGATCGTTGATTGATTTCTGCCCTTCAGACGGAATACCCAAGTGAGAAATGTTTACAGCCGATTGATTGGATGGCAGTGAAGGAGGATTTGGGGTCGTCGATGGCTTCTGCTGGGCAAAAGGCATAGAGAAAGCCATAGGTTTGTCCTGATTAATCTGGAAGCTAGGAATTCCAACACCTTGAGAGTAATTGGGTCGGTAGGGGCAACTGGCCTGATGGTTGTTCCTTGAAGTCATATCCAAAAATCCAACACGGAGATCATTGTACGGGCACTGAACATTCTCACAGGTGTAGATCTTCTGATCCCCGATCCCCTCCGACTCAAGTGACATCTTCCTCTTCCGAATGAAATCTACACTGTTGATTTCTCCCTTAATAGGTGGTGGTGATACGAAAAGCCTTTCTTTTGCCACACCCATTCCCAAATTGAAGAGGCCGATGTCACGAGGTTTGCACTCCTGAGCTTCCATTGCTGCATCATCATCAACACCGTCAACGTCATACTCACTGCTGCCACTGAAGGAGAAGGTACCATTGCCACTGACTGAGGACAGAGGAGGGCAGGCATCTGGGTAGAGCTGGCGGCACAGCGACTCTTCTTGGTTGATGACAGCCAACCAAGTCGCACTTTCCTTCGCGGTCATCTTATCCTGCAGGCACTTGGACTGCCTCACTAGCTTGCGGATCTTTGCAATATCAGGTGACATGTGCTTAATCACCGCAGTGAGGACGCTCACCTTCCAGGCCTTTTTCAGATCATGAGGCTTCTTATATGGAGGCGGCCCTTGCTCTTTCGGAATACCCAGTTGGGGCCACCATTCCTCACTGCCAGATGGCCACCATGGCGGTGCAATCCCTTTCTCCAATGGAAACCGCCTCTGTGGTGGATCACAATGCTGCATGAGAGCTGACAGAAGTGAGCCCAAGGTTGTATCTTGCAGCTCTTGCAGAGTGTGTGGTGTAGCAACTGCAGTGTTGCTATCCTCATTCATGCCAGGGATGGCATGATCTGCCTGATACTTTGCAATAGCTGCAGGCCCGTTCCGGTCGAACTTCACCTTCTCCTTCCACCAAGCACGTAGATTGTCAGATGCACCACTGACCGGTTTCCCCTTTTCCGGAATGATTCCATACACAAATCCTTGGGCTTTACACACTTCCATCATTTTCAGCATGTACTTCAGTATTCCATCCTGAGCTCGAGACATCTTCTTCCGTCGAGCCTGTTCTTGAGATTGCCTCTGCTTAGCTACGTCACTACTGTCCTTTCCTTTGTTCTGTTCCTTAAGGCGACGCAGCCGCATGCGGTCTCTCCACATTCTCCTCTCCAATTCATCTACATCTATCTCTTCCTCCTCACTATAGTCATCATCCTGCAATATTTCAGGCTCGTTCTCCGGCATGGGCTCAACCTCCCCAGCAGTAAGAGGCAGGAAATCCAAGTTCCCCATTTCTTCAAATATCGACATCATCTTGCCACGTGACCCCCCCAAATTGAAACCTTTTGTTTTCAGATCCTAGTAATCTCCAACAGCACCAAAAGGATGGAATTGGAATAGAGAGAGATTACAAAATCACCAAATATATCTTCCACCTGCAAAGAGGATTGCAATTGTCTCAGGCAAAACTAACACATGAATTCAAATTTATATATATATATATATATCATAAGTACAAAACAACACTTCTCAATTTACATCATTCAAGTTCTTCCATGATACATCATATGAATTTGGCGATTTTGTAAGAAGCATGCAGTAATCATCACAGAGAGTAAGTTTTCACTTTTCATAACATCATTTTTCTCCCATATAAAAACACAAACAGTAAAGGGGCTACTTGTAACTGAACTCAATCAGAAAAAAGTTCTTTAATATTTAATCTATCCTAAAACACCCAAATTTTCTCATTTGAACTATTATTATTAGAGAAAAAAAAAGAGTCCCAAAAAGGAGTAACCAAACACAAACTAACCCAAATTACAGAAAAAAGGGCAAGTATGTTGATTAATTAAAAAATAAATATCACCCCCCCACCCCACATCCCATATTATTATGATGAACCAATAAATAACGCAAATAGTTAGTATAATTCCAAAAGACGCAACATATTCCTACACTTGTTTATATTCATACCATACAAGGGAAATTGACAAAAGATCACACCAGACTCAACTTTCCCTTAGATCTCACCAGAGCCGTACAAATGATTCAGATCTGTTGAGAATACAGGTAAATCAGACGTTAATAAGAAAAGAAAGTGGATTCCTGCAACTTGGTGTTTGGAAGTCCCACATCAAATAATAAGCTTGACATGTATTAATATACATGCCTGGGCCTTCCACTTATATGCTTTTGAGATTTTGGGTTGGTGCATGGTTTTTTACACTGGGTATAAGATTTCAATAAGATTCTGCTCTGGAACCACCCCTCCACAAATCTGGAATCAGACAGGTAAATCTCCCATAGGTACGAAAACGAAAAGATTCCAAGACAAATCCATCTTTTACAAGGGGTAATATTCCTAAGATGGTAGATGTCAGGGCTCTGAAAACCAGGAAAGACCATGTAATCCGACACGTATAAGAACATAGCTTCAGAAAAAGTTGATCTGAACCGAAATATACGAACCCCAGACCAAATTCTTCAGCCAACGCTACGCTACTTTGCATATGAAACGAATTCAGACGCGAATTCATTCACCAGATGGAATATTTCAGAGAGCAATCTAGATAAAGCTCAACCGACATTAAAAATAATTGAAAAAATAACAACCAGAATTGGAAAAGAATAGGAGATTGAGATCTGGGGGAAAAGTAAACAGAAGTGAACAGCAAGACACAGGAAAAAAAAAGATCTAAGAGTAGGCAAAGTAAAATGAAAGATGGGAAAGTTCCAAAAGTCTAAAAAAAAGAAATGAAGAAACTAAAACGTGCGTTTGGACTTCATTTCAGCCATTAATCTCTGCAACTTTAGAGATTGAAACAAGAAAAGCCAGGGAAAGATGACCCCAGAGAGAGAATTCATATTTCAATTGGTAAGATCTCAGTGGGAAAAAAAAAAAAAAAAGATTCTTTCTGATTCTACCTGAAATTAGTAGGTTTCCTTTAAAGATGTGTTTGTACCTGAATTTCCGGAAAAGATCCAAGCTTCGCTAAAAAAAATCTCAGATTTCAGTAACCCAAATCTAGTATTGAGATACAGAGATAGATTTCTGTTTCCATGTGAAACTAGTTGGAATTCCGCATAAAGACCAAAGCTTTATAACAACAACAACAACAACAAAAAGGTTTTATGTTAGATTTGTGGATTTCTTCCACAAAGATCTGTTTTTCACCCAAAAAAATCAGCTTTCAGCTCCCAAATTCATGATTTTAGAGATATAAGTAGAAACTCAAATCAAACTACAGACATCGAACAGAAACGAACAGAAAAAAAATGGAAAAACAAAGACCAGAAAAGAAGCATCTACACAGATCAACAGAAGCACCCACACAATCATAGGAAAGAAATAAGTTGATATCAGACGACACCAACCAAAACAAAAACAGCCCAAAGTCCTTAACTTTTTCCTCTTATCCACCAAATCTCCATCCAAGTACAAGAAATCAAAACTCATACATACAACCCAATAACAAATTCAATCAAAAACAAGAAAAGTAAGTAACAAACCTCCTTCAGACATAATCCATAGAGAGAAAAAGAGAAAGGAAGAGAACACAGAAACAAACATATACACATATATATACCTGGTCCTTTACTTTCCCTCAGATTTCGTCACCGCCATGAAAGTCCTCTCCTCTGCAAGAACAGAGAGACAGAACGATAGATAGATAGATAGGGAGAGAAAAAGAAGGATAAAAGAGAAAGAAAGAAGAAGGATGGGAAGATAGAGAAAAAGAAAAGGCAGAAAAGGACGAAGGAGAGAATGGGAAAGGGATGGGTCCTCTTCTTCTCTCCACTACCCACTACTGATTAGAACAAAGACCAGACGAGAGAGAGACTCAAAAGAGAGCTCAAAAGAGAGAGAGGGAGGTGGTTTCTGAGAAGTAGCGTTTGGTAACTATGTCCCTCTCTCTCTTTTATCTTCGTGTTCTGACTGTCTGTATGTGTGTGTTTGTGTGTGTAATGGGTGTGTTTAGAAGAGTTTTGACCGCGGTTAGTTGGTGGGTTTGAAGAGGGGTTAAGAGGAAGCAAACGCAGGTGGTGACTGCAAGTGGTGCTGGTGCTACAGAGCATCTGGCCCGCGTTTGAACGTGTGTGCTTACCTAACTTCCTGCAAGGGGGATCTGTTTTTGGGTGAATGACCGTGTTGGCCTTTTCATTTTCCCACTCCATGGCAGGAAGAAAAATGCTGCTCGAACTAAATTCCGGCCAAAATTCTGGCTCAAATTCCAAAATGAAAAGGTGAAAAGACATTTGAGTGAGTGAGTGAAGGCCATTTGAGGGTAAAAATGGCATTACAATGCAATTCGAGCAAAAATTCGGGCCAAGAGTACGTCCATGTAGCATTGCTCTGGCAGGAAAGAAAATTTTACCTCGTTATTAAGCTTTTCGTAACAAGGAGATATCTCAAAATGAAATGCTATTTTTGTGCTCATGTCCCTCTTTTTTGCCATTTTCTTTAGTTG
The DNA here is from genome assembly GCA_029852735.1 of Persea americana. Classification (NCBI taxonomy): domain Eukaryota; kingdom Viridiplantae; phylum Streptophyta; class Magnoliopsida; order Laurales; family Lauraceae; genus Persea; species Persea americana. The sequence goes on along the minus strand of CM056811.1, from coordinate 14,984,752 downwards.
GACGGCCGATCAGGAGTAATGATTCCAACTGCAAAAACTCAATTTTTTTTGTTCAATTGAGCTACTCCATGGAGTGATGCTTTCAACTGCAAAACCCATTATTTATTAATTGGGCTACTAGTCAGGAGTGATGCTTTCAACTTCAAAATTATTTTTGGATGAGCTGGGCTACTGGTTAGGAGTAATGCTTTCAACGGGAAAATCATTTTTCAAATAGCTGGGCTCTTGGTCAAGAGTAATGCTTTCAATGGTAAAGTTATCTTTGGATGAGCTGGGCAATTAGTCAGCAGTGATGCTTTCAACTGCAAAATCTACGGATCAAGCATGGGACATGGGTGTGATACTAAAGTGCTGACACCACTATCATGAATGTGTTTTGGTGTTTTAAGCGACTTTTATGAAGAAGAGAGAAAAAAACTAGAATTTGCATAATGAGTGTTGATAAGTCTTTAAAAATGAATAATTTCTTCATCATTTTAGAGTAATTAGGGACTTAATCATCAAATCATGCACCATTTTAATAAAAAAAAATGATTTTACGTTTGTGGGCATCAAAGTCTGAATTTGAGTCAAAGTTCATTGAAAAATTACATTTTCACATAAAATCATGAATTTCTCTATTTCTTGGCATTGAAAGTCATGAATTCCTCGAAACTTTTTTTGATAAAGTTTCTTTGCACCATTGATTTAATTAAAGAAAATCTAATAAAATTGTGACATTTTATACATCCATTTAGTGTGAATGGGGCCTACATCTTGCATTATTCCTTCCTTACAAAAATAAATCATTATTTGATCATCGATTATATTATTTGTATTTTTGTAGGGAAAATAAATTTCTTGGAACCCGCGAAAGAGATAAATCAATTGAGGAATTAAAGAGGGAAAACCAAGGTATTGAAGCTCCGCATGGAGTCCATACTACTCTGGTTGGAAGATTCAATTCAAGCCAAACAAATAAGAAAAACAATGCAAAAGAAAATCCAGCCATATAAAGGATGTCCAAGGCAAGCGAAATTCAAGCGTTACACAATCAGGTGGGGGCCTACTTCTATTTCATGTTTGAAATTAATTTCAGATTTGAGAAGATCTTTTTAGGAGAGAAAGTGGGTCCATCTAAGGATATTTTTCCAACCATGAAGAGTTCAAAAGATTAGAAGATCTTGCTAGCAATGCAATCCAAGTTGGAAGATAAATCCAAAGAATCCAAGTTTCCTTAAACACTCTACAAGCTGGATTTCAATCAAGATACCATTCCAAATTTTGAAAGTTTGCAACCCAAGATTCTTCCAAAGAAAGTGTTGCACGCCCAACACCTCCATCCCAAGATGTCACACATCCAAGATTGGGAACCACATGCATTCAAGATTTGTTTCAAATCCATTCCCCCATTCCTCTTGGATGACCAACAACCCATCTTCCCATTTTCCATTATTTTTTGGGTAAATTAGCCTAAAGTCCCTCGTATTGGTCTTGTGAGGCATCCAGTTCAACAGTTTTTCCTCTAATGCCTATGGTTCATACAATTGTACATAGTTTGGCGAGAGGTCCATAAGTATGCCAGATCATACATTTGCATTATCAATTTGCCCTTCTTACCGTTTAAAGTTATATTACGAATCTAATCCCTAGTTTGAAGCTCCTTAACTTGATATTTAACTACCGATTTGCTCTTGTAAACACATCAAAGCTGTCAAACGGATTTTAATTCTTGGTCTTAGATAAAGTTTCGAAATTCAAATGGGAGAGTATAAATTTATCTGAGTTTGAAGTGAATTTATATGACTTTCTGTAACAAACTCAAATAAATTTATAAACAATGAAATAAACTTAGATAAATTTTTCTGACTTCCCGACACAAACTCAGATAAATTTGTAAGTAACGAAAAAATTATCTGAGTTTGCAATAGAATACTGATAAATTTACATGACTCTGTCTTACCTAGACATATTTTTATCTGAGTTTGATACGAAGTTATCTGTGTTTCCTATGACATACATATATGCTAGGGTTTGAAGATGATTATTGTTTGTAGATGTTGTAATATTCATCTTATTTTTTATTTGAATTGAGTGAAAATGAATTAGAGGAAGAAGAAGATGACTCAGACAATGAAGTAGATGAATCGGAAGGAAAGAATGGAGGAGGAGAAGAAGAAGGAGAAGAATAAATGCCTAATTTCTCGCTTCCTTCAGTCTTTGACAAGATTCTGTAATTTAATCTGGGATAAAGGATTAAGAGGAGCGTTATGGACTTTTTAAGTATATAAAACTTGAGAATGGACCTTTGTCTCTACGAAAATAAACCCTGAACTGTTCGCAATAAAATGCAACCTTGAGGGATGTCCGACCAAATGCCCCTTATTTTTTCTTCATCTCTCTCGTCTTCCATCACTATGTCATCCAAGGCATTCCCTAAGACACACCACCACTTGGATTTTTACGCCGTCCCACCGCCGCCTTTGCTATCGTCAGTCCACTATTGGATCAGCATTAATTCATCTTCCCTTGCTTGGATTTAAGATCGCAAAACGAGAGCCGATTTGATCGTCATTTGAGACCGCGAGTCCTTCTCCTCCGTTTAGTGTTTCATATGTCTAGGGTAAGGTTGGATGTACTTTATTTTTATTCAAATAATTTTGTAATGGTTATTTGCTTATAATGGTTCTTTTAATAATAAATCAAGTTTATGGGGTCCTGGTCTTCACCAATGGGTCAAAATCAATTTTTTTTTGCATAGTGACAATGCGCACTTGGTGTTGTAGTCTTGATTTTTCTTGATGGCATCAAGTAAAGTAACTATTGTAAAATTTTAGAATTAAAATCTATTTTTTTATTATTTGATTTTATTATATTATATTTTTTATTTTTATGCATCTTAACAATTATTGCAATTGGTTGGACTGATAAATCTTTTGGTGGATGTAGTAATTAAATTAGGTTTCTAGATTAGGATTTTTCTTTTTATTTGGGATCGTAATTTTTAATTTGGATTTGTAATTAAATTTCAATTTCAGTATCATAGAGATTTATTTGTATGGATTTTATTAGGTTAGTACTAGTTTTCACATATGACAGGTTTCGTGCGATAAGTAACTCTCTGTGGATCGATCCGATTTCATCGGTTATTACTACAATCGCGCCATTGCACTTGGGGCTACCATCAAGTGTGCCTTTGGTTTCATATTTGTTTTCTCGATTGACAGATAAGTTTTAGTTATATTGAAAGTTTATTCTTTGAAAATTGAATTTATGATAAAAATGGTTTCAATAAAACGAAGTTAAAAACAAGTGCCTGCTAAAAGGTGTACAATAGAGCTATAGATGAATCTCAACTTTCCTAAGGTTTTGTTTATTACAGGTGATAACTAGATGTTCATTTGTCAATAAAACAGAGATTATTAGTATAGGTTTTTTTTTCTTTAAATTTATTCACTTTGATAAGAATACTTATTTCTTAGCGCTCACATAGCAATTCTAGCTGAACTTTCACTCATAAGAGTTCGGCATAAGGGCAAGTGAGAGATTTTAAATCCCTGCCATTCGCGAAGTGGGACCCCATTGAATATTTTTCTTATTTTGTCTCACTTTGCTATTAATTCATCATGACTTAGCACATAAAATTTTCTTCTTTGGGACATGATTTTATCTACAATTTCGAAAACAGTGAATTTTTAACACAATTATTAGGGACCAAAAAGGAAATACTAGTGAATCTAAGGGTGTTTTAGTCATTTAAACTCTCTTCGTCTAGACTCCCCTGTTCCTATCGTTGGAAGGCAGCAAATGAGACTATTAAAATCCGATTTAATCCTCGGCTATCGAAACCGTAGCCGACGCTGAAGCCCGCGTCTCCACTAAGCCCATGTGAGCCTTCAGCACGTAACCATCCAGAGGCTGCCACGTGGATAGATGGGGCCCACTAAGTTGCAACATCGGTGGACACGCAGTTCCTTAGTTCTGATGGCTCCCCAGGCCTTATCCTCTTTCTTTTGTCTGTAGTCCGCAGGACCACTGAAAAGGACTGCCGATAGTGATTTGTGCCTGAAGTGGGTAGAGTTTCGTCTAAATCAGAGAGAAGTTTGATTTTTGACCCGGAAAAAATGAATTCCTCATTTCATTAGACAGACCAGGATGGCCATTAAATCAAATTGACGGATTGATTTAGATAATTGAGGCATGTTTTTGCTTGGTCCAATGGCTTTTATTATCTACCAGCCATGTAGCTATTAATCAAATAGTGGATCCCACCCCTTACCTGGGATGGAATCGAAAGGACGCAGGAATTTCAAAATATAAACTTCTATTTTGCTTTTTTGCATAAACCTATCCTAAAGACGTGTTTGTGCAGGAAAAGTACATGAGGTCTATATTATCAATTTATTTATTTTATATTTAGTGCGAATGTCTTCACCAATAAAAATGGAGAAAATGATACTGAGTTTTATTTCCAGTGAGGATATTAATTTCCTATGAGAGCGGTGAAAATGGTATTATTGCAAAAAAGGCAAAAAATTGATAATTCCACAAATGCATCAACGTGTGTGTAGCCATTGGCCCAATAATAAATCTCACTCCTTACCTATGATGAAACGTATTGTATCAAATAGACGGTCCATAAAAAAGTGTTTTTTTTTTCTTGACAAATATGTCCTAAAACGTGTTTGTGCAGCAGCAATTTTGTGAAAGTAGCATGGAAAATCAACCCAAAACATGCGTGGTTTGTTTTCTTTAGGGCATGTTTGTGTAACTCATTTCCGTAGAAAATAAACTGTTTGTATAAGAAAAAACTATTTTCTCATGTATTTTGTACAGCAACTTTATGTGGAAATACTTTTTCGTCACATCAACATTTTCCTTGAATAGCCTGGAAATGGAGTTCGGGGGGGGGGGTGTATGGTTCATTTCTGACCCTTCTCCCCTCTTTATTACTTTATTTTCTTACTCCCCTTTTAAATGCTATTTCTAGCCGTACGAAACAACATTAGCATTAATTCGTTGGAAAAAAGTTTTTTTGCACCAAATATTAATTTCTAACTTCCACAAAAATTCTTTCTTGAGGTATTCAAAAACAATGAAACTTTGCTAATGTTTGATGCAATCTTCTTTACCGAATAAAAAATGGTTAAAATGGAGCGAAGTTTAGACTATATAAATTTCGTATGGTGGGGGCAAGAAAAGCATTGCTGGAGAAGATAAAGTAACGGCTGCGTAAACTCATTGCTATGTGTATAGGCTACATAGACATTAACCAACAAAAGATTTTCGTCAATTATCTGTGATGAAACATGTTACACCAAACAGACAAAAGGAGTTATGGAACAGAAACTTTTGTTTTTATGGAACAGAAACTTTTGTTTTGCTTTGGAAAAAAAAGCTTTTGCACAAATGTGTAATGAGGGTAAATTGTAGAAAATTAGTTCGAAATTCAAGTGGTTTATTTTCTTATTGTTTAGTGTGAGCATTTTAATCCAAGAAAATGGTGAAATGACGCTAAGTTTTATTGCTAGTGAGGTTATGAATTTCCCACAGGGACAATGAGAAAATATTATCGTAGATGTGGAAACAACAACTGTGCAAATGCATTCTAAAGGCCCATTTCTTTACCAAGAATTTTAGAATCCCGTCCGGCGGTCGTCATTTATGAATTCTCTACTTCATTTGTGCTGAAATTCTTACCTAAGAATTTTGTGCATCTTAAATCCATAAATTCTATGTTTCATACATATTAAGAAATCCGGAGTAGAACTGTTGCATAGGGGCCCGCCTTTAGAAAATACAACATGGGTTGCACCTTTATTAGGACTTAGAACATAAAACAATGAGGTTAAATCAATTCAATAACTATGAAAAAAGCATTTGGAATTTTTAAAAAGTCAAAATCTGATAAAAGATTTATCCGTTTGCATGAAATTAAATACCTAAGAGTTAAAAAAATGAATCCACAGTTGTCAACATTGAAGAAACAAAGGTCAAAACCCATTAACAACAATCAAATAATCTCCACATTAATAGAAATTGAATTAAAGAGAAATCCCCATCACTCTACTCAAAAAAATAAAATAAAATCAAGACCCCAATCTACATCTCACTTACATATCCTTGAACACTGACTTCTTCAGTATAACCTTTGATGGGACTCATCTTACCATGAACTCATAGAATTTAATTCCCATGCATACAAATGGCTTATCAATCTCTCAATGTCACACTATAAAATCAAAATTATATTGCTGACTTGAAAGATCTCACTTGCAAGTAGATGATAGGATGGCTAGCAAGTGGCCACACCATCAATAATAGAGAGACCCGGAGACCCCTTCACAGCCGACAAAGGACTTTACAGGACCATTGGGCCATCACAAATACCACGTGTGTCTCTGCTGATTATTCTTCAACCTGACTCAGAAAGACTGCCTTCTCTGTTTAGTTGATCCCAGATACTTTGCACCCAAATCTCTGAGATTGGAAAGTCTCACATCCCAATGCACTAAAAGTGTAATGAACAGAGAATCTAAAGCATTACTTAAGCACTCATCAATGGAGCTAATTAAAGAAACGTCACGTTAAAATCACTTAAAAGACATTTCTTATCGATGTGGCCCCCCATATCAATGGTCTGGATCATTGACTCTGTCATGCTCACAGAAATGCCAAGTTTCGGGATGCGCCTCAAATCCTTCAGATGGAGGAAATAAAGGTGCATGGCTGGGTTTTTTTCATTGACACGGGGCCTACTTTGGATGATATATAGAGTACGGCTTCTTTGAATGTCGGGCTATCGGCTGTTTCTTTACTTAGAATTCCTGAATTGTAGGAATTTTAGTGGTTGGGGTTTTTGGGACATAATATGCTCCCTGGTGTTTCCAAATTCCTTATTTTTTTTATTAAGAATTTCTAAATTCCAGTATATGAAAAGTCTCAATTGGCCTTTGAAGATTCAGGAATTCCACCATCTTTGCATCTTAATAGAATTTCTAAATGCTCGATTCCAAAAGAGCATTCAAGTATTCAGGAATTCCACCTTGCCTGAAAATTCAGAAATTTCCCAGACATGAATTCCTTAAATTCTAATAAAAGAACAGGCTATAAGTCTTCCACGAGATAGAGAGAATCTATAGTTCGAGCAATTCAAAATGGATGTTGTATTTGTATTTTATTCAAATAAAAGTGGGTCTCGTCGTAAAATTGAATATATAAATAATATTGATAATTGAGATTGTATGAATTACATATTAATAATATAATCAATAGTACATACGGTGAGGAAGCGTTTTTTTTTTTTTTTTAATTAGTCGTTAGGATTTTCAATAGGTGAGTGTGGAGTTCTCACTCTTTCACCTGAGAGGACGCATGAATGAGTAAGACACTTGGTCATTCAGACGATCGAATTCGTGCTGCTTTGCCTTTTGTCGTTTTGATGTTGTGGGTTGTTATAAAAAATGTTCTATCATGATAATAGATAATAGATGAACGGTTGAGTTTACCTCAGATAATGCAGGTTTCCAAGTGGATGTTGTAGACCCTTTGTACTATCATGAGACTAGTCGCAAATGGCTTTGTCCTTATAAAAATGCTGCATCAGTTCTTACCTGGTTGGATAGGGATGGATCATGACATGCCACCTTTTCTCGTCTGACATATCACAGTCCCTCGGCACGAGGGGGTCGGGACTCTCGGATACCTCCGGTGGGACTCTTGGATACTTTCGGTGCGGGACTAGCGGAGACTCTCTGTTTGAAACCCACAGTTGACACACCCGCCCAAACACGCTTAACTTCAAAGTTTTTATGGTTTACAGGCTGCACGGTTGTAAAACACATTATGTTGAGTTAAGACGGAATTTAACTTATAAGCTTAGTGTTAGGACTTGGATATTTCTGATGCGAGACTAGCGGAGACTCTTCATTTAAAGCCCCGTGGTTGATACGCTACACTCCATGATTTAGGGTGCTGCCCGGACCAAGTTTTCACACGATAACTCTTACTCAATTCAAGGTTTCCTTCCCTCATCTGAGTGCTCGTTTTACCTTAACCAAGGTCTACTTTCCCCACCCAATCACCGGCAGAACCAAGGGTTGGCAAGGGCCATGTCTCTCTGCCGTAATCTTTGAAAACTCCCTTCTTTCTTTAGAAGATTTTATAAATTTTTACATATGACCCATCTAAAATATCTGAAAACCCAATTTTTCTTTAGAAGATTTTAATTTTTCACATATGGACCTACGGAATTTTCAAAAAAATCTATTACTTATTATTTTTCATATGTGAGACTCCAAAGAGTTTTTTTCCTACATAGTGCGCCCCCGCCCCCTGTTGAGAAGAATTTCTGAGTTTGCCCCTGAACCGAAGGGCTCGATTGGATCCCAACCCAAAAAAAAAAAAAAGGTTTTTCTGTATCTTTAAAAAGAGGTTAATGTTTTTCTTATCTTTTTCAAAATAAAAGTTGGGCATCAAATTACACTAAAGTGGAGAGCATGTGAAAGCAAATCATTTTCCTTGGCATCGGCATCACATGGATGTGCCCTCAACTAGAATTTAAAACCCTTTGACTAATAATTTCTTTCTCCACCTTTTCTCTCCATCCAGAGTAACGGTGATGGTTAATTTACTTTTCAACTAAAAAGTGAAATGGGACCGGGTCAAAGTAGATTTCACCTGGCCTGGCCTGCATGAAAGCACAAATTGAGATGGCTCATGGCTGTAGTTGTTCTCAGGATCTCATTCAAACCTAAATATGAAGCCTGAGGATTTCAGGACAGCATCTAGGGTTTCCAGATTTGCCCAAGCACTCGAATTAGATACATACTATGATAATTTATGTATAGATTCATGAAATTATCTTTTTTTATATAAAATATGCTATACAGTATCTGGGTCTCAGATTTTCTAGTTTGAATTCAAGTTTGGGCCCCATATGGGTTCGACCTTAGCCACATGCAACTCACCCAAGCAAGGTCTTGGACAATAAATGAGTTGGCCTACTCATGTCGCACCCATCTTCTTCTCAAAATATTATTCACAAATTGTCTTAGAAGAACAAGATAAAAATATATTATCTGTCCATTCAATGAAAATGAGGGGTATCAATCCTCTTTTTAGGGATGCAAACTAAGTCGGACCAAGGGGGAGCATTGTGATTTTTTTATCTAAATCTTTCACGGAACCTATTATAATATATCAAGTTTGAAGGTTTTGGATCTAATTTTAACTAGAAGTTATTTAAGTTTCTACAATTACTACCAAGTTAATAACATACTCTTCCTTCACTTTCCGCTAATATGCTTTCTCGGCTTATGGACTACCATCTTCTCCATTTCTAACATATGTATAATCATATCATGCATATTCATTATTAGCACGAGTTTTTGTGCTAGTAATACATTGTATTTGAATCCCGCATGAACTAAATTTGGATCCAAAACTAGATGCAGAATGCATTAATATAATTGGATAAAAGACTTCAAAAAAAATTTTAAATATAGCAGTGAGGCTATTTAATGACAAATAATTAAAGCTAAATTGATCGTCTAATTAATATCAATACTCAAGCTAGGTAGGCCCTTCACTTTGAGACTCAAGTATATATTATGTTGATGTAATCACCCGAGATTTGGATCTTAGGGTTGAAACATCCAAGGAATTGAAATCGGAGCTTAATGTTCTAGATTTTGTATGCTTGGATTTGGATCCAAGTTTCTCCCATATCAAAAATACCTCCATACCCGCTTTATTTGGAATTGGAAAGACTCCAGAGTATTGCGATCATAATCGGATACTCACTTGCAACCCTGCATCTTTCGCATACATTTAATCAAGCAAAAGTATGTAACTTGTTTGCTTAACATTACAATATCCAAAGAACTCTGAGCAATAACTTCCTATCAAAGAGGCTAAACTTTAAGGTGCAAAAGTGAAGATCCACAAAGGACTATTAAGTATGAGATTATTTGTTGGTCCTTTGTGGATCTTCACCTTACTAATTCGAACCCTTGGAAACTAATTGCAGCTAAATTCACATAGGTGCCTTAGATCGTACACCCCTCACCTAATTAATGATCTTTTCGATGGAGCTAATTTAACAATGAATTCTTATATAATCAATTCCTATGTGTTTTATGCAAATGAACAGGCCCTAATGATTTTTTCCCTTATAGGTAGGTAAAACTTTTATAGCTAGGCCTATATCGATGAGCATTTTCCTATTATTTCCTTAAGATTCTTTGCCAATGGGCCGACCCTTATAAATACAACATGTGACTCACATTTAAGAATTATAATATGGGCTCACCTTTATAGGATTTAAGCCATGCATGCCTTTTGTGATTGTGAACATGAGACTTCACCCACCTTAGCAATTACAACAAGCGCTGCATTTATGAATTGTTTGTTCATGGGTTGCATGTTTAGAAATTACAACAAGGGACTCATCTTTAAGAATGAATACATTTGATCCCCTTACATAAGAATTAGAACGTGAGGCCCACTTTTAGAAATTACAATACATGCCTATTGGTAGGAATCATAACAAGAAAACCACGTAGGAGTTGTTGTACACGGGACCCACCTTTATAAATTACAACATTAGACCCCCTTGAGGAATTAGAACATAAGGTCTCTCTTTACAGGAATTACAACGTGGGCCCACTTTGTGTCATTGTGGATGTGGGACGCACCTTTAGGAATTACAAAGTGGGGCGGCTTTTGTCATATTGAACACGGGACCCACCTTTAGAATTTGCGGCACACCTTTAAAAACTACAATCTTATACCCACTATTTGCGTCATTTTGAAAATATAATTAGGTCATTTTCCTCCTAAACACTCGTTGATTTACATAATCAGCTTCTTCTACTTTTAAAAAAAAGAATTTATTCTCATTTAGCTAAAAGAAAACTTCAAAAAAAGGCAGGCCCCCTTAGCTTATTTTCCGAGAAGCACATTTCTAGTTCAAATAAAATAAAAAATACAATAAAAAAATTATTCTCATTTAGCTAAAAGAAAACTTCAAAAAAAGGCAGGTCCCCTTAGCTTATTTTCCAAGAAGCACATTTCTAGTTCAAATAAAATAAAAAATACAATAAAAAAATTATTCTCATTTAGCTAAAAGAAAACTTCAAAAAAAGGCAGGTCCCCTTAGCTTATTTTCCGAGAAGCACATTTCTAGTTCAAATAAAATAAAAAATACAATTGAAGATCAACCAAAAGGTCTAATATATAAATTAGCTCAAATCATGAAACAAAATCTTAATTTTAAAATTTCAAAATGGCTCACTAGTTTGAACGATTAGCTACTTTAATGGAAAATATTTTCTTGCGCACTGCGCACATGACAATTGCTGCTTGCATCTGCAAAATGTGAATGTCAGAAGTAGGCCCTACATCAGCAACCATCTGGATGATAGTTCTCATGCTCACTATACTTTTATATTTGCGCTTATAGATGATTAATCTATAAACACCTCTTCTCCACATCACCAACCGTGATAGTAACCCATGCAATAAGGTTGAGATTCTTGAACGGTATCATTAGTCGACGGATGACACTTATTCCAATTAGTTGGGATAAGTAATACTTTGAAGATGATGATGATGCTCACGTAATCATTTTTATTTTTCTAATTACTTATTTAATTCATGATCATATAAAATAACACTACCTCTCATATGTAAATGGAAGATTCTCAATTTAATACAAGTTAAAGCCCACATGCATTGTGCCATTCTCAAATACCAATTTAAAAATAACTGTTATCCTGTCCTTCATTTACATATTTTATTCAGCTGTTGAATAGCATACACCGTGAGAGCAACACCAATTGATCAATTGGTTAGGATCCTCCATCAAGGGAAATTGTTTTACTAGGACCATTCCTTGTCCATTGAACTTGGTAGGCTCAATCCAGATCTCTTAACCTAAAATAAGACACCAATAAAAAAACCCAAGTTATTAAGAAGATGTTTGTATAAAGAGATGATTTCGCTGTCTTTATGGATTTTTACTTCAATGGAAAAGAAGAATCCGGTGGAAAATTAAAAATCTATTTGTCAATGAAGATCATATCAATTTCTCCTTTTCCACAATTAAAATGTACTAGTTCAATGACCAATGCTAAGCACGGGTCATGCGGCTAGGGTTCTCGCTCCAGCTAACTACTTTTGATTGTCTTCATTATAAATGATTACATATAAGTATTTTGTGGAGTGGATGTTATATTAGTTATTTAAAAAACCAACGAGTCAAGAGTTTGAATCTCACAAGCTATATATTTTAGCTTTTTATTAAGGCTCAATAAAAAAACAGTCAAATTAAAAGGAACCTGATCAAGATTGAATACAAAATCTACTTATTTATTATCATACAATTGCACCAATCAAGATTACATAAAAAATCAAGACAATTTTTCTCTCCATTATAAAACTCTTTCATCATACAAAGTCTTATAAATTCGTCAATTGAGCTCATCTTAAATCAAAATCTCTTTATATAACTGCAGCTCTAATAGAAGTTGGGCAAATTTGATTGCAGGCAAACTTTCGCATGAAGCGAACGAGTGGTGGGACAGCTACTTTGATTAATTAGGATTTCAATGGTGGGCGCCGCAATTGTATTTAGAGAGCTCGAATTAGGGGTCTAGATTCTTCGAGGCCCACATTGGATGGTTCTATGGCCCACAAGTGGGACCAATTGGGGGGTGGTGATCACCGATTTATGATGCTCCAGCAGTGTATGATTTGAGCCTTTTCACTGTTCATGCAATTAAAAACTACAACATTGGCTGTGGGGGCATCAATTACTTGCTTGTTTGGTATGGCCCGGATGTGGGACACCATATGATCTGTAGTAGAGATCTGGACCGTCAAATGAAATGTTCCCTAAATCCCAGCCGTTGGTTCTCTCCGTGAATCTACGCCCGTGATTAGGCTGTGGAATCCAACATCTCCCTTTGTCCCCTACCGCCTTGGTCCAACCGATACAGTTTCTCCACGTGCATCAGGATGCTAACGTGCACGGCGCGCTAAAAGCTAACATGCGCATGGTAGTGAAAAAGGGTCTCTGTTGTTTTTGGAGTCGTGCGCACTAGGCGTATTGGGTCTGCTGAAATGAGAATATTCTCGGTTTCGTTACGAAATGGCTACCACGACTTTGTTTTGTAACGAACTAACGACACCATTAAGAGCCGTCGGATCTGAAGGAGTTATTGTATGCCGTTGATGCAGTTTTTAATTCAATTGTTCGTCTGATTATTTTATGAGGAGATTTCATAAAAAAAGTATAAAAATTTTGGCTGATTTGAAAAAAAAAAGCACATGAAAATTTATATATTTAAAAAAAGTATAAAAGATTTTCACGATTCTTTGCATGAAGTCCTCCTCACAATATTTTTTTAAGAAATGAAAAAAAAAATCCTTCTCTCATGTCAGTTTTTATCTTTCTTTCCTCCTAAATTTTGCCGTTTTGATCGTGACGATCATAGCCATTTAATGAACTTAGGTTCTTTTATTCATTTAGAAGAGGTGCTTTTTAGAATTTTATACTTTTTTTTATAAAACTCATTTAAAGTAGTTAATTTTTTAATTTTACCTTACAAGTAAATTACCCAAATAGGAAAGAAAGATTTGAAGATTGATACAAGCATATTTCATCGTTTTCCAAAAAAGTCGTTTTCTCATGAGAGGATTTGATTGAAAGAACCGTGGACAAATTTTAAAGAGTACTTTTTTATAAAATTGAGTAAAAATTTGTATACCTTCTTGAAAGTTTTTTTTATTTTATTTCCCATGGGCCCACCAAAATGCCTTGGACAGACCCGACGTTTCGTCCGCGACAAACGTGATGTTTATATTGGGAACGTGCTATGTTCGTAGTCTTCCGCAAATACGCCAAGGAAAACGATTAAACAAATTGGAAGGAAGAGCACATACTTAGGACTCTGTGGTTACCTCTCAATGTGTGGTAAAGACACATTGAGTTTATCAACCTTCCCCTCCCAAGATATATTTTTTGGCGGTTGAGGGTGACCCAACGATGTCGTGGGCGTGGTGTGGTCCAATTCCAATTGGACCAAAAATTTCGTGCTTATCGGGTTCGGCCTCGCTGTCAAGGTTAGGTGCATATACGGTTAATTGAATTCAATGCAAGCGTTGTATGTGGGCCAATTGGTCTAACATTGTGAGTTGAGCTTTCAGGGACTGTGTTGCTTTCATATGTTTGTTTTGATTTGATTTCAATTCCCAGGACACCTGAGATTGAAAATTTTGTAATTTGCAACCAAAAGTGCGTGACTTCATTATATGATGCACCTTGTACGGCATTTTTCCACCCATCAACTCGTTAATATTTAAAAACAGTTTTTAACCTGAATAATGAGTGTCAGTTTTTACTTAATTGCCCGAATTTAAGTATATGGAGGCTCCTCTAAGGTCTCAGCCCCCTTAGATAGGGTAGTAAAAAAAAATAAAAATAAAAGACGTCTTGTAGAGCCCATTGGACTATAAATTTCTATCTATTCAATTCCCATGCATTCTATCAATTTTTATGCAAATGTCTAAGTTAGATTGTCGTCATGTGATTATAATACGGACACACTCTTTTCTTGCTACGTAAGTAGAAGGGCTTGAGTTTTTTTAACCTTTTCCAATAAGGGTATTCTCATGGTATTTTTTACCCATAGAACTATTCTCTAGAGCGCATACATGACCTTACAACACACTTGCACTAGGTAATTTTTTTGTGAAACTTGAATACAAAAGACCTGAGTAGCAAACCCATGCCTTATGAAAAAAACAAATATGAGCTTTATTTATTTATTTTTTTAGTTACTTAGATTCCAATTTAAAGTAAGTTTCCTAATTAGACTAAAGAATGTGACAAATAGAGTCCTCATATTTGATGGCCTTGATGGACAAAAAACCTTAAGTTTGATTATAAATATAGTCAATGGGTCTCTCGTAGCCTTTTCAACTAGCCAAATGAAAAGGCACGGCATTGAAAGAAGAAGAAAAATCATGGCAATATGTTTAGGGCTTGTTTCTATGGCAAAATTCTAAGAATTCACATATAGAGAATTTGTAAATTCTTCAAAAGTTGTCTCTGTAGAATCTTTAAACCTTTTTTTCCATTGAAGCATCCATAAATAACAAAGAGCTTGAGATTTGAGAATTCTAAATGTTAGTCCTATTTTCATTGGTTGTTACAATTTAAACTTCTAGTAAAAAAATATAGCGTCTAAAAATTTCAAGGGACAACCATCATATCACAAATTCCAGCTGCGAAATTTGTTAAAGACAGTGGCCCTAGAGGGCTGATTTGTTCAAGTTCAAGAATAGATGTGGATATATATATATATATATATATTTATATATATGTTTCAACTCTTTTCTAGTTTATTTTTTAATGTATTGACTCTTAAGATCCAACCATGGTAAGCAGAGGATAAGATTGCAACAAAACTATGGTATGGCACAAACCAATAGTTTTGGAGTCCTCCATTGCAAGAAAGAAATAAAAAAATCCTCAAGTAACCACACCCTATCCTATTCTATTATACACATCATCATCAACTTAAACTTTTTTCCATCAATGTCGGTTTGATTGAGTGGCAGAATTCTAACCTAGAGGAGCCCCAAACAAGGATTGTGTGGGATTTTGAATTCCAAACTATACACTAAGAGGAACCTCTATATTAAAGGTGAAGCCGAAGACCTCCACATTTGGTGTTACCACTGTCTACAGACTTCTAATTTGATTTGGATACTGTTTTTGTGGGGAACAATGTGTGTAGCACGCGCTGTCCTTGTTCCAAGACTCAAGACAAAGAAATGCCCATATAGCAATAAATGATAGAAGATTGTCTATAGTGGGACCATTGAATAGAATCACAAAGATGAGAAAATAAAAGGCCACAACAATGCTCAAACAATATTCACTCAAAAGAGGCAATCAAATAAAGATCCATTAAAACAAATGCCATCCTTAAGACAATAAGATTAATGAGTTAAAACAAGAAGTAAGAATAGATGGTTTTCCAAACAATGACCCTAACTTATGTGCATTTTACAGGCACAACATACATGACTGGATAAGGCCCTAAGCCTCAATAATTCCTTGTGCACCCCGTGCTTGGATTCTCAAGTCATAAATTCCAATTCAGCTGTCTCCAAGGAAGAAAAAGACATGGCATGTGGGCCAAAATGAGCTGCAATCAAGAGGGAAGAGGCTATGCTGACAAGTTTTTATGACTTATTTGTCATATATATGCCAACTCCTTTCTCTTTGTTGGGTTTTTAACTAAAATAAATATTATTCACATTTTGATCAAAGGGAAACAAAAGTTAGACATTTGAGAAACCAGCATATTGGTCATCCAACATCTAGACTGGTGAAATTTATCAAAGCAAAATAATTAAAAGGGTATGTTTGTATAACACTTTTTGCGAATTTGATAAAAAAAATCATCCTTTTAATATTTTTTTTTTTTTGTATGAAAAAAGTTCCATATAAATTTCAAAAGTGGCACCCAATAAAATTTCGTGATTTTTTGGTGTAGCAAGTCTCCAATACACTAAAAACTGACTACTTTTTTTTTGCTTTTTCATTTTTGAAAAAAGGGTATGCATTACACAAATGTACCCTAGGAAACCAGTAGGAAACCATATCAATGTAGCATGCAGCAACTGAGAAACAGACAATTGAGAAGAAGCGATCAAAAAGGGCCCCCCTCAACAACTTCAAGTGCACCTCTTGTTCCTACCTCTTGTTCCTAACCTAAGAAGGTTGGATCCTCTCAAGATATTCTCATGATGCATTTGTGCACGAGCTGTGGAAGAGTAAACCGCCGCGACATCTAAGTATGATGTCAGGAGGTGAGAATGCCAGATCCTCGATATAAGAAATATGAAATAAACTAACAATTCTCATCAAGAAACACGTTGTTACACCAAATAAGTGGCTGAGGAAGGCGACAAAAAACCTAACTACTCTTTTACTCTCTTTGTGGGGCTCATCTATTGAAATCCTAAGCCGCTCAAGGCAAATGTCCTCCCAAATTTATGTCGTATCTTTAAATTTTTCTCAGTAAGATCTAGTCCCACTATAAGATTGATGGATTAATAAAAAGATATGCTAATGATTAATAATGAAAAGATTATGATAATCACGACTTTAGTTAATATTGAGATGGGGACACGCTATACATTTGAATGGCATTTATTTCAGACTAAGCATATTTTGAATAGGCGGGTCCCTCTTTCCAATTACTCTCTTTTTATAATTTAGGATTCCTGAGTCATAGCCTCGGAGGATCCGGACTGGAGCTATTGGGCTAAGCTAAGTTCCAACAAGGCTGAAAAGGACAGGTTGGCAAGTGGATGAAGGCATCCCAGTCCTCTATGGCTACAACCTAGAAAAATCTTGAGTTAAAAAAGAGTGTAGCTATGCAGTGCAGTAGGGCTCATCTATTGAAATCCAAATGGCTCAAAATAAACATCCACCGGGCATATACGGCATCCTCAGATTTTACATCAATCCAACTTCTTTTCACCATTTCATCGATTGCTTATGAAAAATGTGATAATGAAAATGCATATGATTGCTTTAATCACATCTTTCATTAAATAGCCGTTGCAACGGAGGAACAAAATCTGATTAGTATGAAATTTCAACACATCTCATATACCCACCTGACGTTTAGTTTGAATGGTTCGGATTTAAATAGATGAGTCCCACTAGAGAGTTCCACAGTTACACTCCTTCTAACTCAGAATTTCTCTAAGTTAATGCCTCCAAGGATCCAGACTTGTGGAGAAGTGAGCTGGCATCAACAACAGGGGAGAGACGGCCATGTTGACTTAGTCGCCCACGTGGGTTTTATCACCTGAATGCAATATCATGAATCGGACTCTCTCTCTCTCTAATAATTAATAAGTAGTTGGATATGGAGGGGGAGGGAAGAAGTCATAGTCAGGAATCAACATCCACAGTTGCCTCCAGCCTTATCATGATCCTCTCCTTACTTCTTACCTCATTTCATGTATAAAAAAAACCACAAAGCTTTTGACCAAGAATTAGATATTTCTTGATAACTGGTTGGGTTGAATGGAGGGCCTTTCCTAACACTTTCAGTCTTCCACATAAATGAAGCTTCCTGTAACAGCTATCAGGGTTAGGGTTCTTGTTACAAGAATTCAAACTGCAAGTTGAAGCAGTTGATTGGACAGTTGGTCTAAATTGGTTCCTGTATTGGCACTAAACCAGTCGACCCTGTAATTAAAACCTGGTCAAAGCATTCAAAACTGAGGGTTGAATCCTCTATGGTTGTTTCGAAAATTATATATATTTTTATTTTTTTTATTATAATTTTATGTGGGTGACATGGGTAAATTGGATGGTGATCCACTCCACCAGATTTCCCTCTTGTCCAATTTGTTTTATATACATGTTCAAATGTACATGATTTTTTGGCTCAAGATAAATCAAAAGGAAGGAATAGAATTTATATAGGCTTTGATGATGATGGCATAATCAACTGTAGTTTGGATGGTTTTGATTGCATTTAGGCCCTTTGGTGAAGAATTCTAGTTGGATTAGACCATCAATGGAAGGAAATTGGTAGGCCTAAGGACATGGATGAGATAGTTAGGATAAATACGAAGTAGTATAACTTATGTCATAATTCGACTTATAATAAATTGGAATGGAGAAACATAATTCATGTAGATGGCACCAACATAGTTAAGACAAGACTTCGATGTTGAAGAAGATGATGACGACCATCCAAGGCACTAGTTCTTGTTGAACTGGGTCCAGCAGTTCAATTGGGTTCAGTTTGAGAAGCACTAGGTTTTAGTTAGGAGCAAGGTTGCGGAAGGTTTGGGTCAGGACCTGGCTCGATAATTTACCGAGCCTCGTATAAGGGTTGGATCGAGGCCAGAGGTCTGAAAGTCAGGCACAGGCCCATCGGAGTGACTATCTTGAAGTCCTAGCCTAGTTAGCCATCAGGCCCAAAAATATGACCATATCTAGCCCACAAAAGTAAAACACAGGCCAAATCCAGTAAATTGTGGGTTGGGAGTCAGGTAGCTAGGTAGGACTCGTGCAGGCCTGTCCTGTGAGTACCCTCTTCATATGAATTAGATCAGGGTTACAACACCACAAGTCATAGTCAAAATATTAAATCAACTCAAATGGTTACGAAGCGAGCTAACTCAGGGAAGTCTAGTTGAGTACTCAGTCAAACTCATTCGACTCACCCCACTTCATGGCCTAGAGCCTGAGTTCACTCAGCCAGGTCAATACAAGTTACGAACTAAGTTTCATGATCCTCATGGGGATTGCAACTTCCAAGTGGATCAAACCATTCAAGGCCTGGGCCGATCCAGCCTACTGTAATGGAATTGCAATGAGCTTTTAGGACCTCTTTGTTGATTCATACTTAAATATTGGTCCAATAACAAGGAAGTTCAGACATTAGCCAATGTTTTGCTAAAAATCAAGACTGGTCCACAATTCGGCCAATGTGGCCCACCGACGATGACCCATTTAGAAAATGGGGCAATTTGCTGAAAAAGCCCATGGACGGCTGGGATCCGAGAATTTGAGAGAGATTCTCTTTGTGGACTATCCACACTTGTTGATATCTTAGCAAGACCAGAGAGAGAGGTGGATTGTTTAGGACCCAATATTAGAGTTCTATTATGCCCCAAGTGCTTCGGGGAGGCCTGGACTAGGTTGCTCACATTCCTATAATTTTAGCTCACTCTTTTGCAATTTGAACTAATTTTCGATGTTATTGTATTATGATGGGTCATAGCTTCCCAACATTATGATCAGTTGAGCATCCTTTTGGGCACGTTTGTGTAGAGGCAACTTCCATGGAAAGATGAAATTGTCACATCAGCAAATTCTATGGTTTTTAAATACCTCGAAAAATGTTTTATGAGGAAGTTAGAAATTCATGTTTGGTGCAAAAAGTCTTTCCTCGATGAATTGGTGCTCATGTTCTTTGGTGCAGAGGCGGATTTTTTTGGTGAAAACTACTGTTTAGTGAAAACTATTGGTTGTGTGGATCTGTATGGGGAGGGGTTGGCGAAGTTGATTTTGGTGTGGGAGTGTGGGAGTGAGGAAACAGGGGGTTAGTCTTATGTGGAAATTGACTTCCCATACCGCCCCTAGAGGAAGTCTATTTCCAAGCTCAAGAAAGAAAAAGCTGCCGTGGAAAAAAAAGTAGTTCCAGGGAAAACTGCCGCACCAAACACATAAAAAAAGAGTTTTCCATATAAAATCACTTTCTTTTCTGCGGAAATGGGCTACACAAACGTACCCTTTGTAAAGTTGGGATTCTCTGCTTTAGAGAAATCTGGCTCCAACACTTCTTTTTGTAACATTTTCACACAATTGAGAATAATTAGTTTAAAATTTTCTCTTTCCAAAGAATAACATTGCATTGAACTTCACAAATTCCCGGTTTCATGATGCTTTTCAAAGTAGAAATAAATCTATTTTCATCTTTTTCATTTTATTTATTTTTTTACTTTACAATTTATGTGTGAGTTTTATTTTCTTTCTTTACTCCGGCCAACGGGGCTGGGACCCAAGAAAGTTCACACATGTGGAAAAAGAGTGGCTTATCTGAGGATCTATCCTAGCTGAGTGCCATGCGGGGCTGCCAACCAATGGAGCAATCCCATGTTGTCATGTTTGAGTCTTATCATCTATTACGTTCAAGCTATATTTCCCATACGTTTCAAGTTAGTTTTGAAATTTCTTCTTATAATTATGAGAGATTGCACAATCCGAAGAAAACTCTCTAGATTTTAATTTTCGGTTGAGACCTGAGAGCATGCTTAAAGGAGAAAACATTGAGAATATAATAGTTACAAGAGGCCATATAGCTTGTGGAAACAGTTGTCTTTTAGAAATCTATTATTGGTGGTGAAAGGGGCTTCTCCTCTTCTTTGGTTCAATGCATTGCTTAAGACCTGACCAAGAGGATAAAACCTCTAGATTAAGAAACCATCTCTTAAGCAATTAAGCCTTCAAAGCATTGTGTGTGGTCCACTGAAAAAAAAAATTATGTCTTCTAAAATTGTTAAACCTAAGGGTCACGGATTAAGGAATTGAGATGATCTAATGGACTTCAAAATTTTTATAACAGGTAGGTCCCATCTGAATCTTTCGATCATTTACTTTCTCATGATTGCCGTGGCCTTAGGTGAACCCTACAAGGCTGGATTGTCTACAGGGGTACATACCTCTTTAAAAATATAGAAGTAGAATCAGATGGGGGGTTAGCCCAAATTTAGGCCTGACCCATCCTAGCCGTGTAACGGGCCTACACAATAGAGTTACCAATGCCCAAAAATCAGGGTGGTCCACTCATCACACTAGTCAGCAGCCACCCCCAACTTGCCCATCTGACCCACCTCATCAAGGCCATTGGTCGCCCTTCTCAAAAGGCCTGATCCAATACAAGGCCCATACCCAATGGGCTAAAACCAAGTCAAATTTGGACACATGGGATGTTTCAAATGACTCCCAAAGAAACCGCCCAAACCACTTCTTCCTATTCTCACTCCCACAATCCCTCCTCCCCACAATAGACACACAAAAATAAAAAACCACCTCCTTCCCCCTTCAATTCCACCATCCCAACCCCCCAAAACCACCAATATGTCATCCTCCTCTGAAGAAGAAGATCCCACCTCTCCTGGCCCCACTGACCCCACCAGCTGCACCCCACCAGTGGGGCCCACCCCTCAGGCCCAATCAGCCATTGAGTCCATCTCCCAGATCATGGGAGAGCCCTTCTCCCCTTCCCTCTCCCTCCTTGATGACACCCACATTGCCAACAGCATCACCATCCGCTTGAGGCAGCCCCTCTCAGGAGCTGGAGATGACAACATCTGCAGATGGCTCTATGACACCTTCCAATCTTCTGACCCACAACTCCAATTGGCTGTCCTCAAGTTCCTCCCCACCCTCGCCGGCGTCTACCTCATTCGCGCCGTCTCCCGGAAGCCTCTCGCCGGCTTTGAAGCGGTCCTCCTAGCGCTCTACGCCCACGTGACCAAGTCCCGTGCCGGCCAGCCGGTCACCGTCACCATACCAGACCTCTCCCACCCAAGCCTCTACCATGAGACTACTGCCAAAATGAAGACCAAGAACATAGCTACCGAATTGCATATAGCAGTCCTATCACCTGTGTTGGAGCCACAGGGTACTGTGAGGTCTACCAAGAGGGGTAGGATTGTCGGGGTGGCCTTGGAATTGTATTATAGCAAGATATCCCAGATGCCCATCAGCTCAAAATTGGATCTTTGTGAGTTTTGTGAGGTTTGGGCTGGCCAATATGACTATCTCTCCAAGAAGAAAAATGGCAATGTAGATGAAGGGTCTAATTCTAGTATTAATGATGCTATTTCTGATGTTTCTACAAGTGATGTTGGGTGCAATAAGAGGATTGTTAGGGAGGAATGTGGGGAGAAGGGTGGGAGGATTCCTCTCCCTTGGGAGCTTTTGCAGCCTTGTTTGAGGATCTTGGGCCATTGTGTTCTAGGTCCCACGAACTCGAAGGAGTTGAAGGCGGCGGCCATGGCTGCTGTTCGATCTCTACATGTAAGGGCGCTGCATGATATTGATCCACAGGCAATTCTTGCCACTGAGAGTCTATTAAAGTTGGGAAAGAGGGAGATGGAATCGATTAATGAGGCATCCGATTCGATTGTTTCCAGTGATTTTCGAGACACACCAGAGAGTCTAGTTGTCTTCTCCAACTAATGCTTCCTCTAATCAATGTAAGTCATTAGTCAATTCTCTCTTCAACAATATTTACTTGTCTGTTGGGTCCATTTACATTCTAAATTTGTAATGGGAGGAAGCCTTTTGACTTTTGAGGCATGAGAGGTTTGTTTCATCTGAATCAAAGAAACTAATTACTTTGTTTTGCTTGTCTTTTAAAGGTCGTGATTCTATGACAATCATGTTTGTGGGGATGGATTTTAGGGGTCTTGTTGAATTGTTTGAAGGCCATTTTGTTGATAATTGCCAACTTTGTGATGTTAAACATCATTTGCATTGGTGATCTATAACCATGTCATGTACTATAGAATAGGATAATCTTACTGGTAGAGATTAGTACAATGAGATTGTTTGTACAATGAGGAACATGGTTTTAAAATATCACTAAACCATATCTGATATGTCCCTGCTACATTAAGCCCCACACAATCACAACTACCAAGATGATTTGGAATACAGCTCAAGATTCACATAATTGAAAAATAAATATTGTTGATCATTGCCTAGTTAATTAGTCATTTGAGTTTGCTGACCTAGCAAACATAAATTAAGATGATTTGTATTATGGACTTGAGAAATATTGATTTTATAGTGTAAATTATCCTGATGAGTCCCATTAGAATTTGTAATTATGGTCTGTGCCTATTTGATTATATTTGATTAGCACATGATTTTAAGTGATGGCCTCTAGTTACAAGCATGTTGTTTTGTAGATGATGATGGTGTTGAGAACTCTGCAAAGAGAACCATTTTCTGTTCTTTAATCAATCCCCTTTAGTCATGAGCACATTATTGGAGGGAAAATTCCAAAATTACTCATATCTTTGAAGATAAATTTTCAAAATTATCTGGAAGAGAATAAAATAAAAGAGATGAAATGTCTTTAAAGAAGGCCGAAAGCTTTTAGGCTAGCTCGTGATACTTTGCTACAACAGCAAACAATATGGTGCAACCCACAAGTGCACTACATCTAGAGGAAGATGCCAAAGCTCCATGTCATATATATACAAGGCTTGTTATACACTTCCGAGAACAAACCTATATATACACACTTTCTAAGGGTCTAAAGTCCACTTGGGTCATTAGTTTAACTGATTTAGGATAAGAAAAACCTTTCTTACAACAGAAACACAAGGATGGAGGGAAAAAAAATCCAAATTTTAATACTGTTTTAAATCGTCCAAAACCAGCACAGATCCTTTAATTTGTAGGTGATTAGGATGTTGAGACTTCTGCATAGAGTGCCATTTTTTTTTTTTTTTTTCCTTTTGTGTTCTCTAATTAACCTCAAGAGATCATTAGTTATATGTAATCAACTCCATTAGCCTCCTGAATGTTCAGCTTACCATGGCATACTACTTAAGTTCATTGAGAGTATATATAAAATGTTAGTAGCAACTGGTCTCTTCCTCAATTGCAGAGTGCAGGGCCCACACAGTTTATACAGTCCAGGCTAGAACCCTTAACCATTGAGCTTCGGTCCTAGCCCACTACAGCCCAGGCTAGAACCCTTGACCATTGAGCTGTGTTCTTAGCCCCCTACAGCCCAGGCTAGAACCCTTTATCTCAGTTATAGGTGCCACATATGGGCTTGATTTTTAGGTTCAGTTGGTTAATATGTTCTCTTGTGCTCACTTTTATGACCTTGACGGTTGGCTGTGTAATCTGAATTGATGGCATTGGGCTTGTTTAGGTCTCATTTGCTAATTTCAATCAAGGGAAAAGAATAAGAAGCATAGAAATAACTCTGGCATAAACCCATATTTTTAGTTGGGCCTAAACTTCATCCTACGGCCTCACCAAGAGTCAAAAATCATCCAGGAAAACCCTTGGCCCATGACACCAAAAATTGGTCTGCCTTTAGGGTGGACAGTGGTCGTCAAATGTCCAAAGGACCTAAATTGAAAAAAATATTTAATAGATCATAGGTGAAAACCATATAAGAGGAGTGCACAGATTGTTAGTGAAGAATGTCCCTCAACAGAAAATTGGCCTATCCAATTTTTAAAATGAATTGAACAAATTATTCATCTTCTACTTACAAACAACTGACCAAAGTAATGACTTATTTGAAACGAGAGATTGTAGGACAATTTCAATCCAACATAAATGGACATACTGGAGACTCTAGGAATTGAGCTAAATGGAGCTTCAAAGGATTGCAACTAGGGCAGAAAGTAATACAGTGATGAGAGAAACTAATGAGACTCTGTGATTTGAAGGGCTATAGCTATTTCCTGGAGGTGTCATGGGTGATGCAGGTGCAATTGATCCCCCTGCAGAAAAACCACTCATTGGTGTCACTAAATATTGAAGAAAGTGAAAAAAATAATCAACAGTTCTACTAACTGATATTTGAAGAGTCATTGCATAAAATAAAATTTATCAATAAGGTTCAGCTCAAGTTATACAGTTGCACTTTACCCCACTTTCTAAAGATTCAAACCACTCAAAAGATGCATTTACCTGTGTATACATGGGTCCAACTTTTTTGTGTGGTTTTTTTTTTTTTTCTTTCCATCTTTTTGTTTGATCATGGCCAATGGAATGGACAAGTCATTATGAAGGAAAGTGAAAGGAACCGCAACAGGTGGCCGACCTTGTTTATATCCAAACCATCCATTTAAACTTTCATCCATATTTTGATAGATGCCCAAAATTTCTGTCTATTAAGAGAATATTGATCATTTGATCAGAAGCAATAAAAAAAATGAAATAATTGATTTTTGGGTGACGAGTGAACCAGTTACACATTAGATGAAAAAAAACATGATTTATTGAGGATGATAATTTGCACTTTTCTTTATCTGATGGTGAGGTAAATATCACTCCCATAAGAAATGGGTTTTGAAGTATCATATGATCAGTTCAAATCTTTAGAACATAGCTCACAAGACTATTGCTTTTGCATATTAAAGTAGGGTGTGTGTGTAGTTTTAAGGGTCTAAATAACTTGAGTTCTATTCATATTTGATAGTTTACTTACCTTTAATCATATACTATTTAATTGTCTCACTTTTATATTTTGACTTTTTTTAAGCTCTTTTATTCGAAATACTAATACACTCAGCATCTTTTTTTTCTTTTTTTTTTTTTTTAAACCCAGCTTCAGTGGCTGGGACCTTTTTTTTATTTTTAAATTTTTTATTATATAAAGTCCGGTACACCCAGAAAGAAGCCCACCGAAGTGGAAAGAAAGCCCGGCATACCCGGGAAGGCAAAGTGGGAAGAAAGCCCAGCACACTTGGGAGGAAGCCCACCGAAGTGAGAAGGAAGCCCGCATATATACATGCAGGAATCTATATAGTGAACTCCTGACTTCCCTAATAAAAACCCAACTTGGTTCTTATACACTCAACATCTTATTTTAGATCTAGACTTCAAACCGGATCTATTTTTTTAAGTTGGTGCCAGATCCGAATTTAACACGTAGGTTCGTGTTGATCGGGACTATAAAGACAGATTTTTGTCCAAATCCACCATAGTTTCACCACGGATCCAACTAATTTGCATCCCTATTGGCCACAGTTCGATCGAAAATAGTATAAATTGTTAATTCTTTTTGTTTTTAGCTAGCTAGATTCCAAAAGTCTATATCCAGTACGCCAATGGGTTGCATAAATTCTTCCAAATGTCCTCTTCTAAATGTGGACAAAAATCATAAAGCAAAGAATCACCATTAGGCGGAGAAATGAGGAGAAATTTAGAAGTGGATAATCCTCTTAATAAGAAGATTTACCACGAGAACAACCACTTACCTTACTGGTAAATGAATGCAGTTCTCACCTAGCTGCCCAGGGTTTGAACCCTGGTAAGCCACTTTTTCTCACTTGTGTGGGATTTCTTCCCGCTTATGTGGTCCCAGCTCCCTTGGCTGGCTTACTAAAGAAAAAAAAGAGGAGATTTACCACTTATCAACTCCTGCTCCATTTCAAACAAACCAATGGGTCATCAAACAACTCAGAGTCAAGCAACTCAGGCAAGTGTAACCTATTACTCAGGTTTTCTCCGAACCAATCGACTCGCCCTTTGA
Organism: Persea americana; assembly: GCA_029852735.1. NCBI lineage: Eukaryota > Viridiplantae > Streptophyta > Magnoliopsida > Laurales > Lauraceae > Persea > Persea americana. Next base: position 14,957,921 of record CM056811.1, on the reverse strand, counting down.
CTCTTCCTGACTCAAATAAGCAAAAATGAGTTGGAACTACGTTTTAAAATACCATTTTGTAGGACGCTACGTGGGTTGGGCTGGTGTAGCTCGATTTGTCCAAACCCAGCCCATTTAGCTATTTGGTTTAATTTAATAGAGCCCAAAGGCCCAAACTAAACATGGGTTGCAAAATACTATGCCATCTGAGTCAAATGATGGGCAGGGCTTGGCCGTCTATTTGGGCCATTTAAGTATACATTAAAGCAAATTCAGTATCTATCAGGAACAAATCTGTAATATCTGGATCATTCTATTCTGGGTGTACTCAATTTCAACCATTGACTGATGATCAAAAGTTCTCACTGGGTTCATTATAATTTTACTGATTGATATCTTGTTCTTGGTACAGTCCATCATGTAGAAGGGCCAACAAGTGAAGGTCTAGATCTTGCATTATTTCTTATGGGCACTACCAAAACCCTAAACCCTAAGCCACATGTGACGATCATCATTCATTAGGACTGCACAGGATGGGTTTCAAGAGTCTAAACATAGACCAAACTCGACCACATTGGGTGGTCTGGGCTGCACTCAACCTGTTTTCTGACCCGAATGCTATAGAAGTCAGGCCTGGATCTCTGCATGCTGAAAGACCCAGTTATAGGTCCATCAAAACAAAATATATTTAATACAAAGAGGCATCATATTTTTTAGAAAAAGATTGGGCCAGGAACAAGTTTTAGGCCCACATGCCTGAATATTAGGACTAAAAGTTCAAACCCATGGGAACTCTACTCAACTCGGAATGCCATCGGACTGAGTCGATTTAAAGACTTGCCTAGAGTCTTAACCGAGTCAAAGGTCAAAAACTGGTCTTGACTATAAACAAAGTTTTTTAAAACCGAGTCTTGACCGAGCCAACTGAGTCTGGCCAAAACTTGTTAAGGTCCAAAATTTTCATATAGTGATTGGTTCTACAGCCTCTGAGTTGACCCAGCTGAGTCTGACCGAGTTCCCGAACCATGGGCCGGAGAACTTAACGAGCTGGATTCGATTTACTTTCACTGGGCCCAACATGAAAACACTGTAATGTTATAATGTTTGAAGGGATGGAGAAGAGTGGGGTGGTGGAGGTTGCTAACCTGTGCATAGGGAGAAGGGAGGTGTGGTGACACCACAGAGGGAGGGCAGGTTCAAAGCCTTGGTTCGGTTGAGCTCAATGCCATAGCTATCCGGCTTTGTGAACAGGTCGCACAGGCATCTGGGTGCGCTTTCGACTAGCCCGGCGAAGGCCGGGCAACACCCCTTCTCCGGCGTGGTCTCATTGCTACCGACCTCAACAAAATTCAAGCAATCTGTCAAATTTAGGACTGATGTAAAGCAGTCCATTGCCGGGCCTGGAGCGGTTGCCGGTCCTTGCGCGCTTACACCGGAAAACATGATAGCAAACACACCCGCGATAATGATCGATCGGGTAATCGCCATTTGATAGGTTTTATCAGAATTCATCGAGGAATTCTCCTTCTTCTTGTTCTTCTTCTTCTGCTACTTCTTTTTATGTAGTTTTCTTGCTCAAACTCATTTAAGATACAGTGTAATAAGAATGGTTCCCACCTAATGGCACTTTTAAAAAAGGGAGAAATTACTGAAATGCCACTAGGTACAGTGTGTGTCTTCCACTGTTCACAGCTCTGCAGTGAGTTATTACCAAAGATTGTGGCGTATATGTGCACGCCATTGCAAGTCTGTCCATAAGAGTGGGTGAATTGTATAGCCTGAAAATCATGCTGATTGGAAGATTCTAACCATGTGATTTCTTTTCTTACACCATGGATTTGGATTGCTTACCATCACATTGTTAACAATTCATTTAATGGTAGGCACATTGGACGTTTAGGATCTTCCAATGGGTGTTAGTTCACATGAAGCCTGATTGTTCAGTTGGTTCACATTGATGTAGGTGTGCCACTTGTATGTGGGTTTTTCATGGGCTGGGTCAGGCTGGGCCAAAGCTTTTGGATAAGAGAGAACATGGCCCACTAGTCACCTGATCAAGCTGAGATGGATTATCTTAGAGGGTCGCTTTGATGAGGAGAAAATGCAGAGAAAACTTTCCACAGCACAAATTTGAACTACGAAAGCTTTCTCCACACTCAGACTATTTTTGCCTTTTCTCTTTATCTGAACAGGCCCTTGAGGTAATCATTTAAGGCCCTCCTTCATCCACCATATTCAATGACCCGAACCATTGAAGATCATTGATTTGATGAACCAAATGATCCATCGGTCCTTAAAAATATTCTGACATAAACAAGGTATTATTCTGGCTCATAATCTTTTTATGTCGATGTGTTTTTGTCTGGGTCAGTACCAAGTCTTCTTATAACTCTGTCTTTAATTAAATTGATCTCCCATTGTAAATATTATCCGCTTATGATTTGATCTTCTAAGGGTATGTCTAAATCTGTGAACGGGTCTTCCACTGAAGAGACATATTCTCACTTGGTTAGATTTGGCAAGTCTAATGCATTTAAGCTACAAGTCTGGCTAGCTATTTTGTTCTAGATTTGTTTTCTGGATAAACCTTGGTTTTACTTTTAAAAAGAAAATTTCAACAGAAGAAAGGTGAGATCAAAGCCTCTAGTTAGAAACATTTGAAACTACCCATGAACAGAACTGGTCACACTTTGCATTGTTTATGGAAGGGAGTTTGAATGGTGCAGTCAATTCAAACCCAAGTTGCAAGTTAGTAGTACAGCACACTCTTCATAGACTACTTGATTATATATAAACAAAGGTTTAACTTGCACTAGACTTCACCTCTTGCAGCTGGCTCGCACTGTTTCATTGTATTGTTTATTGACAGAGAGGGTGAATTAGTTCACAGCCTACCACTACGGCTATTGTTACTTTTATTTTTGGTAGAATACGGCTATTGTTACTTAACACTTATAAAGGGGTAGATTTAAGAAGAGTCCCAACACTAGCCATGCTTAATTAGTATCCTTCCTTGTGTGGGGTGGGTAAGTAGAGTACAATTTAGAGTTTGGCGATTATTTTATGATTAATGCATACATCCGTGATGTTAACCCTCTACTAGTTATTAGACACAAGGAACTTCCAAATTGGGCAGATGTATATTTTCAATGACCAGAAAATACAGCCTACACTCATAATTGTCAGCACTAAATTGTCAAAAAGAACATTTTCTACCCAGCAAATCACAATATGTTAATCAATTGGATGGCTTTATCATATTGAATTATGGGTTGTGGTTCATCCACAATGAAGAAGACCATTCACCTGCCTAGCCCGATGGGTAATGAAAACAGAAAATAAAGTCCTCCAAGAGAGGCAGAGGTCGTGTAAGGTTTGACACTCAGCTGAAACATTGAGGAATCACCCAATGGCCCTCTTTCTAAATTAAGATAGGATTGATTAGTAAGGTAGATTGGGTATTAAAAAAAGTGTCACAATCATCTCTATTCTCCTCACTACTTGGTAGTGGGATTCACTTTTATCCATCCTTGCCATTCGCCCGATTGGAAGCCCCATGAATCAATGGATTCTTGTGTAAAGCCCAAAACTTTTGAATCAGGGCCAGAAGAGCCTTTGACCAACCATATATGAAGTCCAAGGCCTGTGACCCAAGTTCAATGTCCCAGACCAAGGTTGAACCACTTAAGCCTTTGGCCCACAAAATCAAAAGCCCAAAATGCTATCGAACAGGCCTACTAAGCTTAGCTAATGATCCAACGAGCCTTGCCACTACCGAGCTTGGGGTGGTGTTTGAATTTGGAGATGGCATATTTGAAAAATCTATAAAATCTCCTGAGTCCGGGGGGAGGGGGGGGGGGGGGGGGGGGGGGGTGGTGTGTGGTGTTTTAGGTTTGGATATGGAGTAGGCCCGTCAATTTGGCCCTGAGAAAGGGGCCTGGCCCGGCTCTCGAAAAGCCCTTAAAATGAGGGCTTTTGTTTCTAACGAAAGCCCTAAGGCCGGGCTTGGATAATTTTTTACAGGCCCTGAGATTTGAGGGCCGGGCTTAGACAGTAGTAGCCCGGCCCAGCCCTGGCCCCCTTACTTCTATTTATTTTATATAATATATACATATATGTAAATATATACTAAAATGCCTTTATCATAGTCACTTTGTAATAATATGGGGGATATGAAGTCAATTTCATACCCACTTACCCATTAAAAAATGTCCAAAAAATCCATACATACATACATACTTTGTTCATTTCATGTTCATTTTATCTATATTTAATTATTTAAGTTATGTGTTGTACTCAATACATAATCAATAAGTGTTGCACGGTGCTTCTAATCCCTTTCTTATACTTTTATTGCTTCTTGTTTAGGCATTTTATATTATTTTCATAAATCATTGTTAGTGCAAAAGGGGGTGTACTCATTTCTATTAATAATGATATACTTTTTCCTGTATAGAGTTGCTTGGGATATCAACCAATTCATAGAGTTAGTTTGTATGTGCATGAAACTTTAAGGATATGGGGTGGTCCAAACATCTTTTTAATTGGATGATTATAACTCTCAATTCTTAAAAGTTTTACTTAATAGTATTTTTTAATTGCATTGATTTTTGTAACTGAAATCCAAAAACGCGTAATAGTCAGATCAGTGTTTAATTAAAAATAATGTTAATTGATAAAAGGTATGTGAGTGTAAATGGTTTAAAACTCTCAAACATAAGACACTGCTGGAATGATTTCATATGTAGAAATTCACATGAAAGTCATATTAGAGGTGTGAAATAGATCATACTCTTTAACCATTTTGCTTCTTTGTCAAAATAAAGAAAATCATATGTCTAGAACCCAACCCAAGTCACCAAAGCATGTATGATTTTATCGAATTAAAAGAAAGTTTTTAGAGATGACTTATATTCTCCTGATGTTTTCTTATTGGTTTGTTTACAATTGAGATCAGACAAGATAACGGATGTTTTCTTAATGGTTTCTTTGCAATTAAGGTTAGACAAGCTGACGCTCGATCACACTCAGATTTTGGTAACAATGTTTAAAAAAATAGTTTTCTTGTTTTGAAGCCCTGGGCCCGCCTTGGCCCGGCCTTGGCCCTTAAGGGTAGGGTAAAGGCCTAGGTAGTGAAAGCCCTCCAAGGGCTTTGGCCCGCTCAGGCCCGGCCCTGCATATATTGAGGGGACAACCCCAGGCCCGGCCCAGCCTGGCCCTTTGACAGCCCTAATATGGAGGCATTCTTATTACCCTCAAAGGTCAACTCAACCAAGCTTCCCCACGCCCATGTTTTATTTGCAGTAGTGAGACCAAACTCAAACATAAAAAGCTAAAGCCATGAACTGTATATGGGGGATGTGAACGAGTTGGACCCAGGCTAACAAGAATTGACAAATTTAATAGACCATATGCTGGTCGGACCCAGGCGACCAATTTAAAAATTGGATCCAAAGAAACTTGGAAACCGTCCCCCTGACAAACAGCCAAAACAGTCTATGAAGAAATGGGCCTACTACCATTTTGAACATTTTGGGCTATAAGGATTTTTTTAGGCTTTAATTCAATAAACCACCAACAGAACAAGCATTCCATTTATACTGAAACCATTACCTCCAACAATGCAAATCCCTAAAGACACAAAAAGAAAATACATCATATATTATAGGGATTAGAGGACTTCTCAAGGTGGGGATAAAAGTGAAGTCAGGAGCCAATTGAAGGAATAGATTTTCAAATCCAAGGTCTGAAGCACAAAAGCATTGGCAATCCATAGTTCAGGTGTCAGGAGCAAATTGAAGCCATGAAGGACACAGGCAACAGAAAGGAAATAAAATATTTCCAAATTCTTTGTAGGACACAAGTCAATCACCTTGATGGATTATTTTGAACTACTTCGTCCATTCATAATGATTTTGAAGCTATTCAAGGTTCCCTCGATTACTAGTATGACTATTTCTACATATTCTAAGTGTAAGCAAATATTGTGGTTCAAATTTACAATTAAAACGATCATTTAAAAGATAGTTAACATTTTAATAATCAAACAGAAATTTAAACCTTAAGGACAAAAAGTGATGAAATTAAGGTTTGAAGAGTAATCCTATTAAATGCTAAAGTCAGCTCACCATTAATCACATGGATATATGTATAATAGAGTAACATGCCCAAATGTAGACCATTCACCACAGATTGTTGTTCATGCCAAAAGAGTATACAGCACATTGATTTCTCAGCACCTCATACAAAAATTTGGTACAGAACAGAAGCTCCAACTAAAAGTTTATTTGAGTACAGCATGTTTCCTACATTACCTTGAGAAAATAAGCATATTACTGACTCCCCTGCCTAGCTAGAACACCATCCTATACCATGACTACATTAGACCTCTGAACCAAATGAGTCAGAATGCATCAAGCCTTTTCCCACCAGGGAAGATAATTATTCCCCTATAATTAAGCAGGGTTAATCAAGAGCTCACAACCACATGAAAGCAAACAGGGTATTAGGTACCTTACTCCATGGGGAGGAGAAAGAAATTCTTGAAAAGAAAAAACAAAACTGGTGTATATAATATATGTGAATAGGCCAAGGAAAATGCAATGCATACTGCTTTACCTGAATATAGCTGACACTGTAAAGGCACCATTGAATTGAGTTTCTAAAATCTTTACCCTGTGCAAAAGGGAAGCAAATTTAGTTATTAGTGGGTAACAACAGGGTAAAATGCAAAAAGATGAGCAATGTGACCCATCATGCATACAAAACAGACTATTCACAAGGTTCCTTTCATCATCTTCCTAGGGATTATACATCCAACTCATTTCTTGAGAACAAGAGGTGCATCAAACACCCAATTATGCTAGGCAATGAATGAGCATTGAGCACACCTGACCCGTTTGGGTCAAAATTAATATGATAAACCAAATCTAGGCCTGGTTTAATTGCTTTTATATGGAGGCATGACCTGAAAAAACAAATGTTTCATTTTTCAAGCACACCAAATAAGCACGGCATGGTATTCTAGATAATGAATAGGCAAGCCTCTTGGGCTAAGACTTACACCAAAATTAACTAACAAAATGATTAATCTATAACGAGCTCATTTAATTAAAAAGATAATTGATAAAAATTCGTTGCATCGAAATAACCAGAAATGTAAGTAAATGAGATTAACCTCGTTATCAAAGATGAATGTACCTTGAGAGACACATTTCATTTTTCATCTATAAAAAACACCAAAAAAGAGTATAAAAGAAGCAGATATAAGCCCGTTACCAAGTAATATGCAATTAAGCACGAAATGCATGTGCATTCATCTTCAGAGTAAGGTTATCTGTCAAATTGTAATTGATGCTAGCAATAAGCCTTCCATCCGTCACTATCCAATAACATCATCACCCAATGAGCATCATCTACAGAAAACCAGTAAAAAGTTCCAATAATCTAATTCAATATGCAATAACAATGAATGGGAGAGAGCATGGTTCAAAATCGCGGTTCGCAGTTATCGCTGTTCGCGGTTCACGGTCATCGCGTCGCGGTTCGCGGTCCATCGCGGAGCGAATTTTTATTTGACCCCAAAAAACTTTTGCCGGCCGATATTTTAAAAATAACGGCCATAAAAGGCGTTATTTTAGCGATATTTTACCCATAACGCTAACGGTAGCGTTATAAGCAAAATATCGCCGCGGTTGCGGCCGTTACCATTACATAACGGCCGTTATGTAACGGTAACGGCCGTTATTTTGAACTATGGGAGAGAGAGAGAGTATAATAGAAATTCCCACCAACCTCATAATGTGAAGTAGAGGGAACCGGATCCCCTTTCGTCCAAACAGGGGAGCCCTGTTTGGACGAATCAGGGGCCGACATGTGCGGGGGCGAAGGGGGGCGGAGGAAAGAAAAAGTGCTTTTCCTCTTTCCTCCGCCCCTCTTCGCCCCCACACGTGTCCGCCCCTGATTCGTCCAAACTGGGGATCCAGACTCGAAGTAGAGACGTTGATGGTCTCTGAGGACTGAGAAGTAATCTCAGAGGCTCCCATGAACAAGTTATGGATAGTAGGCAAGTGGAAGTCATTAGAACCAATAGCATGATAAAAATCAAATCTCCGAATGTGCGTTTAGAGACTAAAGAGTGAAGATTTACCTGTTGCTATGTGAAAAAAGTCTGGATGAGTTCTTTCGTAAAATAAAATTGCATTCCCCAAAAAAAGATCAGCCTTCGATGACTGAAATTCAACAATGCTATAAGCTTTAGACCAAATTATGGGCAATTCAAACGACCTGCACTATTATAATATATGAAGCAAACTGTTTTTATAATCAATTTTGAGGTTGATTTCTGATTTGATTTTGACCATCCATTAGAATCTTGACTTGGTATTAATATTGCATGCTAATGTCACTTCGTCAAAACTTAATACTAATGTCTGTCTCTTAGTCTCATTTCCATTTTAATTTTTTTATTTTAATACGTCACTACTCTCTCTCCCATCCATTATGAATGATAAATTACACTATTAAGTCTCTTTTAAGTCTCATCTTCTTAATATCTCATTTAAATCTCCTTTTATCCTTTACTAAACAACTATCCATTTCTGCATATCCAAATATATGAAAGTCTCTCACCAAGTGGAAGGCCTTCTTATTTTTCTCTTCTCCAAATATGCAAAAGCCTCTCTTGAAATCTCAACTCCCAAACCGTAAAGTCAAGTCTTTTGTGGAAGACACTGAGACTAATGGATTGGACCATGTTCACTATCATCACCACATTACCATCTTTTTTTTTTAATAGAAATTCTCTTGCGATTGAGGTAAGATTGGTGGTATAGCATTTCAGTAATTTTGTCATGAACTTTATTTGAACTATGCATCATGTTGGTTTTGTCCATCATACCCTAGAAAATCATTTGATTTGAGAATTCTACCCATCTCTATGATAATAGTTTTTTAATGATTTTTTTTAACAATGTTGGTTGTTGTTTTTCATAGGAATATATTAAATAAATAATTATTGTTTACCAATGTCAGCAAGACCAAGTAACTGGTCAATAATTATTTTTTATGATTGTTACTTACGGTAAAGTCATATGAACTTAGGGTGTGAAATGACTAATTTTTTCTAGAGCTATTAGAATATTTTGCAAAGCATAAATGCAATTTTAGTAAGCATGGAAAGATAAATTATTTTATTTGATTTACTTTTAAGTTTCATCACACCAAATCGTTGACTAATATTGTTGTGTTTTTCTCTTTTTTTCTTTTTTAAATCTTTCTCATTTCAACCAAAATTGTTGACTACTTTGGAAATGTCATATGAATTAGATGGAGTCATATAAGCTACAGAAAACCAAAAACAAAACAGGAAAGCCTTTATTTCAAAATGCATGGAAATATAATTACTTTTACATGGTTCACTTCCAAGTTTCAAAATATCAAATAGTTGACTAATGTAGCTAAATTTTTTTCAGTCTTTATAAATTTACCTGAGATTATAGACTGCTTTCGGAAGTCGTACATAAAAAAAAGGGAAGTTTTCAAAATAGGCTTAAGTTTTTGTCAGATTTCAAATTAGGACAATAAAAAACTTACATTTCAATATAGGACTTAAGTTTTCTATATTGATTACAAATCAGGACATTTGGCAAGAAAGTAGGTATTTCGGTGATTTTCTTCTCCATTTTTATGAAAATACCCAAAATGCCCTTTTTTTCCCTTCGCTTCCTATCTTCCATTTCTGCAACGACACCTTCCAATCCCCCTAACCAAACAACCAACACATTCACCCATCTTCCTCATCCATCCAAGCCCTAAGACCATCTTCTCATAAAAAAAAGGACATTTTTGGAATTTTTATGGAAATACCCATTTGAAATTCGTCTAGGGGCCGCGGTTTCGACAAGTGTCCAGGGTGTTGCCGAGCATGTTGGGTACTATGGGTTGATGGCCCATAGACGACCAATGTGTCAGATTTTCTCAAGTAGATTTTAGTTCCATCCATGGTTGCAACCCCCAAGGAAAGCTCCAACCATTAGCATGTAGCTTGGGTAGGGTGTACGCCTCTATTTGCTGCAATTTACATGTCAAAAAGAGACCATAAGACATCTATAGGAATAGAATCAGCTGAGTTCAAGTGTGGTAGTTGTTGCTTAGACTTTCTGTAGGAATAGAATCGGCTGAGTTCAAGTGTGGCTCGTGCCTTTCCAACTGCAAACCCACATTCTCTTGGTGCATAGATAGATTGGCCGCTTCACAATCATCAATGAATGGGTGGGAGTGGGCTACACCTTTCAGAGAGGAGGTCATTCCAAAGGTGGAGTCAAGGATCATGGGTGGCCATTCACTTTTGGGTCTTACCCATTTGAATCCCAAATCGCCATTCTAAATTAAAAATTTTAAAATGTGTCTAATTGCTAATGCCAAGGTGCCCAACGTTTTCATAGTGGTCTTCGATGATTTGGTGGGAGATGAAGTGGACTGTAGGCAAAATGATGAATGCGGGAAAAAGGAGAGCAAGGGTGTAGGGATGATGGGTTGTGCAGAGTTTCATTGATTGTGGCTCTTGTTTGGTTCCGTTGGTGTGTTCCCGCCCTGGGAGATGGATTAAAGGGAATAGGGAGGTGATGGGAAGAGGATGGTGCTGGTGTTTGGAGGGAAGAAGAGGAAAGGATAGGGAGAGAGGAGGGATGGGTTCTGGGAAGGCATTTTGGGTATTTTAAAATAAAATGAAATAAAACTCACCTGAAAACCTTCTTTCCTGCCGATGTCATGATCTAAAATGAAATGAATATGAAGAACTTAAGTCCTGCATTGATATGTAAGTTTTTTTTCGTCCTAATTTGAAATCTAAGAAAAACTTGAACCCTATTTTGAAATTTTCCTTAAAGAAAAAAAAAAAGATTGCAATTCAATCCATGGAGTGCTTGTGTTCCATAAATGTTATTCAGCCATGAATAGTCTATCCGCCATATCTACCATTCTTTTACTTCTTTACTATAAATCAGCTTGCTTTTTTTTTCCTAAATAGGTATTGGTGTGTGTTTTATTTTTATTTTTTGGGCTTTATATTACATTCGAACTCACACATCTATGCAAATGTAGAAACTTCTAGAGATATTATTTTTCTACTTTATTTAAATAAGATTTTCACCAATCATCATCATTCTCTCTTTCTATAATTCTTCTATATCAATTTCAAACCTAGATGCCATTAGTGTTTCAATCTAATTTTTATAAAAAAAAAATTATCGTAGACCTTTTTTGCTAAATAATATGTTTATTTATTTATTTTTTATCTTTTTGTCAGTAATATTTCAGAAAAAACCACTAAACTTGATTATATTTTAATTTTCTCTTGCCCGGGCTTAGCACGGGAAAGAGGATTGTTTCAGCCTTGATTTCATTTCAATCTGTTTTTTGACCGGATTAGCATGATTTTGACTCTCCTCACTTTCCTTAACTCCTCACTATTCTTTCCTCATGAAGACATATAAACATTGCCCTTCAACTCTTCATCTCCACCCTTGACTCTTCCACAAAAATCTCCTCAATTACTCACTACTGTTTTCTCATAAAAAACATATGTACTAAGAACTTAGAAACGAATTTGACTAAGCATAAATAGTTGTTCCCATACGAGGAATTTAAGTTTCATGGGTGCGATGACCCATCGCATCCCTCACATCCCCTTTACATAGAAAAAACAAACCAACCTGAACCCTCTCTCTCTCGCCCTCTCTTCACCTGTCCAAATGCATCCATCTCATCTTTCTTTTTTTGTTGAAGAGTTAAGGGTGGAAAAAAAAAAAAAGAAGAGTTGAACGGAAACTTTTCTGTCTTTGTGAGGAAAGAGTAGTAAGGAGTTAGAGAAGGTGAGGAGAGTCAAAATCATGTTAATCTATTAAAAATCAAATTGAAATGAAATCGATGTTGCAATCAGCATCTTTCATATATAATAATTCTAGAAGAGCCTGATCGTTATGGCACACGATGGATCACCCATGACCACCAATTATGAATGTCTATTTTTTAAATGTATGGATGTTCCAATTTGAAATTGTTATGGATATACCGGTGTTTAGCACGGGTTATTATGCTGGCAATTATGAAAGGAGAAGTTCTAAACTCAAATTATAGCAGATTCATTTCAATGTGACCATTGATGAAAGCATATCTAGAAACTCTCACATTAAGTAATAAAAAAAAAAATGGCGGTCCGCAGTCTCTAACGGGTAATCCCCATAAGCGATGAGCCAATTTTCTGATGTCAAACATTAAATGTTGCTACTTGTCTAAAAGCAAAAAATAAAAAATTATTTTTTTGCTAGCCATTGAAGATATATGTTATTTTTTAATGGTCTATTGCTAGCTCTGTGTGTTATGCTGCTAAGAATGGATGATGAGGAATATCTTCTATGTCATTCACATAGCGCACAAAACAAGAACTTGGAGCTTGGACCATATGCCAAGTGTCCAATTTGCATTGTTGTATGGAATTAACTTGACTTGCAGAGTGAATGAGAATGAGATGTATATGATAAAATTAAAATGAGTCTCTAATATGTAACAAGGAAGGGATAGAATTAGGAATCAGTGTGTATAAGAATAAATGTATGAGTGTCTCTGTGGAAGAGAAGTTCAAGGAATGTTGTTTGAGAACTGAGATCAGCTAAGGTTATATGTAAAAGACCAGAAACAACCTTAGCAAGAAGATGCATCACAAGTACGAGAAACTAGAAGGACATTGAGACCAATAAAGACTTTGAATGAAGCAGTAAGAAATATGCTACATTGTGGAATGACAATAAAAAATATCCTTAAAAAGGCACAAGTGGAAAATTGGAATTTCCAAAGCCAGCCCTTAATAGATTTTAGATCCGAAGTTTCCGATGAAATAACCATTGCATGACTAAGATCAAGTAATTCTCAATCCAAGCCTTCCAAGGACATCCATAGTATATAAGGCCCTTAACTTTATAAAATGTTGGACTTATGGTTCGGGGACACAAACCATATTATCCAATGGTAGGATAGTGGAAAGCCTGGAAAGATAAAAAAAAAAAAAAAAAAAAACCAAAGAAGAAGATCACCAACCTCAATCTGATAACAGAACTTTAAATCCAAAATGAAGAACTAGGAAAAATCATAAAGAGAAATTTTGATAGTAAGTTTTGCACGAAAATTGCATTTTGGCTTTCAAAATGGCCACATTTCATTTCTGATGACTTCAATCGCCTTCAGCAGTTGTCCATGACATAGAGAATGCCGATAGCTTTGAAAACGAGTACCTGTGCATTGTGAGATGATATTCTAATCAATAAGGTTTGACTTCATATTCCTAAAATTGTTCTGCCACTTGTTCTACGTCATATGGGTCCTAACATGGATGAGAAATGACCCAATAACATAGCAGATTTGACGATCCCAATTATCAAATATACACATTAGATCAAATTGTTCAACATTTACTAACGTAAAGCCAGGATTAAATCTAAATCTTGGGAAAAACGTGAGAAAATAAATATAATTCAAATTTCATGTGTTTAATACAACACACCTTCCAAAAGTGGACCCACACAAAATTTCAACCCATAGCGAGTCAAAATAAATTTCATTAAATTCAGCGGTAGCTTTATTCAATTGGTATTCAAAAATTCATAAATGAGACCCAACACAAATTCAGATAAACATTAATAGTTAAAATTGCAGAATAAATTAAAAAATTTCTAAAGGAAGTCTCATCACTAAAGGAAAGTTCATCTAAGGATTCCTAACATGACGTTCGCTCATGTGTTGACTCAGACGACTCCAAAGCTATCTCTGGCACCCCATTCGGATTCGTTAGTTGGCTCAAACGTTTGAAACGCTTCATCCTCCTCCGTTTCCTCGGTAAAGTTGAGCTCGGTACCAATGCACAAAATATTACAAAGTAAATAGCAAGGATATAATCATAATTTGAAATTTAAAATACAATATCAAGGTGAGTATAGACAAGTAAAATCATATAGAAGCAAGGATATGACAATAGCAAGAATGAAAGTATAACATAGTTCCAAACGACATGATTGAGCAATATAACAATCACATGGTAACAAATGTCCCCGCTGTGGGTGGTTAGCCTTAAGTAATTTGAGAAAATCCATCCATAACGTCAGTGGTCATAAACCGATTAAAGTATCCGGATAACTTGTCCATAGTTTCAAAGCGGATATAAGTGATCCAGTCACATCAGTGATCAACCGTCCATAGATCGATTTGCAATGGTCCATAAATGACCCACATATACATATACATAGATGTATAATCGACCCAATTAGTGATGCTCCGACCTAAGAACCCTAAGTCATAATGAACTGTTGGCCGTTCCATATTCCATATCATAATAAGATAGTTATTCATAATTTGCCAAGCCACCTCACAGTCCATAAACAACACAATAGGGTATGCATCTACAAGAGTACATAACCTAAACAAAGATATGCATGCGAATTTGAAGGTCAAGACATAGTTACAAACCAACCTAAGATTAGATGCATATTCATGTACCCGTCAACACACAATAATAACCACTAGTGAGCTAGGGACGTTACATCTCTCTAAATTCACGGAGCATAGACCCAATGAAGGGTTCCCAATAGAGATATATCGAACCCCTTTTCACTAGAGTTCATGAAAGTTGATCGTAGCCCCAAGTGCAAGGCCGCGATTGTAGTAATAACCGGTGAAACCGGATCGATCCACGGAGAGTTTAGTTATCGCAAAACCTGTCCTAATAAAAAAAACTAGTTCTAGCCTAAAAAAAACTATACAAATCAAATTTTCTAATTGAATTAAAAATTAATTACAAATCTGAAATATTAATTACAACCAAAGAAAATTAAAATCCTAATCTAGAAACCTAATCTAACCACTGCATCACCATAAGATTCATTAGCCCAACCAATTGCAATAATTGTTAAGGGTGCATAGAATAAAGAATAAAATAAAATCAAATCAAATCAAATAAAATAAAATCAGAGAATAAAGAAATTAGATTTTAATTCTAAAACTTTGCAATAATTACTTTGCTTAATGCCATCAAGAAAAATCAAGACCACCGCACCAAGTGCGCACTGTCACTACGCACAAAAATTCAATGTTGACTCATTGGTGAAGACCAAGACCCCATAAACTTGATTTATTAATGAAAGACCCATTACAAGCAAATAACCATTACAAAGTTCTTTTAATAAAAATAAAGTGCACCCAACCTTACCATAGACACAAGAAACACTAAACGGAGGAGAGGGACTCGCGGTCTTGAACGGCGATCCAACCGGCTCTCGTTTCGCGATCTGAAATCCAAGCAAGGGAAGATGATTCCAAGGATGATCCGATGGTGGAGTGACGATAGCAACGGTGGCGGCGCGAAGGCGTAGAAATCCAAGTGGTAGTGTGCCTTAGGGAAGGCCTTGGATGAAATATTGATGGAAGGAGGAGAGATGAAGAAGAATTAATGGAAAAAGGGAAAATTCTTGTTGCTGGTCGTCCAAGGGTAATGGAGATATGGTCATCCACGTCCAGCCCTCTTTTGGCTCTATTTATAGATTTTTGATAGCTTGGGTTGCAAGGTTTTTGATTTGGGTAAGGATTAGTAGTGTGTGGTCCAAGTTGGATTAGGATTAGGAGAGTTTTTGAGAGATTTTCTAGGGGTTGGCTCACAATCCTAGTAAAATTAGGATTGTTCTTATCTCATGCAACTCCCTCTCTTGGGTCCCACTTGGGTTAAGAATCAATTCAAATCTGAAATTTCAGATTTGAAACAAATTTTAAAACAATGTGGCCCCCCTCATGGACGTTTTTTAAGCTTCTTGGAGTGGTGTTGGACGTGCAACACTTGGTAAGGAGAATCCTTGGTTTGCAAACTTCAATCTTTTGAACTCCTCATGGCTAGAAAAACCTCTTGGCATGGCCCACCTTAAACATCTCTTCAAATCTGAATTTAATTTCATCCCAAACATGACATAGGAGTGGGCCATACTTGGAAAAAATGCAATCTTGGAACTATCCCATGCTTGGACGTCCCTACCTTGGCTTGACTTTCTCTTACAATTTTTTTTCTTCTTCTTTGTTTGGCTTGAATTGAATCTTAGCCATCCATCTTGACATGTAAGCAATATTTGTTGGAGAGTAGATATGACACCTCATCATCTCATGGCCCGCAAATTTGGAACTTATCTTCAAGAGATTAAATCTGATTTTTTTCTTGCATATGAGAGCGGACCCTACCATGGCCGCCCCTACCTTAGATTCCATGCCAAAGGAAGGTGGGTCCATGGTGCATTTGATTCATCAATTCTCTTCCGTGGGCCCCGATTTCTGAAATTCCCTACAAAAATAAAAGCAAAGATCAAAGAATAATCTAATCATATAGGTAAGGAATTATGCAAGATGCGGTCCCAATTCACACCAAATAAATGCATAAAATGTCACCATTTTATCAAGTTTTCTTCAATTAAATCAATGGTACAAAGAAAATTCATCATTTCATGTGTGAATAAAAAGTTATGGGAAATTTGTGACTTTCAATGTAAAAAATAGAGAAATTCATGATTTTATGTGAAAATACAATTTTTGGATGAATTTTGACTCAAATTTAGACTTTGATGCTCAAAACATAAATTCATAATTTTTTTACTAAAATGGTCCATGATTTGATGATTAAGTCCTTAATTACTCTAAAATGATAAGAAAATATTGCATTTTTAAGGACTTATCAAAAGTCACACCAGGTATTTGAATCCTACGCCAATACGAAACCGTATGCCCAAAGACGATTCTTATGTGAAGTCCAGGTAAATAATTAAGGTTATTAATCCCTGCATACGCTGCCACAGTTCCCCAAAAAATATATAAAGCTCAATTGATTGAAAAAGAGTCATAAAGGTCAAAGTACACTGAATGTCCGAACGTTCCAGAGAGGAGTTCGAACGTTCGGTGCCTCAGGTTTTTGGCTCAGGGCAGGGAGACTTTGGCGTTTGAACATTCAAGGAGAACGTTCGAACGTTCGACGTCTCTACCTTTTGGCCCAAACGAACATGGATTCGTACGTTCGAACGTTCAAGGGAAACGTTTGAACGTTCGACGTCCTATCGTTGGCCGAGTTTGTGCATAGTTACGGGAATTGGTGTTTTTCCTCTTTTTCATTCCTTTTTCTCCCTGTACCAAAGGTGAGTTCAATCAAACCCAAAATCCATTAAAAAATCATATTTAATTCGAAAGGGATTATAATCCACATTTCCATCACCCAAACAACAAATAACCCAAATCCCATTAAGAAGCCCTAATCCACCATTATCATTAAAAATGGGCATTTAAATAAATCAATATTTGAGGCCCCACCCCTTGTGGGCCCTCAATTTGATTTGAATAATTATTAATGTGATATTATCTATCTTAATATGCTAATTAATAGGACTTAGTAGAATAGTTTGTTAATGTTCATAAGTTTTAGAATTAGACTTTTATTTAGTTCTTTATAGATATAGAGTGATCTTTGGTATTTATTAAAATTTTAATTAATCTAGGCCTTAGTTAGTAATTCAGTTTTAATTATGGGAGGGTTAGCATTAAGGAACTTTCTAGAATTCCATCTAATGACCATCTTGCCCATTACCCTATCCTTTTCCCTAATTAAACCCTAAGGGCCTATTAGTAAACAACCACCAACTCCAAACCTATATAAACACTACTATTGCAATGGACTAACTCTAATTCCAGCACAAGGAGAAGTTAGAGATCACCCCCAATTATATTATCAACCTCTTAGGAGCTTGGATTTCTCATCTCTTACTCAACTCTCTTTGCAATTTCGAATTAAGGCAAGTTCCCTATGCTAATATCACAGAATGCGTGATTTTCTTCTCTTGATTCTGCAAATTCAATTCAGTTATGTATATATGCATGTTAGATCTACCATTTGAGCTATGTATTTTGGATATTGGCCATTTGATGGATGGGTTCTCCCATTTGGAAGATCAATGGCCCGGTTGGATGATGGTTGGAGGATTATAGAAGTGTTTTATTATTTGCTTATGTTTCTGTGATGAATAAAAGAGATTAGGAGTGAATTGGATGAAAAATGGGTTGAAAAAGGAAAGTTCCAGAAATCTGGAATTCCACCAAAGTGCGTGTACCCGGTCAACCGGCCTCCAGCTCGGTCGACTGGGCACACTAAAAATGGAGAAATTCAAGTCCCAGTTAATGTGTTCTGTAAAATTATAGTCCAGTGTACCCGGTTGATCGGACCCTGTACCCGGTCGACCGAATACACATGTTTCTGCAGGAATAGCTAAGACCAGAGATTTCTCAGACAAGTCAGAAATCCTGTGTACCCAGTCGACATCCAGGTCATGTTGTCGACCGGATACACTGTGAATTTTAAGATACCCACAGCTATTTGGATCCAGGTCCTTGTGGACTCGGTCGACATCATGGCCACGATGTCGAGCGGGGACACTGCAGGATATCGACCTGGGGGTCAACATCCAATGTACCCGGTCGACATCCTTGGGGATGATGTCGACCGGGCATACTGTGTACAATGAATTTTCCAGATTTCAGTTCTCTTGATGTTTGATCAATTGTGGGGCCCATTGACCATCAAAATAGGCTTCCATTGATGTGCCAAGCACGAATCAATGGCGTAGCTCAGCCTTGACTCGTGGGGTCCACCAAATGGGTTTTTGGGATTTGAATTGTCAATGATTCGACCATTAAATGTAGTCAATGATGTCCGTAACTTCAAGAGCACCAGATATATCATTTTTTGACATCTGAGACTATAGTTAAGGATCTAATTACATAATGAGGCCCTAAACCAAGAGTGGACTATTACCTAGGTTGGACCCTTGCTTTATCCTGTTTGATTCTATTGTTTTGAGGTCTTTATACATTATGCTTCTCTCATATCTTAGTTATTGTTATAACCTGTTAATTAAATGAGAATTAGAGGACCTGAACCTAGGACTACTTAGTGGTGACCCAATGATGTATTTGGAGATAAACAACCCGTGTCTGTGGCTAGGCGGGCCCTCATACGGCCTAAGATTGGGTATGTGGAACCCTAGAATGGAGAGGTTAGTTTTAATGGATTGATGGCTCATTGTGTATGAGCATGAGATGATTACTTGTGGAATGAACATGGTATTGTACTTATATTGCTTCAGGCCATGGTTATAGGCCAAGTGTGAATCCAATGGTGATTGGGCTTGGACTTGGATTTGGATGTTGGACTGTGTTCCATGTTATTGTACCTTAACCTCTTAGAGACTTGGTTAGGACCTTGCTTACGCAAGATAAGCCTAGACAGACACGGACCTGTACTTGTTCCCTGGGTCGGCACTAAACATTCACTCAGTTGATCTAAGCTCATCCTGTTAACTGATCATCACTGGTAGGAGCTATAATTATATTGGTTGTAACTAGAGCTATCATAATGAGCTGTGATTAGATAGATAGTGTGATACCGGGTCCGATTTAATTTGATAAAGGGGTGTGATCGGTGTTATATTTATATATTGTTATTAGCAGGGCTGTTATCCTTTGCATGGTTGCCTTACCATTTCCCCACCGCAACTGTTTACAGTATGGGATGTTTACGGTATGGGAGGGCCGCGACATAATATCCCACGGTATATCCAGCTTGTGTGAATGTGCCATATTGCTATTTGATTAGATTAGATTACTTTATATCTCTGACTCTAAACTGTTATTTACTGCTCAATTGCCTAGATCATTTACCTTTGTTACTCTTATGATTACATACTCGTCTCTATTCTCTTTTGTTGCATACATCATGCGTTATTTGCATATGGTGCCTTGCCAGATCCTTGGATCTGACCCATCTTTGGTGCTTAGGTCTCGACCTTGACCCCGCGAGCGACGCGTACCATGAGGCGCCTGTAGTTGGTGATTACGGGTTGGGGCCGGTTGACCAGGTGGTCAAGCTGGATGACGGAGCGCCTGCACAGGGGGATTAAGTGCAGTTTATTTTTTGGGCTTTTGAGAGTTTTATGTAGTGAGTAGGGAGGTAGTCAGTTTTGTATAAACTCTTGATAACTATACTTTGAGATTTTATTAGACTTTAGCCCTGTTATATTTGACTCATTTCTATGATACTCATTGCTTCTGTTATCTTTTCTTATGCTTCCGCAATTCAACTGTTGATTATATTATTGTTTCAAAAGTTTTAAAAAATTGACCTCAATGCGGACTATGATCTTGGAAGTTCTCGGGTTTTCCGGAAAGTAGCGCCCCAAATTCGGGTACCTTAGCGGTAACTTCGGTATTTAGAATTGGGGCGTTACATATATGCAAGATAATCAGAACCAAAGATTAAAAATATATTCAATAACAATGTACATACCTTGATTCAAAGTTGGTGAAAAGTGCAATAGGGTTCCGAACCAATACCCAATCTGAGATTCCCACGACGCATAAACACAATCCTATCACCGATCTGACATAGAAGAAGGAAAAGAAATGCTAAGATGAGCAGATCTATGATATTCTTATCCAAAACCTACCATTGGAAAGAAGAAGAAGATAACCCTGCAATACAGATTTACTCCATGATTTGAGTAGAGGGTTACCTGAGATTAAATAGTTGAGCAAATAATGATGATAGTCTCTGATTGTAATTCCGATAACCGAATCCAATAGTTGCAATGGCCTGGGGAAGCTGAAAGAGGAGGAAGGAGAAGAACTGGGAGGAGTTGCAGAAAAAGAAGTGGGGATAAGAACGTGCAATTCTTTAAACTATGGATTAAGTTAAGAGAGAGAATCTTCCCTGGGCTTAAGTTAATGGGTCAAACCACGAGTCAACTCATCTACCCAATGGCCTAACTCACCGATCCAAGAATCTAATCTAAAGTATATCCCACTTAACTCTAACCACTTAAATAACTAAAATATATTTAATTAAAATAATAGTAACATTCTAATAAAAATATAATTAGTGGGGCTAGGATCTTACAAAATCTCTTCACATGCATATACCTGCGTGACATTTGTTTGAACATTAGTCCATGTCAAATTTCATTACAATAAACTTGCAAGTTTACATGAAGTAAATTATGAATTGATCTCACAAGAGGCCATTTGTATTTTATGCATGGGTTATGAAAATGGAAATTAATTGCATGTACAAAATTTGCACATGTGAATCTTAAATAAATAAAATTTGCACACCTGAAACACATTATCATGTTTGTTTGGGAGCATCATCTTCACGTTAATAAATAGTAGAAAAAGATGCCCGTGCCAATATAATCATAATATTAAGATTTATAAAAAAAAATCTTTATGATCAGTTTCTTAAAATTAAATGCAAAAGGTTTTAGTCTGAGAGAGAGGAGAAAAAAGTTCATAAGAATTCAATACCTAATACCATAATTTAAAAAAACACAAGCCTATGAAAATTGAAGATTAATGATCGAGAAAACTAAAAAACCAAACCAAATCAAACAAACAATATAAACTATGAATAAAATCCAATGAAATTTGAAAGACACATAGAAATAAACATAGAAATGAAAATCCATAATCAACTTAGTAACATAAGCAATTTAAAAGAATCAAACACTCATGAGAAAAAAAAAACTCAAAAATGGAGCACAAAAGGGCAAAGACAAAAGCACCCACAAATTCATGAAAAACCATCATAAAAAAAAAAAAAACTAAAACCCATCACAAGTGAGAAATTATAATAAAATAAATACAAAATAAAATGAAATAAATTTTATTAAAAAGGTTATAAAAATATATATAAATAAAGATCCACAGACAATACAATGATAAAAGAAATTTCAAACAACCAAACCAACCTATGATTATAATAATCTAATACTCAAAAATGGGAATTTGAAGCCACAAAAGAAATAAGAAAAATCCATAAAAAGATTTCACAAAGAGAACTTAAAGAACCCAATGGAAGTAAAAAAAAAATTAACTCATAATGATAAGCATTAAAAAATAAACAAAATACAACAAAAAAATGAGAATTCACGAAAAGTCCCATGATAAAAAGTGATTTAAAAGAAAAAAAAAACTAAGGAGAACCCAATACCCAAAAGTTTAAACAAAAAAAGGGGAAAAAAAGAAACTCATAATCTATGAAAACCATACAAATACAAACCACAAAATATTACAAATCTATAGAAATTTTAAAATGATGATTATTTTGTATAAATCATATTAAAATGACATAATTAAAATTGCTCTAATAAAATATGATGAACTCAAAAGTAAATGAATTAAAAAAGGTTTACCTCTTAAATTGAAAAGTTTATAATTGCACCAATTGTCCCAAGATGCTCATATTTTAAAATGGGTTGAACACTGATCTAAACTAAGCATGCAAATGAGACCTGAGATGGTACTAAAAATAGATACAAAGAAACAAAAGAATTATATATTGAAGTCGCTCTAATAAAATACATTGAATTTAAAAGTAAATGAATGAAAAAATGAAAGTCCTCTTGTTGACATAGAGAAATAGAATTATATTGGAGAAAGCAGCAAATGATGATAATAAGAATGAGCTTAATTCTTTATTTTGAGGGACAAATATTATTGGAGATTTTTTTTTACCATTAGTTCTGCATTCTTAAAAAAAAAAAAAGTGTACAATCAAAATCAATAGATAAAAAATAAAATAGACAACCCAGAACCAAGAGTGGGTTAAATAAAAAAGACTAGGGATTAAATAAACCAGACAACACAGAAATCAACATTTCACATTCTAAAAAAGAAAAAAAGTCATATATTCTGAACAAACAAAAATACTTGAAATTCCTTATTTTAGTGGCACTTAAATACTGGGACCCATTAACACTCAAATGCTATTGTCTTGATAGAAATAGGATGATATTGGGAGTTTCTTAATAGAAAAAAAGCATGATGGAGAGTCCAAATCACAAAAAGAACTTTATATGGAAAACTCCAGTATTTTTTTTTATTTTTTATCAGAGAATCAATTTGACCGTGGAAATAACCCAGAATGAGGTGAAAATTTGAGGTATCCCATAAATAGCAAGGATATTTGTCGTAATGGTTGAGATTTTTAATAGTTGGGGTCTATTGTAGTGTTCCACTCCATTTACATCACGATTTATAAAAGTTAAAGCCACACACACAAAAAAGAAAAAAACCAAACTCCACCCTTTCTCCCTCAGCAAGCGTGGATGGTAGCACATCAGTTACATGAAAAGTTTCCCGCCTCCTCTTTAGCTCCACGCTGTTGTCGCAATTTTTTCTTTTTTCAATAATATTGTCATTTTCTTATTAATTAGTAAAACTTATTATTTTTGTTGATCAATTTCATATATTATATATTCATTTGAGTTTAGTTTTATTGTAAAATGGTTGTCATAGAAAATCAATGACTATATAGGAAATAATATAAAAAAAAGTTATTTCAAAAGATTGGTCACCTATGCTTAAAGTACAATGTAGAAGTATGAAAATAATAACAATAGTATTTATAGGGGTCAATATTCTAAAAATATAGTTACTTTTATAAATACATCGTAGATAAATTCCAATTCCCGATCAATATTCCAAAGTGGGGCTGGGTTCTTTCCTCATTAACTAATTTTAAGTTCTTGTTGATAACTATTAACAAAAAGATGCTCTATGGTGTAGTGCTAGGGTCACTCATTTGAAATCCATATTATCTTGAGTTTGAGTCTCGGCACATGTCATGATTAATTTTTACCATGTCATTAAAAATACATTGGTCAGGTGGGGTCCAAAAAGTGTGCTTTATCTCTTAACTCGACCTAATTTACCGCGACCCGAGTCGTTTGCTAGGGTCAAACTAAATTAAATTGGATGAGTCAAAATTAATTGGAGCTAATTGGAACTGATTTCAATTTGAAACCACTTTGCTTCATATATATATATATATATAATTGAACAATCATGGATTTCAATTTGAAACCACTTCGCTTCATATATATATATATAATTGAACAATCCTGATGTAATTTTTTCATATGTACATATCAAAATCTATGAAGATTTAAGATAGAGCTAAATGTTCTGGGATTTAATGAGCCATTGAAAATTTAGATGGTTTGGATTAAATTTTAGAGTCCACAAGAGTTGCAAAACCATAAAAGACGATGATAGGGTAATTAGATACGGGCCTTCCATAGCCTAAAATTGTACCAGTGTCCCCTTATCTAAGAAAGTGTGTAAACCATTCATGCCTCCTAGCTGTGAGAATTTTCATCGAAAAATAGCCCCACCTACATATACTACTTTGGGATGTTTAAAAAAATTAAATTTAAAATTTAATTTAACAACTTTATGAAGAAAAACTATAAAATGACTGTAGAGTTTTTCGCACATTTTTTGGGACGAAATTACCCTAGTTGACGATATCATCATTCAGTTGATGATATCGCCAACCTGCAATTCATCGATTCTTCTCTCTTACAACTCTCTTAGATCCATCTCATATTGAATTTTTAATCCAATAACTCCAATTGAGGCTTGAATATGAAGTTCTTACTATATATATATATATATATTGAGTAATCACCTTCACCTATATCAAATTTCAAACTTTCTTCCAAGAGTCTTACCATCATGTCAATGCCAGGATTTGAGCAACTACGAAGGCTAAAAACTAATTCTATTTAACAAAAGAATGAAAGGATAAAATCAAGATCTAAAAGCAGTCAATAAGAAGTTTTTTGTAAAGTTAAATAGAGATAGAAAGTTTTTGGTAGAGTTAAATAGAAATGGTTATTGAAAAGGTCATTGTCAAGCAAGTAGATTCCATGGTCCAAGCTCCCAAGCATGGTCTTTTGCAGGCCTATTAAGCCTTTCGATCTAATCACTTGCTTTAAGCCATTTTGGAATCTTATACTGAAAACCCAAGATGAGATAGGTCTAAATGAATTGCTTGAAAGGGAAAAATAGGGTTTTGGAGAAAACGATTAGAATGAAAGAAATAAGTTTTGATGGAAGAAGTTGGAGCAACATTAGTGAAAGGAAGAGAAAGGTGAAGGGTTTTTGCATTTGAAAAATAGAGTTTAGAGCCATCGACTTCTTCAATCACTAGGTAGAATAGAATGAACTAGAATAGTTTCTTGCAACATAAGATGACGATATCATCAACTTAGTTGATGATATTGTCAATTGGGCTAATTTCCCCAAAAAAATGCACGAATAACTTATTTATCATTTTATGATATTTCTTCATAAAGTACTTTAATTAAATTGTATGCTTAATTCTTTCGTAAAAATCTCTACTACTTTTAGGGCAAATAAACATGAGCATGTGAAAGTGGTTTTTATTTTTTTTTAACCCACGAGAACAGCCGCAAACACTGGAAAAGACGACATACACACATGGAGAGAGCACCTAGCAAAGGATCAATCCCTGGAAAGTTGAGGAACAGGGGGTTCCAATCAAATGGCTGCAACCCCTCTTCTTGAGCAAGCATGCATAAGTATCTATATCTCTATTGGAATGTGGTTTGCCTTCAATTAACTACAGGCCTCCAAACTACAACTGTCAATATCTCCATCCATTCCGAGTCTCCTCTCTCTCCACTCTCCTCTCTCCACTATCCTCTCTCTAAACTACTTGAACCCATAACTTCCACCAAAACTCCATCCATTCCAAGTCTCCTCTCTCTCCACTCTCTTGTCTCTCTAGTATCCTCTCTCTAAACTAACTGAACCCATAACTTCCTCCAAAAGAAACAAACTTCCCACTTCGTAACTACTCTCCTATCCCCTACTCCAAATACATGGAACATGAAAAAAAAAAAAAAAAGACTAACAGCAAAGGAGGAGAAGGAGAGAGATATAGCTTTCTTCATTGCTACACTTTAAGGGTCGGCTCTCTACACATCAACTATTTGGGCTCTACAGGAGAGAATATTTTTGTCCTTTTATAATATATTGAGTACGTTCATTGTATTTAATATTTGTTTCCTTCATCTTTATGTCGAACTCAAGCCATGGGTTCTGTAGAACGTGATTTTGCTAAGGAGACCTTTTGGATCTGGAAAGGGGTTGGGATTTTTTTTTTTGTTCTGTTTATCTATTCCAAACTGTTTTTCCATGTTCTAGGTTGAGGTCACAGACACTGTGAACGAAAATGTGAAATTGTGAATTGAGTGGCCAAAAACCTTTTGAATTTAGTTCACCTGACATATTGACATATTCCGTTTCCATGTTTAGGCTAAGCCATAATTGCAAATGGGTTGAAAATCAACCCGATACAAGTATAATAATCCTAGACAAGTAGCCCATAAACCGAATCCTCCCAACGAAACACCCTAGAATAATCAGAACCAAACACCCAAATAAATTCAAATCCCTCTAAACAAACAACTTGGGTCCTCAAATCCAAACAAGCTGAACAGTTGTAAAACTGAATGAGCTTAAAATCTGCCCAAACAATGACTGAAACTTGACTAGATTTTTTCTCAAACAATTGCTGAAATTGGGCTGGGTTACAGCCAGATTTCTACAGCAAATGAGTTGAGAGTTTGGTCAAGTCTAGAGCTCTAATTAGGTCAAAACCACCCCAAATAGATAGATGTGGTGGGCTGAAACACAGACTAAAAAAGAGTCCTAAATGGGCTGAAAACTGGCTCAACAAACTACTATGAAAAAGCTAAAGATCAGATCTGTGAATAGACTTAAAATTACTCCAGAGTTTGGCATAAAATATGATTTAGTTATAGTGGACTGGCTAAAAAAAAAAAAGGTTTTTAATAAATACAAGTTTGAACCCTTGACCAAGCAGGCTAAAAAAAATGGCCAAATAAAAATAGGTTGAGGTTGAAGGCTCAACCCAAGTTTGTCCTTAGAATGGGATTAAAATTAGCCTAATTAGTATGTCTTTCAATGGGCCAATAATTGAGAGCTATAAATTTGTATCATGGGCCTAAGTGTGACTGTAAAGCAACAGTACATAACCAAAGGTGGCTCTACAAAGGTTTAATATGGTCTCAAATGGTGATTATAAATGGTTTCAGACCTAGCTTGAATGAGGTTTGAAAATAAATCGGGTTACATCAAACATATAGGTTGGGCTTCACTAAACAGGTACCTTAAACCCATAACCCCGATTCAATCAGAACATTAAATATATTGGGTTTTCAACAAATGTGTCGAATTTATCCAAGCAGAGAATGAATTTAGATTCTAGCTTGATTGTCTACATTGGTCAATGGTGGGATTACAAATGGGTTACAACTTAACCCAAATTGGTTTATCTAAATGGGCTAAGACTTGACCCAAATTGTATTATCTAAATGGGTTTCAGCTCAAACTAAAATTGCAAACTGTCTCACTATTGGGTTACAATTTGCCCAGATTTCCCTTAGTAAACTCTCTCATTATTGGCCTGAAAGAGATTGAAATTGGCCAGAGTTTCAGCTCATTAATGACAAATATATTGAGTCTAATTCAGGCCAGATTTTGGGCCTAAGTAAGGCCAGATTTTAGGTCTAATTCAAGACAGAATATTGGGTCTAAACCAAGCCAGATTTTTGGGTGTAAATCAGGTCAGATTTTGAGTCTAATTCAAGACAAAATATTGGGTCTAAATCAAGCCAGATTTTTGGGTCTAAATCGGGCTAGATTTGGGTCTAATTCAAGACAAAATATTAGGTCTAATTCAAGCCAAATTTTGGGTAAAAAATCAGGTAAGAATTTTGGGTTTAGCTCGGGCCAGAATGGCAATCCAAATCACGCTAGAATGGCAGTCCAAATCAGGCCAGAATTAAGTATTCAAGTCAGTACAGAATTAGTCCTTACCTATAATTCTAAACCAGTTTAGACTTATGGGTGAAAAAACAGGCCAAGATTTGGCCAGAATTACAAGCCTAAATAAGGCCAGAATGCAGCCTAATTTTGGCCAAAATATGTCTTTTATTTATTTATTTTTACACGTGCTCGGGTTTCATTAAACTCCATTTACACCACGTAAAGAAATAAACATCTAGGAAAATACATAAAGATCAAATTAGCAACAAAAAGGACTCAAAAGTTTACTAATTAATAAATTTAATAAAAATAATTCGTATAATTATGTGCATTTGGTGGTTCTGTGGTCCGTGCAAAGCACGGGGTTTTGCTAGTTACATTACATGTGTAGATGGGTGCAAACAAGGAATTTCACAATCAATCCCGAGAGATTTCAACCACTGGGGATCTTTTAGGACAATCATGTGGGGCCCATTTAGTGGTTTGGGACCAATTCATTTCAATCGAAGTGCTTGCATTGTCTCACAACTCCATGTATGCTTAAGAACTCACCATTAAATAGGACACAACATACCTTTTGGTAATTTTCTCAAAAAATAAAGGCAAAGGAAAAAATCAATTCAAGAGAGAATAAATATAAGTAGATTATGATTGTATTTTATCTTTAGTCGTTTGGTAGGATTTTTTTTTTTTTTTTTTTTTTTTGACTTTTTTGTATAAAAGGTGGCTAAGTTTTGTCATTTAATGGAGAAAGAAAGTTGCTTGTTTTACTTTTTCTTTTTTAAAAAGAAGAAAGAAATTTTCAAGATGTGCACTTTTGATGTGACCCATTGTCTAAAAAAAAATAAACTTTACGTTATTTTTACTAACCTAATAAATTGCCAAACAAGCCCTTGAACGCATCATATAGAAGCCCAAAAGTGGGCCCACAGAGGTGTTGCTCTACAGAAGATGACGTTATCATCAACTCAGTTGACGATATTGTCAATTAGGGTAATTTTGCCAAAAAAATGCACGAATAACTTATTCATCATTTTATGATATTTCTTCATAAAGTAGTTTAATTAAATTGTAAGCTTAATTTTTTCGAAAAAATCCCTACTACTTTTCGGGCAAATAAACATGAGCATGTGAAAGTTGTTTTTTTTTTTTTTTTTAACCCACGAGAACAGCCACAAACATAGGAAAAGACGACCTACACACATGGAGAGAGCACCTTGCATAGGATCAATCCCTGGAAAGTTGAAGAAGAGGGGGTTCCAACCAAATGGCTGCAACCCCTCTTCTTGAGCATGCATGCATAAGTATTACATTACATGTGTGGGTGGGTGCGAACAATGAATTCCACAATCAATCCCGAGAGATTTCAACCTACAGGAGAATCCTTCAAGACAATCACGTGGGGCCCATTTAGTGGTTTGGGACCAATTCATTTCAATCGAAATGCTTGCATCGTCTCACAACACCATGTATGCTTAAGAACTCACCATTAAATAGGACACAACATACCATTTGGTAATTTTTTTCAAGAAATAAAGGAAAAGAAAAGCATCGATTCAAGAGAAAATAAAATATAAGTAGATTATGATTGTATTATCTCTTTAGTTGTTTGGTATGGATTTTTTTTAACTTTTCTTGTATAAAAAGTGACTAGTTTTTGTCATTTAATGGAAAAAGAAAGTTGCTTTTTTTACCTTTAAAAGAATAAAGAAATTTTGAAGATGTATATTTTTTATGTGACCCTTGTCTAATAAAAAACGTAGCTTTTTATCTTATTTTTACTAACCTAATAAATTGCCAAACAAGCCCCTGAACGCGTCAAATAGAAGTCCAAAAGTGGGCCCACAGAGGTGTTGCTCCAAGGTGAACTTGCCCACGGTCCATGTCCAGCACCTAAAAATCCTAACGCTTTAAATATCATTTAATAGGTCTGATCTGCACCCTTAATCCATGTCTACACACCAAATCCGTCCCTTCCTTTGCTCCCTCATCCATCATCAGGTGGGCCCCACATTCAGAGAAAAAACAAAAACACCCGTGGACTCTGTCTCCTCTACATGTTGTAAACCTAAAACCCCCTGGTTTAAAAGCAACGCTAGAAGCTCCTCATCTCTTCTCATATTCATATGTCTCCCCTACAAGCCGGCTCTCTGCATCTTCCATCGTCCCCAGAAATCGATCCAAATCATCCACTCCTTCTTCTTCTCTTGTATAATCTTTCTTCTTCAATCAGATCTTAGGACAAGAAGAAGAAGAAGAAGAAGAAGAAGGAAGGAAAGATGGCAGAATACAACGACGCCATGATGCGCAATAGAGACGCGGCCGTACAGGCCCGCACCAAAGCGCAGAATCGAGCCAACATCCTCCAACTGAAACTGGTAATCTATCGAGATCGAAAACGATCGATTCTTGTTTTCTTGATTCTCATCTCCTTATCTGAACCCTAGTTTTTTTTTTTTTTTTTTTTTCGATTTGTTTATCTACTGTTAAGGCACTGTTTGGATGTTGCAAACCCTAACTCCGTTTAGCGGAAATGAGATTTTCATGTAATATGTTGCAAGTCATATTTGTTTTGTTATCTCTAATGAAGAATTTGCGGTGATTTGAGTTAGAGGCGAAAGTGAGTGTGGGGAAAAGTGAATTCCGAGGAAAGTGAAATCCTTGTGGTTTTGAAATGTGTCTCTGCTTCTTGTGGAAGAGTGTAGAAGATGGTTTTCTACCTCTTTTGGCTCTGGATCTGATTGCTGCTGAAATGTTAACTTCAATGACAGGAAAATAAAGCTTCCCTGGAAACCACCAAAGTAATTTTAGGGCATGTTTGTGTGCGCAATTTGTTTCTATAGTGATTCTTTGTCCTGCAATGTATGAGAAGCGAGTATTTGATGTGCTATCATATGCTTACCCGTTGCACTGATGTTTCTAGGGTACAAAGTTTAGGATGTCCTACTTACCAGAGTCCATGATTTCATAAAACGTTATAAAGGAGCATAAATAATGCTGATTTTATAAACTCAAAAGTGATCTAAAGATAAAATTAGGAAACCCATCTCCATATCCGTGTCCTAGATTTTTGAAAGTGTAGAGTTGTATCACCGATTCACGTCTCCATGCCGTTTGTCAAAACGTTTTTCCGCATTTTGAATGTGTTTTTGCGTCTTGTGTAAGACTTCAGTAAATGGTCCTCCACCAGTCCGCCTCCTGGGTTTGAAACTGCATTCAGCTGGAATTGCCAAAATCCTATCACCTTGGAAAACGACAACTATGAAAAATGTCAACATGGAACAAGAGGAGATCATTCGCCCTAGAAAACCATTTTTTGTTTTCCAAGGAAGTCCTCTGCACAAACACATAGCTATGTTTTGGGGTTCTGTTTTTTCTTATACACATGAATATTGCATTTATCATTTTGATGATGTTGCTTGATTATTGATGGTTCATCTATGACTTTTGGGGACGTTTGAGGCAGATTGGGCAGAGTCATCCCACTGGTCTTACATCCAACCTCTTGAAGCTTTTTGAGCCTCGGCCTCCTTTGGAACATAAACCTCCTATTGAGAAAAGGAAATGTCCTCCATACGCAGGTATGTCTTTGCTTTGTTGTTGTTCCTGCTGCTTGTTATTGGCTATCTGATATTGATTCAATTCTATGTTATAGTTTTCACCTTTCTTTTTTGGATTTGTGTGTTTTTAAGGTATGGCACAATTTGTGAGTGGCTTTGCTGATCCAGGCGAACCTGAATATGCCCCACCTGTCCAAAAGGGTGAAACTCGGGTAAGATATTCTTCTTTTTTGGGGATTTACCTTTCTTTGAATTTGTTAAGCGTGCTCCTGCACTGATACATTACTGTCTTTGCTGGCACCTCATGTCATGCTGTGCTGAGTGTTCCATGCAAATGTTATGTGTTATGTGGTGGCTTTTCAATATCAATTAAAATGCATAGATAGATAGATTCACATACCTGTGGAGAGAGAGAGAGAGAGAGAGAGAGAGAGAGAGAGAGGGAGAGAGAGAGAGAGAGAGAGAGAGTCATTGTGTAAACATGCATATCTCATATCTAAGACACATTTGTCAAATTTCATAGATATTTTCTTTTTCTTTATTTTATATGCTTGGTTGCTATGTAACTCTTCTTGGCGTCTGTTAATTGTGGAATGATTGCTTTCTGTTCTTATCTGGGTAATTTGACTCTTATATGTCTGCTGGAACATGATGGATAATGCTAAGATGGTGATGATAACGATGTCTGTTGAAACAGGAAGAAAAGAAGGCAAGA
Organism: Persea americana; assembly: GCA_029852735.1. NCBI lineage: Eukaryota > Viridiplantae > Streptophyta > Magnoliopsida > Laurales > Lauraceae > Persea > Persea americana. Next base: position 14,925,887 of record CM056811.1, on the reverse strand, counting down.
ATTCACAAAATCCGACTGGAAAAGGGTGCTATAAAGGCTGCTGAAGAGCTTCAGAAATGTACTATGTGCCTTAAGAAATAAAAGGAACACTTTACGAGTATTGCTCGGTGGCATTTGACTGATATGTTTGTGATCTTTCATGCAGATGATCCTGCCAATGATCCAAATGTATCAGGAGACCCTTATAAGACATTGTTCATTGCAAAGCTTGTAAGCCTTTTTGTTCTTTTTGTGTTTTTTTTTTTTTTTTGCAAAAAAAAAAAAAAAAACAGAGCACAACCTCTCATTTCTGATATGGCTCTAAATCATACTTTAGTGATGTAAATGAAGTTGATTCCATTGTGTAACATATGCAGAATTATGAGACAACAGAGCACAGGATTAAAAGGGAGTTTGAAGCCTATGGCCCAATCAAGAGGGTAAGTATTTTACACGATCCCCGAGGGGAGCTCAGGTTATTGCTCTTAACTTGGTAAGATTTTCAGTGTACATGAGAGAAAAAAAAGGGAGTGTTAAGTGTACAATTTATTTCTCTCATTGTTTGTTGGACGTTCTAAACTTTTTTCTCTTGACTGCCCCAAGCTCTTGAATGCAAGCTTCTACCATCTTTGCGTTCTTGATACTTTTCTCCTTCAATATATCAGGAGTAGCAACTTCTTTTGGTTGCTAGACGCATTATGTGGTATTCTGTTTAATGCTTTTGTCTAGAAAAGCGAATGTTTTTGCCAAAAGAAATGGAAGCACTAAAAGGAGTATCTTGAATCCTTTAACATTTCTCGATCATCACTTGTCCTCTTTCTACTTTTTGCTCTTTATTTTATTTGATCCCTGGTAAGGGAGGTGAGTAGAGCATATCCTAATTGGTAGAGCTATTCATCATTACCCTCATTGGAAACTGGTAATAAGTTACTGCCGGATTTTGGTAGACTTGATTGTGAATTTTAAGAGGAGACATCTGGAGTTTGCGCTGTTTTCAAGTTTCATTGGTTCTGGGGTAAGCAAGTACGAAGAGTGGTAAAGCAACGCTACATTTTATAGTTAAGTTTTTTAATCACCAGAAGCAGTTTTTCAGTCTTCAGAAGATGTGGTGAATAGTGTTTAATTTGCTATTTGAAGTGACCCCTCTGGTAAAGGGGTGGGAATTTAATCCATTAGACCACTGGTATATTGGGTCAAATCACATACCTTGTTTTTTGCTACTCAATTCTGCTGGTGCTGTATCCTACATGACAAAGCTGTAAGCTTTACAGCTGAGCGGGCTAATGATATTGCCTCAGTGTGTTTTCTTTTCAAGCATGGAAAGGAGATCGTCAACATCTCGCTTTTCCTTTTCCTGCGGGGTAAATGAGTATAGGGAGTGATACAGGTATATTTTGCTACTAAAATCTGAATGGGTGGGTTGCCATCTATGTATCTCTGATAAGTTATTATTATTCTCTTAACCCTAGTAACAGTTCTTTCAGGGATTCAGAAGAGAGTTGTATTTAATAATATTAAGTCTGCTATTTGAAGTAATATCCCTGGTAAGGGGGGTGGTGTTTAATATGTTTCATAACTGGAATATTGCCACATACCTTGGTTTTTCTGCCAATTCAATTCCAATGGCGGCGTTGCTCTATCCTGCATGGTAAAGCTGTAAATTTTAGGAATGGTCAGGCTTGCTCACTGACCTTTATTTTCAAGCTTTGAAAGGAGAACTTCAACATTTCCCTTTTATTTCCTGGTATGGTCATACAACGGTAATACACATGTCGTGAGTACAATCAGTTTTCTATCACCATTATTTGAATCTGCTTCTTCTGAAAAAAATTATTTTATTCAAAAGGCCAACTGGAAATCCATCCTTGGTTCAGAACAACCTTGCCTTTTTGTTTATTTTAGCATTGTTTAAATATTCCCTGGTAAGGGGAGGTTAAATCTGTTTCGCAACTGGTAAATCGGCCACAAACACCAATTTTCTGCGAACTCAGTTGCAGTGGTGGTGATGCGTCCTGCATGCTGGAGCTGTATACCTTACAAGGTGAGCACGGCTAGTGAGGCATAGTGCCGGTCTGCCGTGCCATTTAGGCTTTAGTGTTTAAAAAAGTCTCTCTTTTTTAAGTAGAATCATTTACATGCTAGAACTACTTGTTTTAATCTATGCATCCTGATTTATTTGTTACGTTTTGATTTGAAAGTGACCACTTGTGTAAAGTAGTGTTTTCTTCTGTTGTGAATATATCAGGTTCGCTTGGTTACTGATAAGGAGACAAATAAGCCCAGAGGCTATGCATTTGTTGAATATATGCATACACGAGATATGAAGAGTATGTTATCATAATAACTGGATTTTTTTTATGTTGTCAACTGTGATTTTTGAATGGATTTGCTTCTTTCTATTTATGTATTTATTCTGATCCTCTATTTGATGCAGCTGCATACAAACAAGCTGATGGGCGGAAGTTGGATAACAAGAGAGTACTTGTGGATGTCGAACGAGGTAGAACTGTTCCAAATTGGCGTCCTCGTAGACTTGGTGGTGGGCTTGGGTCTACAAGGATTGGAGGTGAAGATCTTAATCAAAAGTATTCTGGCAGGTAACTGTTCTTAAACATCTTATTTCTGCTTCCTTTTGTGATTCAAATGAATTTGTAAGGCTTGTGAGAATGCTTAACATCAATGTGCAAACTTAAGCACACACCTCTATGTATGTGCTATTCTTATTTTTTTTAATGGTAACTCTATTTATGTGCTCTTGTTATTTTTTTTCATCATAAAATCTATGTATTTTATTCTTTCACTGCCTCCTATGTGATCATTTAATGCATGCTTATTTATCAGGGTTGTAAATGGGTGGGTTTGAGTTGGATACAGATTGAATGCAGATCTGATTCCTATTGTTGGTCATGGGATCCAATCAAGAATCTGATTTGACAGATTCTGTGTCCAGAATAAGGCATTTAAGTCTACATATTTTTGAAAATCCAGATCCAGATGTGAGAAGGATTTGGATTTGGATTTGCTCCGGATTGAGATCCGTATGTAGTCTAATAGTAATTTGAAAAATGGTTAGCCCAGCCCAGTCATAATTATATACGTACGTGCACATATTTAGATTTGCATATAGATTGTCTGAACTTTAAACCATTGGTCGGGCAGACCATCCTACTGCAGCCCTATTTAAGTTTCAGATCATGTAGTATATGTATTGTATGTCCAATATAAGGGCTTTAACAAGGGGAGAATACCCACATTTATAACTGGGTGTAAGCTAGATGGACTCAAAACATACAAATATGGAATATTTATATATTAATATCTTGAGAGATTAGGAAGGGGACCATAGTACCAACTATCATAGTACTATACCCTTCAAAAGAGTGATATATTCACAAGCAAAATATCTAAATACTGCACTAAAGTAACATTTCAAGAGTTCTAATAGAAAGTTACAATGCTTTGTGACCACATCCGGTTATTTCAATTAATAAACTCTCTATCATCATCATCTCCTTCCATGGTATCGTCTTTCAAGACGATACTTCTCATAATGTTTCGTGACCACATCAACTCATTTCAATTAATAAGCTCTCTATCTTGTTATTTATCATTTCAGAGCAATCACTTTCCTTGACATATTCTTTCCCTTCATCAATACCTTCTTCATTCACTTCCTCAAAAATGGGCTTATTTACCCTGTTTAAGTATCATTGACTCTATTCACAACTAAAAAAAGCAGGTAAAGGAAGATGATGAAAAGAAGATGAGTATAAAGGTGAACGAATAAAAAGATGATGAGACGTTGACAACGACGTGAAAATAAGAAGGAACATAAGAAAGGAGAGGGGAGAAAGTTAATACTTGATTCATTGAGGAAGAAGAGGAGGTGGTGGGAAATTAGACAATTGCGACAATCAACTAAACTGCAAAGATGGAAGGAGGTCTAAGGCCTTCAGTGGGCTAGAGTCCCAAGTTTAGGTCCAGGTCCGACACAGACTCATTAAGTTTGATTTGAGTCCACTCATTTGGGAAATGAGGGGCAGGCTAGAGTCCGTCCTTTCAAGGCCAGTATATTTGGATCCGATTCGGGCTTGGGGCTGATACTATATATATATATATGTATGTGTATGTATATATCTGTGTGTATATCTGTGTGTATGTGTATGTATTCATAGGAACCGGTCCTGTGAGGACGGTCCTCATGGTCTTACGGTGTGGACCACCTAGTGGGGTCCTTCTTGGAACCTCACTGATCATGGGACAGAGGGGGGTTGAAAGATCCAAGTGGGGCTAACCTAAATATCAAATTTGAAGTCAATCTAATACCTCTAAACCCTTCATCCGTGATCCACAAGTTCAACAGCTTTATATCAAACAACAAAAATGCAAATCCATGGGATTTGCGGGGGTTGGGGTGTTGTGTATGTGTGGTCCATTTGGATGGATCAGAAGGTGGGCCTCACTAGGCATTCCTCGCCGTGAGGACTGTCCTCAGAGGACTGGTTCATATATAAGAAAAGAAAGAAAGAAAGACAGAGAAATAGAAAATGATAAATGCCCCTTTGATACTTGTATGCTATTAGTTCATATAATTTTGGATGGTTGGCTGTCATTGGAGGTCCTCGCTATGGTGTGCTTAGCCATGGACCAGCTGGACATGGTCCTTGTTTGTCGTCATCATCTTCTTCATCATTTTATAATCAATAAAACAGAGGATACGAAGTAGTTAAGATGCTTATAAAATTTGTTTATTTTCATATTTGTCTTTCGGATCATCAGGCGTTTCCTTATTTAGTTGTAATTTATCTTTAGCCCTCTCCTGATCCCCAGAAACAAAAGTTTGTAGTTATATCACTCCTTGTTACTTTTGATATCTATGGCTCTGGTTCTTGTGCTATGCATTGGCCTTATTTGAATTCATTAAATTTGTCAGGGAACCACAGCAGATAGCATCTGGACATACTAGATCTGAGGAGCCAAGGACACGTGAAGATCGTCATGCAGAGCGGTAGGTTTAATTTACTATAATATGTTACTTCATCAGTTCAGGCAGCTTACAGTAGTTGGCATTCCCAGTGACTAAGGCATTTGTGTAGCATCGTCTTTCTTTCATTCATTCATTCTTCTTTTCTGACAGGGAGAAGTCTCGGGAAAGGGGAAGGGAAAGAGACCGAGAGCGCTCTCATGAAAGGATACGCGATCGTGATACAAGGGAAGACAGGCACCACAGAGACCATGATAGGGGTAGAGATAGGGATAAGGAGAGAGACCGGGGACGTGACCGTGATCGGATCCGTGACCGCGATCGTGATCGGGATCGCGGACATGATTATGACCGGGATCGGGAACGTGACCGAGACCGCAAACGGGATCGCCCACGTGAGAGAGATCGAGACTATGACCGTGATGATCTTGAACCTGATCGTGGCCGTACCCGTGAGAGGGATTATGATCTTGAGCCAAAACATGAACAGGAGCGACCCACCGACAGAGAGAGGGAGTATGATGACATTGAGCCTGAGCAAGATGGGGAGTGGTATGGGCATGCAGAGGATGATGGACATGGCTATGGGCGCCCTGAGCTTGAAAAGGAGCGTGAGCGTTATGATCATTATGAGCATAAGCAACCCTATCCTGACAATGATCTTGACCAGTATGAAGGAATGGAACCCAAAGACTATCAGGAACGATTTGTTCGTGATGATTCAAGGCCACGAGAAAGGGAGAAGAGTCGGGACAGGGAACGTGAGTATTAGCGAGTTGGAATTGGCGATTGGTTAGCAAGCATCATTATCATATTTTGTGTCATTCAACTTCTACATCTGATTGAAGGCCTCAGTGTTTTCAAGTAGAGGATCAGGGGTTGTTGGCCCCGTTGGACCTGCTTGCTTAATAAGGTATGGATCCCTCATGCTTTTGAAAGTTAGTTATTATAAGGGGTACTTATTTGCTTTCCTCTCTGGGATATCTACATCCGTAGTTTTGTCATGCAATCTAATGGGAAAAGAGAGCCACAGACGATCAGTGGACAAACTTGTGGACTTCTATTGTTGTAGGATAGCTGTACTTTTTTTTTTTTTTTTGCTATGGATGCTATGGACAAGCTGTTTGATGTCGGACACTTTTTTAACGCCCTCACTTCCCTGTGCTTCACCAGATTGCTTGCTTTTGGTTTGAATGATAAATATCTGAACAATCCATTTCAGTTAATAGCGTATTCAGCATCAACAAGCATATTAATCAGTTTGCAGGTAAATTGGGCCAGTTGAAATTCTCAAAATTTTATTTTTTATGATTTTCTTATTCAATCCTCCCCCATAGTTTTTATTTTTGGATTTATGCAATGATACCAAGTTTTCTTTAGTATAATTATTGGTGTTCAAATCCTTAGTGACTCGTGCAATCTTTTCTTGTTGCCTAATGTGCCTTAAGTGTGCAAAATTGTTACCACTTACCATCATTCTAGCCCTTTCATCTGTAGGCCTCGTTTATTGTTTTTAGAAGAATTTTTTTTTTTGTTCCAATTGAATAATGATGGGTTCTAGTAGAATCGGGGGCCTGGGGTCCTGTGGATGGTGAATGAGATGAAAGGACATTGACGCTGTAAGAGTTTAATGTAGATTTGGTTTTTATGGTGGTACATTGCCGTGGTTGGTTGACCTTTTGACTGTTATGGTGAAAATGCAATTCTTCATCAAGGCTGGGGTAGAAATCTAGAGGATAGTCGTTTTATTAACAACAAATGGAATGTGAGCCCCTAATCCGCTTGGTAATCCCTTGAGGCAAGACCAAGTGAAGTGATCTTGTGAGCCAAGGAAGAAGAAGTATGAGTGGAGTGCTTTGGTACCACCATGATGCTTTTTCCAAGTCCCACATTGTATTCAAGTCTTGACCCTGAGCTTATGAGTCAAACTCTGTCTGGACTCATGTGGCTAAGGAAATCATAAGAACTCTTGAATTAATTATACATACATGCTTTATGAGTAAGTCTATCAAAGGGTCGGGCCCAAGGTTTTCTGAGTCTTACACTCGACGTATGTGGGAAAGAAAATTGATTCCCTTTAATTGAACAATTACAGGTAGCCACCTCTATAATGTAACAATAATCTTGCTCAACCACATTGATCATTATATATCTACGAAGGCTTAAATCTAATTGTTTTTTGTAATAAAATAATAAAAAATGAGAATATTTTAATATGAAATTGCCTCCATACTGCCACAATATATGATTGTTTTTCTGGTAGGAAACCCAGACTTATAACTCATCGTGGTGGATCCTATATATGACTCATGTTAAGTTGTCCCATAATATGATTGTTGAAATATATTATGGTTTAGGTGGATCAATACCATTTCACGAAGGTAGGTAAATGCCAAGGGGGCATCATGGGCTGTGAGAAGGCTTCGAGATACCTTTTTTTGTTAATCTCTTATTTTCCCTCTTGCATTCTGGAGGCCCTGTTTGAATGGATACTTGAGAAATTGTGGATACGTGAGAAATTGGTAGTTCACACTTGGTTAAGTGATTAAATTTACTGTCGGAAGAAAACTTAGTAGATATTTTTTGAATTATTGTTAACGAATTGTGAATCTCAAGTGTCAATCAATTCATATTTCAATGTTTTTAATAAGTGCCTAATATGAATGATTTCATGGTTGAACTTGGAAAAAAAATAGTTGATTTCAGGATAACTTAGGATGATTTAATTAATTGGAGGGCATTAGAAAACCAGCTTAAAAACCATATCTTCTATTCATTTGTTATCCCATAATCGATACCTTTAAATACCCATAACAATCAAACCTTAATCACAAAAATATTCACACATATTTTATATATATGAAGTGAATACTAAAAATCAAACCTTAATAAAAAAAAGGGAGATGCTCCTATGAGAGATATTTCTTACCTTATATAAGAGATAAGGTGGGGGCCCTCACATCCATATCCAATGCCAACAACTTAAATGTGAGGTCCTCTAGCCCTATCTTTCATATAAGGTGAGGGATATCTCTCATAGGAGCATCTCCCAATAATATATAAATATATATATATATATATATTTATTCACACATTTTATTGTCTAACCTCATCATAAAATTTTTCTATCTAAAAGGAGATTTCATCCTCTCTCTCAAAATCAAATTCATGCAAGTTCCTTTTTCTTAGTAGTCTCTTCATACAAGTAACTAGAAAAAAAAAAAAAAAAAAAAAAAAAAAAAACCTGCAACTATCCCAACAATGAACATTGCTGAAAGAAAACGTATGCATGGCAACCTTGATATCCTTGTTGGAAGTAGGTGGGCTTTCTAGATGGGTCTCAAAAAATTTTGACCCACTTAAAGTAGGGATCAAGCACCCAAAAGGCCAAGAACCCAATCCTAAGATCTGAAACTCTAATATCATGCATTAAGATCAAAGATCTATCAAGAAGACAGATAACAGACAAGCACATGTAACAAGATGTACTAAATCAAATAGGTTGTAGACCTTTACCTTTGGAGCTTGGTTGCGCTCAAATCGAGAACTTGAAAACTTGATTTTTATAAAAACCATTTTTGCAGTTTTGATCTCATTTCCCTTGTGTTCTTTCATGCTATGATCCTCTTGTAGAGAACTTCTTAAGGAGAATGGTAGGATCTCCAAGGAGAAGAAAACCCTAGCACTTTAGAAGAAAACCAGAGGAGGAAGAGAGAGAGGAGCTTGAGAGATTATTGTGTTGAGATCTCTAACCCTCTCTTATTTATAGTTTATGAAGCACCTCTTCTTTGTCCAAAATTAGAAGTCTTACTTTTATTCTTAGTATGTGTCTTACTCCTCCTTCCTTTAAGAGTTTCATTGGATTAATAACCTTCTCTTATTATGGCTAGCATGGGGACTACGAGGGATTCCTTAGGGGTCGTTTGTTTTTTTTCATTTACATATGTAATGAAATCACATGCGTAATGGATACACATAAATCATGTTTGTTTGGTGTGATTTCGATTTGCATGTGTAAAATAGATATGTAAATGGTGTAAAAACTGGCCCTTTTTGTGTCTCAGATTTTCACACCTTAATAGGTGTGAATCACTTTCACTAGGTACTGTTACCAGGTGGACTGCTACAGTGTTATTATGAGCAGTCCATCTTTTTTTTTTTTTTTTGTGGGCCCCACTTGCAACATCCGGTCCGTTCATTTCCTTAAGAAGCTCAAACACGGCCATGTGTCCAATTTTCAACCGTTGATGATGCATGGAGGTTGAGATATCATCAACATAATTACAACTGTTGGATTAATCTATTGTAACTTAACATACCCAGTTTGCCTTTTACGATTTGTTTAATGTTATGGGCCCCACCTATAAAATCAGGACCGTTCATATTCTTTAGAAGCTCAAACACGGCCATGTATCCAATTTTCAACTATTGATGTTGCTTGGATGTTGAGATATCATCAAACAATATACAACCTATTCATAGATTCACATGTGAAATGTTATACTAGTAACAAATTGTGGAATCTATTTCACATGTGAGTCATGCAAATGACTCCCATGTGGGTCATTTACACATGTGAATCACTTTCACAGTAAACAAACGACCCCTTAGAATCTGGCTCGAACTGGAAATTTAGACGCTACATCTCACGTGAACTCCGGACCCACAGTTAATTGTAAATAAGTCTACTATATAAATACAATTGTACTCCAGTCTTAAGAATAATTATAAGAAGATCCCAATCTTCCCAATTTCTGCAAGTAGGGCCCTCCATCAATTATATCATGGATATATTGGATAAAATCTGTCCAACCAAGTTGGATTCACATCTTATTATCATTGTGACTAAATTAATCATCGTAATCATCAATACTATCCAATTAACTTTTAATTGAGATGGGTGCATACAAACTAATAATAAATTCCATTAATTGGCCACAAAGGAATATTTCTCTCTTAGAGAATAGATTCCATCTTGAAAATTATATGTTCCCACAGGATTGAGGATATCATCCACAGGATCGAGGACATACAATCTAACAATCCTCAGCTCTCATATGCTACTGGGGAGCATTATTTCATAGTTCTTGATGAACTCAAGCCGTTGGATCTGAAGGTGTTGCCTAGATGAATGCTTCTGCCGATTCACTGATATCATTGTACTGGGTTTCCATCTTCTTTACCTCCATGGGCTTCTCTTCTGTAACATGGTCAGCTGTTGGATCAACCTTTTCCTGCTTCTCCTGACTTAAGGGATGTTGAGAGGGAAGATGGAGCTTTCTCTTCATATTATCTGATTGTTCATGAAAGGCACAAGAACCTTTCATAGTTCATACAAGTCAAATCCTTTTATATATATCCCAATTGAGAGAAGACATGAGGCAAGAAGCGTTTGTATTTACAAATACTTTTCTGGCAACCATCAATACCCTCACTTCTCCATCCTCGGCCCCATATCTACTAACGAAGAGAATGCCAATTCGAATGATGTTTGCAAGGAAAGCCCAGCTTAGGTTTCTCATGCAGTGAGAGGAAGAAGTGAAACAGAAGACTATATATGGGCAAACTTGTAATAGCATAAATGCTTTGAGCATGAACTGGTCAAAATAATGATAAAAATATCTGCTCACTTTTGGGAAGTCTATTTTCAACCTCTTAATTGGCTTAAAACTAGTTCAAAACTCATTTAGAGCGTTGGAGAATGATTTTGGCTACCTTTGTTCCAATCCGCATAAAGAGAAATTGCTTCTATTTCAAATGGGAAGGAAAATGAGGAGAATCGAAGTAGAGTTTGGCGTCTGAAGCGAGCAGACGCACGGAGCTACAGGGTTTGGGCGGTAATTTTTCGCTCAGCGCCTTTTCATTTAAAAAAAAAACTATCTGGGACCCTAAACGATGATCTGAACCGTTAAAAGCATTAAGGAGGCCAAACACGGCCCACAGACCAAATCCCAACCATTGATATGTTACGGATCTCAAGATATTTATAAGAAGTCAAATAACCACACATCTATTTTTCTGGACTTTGGTGGGCCCCATAATCACAATCCAAACCGTTGATCTTCTTTAAAAGACTGAAAACCGCTATGAGTAAAATTTCCAGCCTCTGATTTTGGTCTAAAGCTCAAGAAAATGTGGAAAATTTTGAGAACTATTGGATTGCACATCTGACAATCATAGTAGAAGAAAACTTGATACTGGAAAATCCTTTTTTTTTTTTTTTTTGTTTCTTAATTGAATTTCGGACCAATAAACCACCATCCAAACCATTAGATAGCTGTAGTAGTGTAAGAATGAATATCGGATCAAATTTGAGACGTTGATCTATCATGGATCTTGAGAAATTTGAAAAAAAAAAGGTGGACTATTCGATCTAATTTTCTGAAATTTGCTGTCCCTAATTTCAAGATTCGAACGGTTGATTCCCTTAATAATACTTAGGTCGGCCATGGGGTAAAAATTCAGTCTTTGATTCCTTTTGGATAGGGAGAAATTCAAGAAAACTCATTTATGGTTGAATTTAAAAAAAAAAAAAAACTATTTCAATCAATTATGTTGAGTAACCAAATGCTCTCTTTCAAGCACATTTATTTCAAACAGGGCCCATTTGAAATAATTATATTTCATGCAAATCTGTTTCAAACCAATTGGTTTTGGGCTCTGTATCCCCTAAGTGTAATCTCCCCGGCTATTTCAAATCTCAAAATTGTTACAAATGCTATTGTCCTCTAATGAAGAAAAACTTGTATCAAGAGATGTGACAGTGTGAGAGAATTCCTTACTCTTTTATTCTAGCTTAAAATTTTAAGATTCCACACTAAGGAGATGTCTATGTACAATCTGTGAAAGAAGAAATCACATTTCCTCTTCTGCTGCATTGAGAGTACGACATGGGAGGGTGAGAAGTCCCGATCCATGATAGTGGGGAAAAAAAAGAAGACAAAAAAGATTTAACGAAGACGCCGAGAAAATTGAAGGCATTTATATTGTATTTTCGTGGTAACTGACATTGCACAAATGCGTCGTAAGAAAGTCTATCCCTTGCACCTCATGCATAAGAAGAAGGCCTTGGTACCTTAGAATCATTCCCGCAATGGAAAGTGGTATTTTACAGTTAAGAAACCAATGGGATGGCCGATCAGCTCGCTAACTTGCCCACCCCTTTGTTGACAACCTCTTTTGACTCGATGCCATCATATATCTTGATGAGTTACACTCAAGGATTACTTTGTAGCAAGGGCGGACCCAGAAAATTTTACTTGTGGGGGGGTGGGCGGCAGCGGGCTTAATGTAAAAGAAATATTGGGAGAAGGGACAAATGTAAAAAAACAAACACATTAATTATCAAAATCTGTAGGGGGTTCTTTGAAGTTTTTTACTTTTTTCCAGGTACGGTAGGGGCTTCAGTCCTAAAACCCTTGTAGTTGGTCCGCCCCCTGCTTTGTAGGAAACTATAGCCCACCAAATGCTCCAGATTGATCCAACAAATGAGCTTCAAGCGGCTAATTTTGAACCCGTTGGATGGAAACGCTACCTCTCACCTAGTTGCCTAAGCATTGATCCCTAGTATACTCTCTCCCTATTGCTGTGGGGGCGTCCTCCCCACATAATGTGGGTGTTCTCTCCCCGCAGGCTGTCTCTTGGGTCCCAACTCCCAATCGCTTTGATTGAGGCACCCAAAAAACAAAAAAAGAAGTTGATTTTGAGTTTGCTAAGTTGCAGCCTCCAGGCTTTACTTTTTAAGTAGTTCCTTTTGGTCTCCGATTCTTTACGTTGCTATAGACTCAATTGTCCCTACATGACTTCCTGCTTTTACTACAAAACTAGAAAAAAAAAAATACATCTCACAATGATCACTATAAGAGAATAAAAATAAAAGAAAAAACATGAATAAATAGCTATGAAATAAATAATAGTATTGATTATTAAATAAATTGTCTTTTTATTAAGGAAGATTTAACACAAAAAAAAGTACTTTAGATGACTAGTAGATTAAAAAGGTCGTTTTAGCAAACCTCACACTAAATTAGCCTTCCTGCCCATAAAAACCTTTTTTCTTTGAGGGTCAACGTCGACCCTCGCTAGATCAAGTGGGTGGCTTGGGGTTCGGAAGCAAAGGGGCAAAGAAGCTCAAATGGGTCTTGCTTTTTGCTCTGGATTTTTCTCCTCATTGTAGTAGCAGTTTCTATTGTTCTGTATACTCGCAAATGCGGCGAAGGATAATGGAGAATGGTGTTGTTTACAAGGCTGACTGTGAGTGATGTTTTGAGAAGCTCGAATTGCAACAGGGACTCTACAAAATTGGTGTCACATTCATTAGCTTTGATTTACAAAACTATTCTTCCCATAGGGATCTCAGTTGCAGTGAAAACGATTGAATTGAATAAAAATAGGATGGGTGAGGTGCTGGAATTTATAACCCAAATGGGGTAGGCACGGGAACCTAGTGAGAGTGCTTGGGTACTACAGCAACAAGAAGGTGGTGTATTTGTTGTATGATTGCAAATGGGAATTTGGGCGAGAAGATAGGGATGAAGATTGAAGAGGTATCCTGCATTCAGTATACGTGCATCTAAGAATAAGGTTGCAATGGGGATTGCAAGGGCGCTCTGCTTCCTTTACCATGGGTGTCATCCTGCTATCCCACATGGAGATCTGATGTCAAGCAGCATCATGTTTTGATAAAAACATGGAGCCCCACCTAGGAGAGTTTGGGTTAAAGAGATTGTTACAGATGAATGGAGGAGGTTCAGCTCCTGGGAAAGGCTCCAAGATTGGATTTGTCTTGAATACAAGTATGCTTATTTCTCCTTTGTCTTGATTTGGGTTGATGTTTCCAATTTGATTAATGAAGTGTAAGCACATTCAAAAGTCATGGTTACCTAGTTTGCAGTTAGGGCAATTCGAATTAGAATTCACAATTCATAATTCAAGATGCAATTTGATTCAAAGTGAGGGTTGACGTCAACCCCTAGTTTTTGCGAGGGTCGAGGTTGACATTGATCGTAAAAAAAAAGGTCAAAAAAAAAAAAACAAGAAGAAGGCTTTTTGGGCGGGAAGGCCGGACTTAGGCCTGTCAATGGGCCGGGCCGGGCTGGGCTTGGGTTGTCCAATCCCGTCCCGAAAATAGGACGGGCCTGCAGGGTGTTGCCCAATCCCGGCCCTAAATTGAACTGGCCTACATCAAATCTCGTCCCGTACGGGCCCCGGGCTGGGACAGAGCGGGGCCTGGGCTTAGCCCGATCCTGAACATAAGCAAAACATTATCTAATTATTCCTACTATCACCAGACACCCTGTGTGAACCGGACTTTAATCCCTCATTTTTTCCGGGCTTGAAACCGGCAATGCAATGCAACAACCACAAGCAACATGGCGGAGTTAAAAACTTTTTTTTTTTGCCGGCGACAGTAGAAAATCTATAGAAATAAATGAGTATCCTATAGGCCATATGGGTCAAGCAATGTAGGAACGGTTATAACTTTTTTTTTTTCCGGTGAAAGTAGAAAATCAGAAAATCAATAAAATGAATGAGAATGAGTATCATATATGGGTCAAGAAATGTAAAAAAGAAATCAACAGAAATTATTTTTCTTTTAATATGTCTAAAACATCAGTTAGTACATTCTCATCATTGTCTAAATCATCAATCCTAGTTGGGTCATGGCTAAACCAATCTTGGGTACAAACTAATGCTTCTACTATATCTGGTTTCAAAGAAGTCTTATATGGGTCAAGTACCCTCCCTCTGGTGCTAAATGCTAACTCTGAAGCAACGGTAGAAACTGGAATAGCTAAAATATCACGAGCCATATGAGATAAAATATGATACTTAGTTGAGTTTAATTTCCACCATTGTAATATATCTATCGTTTCATCTTCTTCTGCAGACTTGTCATCAAAATAACGATCTAATTCTATTTTTTCTTCTACAACTGCCTTATTGGTAATTTCATTTTGATACTTTAAAAAAAGAGAACGAGCCTTTTCATGTTCATCATCACCAGCATTTCTTTTAAATTGCCTACTAGTTGCATCATTTTTATCTACTATCTGATCACTTTCTTGAGCACAAAATCTCACACGAAACTCCTCATACATTTTTTTAAATAGATTACGAGCTTCAATCATACGAGTATTTCTATATTCTATTGTTTCATATAATATCTTAAAAACCCATTCCAAACACACTATCTTAGAGGAGGGATCAAGCAATATGGCTATTTCAAACATTTGATTATAATTCTTCCAATATTTATCAAATGTTTCCATCATCACTTTAGCCATTCTCGCAGAAACAAAATCAAAATCACCTAATTTTTGTACCAACTCATTATGTATTGTACAAACTTCAGGTAAAAATGAATGTATAGTTGGATACTTTCTAGCAGAGAATCTATTTGTCCCTTCATAGAACATTTCCAAAAAATCATTAAGAGTAGCAACATTGTCTCATTCCTTGTTAGAAGGAATCAAAGTCTTATAATGTAAGTCATCTATTAGAGATAGATAAGAAAAAACATCTCAAAAATACAATGCTAAAGAAAAAACATCTTAAAGTCATTTTTATTAATTGACTTTGTAGCAGGCCAGGCCGGGCCTGAACAGGCTGGGTTGTTTCTACCCGGTCCCGGTCCCATTTTGGGCGGGCTTTAACATGTATTGTCCAAGCCCAGCCCATTGGACTCAAATTTTTTTCAAAGCCCTATATTTTCGGGCTTGGGCCGGGCCGGGCCGAGCATTTTACCCGTCTCAACGTGTCCCATTGACAGGCCGACGGTTTGGTGTGAGGTTTGCTAGAGTGACCTTTTTGGTCTACCGGTCATCTAAAATGGTTTTTTTTTTTTTTTTTTGGGTAAAATCCTCTTTTATTAATTACCAACTTCAAAATAATTTTTATAAAAAAGATCTCGCAGTCTAAATATAATGAACAAGTTCAAAATAATCAAAGTCTCATTGTAAAATTATGTAGAAAGAATAAAAAACTAAGACTTGAAAATCTAAAAAATTAAATTTAGATATTAATTTTAATATTTTAAACTTAAGTCTCGTTCTTATCCCTTTACCCAAGCAACAAAGATTAAAAAAAAAAAAATCAGATGGCTTAAAATTCTCTTTACTTCTAGAGAAACTGCCGCCCTGAATAATTAACCATTCCAAAAAGAAAGAAAGAAAGAAATTACCGCCCCTGAATCTTAATTTGTTAGAAAGACAGTAATGTAAAGTACAACAATATCTAGAAGGCAATAAGGACCATTTCTCATTTCAGACCTAATTTCAAAGAAGATTAAACCAATTGAATTCACTAAAACCTTAGTGTCGTGCGTTGGGCAAGGTTATAGAGAGAAATTAAATAAAAGTAAGTTTACTATTACAAATTAAATCTCTCCTATTGATTAGAAAGTTCTCAAAGAATTAAACTGAATTGAAGATTGTGAGAGAGTGGCCATAACAGTAGCCTGTGGAATTACTACGCATTACATTCTAGAGTAAATCCCTCTCCTACTGTGACTCCAGAAACAAAAGAGGGAGATACCGTTTCATCCGATCAAGATTTTCAAATTGTATGAAATCTTATGCCGCCTAACACACCCTCATAATTGCTTCTTCTCAGGAAAAAAAAAAGAAAGAAAAAGATGAGATTTTATGCAGTTGGCAAATCTTGTTTGGATGAAACAATATCTCCCTGTTTCTGAATTCTTGTTAAAAAGTTCTGAATGGCTAAATCGAATGAAACATATGTGAGCCATCAAATGGTGGAAATTAGCCATCTGTTCCAACGAAGGCCAAGTCTTGTTCGTGGAACCGTCCAAGTTAAGAGAGAGAAGTAAAATACGCACTTTTGGCTTGGGTTTACGTCATGGTCATGCATATAAAGGTAACCTTCAAATGGGATGGGTTGTGTTGATCAAATACAGGTCAGGTTAGCGAGTCGGACAAGATTTTGCCGCCCCTAGTTTTAGTCCCGTATGAATTTGTAGGTCAAGCATCTCTATGTATTAATTTCTAATATTAAATACTCATTGACCTTTTTTATGTAACAAGCTTATATTACTTCACTTGAAACCTTTTTTTTTTTATTATAAATACTTGAAACTCAAGTTGAAGAGCTGAAAATGGAAATGCTTAGGCTCAAGAAATGTACTTTTCATTTCCCTTTTTTTTTAAAGGTAAGTACTCTCACACCCAACCAATCACTCAAGTCCCTTACAATTAGCCAGGGATTCCATATGGATAAACCAGTAAAAAAGTGGCTCCCTTAAATTGATTAAAGATGATAAATTTATATAATAGCTTTTTTAGAGGATTTAAAAAAAAAAAAACTTTATGTGGCTAGTGCACCAAACAAGAGACTTTAGCCAGACTCACACCAAACAGGAAATCAGTACAGAAAACCAACTATTTTTTAACTATTTTCTTGGGTGGTCGCTAAACATTAAAAGAACAGAATCACGCTCTATGGGATTTGAACCTACGACATAGGGTATTGGAGACCCAAGTTCTACCGAATTGAACTAAGTGCGCTATATTATGATGGGAGATACGGATGTAAGAAAATGGTTCTTTTTGTACCCCCAATACATCTTGTATGTATAGTATCATAAAATGATAGATTGTGTCCAATTTAATTGATTTCAATTGACCCCACGTTACTGTCCATAGGAGAAGTGATAGGTAGGGATGATAGGATTTGAACCCGTGACATTTTGTACCCAAAACAATCGACATTCATTTTCTGTGTTAAGGGTCGACGCGAGGGTCGTCGTCGACCATGAGCAGGCTTAAACTCATCTTCTTCGTTATTCCTCTTTTCCCCAAACCCAATCCAATGATGGAGAAGTCCATACATGCTCATTGCGTGTTAAGTTCATTGAGTGATGAAAGGTTTTCTAACACTATAAAGATGGCGTGCATTCATTTGGCAAATTCGATTCATTGATGGTTAGGATGGTTTGAGCAGTGCAATCTTTGGTCAGTTGCCAAACCAAGGAGAAATCATGATGTTAGTCCGCTGAGGGTATGTTTTTAGAGATTTTCTTAGAAAGAAGACATGTGAAGGTCTTAGTGGAGGGTGAGAGAGGAAGGGACAGAAATGCATAATCACTCCGATATTGCTCCAAGCTCATGATCATGTGACCATTTGATAATTGGCTTGCCATTGGATGGTTAAGCATTTATCAACTCATCCCACATTAAATTCAACGGCTACACCCATTAAAATCTTGTGGCTAATTTAACCTTTGGTGCGTGGCTGATTGTTGGGGTGGAGTGGTTTTTGTTGAGCGATTCAGATGACATTTACATGTGCCACATGGCCTTGACTGTTGGGGTAGAGTGGTTTTTGTTAAGTAATTTGGATGACATTCACATGTGCCACATGGCCATGTGGTTACTTTCTCGAGTGATGAAGGGTCTTCTCCATCATTGGATTGAGTTTGGGGAAGAGAGGAAGAAGATGAGTTTATTTATGCCTGCTCAGCATCGATGACGACCCTCAACACAGAAAATGAAGATCGATAGCGACCACTCGAAGAAAATGTAAAAAAAGTTAGTTTTTCTATACAGATTCCTTGTTTTGTGTGAGTTGGGCTAAAGTTCTATGTTTGGTGCACTCGCCACGTAAAGTTATTTTTTTTGTAAAATCCCCTTTTACCTTAAGATTTTATTTTTGAAAGGTTTACATAACATTAAGACACACAGTTTAAAAAAAAAAAAAAAGAAAACATATCTCATGGTTAAAAATCTTTTGGATCAAAGGTGATTGATATAAAAAGTTTCCTATGTGTGAATGTATAAAAAGTTTCCCGTGTATGCAACCATTTATAAGAGGAGAGTGTCAATTTGGATTATTGCAAATCTAATGAGCTTAAATGAATACATAAATCATATTAAGTTCCAAATTGATAATCTTGAACTAGTGAAATTAATATAATATCATAGTCTAGAGCACTTGATTTAGAAACAACTAGTGAGTTCATAATATTTACAACGGCCACTCACTTTACCCGACATCACCTCTTTTTCACCTCATAAAACTGAAATGTACCATGGTAAAGTAAAACCAAGCAAAAAAAGTCCCAACTTTACCATTCTCTCTCACTTTACTTCATATAAATTAAACATAAAGGGAGATGGTTCTATGATAGCATCTCTCACTTTACTATGAGAGCTAGGGTGGGGCCCTTACATCCATATCCAATGCCAACAACTTAAATGTGAGCGCCCCCACTCTATCTCTCATAGTAAAGTGAGAGATGCTCTTATAGGAGCATTTCCTAAACATAAATATTACTACACCACATGCTTTACCTCACCTTTAATACTGATGTGATATTGACTTTATTTTTACTTTAACACACATGTAAAGAAACATGTTTTAAAGTTAAATTTGACCAATACTTTCATGACAACAAATGGAGTCATAATAAATATTACTACACCACATGTTTTATCTCACCTTTAATTTTTATGTGACATTGACTTTATTTTTACTTTACCACACATGTAAACAAACATGTTTTAAAGTTAAATTTGGCCAATACTTTTCATGACAACAAATGAAGTGTACTTCGGAAGATCATGATGGGGAGTTTGGGTTGAAGGAAGCAACTAAAGGAAAGGTCAAGTTCTGCTCGAACTTGATCGACACCGGACAATATTGAGATTGCCGGTGCACCCCCGGGCTTGGGCCTGCAAAGGTCATGCTCGATCATAACTTGTGCCAGGGCATACCTTTTAGTGGGGTACATGACAGAATGAAGACATTGCCTTGTATCTTCAAGGTGGCTTGAGGATTGATTGAATCCAAGCCAATTTGGAGATTGTTGGGTTATTGTCTTATAGTCCGGGTTAACCGAATTGGTCCATTGATTTATTTGGGGATCGAGGTATAGGGCCAAGGTTGTTTTGGTAATTGTACCGGAGATTCTTAGGGACTAAAAAGACATTCTTGGAGGCCAAGAAAGTGAGGATTGTATATATGATGTAATCTGTATGCCTAGACTCTGAAAGAGAGTGAGAGAGGTGAGAGCTCTCTCTCCCATGTTTGTCGGCTTTTGCTGAACCACATGGAACTGAGTAAGGAAAGTCAAATTTCTTTCTTGTGGACGTAGGCAACGTATTGAACCATGTAAATCTTGTTGTGTTCGTGTGTGTGATGACTTGATGGTTTCAATGGTTTGATTGTGTTTGTACATCGTGGTAGACTATTGATTGCGGGTATTTTCTGTTGTGCCACTTTCCCCAACAATATTGACTTGAACGCTAAGCGCTTGTTTGTTTAGTGCGATGAATTCCTAGGAATTATACTACTAAGTATATCTATAAGTAGTTAAAAATGAATAATCAAAGGTTAATTCTTCAAAAAATGACAATCAGATAACCTCTTCTTTAATGAAAAACGAATAAAGAGAGGATAAAAATTTAATTAGGTCTCATCTACAATGATACTTCAAATCCATCATCACTCACCCTATATCCATAATAACCTCATGTCGGAAGTAGATGGGCCTTCCAAATAGAAATTCTAAAACTTTGAACCACTTAACACAGGGATCTGACATCCAAATATACATGGAATAAATTCCAATATCTCAAATCAATTGTTAAAGAAAATAGATCTAAACAAGCAAAAACTAGATATACAAATAAATCGGTGCATGTATGATTTTCTAGATCTCGAAGCCTTCCACGATATGACCAAGAAAGGAGAGATCTTTTCAAAAGGAATTGTGGGATAACAATTAAGAAGTAGTTACTCAGGGAACTCAAACTAAGTTTTAGGCATATGTGATTAATGACAGACATCTATTTTTATATTTTTTGGATATTTTTCTTATTTATACTTTTAAAATTGAGAAAATCTGTTACTATTGGGAGTTGCAAAATTGTTTCTCTTTCTAATTTTCTGTGGCTATTCTTACATGTAAAAAGTAACTTTCATTTTATCAATTCCTTTTCCTGATTTTTGAACATTGATGCCATTAAAAAAAATTAATTATAATTAATTCTTTTAACTTAGCGGAGTCATGTGATACACCGCCGACATGGTTTTCTACACTCTAGAGACCGAGGTGTTCACTCACGACAAGTCCATGCGTTTCTTTGGCTTTGAAAATCCAAATCCCAAACTATTCAAATAAAACACAGTCCATCATTTCAATTATTCCAATATCTGAGCTTACCAATCACTAGATTCATCGCCTCAGGAATTTATCCCGAGTGGTAGCCTCAGAGCAGAATGGCTCGTGATACAAGCCGAAGATTCAGATTTAAAGTAGCTTTAGCATTTTTTGACTGACTGTAGCAAGCTTTGATTATCGGGGGGAGATGATGTCAGATTTGAAAGCTGGGGCAAAAGGGCCTGCTGTGCTCAGGCTTCAATTGCCCAGTAATCACTGGGCCCACACCCGAAAAAGACAAAGGTAAATCAATCAATTAATGAAATAGTTTTTTGGTTCATGTCGTTGGTGCAACCACTTGCATTCCATTTGTGGCTACCAAGTACCAACCAGCTGACAGGCACAATTAATGTGCGCATGCTACTAACAGCGCAAGATTGTAAATTGGTACCAAATTATTTGGATGAACGCAGTAATCCGATTTAAATAAAAAAAAGAAAAAAAAAAAGAGAATTCAATCCAAAATCCGGTTTTGGGATCGATAGGCCCATGGGAAATCTCTGTGGCAATAAAGCCAATTGGATTGGGGTGTCCTATCATTTCAAATAATGTTTGTTTGGGTTGTGATAAAATCTTACGCTGAGCCATTAATCTTCTTTTTTTAATCCAAGCTTTGTTAGAAATAAATTGAAGCGGAAAAACTGAGATCCATGCAGCCAACCCCAATATAATTAAGACAAGTCTTTGATCGTGATCGTCATCATCATTTCTAACAGACAGTGGGCCATTTAGGTGGCGTAAAGATAGGGCTATAGTATTTCAAGGTAGGTGAGCTGAGAAAGTCAATAAGTTATAGCCCATTTCTCTCATGAACTAGCTTTTTGAATATAAATATGTTTGTCCAGTTGTATTTTAATTGGGGCCTACTGAATTAAATCTATGATGTGTATGTATAAATGAATAGTTTGGGATATCAGACTGTTAATAAATGTTGAGGTTTTAGAAAATAATAGACACTACTTCATTTTTTCAAATGGTAGCAGGGGGCCTTCTTTTTTTTGGTCTAATTTAATTATGCTTATATGTGGGATCAACCATCAGATCTTTATACTTTTTTTTTTAATTATTATATAATAATGAGGCAAATTGTGAAAGCTAAGGAAGCGAGAAATGAATTTCGGACTTCTTATCTTTTATTTCATTCCTGCTAAGGCCACCGTCGAAACACTGCTCATCTCTCATGTTTCATTACATATGTGAGAGTCCTCCAATAAGAATGATGTTCAGGGATTTTTTTTTTTTAACAGGAACAAAGAATTTCATTAAAAGAGAAAATGTTCTGGGATCATGTTAATTGTACAATTCTAATTTTGCAACTATTGGGAGTTGCAAAATTATTTCTCTTCCTGATTTTCTGTGGCTATTCATACATGTAAAAAGTAACTTTCATTTTATCAATTCCGTTTCCTGATTTTTGAACATTGATGCCACTAAATTTTTTTAATTATAATTAATTCTTTTAACTCGGTGGAGTCATGTGATACACGGGTATCTACACTCCATGTATGGGTTCTTTGACCGGGCCTGATTTGAAAACCCAAATTCCAAACTATTTAAAGTTTAAATGTGCGGCCCCTCTATCACTATGTATGGGTTATTTGAGATTTTTTACTCTAATAAAACACAGTCCATCATTTCAATTATTCCAATATCCGATCACTAGATTCATCGCCGCACGAATTTGTCGTGAGTGGAACTCTCATAGGAGAATCATTTGGGACACGTTGAATATTCAAATTAAAGGAGCTTTGGGCTTAATGTTGACTCTTTCAGTCTTTTACCAGTGAGACTGAGATCCATCCTCATCCTCATCCTCCCCATTGCTTATTGCTTTCTTCTTCTTGTGCTCTTAGACCTATTCAAGTTGCAGAGAGAAAAACAGAGGGAAGACGAACGAGAGAACATGGTGCTAAAAGAGACGGCTATCGCATTCATAGTTCAGGGAGCACTGGATGCGACGAAGTCCTGCTTGCAAATTGGTGTCGATCTTTTCCGCGGAGCTAAAAATCGTCTGGAGAAGATTAAGAATTCCCTGGCGGAGATACATAAGTTCATTGTAATAGCAGAGCGAAGCCCCATTAAAGATCCCGAGTTGATGAAATTGCTGGAAAAGCTCAAAGATGCTGCTTATGAAGGTCAGGACTTATTGGAAGAGTATGCGATCGTGGATCGAAGACGGAGTGAAGTGGCTGAAAACAGCATGCCGGTTCGAGATACCACGACGAACAAGGTACGCAAGGTCGTTACTTCGGTACTTGTCTCCCCAATTATAATGCGCAAGAAACTAAAAGAGCTAAACGAGAGACTCGAAGCTATTGAAGCAGAGGCTAATGCATTTCAGCTGAAGGAGAAAGTGACCAACTTACAGATTGAGTTTAGGAAGCAGAGGGAGACCCACTCATTCGTACACAAATCTCTTGTATTTGAAAGAGACGAAGAAAAAGAGGAGATAGTGAATTGGTTGCTGTCAAATCAAGCCGGTGATAATGAGAATGTTTCGGTCATTTCCATCCACGGCATCGGGGGCATCGGCAAAACTACGATTGCTAAGTTGGTCTTCCATAAGGAATCTGTGCAGGATCATTTCAAGCCGAAAATGTGGGTATGCGTGTCTGATAATTTTGATGTTACAGGGCTTCTGAAAGAAATCATTCAACGTGCTAAACAGGAAGAAAAAAAACATTCAACATGGAACTGATGATAATGAACCTCTCCCCTCGAGCATGGAGGAATTGCAGTGCCTCCTACGAGAAAAACTGGGTGGGAAGAGGTACTTGCTCGTATTGGACGATGTTTGGAATGAAAAACCTGAGAAGTGGCATAGCATGAGAAGTCTGTTGTTATGTGGAGAAAGAGGAAGTAGAATTGTTGTAACCACACGCAGTCGAACAGTTGCATCCATCATGAGCAAAATTCAGCCACGCATTTTGAAGCCTTTGTCAGAAGATGGTTGCTAGTCTCTGTTCCGTCAAAGAGCATTTGGAAATCCAACAGAAGAAGCAGTGCATCCAAACTTGGCACCAATTGGAAGAGATATTGTGAAGAAATGCAGGGACATTCCGCTTGCAGTGACAACACTAGGAGGCCTTTTGTGTTCCGAGAGAAGCCAACGCAAATGGGAGTTTGTCAGAGATAGTGAAATGTGGAACTTAGGTGATGAAAATGAGGATGGAATATTACCTGCTTTGAGGTTGAGCTATAACCATTTAAAGCCCCATCTGAAGCAATGCTTTGCCTTTTGTGCAATCTTTCCTCAAGACTATGTAATGAAAAAGGAACTAGTGATCAAGTTATGGATGGCTCAAGGTTTTATTCCGACCAAAAGAGGAATGGAGTTGGAAGACAACGGCGATGAGATTTTCGATGAGTTAGTAATGAAGTCTTTTTTCCAAGACGTCAATGCAGAAAAAAATTATGATTATAGTTATTATTCTGATTCTGGCCGAATATGGACAACATTTCGGATGCATGACCTCATGCATGATCTAGCACATTTTGTAATGGAAAATGAATATCTTGTCGTGCATAATGGCAAGTCAAAAGACATTTCTCCAAGGATTCGTCACATCTCTTCTAATGGATTGGGAATTCTGGCTGCCTCCTTACCCAAAGCTCAAATGCTACGGACATATGTCATGTTAGAAACGTATGTCATGTTAAAAAAACAAGCCGACTTCCGATTTCCTTGTGATGTAGGGCTTTTTAAATGTTTGAGAGCATTGGATTTCATCAGTCAACGAGATAACAGGATATTGAGAAGCAGTTGCTTACTTCCCTGGGCAATCTCCAACATCTAAGGAACCTTAATCTCTCCTTCACTTTGATTGAAATGTTAACTGAATCGTTGACTAGCCTCTGCTATTTACAAACTTTGATATTAAGAGGTTGTGAAATGCTTTGTGAGTTACCCAAAGAGATGTGCAAATTGACCAACCTCAGATGTTTGGATATAACTGATTGTTATAATAAATTAACTCACATGCCCCCAAAAGATGGGGCAATTGAGCTGCCTCCAAGAATTAAGCAATTTCATTGTGGGTAGGACCAATGAGATTGCATGCAGTGGCATAGGAGAGTTGCAAGGTTTGAACCTTAGAGGACATCTAGAAATTCCACTCCTTAAGAATATAACAGATGCTATTGATGTTCCACGAGATACTCTCATAAACAAACCAAATCTTACTTCTCTTTATCTAATGAGGGATGTGGAATTTGGTACTTCGGAAGAAGATAGAGAAATAGAAGCGCTTGATAAGCAGGTACTTCAGGGCCTCCAACCACATCGAAGTCTGAAGAAGTTGTTAATAGTTGGCCTCAACTGTCCGCGTTGGATGATGGACACCCTCACTGAATTAGTTGAAATCAAATTATCAGGCTGTTGGAGATGTAACCACTTGCCACCACTTGGCGAATTGCCCTATCTCAAAGTCCTTGAAATTGATGGATTCAAGAATGTGGAGTGCATTGGTAACGAGTTCTACGGCAATGAAGTATCGGGAGGATTTCCATCATTAAAAAAACTTAATATTTTTCTTATGGAAAAATTGAAGACATGGTCAGGGTTAAAATGGAAGGGTGAGAGGGCGTTCCCTAGCCTTGTTGAATTGGGTATTTGGCGTTGTCCCATGCTAACTACAATGGAAATTTTTTCAGATACCAAAGATTTGAATGTTGACCAAGGGATGATGCAAAGCCTCAAAAATCTGAAATTGTTTGAGTCTATGCACCAACAAAATTGTAACCAATCATCTTTTGTCGATGAAGATCAAATAAGAAGCCAGAGCTCTCTTCAACGCTTGGATATTCTATCTTGCGACAAACTAATCTTTTCAGGCCTAGGGCTTCGTTACCCCAGTTCCCTTGAGCTGCTGATTATAAAGGAAAGCAATGAGTTTGCACACGTGGCACATGAATTATCTTTCCTTACCAGCCTCCAAGAACTCCAGTTAATTGAGTGTCATGGTTTGAAGAGTTTACCAGAGGGGATCAGGAATCTCACATCTCTTGAAAGTCTAAAAATTCGTAATTGCCCTGAGATGGCGTCCTTGCCAAGAGAGCTACAATGCCTTTCTGCACTCAAACAGCTGTCTATTGGTGGATGTCATCCCTCATTAGAGATTTGATGTACGAAAGACACAGGTGAGGATTGGGACAAGATCAAACACATCCCTCTTATCGCAATTGGGGGTCATCCTATCGCATGAGATTAATAATGGTTAGCCTTCCTACTTCTTGTCTTTTTTAAAATAAAATGTATTATTTTTTTTCTAATGCAACTCTTGTTTGTAATTGTAATTGTAATTGTAGCCTTGTAGGTTGGAAGAAAAGAGGGGACAGAGGTAGTTGTGATAAAAAAACAAAGCTGCTTGCACATGAGTTGAGAGACTTAATTCGGTATGATTATAATTTTCAATACTGCCCTTGTAAAAAATTTATAATGCATGAAGAAATATAGAGGCAAAAAGGTTAGGAGATTCAATCTGTTTAGTTTGGCATTTTATTAGGAAGAGGAAATCATTTATAGTATTACTTGTATTATATGATATTATATAGATCATATAATATACATTGTTAATTAAACATCATATATCATGTACTTGGGCAAGCATATTCAAGTCTAACAACAGTGTCCGGGCCTCTACTTTTGAGCGATAGGGTAAGATGATTTTGGGCTTGTGGTGCATTTTCTCATTTTATTTCATGGTAATTATTTTATTAGAAATCTAATTATTATTATTACATGTAGTTAATTTATTGTTTGCATCCATTGAATTATGCTTTCATGCATTTTATTTAATTGTCCGCGCATTTCATTTGTTTTTTCATTTTCATGAATTATTATCCATTCACATGTTGCCAAGTAAAGTGCTATTTTAATTGGATTGGAGATTCTATAATTAATGCGTTAATTTAATTTAGTGGACCCTCACACATTGTTTTAAAAATTAATAAATGCTAATGATGAAAAGTTCATCTTGAGCGTGTGTGTTCAGGGGCCCACTTGGACTTGGTCTATGACACAAAGATCCAACTTAGTGTAGGGATGGATGTTTTTTGTAATAATTTTCTGCTAACTGTTTAAATGGCTAGGTGGCAAGTGAATAATGCTAAGTGTAGTGTTTTGGCACATTATTTTTAATGAGTGGTTCAAGTGTAGTGTTGGGGACCCTAAATCCCTTATTGGGATGTGACTTATGTTATATGACATTACAAGAAATGTTAGTGTCCAAAATGTTAATTTTATGCAAAGTTTTCATTGTAATAGTGTCATGTCATTTATTTCTATCATATGTGCATTATCAATATTATCTTATTCCTTTTTATGATATGTATTATTGTTAGTAATTGGTATCTTACGGAGTACCATTGTGCTCATTATATTCCACCACCACATGCAGGAGGGTGACGATTTGCAAGAGCCTGGGATTGAGGGTGATGAGGACTACAAACTTGTGCCACAATATGACTATAATGATGCCACTCTGGATGGTCAAAATGAAGATGTTTAATCTATGAGGATTTAAGACATTAAAGTTAATTATGTTTAAGTCTTTATTAGTTTATATTGGGATTGATGTAATTAATTAATCTCATACTTGGTTCAGTTGGAATTTTCTTGGGTGATGTATTAATTGATGGATTGTTATTTATGGTAATGAGCTTGGCTTACCTGATATATGAATGGGCAATGTTGCTTATACATGATTGTTGTTTAAAAAATAAAAGAATTAGCCTACTATTTGAACAATTGAGTGACCTTAGATGATTGTGTCACCTGACATCATGTCAGATCCATCTAATCGGATCAACTGCTCTCTATCTCCATGGTTTTACTTCTGCTCTCCATCTCCAAGGTTTACTTTCATGATCTTGGCTTCAATAAGTAGAAACAAATATTTAGGATGAATAAACTTCTATCATGAAGTATTGATTTGGTTGTAGAGATTCAGTTACATTACATAGGCCATCTCACATGATGGAGTTTTCATCCAAACTATCTTTTGTTGTCCTTGTGAACACCAATACTATAATTTAATCTGTTTCTTGAATCTCATGATATGGACAGATCATAAGGAAGATGACCCGAGCTTCTTTAAATACTTTCGAATTACAAGGATTAGTCAAGTGCTGTTATGAAAGGTTCCTTCTCTATCACAGAACTATCTGTGTCTTCAGCAATATACAAGGGCATTGTTCCTTTGTTAAGCTTGGCTGTGAATGAACAGAAACTTGATATTTATAAGAACACCATTGTTCCTTCTTCCATTTTTGTTGGATGTTATGTTTTGATTTCATTGAGCAAATGAGTTTCTTTGTTTATTTGTGTATTACTCTTACATAAATGTCGGACTTGGCTCCACAGTAATCCCTTTGGGGAAGTTGTACTGTTTCATTCATACATGTAGTAGTTCCTCATGGCCATTACCATTTCGTGCTTAATGAAACATTAACAATCATTTTAAAGACTTATTTTGTTAGTTTATATCTTCATGTTGGTTTTTTAATTTTCTTCTACTTGAAAGTTAAAATGTGGGGTGAATAAAATCACCTACAAAAGATGCCACTTCGTGGAGTTTTGCATATAAAAAGGACTGCTAATTTGCTATAGCTTCGCATTTCACCACTGCTTAGTAAGATTAGATTATCTGATCACTCATAAAATTTTGCTATGTCTTGTCTTGATTCTTGAGTAGCCTCTTTATGGTTGGATTATCTAATATAAAAAGAAATTTAAGTTCTTAGACCTTCTGTATTAAGTAATCTATCTGCTGAAAGATTATCCAATTGCACAGCTTCTTGATCTCCCTCTTAAAATCTTGTTATTCTTAGGGCTCTGATACCACTTGTGGGGACTCTGATACCACTTGTTAGAGATAAATTGGGGCAAACACGCGTGAATAATCATTACAAAGGATTACAAATCCTCTCAGAGTTTTCCGAAGGGAAGAGGCAGAGTAAGATTGAGATGAATAGGGAGAGAGTACACTGAGTGTTAGAGGAATTGTAATCCTTGTAATGATTGATCATGCATGTTTGCCCCCAATTTATCTCGAACAGTTATGGTCTTGTCTTTGAAGCCTGGACAGGAGGACACAATGCCTAAATGTAATAGGTATACAATAGTTCTGTTTTAAAAGAGGCTACTAGTTATTATGGCTAAGAGAATGTTTTCGGCCAAATTGAGTGACAGTGGTAAAAACAGTGTGCCGAGTTCATTTGATGTAAGACCGCATATGCATCAGATGGGCCACAAACTGAGGCCCAATCCTAAATAGATAGACCAGCTTTCTCTCCGGGCCAAAAGGAATCTTACTCAAGACCCGTGTGACCCAATTCAAAAGAAGAATAAAAAACAACCATGTCCAGGTCCAGGTAAAGACATGACAGGAAAGGTCCAGACTCTTAACTCCCAATACTGGTTTGATATCAAGCTCAGTATCTTGGTCCAGTTTGGGCGACCGGAAGGACTGACCGAGTTTTTAAACTGCATGTCTAGCTTGAATCTGTGTGGCTGAAATATTCTGGAATGTAGCTTGAAGATGATTACCTTCAATTGGACCCAATCACATAAAAGATTTAATCAGTCTCTTACCGTTTGTGGTTATTATTGATCCTTGATCCAAGTGGGCTCGGTAGAGCTGTGAATGGGCGGTGTTCTATCCAGATCTAATGTCGACCAAATCTGGGCCAGATAATGATTGTCAGGTCTAACTTGGACCCATAGAGCCCAGGCTTTGGCCCACCCGGGTGTTGGCTCATGAAGCCATGAGGTAACAATCCCTAGGTCTTGGAATTGAATCCCCTGGTGCGTTACTTGGTGTTGGTATATTACATGTACCACTAGAGACTTAGACCTTGCCCTCTAGAATCGGGTGTAATCCTGGGCAAAGGGCCAAAGGCTTCTAGACTGGTCTCTTTAGTATGAAGACATTGCTGGAATTCTTGAAATTCAATTCATGTTAGTATGCTGTTGTTGGTGTGGTTTTTCAAAGTGCTGGCCCCATTGAGATAACTTTAATCTCTTCCATCATCTTTATACCTCAGCAAAGGTACTAAATCTTAGGGGTGCTCTTGGACAGGCCTGGCCCTGGCCCAGCCCTATTTGGGCAGGGCTTGGGCCTTCTGTTGTAGTATTCAGGCCGGGCTCAGACATTTTATTTCAGACCATTTTATAGATGGGCCGGGCCTGGACTCAGTTTTAGAGAGCCCAAAGTCCGCCCCGGCCCGATTGGAAAAACAGAAACAGGAAAATGTAGAGAGGAGAAATCAAACTGTGGCACTTTGACATAAATGTTCAAGGCCAAACCGCTTGAACTACACTCAACGCTGTATGATTTAACTCTCTTTTTAAATTATATATCAATCTCTCGCTAGGTTCGTGCTTACATATTTCCAAGCGGGCCGGGCTCGGGGCCAACTCCTTATAGCCCGATTTGGGCTTGGACATATAGTTTAGAAGCTGGGCCTTACCTGGATATTCCTCAGCACAGCCCATGAACACCCCTGCTAAATCTTCTTGTTTTCTAGTGTAGAGTCAAGTAAAGTAAAGCTCCATTTAAAATAAAATAAAAATCACATCAAAAGCGCTTTAATACAAATTTCCCATTGTATTTAAAAAAAAAAAAAGTCAAAGGTCAGCCTCCTTTCTCCACTAAAAGACAAAAAAATATAACTCCACTTCATTATACAAAATGTTAAAAAAACTTCATAACAAACAACTAAAAACAAAATACCATAATAATCCACTTATATTTTATTCTTTCTTCAAAATTATATTTACTTCACACAACTCCATTAGTAAAGCCACCAAACATGAGTTGTGGACCTTCACTGCTCTTTGAAGAAAGAAATGGAAACATGATTTTGATGTGCGAAATTTGGGGGTCCTAAAATCCACAAGACTCTCTGGGTCCTCATTTTCAATAGAGACCCTCGTGGAATCTTAAAACTCCTAGAAAGAACAAACCTTTTTTTTTTTTTCCTTATGAATACTCCAAAACCACCCCCCTGGCTTAAGACCTACATGAGCGATCAGGCATACTTTTATCTACAACTGTGATGAGGAAGGCACCTCATATCTATTCTTTGCATGGTTCCCTCTCCCCCCACATTTTGGAAGTATGAAGAATGTACTCTTTAAACAAATTCACAAATACCTCACTCTTGGCAGTTCCATGAAGAATATCGATCCATCAAAGATGACTGGTGGTGGAATTGCTTGCTTCTGGAGGACTGCCAATGAAAAAGCTCTTCTAATTAAACCCCCCAACACCAATAGCTACCATGTGCAACATTCTTTTTCGCTTCACTACCAAGAATGATTTCACGTCCATCCATCTCTCTCTACAAGGACTACTGAAACTTAATGCGACTAAATCTGTGTGCAGCTGCACCAGTGAGAAAACTTGATGGCAATAAAGCAACCAGTCAGACTTGAAGGAATGCAGGTGGGAAAACACCACAGAAAAATGGATCTTCGTGACATTGAGTAGAATTCAGCACAGGCAGTATCTTCTGGTAGCATACAAATTACAGACCTCCTTTCCACTAGAACCCAACTTCATTTCATGGGAATGACGGATGAGAAGCTTCCCTCTGGCTAAGAGAAATTAAACCCAACTTCCAGAAGTAGTGTAATTCTGACATGTTCTAAATGATAACTAGCTAATGTTCTCACTGGGGATGAAGTCCAATAGAGTCACAGATTACCTGGTTTTGCTTTTTGTTATATTCTGTACGTGAGATAGAGAAGGGGGGTGGGGGGCGTGCATGGGTGGTGTTGGGTGTGGGAGAGAGAGATCCAAATCTTAAGGAGCTTCAAAGGTTTAAAAAATCTGTCTTACCTCAAGGTCACTGACGCCACCCTTCACAAAATAAATCATCAAAGCATAACAATTCAATTTAATTCAAATATAAGGAAACTAGAAGACCCAGCTCTCTAACAAAACCTTCAAATCTGAATGGCTAATACTCTCGTTCCCTGTCTCGACTCTTCTCCCTTTATCGTGGCCTTGAGCCATCACGATCAAATCGGTCCTGATAGTCATCAGGCTCCATTCCTTCATACCGCTCTTGTTCATCATCGGACCCAGTTGTCCATGTCAATGACGCTCATAATGATCATAACTTTCAAGTTTGTTTTCAGGCACAGGGTGGGTGCCCATACCATTCTCCATCATATTCGGGCTCAATGTCATCGTACTCCCTCTCCCTGTCACCAGGCCGATCCTGTTCTTGTTTTGACTCAACATCATAGTCCCTATCACGGGAACGACCCCGGTCATAGTCATAGTCATCACGATCATAGTCCCGATCCCTTTCACAAGGGCGATCCCGTCTACGTTCCCAATCCCTTTCCTTATCCCGGTCTCGATCACGACCACAGTCCCGATCACGATCCCAGCACAGTTCCAACCATTTTCACGGCCCCAATCTCTCCCTCTCCCTGTCTCTACTCCTGTCATCGTCTCTGTGGTGCCTATCTTCTCTTGGATCACGATCACACATCTTATCATGGGAGCGTTCACGGGACTTTTCGTGCTCGCGGTCTCTATCCCTTCCTCTTTCCCGGGACTTCTCCCTGTCCATGATGCATAATTTCAAACAGCAATCAGCAATAGAGGTGATTGAAAACAAGTGTTACTGCCCAATTAGGTAATTAAATAGATACAACTACCAGATGAGGCCATCGGGTTGTTATCTTGGAATGCCAATGACTAGATAGTGGGTGGAAATGAAAATGAACTTAAAAGGTGAATCTAACTCCCTGCATGGCGATCTGCCTGTGACCTTGGCTCCTCTGAGTGAGCATGTGCTGATGCAATCTGCTGTGGTTCTGTGTGAAAATTCAAGAGAATCAAGATTTGTACAGCATGAGAACAAAGATGGATGATGTGAAATGAAATTAAAGGGCATGCTTAAAGAAACAAAGAGTAAACGGGCAGATTTGAATATTGAAACCCTCTTCAGACCTAACCCGGATAAAGGGCAAACCCTGATGCTAAAAAATATCAGGTTTTTTTTTTTTTTCTTTCTTCATCAGCATTATGTCAAGCATCATGTCAAACATGGAACACGCGTGCCCACACAAAAGGAAGATGTTTCATTTTATTTCAAGACAAGGGCACAAGGCTCAGCGAGGAGGGAGTATATTCTGTATTGCCAGATCAAAAGCATATCATTGCAAAAATCTGAGGGCAGCAACAAATCCACTTCAAGTGTAAAGTATTGAGTAAAAAACTACAAACCTTGCAGTTGCACCTGACCAATATATAATTATCACCTCTATGACAAATATCCATAAGTTGTAGATACAAATAAAGAACAGGAAAAAAAATAATACCCATAGTTTGTAGATGATACATCATACAAAAATACACTTCGTATTAACTGTCCGTGAAGAATGATTATAAAGTTCGACAGAATTGAGGGGAATCGGCACTATTGCAGATTAAAAAAAAAAAATTTACGACAGTACCCTGATTATCCTAAAAAAAGTGAAAATCTTTTAAAACCAAAAGATTTTCCTGAGAAATAAAATTGCCAAGACTGAGGTCTGTGACTAAGGTTCCTATCATTCAACATTAAGCAGACAAAAAAAGGTTACATAGGAAATAATGAAAGAACATGTGCATGTAAGTTTGTACATTTGAGCAGGTGTCCTCACAAACAGTGCAAATTCATTCAAATCACGTAAGTCACCTGCCAGAATACTTCTGATTAAGATCTTCACCTCCAATTCGTGTAGACCCAAGCCCACCACCCAGTCTACGAGGACACCAATTTGGAACAGTTCTACCTCATTAAACATCCACAACTACACTCTTGTTTTCAAACTTCCGCCCATCAGCTTGTTTGTATGCGCA
Organism: Persea americana; assembly: GCA_029852735.1. Lineage (NCBI taxonomy): Eukaryota > Viridiplantae > Streptophyta > Magnoliopsida > Laurales > Lauraceae > Persea > Persea americana. The sequence continues at coordinate 14,891,878 of CM056811.1, read as the reverse complement.
GACCATCATAGTTTAGAAAGAAATGTTCCTTCAGAACCACAGGTGCAGATAAGTACCCTAAAAAATATTAAAACATATACTTTCACAAGACATCTGAAGACATACTCTTCATATACTGTGTATGCATGTACTCAACAAATGCATAGCCTCTGGGCTCATTTGTCGCCTTATCAGTAACCAAATGAGCCTGAGACAGAATAAATCAATAGTCAGAAACAGTGATCACTTGTCAAACCAAAAAACAATTGAAAGGAATAAGATGCATAAATTAAAACAAATGTGGTTATATCCTATTGTAAGTGATTCACCATAAACAACAACATATTTATAATTTCAAAACCCTAAATGGCACGGCAGACAGGCACTGGCCTCAATTGCCGTGCTCACCTTTCAAGGAGTACAGCTCCAACGCATAGGATGCATCACCACCATTGCAATTGAATTTGCAGAATGCGGCCAGTTTACCGATTGCAGAACAGATTTACCCTCCCCTTACCAGGGACTATATAGCAAATAAATAAATAAATAATATCTTCTGAACCACGGACATTTCCAATTGGCCTCCTTAAAAGAAAATTTTTCAGGAGCATGAATGGAACTCACATATGTTCAAACGCACCAGACATAAAAGAGGGAGATTGTAGTTCTCCTTTCAAAGCTTGAAAATAAAGGATAGTAAGGCAATGTTACTAGCAAGCTCTTCTCTAAGGTTTACAGCTTTGTCATGCAGGATGAACCAAGTCAAGTAACACCGCCATTGGAAGTGAATTGGCATAAAAACCAAAGTACATGGGCAATATACCAGTTGCAAAACAAATTAAGCAATGCCCCTCTCCAGAGATATTATTTCAAATAGAAAACTAAATACTATTCACTACATATTATTCTGTCTTCTGAATCCCTGAAAGAATTTCTACAAAAAGATTTTAAAAATTAAGAAATTGTCAATAGAAACATAGATGGCAGTAAACCCATTTTACTGAGAGAGGCAAAAGATACTTGTATCACTCCTATACCATTTACCCGGCATCAGCAGAAATTTGATATTTGAAAACATGGCAATGGTCAGAACTCAGAAAAGACCTTCAAATTTGCTTGCTCCCAAGTTTAACGCGTGAGGCAGGACATAATTATTACCTATGATACCCAGATACTCTAAAATAGGCAAAGTATCATGCCATACTGTATGAAATACTTCACTTTTTATGTGTAAACCGTGCCCTTACCATGTTCATGGCTTGTCCCTTCTGTATCTGGCATCATTATTATCATTTTCAAATCAAGTAAACATAACAATGGATGTTCACAATCTACTTTAGTGATTAAGGAACACTTAAACCGCCCTCCTCACCAGGGATCTCACGAGATGAAACCAGAAAGTAAATAGGATTGAGCACCAATACAGGCAGTGTTATGAGTTTGAGGTATTCTTTTTCTTTCTTCCATTTTTTTGGCAGGGCCATTTGGTTTTCCAGAGATCAGCATTTCAATTAATGCCTCTATGTGCTGAAATATAATAAATAAATAAAATAAAGAACTGCTTGAGAAGAAATTTAGGAATGCAATGATGATTGTAATTCAGTTTTCAGGCTAGAAATTCGGCTTTTCAAGTGTGCTTGGAAGAAAGGTGAAAAAGTTTAGAACCTCCGAGCAGATAATAAGAGAAACAAAATTCTCTGAAACCCTAATATAAAAAAATAAAAAAAAAGCCTACCTTGTTGATTGGCTAGGCTACAGACTTCAAGATTTAATCTTATGGCCTGTGAGCTTTGTAATAAAAACTAGATAGTAAAGAGGACTGACCATTAAACTTTAAGATGCTATTCTCCTCAAGAATAAGGCCAACAAGCTTCATAAATTTTTTTTATTTTAAACACAGTATAAAAGGATCAAGTGACAGATAGAAGAGTCAAATTTTCAAGTCCATTTCTTTTGACCAAACAATTTGACTTTCCAAATGAAAGTAGATCGGCATACCCAGTAATGTGTAAGAGGCAAAAAAAAAAAAAAAAAAAGTGACTCCTAATTTGTTGGTGGTGAAGAAATTTAAAAAAAGCAATAATGGAGAATTTTGCATTTCAGGAGCTTGAAAAACAAGGAAAATAAAGTTTAGGACCTCCAAAAAACAACTAAAATGCTCACTGTAACTCTTACCAAGTTAACAGAAATAACCTGAGCTCCCTTTTGGGATACTATAAAATACCTACCTGCTTGATCGGCCCATACGCTTCAAACTCCCTTTTAATCCTGTGTCTCGTTGTCTCATAATTCTGCATATATGACACAAAGCAATCAACATTACCTTGTATCACTGTAAGCAATAAAAAAAAACCAAAAATACGATACGCATAACATCTTGTATCACTGTAAGCCATAAAAAAACAAAAATATGATACACATAACATATATATGTATACCGCGCGCATGAGAGAGAGAGAGAGAGAGAGAGAGGGAGATGAGACAAAAAGTTTTTTTTTTAAGCTAAGAGAAATAAGAATTATGCATAAAATCAGAAAATGGCTTACAAGCTTTGCAACAAATAATGTCTTGTAAAGGTCCCCTGATAAATTTGGATCATTAGAGGGATCATCTCCATCAGAGATGGCAAACATATCAGTAAAGGGCCACAAAGAAATATCCACAAATAGAGCACAATGATTTTTTCTCTTGATTCATAGTTACATTTCTGAAGCTCTTCAGCGGCTTTTATAGCACCATTTTCCAGTCGAATTTTGTGAATTCTAGCCCCCTTTTGTGCCTGTTCCAACCAAAATATGAGACCAAAATTATCCACATAAGAACGAAAGGGGATCATTTCCTGAATTATGGGTGTGAAAATGAAGCTCTCTATCTTGTATGGGGGATTGTAACTGAATATTCATTGCATGATTAGATTAATTTTTCTGTGTAAACTATAAGGACAGATGTTTCACTTAGAATCCATTAATTCACTGCTCTGAAATTGGAATGAACTTAAAAGGGAAAGAAAACATTGTAAAATCAGCACAGCACTGCCCAAAACTCAAAAGCCACCAACTCAAAAAGAAAACTCAAAATTAAATTCATAAACAAAAATAAGACAAAGTTAACCATATCAAATAGCCACTGCATGAAATAATTCTATATATATGCATATAAGTTATCAAAAAAAATATACATATATATATCTTAGAAGTCCAATTCATTTTGACCTTCATTAGTGACATGAAATTATCATCTTAGCCTTCTCCCATCAATCTGGGATAGCAATAACAATAGAAGTAGTAATCATTCTAAAAATAAATAAATAAATATCAATAGCAGTATTAGTAAAAGATAGAGGTAATAATAATGGTAACAGAAGAGCTCTTCCTCATAATATCCTGTAATATAATTGCAACACAACAAGTATACCCAGCAGGGCCAGTGATCTTTGTGAATTCCAGGATTGGTTTCCGAATACAGGCATATAGTGGACAAAATCGATGCAAAGAAACGAGAGTATCTTACCTTAGTTTCTGCCTTTTGGACAGGTGGGGCATATTCAGGATCTCCTGGCTCAGCGAAGTTACTCACAAATTGTTCCATGCCTTGGAGTAAAATAGGAATTAAAATCAAGATTAGAAAATATGGCCTAATAATGATGGAAAAGAGAAGTCTAATGATAACAAACAGCAACAGCAAGAACAATAAAGTTAAGTCATACCTGTATATGGAGGACATTTCCTTTTCTTAGGAGGAGGTTTATATTCTGGAGGAGGTCGGGGTTCGAAAAGCTTCAGTAGGTTCGAGGTAAGACCTGTAGGATCACTTTGCCCGATTTACTCCAAACATCCCCAAAAGATGGATTGGTTAGGAAAGCTTCTTGATGCAGGCCAGACAATAGGTCGGCCAACCCATTAAGCCTAGTCTATAAGCCCAACGGGACATCCAATTAATTAGGAAGTATTATTAAGTATTTTAATTTGTTTAGAATTAATATTAGTTAGTATCCTATTTTAGGCATTATTCATATATTAGGAAATATTATTGCTTAGGGATTAATCCAACTCCTCTATATAAGGATGTTAGGCCTCATTGTAATGCAATGCTTATTCCAAATTAATTAATAAAATATTGCTTGAGTTTTCTTCCTGTTGTGGATTGTTTTGTGGTTTTGCTCGTGCCCTAGTAGATGGAATCCATCTTGGATTTGATCAATCCCTCAGAAGATTGATCTTTTGGTTTGATCATGGATCCGGGCTGCGCCAGTTTGGTATCAGCTAAAAGAGTCATTCCTCTATCAAAGAGGGATCAAATAAAATGAAACAAAAAAGAAACCTGAATATCATCACTATTTACATAATATAAAAAAAAAATGTAGTTGTACCATTTTTTTAAGAAAATGAAGCTATTGTGCTATAGAGAAGGTAAAACAAAACTGAATGAACCATCAGGCTTGTTTGGAGAGGGAGAAAACAGGTCAAAACAAATTTTCCACGGTACAGATTTGAACAGAGGACAGCTTTCTCCATTTCTCCATCAATTAATCAACTTCTTCTCCTCATCCAAAAAGACGCTTAGATAACCAGTCCAAAAGTATCATGCAAATTGCAAATGAGCAAAACAGATCAAGAGGGTGGTTTTTTAGAACTCAATATCAAATTGGTGTGCGTCTTTCCATATGCATGCTTGTTTATCCAGAGCTGTTTCCACATCCTGGAAATGCATTTTCTCTTCGATTTCCCCGAACTTTTATTCTCTGTTATAGAAGCATGTCGAAGGCACCCTTTATATAAAATTCTGCTTTCCTTCAAAAGCTCATCTCCCCATAACCATAGATCAAAATATCGGCCGCTACGAAGCGTCGCGGCCGATATATCGGGCGTGGCGGCATTGTATTATGAATTTATCGGCAACCTTGCCGTATCGGCCGCTACGCATGCATACCGCCACGTAGCGGGGGGTTTTAAAACCCCCCAATTCGTCTCTCTTGCTCACTTTCCCCTTCACTTGTTCACTTCTCTCACTTTTTACATCTTCTCCTTGCTGTGAAACCTCCCAAAGTGCTATAGTTTCAAGATTTTACAATTTTAAGCCCACAAAATCCACAAGGACCACAACAAAGTGACAAACAAACATCAAAACAAGGTAATCAAGATTCTAGGTATGTACTTTTTTCTTTTAGATTTTTTTTAGTAAGTTGACATTTAAGATCACATTCAAATAATCTCTTTCTAACTACTATAAATGCTTCCTTGTCTTGTACTATTGTTAGATCTATGTTTTCCTTTGATGATGCACACATATTTTTGGTTTTTTTTTTTTGCTATTTTTTATTTTCGGATTTATTAATTTTTTGAAAAAAAAATGTAAATACTCATGGACAACCCATGAAACCACTTGGAAATGCATTCTACATGATAGATCTATGTTTCACATAGATCAATCCATCACATTTTGAATGTTTATTGATTTTTCTCTATTTTTTTTTCGGATTTATTAATCTTTTGAAAAAAAAAATGTAAATACTCATGGACAACCCATGAAACCACTTGGAAATGCATTCTACATGATAGATCTATGTTTCACATAGATCAATCCATCACATTTTGAATGTTTATTGATTTTTCTCTATTTTTTATTTTCGGATTTATTAATTTTTTGAAAAAAAAAATGTGAATACTCATGGACAACCCATGAAACCACTTGGAAATGCATTCTACATGATAGATCTATGTTTCACATAGATCAATCCATCACATTTTGAATGTTTATTGATTTTTCTCTATTTTTTATTTTCGGATTTATTAATTTTTTGAAAAAAAAAATGTGAATACTCATGGACAACCCATGAAACCACTTGGAAATGCATTCTACATGATAGATCTATGTTTCACATAGATCAATCCATCACATTTTGAATGTTTATTGATTTTTCTCTATTTTTTATTTTCGGATTTATTTATTTTTTGAAAAAAAAAATGTGAATACTCATGGACAACCCATGAAACCACTTGGAAATGCATTCTACATGATAGATCTATGTTTCACATAGATCAATCCATCACATTTTGAATGTTTATTGATTTTTCTCTATTTTTTATTTTCGGATTTATTTATTTTTTGAAAAAAAAAATGTGAATACTCATGGACAACCCATGAAACCACTTGGAAATGCATTCTACATGATGAATCTATGTTTCACATAGATCAATCCATCACATTTTGAATGTTCATTGATTTTTCTCTATTTTTTATTTTCGGATTTATTTATTTTTTGAAAAAAAAAATGTGAATACTCTTGGACAACCCATGAAACCACTTGGAAATGCATTCTACATGATAGATCTATATTTCACATAGATCAATCCATCACATTTTGAATGTTCATTGATTTTTCTCTATTTTTTATTTTCGGATTTATTTATTTTTTGAAAAAAAAAATGTGAATACTCATGGACAACCCATGAAACCACTTGGAAATGCATTCTAAATGATAGATCTATGTTTCACATAGATCAATCCATCACATTTTGAATGTTCATTGATTTTTCTCTATTTTTTATTTTCGGATTTATTTATTTTTTGAAAAAAAATAATATTTAATATTTGAATACCAATCAAATGTCTTGAAAATGGTCCCTTGATTTGAGATTTATGTTTTCCATAGATTATTCCAACATATATTGCTTGTTTTTTTGACTTTTTAAATTTTTTAATTTCGGATTTTTGTTATTTTTTGGAAAAAAATTTATTTTTAATAATGGAATGCCAATCAAATGTATTGAAAAATGCTCCTAAATGTTATATCTATGTTTGGCATAGATCAATCCAACATATGTTTGTCATTTCCTAATTCTATTTTATTTTCTTATTTTCGGATTTTTAAAATTTTTGAAAAAAAATTGTAATTTAAGTAATGAAATACCACTTAAATGTCAAGAGAATGATTCCTAAGCATTAGATATATGTTTCCTCTAACATGTTTCTTTGTTTTTTTAACTTTTAACATACTACTTGTTCATGTTTAATTATTTATAGCCAGGTATTCAGTCTTCTATTGATAACTTAAAATGCCTCGTAATATTGATCCCGCATGGAGCTTTGGTGAGGCAGTTGATAATAACAGGTTGAAAATCAAATGCAAATTTTGTGGGAAAGTGACCAATGGGGGCATTACAAGATTCAAGCACCACTTGGGCCACATTTCTGGCAATGTTGCTGGCTATACTGAAGTACCAAGGGAAGTCAGGGAACAAATGAAAGCTTTGGTTGGCCAAAACAAAGCTAGAAAAGTAGAGATAAAAGAAAAGAGGCGGCAAGATGTTGATGCTGCCCGTTATGAAGTATTTGGGGATGAATACTTTGATGAGGAAGATGCACAGATGGAGGCTGCACGCCGAGAGTCCATCATGAGTCAACAAGAAGAACAGGAACGTCGTGCATTTGCTGCAAGCAAATATTATGATGCAGGGGGCTCATCTACTGTGCCACAGCAGCCAAGCAAGGGCAAGGGCATTGCGGGGGCCATGCGTAGGGCATTTAGCACCCAGGAACGGGATGCTGATGTAGAAATTATCTCTAGAAGAGCAGTTCCTTCCCCTGTTGATCCTCTAGCACATAGAAAAGAGGGAGATAAACAACCAAAAATATCGAGTGTTATGAAAGGGGTAATGAAGTCTGCAAGAGATAGGTTAGCCAAAGCTACAGCAAAATGGCTAATTCATAAGAACATACCACCTACAGCAGTAGATTCCCCACATTTCCAAACTATTCTTGATGTTGCCGCCGAAGCTGGGCGGGGTATACAGGCGCCCTCCGTATATGATGTGGGCACTAAATACCTTGAAGAAGAATATAGAGAAATAAAAGCTTGGGTGGAACAGTTTAAGCCCATGTGGCAACAAAATGGTGTTACCATCATGTGTGACGGGTGGACCAGCGGCACCCAAACACAATTAATAAACTTTTTGGTGTATTCAGTTGCTGGGACCGTCTTTGTGAAGTCCGTTGATGCAACTGAACATAGACGGACGGCCACATATATATACACTCTTATGGATAGAGTTGTAGAAAGTGTGGGAGAGGAGCACATTGTACAGATTGTTACAGACAATAGCGCCAATTTCAAGAAGGCAGGTCAGTTATTAATGGACAAGAGGACCCATTTATTCTGGACCCCATGTGCAGCACACTGCATAGATCTCATCTTGGAAGAAATTGGAAGGAAGACAAAAGTGGCTTCACTGATCAAGGCATGTAGAGGAATTACAAGATTTATATATGATCATTCATGGGTGTTAGGCTTGATGAAAAGATACACAAATAACCATGCCTTGGTGCGTCCAGGATTAACTAGGTTTGCAACCCATTTTCTGGCTATGGAAAGCCTTGTAAGGTTTAGAACAGAGCTGATTCAGATGTTTGCATCAGAAGAATGGCTTCTTTCGAAATGGGGCAATGCAACTAGTGGTCCGGGGTTTGAAGTCCCAAACCTTATGAGAGACAATAAATTTTGGAAGAAAGTGAGGAAGGTATTAAAGGTTTTTGAGCCTTTAGTTAAAGTGTTGAGGCTTGTAGATGGTGATGACAAGCCGACAATGGGCTTTATATATGAGGCAATGGATCGGGCAAAGCAAGCCATTATGGAAAATGTTAAATATCACGATAAATATATCAAAATTATTGATACCCGTTGGAACGATCAGTTGCACCATCCATTGCATGCTGCAGGTAATTAATATATATATTTAATACCTTTTATTTTCCTAACTAATGTATTTATTATCTTGTTTGCTCACAGTACATTCTGCATATTTTTAATGTAGGTTATTTTTTAAATCCCGAATTCTATTACCGCAATGCCGAACTACATACCGAAGCAATAGATACGGACTTGCGCGTAGGATTACGGGAGGTATTAAAGAGATTGTTAAACCTAGATGATCAAATTGATGCCATACAAGAGGTGAGTGGGTGGTTACTTAAGAGAATTTAATTATGCTGCCAAGTGCCAATTGCCATACATGCAGTAGGGGTTTACTGATTTATTTTTAATTTTCACATCGTAGATATCTATATATACACAAAGGAGAGGAACCTTTGCTGACCCTCTTGTGCAACGATCGATTGGAAGGATGTCACCTGGTATGACTATGAACAAAAGAACCCACCCAATAGTCTTGATCTTTATATCTTAATTGATTAGAAGGATTTGAGGGTTACGAATATCTAATTTTCTTTATTTATTTTTTGCATTTCAGCTGATTGGTGGATGAATTATGGAGAGAGTGCTCCACATCTAAGGAAAGCGGCTGTTTGCATCCTTAGTCAGACCACAACATCTTCCAACTGTGAGAGAAATTGGAGCACTTTCTTCTTGATCCACACGAAGGCCAGAAATCGGCTTACCATGCACAAACTCAACAAGCTTGTATACTGTCATTACAATCTGAAGTTGAGAAGCAGAACTAGGGAGAGAAGGGCAAGGGATGATCATGCTTATTGTTCTATTAATTTGGATCACATATTCAAAGATGACGATCCCTTACTCCCATGGCTAGCCGAGATAGAGGATCCACTGCTAGATTCAGATCCGGCTTTTCAGGGAACGGTTCAAGAGTTGATAGATGAGGATATGGGTGAGGCACCTGCAGGAGGTCAGCCACCTCAAGGAGAAGGTACCAGTAGGACTAGGAGGAGTGGGAAAGAACCTGCCCATATTGGATCTTCTGAGAAAGCTAGTTCCACCACCGTCTCTTCGAGTAGCCATGGGGGAACTGGAGGAGGAGGAGACAGTGGGACAGGTGGTACTAGTGAATACTATCAACATGATGAAGACGATGACATTCCTGTAGAGGAAGTACATGAGTTACCTCCATCTGGAAGATTTGATCCAAGCCGTGGTTATCAACGGCGCCGAAGAGACTCACCACCTGGGGCTGGAGGTAGTAGTGAGCAAGGAAATATGGGTGGAGATGTTGGTGGACAACAAGTAGCATCATGGACTGATTCGTGGGACCCTAGGTACGGTGGACAAGGACTCTTACAATATTTTCCATATGGTCAAGCGCAACAAGGAGAAGAAGAGTCTTCAACTTCAGGGTCCTACTCATATGGATATGAACCATATGGTGACTATGGTGAAATGCAAAGAAATCCACCTCCACCTCCTGTAAGTTCCTATGATGCGGTTGCCTTGTTTGGATTTGTTGATTCCAATTCTCATCAATATCAAATCCAATATGGTGCCAACAGAAATGATAACAATGATGGGGATGAGGATGACCATGGCGCCTTGAATCTTGGTAGACATTCCTTTTGGTGGTGATTAAGGTATTCCTATTTCGTTCACTAACTCTCTAGTCTCTACTCTTTCTCATTTCTAAATTGGTGTTGATTGTTGAATGTTGATTGTTGATCACTTCATAGTTCATAGTTCATTCACTTCATTGAATTTGAACCTTGAATGTTGAAGTATTGATATTTGATTGTTCAATGTTCTAATGAGTAATGAGTAATGACCTAGCTCTTAAGTCTTATGCCTTTATTTCATGTTCTAATTTTTTTTACAAGCTTTACATTACTTTCTAGGTTAGCATGACTAAGAAACATGAATACATGTAAAAAAAACTAATCATTACTATTATTTTCTATTTATACAGCGATACATGACCTCATATCTTGAGAGCACCACTACGCCCACTTTTCTTACTTACTTTTGCAAAAAAAACCACATTTTCTTTCATTTCACAATTTTCTGGATTTTCTGGAATTTTTTCATATTTTTTTGGCGATTTTTTCAAATCGCACCGCTACACCGCTACGTATCCCCGCTACGCTACGTATCGCCCACTTCGTAGCGGTTTGGCGGCGGGCCGCTACGCCCGCCGCTACCGCTATTTTCATCCATGCCCATAACCATGCCAATACATTACAAGAGTATGATTTCAATCATGAACTGGCCGACCCACACGATTTTTTCTCTCAATAAACAGGTATGTAGTATTGGTATGACACCCAATTCACACCTATATGTCCATAAAAACCACCACATATCATTTGTGCAGCCAGTAAAGATCAATACAAGCTGACCCAGATCAATACAATCCAATATTCTATTTCATTTTTCCAGCTACCAATAAAAACACACACATCTAGCCAATACACTCATCCATACGATATCGCGATACAATATTAGCTGATCCCACCAGTTTTTCACCACGACCCACTTCCAAGCTGCTGCTGTAAAACCCGCATTCAATCGCCAACATGGGTTGTAATATCCAAATACAACTCAATAAGAGGTCCTAAATTAGGAAACCACTTTCTTTCCCTAAAATCACACGAGCGGTTCAAAGAAACTAGGGTTTAGAGGATATGGGTATAAGAAAACAAAAAAAAAGCATACAGATCTATAAAACATAGGATTCAATCTGTATAGATCTTGTGAAGAGATGAAAGCAATACCAGTTTCAATTGGAGGATGCTGGCTCGATTCTGCGCTTTGGTGCGGGCTTGTACGGCCGCGTCTTTGTTGCGCATCATCGCATCGTTGTAATCTCTCATCTTTCCTCTTCTTCTACTTCTACTTGTTCGAACATCTTCTCAAGGATATGTATGTATAGATCTTGCTCTTCTCCTCTTTCATCTTTCTGCTCTTCTCTTCTCTTTCTCCTTCTTTTCGTTGTCTCCTTCTTCTCCTTCGCGCTCGGTCAAGTCGAGAGAGCAGAAGAATCGCAGACAGTGACGTCGGCTGAGGAGGAAGGGTTTTCGTCTGTGGGAAATTTTCAAGAACGTATAAAACTTTTGAATCATTTTCAAAAAAGTAGATAGACGATTTAAACATTGAGCTGCTGTATGCACGTCCAAAGAGTGATGCTACCTACACTATGTAAAATGCTCTCCACACCCTGTATTTTTTTTTAAATAATAAAAAATAAGTAAACTACCCTTCTCCCTCTCTTTCCCCTCTCTCCCTCTCCCTGCTCGGGCAACCCCACCCGCCACAGTCACCCTGCGCCGACCTCGCCCGCCGCCACTCTGAGTTGACCCATCTCCCTCTCCCCCTCCTTCCCTATCCCTACTCCCAATTCTTTCTGCACCCACCCACCCTCATCCCTAGCCCATCACCCTTTCCATCGCCCTCCATCCCCTGCGCCCATCTCTCATCTCCCTCCTCCATCAAAACCCATCTGGGAACTCCCACTGCCCATCATCCTCCATCTCAGAAACCCCCAGGTGCAGAACAACTCCATCATTCCCTCTCATCATCTTCCTCTACACACGCAGAACCCATTCCATTTTCCATCCTTCCCACGCAGAACCCATTCCATCTCCATCAACCGCCCTGCATCTCACTGCACTCCAGCTCTCTCTCACTCCGCCTCGCCCCCACCTCATCCCCACTTCATCCTCTCCGTCGTCTCTCTGCGCAAGACCACCATCTTCCCTCCATCATCATCTCGCCCTCCATCTCTCCCAGACGCATGCCTGACGCACACGCAGAACCCATCTCTCTCCCTTACATCGTCCTCCCCAGCCATCCCTGCGCAAGACCACCATCTCCCCTCCATCTGCCTTCTCCCATCCCATCAGCACTCCCAGAACCCATCGCCCACCTCTGCCTCCATCGCAACCCACTTTCATCCCTCTCACGCTGCCCCCCCCCCCCCCCCCCCCCCCCGCCTGATCAGCTCCACCAGCTGAGGTAGGAATCCGACGGCGGAGGGGGATGAGGAAAGGGCCCTCGCCGTTGAGCGAAGGGAGAGGGCGTAGATGGCCCAAAGGGCATGCTCGATCGTCTTACGGTTTGGGGCTTCCTGAAGCAGAGGGAGGAGGGATTTCGAGCTAGGGCCAGCGATGAGCGAAGGGAGAGGGGGAGAGAGGAAGAGTGAGGGAGAGAAAGGAGGAGATGGGGAGAGGGATGGGGTTGCTGGAAAGGGGGAGATGGGGAAAGGGAGAAGGAGAGGGCGGGGAGTTGGGAGAGGAAGAGGGGTACTTTCGGAATTTATTTTTTTTACTTTTTTTTTTTTTTTTAAGAATGCAGTGTGCAGAGAGCTTTCTACAGTGTGCAGATAGCTGCTCTCACGTCCAAATATTTGAAGACCAATGTGCCCCTGTATGAAATGACCAAAATGGGCATAACTAAAGGTTTTAAAATCCTCCAATTCCTATGTTTACTACCATTAAATAATTTGGATGTTCCCTCCATTTTTATTTCTCCCTCCCTCTTCCTTTTCTATCATCGTTCTCCTCCTATGTTCCTCTTCCATCATTTTCGATTCTCCTCCATCCTCTTTTCATTCCTCCTTTTCCTTCCATTCCCTTTGCATTCATCTCCACATTTGTACTTTTTCGGAACCGAAGGGACGCCACTCAATTTTTCTAAAGCGAGTTTGGGAGTGTTTCGATCTGAACTGTTCGGATGTACAGGGCCGAATGGTAGTATAACTGTTCGGCCCTAAGTGGCTGAATACTAATACAATTGTTCGATCACTCCAGACCGAACAAAATCATTTTGTTCGGTCCTCAGTGACCGAACAGGTTTTATCTATAACAAAATAATAAGACATACAAGATGCCAAATAACAAAATAATAAGGCATCCAATACACATGTATCGCAAATAACAAAATGCAATATCCAATACATATTCAAAACAAAACAAAACAAAAAAAAAAAAAAAAAAACCCTTCATTTCTCAACAACAATAGAATCCACTACTATGGGCTATCAAACACCTCCTTAAAAAAAATTAAAAAAATGAAAAACTAAGAGACGACACATCATGCCTGGGACCCCCCCAGGTGTGAGTGCGGGCATATGTCCTTGCCTGGGTACGTGGCCTTGGTTGCTGTGCTTCCTCAAGAGACTTCCATCGACTCAATCTATCCACCTGCTCAACTGCCAAAAATAGAGTGCTCGGGTTGCAAATGCTCAAATCATATCCCCTCTGAAAAATTGGTCTCGTGATGCTCTGCAAATCCGCGGCAAGCTACAACCAGAAATTATATAAACAAATCAGTGATTAATAAGAAAATAAACTTCAATAAGACTATTGGCACCATTAACCATGCCAGTTGAGGGTCGATGGTGGAGCCACCCCGTGAGTCACGCATGGGTCGAGTGTGGACCGAAGACTTGGATCAAGTCCTGTTCATTAACAGAAATTTAAGATATGACAAATTTATACTTTTTTATGGTATTCAAATATTTATGTACTTTTTTGAAAATGAGCCAAAAGTTTTATAACTTTTTTTGAAAGGTTCCCTCTTATCTTGTCCCAAAAAGCTTGCGGCTTTGGCCAGTTAGTGGGAAATTGCATATAAATCCATTCTTTTTTGTGATTTAATAATATTCTAAACCCCTATGGAATAGATCTGGTATGCTCATGGGGCCCAATTGCAAAAAAAAAAAATTAAAACTTTAGGGCCCAATTTGCCTTGAAATCTCTTTGCTTCCTTGAAAGAGTTGTGTTGGATAATGGAATGTGTGAGACTTACATCCTTCTTTATTTGGGTTAATGGAAAATCTTACGGTTTTTCCAATGGTTACGGCGGGCTGAGATAAGGATACCCTCTCTCCCCTTAGCTTTTTTAAATTATTCTGAAATTTTTGTCTGCAAGTCTTATTGATTAGGGAATTAATGGAAGGGTTCCATCACCGTATTGCATGGGAACCACCACTATTTCCCACCTTCTGTTTGTAAATGACTTGATGACATTTGCGTTGGCAAATAATACTATTGCTACAAATGTAAAATCCTTACTTGAAGAATTTGATCTTCAGACTAGCCTCAGCATAAACTGCAACAAGAGTCCTGTCTTTTTCTCTAACTGTGATGACCATTGAAAGAATGATATCGACCAAATTCGGAATTGCAAAGAAAGTGCGCCCTTCCCAAAAAATACCTTGGTCTTCCCCTTCTATCCAATAGATTGAAGCTTGAGCATTGTCTTCCTCTACTGAAGAAGATACGAGGCAAAAACTTTCAAGCTGGAAATCAATGATGTTATCCTATGTAGGCAGACTTGAAGTTATAAGACATACTCTATTAGGTGCATGGTTTAAAATCTCGGTTTCGGTCGCGGTCTCGGTCGGGCCGAAAAACCGATATGATATCGGTATCGATCGCGGATATCGGTCCGTCGCGGTCGTCGCGGTGTGAATTTTTTTTTTAATCCAAAAAAATTTCCAAAAATATCCAAAAAATCCAGAATATTAGAAAATGCTGGAAAACAATTTTTTTTTCCATTAGTAACAACAATAAATCAAAATCTCGGTCACCTTAAGTTATGAGTCCTGTCTATATTACAGTTCGCTGTCTTTTCCAGTATTTCATATAATACAACCATTATTGATGCTCATGATCAATTTATTAGTGTAAAATATAAGAAAATAAAAATAACATATCAATCATCATTTAATACTAACTCAATCAACAAATAAATTAAGAAATTCAAGATCAAGTAACAACAATTATTTTTAGAAAAATTAAGATTTAATAAAATTATTTTCAAAATACTAAATATATAGATCTAGCATAAAAGTATATAAATCAATCATTTATAAACCACACAATGATCATGAATCATTAAAACAACATATTTATGATGAAATCCCCAAAAAATGATATATTATAATTTAAATATTGAAAAATCCGAAAATAAAATAATTAAAATAAAAATATAAAAATCATGTGTATGAGTAGATCTAGCATGAAAGTATGTAGATCTAACTTCTAAGTGGAGAACACAACCAAAGTGACAAACCAAATGATCATTTCTATGCTTCATCTAAAAATATCCCCAAAATATCGGCCAATATATCGGTTCTGCCGATATTTTGAAATATCGGCCGATATTTTGGGGATATTTTGCCTGCGATACCGAAACCGGTATCGCAGGCAAAATATCGACTCGGAACCGGCCGATACCGGTTCATATCGGCCGATATGAACCGGTATCGGCCGATATTTTATACCATGATTAGGTGTCCACACCTTCTGAGCTTCTATTTTTGTTTTGCCAAAAGCATGAATCAAGTTGTTAGAAAGGCATGTACGGAGCCTTTTTAGGGGGATTTTGAAGATAAGAAGCAAATGGTCGGTATTGCTTCTGTTGCTAAAATTGCTGAAGCAACTATTTACAAATAGGTTTGGTTCATTTCTAGTAAGAAAAAATCTCTCTAGACTAAATGGGTGAAGGCCAAGTACATTTAAAACAACTCTTTTTGGAATTTGAATCCGTCTACGAACTGTTCCTCAGGGTGGCGCGGAATTCTGTCCAGGCGATCAAAAATTCTTCCAAAGGTTAACCATCTAATTGATAATTGCGATAGCACACTGTTCTGGTTTGACACATGGCCGCCTAGTGGAAGGCTATGGACTGTTATGGTGAAAGTGCAATTCTTCATCAAGGCTATGGTAGAAATCTTAAAGGTTAGCCTATTTATTAACAACAGCCCCACACAAATGGAGTGTGGGAGACCCCAATTTGCTTGGTAGTCCCTTGAGGCAACCAAGTCAAGTGATCCTCTGAGCCAAGAAGTGAGAATTCGCAGGGGTACAGGTGGAGTGCTTTGGTGCCACCGTGAGGCTTTGTCCAAGTCCCACATCGAAAGTATCCAAGTCCTCACCCCGAGCTTATAAGTCAAACTCCGTCTTAACTAACATAAATTTTCCCTATCTAAAAATAGATTCTATCCTCTCTCTCTCAAAATGAAATTCATACAAGTTCCTTGTTTTAGTAGTCTCTTCATACAAGTAACTTGAAAAAAAAAAAAAAAACTATTAACCCAACAATGAACATTACTGAAAGAAAATGTATGACTGGCAACCTTGATACCCTTGTTGGAAGTAGGTGGGCCTTCTAGATGGGTCTCAAAAACTTTTGACCCACTTAAAGCAGGGATCAAGCACTCAAAAAGCCAAGAACCCAACCCCAAAATCTAAATCCATGATCTCATGCATTAAGATCAAAAATCTATCAAGAAGACAGATCAAGAAAATCGGACGAGCACATGCAACAAGATCTATTAAATCAAATAAGTTGTATATCTATACCTTTAGAGCTTGGTTGCGCTCAAATCGAGAACTTGAAAACTTGATCTCTACGAAAACCATTTTCACAGTTTTGATCTCATTTGCTTTGATCTTATTTGCCTTATGTTCTTCCATGCTATGACCCTCTCGTAGAGAACTTTTTAAGGAGAATGGTGGGATCTCTAAGGAGAAGAAAACCCTAGCACTTTAGAAGAAAACCAGAGGAGGAAGAGAGAGAGGAGCTTGAGAGATTATTGTGTTGAGATCTCTAACCCTCTCTTCTTATTTATAGTTTATGGAGTATCTCCTCTTTGTCCAGAATTACAAGTCTCACTTCTATTCCTAATTGTCCGCGCATTTTATTTCTTTTTTTTTCATTTTCATGAGTTATTATCCATTCACATGTTGCAAAGTAAAGTGCTATTTTAATTGGATTGGAGAGTTCTTTAATTAATGCTTTAATCTAATTTAGTGGGCCCTCACACATTGTTTTAAAAAACAATAAATGCTAATGATGAAAAGCCCATGTGGAGGGTGTGTGTTTAGGGCCCCACTTGGACTTGTGCCAAGTGGAGGGCGATGGGGCATCTCCTTTCCCTCCTCTTTATTTTTCATTTTATTTTGAATTTTAAACTTAATTAGTGACCTTACTAACTAATTACTAATCATTAATCTAATTTGAAATTTGGGCCATTAATTTATCTTTGGTTGAACCTAGTTGTCATTGAGAGGTGGAGCTTTTCTCTCCAAGTCCGCACCCCTTGATTGGTTATAGATGGAGATAGTGTGGGATCTAGGGAGACTAATCTAGGGCTAGGATTTTTGGAGGATTTAAATGGAGCGATTTGATAGGTTTCGATCTAATCAAAGGATTGATTTTAAACTAGTTTCCATAGTTAAGGGAAAGATGAGTTGGGCTTTTTATTTAGTAAGGAACCTTTCCTCTCCACCATCGTGTGTGTGGGTGTGCGCGTGCTTGAGATTTCAAGAGAAAGAGAGAAAGTTGGATGTGAGGCTAGAGGAAGGAAAAAAAAAAAAAAAGAAGAAAAAAGGAAAAGAGAAGAGAGAAGAGAGGAGGCTTAGGCTAGCTTGGACGTCGACTTCTAGAGGTATGATCTTTTCATTTTCTTAGTATATTTTCTTCTTCGATTTTTCACCATCTTCTTCTCTAATATCTTCCATCTTCCATAACCATTAATGGTGTTATTTTGGCACCATGATGAAGCAATGAAGTTTGATAATAAAAATACCCATATTATTTTCTTTTAATGGGATTGGCCAAAGGAAAAGGGGATCCAAATTTATGTTTTCGTTTATTTATTATGCTTGGATCACCTGTTTGGATAGGAAAAATGGTGAGATCATAATATGGATTAGGTGTTGTTGGGGATTAGGTTATGGAGAATGTATTTCTTTTGTTCCTTTTTTTAATGAACCATTAGAGTTAGATTTAATGGTTTTAATTATCATAGGGTGTAATAATTATTTTATTTCTTCTTTGTTATTAAAGTCTTATTTTTCATTGTAAAAAGTTGATATGTTTATAACCATTCTATCGTAATCTAATTTATTTTAAAGATCCATATGATGGGAATAAAGAGGTGAAAAGAAAAGGGATTATTTGATATCCCTAAACATCCATGATTAAGGAAAAAAAATTTTGAACCCTTGGATTTGGCAAACCAACAGTCGGATCGGCCCCAAAAGTTTTATAGATTTTCCATGGATATGTGCGGAGTTTTTAATTGTTTGGATCCTTGAAATAATTAGAAAATAAGGTTTTTAATTAAGGTTTTAGTTACTGTTTTGATCATAGTTTGTGGTGTTGGATCATTAGAACCCTTTTTGGTTAACCAATTTGATTCTATATGACCCATTGGTGCAACGATTGTGGATCTCGAGTTAGATAATAATTTTGGTATAAAAGTAATTAAATTCCAGCAACCTTAAGGTTCTGCTTAAATGGTGTTAAGGTGCTGGAGTAGTGGATTTAAATCTAAATGAGTCATGGTTTAATGGGCTAAGCCCAAAACCTAACCCTAGTGCACCAATAGATGACATATAGCCAAATTGTGATATTTTTATTTTCTGATCTTTATATATTAAATTTAGTTAGAGGACTAAGCTAAAGTATTAATAGTTGTTTAAATGACTTAGGAAGTGTAGCCAAACCCTTGGCTAAGTTAGAAGCCATTTTGACTAGACTAGTTGACTAGTCTAGTTGACTAAGCTAGGTCTATGTGTTGTGGCGGCTAAAATGGGTTTTTTAAATTAAATATGACCATAACCCTTAACTATTTGATTTATTTAAGTCGCTGGTTAGTGGGTTAAACCCTTTTATTAGTGGAGATTAAGAGTCCCGATTAAATATTTAAAAGGGCCATAGCCATCAAACCTTGACTACGTGTAATTTGCCAATTGGTTGATAAGTCTAGGTGTTATTTAGTGGCTGATGTGTTATACTTAATTCCACATTATGGTACTATTAGGTGTTATTATGGACCTTAGGACACTTTAAAAATCATGTGGACCCCACCTTCGATCATAAGATTTAATAATTAACAACTTTAGAATATTAAATGACTAGACTAGTTTCCCTAGTGGGCCCTAGTGGGTTAATCATCACTTAGATGATTAATTGGTTAAGAGATTGACTTTAATTGATTCTAAAATATGGTTAAGAATTAAGATTTTAAAATTAGTAGTGTTTAAGAGTTATAATTTATTTCTACAGCATAATTCACATTTTAACACCCTTTTCTCAAGCGGTTAGTAAAGTTTTATAAAAGGCAAGTTTCAATTACTTTCTAAAAATATATATAGTTGATGAGTTGGTGATAGTGTTATAGACATTATTGTATGTTATATAGCAATCTAATTATAGCAGGTTTGCATAGCGTTCTATTTATGGTAAGTTTTATAGAGCATGTTATTTATGGTAAGTTTTGCATGACATTCTATAGATATTGGAAAATTGATAATGATACACTCATGTATTCATGATAAGTGATTCTAACACGCACTCCATAATATACTAATCAACAAGATTGATCAAAAGAGATAAATCACAGGAGTGCATATGAAAGTCATATGGTATGGGACGCGTGGGGATAAGTATGTGTATAATATGTTTTGTTCCAATTTGGTCTAAACTAATTAAAATAAAATGAAATGTTAGAAACTTAACGAAAGTAGGGACCCCAGTTTCGAAGCCCCACTATGTTGTAAAACCCCCATGGGAGGACGTCTTACTATGTGGTGGTTTAGTGCAGTGTAACGTAGTGATTAGTGACCGGTTACCTATCGTGGGTATTCCAAAAATGACCCTTGTCTTGGAGGGGTTAAATTCCGAGACATCCTTCTTGGCCTTTAGTACTTTCCAACCTTCACAGATAGGTTTACTATTGGATTGGTCGGTGACACAAAGACCCAACTTAGTATAGGGATTGATGTTTTTATAATAATTTTTAAGGGGGTGGTTGACCAATATGAAAGGGAGGGTCCCAAAGTGTTTAAATGGCTAAAGGGTAAGTGAATAATGCTAAATGTAGTGTTTTGGCACATTATTTTTAATGAGTGGTTCAAGTGTACTGTTTGGGACCCTAAATCCCTTATTGGGAAGTGACTTATGTTACATGACATTACAATGTTAGTGTCCAAAATGTTAATTTTATGCAAAGTTTTCATTGTAATAGTGTCATGTCATTTATTTCATATCATATGTGCATTATCATTATTATCTTATTCATTTTTATGACATGCATTATCGTTAGTAATTGGTATCTTGCGGAGTACCATCGTGCTCATTGTATTCCACCACCACATGCAGAAGGGTGAGGATTTGTAAGAGCCTAGGATTGAGAGTGATGATGACTACGAACTTGTGCCATAGTATGACTATAATGATGCCATTCTGGATGGTCAAAATGAAGATGCTTAATCTATGAGGTTTTAAGACATTAAAGTTAATTATATTTAAGACTTTATTAGTTTATATTGGGATTGATGTAATTAATTAATCCCGTACTTTGTTCACTTGGAATTTTTTTTTTTGGTGATGTAACCATTGATGGATTGTTATTTATGGTGATAAGCTTGGCTTACCTGATATATGAATGGGCAATGTTCCTTATACATGATTGTTGTTAAAAAAAATAAAAGAATTAGCCTACTATTTGAACAATTGAGTGGCCTTAGATGATTGGGTCATCTGACATCACGTCAAATCCATATTATCGGATCAAATGCTCTCTATATCCATGGTTTACTTTTACTCTCCATCTCCAAGGTTTACTTTCATGATCTTGGCATCAATAAATATAAACAAATATTTAGGATAAATAAACTTTTATCATGAAGTATTGATTTCGTTGTAGAGATTCTGGTACATTACATAGGCCGTCTCACATGATGGGCCAAACTATCTTTTGTTGACATAAAAATATAATCCATGGGGGGAAGATGATATCAGATTTGAAACCTGTGGCAAAAGGGGCTGCTGTGCTCAGGCTTCAATTGCCTAGTAATCACTGGGCCTAATCACTGGGCTCACACCTGAAAAAGACAAAGGTAAATCGATTAATGGAATAGTTTTTTGGTTCATGTTGTTGGTGCAACGACTTGCATTGAACCAGCTGACAAGCACAATTAATGTTTGGATGAGCAGAGTAATCCGATTAAAAAAAAAAAAAGGAGAATTGAACCCAAAACCTGTTTTTGGATCGATAGGCCCATAGGAAATCTCTGTGGCAATAAAGCCATTTGGGATTGGGGTGTCCTAACATTTCAAATAATGTTTGGGTTGTGATAAAATCTTAATCCTCTTTTTTTAATCCAAGTTTTGCTAGAAATAAATTGAAACGGAAAAACCAAAATTCATGCAGCCAATCCCAATATAATCGAGACTCATCTTTCATGGCGATTATTATCATCATTTCTAACAGACTGAGGGCCATTTAGGTCACGTAAAGCTACGGCTACAATATTTCAAAGTGGGTAAGCTGAGAAAGTCAATAAGCTGTAGCCTAATCAACCATTTATTGCCCAAAACTAGTACCTGTGGTCCCATTACAACGCATATATGACTATGTGGTCCCATTGATGCTACACATAGGTGCTACATGCTATTTCTTGTTTGAAGAAAGGACATCGTACTGACTAGCAAGAAATGGGACCCGTATTATATCATGCCATTTATAAAATAAACTAATGGGCCCCATTTTTCGCATGAACTAGCTTTCTGAATATAAATATGTTTGGCCTGTTCTATTTCAATTGGGGCCTACTGAATTAAATCTATGATGTGTATATATAAATGTATAGTTTGGGATATCAAAATGCTAATAAATGTTGAAGTTTTAGAAAATAGAGGAATTTATTCGAAAAAGGATCTTAGATAGTCACTAGACGAAAAAGCGTCCACCAGTTCATATGATATGAAAGTGGTCCCCTAAGACCACTTTCGTTTTTTTTATTGAAGTTTTCATTGAGCGACGACGTCGTCGCTCGTTTACATCTTACAAAACCCCCCAAATCCTATTTTTCCTTTCTTCCTCCCCATCGTTTTCCCCCGTCTGATGATTTTGTTGCCTCATTTTTCCTCAACAGTTTGCAACATGATCTCAGATGTTGTTTTTCAACCTATTTTGGATTAAAGCATCATATCATGTGGAGGTATTCTTTTTGTTATTTACCCATTGTTTGTTTTTCAAAATAACAATTCTTGTGGGTTTCTTCATCTTCTTTCAATTTTATCCAATCTATTTCCAATATAGCATCATAAAATTATAAATATTCATGCACTACACGTGTTTTTTGCAATGACTTAACCCATTAATCAGTCCCTCCATCTTTCCCTTCTTGACTGGGCTTCTGAATGATATAGTAGTAGTGTA
The DNA here is from genome assembly GCA_029852735.1 of Persea americana. Taxonomy (NCBI): domain Eukaryota; kingdom Viridiplantae; phylum Streptophyta; class Magnoliopsida; order Laurales; family Lauraceae; genus Persea; species Persea americana. Next base: position 14,868,980 of record CM056811.1, on the reverse strand, counting down.
CATAACCCTATTATGGATATTAGAAGGATATGTGGCTAAAAGCCATGATTGAATCATGTCATTACATCTTTTCCATAATGACCGACTAGAAGAAGTAGATGATGGTGTAGTTGAGCGTACCATAAATAAACTTTTTTTTTTCTGGCACTCTTAATATTGAAGGAATAAACAAATGATGCCCCCCACTAATACCATACATCCCAGTTTGTGTTTAGAGATCCATTGAAATGCAACAAATGATGCCCCCATTGATCCTTTTCTTGCCACAACCACTTTTAATTGTGTATAAGCCATGGCAAAGGGCTCCTTAAAAAATAAAATAAACAATAAATTATTTCCTTTAAACAATTTTTGGGCCATGAACAAAGGATACAATCAGCTCAAACCATGTGAACTGAACCATCAAAATTTGGAATGATGAAGTGAACTCCCTGAAGCTAAGTTTGGTGGACTCCAAAGTCCAAACCTTAATGAAACATGACTTTTAAATGAAACATATCATTTCCCAATAAGCCTTCAATATTGATGATAACATATTGCAATTCCTTTACAATTTGCTCAGTTTCAAGTCTATAAATTCCTCGATTGATTCCCTTCAAAGACCCAACAATTTTCCTACTTCTAAATGCCCCATAAGATGAGAAATAAAAAAAAAAGCAACCATCATTAATAGGAATCCCACAAAAAAAAAAAAAAAAGTAATGTAAGAAGGGCAAAAAAAAAAAAACCTTGGTTCAAAGACCCACCAACTTTCCTACTTTTGATCAACGTCGATGTCGTTACCCAATCGTTTCATGAAGTCTTGCTGAAGGGGTAGAATAAGAGACGACGTTGTCTCTTTGCAAAATCTTGAAACACTTGGTTCCATTGAAATAAGCGGCGACGTCGTCGCTACACAGAATCTTGAGATGCTTGGTTCCATTGAAATGAGCGACGACGTCGATGCTCATAGAAAAAGGGCAAAAAAAGAGAAAAGTTTGGTGGGAATACCTGTTTCGTATCATATGATTTAGTGAACGCTTTTTCATCTAATGACCATCTAAGGTCCTTTTTCGAGTAAATTCCTTTAGAAAATAATAGCCACTATTTCATTTTTTTCAAATGGTAGCAGCGGGCCTCCTTTTTTTGGGTATAATTTAATTTTTCTTATATGTGGGACCTGCCATCAGATATTTATACTTCTTTTTCATTATTATTTAATAATAAGGTAAATTGTGAAAGCTAATAAATTAAGCGAGAAATGAATTTCATACCTCTTATCTTTCATTTCCTTTGCACTGAGGCCACCATTGAAACACAACTCATCTCTCATGTTCCATTACATCTGTGAGAGTCCTCCTATAAGAATGCTGTTTAGGGATTTTTTTAACAGGAACAAAGGATTTCATTAAAAGAGGTAATGTTTAGGGATCATGTTAATTGTACAATTCTAATTATTAGATTTATTTATCATGTTTGTATTTCTGACAAAAAAATAATTAGTGCTTGTTCATTTGCATTAATTAGAATACATAGGATTGTATACATAGGAATTGGCATAATTCATGCCGTCCATGGTTAAAAATGAATACAAAAGGCAGATAATTAGATAATTAAAGAGCTAAAATCACTGTAAGAATTGTAGACTATGAGATACCATAAAGTGATTATTTCCGCTATTTTGGCTCTATAATTATTACAGATTGGGAGATTGATGAAGATGTTGACACTACGTCAAAAAGGGTGAAGAAGGACTCCTACGCTTTGGTTTTATTGACTGATCTGAGCTGTCTTTTTTTTTTCGACTGATAATCCGCCATGACCGATGGCCCATGGCAGTCGTTAATGAAAAATAGAAACAAAGCAAAATCCCCGCCATATTTGGGCATTCTCGACGCCCCGCGCCCTTTCACCCTTTTTCCTCTCTCCCCACCCTTGCCTAATCGATTTTCTCCCTTTTTCCCCCTCTCCCCCCTCCACCCACCACCAAGCTGGAAACCAGCCTGGAACGCAGAAAACTCTTTGCACTTCTTCTTCTCCTCAGCCGAAGCCGGCAACAATAGTAACCCTCTTCTCCGGTGACAGTCGCGGCGCCATCTGCACGGAACCTCAGCACCCAAGCTCCTACTTTTTTCCTCTTTCACGATCATCTGCTGCGAACTCCCTGTTTGTGATCATCTTGGGTATCATCTTCAACATCTCACCTGCCGCAATCATCTCCCGTGGTAAGCCAACACCCTCAAAATCCCAATTGCATAGCCGACACACTTCCCACCTTCACCAACTCGAAATCTAAGCCTCACAATGCGATCATCTCATCTTCTTCACCAACTGAGCCAAAACCAGCAAAACCCATTTTTAACTCCATTCTCTTCCTCTCTTTGTTTTTCTATTTCATCATCCATGATGGATTTGCATTCACTTTTTCCTCCATCAACAGAACCCATACATTCACCCTCAAACCCCAATCCCTAAGCCCTAATCCCAATCCCCAAATTCCTAAACCCCTTCCCGTAAACCCTAAGCTAGAAACTTGATTCATAATGCCTAAACCCAAAACCCCCTAATCTGAAACCCATACACTAATCCCCAATCCATGTCACCAATTAATTGATCCATCTAGATTAGATTTTTCTTTTGGAATTCTTAACTAATTTGATGCTTGGTTAAAATCACTGGGTTCTTTCTTTGATATTCCAATTCTGTGCCCTCTTTTCTTATGCATGATAAATGTTTGAGAATATGAATGTTTCGTAATTGAAAGTTTAAGATGTTCTCTGTGGTCTCTGTCTTTTTTTTTTTATCCATGTTCTCCTAATTTCTTTGATACACATCCGTACATAGTTTCAATAGAGTGTTCAACATGCTCTGTTGCAATTTGAAATTATAAAGTTGGCCATTATATTCTAGTTGTTCGTCTATTGATGAATATAATACAAGTTTCATGCACTCCACCCAAGAGACATGATTGTAGTTAGTGGAATGTAAAGTTTTATTAAGGGGAAGAAACAGAGTAACATCAGAAAGATATCTATGAGCAAAAACGGAAAAAAAAAAAATACTAGGAGATGCCTCATCCCATCTTTCACATATTTTGCTTCAGATTTTGAACTCAGATTTCTGACTTCAGAGGGCGGAGTGATGAATCAAGACGTTGATTGGGAGAAGGGGTCTAGTTCTCAATTGTATCTTTGTTCTCTGCATATTTGAGTTTTAGAGTTGAAAGTGTCATCTCAACTTTTGAATAAATGCCTAGCCCTGTGTGAAAGAATTTTTTGTCATGCTTTTCCACGGCCTTGGAATCCTCTTTTGCCTTGTAATTTGTATAGCTGCCTTTTTCTGTTTTGCTGTAAATGGGGCATGGTTTCCAGCTAACCTTTTCTTCTTCTTTCAATAAGCAATAAAAATTAAAAAATAAAAAAAAATAAATCCAAGAGGAAAATGGTAAACTAGAAAAAAGGAGAGTGGGAACAACAATTGGTTTTTCATGTTTGAGGTGTCAGGAAAAATATAAGAGCCCTTAAAAAAAAACCTCTTTATTATATCAAGTTTGTGGTCATGGTCTTGTTGGTATTTAGTAACACCTGAAATTCATTTCTAAATATGCTTGTCTGATGGCTGTTTTTGTTATGACATTTGAGGTTTTTTTTTTTGGATATATTTAGTTTCTACTTGCACCGAGATTTTGCACTTTGGTGTCTCATGGCTCATGACTTTCTCTTGTTAAATGTTTAAACAAGTTAGAGAAGAAACAGAGAGTGCTTTTTCAAAGTTGGCCCTGCCATGGTTGGTGAGAGGTATGAAACTACCTTTGTTATGATGAAACAACAATATCATTAATCTCTCCAACTTTTTCACTCATGAATGGAATTAGTATATTTAAATCATAGTTAAAAATTGTTACTTTCCTCTCCTCCTTTCCTTAGTGTCTTGTTTCACAGGGAATTATATGATGTAGTCTTGTTTTGCTGCACATGCGCACCATGGTGACAGGGACAAAAGTTAATGTTTTGCACTGATTTCTTATCGTCAAATATTCGACATTTTTAACTTTCTTTGCGGCAAGTACAGGTTTCAATAACCAGGACTCCAGTCAAACAAACTTTAAGCCACCCTTTTAAACCCTCAAAAGTCCTCCAATCAGTTGTTTATGATTATATAATTTAAGGGCCACCATTATCGCACACTGTGCAAGTGTGCCATCCATGTTCAGGGTTGAAAAGGAGCATGTTATCTCAGGGAGAAAGCTTGTGTTTTCTGAATTTCTGATTGGAAGTAATTATCAAACACTTGATATAAGTAATCGTTTACAAGGTGGAAGTCATACCTTCTCCTCTCTCAATGGGGGATACAAGTCGGATGCTAAATGTTGTCCTTATATTTTGCTGGATTTGGTATTTTGAAGTTGGTCGTTGGATGAAGTCATTTTTTGTCTAACAGTGGTGGAATTGAAAATGTTGGATGTTGGATGCCGTGTATGACAAATCCAATTGCAGGTTGCTGTGTATGAATTTTTCATTATTTGAATAAGATTCCATTGAGATGTTTTCTGCATTAAGGTACTGGATGTAAGTGTTTTTCTGAATTTTTGTGAGTTTTGTAATGGTGGAATGGTGTAATTGAAATGACAGATGCGTTTTCTTTTTCCATTGATTGTTGGAATGTGGAATGGTGGATTGAGTTATTTATCAAGCTAAATGAAGTTGCCCACAGTTTAAACACCATATGTCATGTTTATGTGGATCATGAACATAGCTTCCATTAGAATATTTAAGATCATTTCTAGGTCCTTGGAGCAGATGTCGCTTGTTATGGTGATAATAGGTGAACTATGGAGAACTGATTGTATGAAAATGGATCGAACAATGTTGCTATTTATGGTCATTTCAGTTTCTGTAGGGCAAAGGTATAAAGCTATAATGATTTGGGCAATCTTTTTCTCTTTGGTTGGTTTTTGTTGTAGCATGTTTGCAGTTATGGATTGCTTCAGATCTCCTTTCAAAGGGGTCATCAAGGACGTTGAAGGAAGAATCTCATATTATAAGCTGTATTGGATCAATGGGCTTCGTTCATGAGTGAGGTATTTGCACTAAACATCTGTGATTTTTCTTTAAAATTCTTCTTAACCTTTTCATATCTGTTGTGGGGGGCTTTTGATTTTGTTCACTGGGTTGGTGATTTCAGGTTGTTGGCTCCCACTATGTATATCTTCTTTGCTTCTGCACTCCCTGTCTTCGCAGGTAAACCGATCCATCTTTTTTCGCACTATCGTAATTGCTGAAGCTCTCGGGAGATTGAATTGTCCTATCATTGTGCATGAATTTTATGAAATTATCATTCACGGGTAATCGATCAATCTTCTAGCTAGAATAACTTCCAAGCTTTGGATTGTCCTGTCATTGTCTATGAAATGTATGAAATTATGGGCATTGGTATACGGTAATGCCCAAAAAGCAATGATATGCTAAGTTATAGACTAATGCATATCTTTCGAGGAATGTGAATTTTGTACAGGTTTGTAATTTTGCATCCCATGTAGTTTCAGCGTGTTTTTGAATTTATAGCATTTTAAGAAGTTGTGTAGCTTGAATCATGTGCCAGGTTACTACATGTTTGTGTTGATTTGATAGGATGAGGCTCTTTAAATTACACTGGTTCATTTTTTTCCAACAGTTTCCCAGCTTAAAGGAAATGGATGGTGTCCATTTCTTCACCTTATCCTATGATTGTTTCTCTTCAATAGCTAATCTAAAAGCTTTACTGTAATTTGTCTCATCGGTCTCTTTCTATTATCCACCGACATTCTTACAACAGAACCGCCCCACTAACATATTACAAACATGATGTATTTATGAATTATATACAGCAGAAAATTTTCGAAAAATCTTTTACATTAGAAAATTTTATTAGGAACATTTTTATGAATTATACGTTAATGTTTGCCAAAATGTATTTATGCTTCTTATTTATCCTTTTTTGTTACTGCAGGATGATGTTATTACTGCACATGAATCTGACAGCTCGGTGGCGCAAGGTGATTTAACCATGAAGGTATCTTTTTATTGCTTGTTGATCATAATATCTTTTAATGTTAGTAATATTTAGTTTTGTAGGTTTTATGGTATATTCGGTTTTTTTTTTCATAGGTCTTTGGTCGTGATAGCCGAGGACGCGTACATGGCTTAGGGGGAGAAAAGACATTTGGGGATCTCACCGTGGGTGATATCATTTCATGGCACACATATAGAACCGTGTTTGGCTAGTTTCAAAGCCCACATGATTTATTGTCAAATGACTTTATTTGTAGTATTTACTTTGATGTGTGTGATCATAAACGTGAATGTGGTTTTTGTTAAATTTTTACCATTTAATGTAGCTACTTTGATGGTTTAAATTTTAAGTGGATGGATGATTTCTTAGCTTATTTGAGTTATTTATTTGATAGATAATGGATATTTGTATGGTTGATGCTAATTTACACTTTTGAGAATTACAGGATTTTTATTAGAAAAATATAAATTTTAAAAATTAATTATGAATTTTTTTTAAAAAACCCTCTAAAAAAACGACTGCTCTGGACAGTCGTTAATTGAATGATAAGTCCTTTTTTATATAATTTTTTAAAAAATGACTTACAATATTTTCGACTGCCGAAGTCCGTCTTAAAAAAAAAATGACTGTTGTGGGCAGTTGCTAATTTGACAAATCTTTGACCGCTAACAGCAGTCGATTTCCAAAAACGATTGTGATTTTAACGACTGCCCGTTCGACTGCCCTTAGCAGTCGTTTTTTTACAAAAAATGACTGTCGTCGACAGTCATTTTTCGGCCTTTTTGACGTAGTGTGAACATATAAAAAAAGTAAGATGGTTGAAGTGGGACTTGCTTATGAAGTGATTTGTGATCGACGAATGCCAAAAAAATTGAAGGAAAAACATTACAAGACAACAGTTAAACCAGTACGACCTATGGAGCAAAATGTTGGCTAATTAAAAAGTAACATATGCACAAAATGGATGTAGTAGAGATGAGAATGTTGGTGTTGATATGTGGTAAAACTAGGATGGACAAAATTAGAAATAAGCGCTTTCGAGAGCATTTAGGGGTAGCAACAATAGGGAATAAAATTAGAAAAACTCGTTTGAAATTATTTGAGCATGTTCAACGTAGGCAGGCAACGGCGCCCCGATAAGGAAAAGTTTGCGTAAGAAGGTTGATGGCTGATCGTAGCCCTAAGAGCAAGGCCGCGATTGTAGTAATAACCGGTGAAATTGGATCGATCCACGGAGAGTTTATTTATCTTAAAACCTGTCCCAATGAAAAAAACTAGTTCTAGCCTAAAAAAACTATACCAATCAAATTTCCTAATTGAATTAAAAATTAATTACAAATCTAAAATATTAATTACAACCAAAGAAAATTAAAATCATAATCTAGAAACCTAATCTAACCACTGCATCACCATAAGATTTATTAGCCCAACCAATTGCAATAATTGTTAAGGTGCATAAAATAAAAATAAAATAAAATAAAACAAAATCAGAGAATAAAGAAATTAGATTTTAATTCTAAAACTTTGCAATAATTACTTTGCTTAATGCCATCAAGAAAAATCAAGACCACCGCACCATGTGCGCACTGTCACTACGCACAAAAATTCGTTGTTGACCCATTGGTGAAGACCAAGACCCCATAAACTTGATTTATTAATGAAAGACTCATTACAAGCAAATAACTATTACAAAATTCTTTTAATAAAAATAAAGTGCATCCAACCTTACCATAGACACAAGAAACACTAAACGGAGGAGAGGGACTCGCGGTCTAGAACGGCGATCCAACCGGCTTTCGTTTCGCGATTTGAAATCCAAGCAAGGGAAGATGATTTCAAGGATGGTCCGATGGTGGAGTGACGATAGCAACGGTGGCGACGTAAGAACCCAAGTGGTGGTAGCTTTAGAGAGCCTTGGGTGAGTGAGGATAGTAGAGGAGAGATGGAGAAAAAAGTGATGGAAAAAAAAGGAGGGGGAGGTTACTGGTCGTCCAAGGTGAATGGGGGTATGGTAGGTGACGTCCAACCCTCTTTTTGGGCTCTTTTTATAATTTTTTAATAGCTTGTGGTCCAAGGTATTTGATTTGGGTAAGATTTAGTAGTGTAGGGTCCAAGTTGGATTAGGATTAGAAGGGTTTTTGAGAGAGTTTGTAGGGGTTGGCCCACAATCCTAGTGAAAATAAGATTGTTTATCTCATGCAACTTTCTCTCTTGGGTCCCACTTTGGTTAAAAATCAATTCAAATCTGAAACCATGTGGTCCCCCTCATGGACGTGTGATTTTGCAAAATGGAGAGGCTTGGACATGCAACTCCTTTTTTTGAGGAATCTTGGGTTGCAAAATTCAAATTTTGAGGCCTATCTTTTTGGAGATAAATCCAACAACTTAGTGCAAATCTTTGCCTCTTTGAATTTGTTTTCAACTTGGATTGCTAACTAAGATCTCCAATCTTTTGAAGTCTTCATGGCTGAAAAAATATCCTCAGATGGGCCCACTTCCTCTCTTGAAAAGATCCCTTCAAATCTGAAATTAATTTCAAACATGGAATAGAAGTAGGCCCCACTTGAAAATATGTAACATTTGAACTCCACACCATGCATGGACGTCCTCTCCTTGGCTTGATTTTCTTTTGCAATTTTTTTCTTCTTTTTTTGGCTTGAATTGAATCTTAGCCATCCATCATGACATGTAAGCAATATTTGTTGGAGAGTAGATAGGACAATTCATCATCTCATGGCCCGCAAATTTGGAACTTATCTTCAAGAGCGGACCCTACCATGGCCACCCCTACCTTATAATCCATGCCAAAGGAAGGTGGGTCCATGGTGCATTTGATTCATCAATTCTCTTCCGTGGGCCCCAATTTCTGAAATTCCCTATAAAAATAAAAGCAAAGATCAAAGAATAATCTAATCATATAAGTAAGGAATTATGCAAGATGTGGCCCAATTCACACTAAATAGATGCATAAAATGTCACCATTTTATCAAGTTTTCTTCAATTAAATCAATGGTACAAAAAAAATTCGTCATTTCATGTGTGAATAAAAAGTTATGAGAAATTTGTAACTTTCAATGCCAAAAATAGAGAAATTCATGATTTTATGTGAAAATGCAATTTTTGGATGAATTTTGACTCGAATTCAGACTTTGATGCTCAAAAACATAAAATCATATTTCTTTACTAAAATTGTCCATGATTTGATGATTAAGTCCTTAATTACTCTAAAATGATGAGGAAATTCTGTATTTTTAAGGACTTATCAAGGGGAAGGGATAGGCCAAAGAAAAAGTGGATAGAGGTAGTAAAAATATATATATGAAGAAGTGTAACTTATCTGAGGATTTGAATCAAGATAGATCAAAATAGAAAAACAAAATTTTTATAATCGACCCAATATAGTTTTAAGAAACAAAATCCATCATCACTGACCTTTTATCCACAATAACCTCATGTTAGAAGTAGATGTGCCTTCCATATAGGATTTCTAAAACTTTGAATCACTTAACATAGGGATCTGACATCCAAATATATTTAGGAACAAATCCCAAGATCTCAAACCCTTATTTTAGTGTATTAAAATCCCGAATCTATTGTCAAACTGAATAGATCTAAATTGCAAAAACTAGATCAACAAATAAATCGGTGTAGATCTATACCTTAGGAGCTCTGTTGTACTCAAATTGAGCATTTGATCTTCAGTCTCTGCAAATGTCTTTGCAGGTATGATCTTCTAGACCTCGAAGCCTTTCACGATACAACCAAGAAGAGAGAGATCTTCTCAAAAGAAATTGTGGAATAACAATTAAGAAGCAGTTCCTCAAGACACTCAAACTAAGTTTTAGGCATATGTGATTAATGACAGACATCTATTTTTATATTTTTTGGATATTTTTCTTATTTATACTTTAAAAATTGAGAAAATCTATTACTATTGGGAGTTGCAAAATTATTTCTCTTTCTAATTTTTTGTGGCTATTCCTACATGTAAAAAGTAACTTTCATTTTATCAATTCCTTTTCCTGATTTTTGAACATTGATGCCATTAGTTTTTTTTTAATTATAACGGCAGAGTCACGTGATACAGGGTTCACTCACGACAAGTCCATGCGTTTCTTTGGTCGGGCCTGATTTGAAAATCCAAATTCCATACTATTCAAAGTTTTAAATGTGCGCCTACTCTATGTATGTATGGGTTATTTGAGATTTTTACTCTAATAAAACACAGTCCATCATTTCAGTTATTCCAATATCTGAGTTTACCGTACCGACCACTAGATTCATCGCCTCACGAATTTATCGCGAGTGGAAGCCTCGTAGAAGAGAATGGCTCGTGACACACCCAGAAGATTCAGATTAATGTATCTTTATCTTTTTTTGACTGGACCCTTTCTTTTTTTACTGACTGTAGCCAGCCTCGATTCTTGGGCTTAACTAATGCACAAGTATACAATCTCATAGTTGCTTTGTTGGGGAAAAAAAAGAAAAAAAAAAAAGGGTTTATACAGCAGACGCATGTTAATTAGATGAAGTAGTACCTTCATTCACCTTCCTGTTTGAACGAAAGAGAGGATGTTGAGGGCACGTTTGGTAAACGGATTGGAATTCTCTATTAAGAGGATTTTTTTTGTTTTGTTGGAACTAAGCTATATCCTGAAAGAGGATTTCCAGCAGAGAGTTTCAAGTTTGGTAGAAGATAGGAACCCTGGAGTCTATGCACTGTGATCATAGGTTTTTTTTTCTCAATCTCTCATAATCCACGAACAATCAAGGTCTGATCTTTCATCTCATTACCATGTTTGGCTCTTTGGACAATAAGAACGGTTCAGATTGTGCAAAGGGTCCCTACATAAATAAAAAATTAATATTTTAGAGTGTGGACGTTTTGCAAATATCTCAAAATTCATGATGGATCTACGGTTGAAATTTGGGCCCCTAGTTGTGTTTGGACTCCTCTAAATTATCAACGGTTTAGATCATGCTTTCAAGGCCCACACAAATAAAAAAAAATGAAAAAAACATACTGCCAAATAATCCTATTTTTTACACTGTGCTATATCAACGATCAGCATTGATTTGCCATTTTCTATTGATCCGTGATGAATCATGTTCCCAAATTTGAGCCCATAGCTATTTGGTATCTGATTGAAAGAATAAACAGTTCGGATATCGCAAATGGGCCCCACAAAATTCCAAATTTAATGATCTAATGTCCTGCATTTCTTTACAAATATCTCAAATGCTAGGTAGAATCAACAGCTGATATTTGACGTGGTAGCCGTTTTAGACCTTCTTAACAATATTATCGGTTCAAATCTTGATTGTGGGGCCCATAGAAAACAAAAAAACATAAAAACCGGTCTCCCCTATATAAACGTCAGAATCACTGTAACAACGCAAATCACTGCGCGCGTGGATTTGCTTGTTCCGAGGGGGGTATGTGATTATGGAATATTTGCAAACGTGGATTTACGTGGTCCTCCCTATGCGTTTCCTATGCGTTTCCACGCTGATCCAAACGTAAATTTTCCACGGAATCGCGGAAAGTTGCTACAAATCCTCTCCGCGGACTTTTACCAAACATGCCCTGAATAATTTGATACTGCTCTGCTTAGGAGTTTCATTTCGGCTGCTACTGAGGCGTACAATGCCAAAAAAAAAAAACCCACTCTATCACAGATAACAAATAATTAAATACAATAGTTGGAATAATTTCCTCTTTCCTTGCCTGTCTTAACGCTGAATAATTGCCGTCGGCCACAAGGCATAGATCAGAAGAGTAGCGAGAGAGGGGACCAGTCACTACTCACTAGTCCAGCCAAGTGCTGCCGACGTCACGGCACGTGTATTGCCTGTGTCGAGGCAGTGCGGGCCCACACCTAGAAAGAGCAAACCATTGGCGGGCCCACATTGCTACTTTTGGTGGTTTGCTGGAGGGGAGGTTGCTGCACACCGAGAGAGAGAAAAAAAAAGAAAAAGAACTTCCTAAAAAATCATTCCCTATCAGACAGGGTTGAACCGCTTGTCCGGAAAAGAGGAAATCCTGGTAACTCAGACACGCTAACACACTATCATATTTTCAAACTTGAAGTCATGAAAGTGCACACCTCCCTTTCCAAGCCTATCTCTGCTGGACATGTGAAAACAAAAATCAGAAAGATTTTCAAGGACGGCCTGCAATTTTTTAAACATTCCATGGCAAGGCTTGTGGGCCCCTTCAATACACAAATTTGTCACATGCATTTTAACTTTAGGTAAGGCTCCTGATTTTGGTACTACCAAAATAAAAAAAAGGGGGGCTTAGGACTATGACAAGTTTGTTTTCTCCAAAAGAGAAGGAAAAATATTGCAATCTCATGATCAGATCACTTTCAGATTTTGTATAGATTAATATATGGAGAACTTCCAAACACCTTCCTCCATGATTTTCATTTTCTCATAGATAGGGACCCACACCGATAGAGCTTTCGTTGATACTTCCTGTGACAATAAAAGCTTTGCAACCACTATCTGAGTTTACCAATCACTAGGTTCATCGCCTCACGAATTTATCGCGAGTGGAAGCCTCATTGCAGAATCATTCCGGACACACGCAGAAAATTCAAATTAAAGTAGCTTTATCATTTTTTATTACCCTTTCTTGACTGTAGCAAGCCTCGATTATTGGGCTTAATGTTGACTCTTTCAGTCTTTTACCAGTGAGATTGAGATCCACCTCATCCTCAGCCTCATCCGCACCCTTCCTTATTGCTTACTTCGTCTTGTGCTCTTGATCTATTCAAGTTGCAGAGAGAAAAAAGTGGGAAGGCGAACGAGAGAACATGGCGCTACAGGTGGTAAAACACACGGCTATCGCGTTCATAGTTCAGGGAGCACTGAATGCGACGAAGTCCTGCTTGCAAATTGGTGTCGATCTTTTCCGCGGAGCTAAAAATCGTCTGGAGAAGATTCAGGATTACCTGGTGGACATCAATGATTTCATTGTAATAGCAGAGCAAAGCCCCAAGATGGATCACAAGTTGATGAAATTGCTGGAAAAGCTCAAAGAAGCTGCTTATGATGCTCAGGATTTATTGGAAGAGTATGAGATCGAGGATCGAAGACGGAGTGAAGCGGCTGAAAAGAGCATGCCGGTTCGAGATACCATGACGAACAAGGTACGCAAGGTTGTTACTTCAGTACTTCTCTCCCCAGTTGTCTCCCCAATTATATTGCGCACGAAACTGAAAGAGGTAAGCGAGAGACTGGAAGCTATTAAAGCAGAGGCTCATGCATTTCAGCTAGAGGAGAAAGTGACCAACTTGCAGATTGAATTTAAGAAGACGAGGGAGACCTACTCAGCCGTGGATGTATCTCAAGTATTTGAAAGAGACGAAGAAAAAGAGAAGATAGTGAATTGGTTGCTGTCAAATCAGGCCGGTGATCATGAGAATGTTTCGGTCATTTCCATCGTCGGCATCGGGGGCATTGGCAAAACCACACTCGCTAAGTTGGTCTTCAATCATGAACTAGTACAAAATCATTTAGAGCTGAGAATGTGGATATGCGTGTCTTATGATTTTGATATTATAAGGCTTGGAAATGAAATCATTGAACGTGCAACTCGTCAGAATCCCAGCGTCTCAAATGTGGAGGAATTGCAGCGATGCCTCGGAGAAACACTGAGTGGGAAGAAATTCTTGCTCGTTTTGGACGATGTTTGGAATGAAGAACCTGAGAAGTGGTATAAGTTGAGAGATCTGTTGTTATGTGGTGGAAGAGGAAGTAAAATTGTTGTAACCACACGCAATCGAAAGGTTGCATACATCATGAGCAAAATTCAGCCACACATTTTGAAGCCTTTGTCCGAAGAAGGTTGCTGGTCTCTGTTCTGTCAAAGAGCATTTGGAAATCCAACAGAAGAAGCAGAAGCAGCGCATCCAAACTTGGCACCAATTGGAAGAGAGATTGTGAAGAAATGCCGGGGCATTCCGCTTGCAGTGACAACACTAGGAGGCCTTTTGTGTTCCGAGAGAAGCCAACGCAAATGGGAGTTTGTCAGAGATAGTGAAATGTGGAGCTTATCTGAAAATGAGGATGGAATATTACCTGCTTTGAGGTTGAGCTATAACCATTTAAAGCCCCATCTGAAGCAATGCTTTGCCTTTTGTGCAATCTTTCCTCAAGACTATGAAATTGAAAAGGAACTAGTGATCAAGTTATGGATGGCTCAAGGTTTTATTCCTACCAAAAGAGGAATGGAGTTGGAAGACACCGGCGATGAGATTTTCGATGAGTTGGTAATGAAGTCTTTTTTCCAAGATGTCAAAGAAAATGTAACTGTCCGTAAGCCACCAGTATCTAACTTAGGCGTGCTAATACCTGATAGGACAACATTTCGGATGCACGACCTGATGCATGATCTAGCACATTCTGTAATGGAAAATGAATATCGTGTGGTACTCAATGGCAAGTCAAAAGACATTTCTCCAAGGATACGTCATGTCTCTTCTAATGAATTGGGAATTCTGGCTGCCTCCTTACCCAAAGCTCAAATGCTACGGACATATATCATGTTAGATATGTATGTCATGTTAAAACAAGTTGCCTTCCAATTTCCTTGTGATGTAGGGCTTTTTAAATGTTTGAGAGCATTGGATTTCATCACGCAACGAGATAAACAAGAAGTTGAGAAGCAGTTGCTTACTTCCCTGGGCAGTCTCCAACATCTAAGGTACCTTAACCTCTCATTCACTTTGATTGAAATGTTACCTGAATCATTGACTAGCCTTTGCTATTTACAAACTTTGATACTACTGCATTGTAAAGAACTTTGTGAGTTACCCAAAGAGATGAGCAAATTGACCAACCTTAGATGTTTGGATATAAGCAATTGTGATAAATTAACTCACATGCCCCCAAAGATGGGGCAATTGAGCTGCCTCCAAGAATTAAGCAATTTCATTGTGGGTGGGACTAATGAGATTGCATGCAGTGGCATAGGAGAGTTGCAAGGTTTGAACCTTAGAGGACGTCTTAAAATCCAGCTCCTTAAGAATATAACAGATGCTATTGATGTTCCGCGAGATACTCTCATAAACAAACCAAATCTTACTTCTCTTGATCTAATATGGGGTCATTCTATGGATGTGAAATTTGGTAATTTGGAAGAAGATAGCGAAATAGAAGTGCTTGAAAAGCAGGTACTTCAGGGCCTCCAACCACATCGAAATCTGAAGAAGTTGCATATATTTCACTATGGGAGCCTCAACTTTCCGAGTTGGATGATGGACACCACTCTCACTGGATTAGTTGAAATCAAATTATTTAGGTGTTGGAGATGTAGCCACTTGCCACCACTTGGCGAACTGCCCTCTCTCAAAATCCTTACAATTGATGGATTGAAGAATGTGGAGTGCATTGGCAACGAGTTCTACGGCAATGCAGTATCGGGAGGATTTCCATCATTAATAAAACTTGAGATTGTGGGAATGAAAAAATTGAAGACATGGTCAGGGTTAGAATGGAAGGGCGAGAAGGCATTCCCTAGCCTCGTCAATTTGCAAATTTTTTACTGTCGCATGCTAACTACAGTGGAAATTCTCCCCTATATCAAAGATTTGAATGTTGACCAAGGGATGATGCAAAGCCTCAAAAATCTAAAATCATTGAACATTACAGTTTGTCCCCAGCTTCAAATTTTCTACCTGGGACTGCATAATGCCACTTCGTTTGAGTTTATGCATCAACAAAATTGTAACCAATCATCTTTTGCCGATGAAGATCAGATAAGAAGCCAGAGCTCTCTTCGAGTGTTGTATGTTCATGATTGCGACAAACTAATCATTTCAGGCCTAGGGCTTCGTTACCTCAGTTCCCTTGAGACTTTGATAATAGTTGACAGCAATGAGTTTGCACACGTGGCACATGAATTATCTTTCCTTACCAGCCTCCAACGTCTCGAATTATATCGGTGTCATGGTTTGAAGAGTTTACCAGAGGGGATCGGGAATCTCACGTCTCTTCAATTTCTATGTATTTATAATTGCCCTGAGATGGCATCCTTGCCAAGAGAGCTACAACGCCTCTCTGCACTCAAAGTGCTGAAGATTTCTGGATGTCATCCCTCATTAGAGATTCAATGTACGAAAGATACAGGCGAGGACTGGGACAAGATCCAACACATCCCTCGTATCACGATTGGAGGTAATCTTATCGCAAGAGATTAATAATGGTTAGCCTTACTACTTGTTGACTTTTTTCTAAAATAAAATATATTATTTACTTCTAATGCAACTCTTGTTTGTAATTGTAATTGTAATTGTAGGTGGGAAGAAAAGAGGGGACAAAGGTAGTTGCGATAAAAAAAACAAAGCTTAGGAGGCACATGAGTCAAGAGACTTAATTAGGTATGTTATAATTTTCAATACTGCCCTTGTAAAAAATTTATAATGCATAAAGAAATATGGAGCCAAAAAGGTTAGGAGATTCAATCTCTTCAGTTTGGCATTTTTTTATTTTTTTTTTGGAAGAGGAAAATCATTTCATAGTATTACTTGTATTATATAGATCATATATCATGTACTTGGGCAAGCATATACAGGTCTAATAACAGTGTCCGGGAGTGGATTTATAAGGTTAGGACTTTTGAGCGACATGGTAAGATGATTGTGTGATTAGCGTGCTTTTTCTCATTTTATTTCATGGTAATTATTTTATTAGAAATCTAATTATTATAATTACATGTATTTAATTTATTGTTTGCATCCATTGAATTATGCTTTCATGCATTTTATTTAATTGTCCACGCATTTCATTTGTTTTTTCATTTTCATGAATTATTATCCATTCACATGTTGCTAAGTAAAGTGCTATTTTAATTGGATTGGAGAATTCTATAATGAACACTTTAATTTAATTTAGTGGACCATCACACATTGTTTTAAAAAATAATAAATGCTAATGATGAAAAGCTCATCTAAACGGTGTGTGTTCAGGGCCCCACTTGGACTTGGTTGTGACACAAAGACCCAACTTAGTGTAAGGATGGATGTTTTTTGTAATAATTTTCTATTAATTGTTTAAATGGCAAAGTGGCAAGTGCATAATGCTAAGTGTAGTGTTTTGGCACATTATTTTTAATGAGTGGTTCAAGTGTAGTGTTGGGGACCCTAAATCCCTTATTGAGAAGTGACTTATGTTATATGACATTACAAGAAATGTTAGTGTCCAAAATGTTAATTTTATGCAACGTTTTCATTGTAATAGTGTCATGTCATTTATTTCATATCATATGTGCATTATCATTATTATCTTATTCCTTTTTATATGTATTATTGTTAGTAATTGGTATCTTGCGGAGTACCATTGTACTCATTTTCCACCACCACATGCAGAAGGGTGAGGATTTGCAAGAGCCTGGGATTGAGGGTGATGAGGACTACGAACTTATGTCACAGTATGACTATAATGATGCAATTCTGGATGGTCAAAATGAAGATGTTTAATCTATGAGGATTTAAGACATTAAAGTTAATTATGTTTAAGACTTTATTTGTTTATTGGGATTGATGTAATTAATTAATCTCATACTTGGTTCACTTGGAATTTTTTTGGGTGATGTAACAATCGATGGATTGTTATTTATGGTTATGAGCTTGGCTTATAACTTGATATATGAATGGGAAATGTTGCTTATACATGATTGTTGTTTAAAAAAAATAAAAGAATTAGCCTACTATTTGAACAATTGAGTGACCTTTGATGATTGGGTCATCTGACATCACGTCAGATCCATCCTATCGGATCAACTGCTCTCTATCTCCATGGTTTTACTTCTGCTCTCCATCTCCAAGGTTTACTTTCATGATCTTGGCTTCAATAAGTAGAAACAAATATTTAGGATGAATAAACTTCTATCATGAAGTATTGATTTGGTTGTAGAGATTCAGGTACATTATATAGGCCATCTCACATGATGGAGTTTTCAGCCAAACTATCTTTTGTTGTCCTTGTGAACACCAATACCATAATTTAATTTGTTTCTTGAATCCCATGATATGGACAGATCATAAGCAAGACGACCTGAGCTTTTTTAAATACTTTCGAATTACAAGGATTAGTCAAGTGCTGTTATGAAAGGTTCCTTCTCTATCACAGAACTATCCGTGTCTTCAGCAATAAACAAGGGCTTTGTTCATTTGTTAAGCTTGGCTTCCTGTGAATAAACAGAAATTTGATATTTATATGAACACCATTGTTCCTTCTATTTTTGTTGGATGTTATGTTTTGATTTCATTGTGCAAATAGGTTTCTTTGTTTCTTTGTGTATTACTCCTACATAAATGTCGGACTTGGCTCCACAGTAATCCCTTTGGGGAAGTTGCACTGTTTCATTCATACATGTAGTAGTTCCTCATGGCCATTACCATCTGGTGCTTAATGAAACATAAACAATCATTTTAAAGACTTATTTTGTTTGTTTATATCTTCATGTTGGTTTTTTAATTTTCTTCTACTTGAAAGTTGAAATGTGGGGTGAATATAATCACCTGAAAAAAATGCCACTTTGAGGAGTTTTGCATATGAAAAGTACTGCTGATTTGCTATAGCTTTGCATTTCACCACTGCTTAGTAGGATTAGATTATCTGAACACTCATAAAATTTTGTTATGCCTTGTCTTTCTTCTTGAGTAGCCTCTTTATGGTTGGATAATCTAATCTAAAAAGAAATTTAAGTTCTTAGATCTTCTGTATTAAGTAATCTATCTGCTGAAAGATTATCCAATCACTCAGTTTCTTGATCTCCCTCTTAAAATCTTGTTATTGTTGGGGCTCTGATAACACTTGTTGGGACTCTGATACCAATTGTCAAGGATAAATTGGGGCAAACACACATGAATAATCATTACAAGGATTACAAATCCTTTCGGAGTTTTCCAAAGGGGAGAGGCAGAGTAAGATTGAGAGTAGACTGAGTGTTCGAGGAATTGTAATCCTTGTAATGATTGATCATGCATGTTTGTCCCTAACTCTAACAATTATGGTCTTGTCTTTGAAGCCTGGACAGGAGGATACAATGCCTAAATGTAATAGTATACAATAGTTCTGTTTTAAAAGAGGCTACTAATTATTATGGCTAAGAGAATGTTTTCGGCCAAATTGAGTGACCGAGATGGAAAAAACGGTGTGCCGAGTTCCTTTGATATAAGACCGCATATGCATCAGATGGGCCATAAACTGAGGCCCAATCCTGAATAGATAGACCGGATTTGTCTCCCGGCCATAAGGAATCTTACTCAAGACCCGTGTGACCCAATCCAAAAGAAGAATAAGAAACAACCAGGTCCAGTTCCAGGTAAAGACCTGATAGGAAAGGTCCCGATTAAGGCCTAAGCCCCTATGAACACCTACCTTACTAGGTCTGAGTTGACACAACCTTACCAGACTCTTCAATTGGATTTAAGCCCGGACTGGAAACCAAATCAAGGAAAAATTTTGAGTTGGAAGGTAGCCAGGCTGCGTAAGTTGGCGAGTCTTGCTGAGAATACTCAGTCACAAAAGGCCAGACTCGTTCAACTTGCTAGACTGGTTTGATAGCAAGCTCAGTATCTTGGTCCAGTTTGGGCAACCGGAAGGACTGACCAAGTTTTTAAACTGCATGTCCAGCTTGAATCTGTGTGGCTGAAATATTCTGTAATGTAGCTTGAAGATGATTACCTCCAATTGGACCTAATCACGTAAAAGATTTAATCAGTCTCTTACTGTTCGTGGTTATTATTGATCCAAGTGGGCTCAGTAGAGCTGTGAATGGGCCGTGTTCTATCCAGATCTAATGCCGACCAAATCTGGGCCAGATAATGATTGTCAGATCCAACATGGAACCATAGAGCCCAGGAGTTGGCCCACCCGGGTGTTGGCTCGTCAAGCCATGAGGTAACAATCCTTAGGTATTGGAAGTGAATCCCCTGGTGCGTTACTAGGTGTTGGTATATTACATGTACCACTAGAGACTTAGACCTTGCCCTCTAGAATCGGGTGTAATCCTGGGAATAGGGCCAAAGGCTCCTAGACTGGTCTCTTTAGTGTGAAGACATGGCTAACGAATTCTTGAAATTCAATTCATGTCAGTATGCTGTTGTTGGTAGAATGAAGATATTGCTAAGGAATTCTTGAAATTCAATTCATGTTAGTATGCTGTTGTTGGTGTGGTTTTTCGAAGTGCTAGCCCCCTTGAGATAACTTTAATCTCCTCTATCATCTTTATACCTCAGCAAAGGTACTAAATCTTAGGGGTGCTCTTGGACCGCCCTGGCGGCCCTGGCTTAGCCCTATTTGGGCTGGCTTGGGCCTTCTGTTGTAGTACTCGGGCCGGGCTCAGACATCTTATTTCAGACCGTTTTATAGATAGGCCAGGCCTGGACTCAGTTGTAAAGAGCCCAAAGTCTGGCCTGGCCCGATTTAAAAATAAAAGAAAACAGAAATAGGAAAATGTAGAGAGGGGAAATCAAGCCCAAATGTTCAAGGCCAAACCGCTTGAACTACACTCAACGCTGTATGATTTAACTCTCTTTTTAAATTATATATCAATCTCACGCTAGGCTCGGGCTTAGATATATCCAAGCGGGCCGGGCTTGGGCCAAGTCCTGATAGCCTGATTCGGGCTTGGACATATAGTTTAGATGTCTGGCCTGGCCTGGATATTCCTCGGGCCAGCCCATGAACACCTTAGCTAAATCTTCTTGTTTTTAGTGTAGAGTCCAGTAAAGCAAAGCCCCCATTTTTCAAAAAAAAAAAAAAAGTTACATCAAAAGAACTTTAATTCAAATTTCCGGTCATATTAAAAAGAAAAAAAAAAAAAAAAAACCTCTACATCTTCATACAAAATGTTAAAATGATTTCATAACAAACAACTAAAAATAAAATACCATCATAACCCACTTATATTTTATTCTTTCTTCAAAATGATATTTACTTCACTCAACTCCATTAGTAAAGCCCCCAAACATGAGTTGCGGACCTTCACTGCTCTTTGAAAAAAGAAGTGGAAACATGATTTTGATGTGCGAAATTTGGGCGTCCTAAAATCCACGAGACTCTCTGGGTCCTCATTTTCAATAGACCCTTGTGGAATCCTAAACTCCTAGAAAGAACTAACCCTTTTTTTTTTCTTTTATGAATACTCCATAACCACCCCCCTGGTTAAGACCTACATGAGCGATCAGGCGTACTTTAACTACAAATGTGATGAGGAAGGCACCTCATATCTATTCTTTGCAGGGTTCCCTCTCCCTCCACATTTTGGAAGTACGAAGAATGTACTCTTAAACAAATTCACAAATACCTCACTCTTGGCAGTTCCATGAAGAATATCGATCCATCAAAGATGACTGGTGGTGGAATTGCTTGCTTCTGGAGGACAGCCAATGAAAAAGCTCTTCTAATTAAACCCCCCAACACCAATAGCGACCATGTTATTGACGCCAAATCTTAAGGAGCTTCAAAGGTTTAAAAAATCTGTCTTACCTCAAGGTCACTGACGCCACCCTTCACAAAATAAATCATCAAAGCATAACAATTCAATTTATTTCAAATATAAGGAAACTAGAAAACCCAACTCTCTAACAAAACCTTCAAATCTGAATGGCTAATACTCTCGTTCCCTGTCTCGACTCTTCTCCCTTTATCGTGGCCTTGAGTCATCACGATCAAATCGGTCCTAGTTGTCATCAGGCTCCATTCCTTCATACCACTCTTGTTCATCATTGGATCCAGTTGTCCATGGCAATGACGCTCATAATGATTGTGTGGGAAAAACACCGTAATGACAAAATTAAGTAAGGATCACGGCAAGACCCGCTGATCACCTCGGCTTCTGAGTCATATCCCGTCAGCTCGGCAGCTCGGTCAAGAGTGCCAGCGCGGTACCGCGGTCCTCGGCAGCTCGGTCAAGAGTGCCAGCGCGTAAATGCCAACCCAGTGCAGAAGCGTACCACGGCCAAGCCGTCCTCGGTCTCGGACCGGGACGCTGTAGTCAGTAGGCCACCACCTTCCTCCTGGAAATACGGCGCGCTCTGACAGATATGGGCATTCATTTATGACGATAGGATCGCTCATTTATGGCGATAAGAGGTTCGCTTTATCAGCCCTGTACGTCAACTGGCCGAAGGCGTGGAAAGTAAGGATGGGATGTCGCCCACTCTACCTATTGCTGCCTGTCAGGATAGGGATCGATGGGACCTCACCTCACCTACCTCCACTCACAGAGAGAATGAACGGCTATATATACACATGGGATCAGCCCCATGAAGGTATGAAAAAACACGCAGTATACCTCCACATTGTCTCATTCTCTTCTTCCTCCTCCTGTTTGGTTTTCTCAGAACTAACTCAGGCATCGGAGTGCCTTCGGCTCACGGCAGCCAGGGGCTCTGACTCTAGCTTTTCTCCTTCCCTTTCAGGTTCTTGGCGTTCAGCATTTCCCGTCCTAAGAAGTTTACCTCGATCTCATCTCAATCTAAGTAGGTGTCGTTTTTACCGCCTACAGTTTGGCGCCGTCTGTGGGAAACTGAACAAAAAGCTTGTAGACATCATGCCTCCGAAGACCAGAAACGGCGAAGGACCCTCCAAGGGCAAGGCATTGTCCATACAGCCTACACTAGCGCAGAATCTTCCACCTCCACTCCCTCAGCAAAGGAGGTCTGGCGGGAGGTCTCCCACGGTCCAGACACTGTCGCAGTCTAGGGGAGTGACCATGCCCTCCCTTCGCGACGTCCCACCTCCAGAGCAGCCCCGCCATAGCCATCAGCGGCCCGTGCAAGGCGACAAGTCAGTCACCAAGCCACACCAGAAGTCAGCCCGGGCTGGATCACAGTCCCAGCATCAGGCCAGCCTTGATCGAAACGAAGACCCCCGCCTGGAGGACATCAGAGCGCAAAACCGCCTCATCCAAGAACAGCGTGAGCTTATCCAACGGCTCGAGCAACAGCTCGAAGGCAAGAAGGATCAGAGCCCGCCGCGGACAAGACCTGAGGCACGTCCTCAACAGTAAGAGGCGTGACCGGGACCAAAGAGAAGAAGGCTCCAGCAGCAGCCACATGCACGAAGGGCCGAAGAAGCAACGCCAGGCCTCGGAAGATCAGGAGCTGAAGCGGTGGATCGACCAGCAGGTGAAGCAAACGATCCGCCAGAATTTGGAGACTGTTGGTATCGACCGAGACCACTATACCACCTTTGAAGCTGAGGACACTGGCGCGTCTCCTTTCTCTAGGGAGATAAGAAAATATACACTCCCCGAGAAGTTCAGCGTCCCGAGGTTCACCTTGTATGACGGGACCTCGGACCCTGCTGCTCACCTTCGACATTATGTCCAGAGGATGTCGGTCTGGGGGGATGACGATTCCCTGAACTGTCGAGTGTTCTCCTCCAGTTTTGCGGATCTACCCCTGCGGTGGTTTTGCTCGCTTCCAGAGGATTCCATCTCCAGTTGGCGGCAGCTCCGGACCTCCTTCCTGGGAAAATTCCAGGCTCATCGCGTCATCCCGAAGACCGATGCCGACCTGATGGCCCTCCGGATGCAGGAGAACAAGAACGTCACCCAGTTCGCTCGCCGGTTCTGGACTGTCTACAGCCAGATCGAGTGCGCTTCTGAGGAGCTAGCAGTAAGGTCCTTCCAGCTGGCCCTGCAGCCAGGCATCCCGCTTCGGGCACAGCTGGTCATGTACCCTGTGACCACCATGAAGGAGCTGATGACCCGAGCCAATCGGTTCATCCTGGCGGAAGAAGACGAGGTACGAGGTCGGGAGAACTTCGGCCTCACTAAGAAGAGCCAACCGGCCAAGGCAGACAGCAGGTCCTCCCGGAGGGAGGATCGTCGCAGAGACCCATCCCCGGATCGGCACAAGGCCCGGTCCTCAGAGCACCGCCGAGCTCCCTCTGCCTCGGCAGCGGCATCTGGGAGCAGCAGAAGGTCTGGCCACGAGCCGACCTCCCATGTAGCCGTAAACACCATCTTTAAGGAGCCAATCTATAGGCTCCTCAACAAAATAAAAGCGCAGCCTTTCTTCAAATGGCCGCGCCCGATGACGACCGACCCCACCTCTCGGGACCAGAGTAGGTTCTGTGCCTACCACAAGCAGAATGGGCACAGGACCGACGAATGTAAGAGCTACAAGTTCCTCCTGGAAAACCTTGTAAAGGAGGGGCACCTACGGGAGTACATCAAGCAGGAGGGCCGAGGTGATGACCGACCTCCGCGGCGGGACGCTGATAACCAGGACAGCGAGCCAGAAGGCGTCATCCATGTCATTCACCTCGCCGCCCCACCTAAGAAGAGCTCTCAGGCCCGCGCAGAGTCCAGGCGCGCCTCCCACCAAAAGCAGGTGCTGACCGCGGCACCAGAGCCAGCCGCGAAGAAGGCCAAAACAGAGGGTGTCAGAATATGGTTCTCTGACAAAGACCTGGAAGACGTAGAGCTACCGCACAACGACGCTCTGGTGCTCACCTTGAAGCTGCAAAACTTCTTGGTTCAGAGAGCCTTGGTCGATCCCGGCAGTTCGTCCGAAGTCCTCTACTACGATTGCTTCAAGAAGTTGGGACTAAAGGACGAGGACCTCCAGGCTGCCCGAACCCCTCTGGTCGGTTTCAGCTCTAAACCTGTCTACCCCAAGGGTAAGATTTCCCTGAGAGTCCAAGTGGGTGGCGCCTGCAGGCAAGTCGACTTCCTCGTGGTCGATGTCCCTTCCCCGTACAATGTCATAATGGGGAGGACGTGGCTGCACAGCATGGAGGCAGTGCCCTCCACCCGACATAAGAAACTCAAGTTTCCTATGGAACACCGGTCGGGCCGGACGGAGGTGATCACCGTCAGAGGCAACTAGCACATGGCCAGGCAATGCCTGCTGGCCGTGCTGTCTGACAAGTCTGGACCCTCCCAAGTCAATGTTACCGAGCTGGAAAGAGAAGCCGAGCTCGGGGACGTCGGCAGGGCTCCGGCACAGAAAAGCATCGAAGACCTCACCAAGGTCAATATTGATCCCGCCGACCCCGACAGATTCTTTCTCGTGGGAAGCCAGCTCCCCGAGACCGAGAAGACGGAGCTGCTCAACCTCCTCGAAGAGAATAAAGCGGTCTTTGCCTGGACACCCTATGAAATGCCTGGCATTGACCCCGCAGTCATCTGCCACGAACTGAAGGTGGATCCCAACCATAAGCCCGTGCTT
Source organism: Persea americana (assembly GCA_029852735.1). Lineage (NCBI taxonomy): Eukaryota > Viridiplantae > Streptophyta > Magnoliopsida > Laurales > Lauraceae > Persea > Persea americana. The sequence goes on along the minus strand of CM056811.1, from coordinate 14,843,751 downwards.
CAAAAACCGCGCCGGACTGGGGTCCCGCAGACTGAGGCCGTGGTTGAGGAAGTTCAGAAACTCCTCGAGGCAGGTGCAATAAGAGAGGTCCACTATCCGCAGTGGCTAGCCAACACCGTGGTGGTAAAAAAGAAGACGGGAAAATGGAGGGTCTGCGTGGACTTCACCGACCTCAATAAAGCCTGTCCAAAGGACAGTTTCCCTCTTCCGAAGATCAACCAGCTCATCGACGCCACTGCCGGACACGACCGGATGAGCTTCCTGGATGCCTACCGGGGGTACCATCAGATCCCCCTGTACGCGGCCGACCAGGAGAAGACAGCTTTCATCACTCCCCGGGGCACCTATTGTTACAAGGTGATGCCCTTCGGGCTGAAGAATGCAGGAGCGACCTACCAGCGGTTGGTGACGAAGATGTTCCAGGCCCAGCTCGGGAAGACGGTGGAGGTCTACATCGATGACATGGTCGTCAAATCCAAGAGGTCGCAGGACCACCTGACCGACCTCCGCCAAATTTTTGGCATCCTACACCAGTACCAGTTAAAGCTGAATGCATCCAAATGCGCCTTTGGTGTCTGTTCCGGCAAGTTCCTGGGAAGCCTGGTCACAAGAAGGGGGATTGAAGCGAACCCTGACCAGATCACCGCGATCCAGGAACTCCAATGTCCGACCTCGGCAAAACAAGTTCAGCGGCTGACCGAAACGGCTGCCGCGCTGAACCGATTTATCAGCCGCGCTTCGGACAAGTGCCGACCTTTCTTCCAACTCTTGCGAAAGGGGTCCAAGTTCCAGTGGACGTCGAACTGTACTCAGGCGCTGCAACAGCTAAAACAATACCTTTCTTCTCCACCACTGCTGTCGACCCCAACTTTTGGGGAGGCACTGTTCCTGTACCTGGCAGTCTCGGACCATGCGGTGAGCTCGGTGCTCATCAGAGAGGACAACGGCCAGCAAAGGCCTATCTATTACACGAGCAAAACCCTGCTGGACGCCGAGACCCGGTACTTGCAGCTCGAAAAACTTGCCTTGGCGCTCGTTAGCGCCTCTCGAAAGCTCTCCCACTACTTCCAAACCTTCACAATAGTGGTCGTCACAGAATACCCACTGAAGGCTCTCCTCCGGAAGGCAGATTTCTCCGGACGGATCTCCAAATGGGCTGTCGAACTGGGGCAATATGACATCAGCTATCAACCCAGAACGGCCATCAAAGCTCAAGTCCTGGCGGACTTCATTGTGGAATTTACTCCTTAGAGTTCGGCACCGACCGCGCTCGACACCGAACTGGGGGGTGATAGGGGTACAGAGGCTGTCACCGAGACCGAGCAAGAACAGTCCTGGAGAGAACTCCTAGACTTGTCCTGGAAGGTCTTTGTCGACGGATCCTCCACATCCAAAAGGGCTGGCGCTGGTATTGTTCTCCAATCCCCAGAAGGCCTCGTCATCGAGCAAGCTCTGACACTTGGTTTCAAGGCGTCTAATAACGAGGCCGAGTACGAAGCGCTCATTGCCGGACTTAACAGCGCCAAAATCTTGGAAGCCCGGTCCGTTGTGGTTTTCAGCGATTCCCAGCTGGTGACAAGCCAGCTGAGCGGAGACTACCAAGCTCGGGATGACAGGATGGCAGCCTACCTTGCCCGCGCCAGGGGGCTGCTCTCCCAGTTCGAAAGGGCCGAGGTCCGGCAGATCGGCAGAGAATCCAACTCCCATGCGGATGCCCTCGCCAGCCTCGCCTCGGCTGTGGAGGCCGGTAATAAGAGAACTGTCGAAGTAGAAACACTGCAGGAGCCCAGCATCAACCTCCAGCAGCCTCGGCAACTCATGTGTCTTGATCTCGGCCCGAGCTGGATGGACCCTATCGTCGCATTCCTGAAAGATGACCAGTTACCCGAGGACCGGTCTGAAGCTCGCAAGGTCAGGATGAAGGCAGCTCGGTTCTGGCTCTCCCCAGATGGCAAGCTCTACAGGAAATCATTCACAGGGCCCTACCTCCAGTGCGTTCACCCAGGCAAAGTCGACGATTTCCTCTACGAGATTCACGAAGGAGTCTGCGGCAGCCACATAGGAGGTCGGTCTCTTGCCTACCGAGCTATCAGCCAGGGTTACTGGTGGCCGTACATGCAAAAGGACGCCCAGCTCTATGCCAGAAAATGCGAGAAGTGCCAGAAATTCTCTCACTCTCTCCATCAGCCCGCCCAGGACCTGAGCTCCCTCTCCAGTCCGTGGCCTTTCGCCCAGTGGGGCCTGGACATCGTCGGACCACTTCACCGAACTCCAGGGAACAAAAGATGGTTGATAGTGGCCACGGACTACTTCACGAAGTGGGTCGAAGCTGAACCCTTGTCCTCCATCACCGAATTAGACACGAAGAACTTTGTGTGGAAGAATATCATCACCAAGATTCGGGATTCCCTGCACTCTCATTTCCGACAACGGTACGCAGTTCGACTCCAACTTCTTCAGAAGCTTCTGCCAAGAGTACGGTATTCGCAATGTCTACTCCACCCCGGCGTATCCTCAGAGCAACGGTCAGGCCGAGATCTCGAACAAAGTTCTCCTCGACGGAATTAAAAAGAGACTCGACCGAGCCAAAGGACGATGGGCAGAGGAGCTACCAAGTGTTCTATGGGCCTACCGAACTACTCCACGGCGTTCCACCTCGGCTACCCCGTTCTCCCTTGCTTACGGCATGGAAGCAGTTATTCCCCTTGAGGTCGGCCTCCCGACCTTGAGGTCGAAACTCTGTGACCAGGGCCTAAATGATCTGAACGTAGCACGAGAGCTGGACTTGGCTGAAGAGCGAAGAGAGGCGGCAGCTATCCGCCTGGCCGCCTATCAGCAACAACTGGCCAGGGGATACAACCCGAAGGTCAAGCAAAGAAAGTTCGCGGTGGGAGAGTTGGTCTTGAAGAAAACACTTCCTGGCGACCGAGATCCAAATGAAGGCAAGCTGGCGCCCAACTGGCAGGGACCGTTCAGAATAACCTCTATAGCCGGGAGATCCGCCTACCGACTCGAAGATATGGAAGGGAAGCCGCTCCCGCGACCATGGAACGCGACTCATCTCAAAAAATTCTACTTCTGAAAAAGTGTATTCAAGAAATCGAATATCAATAAAAGGCAACTTTTCTGGAAAGAGTCTTTGCATTGCCTCAAGGTTCACGGAGGTTCAAACCCTCTATTCGGGATATCAACTGTCAGCTCGGCACCATCGCCAGCTTCGACGTGCATATCAGGGTCCGGTAACAGTACCACCCTCGCGGCTCGGCGCCTCTGTTCAGAGGGCCAACCGCCCTCAGCTCGGTGCCTTCACCAGCTCGGGCGGCACAGCCAGATGCATATCAGGGTCCGGTATCAATACCACCCTCGCGGCTCGGCGCCTCTGTTCAGAGGGCCAACCGCCCTCAGCTCGGTGCCTTCACCAGCTCGGGCGGCACAGCCAGATGCATATCAGGGTCCGGTATCAATACCACCCTCGCGGCTCGGCGCCTCTGTTCAGAGGGCCAACCGCCCTCAGCTCGGTGCCTTCACCAGCTCGGGCGGCACAGCCAGATGCATATCAGGGTCCGGTAACAGTACCACCCTCGCGGCTCGGCGCCTCTGTTCAGAGGGCCAACCGTCCTGAGCTCGGTGCCTTCACCAGCTCGGGCGGCACAGCCAGATGCATATCAGGGTCCGGTATCAGTACCACCCTCGCGGCTTGGCGCCTCTGTTCAGAGGGCCAACCGCCCTCAGCTCGGTGCCTTCACCAGCTCGGGCGGCACAGCAAGATGCACATCAGGGTCCGGTATCAGTACCACCCTCGCGGCTCCGCTCTGTTCAGAGGACCAGCCGCCCTCGCTTAGTACCTATCAAACTACTCGGCAAACTGCTTGTGTCGATACCTATTCCACCACAAACAAGACAGGTGACGCACAGAATATGTAAAAAATGCAGTTTTATTACAAAAAAAATGCTTGAGTACAATGTATAAAAAAAAAAGGGGGGGGGGGTACATAGTTCAGGGAGCTGCTGCTCCCTCATTACAATCAGTCCCGGCAGCGCTCTCGCTGGGAACGGCTAAGGCGGTCTCGGCAACGGCTGGAGCTGGAGGGACCTCCGAGGCTGAAGGAACGGGGGCGATTCCCGAGATGGCTCGCAACTCCGAATCCGAGCGAGGAAACCTGGGGGAATTCTGAAAGATAGGGCTGTCCGTAGGGACACCAGCCCTCCTTAAGGCCGCCTTCCACCCAAGTATCAACGCCTTGTCTCGGATTCCTGGCAGTTGGGCCTTGTAGTCAGCTGTCAGTTTGCCGACCTCCTCGTTCATCACGGACTCGTGCTCGGCGAGGTACTCTTCCTTGAGTTTTGCTTCTTGATCTTTCAGAGCCCGCGCGAGCTCGGCCGCCTTCCCCTCCAGAGCCATCTCTAGCTTTCTTTCAGCCAGTTTCCTCTCGGAGATGAGCCTGCTGTTGGTCCCCCGCAGTATCTGCATGTCTTCCTCCCTCCGCGACGACGCAAGCCGGACCTCGTCTAGCTTCCAGGACAGTTGGACGTTTTGATCCACCGCCTCCTTTGCTTCCTCTCGGAGGTGCTCGGCCAAGGCCCGCGCTGCGTCGAGCTCGGCAAAAAGATCTTCCTTTTTCTTCGCCTCCGCCTCCAGGGTCGCATCCCTTGCCGCCAGGGACTTTAGCAGCCCCTCCTTTTCGGTTGCCCAATCTGCCGCCCTGGCTTCGGCTGCGTCCAGCCTTCCCATGCCAGTTTGACACTTTTGCAAGAGCTGCAGTAAGAACAGAATTGTCACGAAATGAAATACAGCAGAAAAAGAAAGAGAGAACATGAGTCAGTGTACATACCGCTACCAGTGACCGCATTGAGGACAGCAGCAGGGATTCGTTATCCATCTGCGCCCACCTTGCCATGTCCTGGGGAAGGGCGCACGCTCGTCCCAGAGCGGCAACCACTTCGGGACTGACCGCTCGGTCCGACTCGGCTAGTTGCCTCCCCAGCACCCCCTCGATGTCCGGTCTTCAGGGGATAAAATCGGAGGGAGCGGCGGACCCCCCGACCGACATGGCAGGTTCCGGGGCAGATGGGGTTTCGATCCTGGGCCTCTTCTTCGGCCTGCGCGCCTCGACGACCTCGGCAATATCCTCTCTGCCTAGGTCGGAGTGCGATTCTTCAACAACGATGGCCGGAGGACTCGCGCCGACCTCGGCTGCTGCTGGAGGACCCGATTGAGTACCGTCACTGGCTTTTGGAACCGTCCCGGTCTCGGGAGTGAGAACCTCTGCTGCAGCCGCCGAGGACGTAGTTGGGGCGACGTCGGCACCTCGGGAGGGGCCCGAGGTCTCGCCCATGTCCCCAAATGCCGCGGCGGCAAGGTCTTCCACGATGAAGTGCTGGCAACGCCCGCGCAACATCTCGACCTCGGACTCTTCCGAGCTGGATGTGGTCCAGGACTCGCTGGAGACGACAAATTTCTGCCTCTGCCGCTTAAGCCCGGTCGCGGCTCTCTTGGTCGCCGCTGGTTCACGGACAGGAGACTGTCCGCCCAAGTCTACCGGAATGCCGCTGGGAATCGCGACAGTCACCGTCTCCGGGACAGGGACCTCGGTATGAACGGTGTCCGGCCCGATGCCTTCCCCGTGAAGCACGGAGTCGATCCCGGTCACCCGCCTCGGAGCAATGAAAGACTTGTAATGCGGCTTGTACCGCAGAAGTGAGTACGCGGCTCAGCAATGATGGCCGCGGTACTTCCGCACCTTCTCGTGCCAATCACTGTTCACCTTCCACCGGTTCCTCCTGGCAAGCTCCCTCCTCTATCGAAAATCTGCAGAAAACAGAATGATGTCAACAGAAGGAAAGAAGCGTGATTAAAATACATAGTCCATGGGGCCTCGGTTTTTACTTGGGGGACTCCTAGTCTGCGTGGTATCCGGGCTGTGGTGCTGGGTTCCGCCTCGCCGAACTCCCATGCCCCACGAACAAAGACACGGTCCTCCCCCGCGTACTTGTACGAGTCTTCCAGCGCGGTCAAGAAGGCAGTCCGGTGGAGCCTTAGCCGGAGGTAGTACGTTTGCCCCTCTGCGGATTTGCAGAGGTCATACGCCTCCTCGATGTCCGAGACACCGAGGTTGATGGACAATATCTCGTTGAGCCGCACTGCTCCCATGATGATCTTGTACCCGTTGGGAAGCAGCTGGCAGGGGCTCAACCCCCACTCCCGGAGACAGTCCCTGAGGAGTGGGTGGAGGGGGAACCAGACTCCTCCCTCCACGACGGACACCAGCCAGAACGGCATCCAGCCGTCGCTGTATGTGAAACCGTCGTCGGGGCCGTCTGGCCTAACCTCTACGGTCGCAGGGACCTGGTATGCCTCCCTAAATAGGCTTATGGACAGTGGGTCCCCTAGCCAGTGCCTGTGGACACCCATTTTCTACCCTAGACAGAGGACTACCTACTAGAAAGGGAGAAGACAGAAGGAAGAAATCCTACGATGAAAGGCTGTGCGAACAGAGCGCTTGCAGGCAACTGGGATAGTACTGTTCTTCAGCAGACTGCGACAGGGATTCTGAGGATCGAAAAGAGGGAAGAAGGAGAAGGTGCCCTAATTTATAAGGGATGGAGGCGCCGTTTCAGATTTCGAGAGAAGCCTTCAATGCGGCCCTACCTCAAGTAGCCCTCTAGTCGTCTCGGGCACCCCAGTTGTCCTACAGATTTGATTGCCCGCCCTTCGGAGAGGCGACACGTGGCAACGGCGCCGCATTTCCAGAGGACTATTAAATGCCGCGTCAGACGAGACAATAAATGCCTCGACATACGAAAGGGCAACTGCCTCGACTGACGAAGAGAACTTAATGAGGCGCTCCACGTCAGCAAAACAGCCTCATGAGGCACCCCACGTCAGCAGAAGGTGAAGGGCCCTACCTGAACCGAGACTCCCCCGTCTCGGTCACAGGTACTCATAGAGAGATCACTCCCGGCCTGACAACGCTACTCAGCTTCCGACCTGCTCCAAGGAGCCCACAGGTCAAAAGCTGAGGGGGGAGATTATGGATACACAACAGACCAGGACCACGGTTCATGCACCGGGTCTCGGTCGTTGGCGGGCGTTTCAATCCAAAGAATAGCCAGGAGTTCGGTTATCCGGACCAACAACTCAGACAGAAAAACGTTGCGACATAGGGTCGACCACACATTTTATCAGAAACAAGGAAAGCCAGAATGCGATCAAAGTCTCAGGGTTTTTATTAATTAAAGCTCCTGATTACAAGATAAAAGAATTACAATGGAGGTGCGATAAAAGAAAGAATACAAAAATTACAAAAAGCCTCAAAGGGCTGCAGCTTCCACATTGCAGTCAATCTCTGGAGGAACCTCGGCCACGACCGCGCTGGCTTCGGTAGCGGTTGGGGCAGCTTCAGGAACAACCGCGACAGCTTCAAGAGGGGCCTCGACGACCGCAGCCACTCGGTTACCCTCGGCATCAGCGCCGGCGGTCGGAGCTTCTTGAGGCACCCCGGGAGAGTCCGAGCAGGAAAAACTTGGAGGATTTAGGAACAGAGGGCTTTCCTCAGCGATCCCGGCCTTGCGCAAGGCTGCCTTCCACCCAAGCTCCCAGGCTTGGTCCCGGATCCCTGGCAGCTGAGCCTTGTAGTCAGCAGACAGCTTGCCGACCTCCTCCCCCATGATGGAGTCGTGCTCGGCGACGAACTCCTCCTTGAGCCTGGCCGCCTGCTTCGCCAAGGCAGACTCAATCTCGGCCGCCTTCCCCCTCAGCGCCATCTCCAGGGGACCTTGCGCCTGGTTCCGCTGAGAGAGGAGTCTCCTGTTCGTCCCCTTCGCACTCTCCAGGTCGTCCTCTAGTCGCTTTGTCGCAACCCGGAGATCGTCGAGCTCGGAAGAAAGGTGCTGGTTCTGGACCTTCTCGTCCTCCAGTTCATCTTTGAGGCGCTGGACCTCGACCTGTGACTCCTCGAAATCAACAACGAGGCCGGCGTTCTTGGCCGCCACCTCTGCCAGCGTCGCGTCCTTGGATGCCACGGACGCCCGAAGCTCGTCCCTCTCGACCACCCACTCCGCCGCCCGCGCCTCGGCTGCGTCGAGCCTCTCGATGCCCACCTGGCACTTCTGCAACAGCTGCAAGATGAGAACCCGAAGTCAGTAAAACGACACCAGAATAAAAGCAGAAGGATGAACACTGCACTTACCGACACCAGAGACCGCATCGAGGAGAGCAGGAGTGACTCGTTATCCATCCCTGCCCACCTCGCCATGTCTTGAGGAAGGGCGCAGGCTCGTCCCAACGCTGCGACCACCTGGGGATCGGCTGTGCGGTCCGTCTCGGCCAGCGGCCTCCCCAAAACCTCCTCAATTGCCAGCCTCCACGGAGCCGGAGGAGGAGCCAAGATCGTCCCACCAGCAGGCGAAGGCGAGGAGGGGCCAGGCGAGGCCTCAACCCTCGGCCTCTTCTCGGGTCGCCGGCCCTCAGCCACTTCGGCGGGGCGAGCCCGACCTCCAGCCCCCACAGCATGTTCAGGGGGTGGGTCATCCACGACGACGGCCGGAGGCGGGGCTGAGACGACCTCTGCCTCGTCAGGCCGAGCAGCCACAATCACGGCAGCGCCAACCGTCTCGGCGTCTGGGGCAGGAATACCGCCCGGGAATCCCGGTGGCGTCGCAGCCACTGGCTGAGGAGGATCCTGGACCCCGCTTCCGATGTCACCAAAAGCCGCCGCGGACAGGTCTTCCGCAGCATAGCGTCGCCCTCGCTGGCGCAACATCTCCTCTTCTTCTTCCTCTTCCTCCGAACTGGACGCTACTAGCCTCGTTTGGGAAGACAGGGGCTTGGCTCTCGAAGTTCCGGCGGGCTCCGCGGCGGAGACTGCTGGAGCACGTTCTGCCGACTCGACCAGACGACCGGCGGGAATCGCAACGGTCACCGCCGCCGAGCTTGGTACCACGGTCGTCCCTGTTCTCTGACTCGTGCCTTCCCCGCTCAGCACGGAGTCTATTCCCAACACCTTTCTCGAGGTGTTGAAGGACCTGTAGTGGGGCACGTACCCCAGGAGAGACCACGCAGCACGACAGTTGTGGCCGCGGTAGTTCCTCACTCGCTCGTGCCAGGCGCTGTTCACTTTCCACCGGTTCCTCCTCGCGAGCTCCCTCTTTTCGCGAAAATCTGCATAAACGAAATCGCGTCAAAAGCCAGACACAGGAAGAAAGAAAGGAACTGCAAACCGAAAGAACTTCGGCCTTTACTTGGAGGAATCCCTATTTTTCGAGGGACCCGGACTGAGGTAGCAGGCTCTGTTTCACCGAACTCCCATCTTCCTCTGACAAGTACTCGGTCTTCACCCGCGTACCTGTTGGAGTCTTCTAGCGCGGTCACGAACGCAGTCCGGCGGACCCTCAGCCGGAGATAGTAAGTGTCCCCCTCTGCAGATTTGCAGAGGTCATACGTGTCCTCGATGTCCGGGACACCGAGGCCAATTCCTAGGATCTGGTTGAGCCGCACTACCCCCATTATGATTTTGTACCCGTTGGGGAGCAGTTGGCATGGGCACAACCTCCACTCCCAGAGGCAGTCCCGGACCAGTGGGTGCAGGGGGAAGCGGATCCCCCCTTCTACTACAGAAACCAGCCAGAACGGCATCCAGCCATCACGATAGGTGAGGCCGTCGTCAGGGACATCCGGTCTGACCTCCACATTGGAGGGGACCTTGTATAAAGCCCTAAAATGGTCTATGGACCCTGAATCTCCTAACAAGCGTCTATAGACCCCCATTCTCAGCTCAGACAATGATCTACCTAAAAGAAAAAGGCGAGGAGAACAGAAAGAAGCCCTACGGAAGGAGACTGCGCAAGCAGGATCATCGGAAGTTCGCAGGCGTCGGAGAAGTTCTCTTACAGAAGCACAGCACAGATTTGAAGAAAGCAGAGGAAAGTGAAGACGAGCGAGGCGCCCTAATTTATAGTACCTAGAAGCGCCGTTTCGTCTTTCGAGAAAAGCCTTTAAGAGGCGTCTCCTCAGTCAGCCCTAACGTCCCATCTCACAGCCCTAACGTCTCCTCGAAGTAATTACGAGACAGCCAAAGGAAGCGACACGTGTCACCACTGGCGCGATACCCGAGGGCTATTGAATGTCCAGGACAGGCGAAGGGACATCTCGAGGGAGACCGCACGATAGCGATAACATCCAGGCCCAAGGGAACCCTCCTGGTCCGAAGCTCCCTCGTCCCGGTACTACCCTCATATGACTAACCCGTACTTGAGCTCGGTAGAGGAGCCAGCTGTACGGTCATCAAGCTTCTGACCCCCTCGAGCTGGATGGCTCTCGGAAGTCAAAAGCTAGGGGGCTATTGTGTGGGAAAAACACCGTAATGAAAAAATTAAGTAAGGATCACGGCAAGACCCGCTGATCACCTCGGCTTCTGAGTCATATCCCGTCAGCTCGGCAGCTCGGTCAAGAGTGCCAGCGCGGTACTGCGGTCCTCGGCAGCTCGGTCAAGAGTGCCAGCGCGTAAATGCCAACCCAGTGCAGAAGCGCACCACGGCCAAGCCGTCCTCGGTCTCGGACCGGGACGCTGTAGTCAGTAGGCCACCACCTTCCTCCTGGAAATACGGCGCGCTCTGACAGATATGGGCATTCATTTATGACGATAGGATCGCTCATTTATGGCGATAAGAGGTTCGCTTTATCAGCCCTGTACGTCAACTGGCCGAAGGCGTGGAAAGTAAGGATGGGATGTCGCCCACTCTACCTATTGCTGCCTGTCAGGATAGGGATCGATGGGACCTCACCTCACCTACCTCCACTCACAGAGAGAATGAACGGCTATATATACACATGGGATCAGCCCCATGAAGGTATGAAAAAACACGCAGTATACCTCCACATTGTCTCATTCTCTTCTTCCTCCTCCTGTTTGGTTTTCTCAGAACTAACTCAGGCATCGGAGTGCCTTCGGCTCACGGCAGCCAGGGGCTCTGAATCTAGCTTTTCTCCTTCCCTTTCAGGTTCTTGGCGTTCAGCATTTTCCGTCCTAAGAAGTTTACCTCGATCTCATCTCAATCTAAGTAGGTGTCGTTTTTACCGCCTACAATGATCATAACTTTCAAGTTTGTTTTCAGGCACAGGGTGGGTGCCCATACCATTCTCCATCATATTCGGGCTCAATGTCATCGTACTCCCTCTCCCTGTCACCAGGCCAATCCTGTTCATGTTTTGACTCAACATCATAGTCCCTATCACGGGAACGACCCCGATCATAGTCATAGTCATCATGATCATAGTCCGGATCCCTTTCACGAGGGCGATCCCGTCTACGTTCCCGGTCCGTTCCCTATCCCGGTCTTGATCACGACCACGGTCCCGATCACGATCCCAGCACGGTTCCGACCATTTTCACGGCCCCGATCTCTCTCCCTCTCCCAGTCTTTTCAAATCCTATAAGAGTTGTATAACCTAAACCTCCAAGATTTACGTTTTCCAAACTTGAATTTTTTAAATATCGCACAAAACCAATGAGAGACCCTCGTAACTTAATTTTCAGACGTGACTTCCCGCAATGTTAGTTTTATGAGTAATAAAGTAAAATATGTGGTAAAATAATTTTAACCGCCAAATTAATTTTTTTTTTCGGATTTAGTTAAATGGAATGGAGTGGTAGTTTGACTCGAGAATCCAGTGATTGATCCATAGGTATCCGTATAAAATTATTAAAACATTATTTTGTCATATGTTGATTGGCCAAAATAAGCACAAAAGTAGTTTAAGCCATATAAAAAGGGCTTACTTTTACTTACCAGACCCCAAAGTTGAGTCTGCAGCTCTCCGTCTCCAGCCTCTACCAAACTCTTGTCTCTCTCTCAAGAGTGAGAGAACTCAAGAGGCTCTTTTTGGGGTTGGGAGAGAGAGAGGGAGGGAAGGGAAGCAATCTGAAATGGCGAGTGGAGGAGATATACTGATGCTGGAAGCTCCTCCTCTTCCTCCACCTTCAAAACCCCAAGCCTCCGACATCATCATCGACTCTCTGCCGTACATCGACGAAGAGTACGGAGATCCAACGGTCAAGGAAGAGGTGGACCGCTTCGTGGAGGAGGAGATGCGCAGAAGCCTCAAGAAGCCCGCTGATTTCCTCAAAGACCTCCCTCCGCTCCCCAAATTCAATTATCAGGTGACCCCAATTTCATTTCAACGGCTTAGATCGAATATCTCACTCTCTTCTTTTCTGGGTTTTCAAAAAACTAGGGTTAGGGTTAGGGTTTTACTTGGGTTCCTTTCTCTTTGACCCCTTACATGGATTTTGGAATGAATGCCTCTTTTATGGGTTTTTTTAATCATCTGTGCTGTTGGGAAGTTGGGTTATGATTGGTTAGTTAGGAAGGTAGATCAAATGGTCCATGTGAATTGGTTGGATGGGTGGGATTGTTTGATGGGGGTTTTTAATCTCCATTGCCTTGGAAATGAACGGTTTAGATCAATGAAAGGCGAGCTCCATGCCCCCATTCGGCAATTCTTCAAGACTCTCTTTCTCTCTCTATTGGGCAATTCTAGCAAAACCTCATTTTTTTTTTTGCATACCAATGGGTGATAGAAGTGATAGAAAGTAGGGTGTAGAACTGTAGATTGTTCAATTGATGTATATGTTTGATGCCAATCACAATCTGGGGTGCAGTAGATGAGGATCATGGAAATGTGGGCGGTCCCATCTCCTGCAAAAATTGCTAGGTCAAATGAACATGCCATGAAATTGGGTTGAGCATTGTATGCTAACTGTTTAAAGAACCCATGGATTGTACTGTCTATGTTAGTTAAATCTAGTGTTTTTTTTTTCCTGTTATATTGAGTCTAATTCCAGCAGTTGTATCTCAGAAGCACCCCATGCTTGCTAAGGAATATGAGCGTGTCAGAGCTGGAAAGCCTCCTGCGACGATGGAGATGTCTCGATATGGATTAGAGCCACCACCTGTAAACAAGCGGAATGATGTTACTGCTTGGAGACATTCCCTTCGAAATGGTCAAAGTCTGTTACAGCATCAAATATTAAGGCAAGTTACTGATGATAGGATCTCTGCAGTTGATTCGGTGATTTTCATATGCATTAGCATCCGTATACTGTCTGATAGCATCTCTTGGGTAGAGAGTAGTTTAATATAAATCCTGTTTGGCTTTGGAACAAATCAAGCATCTCTTGAGTGGAGCGTAGTATGATATAAATCCTGTTTGATTTTGGAACAAATGCTATTGTTACTTTTATTTTTATTTTTCCCTTCTAAGTGGCCAATGTCGTTTGAAGAAAATGAATAAATGTCTGTTTCAAATGAAAAACTTTTATTACTTGAAACAAGCACATCCTATATCTATTCATGTGTGGTTTTAATTTCTATGTTTAGAACTTTGACATTAGTGGAAAGACACACTGGTGTTTAAGGTGAAAGCTTGTGGTGACCTGGTCAAAACTCATAAACACATACTTGGATCTTAAACAACATTTGCGTAAAGAGGAGAAGAGTTACACACAAGGAACCTTTGTGGTGAAATATAGGGGTTTAAAAGGCTATTGGTGAGGGGAAAGCTTTTTTAAGGAAATGACAAAAAACCTAGAAGCACATAAGAAAAGAAAAAAAAAAGGGAAAAAAAGAAAGCTATTTGGGAACTAAGCGGGATAATATAAATTTGTCAGGATATGAGAGAGAGAGAGAGAGAGGATGAATGGAGAATCAACTTCATGATTAGGTGATAAATTTGCACAAGGAAAATGGTGGTTTTCCATTCCTATGGACCCGCAATGGGAAAATGGTGGTTTTCATTTGCTACTGTTTTGGATAAGATCCTCACATTGATCACTTGAGACATCTTTAAGGTTATGAATTATGATTATCAATGCATGTTTTTCATGTCTTCAAGTTGAGGAGGATGTGTATCACATCTGCTGATACATGATTGGTTTGGGATTATTTTTAACATTTGTTTGTAGTTCATCGAGCAATTTCACAGTCAGCTTCATCCTTGTTGCAGGATTGGAGATATACATATTTTACCATTTGAGTTTTGTGTCTATGGAGTTCCACTCTTGTTAGTATCTAGTGGTTATTTGGTTGGGCAAAAACAAGTGTAGTTTGTCAAAACAAGACGGATATGATGATTAGTGTGGCTTTGAAAGTGAGTGTGATAGTTATGTCATGGGTAACTGTCAAGAGGGAGTTTGTTTTTATTTTAGGGGTTGCTTCTCTGTTTGCACTCATTTACAGATGCAAATGTTTCACATGTGTGATGGTTATGCATCACTACGTTTGTTTGCACTCATATACGCATGTGATGTGTAAATGAGGTGTGAAAAAGATGTGCAAATAAGGCCATTTTCACACCTAAATAGGTGTGAAGCTCTCACATCTTCCACTTGCAAAAAAGCGCCAAGACATGCTTCACGCGGTGATTGCATTTGGTTATGCAATTTGTGACAGTATATCAAATCCCATTAACCACTCTTTTTTTACCTCATTCATGTGGATAGAACACACGCGCAAATAAATAAAAGAAGGGGTAGTAACAAGTGTGAGAATTGTGTTTAAGGACAGGATTGAGTTCCTAGTTGGAGTTTAGCAGCAAGAGTCTGCTGTGAGCCCCCTTTTGCTTGTCTTGGTTATATACAAATTGATAGAAGAAACTCAAGATGAAATTGATGTAAGTTATTTGCATATGATGTGGTGATTATTAGTCAAACCATGAGCTTGGAAGGTACTTTTTTTTCTTTTTGAGACTTGGAACACGCTCCTTCCACTCACACCGGTTGGAAGGTCCTCTTTGTTGCAACCTCAAGGTTGTGCATTTGAGTCACATTGCCTAAGAGAAGTCGAAAAAGAATTCAAGTGAATGAGCCACATTGCCTATCGTGTTGCATGTAATTAGTATGTCATTGTTTCTAATGCCTATATGTTATTGCACGGTACCAACAGAAACATATATGTGCTCTGTTAGTTATGTTGTTCACACATCATGTGCACATGTTTTACACATTCTAAGACATTTGTACTGTCAGTAAGGTGACCTTTTTTTCTTTTTCCTTTTTTCTTTTTGGTGGATTGACGTTCATTTTGCAGAATTGAAAATTTGGAGCTTATGTTGAAGTATGGTGTTGATGTTTGGAAACATCACAACCAGAGACTGGAAACATTCTTGTCCAGGTTAGCTATGTAAAATCTACTTAATATGAATTATCTTTTTGTATCACACTGTTACTTTTCACTGATGCCGGGAGAGTTAAGTTTGTGAGTTATCTTTTATTATCTTCAATTCGCTCAAGCATTTGAATAACTTGGTGTAGTTGCATTTTTCCATTGTGGTCGATGTTATAATTGGTTAAATTCGGCTGCGTGCATTTCCAATATGTGGGCTTAACTTGGTACATCATTTGTTTCAACCTGACGTAGTTCTTCAAACTTGCAAGAGTTATAAACGCTGTTTCTTGGCGTTTGGGAGTTGTTATACTTGGAGGCTTAGCATATATTTTATTGAGGTCGTGTATCATATTTTTCGCACTTATTGATCCCTCTCTTTGTTCTTTTTATTGGTAAGGCTCGTAGATCTAATACATTACTGACAAGTTGGCATGGTTGAGGTTGATGGGAGTTATTTGTGGGGTTCAATTACCCTGTCCTCCAATCTGTTTTCTTACAATAAAATTATTATTGCTAAAAATGCAGAAAAAGTAAGAATGCTAAGTTGAACTTGAATCAATCATCTACTTATTAATACTTTCGTATTAATAAGCTAAGTTTGTAATGAATGAAAACTAAGTGCCACTTTCGGCATTTGCTCAGATTTTAAAGGTGTTTATGGCTCATCTTGTTTTGTTGAGGCATCCTCTACCAACAGAGAGGATGAGGTTTCGAGCCTGCCCGTTGCCATGCTAACTCCTTGGCTAGTGAGATGTTATCAAAAAATATAAAATCTATAAAAAATAATGTAGGAATTTATTGGGAGCCAAACATCTGCATTGCTTAGCAAGAATTCTACATTGTTCCAGTGCAGGTGTGTATGCTTCTTCTCTTATAATTAATAATCATCATCGGCATGTTCTACTTTCCCCATTAATGTGCCTATTTAAAGCCATGCGAGGAGGTATTAAAAGGAATTATTTTACTGTCAAAGAGGATTTAGAGACAGATTAATGTATATCCTAATTAGACAAGAGCCTGT
This sequence comes from Persea americana, assembly GCA_029852735.1. Lineage (NCBI taxonomy): Eukaryota > Viridiplantae > Streptophyta > Magnoliopsida > Laurales > Lauraceae > Persea > Persea americana. The sequence continues at coordinate 14,827,568 of CM056811.1, read as the reverse complement.
AACACATTTGGAAGGTGCTTATTGTCACAGCCATTATGGGTTCATGTTCCGATAAAAAAATTGTTTATCCTAGTTATTTTATTGCTTTCAGCTCCTTCCAACTTCTTAGACAACCAGGTTGGGGCAGTTTTCCAAGTGGAACTCATGACAACCTAAAAATTAAGACAAGAGCATGTAGTACAGTTTGAAGGTGCTCATTGCCACAACCATGAGGTTGTCGGTTTGAATCATGTTCCCAACAAAAAAATACTGTCTAAAAAAATTAAAGAATGTCCATACTCCATATTCTCTGAGGGAATGTTTGTCGCACCAAATGATGGAAAAGAAAAATTCTGCAGAAAATGCCCTACTTCCCGCTACATTTCCACAGAAAGGCGGTTACACAAACCAGCCCTGAATTTTTGTTGCCTCATGATGAATATTTTAAGTTCTCAACTATTCTCTGCTACCAGATTTTATTAGCTAACATTGCATGCCTCATGAGTTGCCACCCCACCTTGTCTTGACATCTACTCATCTTTAAATTTTATCTTTTGAATGGTAAGAAGAAATTTTATTATATAAAAGATAACATCCAAGAAGCGGCCATTGAGAATCTAAAGCTAAGAGGCCCACTTAATGAAAAAAAAAAAAAAAAACAGCCATAACCAAACCCCAAAAGAAATGCAAAATAGAAAAAGCATGTTGTAATGGCCACCAAGGACCATGGGATAACATCACCAAATTGCCTTGCCCCTCTTATGACATGTAGGACTGGATCTTTAGGTTTTGGGTTCAATCAATTATAGTTCATCTATGATGCTTAAAACCCTCCAGGGTGCGGTGCTTCATGAACTCCGATGACCCTCACCTGTCTCTTTCTCCATGCAATTTTTTTACTCCATTCCTGGAAATTTTAAGATTTTTTCATTCTCTAATTGCATATTTTTAGCCATTTCATTGCCACACCCTTAGGTTTCTTGTCTTTCTTAATATATTTATATATGTAATAAATGGGGCAAAGATTTGCTGCCACCGTTCACACTAACTTAGGTGCAAAGTGCAAACCTGGCTGTGTTCATGTCCCTTCTAGGTGCACAACTATCACAGGGAATGTAAAGGATGAAAAGATTTCATTGACACCAAGGGCCATGGAAAAAAAAAATCATCATGATCACATCATCCTAATTCCTCGATCTCCTCATAGTTTAATGGCTTTAAAGGAATTGATATTTTGGGTTTTCAATCCAATATAAGTAATAGCTGGATGAGTGTCAAATAGGGTGAGTGCCAATTCATGTGGGGGGTATTGAGTGTGAGGGGGTTTGATGGATCATGGGTAGATCAAGTTGACAGAAAATGTCAGGTTCACACCTAACTTGCAAACCACTATTCGCTACCACTCCCACCCCAATTTATATGATGCATTCTTTTCGTATATAATCTTTCACTGTGCATTTTTTTCTACAACATATTTTTCCATTTGTTCAATTTTTTCATGTTATTTGTATTCATTTATTTTCATTGTTTTCCATTTTTTTAGCGTTTTCTAGTAGCATGTCAATTTACTGTAGCTTAAGCACCTTGCAAAGTCTGCATGCATGGTGGAGATCAAAGAGGGATTTAAAGTTCACCCTAAAAACATTTAAATTCATATGCCCTCCAGATCACCAAAATGCACTGGTTGTGCTATATTTTGGTACAAATTGTTTTCATTTCTAGGCTTACAAGCAAGACGAGTACCTTTATTTTTCCTTTTAACATCTAGGCACGTGTGAATGTGCTTATCATCGTCATTATCAAAGCCTTGTCCATACTATGTTGGCGTTAGTTGCATGAATTCTGTTTCGCCATCCTAGATTTTCCTGGGCTAAATCCTCAGACAGGTTGTACTTCTTTAGATCTACTTCCATCCATGCCCTCTTCGGCCTGCCCCTTTTCCTTGAGGGGCCATTAACCTGCATAGAGAAACTTGTCCTCGCCGGGGCTATTGCTAGCCTACATTGGACTTGTCCAAACTAGCTCAAATGAGTCTCTTAATTTATCACATGTTGATGCTACTCCTAAATGCTCCGTCATGCACTCATTTCTGATTCTTTTCTAACTTTACCACAAATCCTTTATTTTTTTCTTCTCTGCTATACTCATTTTTTGCACGTGTTGTTTCTTAAAAACCCTATAGTTTCTATTTTATTGAATGTACAAGTTTCTAGCCTAAATATATTATAGTTGAAGCTCAAGAGACTGGTCTTTTGACAGATATCAAACAGAGCAGTCTATCCTTTTTTTCACATGCCTTTTTAGTATTAATGAATCATAATGACTTCGGTTGGGAACTGTTCAACAGCAAAAAAAAAAAAAAAAAAAAGGAAAACGGAATGCATGAATGAATGAAAACTGACTTATCTTGGAGGTTTTCTAGTAATTTAGGTTATCTTTGGAAGTTTGGACCTACTTGAATAATGAGCAGTTTGATTAGTTTGGTCATGAGATAGTTATATTACTCGTTATGCTGCATTTGGATAGTTGCAACAGCTAGAAACCCCATTAGGGGGAGTCTATGGTTCAATGCCCATATTATTCCAACAATCTAGTAGAGTCAGGCACACATGCAGAAAAGGAAAATATATTTAAACTGCATGATTAGGGTTACATCCAAAAGCACCATTAACTTAAGCACTTCTTTCCCTATCACACAAAGACACCACGTATCCTTCTGAAAGAATCATTTTCTTTTTCCTCTTATGATTCTTGTCTTAGTTATCATCGTTTTAAAGGTTTCTCTAAGCTCAGCTAGATCAGTGATATTTTCTGTTGGCTCTACTGAATTGGACATAAAATTATTCACATGTACATGCATTTTCTATAAATCATGGTGATCTCATTGTTCTTTTTCAGGATGCAAGCAATAGGTTTGAGACACAACGAAAGGATCGAAACCGTGAACCGTGAGAGAAAATTTCATCAGGTGAGGTTTAAGGTTTAGAGCACATTGCTATATATATTTTGTCATGTTAGATGCATGCATGGTCATGGGTCCAGGCGTCAGACTCTTGTTTCAAGTTTATGGGTACTGAGACATGGCTGTGCATTTAACGTTTTCTATCCTTACATTTTAACGGTGGATCTGTGGTGTTAAAGGCACTTTTTATTATTTAAGGCTATCTGAGAAATTGGGAGAGACTGTTCAACCATTCTTGGTTCCTGAAACCCTTTCAATACTTATTTCCTTCTCCGATTCTGCTAAGCAGGGGCACTTTTTTTTAAATAGTAAGCAAGGGAATATTATCACTTAGTTGATTTTTTTTTTAGTTGATTTTTTTTTTTAATGGCTATATGTATGAAATCTGAGCAATCATCCAGATGGTGCTACCTTTGATGCCCATAGCCATAGAATCAGATTGGTATAGGACAATCCTTTTTGTTTGAATGGTAACCAGTGTTTATTGATAGGAACTAAACAGTCCAAGGGGCAAATACTCGAAAGCAACCATCACGAAACCACCAAGGAAAAAGCAAACAAAGCAATCCAAGTATCCAACACACATAAATCCTGTCCTAAAAATTATAATCAGATTCTGCTGCGAAATTTTTTCTTTTGCCAGATGATCTGTTGTTGAGTTAGCACTCTTCTTTATGTTTTGGATGATGCTTCCAAAGGTTTACCCAGATCAATCACTTCCTCCATCAAATCCACCAAAACCTAGGGTGCCTCGCACAAACCTGAAGCCCATCTAAGTGCACAAAGAGAATTACCTTCCACTACTGAACTCTGGAGCTTTAATCTGCTAGCTTCTCTCTGCACAAACCGAATGACTTCCACCTCTGCTTAATTAACTGAGCAAATGATCAACTGGGCCAGACAAAAGAAAGAACCGTTTCACCTGCACTATTCCAAATCACCCCTCCCATTCCAGCTAAACCTAGGTTATCATTTGCATCAAAGTTGAGCTTGCAAACACCTAAAGGCAGTGGACATCATAAGACTTTATGGTATGAAATGCCACCTCATGCCAACATCTCAAAAATAGATGCCATAGAGAAATCTTGGAAGAGAGGAAGGAAACACATCTGAGGCCAATCCTAAGTTGTGACTGTTTTCTTATTTTGAGGGGAAAAAGGGATGGTTAAGAAAGTTATTTTTTCTTTTACCATTCAAAAAAAAAAAAAGTTGATTTTTTGCTAAAGTATCTTCCACTTGATGAACGAGGACAGGAATGTGAAATGTATAGTCTCTGGTGAACTTCTCTCCTCTTGCAAATACTTTTCATACCTCTATTTCCTGCATCCATTTCACGAATTCGCCTATATACTGCAATAAATATTGCAAATTTTTGTCTTGTGTACTTTCTTCATCTGTTGTGCATCTAGCGACTATGGTGCAATCAATTTAAATTAGGCTATTAGCCATCCAAGGTAGGACCTACAGTTCAGTTCTTGAATGCATGAATGTATTTTAATTATTTTTCAATGTTAACTATTTGGGCATGGCTGAGCCATATCCAGAAGGGAACCCTGACGTCTATATCACCATCTCTGACATGGGTACCTTTAAGTGCGATTTGAATACTGTTTTTTTTTTTTTAATGGTTGAATATTGTTTTATATGATCACTAGTCTTACGTTTTGATTGGATAAGAGACTTCAAACTTCCATGTATGTGCAGCAAAACACAGCAGTGGAACTTAATGCCTTGTCTGCACAATGGAAGGAGCTCTGTGAAAAGAACATAGAGATCCAAGCTGCATGCGCCCAGATTGAGAATCATATCGAAGAAATGAGAAAAGAAGCAGCAGAGAGGTACAGTTCCTTTCCCTCTTTAGCGGCGCATTTCTTTGTACCCCTAAATTGCAGCTGTCAGAATATTTTTGGCAAAATGAATGGTTATCTATACCTTTGAGCATTTGGTATGGCTTGGAAAACTGTTGCTTGTATCTGTCATTGACACCCCAATTTGGTCCTAGTGGCCTGGGTTTCTGACAAACTGGAGCACAGGAGGCCCATATCTGTTTTGTTGGTTAATGTTCCCAATTTCTTCGCCAAACAAGTCGCATTGAGAGATGATTAATAATTTATTCTGCTTAATAATCAAGGTGCTTACAATCTGGGTTAATCTATACTGACCTACAAAATTCTTTCTTGTAGATTTTTCTTGCTTTGAATCTCATTTATATTTTTGCCCTTCCAGAGGATTGAACTTAGATGCGCATATGGAAAACGGATCAGTGATGCAATCAGAACACTAAGATTCCAAATCTGTACTTGGTCTTGGTAGTTACACATTTCTTAGCTAATCAAGAAAGATATTTGTAATTTGATTTTTTATTAAGTTAGCTATGGGTATGTGCTGCCTTGAGGACATTGAGATTCAAAATTTGTACTTGGATTGGACGGTTACCAAAGATCATATCTGTTGTAATTTTTGTTGATTACAAGGCAGGTCATCATCAATATATATTGAAGGCCATGTATCTTTGGATATTATGCTTGTGGGATTTTTCTTGTTCGCTTCTTTTTTGTTTTGGTTTTTTGAAGCATGGTGCTAATGACCACTCTGAGAATTTGGTGTGTGAATTTTCATTTTGCAAAAAGTGAAAACTTCGTTATATTAATTATGTAGAAAGATGAACCCATGTGGAAAATGATTTACAAGAAACATAGAAATTTCATGGGATCCTGCTTGGACCTTGGTTGCCCTGCGCATAGTTTGCAGTTAACATGCATATCTAACAACCTGTAATTCTGTTTACCTGAACTGTTTGTGGCCAAGAACATAACTTGCTATACCAACAATGTTCGAAGTCCTGTGATTCACAGTTTCAGTATCTAGTTCTACTACCAGACTACTAATCCCTCTAAATTTCACTTTTTATGATTTGCTGAAGTCCCCAACTATTGGAAGCCTCTCCAGGTTGATCTCTTTATATGGGGTTGACTACAAAAGGCCTATTCTAGTAGGGCCAACCTAGATGCATGACATTCAAGATAGCCTAGATGATGAAAAGGTTCAGATGTTGATGAGGGAGGGGAATATGACATAATAGCCTGATCAAATTGTCCTAACCATTTAGTTTAAGCCCTTTATGTGCATTTTTTTTTTTGTTGATAAAATCCAACTGTGAATAATGTCTGGAACGCTGAAAGTTCTGGCTTCATTTGGTGGTGGTGGTGAGGTATTTTGCGTGTGAAAGGATAGTATTGAATGAGAAAATGGGGCTGAAAAAGAAGGGCTTTTAGAAGGTATGAACGAGAAGCCCTAGGGTCGCTTCTGGAGCACTGGCCTACAATTGCTGTAATACATTGGATGGTCCACTTGATTGCTTCTGCCTTGAATAATCTAAAATTTTCTAAGCAAAGTTTTGAGCTACAAAACAGGTGATCAAACTTGGTAAGTAGTGATGGCAAAAAGTACACTTGTTAATCTGGATTTCAAATTTAGTGCCATGACCTTGTGTTCCAGCATGGGGACCATTTGTTTGCATGGAATCAAACTTAAATTCTAAAAAAAAAAAAAAAGGGGGAAAAAAAAGAAAGAAAGAAAATGTAATCATAAAAGTGGCTAAAATTGAAAAAACAGAGGTGGAGATATGGGAGCTAGAAAATGAATATCTAGCCATCATCATTCTTCACCTAGTAAATCAAATCGGAGGAATGTCAGGAACCCATCTGTATCTTTCATTTTATGTCCTTCACCCCTCATCTCTTTACTAATCTGTTGTTGGAACTCATTTTATCATGAATTCTGAGGACTTCAATTCCACACAAACAAATAGGCCCTTCAGAATTTGTAAAAGCCATCTTGTCCTATTACTGCTGATACCATATGATTTCTTGAGATAAGGATTTACTGTCTCATGTCAAATGGGCTGGGAGTAGAGGATAAGAGGAGCTATAAAGAACAATGAGGATAGTTTTCTTCATCACTCAAGAATGCTAAACATTCTCATTGTTGCCAAATTTTACACAAAAGTGAGTTGGCCTTCCCATAAAGTAAATTAATACAAGACATATTAATCTACTATTGATTTTAGTAGATATAATTTTTTTGGGATTCCATTCTAACAGTTGGCTGAGTGTAACCTGTGTTAAATCAGGGGAACCAGTGAGCATGGGGTTTTGGAATGAGCATAGGGGTCCCACATACCTAAAAAAGAGGAGTCAGAACTCAGAACTAGAGCCTTACCCTTTCTATAACGTAAACATCGTATGTACATCACACATCAGACAAGTACTTAGGATATGGATCCTGCTGGACCTGGACCCAATTATCGATTAGGTCTACAGAGAGGGTCCACACCTGAATTGGTATCCCTAATTTGGGTTAGAACCTTAAGGCAACTGGGGAGGTCAAAGTCCATTGGCATCCCTACATTGCAGACAGTATTATCACCTGCTAGAACCTCTATACCACAGAATTGAGTTTTTCCTAGGATTTATAAACAATGCACTTCCTACAACCTCTATACCACAAAATTGAGTTTTCCCTAGGATTTATAAACAATGCACTTCCAGCTAATAAGCAGAAACAAGAAAGAGCTTGGAGACCATTTATCAAGGGGAGAATTTTAAATAAGGCCTTAAGTTCTTGCCTTATTTCCAAAAAGGACACAAGTTTTAAGACTTTTCAAACTAGTCCCTAAGTTTTCCAAGAAGTCTTCAATTAAGGGGACATCCATCTATTTAAAGCTATTTTCCAATGAATTTTCCCCTTAATCTATTAAAAATACCCAAATTACCCTTTATTGAGATAAAACCCTCCTCCAGTTCCTCTATATTCTCCTTTTCTTCGCCGGTGCCCTCACATATAGTGGACGTTAGAGAAATGTCATAGTTTTAAATGAAGGGTGATTTGTTTATTTTGGAAAAAGGAGGAAAAAAACTTGCCAAAACCTACCTTTAAATGGCTGAAATTGAAACACAAAGGAACTAATTTAAAAAGTTTTGAAACTTACATCCTTACTTGAAATAAAGCAAAAACTAAAGGCCTTATTTGAAATTTCCCCTTTATCAAAGACCGCAAATCAACCTAAAAGGCTCGTGCATGCCTATCCATGGTAGGATCAAGAAAATCCACCTAAAAGGTTTGCGCGTATGTGGCTATAGATTGAAAAATGAAAGCTTTGAATGCACTAAATTATTTGAAATACATTCGATTTAAACAATTAACAGTTGAACATAAAACATGGATACAGGATCCCTGGTCCACAAAATACCTTCTCAACTATGCCCTAATAAAAACATCAGATTTTTAATACAAACTTTCTTGAATTCCTAGTAAAAATTTTGGGAGCCAAATCAAAACTGATGCGGTGATATCATACTTTCCTGCTGCACCCTCCACCACGATGATTATAAAGGATTTGTAGAGCTTAATTTTGACATTTTTTATACAGAAGATTCTAGATCCATCCGTGCTTGTGTTGCTCATTTTTTGAGATTTTTGATATTTACTGCATTACCGGGCTTTATTGCTGGAATCATGAAACAACTGGAACTTTCCCTAATCTGTAATTTCTCCCTCCTCGCTCTCCGATTCGTCGATGTCCTCAATAGTACCTCTATTTTCACCATCATGGTCACATATTAACTCTTCACCTTTATTACCATCTTCATCGTCTTCGTCATGATGATCTTCATCCATAACATTGTGTTTGTAGTCCTGATCTTTGGGTCCCACAGCCTCAGCGTTCTCAATTGCAGAAACCATGACATCCCCACCATGCAAAGCCTCCTCTCCAAAAAAATCATCTTCAATGAAGCCCACGTCTTTCGCTGTAATCAATGGGAACTCCAAAGGCTTCTCAGGATAATCCTTGAAGAAATTGTTCAACACCATAAACCTGAGAACTTGCAATAGATGGCTCTTATCTCTGTTTATTTCGGTGCTGAGCAGCTTCTGCAGAAGGGTTGGCTCCCTCTTGTTTGAGATGGACCTTTGGTTCTTGGCTTTCTGGTCACGTTGTCCATGCTTTTTGTCTCTTTTATTTAACTTGTTTCGGAATTTGCCTCTCTTCTTCTGCAACCTCCTCGCATCTCCATTGCCAGTTTGGTTTTCTGATTCTGAGAGGTAGTTTGGCGGCAATTCAGCAACTTCTAACCCCATCTCTGCTTGTTTGGCAAGGATTTCCCTGAGTTGCTGCAGACACATTTTATATAATTGTGATAAGAACAGAACACAAATCCCTCCTTGAAGAAGATGGGAGATTTAATGATACATTGATGAGAGATTTATGTGATGGTAGATAGAGTGCGGAATTATAGGGTTCCTCAGCATCACAGAATGTGACTTTCCCTCCTGATGCACCTAGTTTGTGCAAGTGGGGCCTAAGGTTCAATATCACTCATTTATCTGATGGGTGATGTGGTTAATTGAAAACGCACCAGAATTCTTCTTAATTGGAAGATTGAACTGTCCAATCTTTGGCCTTATTCTCAACTAGCCGCATGGAGGTCAGTGATCAGGTGAGGAGTTTGAGGGGCCAACATGGCAGCCTACCAATTCATGGCGTTTGGTGAGAAGTGAAAGAAGCTATGGACATAGGAGGCAGCAAAAATCTAAAGATCATCCAAACTATCTTAACCATGAAAGTTAGGGCCTTGCAATGTTGATTTTGTTTGACTGTTACGCATTACCAGTTATCAAGAAAATCTTCCAATCTGAGAGACTCCCGTGTGCAATTTCATATGACCACCTCCACTGGGCCAATCAGATCAATCATAGAACCACAAAAAAGGAAAACGCAAAAAAGAACATTTGCATACCTGTCGTCGCAATTTGGCATCGTTGTCAGCCTGCCGCTATAAAAAGGTGAAGACATTTATCAGAAGGCTTATCTATTTTCAGATTTCACTGAAATCAACAAGTTCCAAGTTCTAAATAAAAAACTGAACAAACCCTTTTCATGTTTGCTTGTATCGGGAAGTTCCTCTTGCGCGCTTCACGCCATAGTCGAACTTCTTCTTTTGTATAGATTATGGGCGGATATCTTCACATAAAAATATATAAAATAAAATAAAAATGAGAACTTATAGGAAAACAATGTAAATGTTACATGTGAAAAGCATTCAATTTGTTATAAAACAACCATGAAGTTCAAGGTTAAAGATTGCAACATGATATATAATGACACAAAAATATAGACACTGCATCTCGACACTACTGAAACATCCATACAGCCATATGTATGATACACGGAAACATGAATATAAACGAGGAACAAATAAGGGGAGAGAGCTTATGACTGTCTCACCTAAACTCTAGGACACATACAACTATAGATACCATCTAACACTAAAATACCATGACATGATATCGCTACATATAAAGAACATAGTAATATAGGATACTTGTTTCCATGCTGCATCTAGAACAAAACCAGCATTGACAAGGAATGATAGCAATGTCCTGGGAATTGGATACCTGCATATCTTAAATTATATGATGTGAGTATCACTCAAATGAAACTGGGTGATATTTAGGCCCATTGCAACTATCCAACAGTCATGAGAAGTGGGTCCCGCACCACATTTTCTGCTTCCCTGTATCATAACTTATAGTAGCGACAAATGTATATAATATTTCCTATGTAATTTAATGAAACCATTAGTTCTTTAAAAAACACGGTAACAGAAAAGGTACCTATGAATTTCTCCAATGGCTTTCTTGATAGAGTTCGCAATATTAGATTTTCCAGCTCCCTTATTGTGGTTTCCTGCTTAAACAAAAGAACATATATGTATAAACAAATATATTCAGTTGTAATAACAAGTCCACGAACATAAAAGACAACTATAGAACTTAATGAAGAACTTGTACTCCTGTGCTAAGATCAAGACTCCACACTTGTTCTAAAGGAGGAGCTACAATAAATAAGAAAGTAAAAGGATCAAAATGGATGGCTACGGATAGGCAAGCTATAAATGAAACAAATTTGCGTCTCTTTTCAGTCAATCGAGTGACCATTTACAGGAATGTTAACTGAAGCTAAATAAATAAGTGAATTGGGAAGTTAACCCAAATTGCAACAGTTTCCACATTTTGGTAGGATAAATGGTTATATGTGTCTTTTTATATATTTGAATGATAAGATAAATGGTTCTATTTATTGGCACTGTTACATCAGATTTTTTTTTTTAAATAATTTTTATTGATTTTCCTGCCCCCCAACTTAACAAAAATCAGCATTTACAATGATGATTTGTAGATTTGTAGCAGAAAGTGGAATTGATAACTGGCAGTTCAGTCAAAATGTTATAACTGCTAATCACTTGGGGATATCAAAAATCCAAATGCACCCCTAGTTATTAAGAATTGCCAAAGATATGCTCAAAACAGCTGATATCATCAGCATATGGTGTCTATATTATTTATAGAAAACTTGGAAGGGCCACACAAGACTATACACCTGAAAAGATAAAGTTCAGAAGAAACTTCATGGATCGTGAGATTCCACAAGTGGTGCAGCTACTTATGGTGATGAATGGGGTTCCTTTTATCAAGTGAAGATACCAAATTAAGAATTTGACACAGCCGGAAAAACTCCAGCAACTACTACTAATTGCAGACAATAACAGAAATTTTAGAATTAATAAAGCAAGGAACAATGCATCAAATAACCCAAAAATCTGAGCTCGAAGCCTTCTCAATCACATGTAGTCCGCACGACCAAGGGAGAGGGAAAGAAAAACAAGCACTGCTGCTGTTTTCATTAGAAAACATAATTGTTACTATAGCATGAACAGTACTGCCGACCATACAACCCTATATATAATGCATAAATCACATCAAAACCCTAAGAAACCCTAGTAATCCTACCAAACAAGCTTTCTACCACAATTATAAGTCTTATGCTAGTACTCTCCATAATAAAAACTAATAAATAATAAAGAAATTTGAACCAGAACAGATTCCGGTCGTCTCTTGACACTTTGGAGATCTGTTGTGGGGCCTACATGGGCCACCTCTTGACAGATTAGTCTGCACGATCTGGTAGTAGATTCCTCGGCGACTCTATTGATGTGAAGCTTCAGTGGGTTGGACCCTGTTTGGCTCACCAAACACCTGGCTCAAACCTGTAGGACATGAGACCCATATAACTGCTGGGGTTTTTTTTTCCTAACTACTATAAATGGCCCCCTGTTATTTACTGTAATAATAAAACAGTCCCTGAAATACAGTTTCAGGCTTAAAAATACTATTTATGCTCCAATTCCACTTCAATTCTTAAATAGACACTTGCGGACCTTCTTGCAATAATCAATCCACTCCAAATAGGCTTTAGAGACCAAATTCATACTTTAAAATTAATCCTACAATCAGACTTAGGCTGGATTTGTGATGTGGTGACTTTTCATAGCTTCCTTACTGTTTTTCTGGCTTCGGTCCAACTCATCTATTACTTTCCCATCTCCCTAAAGGCACATTTGGTACCCGCATAAAGGAATCCTTGCTGTTTTTCCTTAGTACCATGGAAAATCCATATTTGGAAGCCATCGACAGCAAGAGAGATTCACGAAAGTCAAAGAAGTGATGATTTATGCGGTCCAACCTCCCCCCATCGGAACCCATAAATCCGAGCTTTTAAAGCGACAGTAAAGTCATCTATAACTTTCCCATCTGCCTAAGGGCACATTTGGTACCCGTATAAAGGAATCCTCGCTGTTTTTCTTTAGTACCATGGAAAACCCATATGTGGAAGCCATCCACAGCAAGGAAGAGGGATTTGTGAAAGTCACAGAAGTGATGATTTATGCGGTCCGACCTCCCCCCATCAGAACTCCCCCTCTCTCCCCCAACTGTGCTAACACCACTCAACATTTCCATTTCAATTGATGTAATAGACCCAAACAAGCAAATGAAGCTCTCCTATTTTCCATTCTACAACTGCAATCCTGACTGATACTCAGGTGGGTCACATCCCCTTCTCTTGAAAACTCATACAAAGAAGAAGAGTCGGTTGGATCTCTCGCCACATAATTTTGCTGTGCTCTTTTTGATTTGGTTGTTTATTTACTGAATCGTGATAATTAATTACCACCTGAACCCAATACAAGAAAAGATAGCAGAGAAAGAAGAGTAGCTTGGATTTGTGAATGATAAAAAGAAGAAAAGGAGCTAACCTCTCACAGATAGATTTGGTGAAATAGGTTTGTGTCGCTTTGCATTGTGGAACCAAAATTCTTTTTTTCAATTTTCCCTGTTTGAAGGTTGCTTTATTTAGATTGGAGATTCTTGCTTTGGAATAGGATTGGATTGAAGATTCTTGCTTTGAGAACCTTGCTTTGGATTGGATTATTCTTCTTTTCTTTTGTTTATTTTTCCATGGATTTTGACATGCTTACCAAACATGGGTTTGAAGAAATTATAGGCTTATAGCTGATTCCACTCTGCTAGTCATACAAAGGATGCAATGAATCCTCTCCCTTAAAAATCTTCATTTGAGGAAAGCCTAATTCCGGGGAACGATTCCTCTCATGTTACCATACGTGCCCTACATATTATGATCTTCATTCTCTTCCCAGTCTTCTATTCTTTCCCTAATCTCTATTTTACACCAATTGTTGTCACTCTAGAAAAAACCCCAAAAAGTCCATCAAATCCTCACTTTTCATTCCCAATCAACCATAACCCGTACCCACCCCAAAATCCTAAGTTTAACCCACAATCTCCTTCAAATTGAGTCCTAAATCACCATCAATTTTGGCCCTAAATACTAAATACCTCAACAAGGTTTCCATCAATTTTAGCTCTAACAAACCTAGAAATCCTTCCCAAACTAAAATCCTAGTCCTTATCCACAATTTCCCTTCTAAAACCTAACCCAAACCTAGCCAATCCCCCTCCTATCACTCTCTTCATAAAATTTTGCCCCCTCTTTCAGTCCATTCCTGAAAACCACTTGTTTACCTTCTATGAATCCGAATAAATATGAGAACAATTGAAGCTTCAAATGCATGTCAAAGAATTTGTATCAAATACAAATAGTATTATCGGCAAGTGTTCTATAAGTAGTTCCCTAGTTTAAAGTAAGAAAAGTAGACAGTTGATAAATATACCTACCAATTTTAAGAGCAGCATTATTTACGTGCTCTAGAGGAAAGCAATATACATGATGAAGCTCATTATATTAAAGGTCGCAGGGGGAATACGTATCATAATATCTAATGTTTTTAGGAAAAATATCATAATAAATGGCATTAATGGGGGTTTGAATCATGGCGATGATTGTAACAATATAGAAACCTATTACATTTTCATGATTCTCAATTTACTGAATTATTCACATTATTTTCATTATGGAAAAAAGTGAAAATAACACAGTTTTTCAATATACTGGAGATATTTGTGATAATAATAGTAACTATAAATGGTAGATGACCAAAAAAGTACAAATGCTGGCCGAACAAACTTTCTGTTTGCCACAACCAACTGACCAAGTATCATGTAATACCTCCATTATACAGATTTTAGTTAGGATATATTTCTGCAACAGGAAACCACCATTTATTCCGTAACAAATTGCTCTACAACTGATGCTAAATGCAAGTTATGATGATTTGGAATATGACCTTTCCTCTGGTTCCCATGAGCAGGCCTAAGGTGTCCCTTTGCATTTGCCATACGATGCAACTTTGATTTCTGGAATCTGCACAGAACCAAATTTAGCATGAACAAATAGCCATAAAAGAAACACAATTAAAAAAAAAAAGTGTTCTGTAGAATGCACCGCATATTAGGTTCTTTTCTATTTCCCCTGAAATTCTTGCTTGTAGGGCTTCCCTGATTGGGAATTGATATATAATTTCCACGGCTGTTAACATTACTCCCCTGAAACATAAGCAATAATGAGCTAGCAGGTTAACGAATGATAAAGGAAGTACAAAGCAGTGTATGATGCCAATGTTGAATTACAGGTTTGTGAAACAAGGTTACTTGTTCCAAAAATATATAATAATAAAAAATGTCTGATGAACATCAATCAAGCTTCTATGACAAAAAAATAGGTGAGAAGTTGTTTTATGCATTTATTTATGTACTTAATATAGATCAATGGATTTCTATTTATGTAAAGCATTTACTACGTACCTTGTGCATTTATGTAGAGACGTGTGCATAAATATAACAATGCACATTCAATGTTATGTACGTACAGCTGTGTTTAGCATGTAAGCTCCCTAGATCCCCTTTCCTACACAAACTCTTGTCCCCAAGTTACATAGTCTAGGAGCAACTAAGAAACCAAAGAGATAATTGCATATTTGAAAACAACTCTGGATACAGAATCCATGGTGTACTCCTGTAGTCTGTAGATACTTTCAGGTGCAGTTCCACAAGTCATGGAATCCACAATTTCTGTTTGGTGCAATGTAGAGAAGAGGGAAAGAGATTACAAATCCATGGAAAATATATGGGTTCAACCCCTCTCCCTTGGACCTCAAAATCCTCAAAAGCATAATTTCGGTTGGCAGTTCTCCACAACATATTTGTGGAAAATTTCCTAGCCAAACATTGGATTTTCACATATACATGAAAAACTTCCTTTTTTTTCCTGCAAAAATGCTACTGCACAAATGTGCCTCAATGTCATGAAACTACCAGGAAGAAAGAGGAAGAAGATTTTGGCTGTAACTTTGAGCTCTTAGTTGACTACCAAGAACTTCAAAGACGGTTTTTTTTTATTGTCAAACAGAACTTTAAATTATTAAAATCATGAAATCAAGAAAAGAAAATTATTTTGTAATAGAATCCAGTAAGGAATGTAAATAAATAATAGAATCCAGTAATGAAGTTAAATAAATGAAAGTTAATTAATAAGGATTTTTCTTTTTTATAAGCACAATAAATGTTGCACCATGGACTGGATCACTTCGGTATTAAAAACTCAGAATGATGATTAAGGCGTTTGGACCTGAAAAGGCCAGAGCTTGCAAGATCAAGAAACAAGGGATGGCTCTAGCCATTGACTGTAAGAGTCACTTTCTTAGCTACACACCAGTGCTGTTCTTGTTGAAGTTTCATTTGTTTAACACACTAGGATTTGAGAAAGAGCGATATTTTTAAATATTTGAATGAAAGACCGAAAATTACATCATACGAATGCAGTCTTGCCAACATGCTGCAGAAACTACAAGTATATAAAGATCCTGATTATATCTATATATGGTATAAAACCAAACTTTGGTTTTTTTCTCATACTACAGACATCCTATGTGGGGAAAACTATTTCCCAAATGATATCACCCCATATCATAAACAAACTTCTCTGTCATTAATTACTTAGGTCTGCCTTTTGTACTGTTGCTTCCATTGCAATACAATTTTACCTTGTCGTCAGTCAAAATTAAAAAAGAAAAAAAAATAATGAGATTTAAAACAGACTTGCGATTCAAAGCATGTATATTCCACAAGGTATCTCCACTGATAATGCATTATTAAATCTCAAATATAGTGGATACACAGCACAGATAAATTCCATGTGGAAAAAAGGATAAATTTTTTAAGAATTTTATTGCAATCAGAAGCAAGAAAAAGAGCCTCAAAACCTACCACCTGTTTCAACATTACAGCAAACATTGGTTCTATCACCAATTGATGGAAACATTGTCTATCTATTATCAAAATGTCGAAGGAGGACTACCTGTGACTGCTGAAACCCACTGGACTGCAGGTTCTTTGGAGGCTGATGCGTTTGCCCTGGAACATGAGCAAGCGATGGTAACAGATTTTTCATCAGTTTGAGCTGTAAGTCTGTAACAGAAGATTAGCACAGCATTTTGGTTCACAATACGTTGGACAAATGTATGCAAACCTTGATTATTGAACTGTGTGCCTTCATTAGATAAGACCATGCTATTTGGATTTGCATTAGAATTTCCAACACCGAGTTGTGGATTCACCGGGAAAAAAGAATTTAGAGAGCCTGGCGCTTGCAGGGTTTGACTGGGGCATGCAACAAGAGGATTAGAAGACAGATGAATGTTGAAGGGAGTGGGATGAGTTTGAATCATGGGAAGATGTGAACATTGCATAGGCATAACTTGATTTAAATTTTGGATCGGATTCTGCGAACAGAATTGCCCATTCAGCAAACCAGTGATTTGGTTTAGAATTTGGGGCTGGGAATAAAATTGCCCATTTGGTTGCATTGACACATTTTGACTAGAATTCTGCTGATTAAAACCACCTTGAGGTGATTGAATGATCTGATTTGGATTCTGCACACCATTATGAAACAAGAACTGCCCATGTGGCTGCTGGGGAACAATCGACCTGATATTTTGAGGCACATTAGAAATCTGCCCTTGTACTGGCATTGGTAACATTTGGTTAAAGTTTTGGGGTATCATATTCATACCCAGATAACCATTTTGCAAAGCAAGATTGCCAGCAGCACCATTAGGGAAACAAGGAAAAGGCATGGCAGGCAGTTGGTTCGGCAACGATATGCCATTCCCATGCAAATTACTCAAATGGGTATTTTGATTATTGAAAGTATTCATCATTGGGGCCGGATTCTGATTATTGAAAGCATGTGACTGAGAGGGAATTTGATGGGGGCATGAACATGGAAACTGATTGGTAAGGTTGCCACTGCCCAAATTACTTGAGTTCACCATATTGGGGGGCCTCAATAATCCCACCTGTTTCATCACAAAAACATTGAATCATTGAAAAAGAACAAAACACATCTCTACTTTTCTATCAAAACAAAACCCATTGAATCAGTGAAAAGGAACAAAACCCATCTCTATTTTTCAATTAAAACAAAACCCATCACTATTTTCACATTTTAACAAAAACCCATTTCTATTCTCCCATTAAAAACCTCACAAACAGAAAAAAAAAATGAAGATAAAAACAGTAAAAAAAAGAGGAAAAGAAGAAGTCAAGTAGAACAGAAAACAACGAACCTGTTGCGGGTTGGGGTTGTTGCTTCCATGGGCTTGAACTTGGTTGGGAGCAGAAGGAAAAGAAGGCATAAAAGGGCGCATCTTTACGTGCAAAGAAAATCAAAATCCTAACTGCAAAAAAAGAAGCCAGAGAAGAAGATAGTTTCTGATTACTGTAAGTGTAGAAGAAGAAGAAGGATAAAGAATAGTACATGAAAATAGATATTTTAACTAGGAACTTTTGTGGATACTGATTTTATTTGCTCAATGCAAAAAGAAGCAAAACAAAATCAAGGATCTGCAATGGTAACCTCAACGTCCACACCAGGTTCAATCGTAATTCGTAATGGATGTAATCTTCTTGCGTAGTAGACGAAGCTCAAAGAGGTCCCAAGTGTCTGTTCTTTCTTCTTTGCAAGGGGATTTTCCTGGTGGTGATAGGGAGAAACTCGGTGGGCATCCTATTTCTCAGCCTCCTGTACTTTGAACCACGCACGAGAGAGAGAGTGAAAGTTTACCGCCGACGACGACAGAGGAGAAAGGAAAGTAGGGACAGAGAGGGGAGTGGAAGAGTAGGGTATGAGTTTAGGAAGGGAAAACTTCAAAAATATATTAAAAAAGTTTTCACAATTATTTTAGAAGATTTAAAAACAAAAAATTACGTGGAACGAACGTGCAACTTTAGCTTAACTCACACTAAATAAAAACCATATACAAAAACTAACTTTTTTATCATTTTTTTTAGGGTCGACTATGACCCTCGCTATAACAAGTGAGCGTCGCCGTTGACCCAAGTTTATGCCTGCTTATTATAGTAAGGGTCGACAACACAGAAAATGAAGGCAGACGTCGACCACAAAAAAAAAATTGGTAAAAAAAGTTGGCTTTTTTGTATGGATTTCCTTTTTAGTGTGAGTTAGTTTCCTGTTCGGTGCATTGGCCATGTATTTATTTTTTTTGCAAAATCCTCATTCTTTTAAGGGATTTTGGCATATTAGTCCATCTTAAATCCAATTTTCTCAATTTCATGATCGAAATTCAAATAATGTCATCAGAGTCATTTAACTTTTGGTTAATATTTTTTCAAAACTTTTTTGCCCTGGATCTTGTGTGTCACGGAAACTAATAATTCTCATAATATCATAGGACTGTCCCATAATGACATGGCTTTTAGCAACATCTTAGGGAAAAAAATCGAATAATATAATTTAAGAATTGATTATTAGATTGGTATTTACTTTTCACAAAATGTCATTTTTCATATTATACTAAAAAACGAGTTCACTTGCTAATTGTAAAAAGTGTATGATATAGAAACTAATAAATCCCTTGATATTGTAGCGTAAGATGGCGCAAAAAAACTTTAAACAAAATGTTGACCAAAGTCGAGCGACTCAGGTGACATTATCTAAATTCCAGTCGTGTAATTGAAAAAACTAGGCATAAGGAGAACTATTAAGCCAAAACCTCTTATTCCAATCAAGTCCTCTTTATATATATATATATATATATAAGCTGCTAATGCCACATCCCAAACTTCTCTCATCACATCCCTTTATTTTAAGACCAATATATCGATGTGTTAAATTACCAAAAAGGACAACATTCATAGTTTCCTGCCTCCCCCAATTTCTCTCTACACTCACTCACCCCATCCCGGCCACCACGGCCCCCTCCGACAGCACCGTCGAAGCGGGAAAAGGGTTAGTGGGAGGGAGGGAGAGAGGGAAGGATAGAGGGATAGTGAGAGGGAGTGAGAGGGAGAAAGGGAGAGGGAGGGATAGTGAGAGGGAGAGAGAGGGAGAGGGCTGTGGGTGGAGGCAGGCATGGAAAGGGAGGGAGAGGGAGAGCAGGCGGTGAGTCGGGAGAGAGAGGGAGAGGGAGGAAGGGAGGGTCGGTGAGATTGAGGGGGAAGAGGGGAGTGTATAGAGAATGTGAGGGAGAGATGATAGGGTAATTTGGGGAAAAAGCATGTGTACAAAGAAACTTTGGTTATTTTTGAAGTGGGCCCCACTAGGTCACCTGGGTTGGACTTGACCATTTCTCTTAAGTGATTAATTAAAGTAGAAATCTAAAAAAAAAATGACATAAGGGTATTTTTACCACTTTTAAAATAAAAGAATTCTGGTGGGCACTTGATTGAAAGAAATAAGGAAAACTTTTATATTCTTTTGAAACATTAAGGTTTTCATGTACTTTTTAAAAAATGAAGCAAATGTTTTATACCTTTTTGATATTCTGTCTTTCAAAAATCATATAGTTAAATTATAAAATGGGAAATTTTCAAAAAACTATAAAAGATTTTGTTGATTTTCCAAAAAGTATAATTTTTTAATATTTCAAAATAGTATAAAAGTTGTCCATTAATCTTTCAATCAAGTCCTCTCCGGCAACATTTCATGTATTTTTTTTAAATGACGAAAATACCCTTGATGGAAGCAACTAAGAAGGATTCTTATATTCCGACTTTTTTTTTTAAAAAAGCATAAAACTTTTACCTAAATTTTCAAAAAAGCACAAAAGTTTGCTCATATTCAAAAAAGTACATCACAAATTGAATATTTAAAAAAAGTAAAAAGGTTTTCCATAGTTGTTTCAATCAAGTCCTCCTCATTGTTTCCATAGTTGCTCAGCCAACCCCAAAAAACAGGGAAAAACTGGCGAGATGACTCAATTTGTGCAGCACAATTTGCGGGTCCTTTTTCCGTGATTTTTCCCATAAAACCCTCTATACTATTTGTTTATTACATGGTTTTTTTTTACTCTTTCCACTTTTTATATCGTGTCCCACCTGGCCATTGGATCTTCTTAATGATCCCACGGCCCAGAATGGTCCACGGCCCTGTCTCTTTTATAAAGGAGACAACCGCAGGAGAACCCTTCATAGAAAACATATAATAATGTTTTATTTTATCATAGTTTAAAAAAAAAAAACAGGTTGTATCAACCCAACCCGTATTTGTGACAGCGTTGTAATTCGTAAATCATAAAGACATCACAGTTCAGTTTTATCTTGACCCACATGGAACTGATCCATTGCCATTTATAGCCCATTTGGAAAGATTATGCTGATATATTTCAAATTTATAGAATTTCTTAGAATGCCATGAAAAAGCATTGACCATAATTTGAGTAAATTATCAATACATAATAAACATAAGATACCATGAAAATATTTTTTATTATTTTTCAGTGATTTTTATTATTTCTCTCATTTTATTTCAATATTTTTTTTCAATTTTCTCGTTAAGTTTTGACAACTTTTGAAAATAACTTGATTTTATCAAGAAAATGCCATTCCATAGAAATATATGTATAGGGTTGTCAACAGGAAAGAATTGAGCGAGACCCAGCTGGATCTGGTTTGTGCCCGACGGACACGGGGAGAGAGATATATGGGCTTATTTCTTTACTAAAGTTTCTAACAAGAATTTGTCATGTTAGGTTATTTATTATTATTATTATTTTTTTTTTTTGACATGATACCTCTAACATTTACAAATGCCACGTTTCTTCACAAGCATTTCAAAATTTTAGTCATCTAAAATGTCTCAAATGACATTTGAAATTCTAGAAATTTCAACTCATTTGCTTTTTGGTGAAATTTTAGAAGCTAGAGTGCATTCAAGAATTCCATATGTTTTGAGAATTTCAAAATTTTCCAGACAAAAATTCTATGAATTCCATTAAAGAAGATATGGAGGCAGATGCGTGCCATCAAGGGCTCAAGCGTGATGAGTTGGAGATTGCTAACTAGCCCTCAAAACCGTAAATACTATATTTGGCGAATTTCATTTTCTGATAAGAACCAACCACTTTTGTACAGGAATCATATGAATTCAGGGAATGGAATGCTCCTGTGTGGGAAGAAGGGATCAAGGCTGCGAGCAGATGCAGATCTTCCGATTATCATAATTCTGTGCTTGGTTGGCAATGAAATCTCAGAATTATGTCAACTTCAAAAGGAGCCATCTTGCTTTTTTTCAGTAAATTAGTTTGATGACAACATGATATAATGATGGAACCATTCCTCAATCAAATCTGGCGACTGATGCGCAGCAACCTCAATATCTTGCCATGGAAGATATTAATTGCGTTATATAATTCTTAAACTGAATGGAACAGATTTGTGGTATGGATTTCAGGAACCGCATTATGCAGTAACTGGTTGTCCTTCCCTGCTTGAAATTGCAGTTACAACTTCAACCGAAATCACTAGAAATATCAGCATGGATGCTGGGCCTCATTCATTTAGCAATTTCACCAACCAATTTGATCAAATAATAAACCTACCTTTTGCTCTCAGAAAGCACTGAAACCAGTTACGGCTTCGAGCTCAACCAATTACATTTAGCAGATTCTGAAGGGCAAACTAGCATCTGGCGGTAGCAAGTTCCAGGAACAGTCCAGGAATCAAATGGAAGGTTTCAGGCAACAGTATCTAACAGGGTAAGGACTCCCACTCTCATGAGATTCTGCTGATCAAACAGGCCCAGGTCAATGCATCAAGCAAATCTGATCAGGCCCTAATATGGATAGATGGACATCAACAGTAGTCCACACAAAGAGCACACCCATCATAATCAAAGGCTTGGGTTGGGCTTGGAGGTGCAACATTCTCCAGTCCCGACTCGCACACAAAAAGATGCTTTTAAACTGAAAACACAACCTTCAAACTAAGATTCAGAATTATTATACTCGGGAAATAATTGGCGAAGCATATTGCAAATTCAAGTAGAAGTGTAAAGAGGTAAAAAATGGAGAGTAGATATCTTCCATTTCTAAAAATATAAAATATGTAAAGATAAAAAGGGGAAAATGAACAACGCTAGAAAGAACATTACATAATAAATTAAATGGCTGCAACCTTCTACAGTCAGTACGTTATGGCCAATACCACAAAAACAATTATAACCACCACTCACAAGAAGTTGCAGCATCTGGGACCCAGTCTTCTACCAAAGCACAATAAAGTCTGGCCCCTCAATAATCAGGCAAATATTTTACAACAAACGGAAGTGAAATTATAACTATAATTACATAGCAGCCCGGTATCAACAGATACATAGTTTGTTGCCTTCCTGTTCCATACATGCAGGATAAATGGTATGATGATCGGACTGTTGATGTGATAAGACTATTTATGATGTCTCAAAACCTCCCTAGTTAGATGATCCTAACTGTTTAAATCAGCGGCCTACAAATGGATAGTTTCAAATAACACGAACTGTCCGGTAAAAGGCCAAACAAAACAGATTGCTAAGGTCCTAAAATCATATTCGAATAGAAGATTTTGGGAGTTGGGAATTGGAAAATCATCCACTTTTAGCAGCATACTGACCTCAGTGGGATGGAACAAGGCTAAGATGAAAATGATCCATAGTTAACTGCATACATTAGGATGACACCATCAGTCTGGTTAACCAAAACATGGGTCCGCGTGGCATTGTACAGAATATGGAGCACCATCAAACTGTACATCTCTGGACTTCCTTGAGCTTTACCAGGTTTTGAGACTGATGAAGGGAACATATAGTTGAAGACCGTCTTCCTAAGCAAAAGGATTCCCACCGACAGAAGCCACAGGGCCTTGTGAAGGGAGGCTCCTGCAAATTAAATTGTATTTTCACAATGCCGAATGACAGCATCTTTTATAAAAAGAAACTAGCCAAAAAAAAAAGTACTTACGGCAACTGAGAGCTCGGTGCCTGCGCTGCCATGTAAGCTAAGCCCCCTGAGGAATTTATAATTTATGAAAAAGATCAAACTTAAGAAGAGCGAATTCTATGAGTAACATTAGTGGTAGAAACTTACCATTGGATGTGGAAGAAATATATGGACTAACAGAACTTTGAGGGAACCATGGTTCAGTCATGCTGCCGTCAACGTAGGTAGTAGGCAATGGAGGATTTGGTAATGCCGTTTGCAAAGAGCTCATGTCCAAAAACTGCAACAAACACATCCATTAGGAAAAATAGTGCAACTGAAAAAATGATACATTTCCTTCAGTTATCTCATTTAGAGCAGAATAGATACCGTATTGCCAGGTTCAAAATCAGAATCATATGGAAGATCAAATGGGTTTGAGGATTTTTTGTCATGAATATGTGAAAACTCTCCCCCCTGTAAAATGTTAATCTGTTTAGCTTCTAAACAGAAAAAGGGAATAAAATCTACACAATCCAGAAGCAAGTTCAAACCTTCAAAGGTAGCACAGGTGGAGGAAACGAAGACCCAGTCATAACACCGCCCAGTGGTAGGGTAGGAGTAGGGTATTGAAAAGCATTTTTGCTGAAGTCCTGCAAAAATGAAGAGCCATTAGAATGTGCAGACACAAGGTCGTGTTTGGCAACAGAAGTTCACAAAATGTAATTTCTGACACCATCTAAGTTCATCAACCTGGAAGAATGATTTTAGGAAAATTTAGACCAGCAGAATTTTCAGTAGAAAACAAATAAAAGCATGCAAGAACATTACATCTAAAGAGTTCTTATACTGATGATGGTCACCAGATGTAGGAGGCTTTTGTGCTGGAACTAGAGGTTCACTCTTCGGTTGAAAATTCACAAAGGAAGCTTGAAGAGGGCTTCCAGTAGAACCATCAAAAGCATTCCACGGCTGCATACAGAAACACAACATTCAGTTGCCTTGCGTCATGGTATATCATTAAAGTTACCAAGGAAAATTGCAATTGCTTCAAAAAGTAGAAACACATTCTTTTATGTCAAAAAAAATAATGCAGAAGTATCACCTCTGAAGAGTTTTTATACTGATGGTGGTCACCAGATGCAGAGGGGTTCTGTGGAGGTACTGGTTCAAAATTTTGAGGCAAATTCTCAAAGGAAGCTTGAGGAAGTTTTCCAGTAGACTCATCAAAGGCATTCCATGGCTGCTTAGAGAAACACATCTTTCAGTAGTGTTGTGTTATGGAATATAATCAAAGTAAACAACAAGAACTGCTGTTGCTTCAACAAGTGAAAAACACATCCCAGTATCTCAAAAGAATAATGCAGGAGCATCACCTCTGAGTTCTTAAACAGATGTATGTCACCAGAAGTAGGGGGATTATGTGTTGGAACTAGAGGTTTACTCTCTTGCAGCAAATTCTGAAGGGAAGCTTGAGGAAAGTTTCCAGTAGAATCATGAAAAGCATTCCAGAGCTGCTTAGAGAAACACATCATTCAGTTGCCTTTTTTCACAGAATAGCATCAAAGTTACCAATGAAACTTATGCTGCTTCAACAAGTACAAGCGGGTCCTTGTATCTCTCTAAAGAAAAAAAAAATTGGGAGCATCACCTCTGAAGAATTATTATACTGTTGTGCTGGAACTGGTGGTTCACCATTTTGCAGCAAACTCCCAAGGGAAGCTCGAGGGAGCTTTCCAGTAGAATCATCAAAAGCATTCCAAGGCTGCTTAGAGAAACATAAAAACATCATTCAGTTGCTTTATGTCATGGAAAATCATGTAGCTTGTTGAGAAAAACTGCTTTTGTTAAACAAGTAAAAAACATGCATTCTTGTTTGGAAAGGTCATGAGTCATGACACCATGTATAGGCCATTCCAGAGTTCGTTTCCAGGTTGAAAAAGGCTGCTTAGAGAAACATAAACACATCATTCAGTTGATTTATGTCATGGACAATCATCTAGCTTGTTGAGAAAAACTGCTTTTGTTAAACAAGTAAAAACAAATGCATTCTTGTTTGGAAAGGTCATGACACCATATATGGGACGTAGGCCATTCCAGAGTTCATTTCCAAGTTCAAAAAGGCTCTTTATGGGCTCAAGCAAGCCCCTAGAAGCATGGTATGGTAAGATTTCCAAAAACATGATATTTCATGGCTATTTTGCTTTGGTATGTGAAAGTCCAAAGGTAAACGGAAGATATCATATTGCCAGCAATGATGATACAGAGGTTGCAAAGCCTCATGGAGTACATTCCAATCAGTTTGACATAAAAAGACTTAAAGGAGCTAATCCATTTTCTTGACTTGGAAGCGGAGAATGTGAAGGGTGGTTTATTCTTACCTCAAGAAGGCCATAGAGAAAAGAATGTTTTACAGATTTAGACTAAGTTAAAGCAAAAACTACTCCACTCCTCTTGATCCCAGCATAAAGTTTAAGTGGGAAGAAGGAAAACTTCTTCTAGGCCACCAACCATTTGTACACGTCTGAGTAGTGTCATTTACTTGAGTGTCGCAAGGCCAGATATATAATTATCTGTTGAATTTGGCAGTTGCTTTATGCAAGCTCCATGAAAACCACACTAAGAAATGGCCAAGTGGATTTTGAAATATGTATCTTCTTCTAATGCATGGTACTTATGTACAAGGGAGGTGGCGGATTTGCATTGAATGGACTCACTAATGCTGATTTGCATCGTGAATTCTATAATCCATCCTGGATTATGTGTTCTAATGTGGCAAGATTCAGCATCAGAAGCTCAATTTACCTGGCGGCTTCTCTTATGGCACAAGAGATTGTGTCGCTTCAATGGTTGATTAACTATGTTTCTTCATCTAATCATAAAACTACAATTATTCATGATCAAGGTAACTATCAAGCTTGCAAAAGATTCAGCCCATGTACAACAAAGAAATTATTCCTGATGAC
Source organism: Persea americana (assembly GCA_029852735.1). Lineage (NCBI taxonomy): Eukaryota > Viridiplantae > Streptophyta > Magnoliopsida > Laurales > Lauraceae > Persea > Persea americana. Next base: position 14,801,088 of record CM056811.1, on the reverse strand, counting down.
AACCAAGGTACTATTAAGCATGGATAAGGCTTCTTCTCTTGTCGCACAAGAGCTCCTACCTCTTCAATGATTGATTGAGGATGTTAATTCATATATTCATGAAGCTACAAATGTTCATGGTGAGAACCAAGGTACTATGAGCTTGAATCGGATATCTGAATGACCATATCAGATTAAATTTTCTCATGTGACTCAGCCCATGTTTTGTGATATAGAAAGAACCAAGAATCGGTGAAGAAAGGTAAATTCACAAGGCTTCTTCTATTGTGGCACAAGAGTTGGTGTTGCTTCGATGATTGATTGAGGATGTTTCTTCATCTATTAGTTATAAAAAAATGTTTCTTCATCTATTGTGAAAACCAAGGTACTGTCAAGCTTGCACAAACAAATTTCAATTCATCAATCATACAGGGACTAACAACAACACATGACTCAGCCCATGTTTTGTGGTATAGCAAAAACCAAGATTCGGTGAAAAAAGCTTAATTCACAAGGCTTCTTCTATTGTGGCACAAGAGTTTGTGTTGCTTCGATGATTGATTGAGGATGTTTCTTCCTCTATTGTGACAACCAAGGTACTATCAACCTAGCCAAAAAACTCAATTCATCATACAAGGGTTAACACCACATTGAGATTGCCATCACTTCATAAGTGAGAGAGTGCTTCATGGTAATATTGATGTGATGAAGGTGCGAAGCAATGGCAATATTGCCGATATTTTCACGAAGTTGTTGTCCAAAGGAAAATTCAGGTTTCTAACGTTGAAACTTGTGCTCATTACGCAAAAGTAAAAGAGTGTTGAAAGTAAAACTATTTAAATTAGTTTTAATTAAAGTTACAATAGTTTTGCAAATGTGTTCAGTAAGTTATTCTTTCAATAATTGTACTTCATAGTTCATACTTGCAATGAAAGATTATAACATCATATCAAGAAGTGCAACCAAAACCAATCCAAGGACATGGCCCGCGATAGATTAGAATGGTGAAACAAAATTCGTGTAGCTGACCCAAACATGGCTGGGACAAGGCTTTGATGATGATGATGATACTAAGAATTAATGAATTTCCAATAAAGCTATGCACAAGTATGTATTTCATTCTTCTTCTCTACAGAAACGAGTGCTTTCAAGAGCATTTAGGAGTTGCATCAATAGATGATAAGAATGCCCACCAATGGGAAGGGGCAGGTGATGCGGAATGAGAATCGATGCAGAGCGGGTAAGGGAAGATGGAGGGATAAGGGGCTTCACATCCGGGGCTCTCAGGCTTCACACCCATGGCTTCGTTCCATTCTCATTGTAGGAGAGATTGCAGAAGAGTGCAAAGCACTCAAACTTTTCTTTCCATTAATCATAGTCTAAAGCCAAAAGGAGGCATTATATTTTTATATACAAAAGAGAAAAAAATTAAAACTAATCACAAGCCATTGAAACAGTTATAATGGTCAAGATCAAAACACTTGTATAAAACCTATGGACCTAATTGCATAACTCAACAAAACTCCAAATAATTAAATACATAAAACAAATTAAATCAGTGAGCCTATGGACTGAACTGGGCTCAAAAGGACTGGCCAACCCAGGGATCATGGGCTCATCCTGTGTCAGCTTCTACCCGTATTGGAGAGAACTCAACCTCGATTCTATGGGCATCCGCAAGGATTGAAAATCAAACATACACTCCCTCGATGTCTTCATATTCTTCGCATTAGCTCAATGCTTGACAAAGTGTTTTTTCTCCTCCTAGAAGTAATTGGAGGCTTCGCTTCTTCTGAGTTCTAAATTTAGCCTTAGCGTGTGATCTGACGGTTAGATGCATCAATGGTGACTTGGTACCGGTCGATCACAATCTTCTAAGAATAATAGTCTATCCCCAAAGATAAAATCAATATGGGGAGCCTCAACAATTTGATCTTTTGCAATCTCCTAATTAGTAGCGTGTTCTTGAGATGATTTAATTGACTGTTCTGGAAGTGGGCTTATGTAGCATCCATTAGATGATCAATCTCCTGGCTAACTATATCCAACTCTTTAATGTGTGTTTCCTCCTCCTCTACTGGTTGCATTTGTTGATCAACACTAAGTGATTTGGGTTTGAGGTTTTGGATGAATGGGGGAAATTTTGGGTTTTTAAAGATTCAATTGGGATTTGGGACTGATTGGTGTAGGGCCTAGGAATTAGGGATGTCGAGTGTTGCAATGTGGTGAAACTTGTGGCATGAGGGATGATTGTGATATTAGGTTCTAGATGGATAGGGTTCTGGAAAATCGGGTTTGTTGGGATTTGGGACTGATTGGTGTAGGGCCTAGGAATTAGGGATGTCGAGTGTTGCAATGTGGTGAAACTTGTGGCATGAGGGATGATTGTGATATTAGGTTCTAGATGGATAGGGTTCTGGAAAATCGGGTTTGTTGGGATTTGGGACTGATTGGTGTAGGGCCTAGGAATTAGGGATGTCGAGTGTTGCAATGTGGTGAAACTTGTGGCATGAGGGATGATTGTGATATTAGGTTCTAGATGGATAGGGTTCTGGAAAATTGGGTTTGTTTTGGCAAGAAAGGGATGGATTCAACCGAAGGGATTTGAGGGTTGTGGTGTTCGGATGGTTGTATTGGACATACGGTGTCAGTCAATGCGGATGATGGGTAGGTTGGGATGTGCAACTATGGTCTGGAAGTTCAACTGAAGGGCTCTGATGGGTAGAAAGGGGCAACAATTGGGTTTCAAGGTTTAGATGGTCCGGCTAGTAGGTTTTGGGGATTTTAGTTAATCGGTCACTTGGGTTTTGCACGTTTGGGCGTTATCGACACGGATGGGTGATTGGGTAATCAGCCACTTGGGTTTTGAGGTTTGGGTGTTATCAGCAGGGATGGGTGATTGAGGGATCTGAGATTTAGGGTTTTTGGATTTTCTTGGAATGGGGATGAAATGATGGATGAGGATTTTGGGTTTGGCAGATAGGGATGAGAGAGATGGTTGCTGGAGGGTGACATTCATGAAGATAGAATTGACTCAATGTCAAGGGAATTTAGATAAGTACCTGATCATGCTGATTAGGATCAGAATTTAGATAAGTACCTGATCATGCTGATTAGGATCATTCATATCTGATACCAATTGATAAGGAATGGGGATCAATGAATGGCGGGCATAGGAAAATGGGGGGTTAAGGGGCTTCACACCCGGGGTTCTCAGGCTTCATGCCCATGCCTTCACATTATTAACATCACTTGGGAGATTGCCGAAGAGAGCAAAGTACTTAAACTTTTCTTTTCATTAATCATAGTCTAAAGCCAAAAAGGAGGCATTACATATTTATGCAACAAAAGAAAAAAACCTAAAACTAATCTCAACCATAGAAACCATTAATGGTCAAGATAAAAACATTTAAATAAAACCTATGGACCTACTTTCATAACATAGCAAATCTCCAAATAATTAAATGAAAAACAAATTAAATTAATGGGGCTATGGGCTTGACTCGACTGGACTAAGCCCAAAAAGGACTAGCCAACTCACGGATGATGGGCATGTCCTGCGTCAGTAGGCCAAAGACGTGGATGGAAATAGTAAAAATAGATTTGAAAAAGAGCAACCTATCCAAGGATTTGGCTCAAGATACATTACAATGGAGAAACAAAATTCATGTAGTTGACCCCACCATAGTTGGAATAAGGCTTTAATGTGACGACGGCAACATAGGGGATTCGAACTCACGCAAGTGACGCAACTCTCTCTCTCTCTCTCTCTCTCTCTCTCTCTCTCTCTCTCTCTCAAACACCCATGTCCCTAACTAGTTGAGGGCTATTTTTGTTCATGACTCTAATGCTAAAATGAACTTGTATTCAACTATTTCAGGCATTTGAAAATTTGTCATCCTCTTTATAATTAAATTTTTCTTAATCACAGCCCAGCCTTCCCATTGATGCAACATAAGCGAAGCACCATGAATACATGAATGAGTGTTGAAATGTAGGATAACGGACATTGAGGCAGGCTGGTTCTTAACTTCTAAGTTAAAACTTAATTGGGAATTAGGCCCCAAACTAACTCGCCCACTGTGCATATGTGTGCATCATCATATTCAACACTACTAAAGCCCTGCCCCATCTATCTATGGATGTTTTGTGAGTTCTTAACCTCTTATCTTCTCAGAGATAGGATTTTTTCGCCAAAATTTGGTTCTAACTACTTTCAAGTCTTTATTGGCCTCATCAGTGCCTCATACGTGCAATGCCCTTGGCTCTATATAGTAAGGTTGTTCCTAGTCTTCTAATAAATACCTTGCACCGTCTCTGACAACGCTCATAAATTTTCTATTATATTAGAGCCACCTGTAGATTTTCTGGTCCACGCTCAAACCTAGCTATAACATAACCTTCTTAGTTCACTAGATATGCAAAGTAGCATTGGCATTTGAGGGCACTCTAAACTCCACTAGTTTGTTTTAACTACCAGACCCAACACTAATGAAAGGAGGAGGGTTGCGTCATGTAAGTTGACAACCAACGTAAAACTTGTCACAATTTCAACATCTGAGGCGTTGACATCCTGAAATCATGATAGGGCATTCCCCGCTATAACCAACGCACTGCAGCTGTACTTGGTTGTAGTGAAAAATAGGCAAAAGTTCTTGCACCAATCTGAACGATTGTCGGTAAAGTAGTCCAAAAGAAGAAAGAGGATTCAAACTTACTACTAGGAATATAGGAAAGTTGACAGGCAATTGAATAGAGTAGGTCAATACAATGAAAAGAAGAGCTATCTTGGAGTGTTTTCTGATCAGCGCATACCAACAAGACTGAAGGGAAAAATTTACAAAAGAGCGATTAGACCAGCTATGACCTATGGAAAAGAATGTTGAACAAGTAGGAAATAACATAAAAAGAAAAAAGTGTAGCAGAGATGAAAATATTGAGATGGATGTGTGGAAAATAGGAAATATAGAACAAGAAATGAGTGCATTTGAGAGCATTCAAGGGTAGCATCAATAGATGATAAATTAATAGATACTCACTTATGGTAGTTTGTATATATGCAATGCAAGCCAACAATAGCACCAATGAGGAAAAGTTCCCTTATGGCGGTTGATGGTCCATCAAGGAAAAGGGGGACGCCAAAGAGCGCATGGATGTAATTAGTAAGGATAGATTTGAAGAAGTGCAACCTCTCCGATGATTTGGCCTAGGATAGACAAGAATGGTCAAACCAAATACATGTGGCTAACCCCAACATAGTTGAGACAAGGCGTTGATGATGACAACGATTATGATTTGAGGGGCCCTAAAATTGAATGGGGGATCACTTTTGATTAAAAAAATGATTGACCGCCTTAATGTAAAATAATTCAATCAATGTGAATTTCCCACTTCAATTGAAGAGATATGAAAGTGGTGTCGTTTCATTAGGTGGTTTCTTACCAATGATTTACCTTAAATAGAAGTGAGCCCCCATAGTACACTCAGAAAACCACACAAAAATTATATGGCACAAATTAATTCTCAATTTTCCTATCTTTTGCTTTATTTTTATTTTTAATATTTTACCTATCTACAACATAGTTTGCAAAAAAGGATCAAGACTAGGATTCAGTTGGCACTCAAGATTGTCGTGTTACTACCGAGTCTTGAACTGATTCATTCTATCCATTCTATCCATCTAACCATTGTTTGGAAACAAAATAAAGACTAGGATTCAGTTAGCCACTAAGTCCAGCTCAAAATTTTGGAGGGCACACCAGGCTTAAAGCAATTCATAGTTATGGTTTAGTTATTGTATTTACACGTCAAGTTTCACCATAAACCAATTATGGCTAGGAAAAACATGCCTCATCTCCCATGAACCAATATGGATATAAATTTTGATGTCCCAGTCACCCAGACATGTCAGCTCAAACAATTTCCTAGATGCTAGTTGGTTGTTTCAAACTATGAACTTCCCCAATTTTTTAATTGCAAAATTAGAAAAAATAGAAGGTGTCGAAAGGCTGAATCTAAAAAACATTAAGGACTTGGCATCTTTCTTAAAATGCCAAGGAAGTTTAGTAAGGACTAAGGTCCTTGTTAGAGGAATTAGAGAGGGAGGGGATCACAACGTAAATTCCTAGTATATAAGAAGGTTGAGATTTGAGTGTATTGTTATAATTTTGAACATAATGAAAGGCAGGTTTGGTAAAACACCCCATTTACTCCACTATTATTGTTTAAGTCTAATCCCTGTAATGGATATCAATTGAATTGGGGTTAGATAGAAACTAAAGAACGCATAATACCACAATGGAAAATTTGTCCTACATGAAATTCATATGATCATAAAGCTGAACTAATAGAAACATTTACATGAATTTTGTGCTGGAATTGGGGAATGTTGGATCATAATAATGTTCAAGTGCACTTCACCCATTTCAATTGGCATAATTCATCCAACATAAAATTGAATGATTTTGCTTACATGGGTGATTGTTGGACCATGCGCATTCATTTCATGGGTGTTTTCCCATGCCACTGATCAGTCAATGAAAAAAGCCCAAAAGCTGTGGAATTTTGAACAAAGGACCGCTTTACGCATTTACTTACAGATGAAAGTGTTCCAAGGTTTCCCATAGTTGATGTATTCCCAGGAGACATAATGGTAGGGGCTTCAGGTTTTGTTTGGGGAGCAGATGTAGGTTGATTAGGTAAGTCGAATGTAGCCCATCCTTCATTCGTAGTTTGGGGAGCAGACGTAGTAGTGTTCTGCTGAGTCATGTCAGCAAACAAATCCATCGTGGGAGCAGAAAAGGTCTCTGTCGGTTGTACAAATGATGGACCAAAAAAGTCCTGGCTTGCAGCACTAGCAAAACCAGATGTTTGTGGCAGAAAGGGAAAAGGACATGTCCCTGTCTGTTGGGTTCCAGAAGATCCTCCAGACTCCAAGATGTCTAATAAGCTACTCGAATTTACGGATGCAAGAGAGATGGAGTTGTTATCTAAGGATCCGAGGCTTCCTGAAGATACAGATTTCTGGAAAGAAGAAATAAACAATCATTCATTGGTGAAAATGAATGGAAAACATGAACAATCAAATGTAACGAATAGCGTAGAAACAAAATAGTAGCAACAAGAACAAATTGACCTGTGGATGTGTAATCCCACTGACATCTCTCTTGGCATTTGCCTGGTGATGCACATCTTCAACTAATATATCAGACACTGGGGGGCTGCTATATCCACTTCCCCTTTGAAAATCAGGTGACTGGGAATCAAGGCTAAATGGATTGCCCGTGCTAGACACTGAAACTCTATTGGCTGAAACTTCATTAGCAAACCTGTCATCATACATATGATCACTCATACGACCTGGACTACAAACAAAGCTAGATATGTTCCCCTCAGAATGACCTCGATCTGAACCGGGTTTTCTACTCAGAATACCAGTTTGCTTGCCATAACGCCGATCTTCATATTGATATTCATAAGGAGGACTCTGAGAAAAGGAATGATATGAACTGGCACGTCTATGGTCTTCTTCATGGTTTTTATGGCTCTGTAAGAACATGCAAAGCTCTGTTAGTCCAATACATGCAAATTACAAGACCCTGTTAAGGGTTGATTTCAAACAGATGATAGTCACAGAGCTAATCATTTTAACGGTAAGCTGCGCATAAATAATCTCCATGTGCAAAGCTTAAATGATTCATGCACATATTTCTTTAAAATTGATTGCCTGTGTATCTCTTGGTGGCTTGTCGGAGGACTTCCCTCCAGCATATTTCCTTTCCACGTAGACATTCTTTATGAACTCCCGGATTTTATCAGGATTGCTGCAATAGAAAAAAAAAAACAGAAAGACAGTCAAGCTTGCAGGCATACTAACAACTTGACTTATGAAACAATGCATATCTTACCTGCTAATGGGCAATCTTTGTCGTTGCATGTCCCAATCCCTCAAAAAGATCTCCCTTGCCCGCTAAAAAAGAGAGAAACTTTACATGAGAACAAGAATTAGCAATTCCATAAAAAATAATGAGAGAAAAGTCAACAGTTTGTTACCTGATTACCACCTCTTTGAAGAGCATCAACTTCTTGAATCGTGAACTTAGCCATGGATACAGATTTCACCCTGTGAGTAAACTCACGACTGCAAGGCACAAAGAGAAACTATAAATAAAGGCCAACACTTCTGCTTTTAAGAGATGAAAGAAAAATATACACACAATCTTTCTGAAGTGATAGGTAGTGGAGGCCCTTTCCCCCACGACTAAAGGAAGTTTGACATTGTTTTCCCTGAAGTGGGCAAGAGGGTGGAGGAAACAGCTTCCACATAATAGTTCATAATCAGAGAAAAAAAATTTACGCAATTACAAGGTACATTTTTTATTTTTTTTTTCAAAATGGTAACATGGCTCCAAGACGCAGCTTTGTGCATTAGCTACCAATTAGTCTCCAGACAGGGTATGAGGCCTCCCTCTTATCTAGATTTATCAACTCTCACACAATTAAAGGAGCTCTACATTTCAATATGCTTCCTGAAAACTTCAAACTTGAGTTACAATTGCATCTGCTTTACTCTTGATCATCTAGTCCCAGCTATTAGATTTCATGAATTCAACTTCTTCATGCTTCAAAATTACAATAAAAATATTGCTTATTTGCTTCCACAGTTAAGAAAATCATAATCGAGGACATCATCGAAGCCATAATAAACAAAATAATGGAATCAAATACGAGAAACAAAATAAAATAATAATAATAATAAATAAAAATAAAAATAAAAATGAAGGATTCACTCACTGAATTCCACTGCATGTTATACAGATAAACGTCCAGAAATTCGTACAAACATATTGCGGACCCTGCAAAGGAAAGACTATCAATAAAATCGAAAAACCAACCATATACCAATAAAATATAAACCAAACAATATCTTAGAAGTTGCTCATGCAAAAACCCTATAAATCAAAACCCTTTTGAGTGATCTTCTCCAGAAACAAGAGACACCGTAAATAAAAGTTGGAAAGAAAAAAATACCAAGCTATTGCAGTTGATGCATTTTCGATTTGGAGGCAGCTTCATCAAACCTCGAATAATCTTTTCGTTCCGTTCCTCTTCCTTTCGAGTACTCATTTTTTTCTAGGGTTTAAGGCTCCAAGCACTAAAAAAACGTAAAAACGGGAGGGTTTTCCACACAGATCTGAGATTTTCTGTAGAGATGGAGCAAATCAGTTCTCCTGCTTTCTGGTGCTCGGTTTTTTGGCAGCAAAGTCGGAATTTGAATCCCGAAACCAAGATATTTTAGGATCGTAGATCAATCACGGTGAGAAGAGAGATTTGTGACTAAAAAATCCGAGATTTCAGCTCTTTCCCTTTCGAATTCCGACTAGTTTTCTGCCTCGGAAACAGGAAAATTGAACCCAAACACGAGGATTTCAGGTTTCGAGCCCTAAAATCCTGAAAAACAAGCAGAATTCCCCTCCGATCGAAGACTTGTTGCAGACAATGGCGGTACCACTTCCCTCCTTCTAAAAAAAAAAAAAAATTCCTTTCTTTTTCGTTTGAAAAGCGAAATGATTCTCAAAGGCGCGAGATTTAAGCTTTCAATCACTTGAATCAAGAGAAATGGTGATTCTCCTCCAAGATCCAAGGTTTCTAGCAGAAATCTAGAATCTTAGCCCTCAAATTCTCCTCCTTTGCTTCATCAGAGGCAAAAAAAGATTGCAACTCGGAAGACGATAAAACGAGAGATTTTACGCTCGAGAAAGCACAAATCGTGAAATCGAGTGTCGGTTCTCGTCAAAGATCAGAGATTCGAAGAGGAAAACGAGGGTTTCAGATTCAAAATCTAGGGTTTTGAGAGAGATTCCAAGTCCGGACAGCTTGGTTTTGAGGGTTTTTATATGGTTTCGATGAATGCAACTGAATTTCTCAGTGCCTTACAAGAATGAGAGAGGAAAACATGATATAAAGGACGAGAGCGTGCGAGACGAACCTGCAACGGCACCTGGCATCCAGGTGGGGCCCACGGTGAATCGAAATCATGACCGCTGACCGTCATGCTTTAGACGGTTTTAGATAAATTCCGTTAAATAGATCAAGATCAATCGCTCCTTTTTTGTGGGCCTACCGTTAACTTTAACGGGTTCGTCGTGTCGTCTATGAGGGCGCCGCCAGCTAGCTTTGCTAAAAATAAAAAGAGCTGCCAGCAGAGAAAGGAATAGAAAATTAGTAGGAACGGTTTAGTGATCTCGACCGTTGATGGACTGGAGTAATGCCTGCCGTTGATGGTCTGTGGAAGGAGGTGTCCAGTTCACAGGAGGCTTTAACTTACGCAATTTGGTAAGAGAGCTCTTATTGGCACCTGGCTGTTTCTTTCCCCACCCCGCCCCCCAGATTAAAAGATTAAAAAAACGACAGCCTCAGCCGGCCAGCCTCCGTCCCTTTCTTCCCCCACCCTTCCTCTTATTCTATTTCCCTTTCCCTCTTCTTCTCTCTCCTTCTCTCCCCCACTCTTCCTCTCCCTCCTTCCCTCCCCGCCAGAGACTGAGAGTGGGGAGAGAGAGGGGAGAGAGAGGGGATGAGAGCGGAGGGGTAGTTTAGGTTTTTTTTCGGTGGGGAAAGACATTTTGGAAGTGCCAATAAAAAATCTCTTTGTGTAATCCATTTTGGCATATAAAAGGGTAGTGTTTTTTAAAGAAACATTATTTTTTCATGTGTATACTTCGGTAATTTTTTACCGAAACGTTTTTTCGCCACATCATCATTTTTCTTTAATAGTATAGAAATAGAGTTTCTATTAAATGTATGAGAAGTCTATTTTGTAGAAAATTTATCCCCTCTTTATTACTTCATTTCCTTACTCCCCTCTTTAATATTAGTTTTCAATAAGGAATCCGTGGTCGCACCAAACAACATTAGCACAAATTCATCGAGAAAAAGAAAATTTCACAAAATATGAATTTCTAACTTTCGAGGAAAATCTTTTCCGATGTATTTAAAAACAATAGAATTTGCTCATATAGCAATTTCATCGTTCCATGAAAGTTACCTATACACAATAAACGCCCCATACCGAATATCCATAAATTTTACCTCAATCCAAATATTCTCCGTGGTTGGATTGATTGTTTCATGTTTTTCATCAAACAATAAATCCAACAGTGAAGAAAGCTCGGATTCAGGTAAAATTTTAGTATGCACAATATGACCAAAGGTCGCCATTTGGATTATATAGAGTATGAGCAGATGAAAAATAATTGGGATTACATGTACTATAAAATTTAATTGGATTTGGAGGGTCTTAACTATTGAATCGAGAGCATGTAAATGAACCATTTCTCTTACGAATAACCATGTCCATACACAATATTTTGCAGGAACGGCCGCAACCTATTGTCCAATAGATCGACGGTTTGGATAAATTCATTTATAGGACATTATGGGACCCACTTATTGAAATTGAAAAGAATTTATTTTAAAAAAAGGTATAAGATTTTTAGCTTATTTTAAAAAAAGTACAAGAAGATTTGAATTTTTCAAAAAAATAGAAAAGTTGTCCGCAGTTCTTTCACTCAAGTCCTCTCCGTAATTTTTTTCAGAAAGGACAAAAATTTATAGAGAGGATTTGATTAAAAGAAACGCGGAAAACTTTTATACTTTTTTTAAATATTTAAATATTCATGTACGTATTTTAAAATGAGTAAAAATTGTATACCTTTTTTAAAATTTCCCAATTGAAAATGGGAGCTGCTATTGGCATAGCTTTACTTGCTCATTGCACATCCTTTTTTTCTCAAAACCTGAGTACCCTGTAGGAAATCCCCTCGCAGCTAGGGTTGCAAATGAGTATCAATTGTCCGATTACTTAAAAGTTTCAACCCGTAAAAAATCGGGTTAAGAACCTATTTTAGGTTCCGATTCATAAACGGGTCCGAGTACAGAACCTAATTTAGGTTCCAATTGATAAACGGGTCTGATTCCAGATCCATATAGGTTCCGACCAGTGGACCCAGGATCCGGCATATGAGCCTTTGATATTGTAAATTGTACATCAATATCAACTCTTTTTCTTTGACATTTTTATGTATAATATTAGAGGTAGTAGACTTGATACACTGTTATTAGCTTAATGATATACTTATTTTAAGAAGAATGAAGAATAAAGAGAAATTAGAATCAATTTTGAAACTAGATTCTAGTCCTCTAGGTGGACCCGATTCTGAAACCGAATTCATGTTTTCCTATCAAAACCGAGTATGGAACCAATAAAACAGGTTTCAAGTTAAAACCGGATCCGGAACAAAAACCGTTATTTAGAAATGAGTCCGAGTCTACTATAGTTCCAATGTGGTTTGCAACCCTACTCGCAACCCACCTCCGGCCCTCCCTTCCCTCTTCCCCTCCTTTAAAATTCCAAACCAACGCTGAGCTGGCTTTTTTTTTCCTCTTTGGTAACGGTCGGTGCAACGTTAAGTTAGAAAGCATTTAACGGTACTGTAAATAAAAATGGAAACTTGTTGGACCAAGGACTGAAGTTAGAGAAATGCCCCCTAATTAGCATGAATAATGCATACCTTTGTATAATAATCCCATTGATCTTTTTCAATACATACCCTCTATAAAAAAAAATCAAGAGAAATGATCACAGGCTTTTTCAAGGGATGGCCCACAATGACTTTGAGCCAATACAAATATTTTAACAAACCCTTGAGTTGTGTGTATTAGCAGTGTGATAAGGTAGGGCCCCATGGAGATCAAAAGTAAACAACCTTTTCATCAATTCATTTCCTCTACACACAACTTGATGGGGTTTAAATATTGGGATCACTCATAGATTGGTAGGGGCTCTAGACATATTGGTGACGTGCATGAATGGACCAATTAACTAATATTAATGTTATCTTTAACATTAGAATAGATGTATTAGTATTACTAAAATATATTTCATCCACGATACATGTACAGTGTTATTGATAAAGTATAAAGTAGACATTATCAATTTAATCTGTTGTGTCAATTTTTAAGCTAGTTTAATGGATTCAAACTCTATACTATATCGGCAGCATGAAACATTTTTTAAGAACATGTCTATGCCACGCTAGAATTTGGATCCATTAATAAAAATGAAACATGATCTACTTAACGAGAACAAGAAAACGCCATTCAATCAATGTGCGCCTTTAATTGAAAGGGTGCTTGATTTTTCATAGGGCACAAGCCTCTTTTTTTTCTAGTCTGGTGTGTGGTACAAACTGGGACGACTCATATGCCTAGGGATTGCGTGTGAGATAAGACGCCCTTACCACTTGGCTGTCCTAAGTGTCTTCCCTCTTTGATGATTGGACTTGGATGAAATATAAACTTTTTATCCTAAGGTCGAAGAATATTATATTAGACCAAACCCAAAAAATTGTCAACCCCAGTAAGCTTGTCAAAACGGTTAAGAATCAACAGTTGACTGACTGGACACCCCCATCAAGCTCCTATAGTTTTCTTATTTTATCATCTTTGAACCAATTGTCAAACCTTACGAACTTGATGGTTGAACCAGTTTCAACCAAACTGCGACCCATTTTACCTACCCACTTGATTTTTAACTCTCCATAACCATGAATCAAGTGGATGAGCTTGCGTGGCAATACATGAGGTAATGTAAGGTATGTGATAGTTTGGGGCCAAACATAAGTGACACAGCCCAGTCTCCGTGGGCCACATAGTGCTGCATGCAAGATATAAACCTTTCTAAAAAGATTCGAATGTTTTGGTTTGATTGCATTTGTCCCTTTGGATTGAATCATGTCGTGATGTGATTCATCCATCACTCTTCCCAAGTCCAAATCATTGAGGAGTGGACTCTATCCAAAGAAAAGTATTAAAAAGTATTTATGCTGTATCTACTAAAATTTTGATAATAAAAATTAGCTAGAGAAGTTTAATATGGTATTAGATACAGCCGGTCCTAAATTTGAAGTAATGTCTTTACGCCAATCAATATCAATTGCAAAGGTTTAGATCCAAAAGTTTCTCAAAATAAAAGCTAGTCGAGCATGCACTAATAAAAGTCTCAGATGGGACCATTTCAATTCTTTTATATTATAACTTTCCATCCATGTGTAACACAATAGATGGGTGATGCAAAGCAAAATCTCCTTTTAAAAGTGATGGATATTATCTTTTTTTTATTATGATTTTATGGATTAACAAAGCCTGACATTTACTTTGGGCCAAAGCAGAATTGCCAAAAAGAAAAAGTAGACTAATACAACAATATACAATTATAAGATATTATAGCTGAGTGTTTTGGATTCGATGTTGACCAGATTCCTTTCAATTTTGACTTTTGTATTGAGCCTCGGTAGAAAAATGTCAAAAGTAGTTAGTGGAAGAAGAACAGTAGCCGCATGGGTCAAACTAATATCCTACTTAGCAAGGATTGCTATGCTAGCATTCATGTAAGGTACCATTTTTGAATTAGACATATGCCAAAATTTAATTTCATCATATCTTTAAATTGCATAATTTCTTCAGGGGATTACCCATCCAAATGGGACCAATTAGGAGAAAATTCTGAAAGATGGGTTTCATCTGCTGGACATTCTTGTTCATGCTGGGGTCTGCCTCATTGGGGTCTTGCATCCACAGACTCATAGCCACATATAAGGTGGAGAGGGAGATAAATGTTACCAACCATGACTGTGGCACAGGGGATGCTGCCTGCCCATGTTAAATGGATGAAAATGAAAGGTATACACAATAATGAGAATGAAAATGATCAAAGGGGAATAGGAGTGATAGAATGTTGACATGCATGTGGGATTGGATGGGGACATGTGAAAATAATTCTCATCCGGGAGTTTTCTTATGTCTCTTGATAGCAATGGCAATTGATGAGTCACTTTCTGGAGGAGTTATGAGGAAGCATTATTGTTCATGATATTATCATCAAGGGCCACAATCCAAGCTTTTGGCACCTTAAATTTGAGCCTTAAACTTGTACAAGGTCCACTGTTAAGCTGGAAGATCTTAGCTATCCAAATATTACCCACAGTGGGTGAGGACCATTACTGTAATTCAATTATGACTTTAATTTGGAGATCCAGATCAATGATTTCGGATTCTTGGAAATGCAAGATTTTTTTTTTTGTGGGCCTATCAACCATGTCCCCATAAGATTTGGAGGCTCCATATTCACTAGCTGGGCACTTCCTTTTTCTCTACCAGAATAGGCTTGTGTTAGCTATTTTATCTTTGATGCAATCAAAACAAACTTCATTAATAGGATAGAAACAACCCAAAATCTCATTTTTCAAATCAATAAATGAGCATTTCCATGCTTTATTCAGACAAAACTATCATGCATTATTTATATTTTACTCAACAACCCCAACTTGTGTAAACTATTTCTATTCTGGACGATGGGCCCCACCTGTGGATCCATACACACATGCACTCCTTTGAGTCCTATCCCTTTAAAAAAATAATATCTTAAATAGCATGGTTACACTTAGGTCATGTATATAGATGTTAGCACGTGGGTTCACACGCAAGCAGAAATTATCAAGTGCACATGGTGCTTACTATGTTCAATGCACACCATATAGTGGGGCCCAGATTACTCATCCGAATGGACCATACACAATCCCTTCAACAATTACACTGATACCAATTCTTCACACGGATCTGAATGGATTGAATCATTGGATCAACGGGTTAATTTTTGGAATGGATGAAACATGTAGGCCAGTGACGAAGGGGTTAGAATAAGAGTGTGGAACCCATGTTCTGTACAAAAGTAGACCCCAACCAAATCTTTGGATCCCCAGCCCTATACTCAGGTGGCCCCACCTCATGCCTGAGGACTTGTACAATAAGAGCATTGTTCTCATGTAATGCTCAAGCTGAGTAATTGTACAGTGCACAAATAAGAGCATTGTTCTCATTCGTGTGATGAGGAATTGTACAATGCTCAAGCTGAGTAGGATGAAAATTGCCCCTTACTAATAGAAGTTGAGATTGGCAGAGAGATGGTGAACCTCTTTTGTACCTCTTGTCAAATAAGGACAGGTCCTATTACATCTAATTTACCATTGGCTTCTGTGGGACCGACTTTAAAATGATCCAGGACTCGAAACTTCACTTGAATAAGAAAAATACTCACCTTTAGATTTGTGAAAAATGAGAACCATTACAACTAACACACATAGGCCTTGAAGCCATTTAAGCCAATATAACTATCTATTCATTCGAGCTCTCTTCATATCAGAGTAAAAAATTGGGTAACACCCTCTTTAAATTCCCAATCCTTTCAAAGTAAAAGAAAAAGAGACAGCAAACCATAGTAGTCGAAAAACAAAAAAACAAAACAAAGCAAAATATACTATGACAAAGGCAAATATATATAGGGGAGTGCTCTCCTGAGCTGCAGTGGACCTTAATGTCCGCTGTGCACCGTGTGGAGAGAGAGAGAGAGAGAGAGAGAGAGAGAGCGTGTGGGTTTTGATGAGTGAGAATGGCCGGCCAATATTTCGTTTCCCCCCTTCTCACATTAGACACAGTGAACTTCTCCCTTCTCTCTCCTCTCTCTCTCTCTCTCTCTCTCTCTCTCTCTCTCTCTCTCAACGAACCTCTCCTTCTTTGCCGGATCTCAGTGCGCCTCTTTCCTATCAACGAATGTCTCGTGTGGTGCAATTGAGGGGAAATCAAACTTTCATTTTCCTACTTTCATTTTTGCTACAGAGGACATTTCCCCCTTTCTTCTCCGAGTCAGAGGACTGTGGCGATTTTTCCCCCTTTCATTTTCGTCGATCTCTCTGCAGTGATTTGGGAGATCAGGGATCGCTCTCAGCTCGATCTCTGCTCTTACTCTCAGCTCTTGCTCTCAGCTCGATCTCTCCCTCTCAGCGTCGCTCGTCGAGATCTCTAGAAGCTCGCCAGCAGCACTCCTTCTCTCGTCGATCGAGCTCTCTCGCTTCTGCACTCCCTCTCTCGTCGAAGTCTCTCTCTCGGTACTGCCAGCTTCTCGCGCGTCGTCTCTCCCGATTTCGAGGTGCTCTCCCGATCTCGTCGAGCTTTTTTGCCCTCGCTGCTGCTCTCCCTCTCTCATCAATCTCCCTCACGCTACTTTTGATAGCAAACCCATTTCACGGAAAAGAGAAATGCTGTTCAAGTACCTGAAATTGAAAAGCTGGCGGCCATTTCTATCACTTTCTTCTTCCATTTCCATCACCTCCTCCTATTCCTATTCCTCTGTTTCTTCGACTTCTCATCTCAAGATTGGAGACGTCCTAAAAAAGTCCCAGAAATTCTCTCATCAAGATGTCCTCCAATTTTCCAATCTCACCCACGACTCAAATCCCCTACATTTTGACCCTCAATCAGCTCGAGATGCCGGATTTCGTGACTGCATCGTCCATGGAATGCTCGTTGCTGCTCTATTCCCTCCCACAATCGCCTTCTACTTTGTAAGTTGCAAGAGTTTATTTCTCCATTGCTTTTCTTCCTGCAAAATAATCATTTGGCTGCTGCTGATTTCTTAAAGTGGGGGAAATCAAACATTAGATTTTGGGGGTTTCTTGAATGTTCACACTTCTTGGAATTTGATCACCGCAAATAGAATTGATGTTTAGAAAAGACCAACTACCTATTGAGATCAAATTGCCAAACTCTACCTATTCAAATGAATCTTACTGAATATCTTACTAAAAAAGAAAAAAGAAAAAAATTGGTTTTGAATACAAGATGTGGGGAGTAAACCCACGCCTTTTGCCACTCCGCCAACTCCTAGGTGGGTTTGTTGCACACAATTATTGCCTCGATATTTAGCACTCAATTTTACTTGCATTTAGTTTTTGTTCATGATCAATTTTTATGTAGTCTAGCCTAGTTAATTGCATATAGATTAGTTTACTTAAAATTTGGCCTTGTTCCATTTACTGTGTGGGTCGTGGTCCTTGTTTGTTTCATACACCCATAGCAGCCCTGCCCCACAGTTTCTTATATGCTCTTTTGCTCATCATAAATGATGTTTATTGAAATTGCTACCAATCTTTATTGATACATAGGCAATTTGAATCTAAGATGATGGTGGAGTCTAGTGTTTAAATATAGGCTGCTTGATTGAGGCTCTGTTATACACATCTTTTTTGGGTCTGCTGCTGATTAGTGTGGGTTCTTTCCCTAACTGCTGGGGTTCTTTTTTAATTACTAAGGTTGTTCGAATAAATTGTAGATGGTTGGTCTATTGCTGGGTGGAGACCTATCATCACCATCTTGCTTCGTAGGTTCACCATGAAAGTACCAAATTGTTGTTGTTTGTCTAATTTGTGGAATTAGATGGTCAAAGTGAGATTTAAGGTGTATGGTTGCGTGGGCGAAAGATGCGTCTAATGCCCTTTGCCGGTGAGCGGATGTGGCGTAGGATTTAAAAGGCTTATGAAGCTCTAATGCTCTAAGTCATTATTATTTCACCATGGTCTTCGGAGAGTCGGAGACACAAATGAGGAGACAGATGGCCTTGTAAACTAGGGAGTGGAAACGAAAAAAAAATATTGACGCGTAAAGGGTTTGGATGGGCTAAAGCCGCAGCTGGTTCATGAGTTTCTGGCCTTGTTTTTGTCTCCTTTTGAAGGTGTCCCACCAAATCAGTTGTCTCTGTTTAGGTCCTTTAGGATGCTATATATGATTTAGGGGTCTTTGTTAGATTGACTGCTCAGTTTTTTTTTAATTATTCACATTCATGTAAACAAATCGTACACGATCAATGAAATTCTAATAATAAACTAGAACCTTATATTGAGTTGACCCCCCTAACCAAGAATGGCCCAGCTATTAGTGTCTCATGTTGTGACCTCTTGTCCATAATTTTTTTTTTTTTTTTTTGTGGGTGGTGGGGTGTTTTTCACATTGGTCAATTTTATTCTTTTCAATTGTTTCATTAATTATGCCTTGCATGTTTACATTTCAAGGGCGCTATCAAGATTTCTACGGTTACTCCAAGTAAATCAAAAGACAACTCCGATTCACTTGTTAAAGGCAACGCTTCAAATATGCATGCATTTGATGACAAACCATTTTTTGAAGTCACTCCAATCCTATTGTTGATGGAGTTGATTTATGTTCAATGTTGAATTTAAAATAGTCGATGTTGAAGTCAATGTTAAATTTGAATGCTGAATGATCATTGTTGACACCAAAAAAAGTCACTTTGCCTCCTCAACATCAAAAGCTACATGGAGTCGCATCCTACTACAAACGGGCAAATCTTCTTCAGGCTTCAGATCTTGTCAAAGTCAAACAAAAACTGTAAGGTCATTCAAAATAACCAAAATGGAGGTACACATGAAGTTTCGGGCCATTTCGACACCATTTGGCCTAACTTCAATCCTCCAACAGCCAAGCGGGAGTGCCCGGCGGTGACAGTGTCGAAGACATCAAATCTTTGATTAGAGCCTATGAATGGTCTCACAATACCTCCAAAACGCTCCACGCCAAATTTCAAGTCAAACCGACACCGTTTGACCCTCCATCAACTCTCGAAAGACGAAATCAAGCCGCTCAGCGGCGAGAACCTCCGATGCCGCTACTCATCAAACAAAGCATATGAGAAGCTTCTACATGCTTCCAAAGGGCTGCACATCAAATTTCAAGTCATTCCGACAACGTTTGACCCGGTTTTGACGCTCCAAAGTAAAATCAAGCCTACCGGCAGCGAAGCTCCCTGGGACCATGGCATCCAAATCGGAGCTAATGGATCATCTCAAAATGACTCCAATAGGATCCCTGTCAAATTTCAGGTCAATCGGACATCGGATGACCGTACATCAAAGCTCGACATCTTCCGTACGGTGAAATCAAGTCTAGCATCGACGGGACCCCAAACGGCTTCAAAACTCAAATAAAAGCCCACGGTTGGTCCTATCTAATGCTCAAGAAGCTTCACCTCAAATTTCAGGTCATTCCGACATTATTTGACCTAGTTTCAACTCTTGGCGGTAAATCGACTACAGAGTCTTTGGCTTTTCCAAAAATAGGAAACTTTGTGCTCTGATTTGCACAGCCTTTCGACAGGTTTTCTTTAGAGGAATTAATCCAATAAATCAGGAGAAATGTCAAGAAAAATACAGGAGAAAACAGAAGCGAAAAAGCCCGAGAAACGATGACCGGAAAATGGACCAAAGTCCAAGGTTGTCGGCGACCCTAGAAGTCCAGGTCGCTGGATTTCCCCCGAAACGTCCGTTTTTTCGATTCTTTTCACGTTTCGCGATGATTGGTTCTTGTGATTTTCTTAAAATCTGATTTTTGAGGCATGATATCCGTCGATCTTTGTCAACATCACGGATCCGCCATTGAAATCATTTGATCATCATTGGACACTCCAAAATCACCAACCGGCCGACCAAGAAAGCACACTTTCTGCCCGACCGATCGTGAAATCGATTGGACAGATGTTGCTGGCCCATTGGTACCAACCAATGTCTGAATTTACATCGACATCCGACATCAAATAATATGCGGACCCATCGATGATCATCGCAAGAAGAATTCCAAAAGACGCGGCGCGGCCCGCGACTCTTCAAACAACTCGGCGGCCAATTAATGAAGTTAAATGACCTTTTATGACAACTTATTACGGTCATTAACTCATTATTTTGAACGGCCCAATCAGAAGCAAGCAAATGGGAGTTACAAGTCCAATTAATCATGACAATTAACCATGTAACTTCTATCATTATGGATATTAATCATGGTAATTAATCATGAAACTCCCATCATCATGGAGATTAAATGCCCATTATTCTCCATCGGCCAATCAAAATCCAAGAAAAAGGAGTTACAAAATTATGCAATTAAATCTTGTAACTCCTCCCATCATGGAGCATTAATATCATTAATTCCCATAAACCTTCCTAATGGCCACCAAAAGCCTATAAATAGGCGATCATTCCAAAGGGAATGGGTCCTGAAAAATTGTCTGAAAACTATCCTGAAGAATTCTCTACAAAAAGAAGCTCTCTCATTCTGAAGAAACTCTGCTGCAAATTCTACAAGGTGATCGAAGTCCCTTGGGGGGCCACCCCCCAAGATCTCCCCTCTTCTTCTATCCAACATGGTCTAGATGCGGCTTTTCAGCCCATCTACTTGGTTTTTTATTGGATATAGGACCTTCCCTTGGTCTTTTTCCTATAAAAATCCAAGGTCAAGCCAAGCCAAGTGAACTAAAGCATCAAGTGTTCTCATCTGAAGGACGATGGCGGAGTCCATACATGACTCGCGACCGTCAATCTGAACGAGTCCCCACAATCTCCTGAGAAGTCAGATCCCTCTTTCTTTCTTCTCTATTGTACTTTGTATTTTTAAAGAGAAAAAAAATCACAATTCTTGTCTTTCATCATTAATGAGATTTGTAAATCGCATTTCACGGCAAAATCGCCTTCTACGGCACAAAACCGCCTTTCACGACAAACTAAACAAAATGGCCTCTCACGGCATTTTAAAATCTCGTCTTTCTTTAAATATATGCGCAATGAAAAGTTAGAAAAAAAGTTGGATTTCCTTTCCACTTGTGAAGGTGAATCTCCGGATCACCATTTCAAATTCCAAGTAGAATAGAAAATCTGGTATACCCGTATAAAAATGTTGATGCTTGCTCTTTTTTTTCTCTTCGCCCCGCCGCACCCCTGAGGACCCGGGATGGAGGAAGGCAAGAAGAAAAAAGACGGGTCCATCAATCATGTTGGATTTCTTTTTGTCCCATGTTGATATGTGTATCATGTTGAATGTTTGCTACATAAGTGTTGTTGGCCTTGCTCAGGATGAGCATGGGCATGGTGCATGATGTTGACGGTGATAAATATTTGTTAATGTTGAGTAAGAATGGTGATGTTGGTGGTGAATCTGAATGTTTGTGTTGATGTTGTGTGTGAATGATAATGTTGATGTTTTTATTTAGTTGATGTCAGAGCCTTGATATTCAATGACAATAATTTGTGTTGATGTTGAATATTATAGGTGATGGACAAAAACAAGTTGAGTTTGAATGTGGAAGTTATAAGTGAATGGTTGATTTGATGTTGAATAAGAATGGTGAATGCTGATGTTTTAAGTGATGGGCAAAAACAGGTTGTTTTGTTAAAGGTGATGTTGATGTTGAATAAGAATGGCGAATGTTATTGGTGAACAGCTTCAGTGTTGAGTCGATTCAGTGGAGCGTCCAACTTGTTTTCAAGTGTTGTTTAATCACATTTGCCTCATTTAATCGAAGTCCATATGATGAACTTCAAATCTGCAATTTTTGTATTGTGTATTATTTCTTAAGTGGTTTCATGGAATGGATGGATTGTGTATGTGAGAATGGTGAGATTTCTTGTTGTGAGATTTCTTTGTTGTGTATTATTTTTTGTGTAGTATTTCTCTGTTGTAGGAGTCCTAGTATATGCAACTGGATGGATAACCTTGGTGTTTTGGGGCTAGCCATTGTATGCACAGAGAGACTGTACAATTGGGGCTAGCCATTGCATACACCCAATTCGTCCAAAAAAATAGATCATAGTATTAACCCTCCAAGGGGCTAAAAGTGGGCATAGTAATTGACCTTACTGTGGGCTCTTAGATTTTCATATGTTCATAGAGTCATAATCTTTGATGTTACAGTGGGCTAGAATTATTACCTGAAAACTCTCAAGTTTTGATTTATGGAATTGCTTGAAATTTTATACCCAGTGAACATAACAAACTCACAAGCATTCAATATGTTCAACCAGTTAAAACTTCAACATTTCAACAAGAGATTAGATTTAACACGTTTGACCTAACCAAATTTCAAACTTCTTATGAGAATGTCTCAGACCATTCAACAAATTCAACATATCTATGTTTCAAAAAGTTTTAGGAATACAATAGAGGAAAGCTAACAAGACTATACACCATCTCAAATCCTACACACCGGGTTAAAATCAGTACCCCTTCAACAATGAGCCATCAACATTTCAGCCGCATGAGGAATAAATTTATATGAGAACGATTTAGTCCACTTCACATCCATCCCTTTATGGAGATTTCTCATGCCTCCATGGAGATTGAAATGGAGTAAGAAAGCCAATTGTGGGGATGGAGGGCCTTCCATTCAACCCTAGATAAACTTTTCCCTTGCACATATCAGGCCATAAACATACCACATTGTCAGCCTCTACACACCTCAATCTCTCCAATTCTGACTTCATAGGCCTCGTCCCAGTCGAACTTTCGCTCATCAAGAGTTTGGAGTCGCTGGATCTTTCCTGTGTCTTCAATATTTTCGAACCACTTCGTTTCCTTGGTCCTGATTTTGGGTATGTAGTTGGGAATCTTTCTGGGCTGGGGGAACTCTATTTGGATGGGGTGAACATATCTTCTCCCATGCCGGAATCGCTGGGGATGTTGGCCAATCTCACGTCCCTCCATCTTCGTTCATGCAATCTGACTAGAGAATTTCCTATGAAGATCTTTCAACTACAGAATTTAGAGACTCTAAACTTGTTGATCAATCCGCTTCTTTCAGGTACTTTGCCTGAATTTCCTTCCTACAGCAAGTTGCAGATCTTGTCACTCTCATCCACAAATTTTATGGGAGAATTGCCCAACTCTTTTGGAAATCTCAGGTACCCACAAAGATTGGAGCTCGCTAGCTGCAACTTCCGTTTGATAAAATCATGTTCATAGAAACTCAAAGTTTAACTAACCTACCCAGATTTTAAAAAAAAAATGAACAAACTTGAACAGTTTCAGGAATTATAACTATTCAGAGGATCTGCAGGCAGTCGAGAGAGGGAGATGGGAAATGACGGAAGGAGAGGCAGGCGAGAGGGGATGATGGAAGGAGAGAGAGGCGAGAGAGAGAGGGAGGGAGCCGCCCGGGAGAGGGAGACGAGAGAGAGAGGAAGCCGTCCGTGAGAGAGAGACGAGAGAGGGAGACCCGTCCGGGAGAGAGAGACGTCCGAGAGAAGCAGGCGAGAGAGGAGACGATCTGCGTCCGGGAGAGAGAGAGGAGACGATCTAAAAGAAGAAAGGGGAAAATGTCCTCTGTAGCGAAAATGAAAGTTTGATTTCCCTTTAGCTGCACCACACGAGACATTCGTCGATGAGAGAGAGGCGCGTTGAGATCCGGCGAAGAAGGAGAGGTTCACTGAGAGAGAGAGAGAGAGAGAGAGAGAGAGAGAGAGAGAGAGGCGAAAGACAGGGGAGAGGGAAGGGAGAAGCTCGCTAGGTCTAATATGAGAAGGGGGGAAATGAAATATTGGCAGGCCGTTCTCATTCATCAAAACCCACACACTCTCTCTCTCTCTCTCTCTCCACACGGTGCACAGCGGACATTAAGGTCCACTACAGCTCAGGAGAGCACTCCCCATATATATATAAGAATACTTGGTATACAAAACTCACGTCTACAAACCTTCCTCTGTTCATTCTAATCAAGAACTCTATAATGGAGGAAACTCTATAACAGAGGATTGAAATTGAAAAAAGCTGTAAAGACACACATCTCTTCATGACTTTCTGTGAGGCCCCACCCCTTGTGGGTCCTCGATCTGTTTTAAATAATTATTAATATGATATTACCTACTTTAATATGCTAATTAATAGGAATTAGTATAATAGTTGTTAATACTCCTAAGTCTTACAATTTTGCTTTTATAGAATTCCTTATAGATGGTAGGTGATTATTGTAAATTTAGTATGTTTTGATTAGATTCGGACTTAACTAATATTAGAATTAATAGGAGGGACATTATGAGTTTAGAACATTCTAAAATTCCCACTTAAAGACCTAATTACCCATGGCCCTATCTATTCCCCATTTACAACTAAGCTACGATTTTGGTAATTGTCCTAAACCCTAATCTATATAAGCCCAACTATTGCAAACATAGCCTAAAACCCTAATTCACTCTCATCTTCCCTACCTCTCCCTAAGAAACCCTAATTCCCCAAATTCCAGCACAAGGAGAAGCTAGAGACCACCCCAATTGCACTATCAACACTATTAGGAGCTTGGATTCTCAACTCTTTCTCAACTCTAATTGCAATTTCGAGTTGAGGCAAGTACCCTATGCTAATTTCACATGATGCATGCCTTTCTTCTCTTGATTCTGCAATTTCGATTCAATTAGATAGATATGCATGCTTAGATATTTCTTTTGAGCTTTGTTTATGGATAATGGCCATTTGATGAATGGGTTCTCCTATTTGGAAGATCAATGGCCCGGTTGGATGATGGATTGGAGGTTATAGAAGTATTTTGTTGTTTACTTGTATTTATGTGATGAATGGAGGAGATTGGGGATGAGTTGGATGGAAAATGGGTTGAGAAGGAAAAATCTCATAATTCTGGAAATTCACTTCAGTGCGTGTACCCGGTCGACCGGGCACACTGAAAAGAAAGAAAAACCAAGTCCCAGTTAACTCTCTGTAAAAAGATTACAAGCAGTGTACCCGGTTGATCGGACCTTGTCTCGGTCAACCGGATAAACAGAAATTTGCAGAAATTAGCTGAGACCTGAGATTTCTCAGACAGGTCAGAATCCTGTGTACCTGGTCAACATCACAGCCATGATGTCGACCGGATACACAGAGAAACCTGAGGAACCCCCAACTGTTTGGCTCCAGGTCCCAGTGGACCCGGTCGACATCATGGCCACGATGTCGACCGGGGACACTGCAGGATGTCGACCTGGGGGTCAACATCCAGTGTACCCGGTCGACATCCCCCAGGCAAACTGTGAATAGTGAGTTTTCCAGATTTCAGTTTCTTTGATGTTTGATCAAATGTGGGATCTATTAACCATCCAAATACGCTTCCATCAAGTGTGCCAAGCACGAATCAATGGTGTGGCTCAGCCTTGACTCGTGGGGTCCACCAAATGGGTTTTTGGGATTTGAATCGTCAATGATTCGATCCTTAAATGTAGTCAATGATGTCCATAACTTCAGGAGCACTAGATTTATTATCTTTTTGACATCTAGACTACAGTTAGGGATCCAATTACATAATGAGGTCCTGAACTAAGAGTGGACCATTACTTAGGATTGGACCTTTGTCTATTCCACTTAATACTATGATTTAGATGATTTTATATAATGTTCTTCTCTCCTATCTTTATTATTGTTATAAACCTGTTAATTAATGAGAATTGGAGGACCTAAACGTATGATTACTTAGTGGTGACTCAAGGATGTAATTGGAGGTGATTAACTCGTGTCTGTGGCTAGGCAGGCCCTCATACGGCCTAAGGTTAGGTATGTGGAACCCTATAATGGAGAGGTTAGTCTTTAATAGATTGTTGGCTCATTGTGTATGAGCATGGATTGATTACTTATATTGTTGTAGACTAAGGCCAGGGTTTATGGGCCTAGTATGGATCCAATGATGATTGAACTTGAACTTGGACTTGGATATTGGACTGTATTTCATGATATTGTACTTTAACCTCTTAGAGACTTGGTTAGGACCTTGCTCACGCAAGATAAGCCTAGACAGACACAGACCTGTACTTGTTCCCTGGGTCGGCACTAAACAGTCACTCAGTTGATCTAAGCTTAGCCAGTTGACTGATCATCGCTGGTAGAAGCTATATTGGTTACGACTAGAGCTATTATGATGAGCTGTGATTAGACGGACGGTGTGATACCGGGTCCAATCTGATTTGATAAAGGGGAGTGATCAGTGCGATAAAGGGGTGTGATCGATATTATATTTATGTATATTGTTATTGGCAGGGCTGTTATCCCTTGCATGGTTATTTTACCATTTCCCCACTGCAGCTGTTTACAGTATGTGATGTTTACAGTATGGGAGGGCCACGGTATATCCAGCTTGTATGAATGTCTCAATTGTTATATGATTAGATTAGATTATTTTACATTTCTAATTCTAAACTGTTAATTACTGCTCAATTGCCTAGATCATGTATCTTTGTTACTCTTATGATTACATGCACATCTCTACTCTCTTTTGTTGTATACATCATGTGCTACATGCATATGGTGCTTTGCCAGATCTTTAGATCTTACCCATCTTTGGTGCTTAGGTCCCGACCATGACCCCGCGGACGATGCGTACTATGAGGCGCCTGTAGTAGGTGACTACGGATGGGAGCCGGCTGACCAGGTGGTCGAGCCGGATGATGGAGCTCCTGCACAAGGGAAATGAGTGCAGATCTTTTTGGGTATTTGAGAGGATTTATGTAGTGAGCGGGTAGATAGGCAGTTTTCTATAAACTTTGATAACTATACTTGAGATTTTATTAGACTTCTGCACTGTTATATTTGACTCAGTTATGTGATACTATTGCTTCCGCTATTTTTACTCGTGCTTCCGCAATAAAACTGTTGATTATATTATTGTTCAAAAAGTTTTAAAATTTTGACCTCACTGTGGACTACGATCTTGGAAGTTCTCGGATTTTCCGGAAAGTAGCGCGCCAATTTCGGGTACCTTAGCGGTAACTTTGGTATTCGGAATTGGGGCGTTACACTTTCTACCATAACATCCCTACAGAGGCAATAGAAGGTTATCATTGCCGGTGTTCGAAGTTCGGGAAAATAGAAATGTTCAAATTGTAAGGAAGTCGCATTGGAATGTGAAATTGATCTAGAGGTTTCATGGAAGAGCTTGGAACAGGTTGAATCGGTCCAACTGCCACAAGATCTGGGTCCATCATTGGGTTCTTTCCAGACCTTCTTGATATCTCTTCCATGTGATTTAGGCATGTTTGAGCTCCAGGTACAAGCTGTGTCATGTGAGTTGGAGGGATATGTGTTTTCCAAATGGTCCAAACTGGAGTGACTTAGTGGTCATAGAATGTCGAAGAAACTTTAAATCAAGTGCCACGAGTCCACTACAATGCAAGAGATCGACCCATGCAAAAGACGAGATCTTTTATTTGGTAGGAAGTATACGAAATTTACTAAAAATATCTTCCACTCAAGACACTCCCTATTGTCTGCAAGATTAGAGGTGAATGCTTGAAAATGAATTTCGATATAGATGGATTGAATCTAATAATAGGGTTCTTCCACTTTCCTTAAAGGAAACTTGGCACGGAATGCTTGGCTTGTCAAGGGAAGAAGACGACTCCGTGTCTTCGATGTTTTCTTCTTCCTCACTTCTCTTTATATACGTTTGAGGTCTCTAATGGCATATGAGAGTTTTATGTGGGGCTTTTACTCATTGTGGTTGGAGCCATATTGGACTAACATGGCACTCGGCCCCAATCCAGTAACACTAACATGGCTACCATCCCAAGTTGGGGAATTTTCACCTGCAAGGAAACCACATGCTACTTATATGTCTTACGGCTCATGAGGCCCACTTAGATACATGACCATTAATAAGGATGAAGAATGATAGGAAGATCTCATCATGGACTAGGATTAGACAAAAAAATCAGTCTCATCTCTAATTTTTTTAGAGTCGATATCAACCCTCCGCATGTCACAAAGACCTATTTCAATCATAACTACCGACAGTCCATATGCTTCCGTGGTCATCCCTACTTTGCAAAGATCATCCATTAGAATATTGAAAAGGTTATGACATCTGGAAATATATCCCTCTTTACCATGTCAGTGAATAGTTCTGTGGCTTCCTTCCACTTGCATGAATTCCACAAACCCTGAATTAAGGAGCTATAAATGATAGCATCTGGGGCAATTTTATTATCATTCATTTCCAGGGAAAGGTTTAAGGCCTCCTTCAACGATCCTTCTTTGCAGAGACTATCAATGATTATGCTATGTAGTATATACCACTACATTAGGCTTACATGACCCTCTTGCATTTCCCTGAGCAACCGCAAACCAACGCTTGTACTTCCTCTCTTGCACACAATAATTTACGATGGTTCTGTAATTAATATCCATCCCGTATCCATTCTCTACCATTTCAGCGAAGTTCATCGCTCCATCTGCACATTAACAATAATGCTATAATATAGCATTTTCTTGGTCTTTCCCATTGGGTTGGATTTGGAGAAGATAGGAGAAAAAAGATGACAGAAACTGTTTTTTTTTTTTTTTTTTTTCCTTATGGATGGTTGATATCGACCGCCACCAATTTATGGAGGGTCAAGAAATTAGATTAAAAAAAAAAGATTTCTTGATAGGAAGACCAATTTGGTAGGAGGGAAACTAAAATGACCTTTTTCGTCTAAGGTGCATCTATATATATATATATATATTTTGGTAAAATCCTCTAATCTAAAAATGGTAATATCTAATTTCCAAAATAGAATACAAAAACATTGGAGTAAATCGTGATTGAAAATGAGATTGAAACATTAGATAAAATTGAAGGTCATCTTTATTTTTATTTTCAAGATTTTAGAAAATAATATAAAGACAAATTTAGGAAATTTCAAACCAAATAGGTCCTTTCTGACATTGTTTATGTTTAAATGTGAGAGAGCTTGTAGGCCTATGAAATAATGAAATTAGCACACAATTTGAGGAAAAAAGAAAGGAAATTAGTTATGTTAAAACCAACTGAAACTAATCATCTATCAAAGCCTTGTCCCAATTATACTGGGTTTTAAATTGACTACATGAATTATGTTCTCCATTCCGATCTATCCTAAGCTAAATCCTCCAAGTGCATCCCTCATATACGGTTTCCCTCATATACGGTTATGTTAGGCAATAGAATCATCTGGGGATCAAAGAGCTCAAAGGTATTTAAGTGCTTCAAGTTAAAAAGAACTAGAAGAAGGGTCCGCCAATAAAAACCTGTAGTTAGCAAGAAGAAAATTGCAAGACTGCAGGTTTACTGCAAAGGTGGTTTTAAATAGTATCAAGTAGAGAAGTAAAACTCATAAAGCCAATCCCCCAGAAATGATGATGATGGTGATTTCTAGTGATGAAGTGATTAGCAAAATGCATAAGCTGAAACATGTTTTCCTACCTTTCCGCTTAAAAAAGCCCTCAAATAACAGCTTCCCCACCTATTGTGGTGGTTACCCAAGTATACAAAAGCCATGCAGTAAATGCAACTTTTAACATAATCCACAACCGAATCTATTCGATTCAGTCATTAAGTATTCAAGCAGCTCATCTCTTCATCGCCATGATTGAAAAATAATAACCTCTATCAAGAAATTATTCTCTGCTTCAAATGGCAAGCAGAATACATTTAAAGAAGCTAAATAAGGTTGAATCTCAGCAACTCCAACAGCAAAAGAGCACAAATTACATATGGGCATAGGACAACAAATCAGTTGGTCAAGACCATCCATCTCAACCCATACACGTGCCATCATAAGAAACACTAATGATGATTATATCCATCCTATCAGTGGTCTTTAAATTGGACGTTCAAGAACATTTGTGAAAAACAAGAAGTCCAATTAACCTATTCAAGTTGGAGCATAGAAAATAGAAGATTAAAATATTCTCAAAACAGGGATAATTTTAAGTGTGTCAAATGGAAGGTACAGCTCGATCCATCCATTGGACACATGACCAGATGCAACCCATTGCAATGTCACTATGATGATATGAGCACACTACATAAACTTTTCTCAACAACCCACAGAACAACCAAACAAACAAGAGAAAAAAAGCCAGATTAAAGTTGTGTACTGAAAACCAAATGCTGATAAGAAATAATTGTAAGCATACACATTTCTTGCCTAAACCAGTAAAGGATTGTTGTTACTGTACATGATTGTAGAAGAGGTGCCCACAAGTAGCTTAATGGGCGGGCGCAGCCAATCTTTAGGCCTTCTGCTTTTCACTCATATTGCGCCTTCCACGCCAAACCCTGTTTCTATCACCATGCATCTGATTCCTTTTGGCTGCAACAGAGCATTGATCTCCAGGTCGATTCTTACTGCTCATCTCTAATTGTATCTTCCGCCGCCTCATTCGGTTCTCCAACCGTATCCCTTTCAGAGCCCGAATCCTCTGCTCAATCTCAAGTGCCTTAGAGAAGTTCCAGATACGCACAACACCCTCCTCTCCACCACAAACAATCCTATCCGCGCCAATATCCACAGAAAACAAATTGCACCCATACCCATGCAACATCCTTTGAGGCGGCTCCACATTTACGGGGGCAGACCGTTTAGCTTTAACATGGTGTCTTGATGACGTACGTCGGCTTGACCTTAACAGCTTTCTCACATCAATCAGAGCAAGTCGTCCATCACTGGAAGATGACACAAGCCATGGGAACTCAAATGCTAGAGAATTAACAGAGCCCGTGTGAGGAAGCCATGTCGCTGCTAGCTTAATGTCATCAAAATTGGACTGGCTGGCAACATCAAACATATGGATGGTCCCATCTTCTCCTCCGGTAAAAAGAAGATCTCCCGTGTAGCTCCGAGCCAAGGAGTATGCATTACCAACATGAGCATTTTGGATGACTTCCATCTGAGTCCCACTTTCAACATCCCAAATATAAACATCTCCACCAGCAGTGCTTGCAACAGTCTGGCCACGAGGTGCAACACTCCAAACCCAATCTCTATGCCTCAAGACATTCAAGCATTTCAACCGAGCCCGATCCCACACTCTGACACTCATGTCCCACGAACCACTGTAAATTCTAGCTGAATCCAATGAAAGGCAGGAGACCGGCCCTTCATGCCCCCACAATTTGAACTCATTGCTCTGGTTTAGAGTGCCCGCAATGTCAAACAGACGAGGGAACCCTTCCGTTACCTTCCAACACTGAAGAAAAGCATCCGTGCCACCAGCAACCAACAGCTTAGCGTCAGCTACAATCGCTCGTATAGTGCACCCAAGAGGTCGCGATGATGCAATACACAGGCCCTCCTCCATATCCCACATCCGAATAACAGAATCATACCCTGCTGTAAATATAAGGTTCATAGGTGACAGAAGGAAAACAGAGCGAACTGCTTCTGTGTGACCATACAGGACCTCAACACTGTAACGGCCCATGAAGGCCTTGCTCCTAAAATCCCTCTCTACAAAAAGATCCTTCCATGATTTCTCATCAGGCACCCCAGAAGCTGGGCATATTGCTCCCAGGGGTAAGCCCCATCTCTCACAATAGAACTCCTTCCACCCATGATGATCAGAAGCAAGCTTATGCAGAAGGGTGGAAACACAGGAAACAATGGCGAGTTCCTTCGCGTCGAGGAATTGGAGGATCTCAGAAACCAAGGCGGAGGGAAGATCGGTGATGGACCGACGGGTGTTACAACCAAAATCATCAGCTAAAGCAGCTACTTTTGGCAAAACAGATAGTGTTATTTCCCTTTCAAGGGGAGATCCAGAATGGGGTTCCACAATACTGGATTTGTGGATTTCTTTATCTGAGTCAAATCCAGAACCAGTGCAAGGGATGCAAGATCTAAACTGCGTTAGTGTTAATTCCTTGTCTGAAGGCTTATCAATGAAAGAATTGTTCAAAGCCAAGTCCTGCGTCTCCTGGCATTCAAATGCCATATAATTTGGACACAGTAGCTGTACTACCACAACCAATTCCAACCCTAGAAAATAAACCCCTCCAATAACCACAAAAAAAAAAAAAACCTAATTTCCGTTCCAGAAGAGAATACAACAACGTAATAACATAAAATTTACAGCCGTAAAGATGAATCAATCCTACCCCCAAAACCCCAAAATTGTTTTCTTACAAAAAAGCCAATTTGAGCCCTAACCCAAATCCAAATACCCAACCGAAATCAAACCCTAATTTCCAAAAATTCCATTGAGAGCCCTAATTAACCAGAACCCTAACAACAAAATCCAACTAGAATAATGCACAAAAAACCAATTGCAATCAAACCCAAATCTCAAAACCTTTTTTCCACGAAACCCAGATGAAGTCAAGCCCTAACCCAAAATTTTCAACCCGAAAACCGTATACAATTCCAATCACAAACCACCAAAACCAAAAAAAAAAAGGGGGGGGGGGGGGCGCTAAAAAGGGAACCCTAATCAAGAATTAGAAGCAAAGAAACACGAAAAAGAACATAGAATCAAAACTGCGAGAGAATTTTAAACAAGCTAGGGGAAACTACCTCCAACAGATTACAATTTATCTCCGAGCAGAACGCCAAGACTTTGGAAAGAAATGGCATGGTGAGTCACGACAACTATTGTTTACTCTCCACCGCTAACGAAATTGACGGTTCAGATGAGTTGCGGTAGCTATAATCTATGATAAGCCGTTCGATTGAAGGCCGGACCTGATTGTAGGGATCGAATCCGAGCCGTTAAGTCATCTCATGTTTTTTGGGTAAAAAGTGGAGGTCTTTGTTGAAATATAGTAATTTTTTATTTGACCTCTTTATTTTATTGTTTGTTGAAATGAACATTCACCTTCGCTGGTAAAGTCTGAAAATGGGTCAAATAAAAAAATGCACCTCTATTTTTTTTTTTTTAATTCAAAAAGTTACTTTTCTACTCAACTAAATGACGAACGGTCATGTTCTTCTTTTAAAAAAAATTACATTCTCATTTCACTAAATGACAAAAGACCATCACATAATTATTTGACCCCTCTTCTTTTTTGTCTTTGAATTTGGTCATTAATCTCACTTCACTTTATTAGTGAAGTTTCCAAACAGGCAAGTTGAAATCCTCATTTTCAGGTTTGGTGCCCCCACAAGATTTGAAAATGAGTTATCAAAAGAAACCTCACATATCCATATGCCCCCAAAACCATCTTCAAATATATGTAATGACCAAGAGCATTTTATACAGTAAACTTTATTTTATGCAAAACCAAATTGTAATACACTTCATCACTTGTGACGTCGAGACTTAACTGCATTCGCATATCAAACTATTTTGCGACTCGTTATTTTTATTTCAACTCTCGAACTCGCTGGTTTATTTTAGACATCGTGAGTAGTCTATGTTTATTTTAAATTCATATTCAAAGGCACTAAATGTGGAGGAAAACATCCTTAACTTTGTAGTTAATCCTCGGTAGGGTTACAAATGGGGAATGTAATTCCAAACAGGCAAGTTGAAATCCTCATTTTGAGGTTTTCAGGTTTGGTGCCCCCACAAGATTTGAAAATGAGTTATCAAAAGAAACCTCACATATCCATATGCCCCTAAAACCATCTTCAAATATATGTAATGACCAAGAGCATTTTATACCGTAAACTTCATTTTATGCAAAACCAAATTGTAATACATTTCATCACTTGTGACGTCGAGACTTAACTGCATTCGCATATCAAACTATTTTGCGACTCGTTATTTTTATTTCAACTCTCGAACTCGCTGGTTTATTTTAGACATCGTGAGTAGTCTATGTTTATTTTAAATTCATATTCAAAGGCAATAAATGTGGAGGAAAACATCCTTAACTTTGTAGTTAATCCTCGGTAGGGTTACGAATGGGGAATGTAATTCCAAAAAGGCAAGTTGAAATCCTCATTTTGAGGTTTTCAGGTTTGGTGCCCCCACAAGATTTGAAAATGAGTTATCAAAAGAAACCTCACATATCCATATGCCCCCAAAACCATCTTCAAATATATGTAATGACCAAGAGCATTTTATACCGTAAACTTCATTTTATGCAAAACCAAATTGTAATACACTTCATCACTTGTGACGTCGAAACTTAACTGCATTCGCATATCAAACTATTTTGCGACTCGTTATTTTTATTTCAACTCTCGAACTCGCTGGTTTATTTTAGACATCGTGAGTAGTCTATGTTTATTTTAAATTCATATTCAAAGGCACTAAATGTGGAGGAAAACATCCTTAACTTTGTAGTTAATCCTCGGTAGGGTTACGAATGGGGAATGTAAAAGAGCACAGATTTTTATATTTTTCTCTCAAATTGAAATGATTGATTTTTTTTAGTATAATCTCCACAGAGAAATCGTTGCTTCGACTTTAGAATTGTTAGTCAAAACCAATGCACATTTATGTATCTTACTTGGAAAAACCTAAACTCGCAAGCTGATTCTTGACATCGTGACTTAATTATGTTAATATTCAATTCATACTTTGAGAAAAGTTGGGAAGAGAATTTTAGTCTTTGGAGGAAATTCTCCACATATTGTACTAAAAGTAGAGTAGGAATGAGTACGTTAACGATTAAACACCTAAGTTTCATGTGAGGCTATACTCTAAGCTAATTTTCTTAAAGGGTGCTGCTCATGGACCGAGCCAACTCGAACCCAACTGAGCCTTAGCTTTTAGTACTCAAACTGGGCCTGAATATTAGCATTGGGCCCGTTTCATGTATGGGCCGGGCTTGGACTAAGCAGTAGAAAGCCAAACGCCAAGCCTGACCAAGTGAGAGGCATTGTTTAATTAAAAAAATATTATTGTTTTGTGGAAGGTGGGAGTTGAACACACAGTCTCTCACACACAATCAAACAATCTAATCAGGTGAAGCACAAGTTGGGTCAATAAACATCCTACCTTTTCTTTGTAAAATATAATACATAGGAGCTCAGGCTTAACCTATTCTAGGTGGGTTGGGCTGGGGCCAGGCACTTATGGCCCAAGCCTAGCCTGGCCCGGGCTCTGGCCTGGATAATACTCAGCCTGGTCCATGAACACTCCTAATTTTCTACTAATTGTCATGAGACTTGAGAGTACATTCAGAATGAGAACATAATTGGAGTTAATATAAAATATAAATCAATCTAACATGATAGAGAAGATTAATGAATACTTGGGGGATGTCGGTGCATAGAATTAAACAAAAATAGAAAGCTCAAGCTCGCGAATAATGCTAGGCATATATATGAACATTAAATCATGAGCTTGCAAGTGTTAGGTCTTGAGCGAGTCATGTCTTGAGCTCGCGCGAGTGTTATGTATCAAACTCACGAGAGATAAATGAAGGGCAATTTGGTCTAAAAATGTGAAGTGTACTTTATAAAATGCTTTTGGGCATTACACGTATTTGAGGAAGCTTTTGAAATTATAGGTTTTTTTTTTTTATAACTCAGGGTATCTCCCGCCCAGCCCAGCCCAAGAGCTTTTGGCCCTGAGCCTAAGAGATACTCAATTCCGGATAGCCGAGAACTAATCCATAGGGGCACATGTAAACCCTCTTATCCACATTCATCAGAGTAAACTATGAAAGGTGGCCAACATAGTCCTTGGCTTTTGAAGGTATGGAGATATTTGAAGCTTCTTTTCATATTTAAAAAAAAAAAAAAAGCCCATTTGAAAATCTTATTTTTCCGTGGATTTATGGATGAATATTAACTTTTCTGAGCCATACACATCAATACGCACTTATATCGATGTGAACTCCTTCGCTGCACAAATCCTAAGGAAGGAATCACTCTTCCAGAGGCATCGAGGAATCCTCAAATGTACAAATTCTTTATTTCTTACCAAATGTGCCCCGAGGGTCCCTGATGGCAGCCATCCAAATCATTTGTGAGGAATCTCTATTCCATGGTCCTCACTTTGTTACCATACGCACGTGATAACTTTCCTGAATCCTGATTCTACGCAAACTTATTTTGCTTGTTTCTGGTTGAGTTTTTCCTTCATGTATTAGTAGATATTGAAAATTTAGACCTTAAGGAGTTTATATCAAACTTGATAACTTTTCAAGAAACCCTGTGGTAAGGGTGTCTCATCTCGTACAGCTATAAAAGATTGGGTTATACAATAGGTTGTGTACCACTCCTCTGTAGTCCGGATCAGTCGTTACAGTTCGTTTGGTGTTTTTGCACTGTTAATCGGATACTCTCCACTATAAACCAGTGAATGGTGATCAAAGAAAAACAGTAAGCATGAAAGTTTATAATTGCAACTTCAAAGGTGTACATGTATTCTGATTCGAGAGATTAATGCCAAGCATCAAATTCAGATTTCACAAGTGAAAATAACAAAACCCAATGATGCTAAATTGGATGGCAACAAACAGAATCAATTCAAATACAAGTGTATATTCCAAATATCACAAGACAAAATTTTCAAGAAAGCATCGGATACCCCCAAAAAGAAGCAAAAACTTATTGCGAATCATGAGTACTGACAGAACAAACAGAACTCTTGTGAATTTCAACTTTGGGATTTTGACATAAAGACTGCCCCACATCCAATTACCAGAAGACACCTTTCATAAATTACATATCCAAATGAAACATGTTTCCATTTCAATTGGGATTTTGAATATGAAAATGCATAAAATCTTATAAAGCAAAAGATGAAAAAAGGAATCGAATTCAGTTTTGTGTCAAATTACATGTCCTAGGAAATCAGATATCATAATCTGGTAATCATTTAGGGTATGTTTGTATAGCCCATTTCCACTGAGAATGGAGTGTTTATCTGTGGAAAATTCATTTTTCATGTGTTTGGTGTGGTAATTTCCATAGAACTACTTTTTTGCCAGCTATGCCTTTTCCTCTCTTACCTTGGAAACAGACTTCCCATGCCGGGTATGGGAAGTCCATTTCCACAGAAAACTTACCCCCTCTTTATTAACTCAATTTCCTCGCATGTTCCTCAAAATACATCGAGAAAGGGCTCCAGCGAAAAAACAACTCAGAAGTTTATCATCGCAAGCCCTTCTTTGTCATCTTCTTCTCCATCACCCAAGCAGGCCATCAAGCTCCGGATGCCTCTGCAAATTGAGAAAAGGTCTCCTCTGTACATGTTGTTCCAATAGCCTCTGCCCTATTGCGTTGCCCGCCTCGTCATCTATCTCTCTGGTCCTCTGTAACTTCTATCGCTGGAACCCCTCTCTCTCGCCTCTGCAACTCACAAAACGCCTCAGCAACTCGCAAAACCCTTGGATGATGATGTAGATTAGGGCTTGAGATGTAAATTAGGGTTGGAGGACGACGAACTGCTCGGATTTTGAATTTGGGTTTTTCCAATTCCACTGGAGAATGATGAGCAGCTGGCAAGGTTTTGGATCACACGAATATCATCATTGCACAACCTGAGGTGGGCCATTCTCTTAATTGGTTTCTCTCTAAATTGGTTTAATTGGATGGCTAGATATCTACTGAATTTAATTTTGACTTGTTGCTTAGCAAAATGGTTTGATTTGTATTTGATAATTAAATAGTATCGGTGAAGAATCCACAGTTGCACCAAACATGAAAAATACCATTTCACCAAAGAAAATAATTCTACACCAAACATGGATTACCAACTTCCTTAGAACTCGTGTTCTACAGAATTTAATTACCACTGATTTTGCTGATGTGGCAATTTCCACTTTCTATAGAAAGTACTGTTACACAAATGTGCCTTTAGGGCCTGTTTGGTTTCTTCCTTTGATTCTAGAGGATTTTATCGGAAAACTCCCCTTAGAGTCAATGAAGACAAAAAAGGCCCCAAAACATGGATTACCAACTTCCTTAGAACTCGTTTTCTAGAGAATTTAATTATCACTGATTTTGCTAATGTGGCAATTTCCACTTTCTATAGAAAGCACTGTTACACAAATGTGCCTTTAGGGCCTGTTTGGTTTCTTCCTTTGATTCTAGAGGATTTTATCGGAAAACTCCCCTTAGAGTCAGTGAAGACAAAAAAGGCCCTAAAACTTTTGTATCCACTATAATGGTCCCAGGTCCCCTTTCTGCTGTGTGTGTGTGAGTTTTTAATTTGACATGGAAGGCGATAATGCCATTGACTGCCCAGCTTAACCCCTAGACACCTTTTCCCCCTTTTCTTCTTCTTCTTCTTCCTCTCTTCTCCTCTATCCACTATAAGCTCCCAAAAAAAAAAAACCACTCCTCTTCTTCCATCTCACTCCTGGATAGATATTACTTTTTTGAATAGATTCAAGCGGTTTCCTCTCTACGGTATCCGCAACTAAAGGAACTCACCTCCTTTGTTTTTCTGCAACATGCAGCACAGTGACTAGATCTTGTCTCTCCTCTACATCAGCTAGGGCAAACTAAAAACGCGGCAGTCGTCTTCTCCAGTGGTGAGAACAAATCTATGGACTGGCAACAGCAAGGGTGTCAGTGGGGCCAACAATCCTTGCCAATACCTATTCTGTGA
Source organism: Persea americana (assembly GCA_029852735.1). NCBI lineage: Eukaryota > Viridiplantae > Streptophyta > Magnoliopsida > Laurales > Lauraceae > Persea > Persea americana. The sequence continues at coordinate 14,762,151 of CM056811.1, read as the reverse complement.
ATTGAATGCCCCCTTTTCGATCTGGCCCGATCTCACTTCTGCTCCATGTTTCTGTAATGGAGACTACTTAGAAGATGGATCTGGACTGTGTGTCAATCCTCTTCTTCCTGCTTCGTCTTGCCCGATCCTTAAAAACCAAATAGGCTTTTCTTTTTGTTTTCAGAAAATCTAAGACCCATACTCTTCCGCTGACAGCATAGCTATTGTTTTCTATGAAGAAATTGTCCTAGAAAAGTTGAAGATCGACGAGAAAAAAAAACAAGATCTCAGGCCTTTCCTGCTAAAGTTTTCTTTTTTAATTTGACTTGGGTGGTGATATCACCGCTTAACTATGAAGAAGAAGAAATGAGCGGCTACCCTCATCTCTCTCCGCTGCTTTCTTCTCCAGCAACAACGACGACGTGTCTGTAGGAGATCGGCTTTCAGCTTACTACCCTTCTTCAGAGACAGTGATGCAGGGACGACGGCAGCTATTGGGTTGATAAGCAAAGGCAGCGTAGTCGTGTGCAAATGGAACCCTCTTCCCCCTTTTGTAGAATGACAGTGCCTACTGCCTTCAAACAGGGGCAAAAAACAATCCAAATCCTCTACTCTAACTTCAGCGCTGAATGGCCACGTAATGCTCTTAATTGAAGAAGCTCTACATCAGGAAAAGGAGGAAGAAGAAACAAGTGATGATATCGCCACTCATGTATACGGATGAGCGATGAGAAGAAGGGGCAGGAGGGCCTTTATGGTCTATACTGAAACTCGAGGACTTTTTTGGTCTTCACAAAGTCTAAGGGGATTTTTTCGATAAAATCCTCTTGATTATGTTTTTTTATTAAAGAAAAAGTTATTTGATCCTCATTTTTTGATAATTCAACTTTGATTTTCATTTTTAACTATTTACGGCAGAAATCCTAAACATTCAATCAATATGTATTGCACCGCAAACAAACAAGCCCTTATACAATATTTTCATGAAAGAGCATCAGCATCAAAATAATCAGTAATGGTACAGTGAAAATTACACAGGCAAATAAGTAAATATGTTGTAGGGTGAAATTTTCTCCATCAAGAAATGTAAACCAGGATCCCCATGAATTAAAGGTGCTCAATCGGACATCCGAGAAAATTCCTCATGATGTAGGAATGGCCAGAATCAGCTCTATCACGAACTACAGGAGTCGAAACTACAATTTACCAATTATGGACTTGTATGGGTGGTAACTACACGACACTAAATTACAGGTTTCACATCTAAATGGCAGTTTGGATAAGTGCATGAATACAGGAACTGAATCAGAGGTAGTTTGATCCTCATTCATCCGAGATTCAACATTGCCGCAGACGATAGATGTAAGCATGACAGACACAGAAATTGTTAGATGACTAAAATAGCCTTTCACAACACATTGTAAAGTGGTCATAAAAGAGGGCCTTTTGGACATGGAAAAAAGCTCAGAATTCCCCAAGTCACTGTTGTTCTGCGTAGCATATGCATGTGTTCGTGTGCACCAGCAACTTCAATGAAGAAGAGGGTGTACTAATCCCTGAATCCTTGACCTCTTTTGCATGCTTCTAATTATGCAACCATATAGATACAAGGAGGATTGGTATGTGGGCCAGCACTTTGCCATGGTTAATTACAGAAGGATAGAACAGCAGACCTGATGGGGACCTCACCAGAGCTTCTGATGGAAGATGGATACCACAGCAGAGCCAGGTAAAGGAAGGCGAGAGATAGATATGAGAAATAGGAGAGCACCAATGGCAACTGATGACTTTTTATACGATTAATCGCAAAATGGAAATTGAGGATATATCATTAATTTTTTTCAAGGATGAAAGAAATCCAGGTCTTAGGATTCCTTCGATATGAGATTTTCTTGACAACATTTACAAACAGTAGTCCAAATGACAGATTCTTTTAGGAATCAGGGTAACCCTCGCTTTCTTATTCCTAAATTGGGAGCCAAATACCCCCCTGGATTCATGGTCCCTTTTTCTTGACCATTTCATTTCACTATTCTCTTGCTGTATCTAGTTATACACCTTGATGAATGGCCTGAGCTGTTCTAACATTCCAATCCGAGAAAGCACCCTTCTTCCACAGTGGTCCCAACAGATTAACAGTGTAGCAGTGTAGATCATTTAACCTCGGACACATACTAAAAGTCTAAAAAGCACACGCTCAAGTATGCAAGAGGAAACCGACGGGCAATGCCCATAGAAGATAATAAAATTAAGGAATAGCGCCTGGGATAACTCCAAGGGTAGCTCAGCACCAATAAAGCCTGATAATGAAACCATTCAAATAATAATAATAATAATAATAAATAAATAAAATAAAGACTCTGAATGAAATAGGGAGATAAGACATTATACATTGAGGTGTCTCATTTTTTTCTTTTTTTCTTTTCTGTAGGGTATGAGTCTCTTACACCCATGTTCTTCTGAGGGTTTGTTGGAACAATGCTATCTTCTTTTAATAAAAGTTATCTGTTACTTCTATATGGCTTTAAAGATAGTTGAATTGGAAATAGAACCATAAAGCCGACCACAAATATATGGGACAGTAATTTGATGGTGTCATAATCATGTTTTGACTTTACTCATATTATTAGCGCCTTGAATTACCACTCCATCAATACTCCTTTTCCACTTCTTCCCTTCCTTCCCCGCTCCAACTCCCACTTACACTTGATTTGAATGTTTTGTCGGAATAGCTGGATGTTTTGTTTCGCTTTGGAAATTGAATCAGGCGGAACTGTTCTCCACCCTTTCTAACTCAAAGCAACATCAGCAAAAAAAATTCAAAAAACAGTACCAAGCTAATGTGGTTTTTGACATTTCATGCCACCAAGCGAGGTAGATTATCATTTCTTCTCCCAAAACATTCAATCTGATTGCTATTTGGCATAAAGATATACCTCAAATCAAGGTTACCAAGATCAGCATACCTTCCCGTGAACTGCAATGTCATAGATCCAAATTGTGGGTCGGTTCTCTATGGGTCGTAATACCAAACAATTTACACGATTATAATTCAGAATGTTGATCAACATCACTTGTTATCCAAATTTACACAATCCAATATCAAGATAACAAACGGGTCAAGATGGGAAAATGGCAAATCATATGAATGGCTTGGGATCTTAACTCTGACACTTGATCCCACTTGTGAATTAAAAGGAATGGCTGTATCTACGATAGAGACCAAAAAATTATGAAATATCACAGGAGGCATAATGCAAACTATGAACCATAAACCATGATTTCAATCCAGCAATCTCTGTAACGCTGCTTCAAATATATCATCTTCAAAGGGAAACTGGATGTTGTGTACAATAAATTTTCTAGTTAGTGTAACGTACAAAATAAATGCAACTCATAAGAAGGCTCTAAAAAAAATTGTACTTTCATACTCAAACCCTGTAACACCCCGACCCGAACTAAGCAGGATTTAGGCTAATTAATTGAGATTAATGCTAATTAAGCATGGTCAATTGAGTTAATGATGGTTAATGACCAAAGATAGATAAGTTAGTCTCAAATGATTGCATTAAGCATAATGGAATGAATTTAAAGGGAACTAGTTCAATTAAATTGAGTTTAGGCTCAAACAAAGACTTTTTCGTAAATACAGGTTCACGTATTTCATCAAATACGGAAATTCTTGATACCAACGTATGTATCTCGAAGAGTACGTTAACTTCTATAATAGACTCGATTCCATTTGACCTAAGATTGATCAAATGGGCCTCCATTTGACTCGAAATGTAATTAGATTTAATGAAAGGGGGTTTTAGTGTAAAACTCCTTATATTAGAATGAAATGAGCTCACTTCACTCATTTTCCATTGAGCAAACCCTAGGCATCTTTTCTTCTTGCTCTTTTCTATTTTTCATCCTCAAGTGTGAAGATTGGAAGTGGTTTTTGAAAAGAACTTCATCCTCTTCATCATCTTCGTCTTCTTCCTCAAGTCATCCTCCATTGTTGAAGAGTTTGAAGCTTGAGAGAGAACCCAAGCCTTCTTCTTTTGGACTACAAATAAGTAGTTGGCGTTTTTATAGAATTTTGAAGTTCCATTGAGTGTTTTGCATTTTTTTTTTTATCTTGGTTAGCTCATAGGGAGCCATTTGGCATGTTTTCATGGTTTAGGATTCGAGTTTGGGGGAAAGTTGATCTCAAATCAAGCCAAGAAAAATGGGTTTTTGTCACTAAGCTTCAAGAGAGCAAGTATAAACATTTTGCTTGTGATTAATGCTAATTTCTATAGATGTTACATTGGTTTGGATTTTTATACCATTTCATGTTTAGAATGGAATAGTTTTGTGGATTGATGAGATGAATAGAAGGAGTAATTGATGTGTTAATGAGATGAGGATTGAGGAGTGGACAGGAGGTCCAAGTTTTGTGCAAGTTGAGAATAGTTTGAAACAAGAAAGAAGGAAGAAAAGACCATTTTTCGAACTGAAATTGAGTTTCAGAGTAGGTCCGATCGATCGGCACTGAACGTCCGATTGATCGGACAGAGAGTTAACTGGAACAGTTTTTCTAATCAATCGAACAGGGCATTAACTAAATTTCGGATTTTTATTTAGTTTAGGAGTGTTTCTAATGAGTATGAGCACTCCCTAAATTAGTTTTAAGACTAATTATGTGGTGATTCGAGATTGTTAAAAATTAGGAACAATAAAAAGGAGAATTGTATGATTAAACCATTAGAAACCATTGTTCTAATAGTTGGTGGATTATGGTCAAAACTTCTATAGGTGATAATTACGGGTACTATAATGCACACATTATATATATAAATGTGATATCCATCCAGAATAACACGAGCATTAGATAACCAATGTTTACACCTAAGTGGTTGTTTCGAACCAAGATAGAAATGAGTAGAATCATGAATGGTTAGTAATTTCTCATTGTATGTTATTCCGTATCATTGTATCCCGATCTAATGAAATCGATGTTAATGTTACTCCTTTCATTTATTAAGAATGGGGAATTGAGTCCAAAAATGGACTGATTATTGAGATATATTGACTCTTGAGTCTAGCACTACCTAACTATAATATTAAAGCTCTAAATGAGCTAAATGAATTAATAATCAAACAAGTGACTATTTCTACTGCAGTAGATGGATATTGGGGCGTTTCGGAGCTCCGTGGTGATGCCAGTTGTCCCTGGCCCGGACACTGGTAAATCCTACAAACTCCGATCGTATCTATGGGTATTGATTGATGCCTTCCATTTGGAAGATGAATCCTTCCTTTGAGGGAAGACGATAAATTATGCATTCCATTCGAAAGATGAATCATTCCTTTGAGGGAAGATAGTAAATGAAATGAAATGAATAGAGATTGAATGAAATGAATGCTATGGTAGTTGCTAATTTGTAATGTCCATTGCTTGACTCTAAATGTCCATATACTGTTATTGTACAATGGTTTAGAATTGGATATCAATTGGAGAATTGTAAATTGATATATTGTACAGATTTATTATATGCATTAACATTTGTTATCACAAGATCTAGTTATACATTGTTGAACTGTCATGTTCATTATTGTTATTGATGGCATTACAGGCCCGATTGCCAGTACCGGTCCAGCGGCGACCCCAGCGGCAGCAGAGGAGACCGTTGCGGTTCCTCTAGGAGAACTAAAAGAATGGAACGGACGGGATAACCTTTGAAATAGTTATCTGAGTGCAAGTGGATCGGAAATTTTTTGAGAATTCTTTTTGAAATAGTTGGGATTCATTTTGGAATGTAATGTTTTAAGAACTTAAATAGTTATCAATTTGCATTGTATTTGAATATGCAAGAGTTGATGAAAATAAGGGAAAGATAGAAATAATACATGTATAAAAAACTTTATTTTTGTATACATGTAAAAATTCGTAAATTGGTAATGTCAATTATAAATATTCAGGAAAATTGTGTAATGGACAGGTATTTGTGAATGTTCATGCCTTGTGGATTCCATTTTAACTTCGGTTAATTAGGAGTTTACATGAGTAAGTATGGGATCATGGCTCGGGATTATTGAAACTTGGGCCCGGGTCATGACAAACCCTCTGTTTTATTCTATAATTATCCTAGATATAAAAATTCATCACACAATGGTACTAAATTATTTTCAATTTTGGCCAACCCATCTTCTCTACTCTTAGATCCACTAAACGTGCACTCTATAAATTCTTTCTTTGGCTTGCCAAATTTTCAACCCATTTGACTCTTAACACCTCTTTTCAAAGTTTTAGCTTTTCTCATACATGCTTTCTTCTCTAAAATTTAAGTATGACATCATCCACAAGCAACATAACCCATGGAACACTATTTTAAGAGACACGTTGAGTTGTCTATACAACATGAACAAAATGGGCGCTCTAAGAGGACCCCTCGGTGTAATCCAACTCCAACTAGGGATTCAAACTTCCACCAAATACAGTTCTCACACTCATTACTTCTCCTTCTATATGTATTGTATCATTTCAATATAACCATTAAGGATGCCATTTTTCTTCAGGACTGCCAGAATAACTACCTCAGAATTCTATCGTAAGATTTCTTTAAATCAATAATAAGTATACATAAACTAAGCTTTTTGTCACGACTCGGGCCCGAGATTAGGGTTACCACGGCTAAACCCCGAGTCGCGATCACTATACTTACTCCCATAAATCTCGTATCACCGAAGTCCATACGAAATTCACAAGGGATCTTACATATACCTGTCAAATGTACAATTTGCAGAAATACATATATACATTGACATCAATTTAAACCATACAAGTTCTTTATATAAAGTAAAGTTTACTTACACATTCCATTCCTTATTCACGCTAAGTCAATCCTGCATATTCAAATACAATGTAGGTGACTACTACTTACATCAAAATGAATCTACACATTCCTCTCAAAATATTTCAAAATGTTCTATTATAATTGTCCTCCGCTCTACGTTCATTCATTTAGTCCTCCTGGAGGAACCGGATTGGCCTCCTCCGCTGGCGCCGCAGCCTCTGCATTATCGGAACGGGGAACTTGGCCTGTAATGTCATCAATAACACTGTGAACACGACGGTTCAACAATGTATACACAATTCTATGATAACAATTTATTTAGCAACTCTAAACAATTCAATTCAATAAACAATTACATTCATTCATTGCATTCATTTAGTTGTTCCTTAAAGGAAGCATTCAATTTCATTACGTACACTTTATCAAGTGACTTTTCATTGTCCTCTATGGCATGGGCGGAAGGGCACACCATTCATAACTCAGCCTTAAAAATGACTCATTTCATTTCATATTAGATACCTTATTAAGTGGTTTTTCAAATGTGTGAGATTTACCAGTGTCTTGATCAGAGATTACCGGCATTACCACAGAGCTCCGGAACTCTCCATCTACTAAAGCAGACTTATTCTTTAATTAATTACAGTGGTTCATTCATTTCGGCTCCTTTCCTTTCATTAATTCGATACATTATTCAATGGTAACTTAACAAGGAGCATAACAGTATTAGACGTGAGAGGACAAGCCAACTCAAGTTTGAAACAATTAAATTTTTCTAAAACCACATTCGGGTGAAACGTTTGTGATGTAATGTATGTGTTATGTTAGATGACATCACTTTTAATGAAATTTACATTCACATAACCTTAGTTAACACCCATGAAGGTTTAAGAAAATTTCAGAAATAAATTATGAAACCTCCACAATGTCGATCACCTTGTCAGTCATCTGTCGGCTGACCGAACTCTGTCGGTCGACTTTCCAGAAGCCCAGTTTCCTAATACAATTTCCTGACATTTTCTAAAGGAATTCGGTTACCTCGTCGGTCAGGTGTCGGTTGACCGAACCTACAGTATCGGCTAACCGAACTCGGTTCGACTGTCCGTCGGTTCCAATTCCAGAGAGCTCAAAAGAGATCTTAGACAACTCGGTTAGGTGATCCGGTGGATTGTCGGTCGACAGAGCCTTAAATGTCGGCTGACCGAACTGAGTTCGGTCAGCTTTCCAAAACCTGAAATCTTCTGCGAGATTTAATCCAGAAACGTCGGTCAGCTTGTCGGTTGACCGAATTGCTCCCAGAAGTTCAGAAATTTTGAACTGAAAAAATTCTGGGATTGAACTCCTTGAGTTCCAACAAGTCTATTAACACACGAAATCAGTATAATTGAGTACACTTGCCTTGTTTTGGAGACTTATTAGCAAGAATCCACTTGTTTAGCTTGAATCCAAGATGAAATCCTCAAGTCAAACCCTCTTTTGAACCTAAAAGCATAATCAATCCATCCAAGAGAATTGAAATGAGTTTCTTATGCAAGAAACATGCCAAAACCACTGAAGAATCTTGGAGTTCTGAAATCTAGTCAAAACACTTACTTGTAACCTCTTCAAGAAACTTGAAATCTTCTCAAGCTTGGAACTCTAAGAAATTAAGGAAAGAGATGGAGAAGATGATGAAGATGATGCATCCTCTTCAAAATCACTTGTCAAGCTTCCAATTCACCACTCAATGGAGAGAACTTGAAAGAAAGAAGAAGATGAGAAAGAGAGGAAGAGAGAGCTGTGCTGGGATGAGAGAATGAACTCCTTTGAGTTCATCCCTATCTAAATAAGCCCCAATTTGCATTGAAGCCCCTCTCATTTCCACTATTTACATATTGAGTCAAATGAAGGGTCATTTGATCCAACTCATGTCGAACGGAACCGTGTCTATTACGAAAATTAACGTACTCATCGAGATACACGTGCGGGTATCAAGAGTTTCCGTATTCAACAAAATACGCGAAAATTCGTATTTACGAAAAAGTCCTCGTATTCCTCAATCTAGGCCTAAAAGCATTTCAATTCATTCATTACTTTACCATTTGGCTTAAATTGTACATTTGAGACAATTTCAATCCAATTTGGCTATTAAGCCACATTAATCCAATAAACACATTCCATTAACATTAATCCCGATTAATCAGAGTTAATCTTGATTAACTCGGGACAAGGTATTACACTTTTCCACTTCTCTCTCAACTTCTGCATATTGTTTTTTAAATAGGAAATCGGTTTTGTAGTATCCCTACCTCACATAAGCTCAAAACTTTTTTTTTTTTTTGAGACATTTGTTTCATCTCATATGCATTGCTCTACTTAATCCAAAAGTTCCATCCTATGTCTAAAAAGATCGATACCTTGGTAGTTTGCACAATTCTAGATATGTCCATGTAAAAATGGGACACCCAAATATCAAGAAAAACTCTTATATAATATGTTATTCATTTAATAATTTAGTTATTATGATGTATGGCAGAAAATAACTCATGTAGCAAATCCAACATAGTCGGGAGTCAGGAGAAGGCTTTGATGATAATGATGATACTTTAGTTTTTTTGAATAACAAATGGTTTTATTAGTAGAAAAAAATGATACAAGGAACGCCGCAAGACCAAGCCGAGCCAGAGATCACCGAAGAAAGGTGGGACAAGGAAAACACCGCCAAAGAATGTGATCTATCACAAGACATCTCCTATGGGACACCCCACAAGTAGTGGGATATGGAGATTACCATTTATAATGAAAAGACTGTATCACTGAAATAAATATTTTGGCATGACACACCCTCTAAAAATACAGCATCAGCTACTCCGTTGGCTTTTTCTGAGAGTAGATGGAGGAAAGAAAGTAGAAGAGGCCAGGAGATGTCATTCAACTGATTAAAGATGCTCTCTGTACACCTTGGCCCTAGGATGACAAAATCTTCTTCCACAAAGAAAGAACTGAGCTTAAATACTATAGCTTCCGGAAATCCAATCAATAAAGCTAGTGCTTCTGCTTCATTTACTCACCTAATACCCAATGGTTCAGGAAAGCTTATGACAACTACTTCATTGAAGGCGCAGATAACTGCTCCAACTCCTGCCATTCTAAGGTTTCCCATAGTGCTAGCATCCAAGTTCAATTTGAAACATCTCAGGGTGGCGGGCACCATCTTGGGGTGCCTGGGCATGGCGAGAGGTAATAATAAGGTATGACTTTCAGCCAGGACACCTGAGAAGTGTTTAGCAATAAAGGCCCACGATATAGTCCAATTACTGACGATCAGTACGATAGAGGATGTGTTGGATGCTTTGTTCTCAAAGCACCAGTTGTCCTTTCCTTCCATAAGGACCATATGGCAGTTATAAAGGAGATCGATTGCAAAAATGTTCGGGCAGACTGATCCAACCTCCAGGTATTGAAATGATCTCTAAGCTCCTTTAGGGCCTGTTTTGGATAGGCAAAAAATAGAGTGGAGTGAAGTTAAATGGGCTCTAACAATCTAAAATTTTAACTCTACCTCGTTTGGATGAGTCTAGCCCGATGGATGAAATAATATTGTAAACCACATGTCCTTCATTTCACTTCACCTCTAAATACTTCAATTTTTTTGAGTAAAAGTAGATTATACTCCAAATTTTAACTTCAAAACAAGTATCCAAATAGAGTGAAATGAAATACTCTATTTTTAACTTCAACCTTCTTCTCTTCACTCCACTCCACATGCGAAATCCACTTTATTTTACTGCACTCTTCATTTATCCAAACAATCCCCTCTTTGGATAAATGAGGAGTGAAATAAAGTAAAGTGGATTTCACATGTGGAGTGGAGTGAAGAGAATTAGGTTGAAGTTAAAGTAGAATACTTCACTTCACTCCATTTGGATACTTATTTTGAAGTTAAAGTTTGGAGTAGAATCCCCTTTTACTCAAGAAAATATAAGTATTTAAAGTTGAAGTGAAGTGGAGTACACGTGACTCACAACATTACTTCATCTATCGGGTCAGACTCATCCAAATGGGGTAGAATTGAAATTTTAGGCTGTTATAGCCCATTCAACTTCACTCTACTCTATTTTTTACCTATCCAAACAGGCCCTTGGATAGGCAAAAAATAGAGTGGAGTGAAGTTAAATGGGCTCTAACAATCTAAAATTTCAACTCTACCTCGTTTGGATGAGTCGAGCCCGATAGATGAAATAATATTGTAAACCACATGTACTCCATCTCATTTCACCTCTAAATACTTCAATTTCCTTGAGTAAAAGTGGATTCTACTCCAAACTTTAACTTCAAAATAAATATCCAAATGGAGTGAAATGAAGTACTTTATTTTTAACTTCAACCTATTTCTCTTCACTCCACTCCACATGCGAAATCCACTTTATTTTACTGCACGCCTCATTTATCCAAACAATCCCCTCTTTGGATAAATGAAGAGTGAAATAAAGTGAAGTGGATTTCACATGTGGAGTGGAGTGAAGAGAATTAGGTTGAAGTTAAAGTAGAATACTTCACTTCACTCCATTTGGATACTTATTTTGAAGTTAAAGTTTGGAGTAGAATCCACTTTTACTCAAGAAATTAAAGTATTTAGAGTTGAAGTGAAGTGAAGTACACGTGACTCACAATATTACTTCATCTATCGGGTCAGACTCATCCAAACGGGGTAGAGTTGAAATTTTAGGCTATTATGGCCCATTCAACTTCACTCTACTCTATTTTTTACCTATCCAAACAGGCCCTTAAGGGCTTCACGCTCACCGACAGAGGAAGGGGGAGAAGAGGTCTTCCAAGTGAAGAACTCTTAAGACGAGAAGAAACCTTCCCAATGTCATCGATTGTAATAGAGAGTTTGGCCGATGTTAAGCAAGCCTTGATCCAATTTCTCCGCTTGACCCCAAAACCCATCCTGCAAAGAATGCAAAACAAGAAATTCCAAAATACTTTGTCAGAACTTTCTGTAGGTCCACATCACAAATGAGGCCTCGTTCGCTAGCTTTGTAGGGAGAGTCCACACATTCATTGGCAACAAGTACCCAATAGAGGATCTGTCTCCCACTGTCGAAAGCGCCTTGTGAAAGAAAGATGATAGAGGGGAAATTTCATTGCAATCTTGATGCTAACACCTTGGCTAGAATTTTGTAGCTAGTACCACTCAGTCTAAATGGGCAGTAGCCATTGACAGTAGTGGTTCCCTCCTGTTTTGGGAATGAAAGAAATGGAGCAGGCACTGAACTGTTCCAATAAACAACTCATATCATGAAACTTCAGTGGAAAGTCAAAAACATCTTGATTAACCAATCCACAAGACTGTTGAAAGAACACTATGGGAAAGCCATCTAATCTAGGCCGAGGGGTCGAAACAAGCCTCTTTAATTTCCTGTTCCTCGAAGCTTCTTTCTGATCAGTCAGCTCATTGATCATCTATGTTTGCAAATTAAAGGTTTCAAGGCAACCTAAGGTCACCTTAATTTTGTGTTTGGCAGAAACAAGAAGTTTCCATTTACGAGCAATAAATGGCTCCATTCAGTCTAGCCAAGGAAGAAATCTCCAGGCTGCCTTTTGTAACATCTCACCTCGTATTAACCAAACATATCTTCTTGCAGTTACTGGAAACAAGGAAAATTGGAAAATTCGTCATAAGATCAGTTGATGTAATCTTTGATGTACCACAGCTTCTTTGACATCAGATCCACAGGACAATTTAGGATGTCTTTGGATGTACGACAAATTATGAATAGCCTGAACATTTTGTAGCAAACGTGTTTGGGGTGACAAAAGAATCATGAATCCAACTAGATGGGCAACATATCCAGCCTTCACACAACAAATAAACATTGGTAGTTGTCACTGAAAGTGCATTTGATATTTAGAATACATCCATATGCACTCTCTTAATCTGAGGGTCACTCAACAATCAGGTCACACCTATCTATGATTACTCCCCACTACCAATGCAACTAGGATTAACAAATCAAATAGATTTAAAACCTTTTAGAAGCCTAAAACACTTTAGCTTTCCAAATTAATTCATTGGCACAACATCATTATACTTGTCCGGAAACACAAAAATATTGATTCATCATTCATGTAACACATACACTTGGAGCAAAAGGTAATTAAGAAAAGCTAACTTGTTCAAAAGTTAAAAATAAAAAATAAAGAAACAAACTAGCTGCTACTCCTAACGAAGTTCATTGCACAAAGCCAAAATCTTCCAAACAACAGCAATTCAAAATTCCAAACAATCATGAAATACAGTTCAGTTAACTAAAATTGCATGTTTCTCAATCCTACTTTCCTCGATGTCTGGTGACTGGTGGTGTACAGCCAATCTCACCGTGATAAACCTTCAATAGCTGTGGAACCATCTCACGGCGTCTAAGCACATATTCCTCCAAGAACTGCTTCTCCGAGGCCAAAAAGAGCCCGAGAGGAATAGAGTCCTTCTTAACCAGACCCCTGGACTTCAAAACCTGCCAAACCTTATGCCTAGGGACAATCCTCTTCTCCAAGCTAAACAACAGAACCACGGGGTATCTCGAAACAACTGACACGCCCCAATCCAACTCCTCGCAAAAAAAGCTCATTCCTTTCCTTATCTTCTTTTCGGATATGGTAATGCAGCTCGGATTCTTCCTAAACGCATAGAGGATCCCCTCGTCCGACCACCCCAAGCTCCTATAAACCTCAAACTTTGCCTTCCACGTTGCCCGGCTCAATGTACCCATCGCCCGGACCGCTTCCATGAACCGATGACTAGATGGGTTGAACCCCATTTCATTAACCAACCTCACAATCTCCCCAAACCGATCTGAGTTCAGAGTCAAAATCCTCGGATTCGTCATAAACATATTGGAAATCCGATCATTTGGTACATTGTAGTTCTGCAAAACGGTCACATTGGGCACGATGAATTTATCCAAACCAAAACGAAACAGACAGTTTGAGTGTCTGGGCATTTTGGCAAACACTTCATGGGTGCTCGAAATGCTACGAATTAAATAAAAAACTGGTTTTATTCTACTATCAAGACTGTAAGACAAGATCACTGGGGTGGAAGAGAGGTACTCTGCAAATTGAAAAAAGGTTGCCTCTGTAAATGTTGTTCCAATAGCCTCTGCCCTATTGCATTGCCGCCTCGTCGCCTACCTCTCTGGTCCTCTGCAACTTCCATCGCTGGAACCCCTCCCTCGCCTCTGCAACTAGCAAAACCCTTGGACGAACTGCTATGATTTTGAATTTGGGTTTTTCCAATTCCATTGGAGAACGATGAGTAGCTGGTAGGGTTTTGCATCACACAAAGATATCATCATTGCACGACCTGAGGTGGGCCATTCTCTTAATTGGTTTCTCTCTGAACTGGTTTAATTGGATGGCTAGATGTCTACTGAATTTAATTTTGATTTGTTGTCTAGCAAAATGGTTTGATTTGTGTTTGATAATTAAATAGTATCGGTGAAGAATTCACATTTGCACCAAACATGAAAAATATCATTTCACCAAAGAAAATAATTCTACACCAAACATGGATTACCAACTTCCTTGGAACTCATTTTCTACATAATTTAATTACCACTGATTTTGCTAGTGTGGCAATTTCCACTTTCCATAGAAAGCACCGTTACAAACGTGCCCTTAGGGCTTGTTTGGTTTCTTCCTTTGATTCTAGAGGATTTTATCGGAAAACTCCCCTTAAAGTCAGTGAAGACAAAAAAGGCTCCAATACTTTTGTATCCACTATAGTGGTCCTAGAGCTCCTTTCTATTGTGTGTGTGTGAGTTTTTAATTTGACATGGAAGGCAATATTGCCACTGCGTGCCCAACTTAACCCCTTAACACCTTTTCCCCCTTTTCTTCTTTTTCTTCTTCCTCTCTTCTCCTTTATCCACTATAAGCTCCCTAAAAAAAACCACTCTTCTCTTCTTCCATCTCTCTACTCGATAGCTATTACTTTTTTTAATAGATTCGAGCGGTTTCCTCTCTGCAGTATCCGCAACTAAAGGAACCCACCTCCTCTGTTTTTCTGTAACATGCAGCACAGTGACTAGATCTCTTGTCTCTCCTCTACATTAGCTAGGGCAAACTAACAACGCAGTGGTCATCTTCTCCGGTGGTGAGAACAGATCTATAGACAGCATCAAGGGTGTCAGTGGGGTCCAACAATCCTTGCCAATACCCTGTTCTGTGAATTAAATGCCCCCTTTTCGATCTGGCCCGATCTCACTTCTCTCCATGTTTCTGCAATGGAGACTAGTTGGAAGATATGTGTCAATCCTCTTCTTCCTCCTTTGTCTTGCCCGATCCTTGAAAAGCAAATAGGTTTTTCTTTCTGTTTTCAGAAAATCTAAGACCCACTCTCCTCCGCTGACAGCATAGCTATTGTCTTCTATGAAGAAGTTGTGCTAGAAAAGTTGAAGATTGACGAGAAAAAACAAAACAAACCAGATCTCAGGCCTTTCCTGCTTAAGTTTTTTTTTTTTTTTTTTTTTTTAATTTGACCCAGGCAGTGATATTGAGGCTTAACTACGAAGAAGAAGAAATGAGCGGCTACCCTCATCTCTCTCTGCTGCTTTCTTCTCCAGCAACGACGATGACGTGTCTGCAGGAGATCGGCTTATTACCCTTCTTCAGAGACTGTGATGCAGGGAGGACGACAGCTATTGGGTTGATCGGCAAAGGCAGTGTAGTCGTGTGCAAATGGAACCCTCTTCCCCTTTTTGCAGAATGGCAGTGCCTGTTGCCTTCAAACGGGGGCAAAAAACAATTCAAATCCTCTACTCTAATTTCAGCGTTGAATGGCCACGAGATGCTCTGAATTGCTCTACATCAAGAAAAGGAGGAAGAAGAAATGAGTGATGATATTGCTACTCATGTATATAGGTAAGCGGTGAGAAGAAGTGGCAGGAGGGCCTTTATAGTCTATACTGAATTTGAAGACTTTTTTGGTCTTCACAAAGTTTAAGGGGATTTTTTCAGTAAAATCCTCTTGATTCTGTTTTTTATTAAAGAAAAAGTTATTTGATGCTCATTTTTTTTATAATTCACCTTTGATTTTCATTTTTAACTACTTATGGCAGAAATCCTAAGCATTCAATCCCAATGTATTGTACCGCAAACAAACAAGCCCTTGGACAATATTTTCATGAAAGAGCATCAGCATCAAAATAATCAGTATTAATGCAACCTCACTTGTGTGGTACAGCGAAAATTACATAGGCAAATAAGTAAATATGTTGTAGGGTGAAATTTTCTCTATCAGGAAATGTAAACCAGGATCCCCATGAATTAAAGGTGCTCAATTGGACATCTGAGAAAATTCCTCATGCTGTAGGAATGGCCAGAATCAGCTCTATCACGAACTACAGGAGTTGAAACTACAATTTACCAATTATGGACTTGTATGGGTGGTAACTACACGATACTAAATTACAGGTTTCACATCTAAATGGCAGTTTGGATAAGTGCATGAATACAAGAACTGAATCAGAGGTAGTTTGAGCCTCATTCATCTGAGATTCAACATTGCTGTAGACGATAGATGTAAGCATGACAAACACAGGAGTTGTTGGATGACTAAAATAGCCTTTCACAACACACTGTAAAATGGTCATTAAAGAGGGCCTTTTGGACATGATTGATTCATCATTATATTTGGCCGGAAACACAAAAATATTGATTCATCATTCATGTAGGACATACACTTGGAGCAAAAGGTAATTAAGAAAAGCTAACTTGTTCAAAAGTTAAAAATAAAAAATAAAGAAACAAACTAGCTGCTACTCCTAACGAAGTTCATTGCACAAAGCCAAAATCTTCCAAACAACAGCAATTCAAAATTCCAAACAATCATGAAATACAGTTCAGTTAACTAAAATTGCATGTTTCTCAATCCTACTTTCCTCGACGTCTGGTGACTGGTGGCGTACAGCCAATCTCACCGCGATAAACCTTCAATAGCTGTGGAACCATCTCACTGCGTCTAAGCACATATTCCTCCAAGAACTGCTTCTCCGAGGCCAAAAAGAGCCTGAGAGGAATAGAGTCCTTCTTAACCAGACCCCTGGACTTCAAAACCTGCCAAACCTTATGCCTAGGGACAATCCTCTTCTCCAAGCTAAACAACAGAACCACGGGGTATCTCGAAACAACTGAAACGCCCCAATCCAACTCCTCGCAAAAAAAGCTCATTCCTTTCCTTATCTTCTTTTCGGATATGGTAATGCAGCTCGGATTCTTCCTAAACGCATAGAGGATCCCCTCGTCCGACCACCCCAAGCTCCTATAAACCTCAAACTTTGCCTTCCACGTTGCCCGGCTCAATGTACCCATCGCCCGGACCGCTTCCATGAACCGATGACTAGATGGGTTGAACCCCATTTCATTAACCAACCTCACAATCTCCCCAAACCGATCTGAGTTCAGAGTCAAAATCCTCGGATTCGTCATAAACATATTGGAAATCCGATCATTTGGTACATTGTAGTTCTGCAAAACGGTCACATTGGGCACGATGAATTTATCCAAACCAAAACGAAACAGACAGTTTGAGTGTCTGGGCATTTTGGCAAACACTTCATGGGTGCTCGAAATGCTACGAATTAAATCAAAAACTGGTTTTATTCTACTATCAAGGCTGTAAGACAAGATCACTGGGGTGGAAGAGAGGTACTCTGCGATGACGGGAGCCGGGAGGCCTGTTGCTTTGAAGAACTCCATCTTGGGGATGAGATTGGATTTGACGCGGAAGAAGAGGATCTCTGGGCGCTTGGAGACGAGATTTTGAATGTGGGTTTTGGAGAATCCATGGTCTTTGAGGAGTGTGAGGATGGAATCTGGGTTTTGTGGGATTTTTCCGTGGACCTTTTTGGCTGCAGAGAGAGCGCTTTCTGGGGAGAGATGGCAGGAGTCTGTGAGGTATTGGATCAAATGGGTTGGTGGGGTTGCTTGGGAGAGGGTTTTGAGAGATGGGTTTTGGAGGAGATGGATTGAGAGGCGTTGTTTGATGCAGTTTTGCTGGAGGGTTTTGCTGAGCAAATGGACCATTTTTTTCTCGGCGGGGGCAGAGGAGAGAAAAAGAGGGAGGGAGGGAGAGAGAGAGAGTACATTGCAGGGACGGCTAGAAAACGACCATCTTGTTTGGACCCATGGGCCATGGGGATACATGATGATATGCAAAACTCAAGACTCTAATCCATTCCTCTAAAATTCAATCATTTTTCAGAGGCATAATTTTCTCGCGATTATAATTCAAAGATGAGGAAAAGGTTGGATGAGTTTTAAATTGAGACATGTGACTATTCATAGAGATAGTGCGTCAAAAGATTGAATTGACTTAAGATGGGGCCATGCCCAAAATGAAATAGTGGAAAATTAGGCTTTTTAAAGTTGGGTGTTTTAAAAAATTACCCAGTATTACAGGTTGTATTTGGCCCAACAAGACTATTTCTTTAAGTTGCGCCACTAAATCCACACAAATGCATACTAAATATATCTTAGGTAGTTTTCGAACAAAATACATGGGAGCACACCCACACTTAATGCCATTCCACCAACTCTCCTATGGGTCCATCATCTGGTAATTAAGAGTCTGGATCCTACCTGAATTCGTGAGGCCTCTCAGGTCCACTTATTAAAAATGCAAATTTTTAAAAACTAGGGCTGCACAAAAAATCCGATATCATCGCAAAACCGGACTGAACCGAGCGGTTCGGATTGGTTTATAGTTGATCGGTTCCGTTAACGATTTAAAAATCATAAAAGCCGCTTACATTGGTTTGGTTAATGGTTTGGATACTATAAAAATAGCTTAAACCGAACCATCCGTATACATTAACTTAAATGTTGCTTTTTTACTATTTTAGCCCTAGGGTTTCGTTCACTATTTTCATAGTTACATTCGACAACTCATTTTTACATGAACTCAATACTGCCTCAATACTTTCATAGTTTTTTCCCCGCTCTAATTTCAGCTTTTGAGATTTTCATTTCTTGGCTGTATTGTAGAATTTCTATTCTATAATATGATTGTGCGCTTGTGTTTAGACCAAACTCTATTTTTGGAGTAGAATTATTTTTTATATGAATCATTGAAATGTTAGATTTTTATATTTGCACTAAACATTGGAATAAATGCAAAGGATGGAGTCTCATCATTTTGAAATTTTCAATGTCTGGTTTAAAAAAAAAAATTGTTTAACCGACCAAATCGAACCGAACCGTTTGGTTTGGTTAGGTTCGGTTTAAGTCCTCTCCATTGGTCGGATCCGATCGATTAATAAAAAAATGACAGGTTCAGTTTGGTTATTGGTTTTAGTGTTAAACCCATCCTAACCGCCCATGTGCAGCCATACTAAAAACTAATGTCTCCTATTAATTATGGATGAGACAGATTTTACTCTAACTACTCACAATCATACTAGTGCCATTGAAAATAAAATGTTTCTTATTTTTTAAAATAATTAATTTCAAAGATAATTGATATTTTTTTCTAAATAAATAAATAAAGCGACGAAGGTCAAATGCTTCATAACAACGACAAAGGGGCTCCATTCCTTAATATCAAAGAATAACTTGACATTTCAGGATATCAAGAAATGATTTGATTTACAAATTTAATGGAAAAAAAATGGTACTCCATGATACCACGAAACATGGCATTCTTAGATATTGTGGAATAGGGGTGGAGGTAGTTGTCAAAAAATAAAAATAAATAAAATAAAATAAGTGGTGGGAAGCCCCTATGTGCCCTCCTTATTTCAACTTTAAGAAAGGGCTCCGGTGCAAACAAAACTCAGAAGTTCATCATCACAAGCCCCTATTCATCATCTTCTTCTCCATCACCCAAGCAAGCCATCAAGCTCTGGATGCCTCTGCAAATTGAAAAAAGGTTGCCTCTGTACATGTTGTACCAATAGCCTCTGCCCTATTCCATTGCCGCCTCGTCACCTGCCTCTCTGGTCCTCTGCAACTTCCATCGCTGGAGCCCCTCCCTTGCCTATGCAACTCACAAAACACCTCTACAACTCACAAAACCCTTGGATGATGACGTAGATTAGGGCTTGAGATGTAAATTAGGGTTAGAGGACGACGAACTGCTATGATTTTGAATTTGGGTTTCTCCAATTCCATTGGAGAACGACGAGTAGTTGGTAGGGTTTTGGATCACACAAAGATATCTCATTGCACGACTTGAGGTGGGCCATTCTCTTAAGTGGTTTCTCTCTTAATTGGTTTAATTGGATGGCTAGATGTCTACTGAATCTAATTTTGATTTGTTGTCTAGCAAAATGGTTTGATTTGTGTTTGATAATTAAATAGTATCGATGAAGAATCCACATTTGCACCAAACATGAAAAATATCATTTCACCAAAGAAAATAATTCTAAACCAAACATGGATTACCAACTTCCTTGGAACTCGTTTTCTACAGAATTTAATTACCACTGATTTTGCTAGTGTGGCAATTTCCACTTTCCATAGAAAGCACCGTCACAATCGTGCCCTTAGGGCCTGTTTGGTTTCTTCCTTTGATTCTAGAGGATTTTATCGGAACACTCCCCTTAAAGTCAGTGAAGACCAAAAAGGCCCCAATTCTTTTGTATCCACTATAGTGGTCCTAGGGCTCCAATCTGTTGTGTGTGTGTGAGTTTTTAATTTGACATGGAAGGCGATATCGCCACTGCCTGCCCAACTTAACCCCTTAACACCTTTTCCCCTTTTCTTCTTTTTCTTCTTCCTCTCTTCTCCTTTATCCACTATATGCTCCCTAAAAAAAACCACTCTTCTCTTCTTCCATCTCTCTCCTCGATAGCTATTACTTTTTTTAATAGATTCGAGCGGTTTCCTCTCTGCAGTATCCGCAACTAAAGGAACCCACCTCCTCTGTTTTTCTGTAACATGCAGCACAGTGACTAGATCTCTTGTCTCTCCTCTACATTAGCTAGGGCAAACTAACAACGCAGTGGTCGTCTTCTCCGGTGGTGAGAACAGATCTATAGACAGCATCAAGGGTGTCAGTGGGGTCCAACAATCCTTGCCAATACCCTGTTCTGTGAATTAAATGCCCCCTTTTCGATCTGGCCCGATCTCACTTCTCTCCATGTTTCTGCAATGGAGACTAGTTGGAAGATGTGTGTCGATCCTCTTCTTCCTCCTTTGTCTTGCCCGATCCTTGAAAAGCAAATAGGTTTTTCTTTCTGTTTTCAGAAAATCTAAGACCCACTCTCCTCCGCTGACAGCATAGCTATTGTCTTCTATGAAGAAGTTGTGCTAGAAAAGTTGAAGATTGACGAGAAAAAACAAAACAAACCAGATCTCAGGCCTTTCCTGCTTAGGTTTTTTTTTTTTTTTTTTTAATTTGACCCAGGCAGTGATATTGAGGCTTAACTACGAAGAAGAAGAAATGAGCGGCTACCCTCATCTCTCTCTGCTGCTTTCTTCTCCAGCAACGACGACGACGTGTCTGCAGGAGATCGGCTTATTACCCTTCTTCAGAGACTTTGATGCAGGGAGGACGACAGCTATTGGGTTGATCGGCAAAGGCAGTGTAGTCGTGTGCAAATGGAACCCTCTTCCCCTTTTTGCAGAATGGCAGTGCCTGTTGCCTTCAAACGGGGGCAAAAAACAATTCAAATCCTCTACTCTAATTTCAGCGTTGAATGGCAACGAGATGCTCTGAATTGCTCTACATCAAGAAAAGGAGGAAGAAGAAATGAGTGATGATATTGCTACTCATGTATATAGGTAAGCGGTGAGAAGAAGTGGCAGGAGGGCCTTTATAGTCTATACTGAATTTGAAGACTTTTTTGGTCTTCACAAAGTTTAAGGGGATTTTTTCAGTAAAATCCTCTTGATTCTGTTTTTTATTAAAGAAAAAGTTATTTGATGCTCATTTTTTTTATAATTCACCTTTGATTTTCATTTTTAACTACTTATGGCAGAAATCCTAAGCATTCAATCCCAATGTATTGTACCGCAAACAAACAAGCCCTTGGACAATATTTTCATGAAAGAGCATCAGCATCAAAATAATCAGTATTAATGCAACCTCACTTGTGTGGTACAGCGAAAATTACATAGGCAAATAAGTAAATATGTTGTAGGGTGAAATTTTCTCTATCAGGAAATGTAAACCAGGATCCCCATGAATTAAAGGTGCTCAATCGGACATCCGAGAAAATTCCTCATGATGTAGGAATGGCCAGAATCAGCTCTATCACGAACTACAGGAGTTGAAACTACAATTTACAAATTATGGACTTGTATGGGTGGTAACTACACGATACTAAATTACAGGATTCACATCTAAATGGCAGTGTGGATAAGTGCATGAATACAGGTGTGTGGGTAAAATATCGTAATGACGAGATTAAGCGAAAGCTACGGTAATGCACTAGCCGTTTACCTCAGTCTCGGTAATTATAGCCTAGCAGTTCGGCGGTTCGGTAAGAAGAGTCAGCTCAAAAGGCTCCCCCGACTCGGCAACTCGGTTAAGAGTGCCTGTTCGAAGTTGCTCAGCTCGGCTGCTCAGCGTAAGTGCTAGCTAAATGCCAGCCCTACCGGACCATTCCTGGTCCCGGTAAAAGTACTGAAGGCAAAGTGGGCCATCACGCTCATGTGAGAAGTACGGGCACGCCCTGGCAGATAGGGCGCTCATTTATTGTGATAAGATCGCTCATTTATGGCGGTAGGAAGTTGGCTTTATCATCCCTTAACATCAGCTGACCGAAAGCATGGAAGTTTTGATGGGATGTGCCCTTTTTACCTACCACTGAATGTCAGGGTAAGGCCTGATGGGACCTTACCCCACCTACCCCAACTCACAAAGAAAGAATGAACAAGGAATCATCTACATATACACATGGGATCAGCCCCATAAAGGTACACAAACTCACAATACGTGAACCCGGACCCAGACTCTCATTCTTTTCTTCCTCCTCCTGCTTAGTTTTTCCAGAGCTAACTCAGGCATCGGAGTGCCTTCGGCTCACAACAGCCAGGGGCTCTGACCCAAGCCATTTTCCTTCCCTTTTCAGGTTCTCAGCGTTCGGCCTTCCTAAATCCTACATCCTAATCTAAGTGGGTGATTTTTATCGCCTACAGTTTGGCGCCGTCTGTGAGAAAAACTGAACAAAAAGCTTACAAACACAAACACCATGCCTCCAAAAACCAGAAATGGCGAAGGACCCTACAAGGGCAAGGCCCCATCCCTACAGCCTGTGCTGGTCGAGAACCTACCCCGCTCCACCCCCTTGACAGAGGAGGTCAAGAGAAATTCCTCTCTCGGTCCAGACAGTGTCGCAGTCAAGAGGGCTGACAGTGCTTTCTCTTCACAACGTTCCACCTCCAGAGCAGCCCCACCATAGCAGAGATCACGCCAGGCGAGGTGACAAATCAGTCACCAAGTTGGGTCAAAAGTCAGCACGGGCACCATCAAGCCGACCTTGGCGACGAAGACCCTGCCCAGGATGATATCAGGGCTTAGAACCGCCTCATCCAGGAGCAGGAAGAGCTGATCCAACGGCTCAAGCAGCAGCTTCAGGAGAGGAGGGAGGCTCGGAGTCCCCCTCCAGTACGCAGCCACGCCTCGAGTCCTCCACCCAGGCACAACCAAGCTCCACTTCCGTCCCACGAGCTGGACCTGATGTCACGACCCGGGCCCGAGATTAGGGTTACCACGGCCAAACCCCGAGTCGCGATGCCATACTTACTCCCGTAAACCTCGCATCGCCGAAGCTAATACAAGATTTACAAGGGATCTTACATATACCTATCAAATGTACATTGTTTTGCGGAAATATATACATACATTGACATTTAATGTTAAGATGTACAAATGCTTTACCAAAAGTAAAGTTCCTTTTACATTTCATTTCCTGTTTAAATCACCCATGCATATTCAAATACAATGCATGTGATCACTATTTACAACAAAATGAATCTATTCAAAATGTTCTCAAGAGGTTCTAAACCGGTCGCCTCCGATTTACATCCATTCGTTCAACCCTCCTGGGGGAACCGGATTGGTCTCCTCCGCTAGCGGCGTGGTCTCGGAACCACTGGAACGGCCAACTGGGCCTGTAATGTCATCAATAACACTGTGAACACGACGGTTCAACAATGTATACACAATTCTATGATAATCGCATGTTAGCAATTGATTCCAATGTATAACAATTATATTCAACTCAATTCAATTCAATTCAATTCATTTCAATTCATATATGTCTTCCCCGAAGGAAGCATTCAATTGATGTAGTTCTCCCCTGAAGAGAGCATTCAATTGATGTAGTTCTCCCCTGAAGAGAGCATTCAATTAATGTATACACTTTATCAAGTGTCTTTTCATTGTCCTATAGCTTAGGCGGAAGGCGCACCATTCACAACCCAGCCTTTCCAAGGACTCATTTCATTTCATTTAACTGGTTACTCACTTTATTAGGTGGCTTATCAAATGTGTGGGATTTACCAGTGTCTTGATCAGAGATCACCGGCATCACCACGGAGCTCCGGAACGCTCCATCCACTGCAGCAGACTTAATCTTTCATAAATTACAGTGTTTGTTCATTTCAGTTCTTTTCGTTTCATTTCATTGCATTTCATTGTATTACTTCAATACATTATTCAATGATAGCTCAACAGGGAGCATAACAGTAATAGACGAGAGAGGACAAGCCAACTCAAGTCATAAAAAATTAAAGTTCCTAAAACAACATTCGGGTGAAACGTTCATTATGCGATGTAGGTGTTATTGTGGATGACATCACTTTGTAGTGAAATTTACATTCACATAAGTTTAGCTAACACCCATGAAGGTTTAGGAAATTATCAGAAACCCATTATGATATTTCCTCAATTTCGGTCACCTCGTCGGTTACCTGGCGGTTAGCCGCATTAGGGATTTCGGCTGACCGAACCACATTCGGTCAGCTTCCAGAATGTCAATGTCTACAGGACAATTTATCCAAATTCGGTCACCTACGCGGTCACCCACTCGGCTGGCCGAAATTCAAATTTCGGTTAGCCGAATTTCTTCGGTTAGCTTACGGTTCGTTTTCCAGAAGCTCGATTTCTGATGGAAAACCCTGATAAGATTTTCGGTCACCTTGCTGTCAACCCGCGGCTAGCCGAATTCACAATTTTGGCTAGCCGACCTATGTCGGTCAGCTCTCGGTTAGGTGTCGGTCAGCCTGGCGTCTGACCGAAGTGTGCCCAGAAGATCAGAAAATTCTGAACCGAATTTTCTGTAACTGAACTCTTGAGTTCTAACAAATCACTAACAATTGAAACCATTATAATTGAGTATACTTGCCTTATTTGGAGATTAATTAACAAGAATCTCCCTTGCTAGCTTGAATCCAAGTGGAATTCCTCAAGCCAAACCTTCTTTTGAACCTAAAACCCAAAATCAATCCACAAAACAGAATTCTTGTGAATTCTTTGAGCCATAACTCAACAATGAAACCATAGAAGTGCAGAATTCAACTCAACACTTACTTGTAGCTTCTTTGATGGAAATCTTGAGATGTTCTCAAGTTTCAACGCCAAGAAGTAAGAAAAGCTATGAAGAAAAGGATGGTGAAGATGGAGTCCCTCTTCACAAGCACTTGCCACTTCTCCAAATCACACACACCTTGATGGAAACCAAGAGGAACGGAAGAAAAAGAAAGAAGAGAAAGAGGAGAGAAAGAGCTGCTGGGATGAAGGAATGAACTCAAATGAGTTCATCCTCATCTTATAATCTCACTTTTTGCATCAAACCCCCTCCTATATCCTCTAATTACAATTTAAGTCACATGAATGGTCATTTGACCCAATTCACGTCGAATGGAATCGTCACATTTATAAAAGTTAACGTACTCCTCGAGATATACGTGTCAGTATCAAGAGTTTCCGTATTCAACGAAATACGTGTAATTTCATATTTACGAAAAAGTCCTTACATTGCATGGTTTAGCCTAAAACCATTTCAAATCCATTCAGAACTTCCACTATTCTTTTCATTAAGTTCAATTGGACCACTCGAGTCAAATTCTATATCAATTTAGCCATTAATCCACATTAATTCCATAAAACATGCTGAATTAACATTTATCCCGATTAATTAGAGTTAATCTTAATTAACTCGGAACAGGGTGTTACACCTGAGGCACGTCCTCAATAAGAGGCGTGATCGGATCCATGAAGAAGAAGGCTCCAGCAGCAGCCGTGTACGTGCAGACCTCAAGAAGCAGCATCGGCTGCCCAAAGACGAGGCCGAGATGAAACAATGGCTCGACCGGCATATCAAGCAGACCATCTGCCATAATATGGAAACTGCTGGTATTGCCCGAGACCAGTACAACACTTTTGAAGCTGAAGACACTGGCGCATCTCCATTCTCTAGGGATATCAGGAGGTCACCCTACCTGACAATTTCAATGTCCTGAGGTTCATCCTGTACGATGGAACCTCGGACCTTGCAGCTCATCTCCGACATTTCATCCAGAGGATGTCGGTATGGGGTGATGACGATTTCCTGAACTGTCGAGTCTTCTCCTCCAGTTTGGAAGATCTCCCCCTACGATGGTTTTGCTCACTCCCCGAGGGCTCCATCTCCAGTTGGCGGCAGCTCCGGACCTCCTTCTTGGAGAAGTTCCAGGCCCATCGTGTCATCCCAAAGACAGACGCCGACCCCATGGCCCTTCGGATGCGAGAAAACGAGAACGTCACCCAGTTCGCTAGATGATTCTGGACTATCTATAGCCAGATCAAGCCCGCTTCAGAGGAGATGGCTGTGAAGTCCTTCCAACAGGCTCTGCGACCGGGCATCGAGCTTCGGGCACAGTTGGTCATGTACCCCGTGGCCACAATGAAGGAGCTGATGACCCGGGCGAACCGTTTCATCCAAGCAGAGGAAGACGAGGTCCGAGGTCGGGAGAACTTTGGCCTCACCCAGAAGGCTGCCCCCAAGGGTGAAAGCAGGTCCTTCAGGAGGGAGGACCGTCGCAGAGACCCATCCCCGGATCGGCCCAGGGCCTCGTCCCTAGACCGGTGCAAGCCCCCTCCACCTCGGCAGCGGCCTCAGGGAGCGGCAGGAAGTCAAGGCACGAAGCTGCCAACTTCAAGGCGGTGAACACAATCTTCAAGAAGCCAATCTATAAGCTCCTCGGCAAAATAAAGGCACAGCCCTTCTTCAAGTGGCTGCAGCCGATGAAAGGCAACTCCTCCTCCCGGGACTAGGGCAAGTTCTGCGCCTATCACAAGCAAAACGGGCACATAACCGATGAGTGCAAAAGCTTCAAGTCTCACATGGAGAATCTTGTGAAGGAGGAGCACCTGAGAGACTACATAAAGGAGGAAGGCTGGGATAACAGTCGACCTCCGCGCCAAGAAGAAGGCGGCTAGGACGGCGAACTGGAGGGCATCATCAATGTCATCCACCTCGCTCCTCCGCCTAAGGGGAGCTCCCAGGCCTGTACAGAGGCCAGTAGGGCTTCCCATTAGAAGCAGGTGCTGACTGCCGCGCCAGAGCCAGCTGCGAAGAAGGCCAAAACGAAGGGGCCCAAGATATCGTTCTTAGACAGGGACCTAGAGGACGTCGAGCTCCCACATAACGACCCTCTAGTACTCACCTTGAAGCTGCAGAACTTCTTAATTCAGAGAGTCCTTGTCAACCCAGGCAGCTCGTCCGAGATCCTGTATTACGATTGCTTCAAGAAGCTCAAACTCAAAGATGAGGATCTCCAAACGTCCCGTACCCCTCTGGTCGGCTTCAGCTCAAAGCCAGTGTACCCGAAGGGCAAGATCTCCCTCAGGGTCCAATTAGGAGACGCCTCTAGGCAGGTCGACTTCCTATTGGTCGACGTCCCCTCCCCTTATAATGTCATCATGGGGAGGACGTGGCTGCATAGCATGGAGGCCGTGCCCTCCACCCGCCATAAAAAGCTCAAGTTTCCTTTGGAGAACCAGTCTGGTCGGACTGACAGGATCACCGTCAGAGGCGACCAGCACATAGCCAAGCAGTGCTTGCTGGTCGTGCTACCAGGTGAAGCCGAATCATCCCAAGTCCATATGGTCGAGCTAGATAGAGAGGCAGAGCTCAGGGACGTTGGCCGGTCTCCAGCGCAGAAAAGCATAGAGGACCTCACCGAGGTTAAAATCGACCCTGCCGACCCGGACAGATTCTTCCTGATAGAAAGCCAGCTCCCCAAGCCTAAAAAGACGAAGTTGTTTAACCTCCTCCTCGAGAATAAAGAGGTCTTTGCGTGGACACCCTATAAGATACCTGGCATCGACCCAGCAATCATGTGTCACAAGCTGAATGTGGACCCCAACCACAAGCCCGTGATCCAAAAAGCACGCCGACCTGGGGTCCCACAAACTGAGGCCTTGATTGAGGAGGTCCAGAAGCTGCTCAAGGCAGAAGCAATAAAAGAGGTCCACTATCAGCAGTGGCTGGCCAACACAGTGGTGGTCAAAAAGAAGACATGGAAATGGAGGGTCTGCGTAGACTTCACTGACCTCAATAAAGCATGTCCCAAAGACAACTTCCCTCTTCCCAAGATAGACTAGCTTATTGATGCCACTGCCGGACATGACCGCATGAGCTTCATCGACACTTATCGTGGATACCATCAGATTCCCCTGTACGCAGCGGACCAGGAAAAGACAGCCTTCATCACACCCTGGGGCACCAACTGTTACAAGGTGATGCTCTTCGGGTTAAAGAATGCAGGAGCGATCTACCAGCGGCTAATAACGAAGATGTTTCAAGCACAGTTCGGTAAGACAGTGGAGGTTTACATTGATCACATGGTCGTCAAGTCCAGGAGGTCGCAGGACCACTTGGCCGACCTCAGTCAAATATTCAACATCCTCCTCCAGTTCCAGTTGAAGTTGAACGCGTCCAAATGCGCTTTCGGTGTCGGTTCTGGAAAGTTCTTGGAGAGCCTGGTCATAAGAAGAGGGATTGAAGCAAACCCTGATCAGATCACGGCAATGCAGGAGCTCCAAAGTCCGACCTTGGCAAAACAAGTTCAGAGGCTAACCAGCATGGCTGCCGCACTCAACCGCTTCATCAACCGAGTTTCCGACAAATGCAGGCCTTTCTTTCAGCTCTTGCGCAAAGGCTCCAAGTTCCAATGGACGCCGGACTGCGATCAGGCTCTGCAACAGCTCAAGCGCTACCTTTCTTCACCACCGCTACTGTCGACTCCAACCCATGGCGAAGCGCTGTACTTGTACCTGGCGGTCTCGGACCATGCAGTGAGCTCAGTGCTCATCAGAGAGGACAACGGCCAACATAGGCCTATCTATTACACGAGCAAGATCTTGCTCGACACCGAGACCTGGTACTTGCAGCTAGAAAAGCTCGCCTTGGCGCTCGTCAGCACCTCGCGAAAGCTCTCCCACTACTTACAAACCTTCACAATAGTGGTCGTGACAGAATACCCACTGAAGGCTCTCTTCCGGAAGGCAGATTTTTCCGGTAGAATCTCCAAATGGGCTGTCGAACTAGGGCGGTACGATATCAAATATCAGCCCAGAACGGCCATCAAAGCCCAAGTGTTGGCGGACTTCATCGTGGAATTCACCTCTCAGAGCTCGGCACTGACCTTGCTCGACACCGAACTGGGGGGGCAATAAGGATACGGAGGTAGTCACCGAGATAGAGCAGGAGCAGTCCTGGAAGAAGTTCCTAGACTCGGCTTGGAAAGTCTTCTTCGACAAATCCTCAACGTCCAAGAGGGCTGGTGCTGGCATAGTCCTCCAGTCTCCGGAGGGCCTTGTCATCGAGCAAGCCCTAACACTCGGCTTCAAGGCATCTAATAATGAGGCCGAGTACGAAGCGCTTTTTTCGCCGGGCTGAACAGTGCCAAAATCTTGGAAGCTCGGCACGTAGTGGTTTTCAGTGATTCTCAATTGGTGACGAGCCAGCTCAGTGGAGATGACCAAGCCCGGGACGACATGATGGCAGCCCACCTAGCTCACGCGAAGGGACTCCTCTCAGAATTCGAAAGAGCCGAAGTCCAGCAAATCAGCAGAGAATCCAACTCTCATGCGAGCGCCCTCGCCAGCCTCGCCTCTGCTATCGGAGCTAGTAATAGAAGAACTGTGGAAGTAGAACACTGCAAGAGCCCAGCATCGAACTCCAGCGACCTCGGCAGCTCATGTGTGTCGACCTCAGTCTGAGCTGGATGGATCCGATTATTGCTTACCTAAAGAACAACCAGCTACCCGAAGACAAGACAGAAGCTCAGAAGACAAGGCTGAAAGCGACCCGGTTTTGGCTCTCCCCAGATGGCAGACTCTATAGGAAGTAGTTTAGCGGGCCCTACCTCCAGTGCGTTCATCCAAGCAAAGTCGAAGATTTCCTTTATGAAGTTCATGAGGGGATATGCGGCAGTCACATTGGAAATCGGTCACTAGCCTACCGAGCTATCAGCCAAGGGTACTGGCGGCCATATATGCAGAAGGACGCCCAGCTTTACGCCAGAAGATGCAAAAAGTGCTAGAAGTTCTCCCACTCTCTCCATCAGCCAGCGCAAGACCTGAGCCCACTCTCCAGTCCATGGCCCTTCTCACAGTGGGGCTTGGACATTGTAGGACCGCTTCACCGAACTCCGGGAAACAAGAGGTGGCTGATAGTAGCCACCGATTACTTCACCAAATCGGTCGAAGCCGAGGATCTGTCCTCCATCATTGAGCAGGACACGAAGAACTTCGTATGGAAGAACATCATCACAAGGTTTGGGATCCCGCGTACTCTCATCTCGGACAACGGGACACAGTTTGATTCCAACCTATTCAAGAGCTTCTGCCAGGAGTACGGCATCCGAAATGTCTACTCTAGCCCGACGTACCTGCAAAGCAATGGCCAAGCTGAGATCTCAAACAAAGTGATCCGTGATGGACTCAAGAAGAGACTCGACCGAGCCAAAGGAAGGTGGGCAAAAGAGCTTCCAAGTGTTCTATGGGCGTACAGGACGACTCCGAGGCGTTCCACCTCGGCTACACCGTTCTCCCTTGCCTACGGCATAGAAACAGTTATTCCCCTTAAGGTCGGCCTTCCAACCTTGAGGTCCGAACTCTGCGACCAAAGGCTGAATGATCTGAATGTGGCCCGAGAGCTGGACTTTGCTGAAGAACGAAGAGAGGCAGCAGTTATCCGCCTGGCCGCCTATCAGCAGCAGTTGGCCAGGGGATGCAACCAGAAAGTCAAAGAAAGAAGATTCACAGTGGGAGGGCTAGTCCTGAAGAAGACACTTCCTTGCGACAAAAGTCCAAACGATGGCAAACTATCGCCTAATTGGTAAGGGTCGTTCAAAGTACTTTCAGCAGCTGGAAGATCTGCATGCAGACTGGAGGACATGGAAGACAAGGAGCTGCCACGGCCATAGAATGCAATGCACCTCAAGAAATTTTACTTCTGAAAAATGTACTCAGATTCAAAACATCAATAAAAAGGCAGTATTTCGAATGGATCTCTCTTAAATTGCTTTAAGCTAACAGTTCGACAGTGGTGCCAGCATTCTAGGGGCACGGTGACAGTCCCCAGCCTCAGCTCGGTAGCTCAGTCAGAGTACCAACCGCCCTTAGCTCGGTGCCAGCACCAGCTATGGCGGCAAAGACGAAAAACATTCAGAGACACGATGGCAGTCCCAGCCCCGGCTTGGTAGCTCAGTCAGAGTACCAACCGCCCTTAGCTCGGTGCCAGCACCAGCTATGGCGGTAAAGCCGAAAGACATTCAGGGGCATGGTGACAGTCCCACCCCCGGCTCGGTAGCTCAGTCAGAGTACCAACCGCCCTAAGCTCGGTGCCAGCACCAGCTATGGCGGCAAAGCCGAAAGACATTCAGGGGCACGGTGACAGTCCCAGTCCCGGCTCGGTAGTTCAGTCAGAGTACCAACTGCCCTTAGCTCGGTGCCAACACCAGCTATGGCAGCAAAGCCAAAAGACATCAGGGGCACGATGACAGTCCCAGCCCTTGCTCAGTAGCTTAGTCAGAGTACCAACAGCCCTTAGTTCGGTGTCAGCACCAGCTATGGCGGCAAAGTCAAAAACATCCAAAGACACTGACTTCGGCGCTTAGGGACACCTTGGGTTGAAGAATTTGGGTGGGTCCCTTCGTCAAAACCACACTGGATGGTTTCACTCCCAAAGATGATGGGTATAGGCCACCGAGACTCCGGGTGATAAACCGAGCTCGGCTACTAGGGGCTGAAGTCCAATTTTAAGATCTAAGTCCAATTTTAAGCTTACAAGAAGTTCGGTTGCCGTGACCAATTACTTACAAAAAAAGACATCCATGCAACCATTTAGACAGAAAAAAGAAGTGTGTAAAAGAAATCGATGTCCCATTGATTTGAATGTTGAGTACAAGCGAAAGAAAAAGAAATACAGTGACAACAAAAGAAATAATAATATAGAATCAGAATCAGAGGGTTGCTGCGTCGACGTTGCAGTCAATCTCTGGAGGAGCTTCAGGCACTGCACTGGCTGTTGGAGGGGCTTCCGAAGGTACTTCGGGGGCGGCACTCACCGCGGGAGGAGTTTGAGAAGAGCTGAGGACGAGGGGCGAGTCGACAATGGATTGAAGGTCAGCGTCCGAGTTGGGAAACTTCAGAGGATTCCGGAAGAATGGGTGATCCTTGGAAATTCCAACCTTCTTCAAGGCTGCCTTCCATCCTAGTTCCCAGGCTCGGTCACGGATCCCTGGCAATTGAGCCTTAGAAGCCGTAGCCAGTCTCTGCTACTCCTCCCTAGCTAGCCGCCTTGGCTTCAGCTGCCTCCATCCTCTCCATGCCCACCTGGCATTTTTGCACCACCTGTAGAACGAAAACGAGTGTCAGAGGAAGAATACCGAAGTGAAAAAACTAGAAGGAATTCAGACACTTACCATAATCAGCGACCGCACTGACGAAAGCATCAGCGACTCACTGTCAATCGACTCCCATTTCGCCATGTCTAACGGGAGGGCGTAGGCTCGCCCCAGCACAGTGACTACCTGGGGATCGCCCGTGCTGTCCGTCTCGGCCAGCGGCCTCCCCAGCACGCCCTCGATGTCTGGTCTCCAAGGGAACATCGAATGGGGCGGGGCTGACCCTTCGGCAGGTGGAGGCGACGAGGGGCCGGGCGGGACCTGAACCCTCTGCCTCTTCTCGGCCCGTCGCTCCTCAGTGACCTCAGTAGAGCGATCCCAACCTTCTGCCCTTGGAATAGAGAAGGGAGGGGAGTCGTCGATGACAATGGCCGACGGAGGCGCGGCAGAACTGACCTCAGCCACAGCGGCGGGAGGGGCCTCGGCCTCGGCCTCAGCTGCATTAGCAGTAGCGGGACCGACCTCAGCCACGGCGACATGAGGGGCCTCCACTGCATTGGCAGCAGCGGGACCGACCTCGGCCATAGCGGCAGGAGGGGCCTCGGTTGCAGCGACAGCAGCAGAGGAAGACAGCGAGACCGGAGCGTCGCTAGTGGTCGGAAGGACATTCGTGGCCTCTCCCTTGACATCCCCGAAGGCCGCGGCTGAGGGGTCCTCTGCCGCAAAGCGCTGGCGACGGTAGCGCAACATTGCCTCTTCTTCTTCTTCCAAGCTGGAAGATGTCGAGCAGGAGGATGCGACAAGTTTCTTTCTCTGCTGCGAAGAGGGTCCGGCCTCGGCTGCCGCGGTCTCGACTGAACCCAAACCTAGGGTTAGCTCCGAAGCACGGTCACCGGACTCAACCAGGCGCTCGGTGGGGACTGGGATCGTTACTGGCTCCAAGCTGGTGCCTTCTCCGCACAGCACCAAGTCTATCCCGGTCACCCGCCTCAAGGTGTTGAAAGACTTGTAGTGCGGCGTGTACTCTAACAGGGACCACGCAGCTCAACCGTGGTGTCTGCGGTAGTTCCTTACCTGCTCGTGCCATGCAGTGTTTACCTTCCAGCGGTTTCGCTGGGCTTGCTGCCTTATCTGGCGAAAATCTGCATAAAAGAAGGATGTCAGTCTGGTAGGTGTAAAAAAAAAAAAGGGGAAAGCCGCAAACCAAAAAGACTTGGAGGGATTCCCATTCTACGAGGGATCTGGACCGTTCTGCCAGCTTCTGCCTCGCCGAACTCCCATTCCCCTTTGACGAATACCCGATCTTTGCCCGTATACCGGTTGGAGTCCTCCAACGCAGTGACAAAGCCAGTACGGCCAACCCTTAGCCGAAGTGTCGCGACCCCGAACCGAGACCCGGGACCGCGACGGTGTGGTGTGGATAATGAACTACCCTTAATAATGATTATACATTTCCTTAATTTCCCACAAGTTTCCGCGGTGAGGATTCCACATACACTCATAGAACATTTATATTGGTGCGGAAGCGTGTAGCAAATCAAACTCTTAATCCATTCTCATCAAATAAGACTGATGATACACAATTATGACATGATGTCAGAGTGAGCAATGATCTCATTAGCATTCCCAAATATGAAGTTAAAGTTTAAACAAAAGATCAAGTTAAATTAACATTCCCAAAAAATAATGGCCAGCAAAGGCCAGTACAACCAAAAGTATAAATCAAGAATCAGTCTATAATCTCCCCAAAATGTTCGCAGCTCAAAGCTAAACCGAATGTCTACATGACATCGTCAGCTTGCCACTCCACTAAACGTTGCGGTTCATCAACCGCCCCCTCTGGCTCCTCCTCAAAGGCAATAACGGGAGCTGGACCTGAGTACCACAAAAATGGGTCAGACACGACGGTCTGGCAGGTGGGTGAATAGATAATACCAAGAAAGAAATCAAAGCATATCATAGACGCAACGAAAACTGTCATAAAACAAGATGCATGGTTCATTTAAAGTACAGATGCAATATAAATCATGTGGGGTATTCAAGGTTCCGGAACTGACTAGATGGCAACCACACTAGAGCTAAATCCTCTCCATCACTAAGGTGATGAGAGCACATTCAGTGCGTTGGGCTCGAGCACACGAAGTGACGAGAACCAACATTATATACATATACATATACATATAGCTAGGCAAGACCACGGCCGCGGAACCGGGTAACGGGACAGAACAGGATCCAAGTTGCAACTGGCGGGAGCACAAGGGGGAGGCCCAAGTCAGTTGATCAGACTGACAAGGACGTCCAAGCTTAGTGGTGCCGACTCATAGGTTACATGAGAAATCTAAACGTGTACAAAACATATCAGTATAAAACATTCGGGTAGGCGGGGCATGGTGCTCGTAGGCACACATTTCATGTTATCATCTGTTCATGCATAAACGAGGCTGGCAGGGCATATCAGGTGTATAAATCAGAATTCGAGATAAAACCAGTAGGATCAGGTAATTATACATAAAACCTGAGTAAAACAATGCAATGAAACCTTATATCATTAGGGACTATATATTGGGGCATCCATATTCAAACGACATGTATAAGGATCTTGTATGTCTATATTACCCTTAGTATGGTACTCAAATGATAGAGGACATACTAAGTTTCCTTATGCACGTTGATGAATCTAAAAGTTCCAATACCTTTCCGAAATGGTGTCTCTTCCTATGTCAATCTCCTTATGTCATCCCCTGGGTCTTTCCAAGGTGGTAGGGCATCAGAACAACCCATCCAAACCTTTAAATACCATATCTGAAACCAATAGAAAAGACTCAGGAATTCTGGGTGAAACTCGGTCACCTGTCGGTCAGCTGGCGATTAGCCGCCGATGGGATCGGCGGTTAGCCTCTGGCTGACCGCGGGGCTGACCGCGGTTCACCCTGCTAAAATATAGCATTCTGTGTTTCTAACCGCGCATCTCGGCTACCTAGCGGTCATAGGGTTTTTGGATTGGCGGTTAGCCGCGAGCTGACCGCGCGGCTGACCGCGGTTCACCTGTCAAAATACAGCATTCTGTGTTTCTAACCGCATCTAGGTCGGCTAGCCGCCGGTCACCTGTCGGCTAGCCGCCAAGGTGACCGCCTGCTGATTGCCCAGCTGCGGGAACTACACATCAGGTGCAGATTTCAACCCTTTCCTTCCCAAACCATTTCACCTCCATTCCAACCATTTCCTAACTTGGAATGGGTTTATTCCCTTCCATTTAACATTTAATTCTTTCCACCAACCACCATTCCATCAATGTATTTAATTCTCCTACCAACACAAATCTCATTCAATGCAAGTACAAATATCATTTAAGAAGTTGATAATGACCAAATAAACTTTGATGATGAATGCATGTATTCTCATAAGACTAACTAAGTGGAAAACCATGTCAATAAGTACATTTTCAAAAGCATTATGAAACATAATGAA
This sequence comes from Persea americana, assembly GCA_029852735.1. Classification (NCBI taxonomy): domain Eukaryota; kingdom Viridiplantae; phylum Streptophyta; class Magnoliopsida; order Laurales; family Lauraceae; genus Persea; species Persea americana. The sequence continues at coordinate 14,726,053 of CM056811.1, read as the reverse complement.
CCAAATGAAATAGGGATAATAGAAATCCACATTTTCAACAAAATAAGAACTTATCCAAATCGAATCCATTCATCCACTTGCCTTGGTCTCCAAGTATGCTAGTCAAGCTCTAATCCTTCTATCAAGCTCAAAATCTACAATCTACACAAAAATCCCCAAAATACATTCATTACAACCCTAGAATGTCAAAATCAAGAAATAGATGGAAATAGCTTCCAATAATCAAGGTGAAGCACCTCCATGGCTAGAAGAATACACAACCAAGAGATGAGAAGATGAACTTACATGAAGAGTCCTCTAATGGCAAGAGTTTGCTCAAAAGGTAGCTTGGAATGGAAGGCTCTCTCTACAAATGGTATCAAGATGAAGCTCTCATGGAGGGGAAGAAGATCAATGCCTCCATTTTGCCTTTAGCAATAGATTTGAGAGAGATTGAGAGATGGAGAAGCAAGGAGCAAGATAGCTTGAAGAAACCCTAGGCTGGGCTGGAATTCCCTCTTTTTCTCAAGAAGTTGCAAGAAGAGGAAGAAGAAAAGGACTCCTCCTTATATAGAAAATGGCAATGGGTCCCACAACTTAAAAGTCCAATCGAGCTAAAATATCGTTCTACGGGCTTCGGACGGATTCAACGAAGAAAGAAGAATTGATTGTCGAAATTTCTACTTTCCAAAAAGTATATATTTTACAAGTTTCGGAGACATTGAAAATAGTGTCCAGATTTTGTTAAAAAGACTGTTTTACCCCTATCAATGGCAAAATAGGGTTTAAAGGTCTCGAATGGAAACGGAACAAATACGAAAGTTGTTGGGAATCATAAAATACATTAAACGGAGCAAATTACCGATTTCCAGAATTATTAAATAAATCCCAAAACTAATCAAGACACACTAAAAGGAACCCCCAAAGGGCCCCACTAGATCAAAAGAGTTCCCAAAATTATTCAAAGCTATAAAAAGCTATTCTAATCCAGATTTAACCCATTTTCCGCTAATCACCCTTATAGCTAAAGCGCGTCTTAATTAACACTAAAAAGAAACTCTCGGGGCGGGGTCTTACACGAAGATAGTGGGTATTCCCTTCTGCGGACTTACAAAGGTCATAGGTCTCCTCGATGTCCGGGACACCGAGGTCGATCCCCAGGATCTTGTTCAACTGCACTACTCCCTTAATGATTTTGTAGCCATTAGGGAGCAGTTGGCACGGGCACAGGTTCCACTCCCGGAGACAGTCCATGAGGAGTAGGTGGAGGGGGAACCGGACCCCACCTTCCACGACGGAGACGAGCCAAAATGGCATCCAGCCATCGTCCATGACGAAGCCGTCGTCAGGGCCATCTAGTCTAACCTCTACATTGGCGGGGATCTTGTATAAGTGCCTAAAAACTGCTACAGAAGCTGGGTCTCCTAACAGGTGCCTATATACTCCCATTTCCTACTCGAAAATCTACCTAAAAAAGAGAGAAAGAAGAAAGCAAAAAGAAACCCTACGGGGGGAACTGCGCAGAAGGCATTAGCGATTTGCAGAAAGCAGAGGGCTTAAGGAGCAAAGAGCTTGAAAAACAGAAATATCAGTAGAGCGTAGAAGAAGAAGAAAGTGAGGACGAAAGAGACGCCCTAATTTATAAGGGTTAGAGGCGCCGTTTCGACTTTCAATAAGCACCTTTAATGAAGAAACGCCTTCGATAAGGCACGCCTTTAGTGAGGCATCACCTCAGGCAGCCCTAGCGTCCTTTCGAAACGATTGTGCGGCAGCTAAAAAGGTGACACATGCCACCATCGGCGCAATTACTAAAGACTATTAAATGCCTTGGCCAGGTGAATAGACATCTTGATAACGACCGCACGTCAGCAATGGTCATCAGAATAAGGAGGGACCCCATCTTCGAGCCGAGACTCCGCCATCTTGGTAACCCCTTCACACACTTCGACATCCTTCTCTTAAGCTCAATAGCAGCACCAGCTAAGCAAAATCACTTAGCTTCCGACCTCCTCAAATTGGAAATCTTTCAGAGGTTAAAAGCTAGGGGCAATTGTGTGGATAAAATACCGTAATGACGAGATTAAGCGAGAGTCACGGTAATGCACTAGCCGTTTACCTCGGTCTCTGTAATCATAACCCAGCAGTTCGGCGGCTCGGTAAGAAGCGTCTGCTCAAAAGGCTCCCCTGGCTCGGCAACTCGGTTAAGAGTGTCAACTCGGCGTTACTCAGCTCGGCGGCTCTGCGTAAGTGCCAGCTAAATGCCAGACCAGCCGGACCATTCCTGATCCCGGTAAAAGTACTGAAGGCAGAGTGGGCCATCACGCTCCTGTGAGAAGTATGGGCATGCCCTGGCAGATAGCGACGCTCATTTATGGTGATAAGATTGCTCATTTATGGCGATAGGAAGTTGGCTTTATCATCCCTTAACATCAGCTGACCGAAAGCATGGAAGTTTCGATGGGATGTGCCCTTTTTACCTACCACCGAATGTCAGGGTAAGGCCTGATGGGACCTTACCCCACCTACCCCAACTCACAAAGAAAGAATTAACGAGGAATCATCTACATATACACATGGGATCAGCCCCATAAAGGTACGCAAACTCACAATACGTGAACCCGGACCCAGACTTTCATTCTTTTCTTCCTCCTCCTGCTTAGTTTTTCCAGAGCTAACTCAGGCATTGGAGTGCCTTCCGCTCACAGCAGCCATGTGCTCTAACCCAAGCCATTTGCCTTCCCGTTTCAGGTTCTCAGCGTTCGGTTTTCCCAAATCCTACATCCTAATCTAAGTGGGTGATTTTTATCGCCTACAACAGGAACTGAATCAGAGGTAGTTTGAGTCTCATTCATCTGAGATTCAACATTGCCGTAGACGATAGATGAAAGCATGAAAGACACAGGAATTGTTAGATGACTAAAATAGCCTTTCACAACACATTGTAAAGTGGTCATTAAAGAGGGCCTTTTGGACATGATTGATTCATCATTATATTTGGCCGGAAACACAAAAATATTGATTTATCATCCATGTAGAACATACACTTGGAGCAAAAGGTTATTAAGAAAAGCTAACTTGTTCAAAAGTTAAAAATAAAAAATAAAGAAACAAACTAGCCTGCTACTCCTAACGAAGTTCATTGCACAAAGCCAAAATCTTTCAAACAATAGCAATTCAAAATTCCAAACAATCATGAAATACAGTTCAGTTAACTAAAATTGCATGTTTCTCAATCCTACTTTCCTCGATGTCCGGTGACTGGTGGTGTACAGCCAATCTCACCGTGATAAACCTTCAATAGCTGTGGAACCATCTCACTGCGTCTAAGCACATACTCCTTCAAGAACTGCTTCTCCGACACCAAAAAGGGCTTGAGAGGAATAGAGTCCTTAACCAGACCCCTGGACTTCAAAACCTGCCAAACCTTATGCCTAGGGACAATCCTCTTCTCCAAGCTAAGCGACAGAACCACGGGGCATCTCGAAACAACTGACACGCCCCAATCCAACTCCTCGCAAAAAAAGCTCATTCCTTTCCTTATCTTCTCTTCGGATATGGTCATGCAGCACGGATGCTTCCTAAACGCATAGAGGATCTCCTCGTCCGACCACCCCATGCTCCTATAAACCTCAAACTTTGCCTTCCACGTTGCCCGGCTCAATGTACCCATCGCCCGGACCGCTTCCATGAACCCATGACTAGATGGGTTGAACCCCATTTCATTAACCAACCTCACGTTCTCCCCAAACCGATCTGAGTTCAGAGTCAAAACCCTCGGATTCGCCATAAACATATTGTAAATCCGATCATTTGGTACACTGTAGTTCTGCAAAAGGGTCACATTGGGCACGATGAATTTATCCAAACTATAACGAAACAGACAGTTTGAGTGTCTGGGCATTTTGGCAAACACTTCATGGGTGCTCGAAATGCTACGAATTAAATCAAAAACTGGTTTTATTCTATTATCAAGACTGTAAGACAAGATCACTGGGGTGGAAGAGAGGTACTCTGCGATGACTGGAGCCGGGAGGCCCGTTGCTTTGAAGAACTCCATCTTGGGGATGAGATTGGATTTGACGCGGAAGAAGAGGATCTCTGGGCGCTTGGAGACGAGATTTTGAATGTGGGTTTTGGAGAATCCATGGTCTTTGAGGAGTGTGAGGATGGAATCTGGGTTTTGTGGGATTTTGCCGTGGACCTTTTTGGCTGCAGAGAGAGCGCTTTCTGGGGAGAGATGGCAGGAGTCTGTGAGGTATTGGATCAAATGGGTTGGTGGGGCTGCTTGGGAGAGGGTTTTGAGAGATGGGTTTTGGAGGAGATGGATTGAGAGGCGTTGTTTGATGCAGTTTTGCTGGACGGTTTTGCTGAGCAAATGGACCATTTTTCTCTTGGCCGGAGGCAGGGGAGGGAGAGAGAGAGTACATTGCAATATATACAGGGACGGGTGGAAAACGACCATCTTGTTTGGACCCATGGGCCATGGGGATACATGATGACATGCAAAATTCAAAGACGCTCATCCATTCCTCTAAAATTTAATGGGTTTTTTTAGAGGGCATAATTTTCTCATGATTATAATTCAATGATGAGGAAAAAGTTGGATGAATTTTAAATTTGGAAACGTGACTATTGGTAGTACGTCAAAAAAATTGAATTGACTTAAGGAGATGAAATAGTTGAAAATTGGACGTTTATAAAGTAGGGTGTTTCGTAAAATTACCCTGTATTCGTGCGTGTTTAAACCAACAAGACTATCTTTTTAGGTTGCACCGCTAAACCTACTCAAATGCATATTACGTAAATCTTTGGTAGTTTTTGAATAAAATACTTGGAAGCACACCCACACTTTATGCCACTCTACCAACTCTCGTACAAGTCACCATCCGATAATTAAAGAGTTTGGATCATGCCTGAATTTGTGAGGCCTCTCAGGCCCACTTATTGAAAATGCAAATTTCTAAAAACTAATGTCTCCTATTAAGTGTGGATGAGAGAGATTTTACTCTAACTACTCACAATCATACTTGTGCCATTGAAAATAAAATGTTTATTGTTTTTTAGAATAATTATATTCAAAGATAATTGAATATTATTTTTAAAATAAATAAATAAAACAACAGAGGTCAAATGCTTCATAGCAACGACAAAGGGCCTCCATTCCTTAATATCAAATAATAACTTGACATTTCATGATGTCAAAAAATGATTCCATATACAAATTTAATGGAAAAAAATGGTACTCCGTGATACCACAAAACAACATGGCATTCTTGGATATTGTGGATCAGGGGCAGGGGTGGTTGTCAAAAAACAAAATAAAATAAGTGGTGGGAAGCCCATATGTGCCCTCCTTATTTTGGCTTTAAGGGTCTTTTTTTTTTTTTTTTTTTTTTTTAAATCATAAAGTTATTTCCTTTTTAAAATGATCGCTTAATTTATTTTTTACTTTTTAGGGATTTTATGAAAAAAAGAGAATTAAAGTCTAGTTAAACAGGAAAAAAAGAAAAAAACAATAGAAAAAATTGTCATACATCTTTTGTTGGACCAAAATACCTTCCGTGGCCCTATCACCACCAACTATTCATATCTTTTTTTTTAACCTCACAACTTTTTTAATTTCCATGTTAAAAAATCTAGCTTTAAGAGGTGCTAGTTTTCTGCTAAGAAACTGCAAAACATGGGAGAACACTTATAATTCATACAATAAGTTATTAAAAAAATGAATAACAAAGACAAACCTCTTTTAACTTGTAGGATTTTTAAACAAGCCAGGGTTGAAAGAGATGAGCTTTTGTGGCAAGAAGAAATATATTTTGGAGTTGTTATGGAACACTGTGTATGCATGAGCAATTGACACAACAAAAATATGAATGTACAACCAACTTCTTCCTTTCAATTTTTAAATTTGAAAAGATATTAGACGTTATAAATATATGGGATCAAATCATCACTTAGCTTCACTTGAATATCAAGTCATAATGTGGATTTACGGGTGGCCAAATCACCACTCTTGTTAGCAATACCATCAGTTGACATCCCATTAGGCCAAAAACCATGAGAAAGTAAGTACCTTTCCAATTATTCAAATTAACATAGACATTAGAGGAGGTTAGAATTTTACCTTGAACCAAATCAACCAGTTGCTTCCACCTTCTGTAAGCTTTTGAGGTTCTAATATGTACCTATTAGTGGCGGTTATATATATATATATATATATATATAAATATATGTATTGCATGAGTGCACTGTTCTTTCTTCCCTTTTCAATGTTTTTACATTACATAATTATATACATCCAATTCCTGTATTCATCACCTGCGTAGCACATCCATTTTTGGTACATATCACAAATACAAAATACATTCAACCATACTCACATGCGCAACATATCTAATTTTAGAACATTGATCAATTTATTCTAAAGGAAATGCTCATGTGAGAGCTAGCTCTTACAGTCGTACGGTGAGAGACACCATGATGGGGCCCACCCAGTGCCCCACTGATCACGAGACAAGGGGGATGGAAAGAGCCGTCATTGATGGGCCCATCTATCAAGTTTGGATTCAATCACATGCCTCTAACCCCTTATCTGTGGCCCACAAGTTTAATGACTTGTATTAAAGAAAATTTTTTGACCCGAGATCCAACTGTCCATTCCATTCAAATGGGTGCAAACCCATGGGCTTCAACATCATTTGGGAGGTCCCACGTGCGTGGATGGTTTGGATTGGTGATGGGTGGGCTCCAATGTGGTGTTTCTCACCGTAAGACAGTGAAAGCTAACTGCCACAGGAGCATTTCCCTATTCTAACCCCATGTTTGGGAGGAGGGGAGGGGAGGGGAGGGAAAATTATTTTTCCCTTCTCTTGTTTGGGAAGTAGGGGAGGGGAGGGAAATCCCCTCTTTGCCTCATTCTTTCTCCCCAATTTTGAAGGAAAAATTTGGAGGTAAAATTTTGAAAACTTTACCCCCTAATTCCCCTCCCCCATTTTTCCTCCCCACTCCCCAAACAGCCCTCATTTCCACTTTCCCTCCATTTTCCCCTCCTTTTTTTCCTTCCCCTCATTTTACCCCCTTCCCAAACATAGGGTAAAAGTACAAAAACATTCAACAATTCAAACATGCACTATGCACCATTCAACCATTCTTTGATAATTTAAAGCTCATTAAAAGAGAAATTGCACCTCTCATAATTAGGTTTGTGATTGCGGGAAGGAAGAATGCTGTGAGGTTAGACAAAAAAATATATGAAGGTGGCGATAACGCCATTGGGGTATTTTGGTTTTAAAGAAAGTATGGAACCCTTGCCGCTTCTTTTACGTTTTTCTTTACTTGTTCGTTTAATCAGATTTTTAGATTAATTATTTTAATAAAAATGTCTTTTTTTATTATTTTATTTAAAATTTAGCCGAGTTGGGCTACTATTCCGAATTGCGATACCAAAACACCGAAACACCACTCAACTATCACTGTACTCGTACATTAAAAAATAATTCAAGTAACTAATATGAATAAAAAAACAATCAAATCGAATCAAGAAAAACACATATTATATATGAGAAATGTGATGGATTTATTGAATGATTCTCATATTAAAAAATAAAAGTAAAAATTATTATTTAATTATAAGTAATTCTCATTCTTTTTAAAGTCGGTCATGCATTGATATTAACAACTTACAATATATTTTTAAATTTTAAAAAGGTTCTGAGCAGTGGAAAATTTATATTCGCAGCTTTTCCGTATATCTATATGGAAATGCTCATGTGAAAGACACTCTCACCAAGTTGATGAGAGATGGTGGGGGCCCTCACATAAATATTTGGGGTCCTTGCATTTAAGTTGGTGAGAGTGAATATTTATGTGAGGGCCCCCACCCAGCTCTCACCAACTTGGTGTGAGTGTCTCTCACATAAGCATTTCCAATATATATATATATATATATATTTATTGGGGGACACTTAAGTCCATCCATCCCTCATCATAGGGTGAGGGACACTTACATGGCTTTCCCTCTTTACATATGAATATTTCTTTTATGCATATGACCATATATGACTTTTCCTCTTTTGCATATGAAAATTTTCAATTATGGAAGTATCAATCACCCTATGGTAAGGGATAGATGCACATGAATATTCTTCATATTTATTTATATATATATATAGAGAGAGAGAGCATGAATATTCTCCATATTTATTTATAAGAGAATATTCATGTGCATCCATCCCTCACCATAGAGTGATGGACACTTCCATAATTAAAAATTCTCATATGCAAAAGAGGAAAAGTCATATATAGCCACATGCATTAGGAGGAATATTCATGTGCAAAAAGAGAAAGTTCCATTACCATATGGTGAGGGATGGATGCATATGAATGTTCAATTTTATGTTTATATATATATATATAGATAGATAGTTTTTTTTTTTTTTTTTTTTTTTTTTTTTTTTGTGGGGTGTGGGGTGGTTTGTTTTCACCATATACATATCTACTGCTATTATAAAAGAGAGAATGTTGCAAAGATTTTTCACTACACCATGTGGGGCCCACCTCCAACTATTATAATAGAATATAATAATATATTATTATTATATTATAAGAATTATCTACTATGTATATCTAATTACCCACTATTATAAAAGAAGGAAAGTTGCATAGCTTTTTCACTACACTTTTATGGGGCCCACCTCCAAATATATAATGCAAATTTTTTCACTACACCATTGTGGGGCCCCACCCCCAAATATTATAATATAATATAATAATATATTACTATGAGAAATTGCAAACTTTTTCACTACACCTTTGTGGGGCCCACCCCCAAATATCATAATATAATATCTCTACTCTTATAAAAGAGAAAAATGCAATTTGGTTTCACTGTACACCTGGCCACATCTAAGAGAGCAAAATGACATAACTTGTGTGGGCCCCACTTATATAATAATAATAATATTATAAAAGAGAAGAACTTTTGTGTGCCCTACTTATCTTCACTCTTATAAAAGAGAAGAAAATGTAATTTGATTTCACTACACACCAGGCCTACATCTAAGAGAATAAAATGACATAACTTGTGTAGGCCCCACTTATATAATAATAATAAGATTATAAAAGAGAAGAACTTGTGTGGACCCTACTTATATAATAATAATATAATCTATACATTATTATTATTATTATATCTATTATTATATATATAACAAAATAACATAACTTGTGTGGGCCCCACTATCTACTATCTACTATCTACTATCTACTATTATAAAAGATGAGATATTGCAAACTTTTTCACTATAATATTGTGGGCCCCACCCCCAAATATTATAATGTAATATAATAATATATCATTATGAGAAATTGCAAACCTTTTCACTACACCTTTGTGGGGCCCACCCCAAATATTATAATATAATATAATAATATATTATTATGAGAAATTGTAAACTTTTTCACTACACCATTGTGGGGCCCACCCCCAAATATTATAATATAATAATATATTATTATGAGAAATTGCAAACTTTTTCATTGCACCTATGTGGGGCCCACCCCAAATATTAAAATTTATCTATTATTTTATCTATATCTACTATTATAAAAGAGGAAGAGAAGTTGCATACTTTTTTATTATACCTTTGTAGGGCCCACCCCCAAATATTATAATATAATAATATGTTATTATTACATTATAATAATAATAATAATATAATATCTACACCCTTATTATAAAAGAGATGAAAGTGTCACGCTTTTTCTCTACACATCTGTAGGCCCCAATATAAGAGAATAACTTGTCATGCTTTTTCTCTATACATCTGTGGGTCTCATTTAGTATTATTATATTATATATATAATAAAATAGAACTATACATATGTGGGCCCCACTTAGTAAAAGAACTTGTCATGCTTTTTCTCTACATCTAGACATCTGTGGCTCCACTTAGTGTTATTATACTATATATATATATATATACAATAAAGGGAACTACACATCTGTGCGCCCCACTTAGTAAAAGAACTTGTCAAGCTTTTTCTCTACATCTGCACATCCATAGGCCCTACTTAGTATTATTATAACATCTATAGGCCCCACTTAGTATTATTATTATATATATAATTAAAGAGAACTACACATCTATGGGCCCCACTTAGTATAAGAACTTGTCATGCTTTTTCTCTACACATCTGTGGGCCTCACTTAGTATTATTAAATTATATTATATATATAATCAAAGAAAATTGCACATCTGTGGGCCCCACTTAGTATTATTATAGTTCAATGAATTGCTTAGTTCAAATGTTCACGAAAATGGTTATGTTTGAAGAATTTGTACATTCGCTGCAAGAACTCAAATGAGAATTTTCAATTGAGATTTTCATGTGTATGAAATTTCAACTTCGATCACAATGCCTGTAAAGACGCGATTTTCTTATCAGAAGAAGAGATGAGAATGCCAAATATTGCTTGGAATCCTTGTGATTTGTTATTTATCCTTTTAAAGTTATGAGTTGGGTACTGTTCTAGCTATTCTGGTTGGTTGGTATTTTGTTTCATTGAATTTGCAATGCTAGAAATGAAATACGTGAAATAGAATTATGACATTTTAAACATTTAGTGCTACTACAACATTCGACAAAGTAAACTTTGTGACAATAGAAAATCTCTTTTTAATGTTGGGCATTTTTTTTACATTACTGAAATAGTGAAATTTACTTTAAACTTTTATAAGCGATTAAAAATGAAGAATAATTGAATATTCAAAAATAACCAACAATATTAGAAATGAAATAAAATTTTAACATTCAGGAGAGGTAGCGACCAGTTGAGCTTTTTTTTTATGTTGTTTTGATTGTTTTTGTGTTGTATTAGCCAACTTGGTGGATTGATCATCTTGTATGTCATCTTTGACATTAGTGGTTTTGGTAGAAGGTTTGGCCCATTTATGATTGTTTTTTAATCTTTTAATGTGTTCCCCTCTTTCTGAAAAAAAAAAAGAAAAGAAAAAAGAAAAAATAATTGTAACATGTTATACATTTTAGTGCATCAAACTTTATAAGGAATGACAGAAAATTGTTCCTGTAGTTCCTAAGAGTTATAGGGCTTCAGATTTTCATTAGTGGTTAAAATGTAAAATCATACATGAATATTACAAAATGACAAGAGTTTCAACATGAAGATGGATGAAAGTGGAGAACACAGAAAGCTACAACTACAAGAGTTAGAGGAAATTCGAAATGATGCATATGAGAGTGCAAGGATTTACAAGGAAAAGACGAATGCTTTTCATGACAAGATGATCTCTAGGAAGGAGTTTAGAGTTGGTCAAAAAGTCCTTCTATACCAATCACGGCTTTGTCTGTTTCCAAGTAAGTTGGGTTCTCGTTGGATTGGGCCTTTTGTTGTTACTAATGTTTTTCCACATGGTGCAGTTGAAATTCAAAGTTTAGCCACTTCAAAAGTGTTCAAGGTGAATAGCTATAGACTTAAGCCTTTCTATGAATGTTTACAAATTGAGGAGGAGGATAAATTGGACCTTGAAGAACCAATTTATGCTGATTGAAGACGAAAGCATAAAGTCAAGCAAACGACAATAAACAAAAGCGCTGCTTGGGAGGCAACCCAAGGGGAGTTCGTTCCTTTTCTCTTTATTTTTGCATTTATATTTTGGTTATTTTTTACTTTTCTTTGCATTTTATTTTACATTGGGGACAATGTAAGTTTTAAGTGTGGGGGAAGGAATTTAGGTTGTGTTTAATTTATTTTCTTCTAAAAAAGGTGGGGGGGGGGGGGGGGGGGGGGATGGGCAAGATTCAATTAAGCTTGAGAAATTCATGACTTGATTGATTTTCCTTGAGGATGGTAATGACTAAATTTGGTAGACAAAAAAACACTGGTGAGATTTTGAGCCTTTAGACTGACACATCCATATCAGTCTCATTATTTTCCTTCATGAGGGATATTCTTCAATGGATTTGTTTCTCTAGAACTTGCCTTGATTCTCTTTGAGGTCACATAGACATAAGCATGCATGACCATGATTAAGGTCATCTTTGTTATAAGCTACTTAAGCCAAATAGCCTACCTTGTAATTAATTTTCCCTTTTGTTGAACCCCTTTTGCGCTTTATTTTTTCCGTTTATTGTGAACCCACGTTACATGATTTAAACCTGAAAAACAATGCCTTTACCCAAGCCGTAGAACTAGTGGAGCATTGTTCATCATTATGATATGTATGGGTGTGCAAGAAATAAGTGTGGGGGTGTCAGGATATGTGGTATGGCTATGACTGGTGAAATGGAACATGTTTTCATTCTCAATTCGTGAGTTCCATTGTTGATATTTTCATTGTTAAAAAAAAAAAAACAAAAAGAAAAAAAAACAAAAAAAAAAAAGTTTATGAAGTGATGGAGGAAATTGCTACAAACCATCCATGTTCATAAAGCCTCCTAAAGTTCCAAGAAGGAGTATGTTTATAAGTGATAAATACAAAGGTGAAAGTTGTTGCGAATGATTGTTCCCTCCTACAAAACGAAAAGTGTTCCTTTTGAACGATATCTTTTTCAATGCAAGAGTTTTACATGGTTTTAATGCTTTGAGGCTAAATTGAAGAAGCTGCTAATGGAGTGATTGATTTTACATGTCTTATATGTTCGAGCTTGAGTTGATTCATCTTTGCTCCACTAGTTTCGATGGCTTTTTAGCTACATTCCCAAATATTTCCCACCTTGATCCTAAACCCTATTACAACCCTTGAAAAGTCCTTATGGTTCGTGATATGCATGTGATCCCAGTGGTGGAGAATGAGAAGATATGCAAGCCTATGGTAGATCATTTCCATTTGAATGCATTTGAGCGAAACACATACCCTTTAAACATTTGAGAGTCAAGTGTTTATTTTCGTGATGGTCTACGTATTTAGTCTACTCCATTTTCGAGTGAAATTGCTTGCTAAGTAATGGCAAGATGTTTAAGAATGTTTATTCATGATATGTTATGAGTTTTGAAGGGCTTGGTTGTTCTTTGTTGATGGTGTCGCAACTTTGGTATTTTTTAAAAAGTAATTTTGAGTTTTGCCCGAAGACGAGCAAAAGTTAAGTGTGGGGGAATTTGATAAGAATGCATAATGTCATATTTTTCTCCCTTAATGTTTAGTGCTTTATACTTATTTGATGCCCAAATATACTCATTATTCTTGTATTTTTATTTAGGTGCAAATGGAGGCATTAAGTGCAAAACGAAGCTAATTGGGCGATTCTGGATAGTTTGGACATCGCATTGTAATCTGGGCATAACTCTCTCATCCGAGCTCCAATTGAGATGATTCAAGATGCTATGGAACGCCAAGAAAAAGATCTACAACTTTCATGTTTTGAGTTTTGAGAGATACTGGCTGCATCAAGATTTGAGTCGCAAGAGAAGTGCTTGTACTTGATGCTAAATGGATGAAAAATCAAGCAGAATGGCATTATGGAAAATTTAAAGAAATCAGGAGTTCGTCGAAACATATCCAATATTGGGCTCATATTGTGCATAACAAAAAATAATGCAACTTTAATTCTTGGGTCGAGTCCAACAGAAGCCCGAGTGAAAAGATATGGTCAATAAGAAGATTTTGACTAAATTAGAATTTAATTGATTATTTTATTCCATCTCCAATCCCACGCCACTTCAAATTCTCTCAAAACTCACGGGTGCATTCCATCTCCTCTTTCTATTCTCTCTTTCATCTCTCATCATCTCCTACTTTATCTCTCCCTCATTCCTTTTCTCTCCATCACATGGGCCCAACTACCTATTTTTTCTCTCCTCTCCTAACTCTACCCTACTTCACATCTATAAATATCACACATTCTCTACCTAAGAAAATGCATCATCCTATTCTCTTTCCACCCACGTATTCTCTCTCCCTCTCTCTCTTTCTCTTTTTTTTCTTCTTTTTTTTTCTTTTATTAATTTTGCAAGTTTCTTTTATGGCCCTACATGGCTAATTTTCTGTAATTGGTCAAAGGAGACTGAAGCCTCGAAATAAATACTGTGAGATCTAATTTATTTTCATTGTTCAATTTATGCTTTGAATATGGGTTGTTCTTCTATGCTTAATTTGTTATCATGATTGTTTCGTTTAATTGCTAGGATGCATACTAGTATATTTTTCGTTGCAATATATTGCTAAATTAGAAATCAAATCCGTAATTGTTTGATCCATCTAATTTGAGAAGCAACTGATATTTAATAAATTACTGCTTCAGTGATTGTTAGATATTAGGAAGAACACTTGGCTAAATTAAATGCAACCGCGTGTGCTTGTGTTATTTGGGTTCATCGATCTCTCTAATTTTAATACGGTTACTAAATTAAATCTATAACGCTTGTCTTAGGTTGTTTAGTAATTAGGGTTAATTAGAGAGCGTGTTTTCTAATTAACTAATTAAGGAGGTAGGAATTTAATTCCAACGATGAATATTCAAAGTGTTAGTTGATTTATTTTTGCATCAATGATCAGTTCTGAATTTTCGATGGTGGATGTTAAATTTGACCAATGCTTACTCATTTAATTGAATTTGTTACTTTGTTGCTCTTTATTTGCTTTTATTTATTTTTTCTTTCAGCATAAAAAAAAACCTCCTCATCTTTAATCACATAGCATGAAATTTGGCTAAACACTCTCTGTGGGAACAATCCTTACTCGCACTACTACATATATTTTTAGGAGTAAAGGTTTTATTATTTTTGGGTGCCTTGGACAGCACGACCACATCTATAACTTCGTGTTTCTCACCCCTCATCCACAACCTCGTGTTTTTCACCCATCACTTTCAGCAAAGCTTATTTCACAATGAGTTCCTATGTATACTAGCAAATATGTTAGGGTGCAGTAGAAATTCACAATCGATACAAAATACTATGCACAAGTAGATCTAAACCAAATTGTCACTCTAAAAAATTTAGAAAAATATTTTATGTGATTTGATAGTATGCTTATGTCAGATCAGAAAAAGAAATATTAGGACATATATATATCCCGTTTACTAAGAAAGTATGGTGTTTTCATGCTTAGTGATGAGGACTTGGGTGACATTAGTGGGTTGAAATGATGAAGTTATTTAATTGATGTGTGGGTGCACTAGCCAAAGATACGGAGATGCTGTAGAAAGGCTTAAGGTCTATTTAGATGCTTCATTTTCTTAGTAGCCATATAATCTTGGTGTCATGAAAGTTTTTTTTTGTAAATATGCAAGCGTGTACAAATTTTTGTCATGTAAGTCTTTTCTTGATTTATTCATTACATGCAAGTTGGTTTTCTTTTAAATTTTATTGCTATATATCAAACCAACATCCAATGTAAGTGACTAAAGGCTTCTCTTATTACTTCTTGAATTATGATAAGGTATTTTATTTTTCCTTTCAAGTTTTTATGAGTATGATGCAATGGAACCCATCATTTTGGTATGCCGACTCATGTTTTTAGATCCATACTTTTATGTTGATTTGAAGTGATTGCTTCAGGGCTCCTATTTTTTTTGTTTTAGGCAATTCTGGCAACATGCATTCCTTCATGATCATTTTACGTGCTAAACTGTGTTTGAGGGTGCTAATTGTCTTTCTTGATGATTTCGTATGCTTCATCCAAGGCATCATCTCAGGTCGAAGCAGTATTACTCTTGGACTTGATTCCTGTCAACATTGCAACCACATTACTATAATGCTATGATAATGAATTTTCCATTAAATTTTCTTAGGAAGTTTGAAGGAAGTAGTTGTGCCCACCCTAGGAGTGCGTGGCTAAACATCTATTTATAGTTGGTTCTCTTGCTTCAAATTATGACATGTGTTTCAAAGAACATCTATTTATAGTTGGTTCTCTTGCTTCAAATTATGACATGTGTTTCAAAGATCCACTTACTACAAAATTTGAATGTAACAGAACTGATTTATGATATATAAAAAGCTAACAGAAGTGCCCCAAATATACATGGTTCAAAATTTGGTAGCGGTGTCATCTTAATTCAAGAAAGCTTTTTAAGTTGTTGATCTGACCCTCATCTTGATATATTAATCTTATTTTTTTCCATGATATTCAAATTTTTTTGTATTAATATTATTGTCATTCGGTGCTTCTCAACATGAATTTGGTATGTATTTGGCGCTAGGTTTTAGACAAATTTTAATGGAAAATAAGCCGGATGTCAGGTCTATATTGAAATTGGTGAGTGTTTTACCTAATTATGTATGACCAGAAAATGTTGGTTTCAACTTTTTTTCAATTAGTTTCCTTCCATATATATTATTATTTCATATTCTTCTTACTTTTTTCTATTGAAGCTTTTACTGAATTTCATAAAAGCAATGAGTGATTATAAATTACTTAATTTGCCCAAAAAATTTAACTATATATAAACTGGTCATTCTCCATTGAGATCATTACTATTAAGTTTTTCAATGAATTTATTTTTCCATTGGGCTCCACTGGTAAAGAGAAACTTCATTTGCAGCTTTTCCACCCACATGGAATTATCCTCTTTTTCTAGTATAAAGATGCTGCCGTATCTTTCTAACCCGCCGAGCATCACTCTAAATACCAGCCCTTTTCAGGTTGCTCAAATCCTGTAAAATGCTTCTCCCTCTCTCCCTGGAAGCAGAAGATTCCAAAAGCCAGAAATCTCAATTCTCTCTAAATCAGCAAACTAGTAAGATTGTATCAAAATTCAAAACCCTTTACATTTTCAGCACTGATGTTTCCATTTCTGCTTAAAAAGCTACTCCAAATCACTCATTCTAAAAACCCATCAACATATTTCCATCTCCTCCCGAACACATATCCCAAATCCCTCTTTTCCAGCTCAACCCCTACAAGTACACCATCTCCCACTCTCTCCTTTCTCATAAACTCATGTGGCCTCACCCAAGAATCTGCTCTTTCAGTTGTCAAGAAAGCCCCCCTTAAAACCATAGAGAAGGCAGACTTAGTGCTCTCATTTTTCAGAGCCCATGGATTCAGTGAAACCCATATCTCGACACTCATTACAAGGCGCCCCAAATTGCTCCTATCTAATGTAGACAAGACCCTTAAACCCAAATTCCAGTTCATCCTTGGATTGGGACTTCCATGTTGTCACATTGCAAGGTTGATTACTTCACACCCATACATATTGAGTAGGAGCCTGAAGAAACAGATAATTCCTGCCTGTCATCAATTTAAACGCCTAGTTGGAAGCGACGAAAACGTCCTCCGTGTCATCAAAACGACGCTTTGGGTCCTCACATGCGATTCCCAAAGGAGAATCTTATCCAATGTGTCTATCCTAATGAAACACAAGGTACCCCACCCACGGATTGTAAAACTGGTGGTAGGAAATCCAAGAGCATTGAAGGGGAAATCTTTGCGGTTTTCTGGAATTGTTAAGGCGGTCGAGGGAATGGGTTTTGACCCCTCGCGCTGGGCTTTTGTCAAAGCTGTCCTAGCATTTACAGTGATGAGCAAATCAGGATGGGAAAGGAAAATGGAAGTGTATAGGAGCTTGGGTTGGTCAGATAGCGAAATTCTTGCTGCATTTAAAAAGCAACCCATGTGTATGATCTCAACAGAAAAGAAGATAAGAAAAGGAATGGATTACTTCATGAATGAAATGGGTATGACTCCTTCAGTGATTTCGCAGTGCCCCAATATAATCTTGCATAGTTTGGAGAAGAGGGTGATTCCACGACATTTCGTTAGGCAGGTTTTGACATCTAGGAATCTGGTTAGTGAAAACTATAGCATAAGTTCCATTATGATTATGTCCGAAAAGAATTTCTTGGATAGGTTTGTGACTAAATATGAGGAACAAGTTCCTGAACTGTTGATGGACTACAGATCGAGGATGCAACTAGCAAGATAGACTCTAGCTTTGATTCATCTGAAGATGCAGGTATGGTTGATAAGCTGTATGATAGTCTATTGAAGAAAGGAATCAAACTTGCCAAAACCAAGTTCTTTTTTTTTTTAATAGCTAACAGCTAGTTCTTTATATACATTATACAAACAATTTTTTCTTCTCTTTTCCTGATTGGTCTTTGTTCCCTTTTTAATGCTTTAGCTAATTTATTTTGTGTTGTTGCTCATTCACCAAAAGCTTCACTAGTTACACGGATTTAAGAAAAAAAGTTCATTTCTTCCCAGTCCTGCAACTGTATTCAGAGTTAAGTTCCTATAGTTTTATTACAGGCAGAGCAACAAGAAGGAAAAAGTCAGGTAAGTTCATAAAACACAAGGATCTGCTAGCATGAGGGGTTCATGTTTGAATATACTCTCTCTGAGAAACATATTAATCTTATTGGTGCACAAGTTCGTGCATTTCTGATCTGCTTTCCTTGGAAACAGGAGGGGTTAGGTGTTGGTGGTGAGAGTATTTGATCCATGGTGTGTTTAAATCATTTAGTGGATGGTCATTTTCTGTGGAAAACAGATCTCCATCCTCCCTATATGAAGGTAAAACCAGATCCTTCTAGATACTTACCCTTGACCCTTTAGCCTTTCTCAAAGCCTTCGCTTTACTCCTTTCCATGTGAATCAGGTTGGAAACAGACAAACATGCCCTTATGGTCTTATAATACTAAGAAAAGTACTTATAGCACCAGTCCTCAAGATAAAGCATATGGTTCAATTATCTACAACTGTTAACCATAATATATTTCAGTCTGAAGTATTAATCTGTAATTTAATCTAAAGAATTAAACTGTAACTTAATATCTGCTAGTTGAAAGGATATTAACAAAAGGATGTTACTCATGCTTACACTTTATAAAGCATCTACATGGAATTTCTCTTGAATGAAATGATTTTACAGTTTCTTGAGATTTCATTGATAGAACCCAACGATAGATGCAATTGGAATGATGGTTTTATTTATTTAATTTTTTTTTATTGAAAATCTACAACTTGAATTATCATTGACTAATTAAAGCTCTGCCTGTGCATAAAAACATTAAACCAGTTCAATAAGGCAATGAACTGTAGACATCAACTAAACATAAAAAGCTACAAGGGAAAAAACTGCTTCTAATCAGTTCCTATCTGAACACTGCCAACTTTGCAAGTGACTGTTCCTTTATTCGACTCTCTAGCAATACGGGCAAAAGTCCAACATAATATTTCATTTGTCAAAAGTCCAACATAATATTTCATTTGTCATTCTCCTGGGTGATGAAGCTGATCCTTGTGTGAGCTCCCTAAACCATTCTTAAAGTAAGCTGCAGTTAGTAGCAATAAGGTTGAACATAAATTTATAAACAATTTAATAACTCCCTTAAATGAAAATAACACAAGCCTATTAGATTATCCAACTAGGGAATGCTCATGGTCTAGGATAGCCTGTGGCTGACCGACCCAGTTTGCATTTGGTGGGATTCAGTTGTGTTTTAAGGTCTGTGGGCTGGACAGGCACCTAACTTTATGGCCTGGTGGTTTAATGGCTTGAGCCTGCACATATATATTCTTAAAGGCCCTGCACAACATATTTAGCAATGCCTTGTATATTTTGTAAATGAGCTGGCCCAATCCCGACTTTCAGGTTCATGGGCTTGATCCAGACATGAATATGAGGTCCGATAACCAAGGATGAAAATAGCGGTAGCGGATGGCGTAGCGGCCTGCCGCTAAAACGCTACGTAGCGGGCGCTACGTAGCGTAACGGCGCTACGTAGCGGTGTAGCGGTGCGATTTGGAAAAATCGTCAAAAAAATATGAAAAAATTCTAGAAAATCTAGAATATTGGAAAATGAGAGAAAATGTATTTTTTTTGCAAAAGTAACAAAGGTAAGAGGGCGTAGCGGTCCCCTCACTATATGAGGTCCTGTATCGCTATATAAATAGAAAATAAAAGTAATGATCATTTTTTTCACATGTGTTCATGTTGCTTGGTTATGCTAACTTAGAAACTAATGAAAGGCTCAGAAAAGAAAAAAACTATATTATGAAATCAAGACTTAAGAGTACCTAGAGAAAAAAATACATCTACCAAAGGGGTTGTCTAATAGGATGTACTTAGAGAAAAACTCTCTGTATCGACTGTAATTCGGCGAGATCATGTGCTTTTTTGTGTTCTTTTAAACATAAAAGGGTAGAAGAGTCATGTAGAAATGTTATTTGAAGAGAAGAAAAAAAGAAATAAGTCTTATTATGCATTTAAAAAAAAATTGAAAAGTAGGAATTTTTCTCACCCCGTAGCGGCTCCGTAGCGGTCGTAGCGGCCCGTAGCGGGCTTGTAGCGGTCGTAGCGGCCGCTATGGGTGCGGCGGCCGATAAATCGGCCGTAGCGTAGCGGTGGCGGCGGCTACGGCCGATATAGCGGCCGCTACGCTACGTAGCGACCGCTATTTTCATCCATGCCGATAACTAAACAGGCCCTGATTGAATAAGCTTTGTCCCAGCCTGCCCCACAAACACCCCCATCTCCAATACCGCTGGGCTCAAGCTTGTCTTTTTTTTTTTTTTAATAATAAGCTTGTCACTTTAAATTCTGTTGGTTCATAAAGGCTTGAAAAAGACTAATCATACTGTACTTATTTTATGCTAATGTCTTCCTTTAATTATCACCTCCTAGTCTCTTTCCAAGTCCAAGAAAAGATAATCTCCAGAACTTCTCTTTTTGTCCCGATTGAGAAATCCATAGTTTTGTTCTAATCAAATAGTTAATCTTAATGAGGAGCACCTTCCTTCAGAGATTCTTGCAAATTGTTTCTTTTGTCTGTGGATAATTCCGTCAACTAGGGTCTCCTAGTTTCAACATCAACAGGTCTAGGAATTTTCGAGGAGACCCGCTCAAACCCTATGGGTAGTTAGATCTTGGTTAGAGGAAGTAGAACGGTTGTGGTTACCAGACACCCATTACCTTTGCTTATACAAAGCAAAGGAGGATGGTTTGAAGTGACACCCTTGCAAATTGGGTCCCCAGACAATGGCAATAGCATCTCTTCATACACTACCATCTTATTAGAAAGTAGGGGGAACACTCTTTTCACCGGTTTCCCTTGAAGGGAGACTGACGACAAGCCTTAGCATCTTGCAATAGAACAGTTGTGGAGAAAGTGGCGCAGAACTCAATTCCAGTGGACTTAAAAGCAGTTGCTGCTCAATCTTCCCCTAAAGAGGATGGTTGTGTATGACTTGAAATCCAAGAAGTCAACAGTGTGATTGGGTCTTTTTGGAGATAAGGACTCAAGGAGAAAGATTAGGTGGAATGGATGGCATTTGTTAGGAAGAGGGCGATCACAAGCAAATCAAAGATGCCCCGATGAAGTGGTTAGCCAAAATGGAAGGGGGAGCTGCTTTACCTCTCCTGGTCAATCAATTATGACAAGGACCCTTACTCTTGCAATGCGAAGGGTAGAATGAGCCGATGAAGGATGTCTCTGGATTGCTAGTACGAAAAAACTGTTTGCAATGAGGAAACTATCATGAAATGTTTTAGAGGGCTAGGTCGGGTAGAAAAGAATGTTGTAGTGAAGGATATCATTTGGAGTTTAAGGGGGAGCAAGTGCTCTCGTAGGAAACCAAACTCTCAAAGATAGAGGGATAGAGGGTGCTAGAGCTAGATCTTTGTGGCCCAACCAGAGTGTCTGGGGGGTGGCAATTGAAGTAGTTAATTCAGTAGGTAGGATTCTGATTTTACGTGCCTTGCAAAAATACTATTTGGAAGATTTTTGTTGCGTCATTTTTCACTTTTGGTACTGTTGTTGGATGTTCATAAAAAAGGGTGGATCCTCGTGCACATCTACAAACCAACTTACCCCTTACATAGAAGGGATCTCTGGGAGGAACTTGATTTAGTTATATCAAGGTGGGAGGGTCCATGGTGCATCAAAATAGACGTCAAAAGCTATCTAGTCTCAAATGAGAGGATCGAGGGCTGTTGCAGATAGGAGCTATGCACTACTTCTTGGTTTGGATTAACTGTCATGCTTTGTTTGTTTGACTTTCGACTAGCGGGAGCTCAATTTACATGGTTGAGTCATTAGGAGATTCACACAAGTAGTAATTTTTTTGCTGGATACTGATCGGTTGGACATCTTCCTGAAGGTTTTCTTGCATTCCCTTCCTAAGTTTGAATCTTATCATTGCCCCATGTTTTTGGAGTTGTTAGGTGATGATTGGGGAAGAACTCTGTTTTGCTTGCTTGGCTTCAAGCAAAAGGGTAAAAGGAATTGATTAATGCTTGGTGGTAGGTTTTTCAGGTAGTAGGTTGGGTTGGATTTTGGTTGGTGGAGAAGTTTGTAACGCTTAAATTAAAAAAAAGGAGTGGCTGAATAATCATCATGGTGCTGTAGAAGGTGCTAAGCAATCAATCCTTTTCAAGATTCAATCTTTAGATAGGGAGGAGCAAATTTCTATCTTGGAGGAAATGAGAACTTACCACAAAGACCTCCATGAAAGCTACAAGCGTAATTACACTAAAAATGACATAAAAGTGTTTCTAATGATCTAGAAACAAATGGCTTTAAGAGGGAGATTGGAACACCAAATTCTTCCATGGGTATCTTCAGTTAGGCAGTAGTGCAATCAACTTGTGACCGTAGAAGAAGGGAAAACTCCGTTGAGTGAAAAAAAAGAGATCTCTATGACGAGGTCAACTTCTTTCAAAACCTTTTAGTGAAAAGGGAAATGGTGGGTCTTAGCTTGGACATTCAAAGCTTCACTGTATCGGGAATGATCAAGCGAACTGGCTTGAGAGAAGACGAAGGGCAATAAGTTAAGAGATGCAGATTACAGACTTTAGACTCATTGGCCTTATTTCAAGAGGGGGTCCCTTGGGTATGTTGTTTGCGGATAATATAGTGTTAACGGATGAGTTGAAAGTGGGTATGAATGCAAAACTTTAGAGGTGACATGAGGCTTTTGAATTCAAGGTTTTAAAATATGTTGTAACATTAGGGGGTTGGCTTTAAGCCCTTATCACTTTTCACAGTTTATGGACGAGTTAATTGTTCATATTGTAAAGGAGGTGCCTTAGTGTATGTTGTTTGCCGTTGATATAGTGTTGGTGGATGAATCAAGAGATGGTATGAATCCAAAACTCAAGAGATGGCGGGAGGCTTTAGATTCCAAGGGCTTTATACCAAGTCCTACAAAACCAAAATGCACGAATTGCAACTTTAGTGGGGAGGTGCAGAGAGATGTAACTCAGTAAGAATTGAAGCTCAAGAGATATCATAGATGAGTGACCTGATACCTTGGCTTTATAATTTGTAATGACGGGGAGATTGAGGAGGATGTCAAAATAGGATAAGAGTTGGCTGATAAGTGGAGATTTGCTTTTGGAGTGTTTTGTGACCAACACATACAAAAAGATTTAAGGGAAAGATTCTACTAGACCATGATTAGATTATCTACAACCTTTGGAGCAAAATGTTGGCTAATTAGGAAATGACACTTGTAAAAAATTAAGTGTAGCAGATATGAGGATGTTGAGATGGATCTTTGGTAGAACTAGGAAAGATAGAATCATAAATGAGTGTATTTAGGAGCATCTAGGGTAGGATCAATAGGTGATAATTTAAGAGAGACTCATTTGATATGGTTTGGACATGTCGAATGTAGGTAAGCAATGGCGGCGGTGTGGAAAAGTTTCTCTATGTAGGTTGATGGCTCCTCAAGGAAGTGTAGGCCAAAGAGGACATGTACGAAGATCTGAAGAAGTGCGACCTATCCGAGAATTTGGCCTAAGATAGACTGGTATGGTGAAATTGAATTCATGTAGCTGACACCACCATAGTTGGGCCAAGGCTTTGATGATGATGATGAGACTGATAAGCTGTATTAGGAGTGTGTATAAAATTCTTGTCTAAAGAAGGTTCCTACTTTTGGCATCACCTTCACTCGAGGAACCTTTTTTAATTGTAGAGGGATTCTTGTATCAATGAGTGTGACTTCAGGTAGAGATCTAGAAATTCAGCATTCATCTTTAAGTTGACCTAGAGAAGGCATGTGATGGATTGGTCTGAGACTTCCTTTAGTACATATTTCACTGAATGGGCTTTGGGGTTGAGTGGAGAAGTTGGATGAAGGAGTGTTTATGGTCAGCCAAATGCTTTTTGTTCATGAATGGATCTGTGAAGAGATTCGTTAAGGCTAGCAGGGCTAAATGCGGAACTTGAGGAGGCCTATGATCGATTGGTCTGAGACTTCCTTTAGTATATATTTTACCATATGGTTTTAGGTGTTGAGTGGAGGAGTTGGATGAAGGAGTGTGTATAGTCAGCCAAATGGCTTTTGTTGGTGAATGGATCCGTGAAGAGATTCTTTAAGGCTAGCAGGGGTCTTAGACAGGGGGCCCCACTCTCTCCATTTCTTTGTGCCAGTAGGAGAGGCCCATAGCAGGCTGTTTGAGTGCTAGACGATTTTACTTATTCCAGGGGTTTTACTATGTTAGGGATCAAATCCGGATTTCACATCTTTAATTTGCTAATGACACATTGATCTTTTGCGATGTAGATAGAGCGCAAATCAAGAATATTAAGTTTGTGTTGAGGTTCTTCAATGTGGTTTCAGTTTTGAAGGCAAACTTTACCAAAAGCGAGCTAATTGGTGTTCAATTGGTCGTTACAGTGCTAACATTTCTGGTGTTGTGCATGTCCAGAGATCTTCCTTCTACATCCACAGGAATTCCACTATGTTGCTAGTGCTCTGAAAGCATAGTGGAACGTAGTGCTGGAGAGGGCTGAATGCAAGTTATTGACATGGAAGTCAAGTTCATTAGGTGGATCACAGTATCACACTGTTCAGATCTGCATTGGCAAATATGTATACGTACTCTATGTCCATCTTCCATGGTAAAAAGAATTGAAAGGCTGGAAAGTGACCTTTTGTGGCAAGGACTAGAAGAAAATATGTAATATTGTTTAGTCCAGTGGCAGGTGGTCTGTAAACCTCTGAACCAGACATAAGTTTTTTTAGACAGTTGAATAATGCGGTCCTTGGCAAGTTGTTGTGGTGGGGATGATTAGGACAGTTTTTTCAGAAGGATTGTACTTTTCAATTATAGTCTATGAGGGCTGGAGGATGCAAATGTGCAATCGGCTAATCGATCAAATTTAGGTGTTTGGCGTGGCATTATGAAGGTTAAAAAACATTTTGACCTCATGATTTACCTCCTATTAGGTGACTGAAACATAAGTTTCTTTTGGACAGATAGGTGATTGGGAGAATAGAGCCTCTCATCTCGGTCCCCAAGCCTCTTCTGGGTTGTTGCTGATCCAGAAGTGACAGTAGAAGAGTGTAAGAATGGCTACTTATGGGGCCACTTGGGTGTTGATTTTCAGATGCAATCTCATTGAAGAGCAGAATCACGTGTTGCATATGTTAAAGATTTTATATAAGAGGTTTTATGTTCCTTTCTATGAGGATGGCTGCAGAATGTGGACAAGAGTTGTATAAGGTGTGTTTGAAGTCAAGTGAGTACTATGGTAAATGTTTGGTCCATTCCTTTGATCGAAGGTAATTGCTCTTAGCTTTCACCGTCACCATGGTTAGAAGGTAAGTGATCTCTTGGACACTGGCATCTAAATTCTCTGTCCGGGTGTTAGCGCTTCTTTTTTTTTAATTTCTTTTTTGACAGAAGTGGCTTGAGGTGATTGAAGGCATCGAAGCAACCTCTCACCTGGAGATCTCTTGGACTCCTCCATCAAAAGAATAGTGGAAGCTCAATTGTGCACATTGTAGTCCTGGAGTTATAGGGATCTGAAGGGTTTTAATTTTTTTTTTCATCTGCGGATAATCCAAAGAGACTTTTTAGGAGCATTTCCAAGCATCAAAGAAGCAGAATTTCTGGCTATGCGCATGGGGACCGCATGAAGCATGTGTGTTTTTGTAGAAGGCAACTTAACCTTATTATCTATTTGACTGAGATTAGGTGTGGAGGGCCATGATATTTGTTTCTTTATTGCTTGTGGGGGCCTCTGGGTCGCTGTCCTCCTTGGGCATCATCCTCTTAGGGGTCTTCTTTGAACACCATATTTTCAAATCAAGCCAGGAGAGCTTCTCTTTCACTTGCTGATGAAACCAGCAAGATACAATTGTAATTTGACAAGAAACTTTTCAACATCTTCACAAGGGCAAAAGGAAAACAAACATCCCATATATCTATCAAATCTATCAGTTTTATACTTTTCCCATGACCGTTGTTTGATCACGTATACCTGCTTCCATGAGACGGTGACATGCAAGTAATGTTCAGTAGTAGTTTGTTTTCACCTGCCTTCTCATACAAAAAACAAACGGCGTTGAAGTCACCACCACCTACCACAAAAGAGAAAGCCCTTAGCCCTCTGATTTGCTAAAAAAATGAATAATTCATCCCATATAGCATCTCTTCTACAGTTTGGTGAGTCTGCTCTGAGTCTAGTTGACTTAAAATTGATTCAAACATATGTTGGAGTGCTTTAGGGCACATGGAACCGCTTTTTTGTGAAAACGGAAAGGAAGAGGGGTGTTTTTTTCACGGAAAACCTTTTCCATCATTTGGTATGAAAGCTTTTCCTTGCAATGTAATTTTCTGTGAATAGGCAGAAAAATACCTTCAACTTGGGGGAAGGGGGCAGGCTAAAAAAAAATATTCATGCAAAATGGAAGTCCGTAGACTTTTGTTTTTGCGGACATTACACAAACACCATTGGGTGTTTGGGAAAGTTTATGTGAATCTCTGATTCAATCAGTTGCAAGACATTTTGCCTCTTTTTCAAAAAGTAACAGAAGGGTAGCCTTTCCAAACAATCATTAGCGTGTAACATTACGCAGCCAGACAACTTTTGTTTTTTTCTTTTCTTTACAAGTTTACTTATATAACTTTTACTGTATGACAAGTTTGCATGTACCACTACTGCTATATGACAAGTTTGCCCATATAACTTTTATAGCTTGTTTGGCAAGCCTTATCTATTTAAAATAGAGTTGATTCAAATAGGTCTATTTAAAATAGAGTTGTTTCAACTAGACTACTTGACATGTTTATTTAAATTAGAAAAAGTTAATGTTATTCTATCAAAGTTGTATGGGCACTACTATATGACAAGTTTGCCCATATAACTTTTATGGCCTGTTTGGCAAGTCTTATCTATTTAAAATAGAGTTGATTCAAGTAGATCTATTTAAAATAAAGGTTTTTCAATTAGACCCTTTTCAAATAGATTATTTGACTTGACTATTTAAATTAGAAAAAGTAAATATGTCATTTTGTAAAAGTTATATGGGCAAAGTTGTCATGTAGTAAAAGCAGTCCAAGCAAATGTCATAATAGTAGTACATTAACTTGTCATATTATAATATGGGCAAACTTGTAAAAACAGAAAAAAAAAAAAAAAAAAAGATGAAGAAGAAGAAAGAAGCAAAAAGTGTCTGATTCCTTTAGACATGCTTGACTATTTGAAAAGTTATCTTTTGGTTGTTTTTTCAAAAAGATGCGAAAGCTCTTAAAGTTGATTGAATCAAACATCCACATAAGTTTTGCCAAACCGTATAAAGCAATGAAATGTTTATTTTAATCAGTTTTAAGTCAAATAGACACAAGATACCCTTTGGCAAGTCTACCATTTTTTGTTATCCATTTGACTTAAAGCTGATTCAAATACATGTTTGGGTGCTTTAGACTTTTTGGCAAGGTTCATGCGGATGTTTGAATTAATTAGCTTTAAGACCTTTTGCCTCTTTTTAAGAAAGACTCTTTTCCCCATCAAGTTTGTCCATATAACTTATATAATATGACAAGTTTGCATGTACTAGTTTTGTTTTATAATAAATTTTCCTGTACTACTTAGGGAATGTTTGGTAAACAATGAGGAATCCTCAATGTAGAGGATTCCCTCATTCTCGCAGATCCAACATATCCACAAAGAGGATTTCCAAGGAGAGTTTTGAGGTTTGGTAAACGAAGAGGATTCCTGCCATCCATGGGATATGTGATCCAAAGGTTATAAGTTTTTTACAATTTTCTCAAACTCCATGAAAAATCAAGGGCTGAACATTCACCCTATAGCTGCCCTTGGCTCTCTAGAGAATTTGAACGGTTCTGATTTTGCAAATAGGGCCCATAGGAATCAAAATCTGCTATTTAAGGATTTTGGACTTATTCGCAAATCTCTCAAAATTCATGATGAATCAAGGACTGAAATTTGACATAGTAGCCATTTTGGACCTTCCAATCATGATTAACGGTTAAGATCTTGATTGTGGGACCCAAATAGTAGGGTTCCAAAGCATAATCAGTAACTCATAGTTACCAGTTTTGGCACTGTAGCAGCACCTGAGTTGGTTCGTTGATTTGAAAATACCTAATGGCTGATATGTTTTCTGCAATTTTCTTATGATGCATGATGAATCACGCAGTGAAATTCAACCTCATAGCCATTTTAGGCCTTCTGAAGAGTCTAGATGGTTCGGATTTTACAAACGGGGCCCACAGAATTCCAGAAATCATGATCCAATGGTCTTAACTTCTTTGAAAATATCTCAAAATCCATGAGGAATCAACTGTTGAGATTTGACCAAATGCTAGTTTTGGGTCTTTTAAACATGATTAACGGTTCAGATCTTGATTGTGGGACCCAAAAAGTAGGTTTCCAAAGCTAAAACCAGTAACCTCTAAGTTACTGCTCATATGCACCGTTCATCTGCTTTCTTCAACTGCATGGATTTACAAAGTCGGAAGGGGGGTGGTCCAATCCTGCAAATATTGGTACACAACAATTTCTTCGATCCTCCCTGCCATTTTCCGACTTGAACCAAATGTGGTTTTGCCACGCTCGCGTGGAAAGCGCAAGAATTCGATGGCGCAGACGGTTGCCAAACTTTTATGGCTGACAAGTTTGGTTTTTCTGTATTCAACCAGATATGCCAAATAGTCTATATGTAAGAGTCATAGATCAAAATATCGGCCGCTACGAAGCGTAGCGGCCGATATATCGGGGCCGCCACGCTATTTTGCATTTATCGGCGAACTTGCCGTATGCGTAGCGGCTGATACATACCGCCACGCAACGTGGCAGCCGCCACGTAGTGGGGGGTTTTAAAACCCCCCCAATTCGTCTCTCTTGCTTACTTTCCCCTTCACTTGTTCACTTCTCCCACTTTTTATATCTTCTCCTTGCTGTGAAACCTCCCAAAGTGCTGTATTTTCAAGATTTTACAATTTTAGGCCCACAAAATTTTCAAGGACCACAACAAAGTGACAAACAAACATCAAAACAAGGTAATCAAGATTCTAGGTATGTACTTTTTCCTTTTAGATATTTTTTTAGTAAGTTGACATTTGAGATCACATTCAAATAATCTCTTTCTAACTACTATAAATGCTTCCTTGTCTTGTAATATTGTTAGATCTATGTTTTCCTTTGATGATGCACACATATTTTTGGTTTTTTTTTTTTTTTTTTTGCTATTTTTTATTTTCGGATTTATTAATTTTTTGAAAAAAAAAATGTGAATACTCATGGACAACCCTTGAAACCACTTGGAAATGCATTCTAAATGATAGATCTATGTTTCACATAGATCAATCCATCACATTTTGAATGTTCATTGATTTTTCTCTATTTTTTATTTTTGGATTTATTTATTTTTTGAAAAAAAAAATATGAATACTCATGGACAACCCATGAAACCACTTGGAAATGCATTCTAAATGATAGATCTATGTTTCACATAGATCAATCCATCACATTTTGAACATTTATTGATTTTTCTCTTTTTTTTATTTTCGGATTTATTTAATTTTTGAAAAAAAAAAATGTGAATACTCATGGACAACCCATGAAACCACTTGGAAATGCATTTTACATGATAGGTCTATGTTTCACATAGATCAATCCATCACATTTTGAACATTTATTGATTTTTCTCTATTTTTTATTTTCGGATTTATTTAATTTTTGAAAAAAAAAATGTGAATACTCATGGACAACCCATGAAACCACTTGGAAATGCATTTTACATGATAGATCTCGTTTATTGATTTTTCTCTTTTTTTTATTTTCGGATTTATTTATTTTTTGAAAAAAAATAATTTTTAATATTTGAATACCAATCAAATGTATTGAAAATGGTTCCTTGATTTGAGATTTATGTTTTCCATTGATTATTCCAACATATATTGCTTGTTTTTTTTTATTTTTTAAATTTTTTAATTTCGGATTTTTGTTATTTTTTGGAAAAAAATTTATTTTTAATAATGGAATGCCAATCAAATGTATTGAAAAATGCTCCTAAATGTTATATCTATGTTTGGCATAGATCAATCCAACATATGTTTGTCATTTCCTAATTCTATTTTATTTTCTTATTTTCGGATTTTTAAATTTTTTGAAAAAAAATTGTAATTTAAGTAATGAAATACCACTTAAATGTCAAGAGAATGATTCCTAAGCATTAGATATATGTTTCCTCTAACGTTTTTCTTTGTTTTTTTAATTTTTAACATACTACTTGTTCATATTTAATTATTTATAGCTAGGTATTCAGTCTTCTATTGATAACTTAAAATGCCTCGTGATATTGATCCCGCATGGAGCTTTGGTGAGGCAGTTGATAATAACAGGTTGAAAATCAAATGCAAATTTTGTGGGAAAGTGACCAATGGGGGCATTACAAGATTCAAGCACCACTTGGGCCACATTTCTGGTAATGTTGCCGGCTGTACTGAAGTACCAAGGGATGTCAGGGAACAAATGAAAGCTTTGGTTGGCCAAAACAAAGCTAGAAAAGTAGAGATAAAAGAAAAGAGGCGGCAAGATGTTGATGCTGCCCGTTATGAAGTATTTGGGGATGAATACTTTGATGAGGAAGATGCACAGATGGAGGCTGCATGCCGAGAGTCCATCATGAGTCAACAAGAAGAACAGGAACGTCGTGCATTTGCTGCAAGCAAATATTATGATGCAGGGGGCTCATCTACTGTGCCACAGCAGCCAAGCAAGGGCAAGAGCATTGCGGGGGCCATGCGTAGGGCGTTTAGCACCCGGGAACGGGATGTTGATGTAGAAATTATCTATACTAGAAGAGCAATTCCTCCTCCTGTTGATCCTCTAGCACATAGAAAAGAGGGAGATAAACAACCAAAAATATCGAGTGTTATGAAAGGGGTAATGAAGGCTGCAAGAAATAGGTTAGCCAAAGTTACAGCAAAATGACTAATTCATAAGAACATACCACCTACAGTAGTAGATTCCCCATATTTCCAGACTATTCTTGATGTTGCCGCCGAAGCTGTGCGGGGTATACAGGCGCCCTCCGTATAAGATGTGGGCACTAAATACCTTGAAGAAGAATATAGAGAAATAAAAGCTTGGGTGGAACAGTTTAAGCCCATGTGGCAATAAAATGGTGTTACCATCATGTGTGACGGGTGGACCAGCGGCACCCAAACACAATTTATAAACTTTTTGGTGTATTCAATTGCCGGGACCGTCTTTGTGAAGTCCGTTGATGCAACTGAACATAGACGGACGGCCACATATATATACACTCTTATGGATAGAGTTGTAGAAAGTGTGGGAGAGGAGCACATTGTACAGATTGTTACAGACAATGGCGCCAATTTCAAGAAGGTAGGTCAGTTATTAATGGACAAGAGGACCCATTTATTCTGAACCCCATGTGCAGCACAGTGTATAGATCTCATCTTGGAAGAAATTGGAAGGAAGACAAAAGTGGCTTTACTGATCAAGGCATGTAGAGGAATTACAAGATTTATATATGATCATTCATGGGTGTTAGGCTTGATGAAAAGATACACAAATAATCATGCCTTGGTGCGTCCAGGATTAACTAGGTTTGCAACCCATTTTCTGGCTATGGAAAGCCTTGTAAGGTTTAGAATAGAGTTGATTCAGATGTTTGCATCAGAAGAATGGCTTCTTTCGAAATGGGGCAATGCAACTAGTGGTCCGGGGTTTGAAGTCCCAAACCTTATGAGAGAATAAATTTTGGAAGAAAGTGAGGAAGGTATTAAAGGTTTTTGAGCCTTTAGTTAAAGTGTTGAGGC
Source organism: Persea americana (assembly GCA_029852735.1). NCBI lineage: Eukaryota > Viridiplantae > Streptophyta > Magnoliopsida > Laurales > Lauraceae > Persea > Persea americana. The sequence continues at coordinate 14,694,058 of CM056811.1, read as the reverse complement.
TTGTAGATGGTCATGACAAGCCGACAATGGGCTTTATATATGAGGCAATGGATCGGGCAAAGCAAGCCATTATGGAAAATGTTAAATATCACGATAAATATATCAAAATTATTGATGCCCGTTGGAACGATCAGTTGCACCATCCATTGCATGCTGCAGGTAATTAATATATATCTTTAATACCTTTTATTTTCCTAACTAATGTATTTATTATCTTGTTTGCTCACAGTACATTCTGCATATTTTTAATGTAGATTATTTTTTAAATCCCGAATTCTATTACCGCAATGCCGAACTACATACCGAAGCAATAGATACGGACTTGCGCGTAGGATTACGGGAGGTATTAAAGAGATTGTTAAACCTAGATGATCAAATTGATGCCATACAAGAGGTGAGTGGGTGGTTACTTAAGAGAATTTAATTATGCTGCCAAGTGCCAATTGCCATACATGCAGTAGGGGTTTACTGATTTATTTTTAATTTTCACATCGTAGATATCTATATATACACAAAGGAGAGGAACCTTTGCCGACCCTCTTGTGCAACGATCGATTGGAAGGATGCCACCTGGTATGACTATGAACAAAAGAACCCACTCAATAGTCTTGATCTTTATATCTTAATTGATTAGAAGGATTTGAGGGTTACGAATATCTAATTTTCTTTATTTATTTTTTGCATTTCAGCTGATTGGTGGATGAATTATGGAGAGAGTGCTCCACATCTAAGGAAAGCGGCTGTTCGCATCCTTAGTCAGACTACAACATCTTCCAACTGTGAGAGAAATTGGAGCACTTTCTCCTTGATCCACACGAAGGCCAGAAATCGGCCTACCATGCACAAACTCAACAAGCTTGTATATTGTCATTACAATCTGAAGTTGAGAAACAGAACTAGGGAGAGAAGGGCAAGGGATGATCCTGCTTATTGTCCTATTAATTTGGATCACATATTCAGAGATGACGATCCCTTACTCCCATGGCTAGCCGAGATAGAGGATCCACTGCTAGATTCAGATCCGGCTTTTCAGGGAACGGTTCAAGAGTTGATAGATGAGGATATGGGTGAGGCACATGCAGGAAGTCAGCCACCTCAAGGAGAAGGTACCAGTAGGACTAGGAGGAGTGGGAAAGAACCTGCTCATATTGGATCTTTTGAGAAAGCTAGTTCCACCACCGTCTCTTCGAGTAGCCATGGGGGAACTGGAGGAGGAGGAGGAGACAGTGGGACAGGTGGTACTAGTGAATACTATCAACATGATGAAGACGATGACATTCCTGTAAAGGAAGTACATGAGTTACCTCCATCTGGAAGATTTGATCCAAGCCGTGGTTATCAACGGCGCCGAAGAGACTCACCGCCTGGGGCTGGAGGTAGTAGTGAGCAAGGAAATATGGGTGGAGATGTTGGTGGACAACAAGTAGCATCATGGACTGATTCGTGGGACCCTAGGTACGGTGGACAAGGACTCTCACAATATTTTCCATATGGTCAAGCACAACAAGGAGAAGAAGAGTCTTCAACTTTAGGGTCCTACTCATATGGATATGGACCATATGGTGACTATGGTGAAATGCAAAGAAATCCACCTCCACCTCCTGTAAGTTCCTATGATGCGGCTGCCTTGTTTGGATTTGTTGATCCCAATTCTCATCAATATCAAATTCAATATGGTGCCAACAGAAATGATAACAATGATGGGGATGAGGATGACCATGGCGCCTTGAATCTTGGTAGACATTCCTTTTGGTGGTGATTAAGGTATTCCTATTTCCTTCACTAACTCTCTAGTCTCTACTCTTTGTCATTTCTAAATTGATGCTGATTGTTGAATGTTGATTGTTGATCACTTCATAGTTCATTCACTTCATTGAATTTGAACCTCGAATGTTGAAGTATTGATATTTGATTGTTCAATGTTCTAATGAGTAATGAGTAATGACCTAACTCTTAAGTCTTATGCCTTTATTTCATGTTCTAATTTTTTTTTTACAAGCTTTACATTACTTTCTAGGTTAGCATGACTAAGAAACATGAATACATGTGAAAAAACTAATCATTACTATTATTTTCTATTTATACAGCGATACAGGACCTCATATCTTGAGAGCACCGCTACGCCTACTTTTCTTACTTACTTTTGCAAAAGAACCATATTTTCTTTCATTTTACAATTTTCTGGATTTTCTGAAAATTTTTCATATTTTTTTGGCGATTTTTTCAAATCGCACCGCTACGCCGCTACGTATCGCCCGCTTCGTAGCGGTTTGGCGGTGGGCCGCTACGCCCGCCGCTACCGCTATTTTCATCCTTGGTAAGAGTGTCTAATTCAAACAGCTCTATTTGAATAAGATCTGATTTATATAGATAAAACTTGCCAAACAGGCCCTACATGCATTTATGATTTACCAGTTATAGTTATCTTCTCAGTTTTCAAATACACAAGATACTGTTTAGTAATCCCCAAGCTTCATGAGCATCGAATTCCATGGTGAGCTGGTATTATGCATCCAGCTTTTCCAGTATACACTAATGCTACTCCATTTGTTTCAATGGACCCACTATAGAACTGTTAATAGACTGTCAGATTAGCTAATTTTAGGTTCCTGTAGTAAGTAGTAACAACCTCTCTCTCTCTCTCTCCCCAACAATTTTTCCCAACCATTTCCGATCCCCTTCTACTCCAGGACAATATCATTTTTTGTTTAACAGAACACTCACAATCTCCTTTCTTTCATCATAATTTACTGAAGATTTATACCTTTTCAACTCCGTTTTCCTTCTTGCTTGAGCCGTTTTGGATCTATGCTTGTCTCCAGATTAATAATAATAATATTATTATTATTTTGAATAGTAACAAGACCTTCCATTAAAAAACAACTTACAAAGAGCGAAAAACGGAGAAAGCAACAAAACAAGAGCGCACAAGGGCATTGCACCCCTCCCAACCACCAATCAGATAACAACACCCACCCCAAGGATACGTCCTATTAACCCTTGCTTAGCCAAAACATCTGCCATAGAGTTGGCCGATCTTATCTCATGGCGGAAAGCAACATTAGTGCTAGATGATAACTCCCTAATTTCATTGAACAGAAACTGTACCTCCTCCCTTCCTTTTCCCAACTCCAGGAAAATATCTTCAATTTTGTTAAACAGAACGCTGCCAATGTCCTTTCTTTTATCATAGTTTACTGAAGATTTATGACTTTTCAACTCCCTTTTCCTCCTTGCTTCAGCAGTTCCCGGCATGTGCTTGCTTGCTTGTCGCCGTTCTCTAGATTATGGAATGATCTTTTCAGAGGATTTTTCTCCCCATCAATCATATCTGCTCTAATATGAGCATAATTTCTGTTGCTCTGATTTTAGCATTAAATAACTCTCCCTCAAATAGTCTCCCTTGCTCTCTTTGTAGCCCATCCAATCCAGATAGCTTCTTTGTTTGTGGGGACTCAAACTCAAGAGACCTTCGAGGCATTTTGAGCCTTGTGCTTGGATGTCCTTCCTCATACTAACAACTTTCATGAGCAATCAACTCTCTATTGGAGAGGTCCACTCCTCATCCATCCCCTGTTTTGGTAAAGGAACTTTATTTCTGCCAACTATGTAAGCAAGCTTCTATGCCTTCCACAAAACTGTCATAATTGCCTCTGTGAAATCCTTCCATCGTGATCCTTTTCTTGGAACCCTTCATGGTGGCCTAGACCTGAATTAACTCTGGTAAACAGAACCCTTGAAATGTGGCATGTATAGTCGCTGAACTCTGTACAAACTTCTAATGAGTTTGGATCGCCTGAGGCTGGGACTTACCAACTGGGTGAATGCCAATTAGGATATGCCCACATCACCCATTTTTGTACTTTTTTAAATTAAAAAAAATGGTTATTTTTTTAACTTACATGGTGGCTGATGTTGCACTTCTTGATTGGTTAGATCACCTCTCCGGTGAGTCTCAGCCTTTGAATCCAAACTCACTTCTAAAAAGGCATCCATTATCCTCCCACATAATATGTTCTTTAGCTGCAGTCATTTGTTTATCATCAATCAATGCTTCCATCATCCTCCCACATAGTATGCTCATATCTTCATTCACTTATTTATCATCAATCTCCTGGATATTGAGTCCATCGTCAGTCCTTTTTTCTTTTCTTGTTCTTAAAGGAGTATTTCAACTTCACAAATTCCTTTGATACTGTGGATCAAAGGCTTTCCATCAGCATTGAACAAGACATAACTGTCAAAGGAGAATCCTTTTTTCTTATATTTTTTTTATCATTGGTAACATGACTTGAGCTCGCTGCCTCGTGGTTGCAACAATAAGTACCATCCACATTTGTTACAGGCTATTTCTTAAAGAGAATCCAAAGTGCGTGCTCTTTTTCAAATATCCTTCCTCTTCATTGGCCCACTCAGATGAGGATAGTTGGCGGGAAAGAGCGTAATAAATTTGATTGCTTTCCTCTGAAGGACTCCTTATATCATGCGTCGATTTACTAATATCATTATCAAGTGACCCGGATGCTTTGACATGGACCTATTTGCCTTCATTTGATTCGGCCACCTAGTTGCCTTGCTTCTTGGCCTTTATTTTTGCTCTCTTCTAGATGCTAACTTTGGCAACTTAATCCATTTGCCTGACGACTTGGGAGAGCCTCTAATTTGCTTGCCCCTTATTCGATGGTCCATATCTTTGGGCAAACCTTGTTATCTTGCTTCATCCCTAATTTCCCTTGTCATATTGTGCCATTTGATTACCCCATCTTGGTAGTTCCTTATGCCTACTTAAAGGTGGAAGGTTTGTCATCCGCTTCCTAATAGCTTAAGCTTTTGGGTTGTTTTGGCTAGTGGAACTTGACAGTTGACATTATTGTCTGTCTACGACTCCACAAAAAAGAGGCCTTATCTCTCTAGCTATTTCCTTCCAGTAGGCCACCAATGGAAACCCTATAATTTTTGTCCATTCACTGCTTTGTCCCTTCTCTTAAAACCCTCTCAAGGGTTCGAAGTCATAGGCCAAGGATCCTCTGCATATCGCTCTTCATAGCCAATTTTGATGCTGCTGCTACTGATTTGAAGGACATGGGGATTTTCATATTATCCAATTTCGTCACCGTACATCTCCCCCACTCTGAAGTATTGTGGAACCATTTCACTATTTCATCAAATAAATACCTCATCTTCATAAAATGATTCTAGTATGCATCTTCTCATCACAATCTCTGTTGCTTAATGAAACTCCTTTGCTAGGGGTGTTCATAGGTGGGGCTGGGTTGAGGCATATCGAGGCCCAGATTGATTTTTAGAAACACAAGCCACTATCCAGCCCAAGCCTGACAGGGGCCTTAAGCACCACCCAAGCTCGGCCTGACCCTAACATGTCAAGCCCAAGCTTGCCCATTTAGTCAATCGCGCCGGGCTTTCTATCAATCACTTGTTTGGGGAAACTAGTCACTAAGCAACAAGCACTACTCATTCAGGTCGGGACGGGACGGGCCGGGCCAGGGCAGGCTTTCTATCACTTATTTTGGCAAACCAGTCGCTAAACTATAAGCACTACTAATTTGGGCAGGTCCAGGCAGGGCTTAAGGCTTTCTATTACTTTATCCAAGCACAGCCCAAAAGTTAGATTCAGGTCCGGCCTCTCTTGCTTGTTAGTGTAACGCTATGGAATCTCGACTCTCATTTTGGTTTTCTGCGGAGAGTCATGCTTGCACAGTTGCACCGAAGCACTGCACAAAGCAGAAAATAGGAGTACTTCAGCAGAAGCTGCCCCGCTCAAACATGCCCAAAATCTTTCCATCTAGAAGTCTTCATGACCACTTGATCTTTATCATTACTGACTCTATACAGCATCTCTGTAAGATATTATTTTTCTTCTCTAGATCGTCCGCTCTATTTTTCACGTATTCTATCTCATTACTCCTTTTCTCCAATGGACCCTCTCGGCTATGTTATCCAACTTATGCTGCGTATAACTTCCATTCTCCGCCTTCATTGCTGCCCAACAGCCCAAGCCTCTTCTTTCCAAAATTTGACAAGCAAGTCTTTTCAATCCTTATCATTTTTCACAGGCACAACCACATCTGCAGCTCTTCCAATCTTCCAAATTTACCATACAGGAACCTCGAAGTTGCTTCCCAGGGACTACCCGATACAAACAATGTTTGTGCAAGAGTAAAATTTAATCAAAAGTCCACTTATTTTTTAATGCGGCTGTTGCGGACCTCCTTTCTTGTGCCTTCTTGCTTGATCTATAGCCTGATGTTTGGACTCATCATGCACAGATATGCATGTAAGCTGATAGTTGCATATGAATTTAGTTGTGCATTTTTAGAACCCGAATTTTAGGTATAAAATTGTTCAAACTTATGTAGAGCATTTAAATTTGGACTTGTTCATATTATTTGGTCCTATATAGCTGGCCTGAGCTTTGACCCAGATTCACAGCTGCTACAATTTTACAAGTGCGCACTGCATCTTTTCACACTTGATTTAGGGGAAATCTGCCTGGGTATGCATATGCTGAAGTTTGATAGCTCTGAATATACCTGTTATTTTGAGACATGCATGTGAGCTGATGTTTGTTTGTGAAGTTGGCTGCAAGTTTGTGAAGTCAGATTGGCTTGTCCAATCTGGCTAGCCTGAGTTCAGTCCAGTACCAACCTTTTCTTATATATCCATCAATTTTAACTGGCTGTCCTTTCATCTTTCTCTGTGTCGGGGAAATCTTTGTATCCAGCTTGATTCAGTGGTTACTTGTTGATTAGCTAACTATTTAAAATCAAATACAATGGATCTTGATTCGCATCTGATATAAGGTCATCAAGTGGATATTAAAATCGGAATTAATCCCTTTTTGTATTGATTGTTCATGTGGGGCATGTTTGGCTAGAAATAGAGATGATTCGATTAGATATGTTTTAAATGGAGCTCTTTTGCTTGGACCCTTTTACAATATATGCTGTTAGGCATGTGTGATTCACTTGAAAAATAAAAAGCAAACTTTGTCATGTTGTATATGTTATATGGCCAAAGTTTATCATACAAGTAAAAATAGTACAGGCAAGCATTTCATATAGTATATGGGCAAACTTGTAAAAAGAAAAAATCGGCAAAAAAATTAATTCCGATTGCTAGAGACAGGTCTTAGAGGTAGTGCTGATTTATCATAAATCCATAGACCCAAAAAGTAAACTTGCCATTAGTGTGTTTAAATCAAATTGCCAACAATGTACAATTCATTTTCCTTTTTCAGTTGTGCGTGCAGTTGGCTATTGTTTTTTTTTTTTTTTTAATCTCTCTCTTTTTTAAACCCTGGACGCCTCTTCTTACTATGAAGATAGGTTGATTAAATGACATGTTGTTAGGAGTTGTTGGCCCAATGGATTTCCTTATAAAAAGGAGTTTGCATGATTTGCTAAGGTATAAGAAATTGGCCTCATTGAATATTTATAGTCATCCAATCGGTACAAAGAGAGCTCGGTTTGAATCTTAGATCATTTTTTGCTGGGAATATTTGAGTGGGTGATTTTTTATGGAATGGATTATTGTTAGTAATATAGAGGCTCACCCTCCTACATGCGGCCAATCTTTTCCAACCACATCTTGAGGTTGCAGTTTTGTTGATGAAATGGTAGGGTGGGTGTGCGAGTAACTGTGTACTTCCTTCATTATTCAACGGCTATATAGACTATGGGACAAGTGGTTAGGTGGGGCCCTCTCAAGAGTGGAATCAAGGCCTCCTGGCTCCTGCCTCCTGGGCTTGTTCGATCAAAAACAGAAAAAGAATTTGCTGTCAAACGAGCTTCAAATTACCTAAAAAGATTCAGTCAGAAAAGATCTTGTAGCAGTTGTAACTGTCTGGGCTTTTCATCAGTCATGTGAATGGTACTTATCAACTACTGCAAGTGCAAATCGCACCTTAACAAGTTGCCGGAAGCTCAGTAGAGCAGTAGGTTAGGTTCTGTTTGCAATGGATAAAGATGAAGAGGAATCCTGGAGCAGAAAATACGGAAGGATTGCTTCAAACCAAACCAGCAGAAAATGGTTCAGAGGCAGCCAACTAGGGTTAGGCTCTCACTCATTCTTCCTTGAATGGAAAGAGCAAACAAATCTGTGGTGGGGGCGACTTATTGTCAGTCCAGGGTCCAGACCAATCAAAATGATCAAACAAATGGGATGTCTTTAAATTTTACTTATAAAGGGAGCCACCATCTAGTGAGCCAGTGTACAGTGCTTGTGGGGCCCACCTGAGCATCCCCCAACACGGCCCGTGTATAATGATGGAGGCTCCAATCATCACAGGCCGGCCCCACTTGATCCACGGCCAAGAAGTTCTTACCACCCAAAACGAGTGCACAATCAATCCAACAATCTAATGAGTTCATTCGGATGAGTGCCAAACCTTGGGACTCATGATTATTAGGGTGATTTTGATTTAATGGTCCACTCTGCTGGATCAAAATATAGGCCCCACCACATGTTCCATAGAAGCGGCGCTATGGTAAGGCAGGCTGTTACTTAAAAATAGGAGTCGGTCTCGCTTTAAGATTGAGAATAGTTGTGATTAATGCACACGATGGAACTCCGGTGCTGGAGTAAAATTTGGTAGCACTTCAGTGCATGGCAAGCGGCCCTCCTTTCACTTATGCGAAGCATGAGTGAGATAATAAGAGAATTCAGAGCTTAGGGATCCTTGGTTGCCACCGTGGGAGGGCTTGTTTGCCCTGGTTTGGTCCAGCTGGGCCTGTCAGGCTAGGTTCGACTTGCCTAAGCGACGACAACCAACCCATTGTTCCACCACAACCTTTCCTGCCAGCAATTAGGAAGGAATCTCAACGTATTTTTATTTCTTCTAACAAAAGAAAAAAATAAAAAACTTATCATCAACAATTTCGTATGGGCTAAGGGCCTGATCATTTACTAAAATTTCAGGAATTTCTGAATTCCCAAACAAGGTTGAATTCCTAAATTCTCCTTTGGATTTGAGCATTCAAGAATCTCACCAAAATGCAAAGATGGTGGAATTCCTAAATGCTTAAAGGTCAATTGAGACTTTTCATGAATTCATAAATCCTTGTCAAGAAATAAGGGATTTGGAAATGCCAAGGGGACCTAACAACCCCAACCACTTATAGTAAGAAACAGGCCTTAAGTGTCATTTTAAACTCGAAATTAGTTTGAAGTAGTTGTATCTTTGCATTCAACACTTTATCTTTTCAAACGCAATATCTACACTTGACAATGAACCGACAATTGTGAAGGAACTAAATTTGAAATCTTAAAAAAAAAAATTAACGGTAGATTGAGATTTTCAATTGAGATGATAAAAAGATCAAAATGAGACGAGATGCCGAACCAATGAACCATAAAAGCATGGTCAATATGATGAATTGTCACACATGTTGGCCTCATATACTTGGTGAGGCTTCAAGTATTCCTTTGTATAATGACGTGTTTTACTTATTCTCAAGTAAGAATATTTTGTATACGATGGATCGTGTTATTTTTTGTTTCATGACAAAATGTGCATAATGATACCTTTTGTATGTATCAACGCTACTATTATGTCGACCATTCTGCTGTGTATGGTAAATAAGAAGCAAAACAATAAGATTACTTTACAGCATTGGTGAGTTTAGGGGCTGTCAAAATGCCACACGACCCGTTAACACGACATGGACCCACACAATATTAAGCGGTTCGGGTGGGCTCTTAATGGGTTCGGGTTGTTAACAGGTCCAACCCGTTGACACGTTAAGTTAACGGGTCGTGTACGAATTAAACCAGAAACCCACTTTAACCCGTTAAATTTTTTTTAGCTCCTAAGTGTAGCTAGAATTAATTTATATTCTAAAAGAATATATTAAAATTTAATGTTTTATAGTGGGGTTTTAGGTGGGATCCACTCGAGATCCTCACTAACAGTTTCGTGTGGCTTATATATTTTTCTCCTTATATATTTTTGTATGAATTTTCTTTTAATTTTCGAAATGACTGAATTACTTAACATGGTTAACAAGTTGGATCATGTAACCCGTTAAATTAACGGGTCGTATTCGGGTTGGATTTTTTGACCCGTTAAGTCAACAAGTCGTGTACTGGTTGAGGTGATTTTAATACGAATTCGTTAACACGACACAATTGACAGGCCTAGGTGAGTCCAATTGAGGGATAACATAGATATCCCCTCAATAGGTATTCTTAGATATCTTGCAAACAAATGGGCCCTAAAAAGTTGGCTTCGTCTCACCTTATATTTTGAAAAATAGTTCCTATAACAAGATTCATATGCAATTTATGTCTTTTATGTTCAAATCATTTTCATCCAATGGGGGTGGTGATTTCAACTGCATGGATAACTAATGAAACAATTTCTTGATGTCCACCATTTTGAACTATGCTCCTGTTATAAATAAGGCTACCAACGTATATAACTAGAGTTAAGTCTCTAGGGGTGGACCTACGTGTAACAAGTTGGAGGCCAAACTGGAAAAGGCTCATAGGGACGCTAAGGCCCCTTTGGCCCAGCCCCCACTTAAAAATGCCCAAAGACCCCACCATCCTTTCCCTGCACAATACCCTTTTTCATTTTCTCTCCCTCCCTTTCTCAAAAAACCCTAAGTCGAAACCCTCATTTCCTTACTAAGCAATCAGCATCGCAATCGGCGCACCACTGCCATCCCTCTTTACGACAGGTACTCATCTCGTCTCTCCTTCTCCCTCTCCCTCTCTCAATCTGTCTCTCTCTTGGAGATTTAGCGAATGATTTGTAAAAGAAATGATGATAGGCCTCCGTCTATCAGATGTCATATATCTCTCATTAGCTTTCTTTGTTTGGATTAGAAATCGTTTTTTTTTCTGTTTTAGTAGTTTCTCTTTGCCTGAAATGAAACCTACTTAATACAATAAATTACTTCAATCAGTATTAGGACTTTGATTATCTATAGAAGTATTGAAGATTCTCTATTTTGTGAAGTAATGTGTTATTTACGATATAAAAACCCTAAATCGTGCATTGGTGGTATGAAGTCATATATGGTCTTTTCCTTATTTGATGACTTTTTTTTATTAGAAAAAGTCATCTTTGTCATATATATTTTTCTCACCTTTATTTGTTGTTCCACCTTTATTTGTTGTTCAAATACTTCTTAGCCTTCCTATTATAATGGTCAAACACGAAACATTAGTTAGTGAGGGATGTCAAGAGTAGCCTTACGGCGAGGCTCAATTTCCTTGCGAATCATATTGATGAATCATACTATAAGGGCACGGTCATTACAGAGGATTCCTCCCTACTTTTCCGCACAATGGTGGATTTCTCATGTTTGGCTAGGTGCGGATTTGAAGATAACAGACGGAAATAATCTCCTCTACCGATTATTTTGTAGGTCGGACCTCTCCCCCTTGGACGCGCAGAATCCATGGAATAGAGGAAAGCCGGAGCTACAGTAATGCTACAATACAAAGGGTGGTAATGTGTGATTAATAAGTTTTTGCTTTAAAAATGTACCTTTTGGATTCCATAGTCAAGATCCAAACCATTAGTCACCTTTAACAATTCCAAAACGGCCACCTCACCAAATTTTAGCCGTTGATTCCTCTTATATCTCGAGATATGTGTCAAAACGTCTTACCGTTTATGCTATTATTGAAAACAGGAATTAAAACAGTCTGTTTTTCATATATTTTTGTTTTTGTGGGGTCCACAATCAAGATCGGAACCGGTCATTAGTTCTGGATGGTCAAACATGGCAAGGTGGCCAAATTTCAGGCTTGAATTCCTCTTATATCTCAAAATATGTGCCAAAATGTCCTAACAGTTTACACTATTATTGAAAATGGGAATAAAAACAGTCAATTTTTTCAAATTTTTCGATTTATGTGGGGTCCAAAATCATGATCGGAACCAGTCGTTAGTTCGGAAAGGTCAAACATGGTAAGGTGACCAAATTTCAACCGTTAATCTTTACTATATTTTGAGATATTTGTAAAAACGTCAACTGGATCAAACATTTTACAAATTATAGGAATCCGTTATTCATCCAAACTTGGAACTATCATCAGGAATCCTACCTAAGGAAGTGTTGATTCTTTGATGATGGAGATAATCCTTTAAATAGAAAATTCCTCCCCCTAACATAGACTGTTGCAAACGTGCCCTAGAGGAAACGATGGAAGGAATGTCATACTTGAAGTGCACTTCCTGCCTTCAATTGATATAACTAGTGTCTACTATAATCAATGTCCGTACTCCCTTTTTAAGAAATAATTCATGATGCTTCGAAAGAAAGAGTTGCATCTCCTCCATTTGTCTATTTAGGCCAATTTAAATTGGGATAAGTTTCTTATGCTATTTCTTCTAATTATGTGATCGTTTAATCAATGAGAAAACAAGGATAATCACCAATGAAAATACAATTGTAAAATAATGAAATGGGAGAACTATAAAACAAAGATAATCATGGTTGATTAATCTTGTCATGATTTTTCTAGTAAATAAATAAATAAATAAAATCTTGCCATATTGATACTTGTCAGAAAATCCTCTCTTGATTAAATGACATTTTGAATGGCTCTAAAATATTTAGGTTCCACAATCCACACCTTATAAGGCATTTTATCTCCTCTGTTGACTGTTGTCGCATTCGTAGTTCTTAAATCTAGTGTTAGATCCATGGATTGCTTATGGTGAGATGTCCATGATGGCATGATCAAGATATTTATCAAGTTCTTTTGCCAACATCGTGTCGAAAAAAAATCCCTCATTTAAAAAAGAAGAAGAAGATATTTATAGATGTGTATGCTTTTATAGCTTTGTCTATGTGTATGATGATTCAAGTGCAGTGATTTATTCATTTAAATGACTCTTGGTCACATGTTTCTTGGGTGGGTTAATTTTTGCTGCCATTTTCTTTCTCTAGGTAGCTTGGCAATTGGCAAGATATTCTTCAAGACCTTCATTTCTTAGATTTATATCCTATTGAGGTGTTGTTGAGGTGTGTGCGTCTTTAGTTGCAAGTCATCTACTTTATATTGGAATAAAACAAGTTAAATATTTGGTTGAGGTATGCGGTAACTGCGATGTTAAGTTGGTGTGCTTTCTTAAATGTGTGATTTTCTTTATTAGATTTAATACAAAAATAATGATTTCTTTACTTTAACTATGACTTGTTTAGGTTTGTTTTGAGTGAGAATATTGATTTTGGTTCATTGAAAGCATGCAATTTCCAATCTAATGAATTAGATAATCAGATAGGTTGAAACTCTTAAAAGTTAGATAAATTAGTTTGTTTGGGTCCACTTGGTGAGATTGACAAATTTCATCATCTAGAAATTGAACATAATTGGCTTTGCATATTGCTGTACTCAAGGTCTTGATTGGTTATGCTCTTCGTCCATTTGAGCTAGATACAAAAATTATTTCAAAAGAGAATCAATTGCTGATCTACCGCCTCAAACTCTAGATAATGATAATCCTGTATTGGTGGATGAATGATTGTTTGCTTGTGTATATCGAAGAAATTTATATTTAATAGCATTGATGATGGGACAATCATGCAACGCTTTCAAAACATTAAGAACCGTCTAGCGCAATTGTAAAAACTTTGTTTGAGTCGAGATATGGCTTTTGATGATAGAATGTTAGTTGATGTACTTAGATATGTTGTAAATGCAATACATTTTCTTTTTTTTACCAAAGTTATTTTGGAGAAAGTACAACAAAATAGTGATTGACCTTTTCAAATGACTATTGTAAACCCCCTCAAATGAAAATTATGGGTCTGCCACTCTCAGCCTCAATCTTCTTGATGGGAAAACATTGCTTTGAAAATAAAGGAACTCAATTTTAATTACAAGACAAATTGATAAACAAATAAATAAAAAGTCACGAACTTAAAATTCCAAGATAGAATGACCCGGCTGATGTAATGACCCAAACCATTATTGGATCCATGTAACTAATTGGCCATAAAGGCATTGAATAGTTTAAAAAATCTTAGATTAATACACTTTGTACTATATGATGGTTTATAAATAAAGTTCAAGTATTTGTTCTAGGACCCAGCTAGATTCGACTCTTTTGACTCCAACTTACGACTTAAAATTCGTAAGTTGGGATGGCAATGGGTGACTACTTAGAGCCTTAGCCCAAATTAGATTGTATTACCTTGGCCACTTATCCGACTTGTCCCACGGCATTTTTATGAGTTATGTATTGGAACACGACTTGTGACATATAGATCAGGCTAGGTTTTGGTTGTCTTAGATTCAAATTCAACTCTCAAAATGTATTGGCTCATACTCATATCTGACTTATCCTGTGACTGATTTATTGCTTGCGATACCAAACTTGACCCATAATAGGTATGGATTAGGTTTGACAATGGCCGCTTCTCTGTAAAAAAGATACATATCAAAAATGTCTTTGATGCAAGCAGTTAGATTCAAACTTACAACCTGCGAAAGAGTATCCAATGCCTCACATCACCTAAGTTACAACAACAGAGTATCTATGAAAAAAAAGCTGCCATGCAATTTATAAATTAAGCAAAGGGCTGGGATGGTCAAGCACGACCAAAACCTAAAATTAGTGTATCCTTATTGTCCAAAATCCAGTTTACATGTGGAAAGTTTCCCTAACAAATAATATATGCCAAATTAAAAAACTCGCCTTCATATCACTTAGTTTAGATTGTAAATCAGAATGAAAATAACGTTATAGAAAATATAAAAAAATTATTTCATAACTTTGAAAATGGATTATTATTGAGATTGAAAGAGATTAGCAAAAATTTTTTATTGAAGATAAATGGAGTAGCCCCATTAAAAAAAATTGAACCATATCTCACTCAACATATGTTGAGCTGGAGCAATATCAAATAACTTTTCTACAAACCTTGTATTGTATCAACGCCATTGTACATCCAACCTCACAAATATTAGGCGGACAATGATTTTTTTATTTTAAAGTAGAGATATGCGGAATGGTGTGATATTTTTCAAATGAGGGTGACCATCTAAGGTTAACAATATGGTGTACTCAAGTTATATTAATATACAAATATCACCTTTTAAAGATCCAAACATCCTATGCTGGCCTATATTTTGTTGTTGTAAAATGAAACTGAAGACCAACCGACGTATGCAAAATTAAGATCCTGGCCAACATTTACAACAAGATTTTAGTTCCCATACAACCTCTGAGGCTCGCATGCAAAATAAAAAAAGTTTATAAATATATTGTGTTCGACACTTACCTTTATTGGTCACCTCCCATCATGTTACTCGGTACATGTTAGATAAGTAGATTTGCAAGTGCCCCAAGGGATTAGTCATAGATTGTCCAAAATCTAGTGTATATTGAGCTTATGGCTAAATGTTTTTGCATTGGGTTGAGCGGGAGATAACTTGGGTTAAAAAAAAAAAAGAAACGTAAAAAAAAAGAAAAAAGAAGAATATGTTCAAGTATTACACTTATAA
Organism: Persea americana; assembly: GCA_029852735.1. Lineage (NCBI taxonomy): Eukaryota > Viridiplantae > Streptophyta > Magnoliopsida > Laurales > Lauraceae > Persea > Persea americana. Next base: position 14,678,572 of record CM056811.1, on the reverse strand, counting down.
AATCTCATTATCAGTCGGGCCCACCTGAAAGCATGACAATTAATAAAGACAACATAATGAAAACTTTAGAAATTGATTAGAAGAATACCGGGTATTAGATTAAATTTATAATCATAGCCTTTAGTTCTAGGTTGAATGCATGACAATTAATAAAGACAACATAATGAAAACTTTAGAAACAGATTAGAAGAATAACGGTATTAGATTAAATTTATAATCATAGCCTTTAGTTCTAGGTTCTCAAAATTTAATTACTATAATGGTTCAAATTTAATGTGATAATATAACATTAATTAATACTTGAAATTCTGAATGAGTTTAAGGCCAATGCTAATTGAAGTGCCATGAAAGTGGATATAAAAGGCTAACCCCCATATTAAATGTGAAAAAAAAAAGTAGGTTAACAACTTTAAAGTTTGACATTATATGATGATTACCTCACTTAAATGCAATTAATCATCCAACTCCTTCCGTTACTGTCCCTTAAATAAATGATCTAAAACGTCAAAGCAAAATTAATTACAAGTAATCAGAATCATCATCATCATCTTAACAGTATAGTATTCAAAATGGTAGCTGATGCCAGCTGTAAGCCTCTTAATGCCCACTCCGAAATCCTCTACAGCCTCCTCCGTAGAGAAGTCTCCCATTTAGATGGAGGAGGGACTGGTGGGTCCCACTAACTCCCCACGTGTCCTACCACCGAGAAGAGACAGAGGGAGTTCCTGAGCGGCAACAGCAGAGGAATCCCTGGCGTCACAACATCCCCGCAGTCGAAAACGTCCTCTCGTGTTCCTCGCCCGCGCACTTACATCTCGTGTTTCGCGGAAAGGAGAGAATAAATCGAAATTTCGATCTTCGCCCGTTACTCTGCGAGATAAGGACGAGACCCCGTCCTGAAATTACGTCACTGCCCTTCGACGTGGCATCTGTGGGTCCCACCTTCGAATCCGAAGGGCGTGATCGTCATCTCAAAGCCCCACAATCCCCAAACTACCCTCGTGCGCTCGTGCTCCTTCCTCCGTGCAACGGGGGTCAAATCGCAAGTACGCATGGATGGCATTTGGGTAATTATCCACTCCTTCTACATAGGAACCCGCTGGGGGGCCCACTACAATCAATCTAAACCGTTCGATAGGTTCTCATATCCAATCTATGAAATGGGTCCCAGTGGAGTTTCGATTCAGCACGAACCCACCGTTGGACCGAATCTTTCTAACTAGAAAGAACTGGATGAGGGAAACAGCGAAGACATCGTCGCTTTCTAGCCCAACGGTTTTAATGATTGTGAGGGTGACTGTTTGATCGGACGGTTCTGATTGGAAGTAAGAGTGGCCCACAAGGGCCATTCCTCGGCCGAGTAGTTCTTTCACTGCATACGATCGCAAACGAAGGTGTAGTTTACATCGCTCCATAAAGGCCGAAGTGCTCGGGCTCTGATCTGGACGTACACGTGGCAATCGGATGCCATGGTAGCCTCCGTACGTCTGGGTTACTGTATTTGAAGGGCACGTCAGTAACTTTCCACTTGAGAGACCGAGAGAGGAAAGAGGGGAGCGAGCGGGAGTTGTTGTGCAAAGGGTTTTGCTCTTCCACTCTAGGGTTTTGCTCTACTTCTCTAGGGTTTTACGTTTCTGGTAAGACTTTTTTTGGTGTGTTTTGAGTTTCATCTACTCTAGATTCATTTACTTGTTCCTATTTTGATGTATTGCCAGGAATTTTTTGCTCATCTAATCTGGATTTGAAAGATTTTGATGTGTTTTTGCAACTTTTTAAGTGGATCGGTGGCTGCATTTACTTGCATTTATGTTTGGTTGATGTTTCAGATGTTTTTGTCAGATTTCTCCTGGTTATATTGAAATTTATGGCTCCTTTAGGCCTATAAATCTCATCTCTGGTAGCTTTCTGGTTATCTGGTTATTTTTGCTGTCTCACTAGTGGTTCTAGAGTTTCTTCTAGAGTTTCTTGCGGTCGTTTTCGACCCGATCTTTTGATCTGTAACATGCATTTCGTTTCCATGCGAGATTTCGGTGGTTTTCGGTTTACATCTTCGAAAACCACCGAGATGAAGGGTTTTTGTCTTATACAAGCGGGATCGGTGGTGGTTCCGAGCTGTTTAAGGTAGTTTCGGAAGGATGTTTGACGGTTTTTGGACTTGATTTTGTGATGTGCTTAATACATTTTGATTTATATGAACATTTGTGAAATATCGCATGTAGTTGTTGTTTATGAGAGGGCTTTTGTTCATCTTTAGCCTATTTAAACAAAATCTGTTAAGAGTTTTCTTGTTTTTTCTCCTTTTTCACGATTCCTTGAGGATTGTTTGGGGTTTTGTTCTATTTGTAGAAGTATTATTTGAAGTAAGCAGAGCTATTCCAAGTAATCTTTAGATGGTAAGATTTATTTCCATTTATATATGAGTTTTAGCTTGTCTATGGTGGATTTTGTAGAACTCTCTATTTTTGGATCTTTGTAAAGGGAATTTGGTCATTTTCTATAATATGCAGATATCATTTCCTATTTTGCTTTTGCTTGATTGTGCATGTACTGGAACATTTTCTAATTTTAGCTTCTAATTTGGTACTCTGAATTTCTATGCTTCTTTGCTGTTATACTGTTGACCTTTAGATTTACTTCTGTTTTGTGTTTGGTTTCTATTGTATTTGTGTGTAATTAATTTTGTAGCCATTGGTCATGTGATGCAATAAAATTTTCCCTTTGTGGGTTTATCGTTGGAGAGTGTCTTCATCGTGTGATTGTACCCGTGGGAACCCTAATTGAGCTCCGGCACTTACATCTTAACCCCAGGATTGCGTCATCATGCACCGCTTTTGACTAGAGTGTTTGGTTTCTATTGTAGTTTCTATTGTATTTGAGTGTTATTAATTTTGGAACCATTGGCCGTGCACCGCTTTTGACTGAGTGTTCTAATTTTCGATTTTTTGGGTTTTAGTTTTTTTTTTTCTGAGGTTTTGGTGAACAGTTTTGATTCATTTGTACTAATTCTTGTTAAATTTTCAACCTGTTAACTTGAAGTCTGAGATACTACTATGCTCATGTTTATGTAATGCTGCTTCTTTTTATTATTATTATTATTATTATTATTCCTTAGAATGACGTCTTATGCGAATAAGATTTGACATCATTGCGGTTCTATATAATGTTTTTAGTATAGTAGCTGTTGGAATAATCAAGTTCCATGATTGTTTTGTTTAGATTTAGGAGATGGATTCTAATGCGCCAGACGGAGGAGAGGATTTGCCTCCACCACCACCGGTTATACCCCCTAATGTCACTCCTTTGAAGGCTGAACCTGTGCCGCCGGTCAAGAAGGTGTCGAAGTCTAATAGGGTGCCAATGGCGAGGCCTGGCACTGGACGCAAAGGCCAAATGGTGCCTTTGCTAACCAACCATTTTAAAGTTGGTTTTAGCAAAACTGATGGCTTTTTCTCTCATTATAGCGTATGCTTCCAATCTGTTGTGTCTTCTGCATTTGGCTTTAAGATGTTTGAGGGATTTGACTTGATCTAATTCCTTTATCTGCTTGGTGTTTAGGTTAATGTGAGCTATGAAGATGGTCGACCAGTAGATGGGAAGGGTATTGGTCGAAGAGTAATTGATAGGGTTCATCAGACATACAATGCCAGTGAACTTGCTGGAAAGGACTTTGCATATGATGGGGAAAAAAGTCTATTTACTGTTGGGGCTCTCCCCCAAAATAATTTTGATTTCACTGTTGTACTGGAAGACATGTCTTCAAACAAGTAAGAAGGTTTATTGGGTTTTTGCATCTGATTTTTCTTTTATTAAATTTATACTTAAAAACTTCTTTTGCCTTTATACAGGGTCAGTGCCAATGGTAGCCCAAGGGGCAATGAGAGCCCTGGTGGTGAGGGGGATCGCAAGAGACAGCGGCGACCATTTCAATCAAAGACCTTCAGAGTTGAAATTAGATTTGCTGCAAAGATTCCCATGCAAGCTATTGCTAATGCTCTGCGAGGCCAAGAATCTGAGAGTTCCCAGGAAGCTCTAAGGGTTCTTGATATCATTCTGAGACAGCATGCCGCAAAAAAGTAACTAACTTCCCTGTTGGTCTAATGCTTATCCAATTTCCTTTTTGATTGTATTATAAATGTCCATTGTTTTGTTTCTCCACAGAGGTTGTCTCCTTGTAAGACAGTCTTTCTTCAATGGAGATCCCAAAAACTTCACTGACATAGGAGGTGGTGTTGTCGGTTGTCGAGGTTTTCATTCTAGCTTTCGGACCACCCAAGGTGGTTTATCGCTGAATATGGGTAGGGTTTTCCACCGTTTTCCATGCCGATTGACAAGTCTATATGTGTCTTTGAAGAGCTTTCACAAGTCTTAAATATTTATATTTACATTTCCTTTCCCTTTGCTGTCCATCGCAGATGTGTCTACTACAATGATTATTAAGCCTGGTCCTGTGATAGATTTTCTAATTGCAAACCAAAATGTTAATAATCCTTATGAGATTGACTGGTCAAAGGTTGGCTGCCTAGCTTGTCAAATGTTTGTTTTATGTTTATATAAGTTGTAACTAGAAATTTTGTAATGTTGGTTGCTTGTGTTGTTTCACTAGGCCAAACGCATGCTAAAAAATTTGAGGATCAAGACAAGACCCTCAAGTACAGAGTTTAAAATTGTTGGGTTAAGTGAGCAAGTCTGTAATGAACAACTGTAAGATTTTCTTCTATCTCTGTTTTCTTGCATATCTATTTTTCTGTTTAATTTTTTATTTTACTGTTTGGGCGGAGACATATTTATGGTGATGAAATCTGAGAAGTAACAATTTGTATTCCTTCCCTATTTGGGTATAGTTTTACACTTAAGCAGAGAAATGGACCTAATGGAAATGGGGATGGGGAAGTTCAAACAGTGGAAGTGACTGTTTATGACTACTTTGTCAACCATCGTCACATAGAGATAGGCTATTCTGCAACCTTGCCGTGCATCAATGTAGGGAAACCCAAGCGTCCTACATACTACCCAATCGAGGTGAGGATTTTTTTACTAGTTTTTTTTCTGGTTAAAGAATAGTTATTTTTGCGTACTTTTTGATAAACCTGCTGTTTGTAATACCTACTACATCCCAATCGGGGTGAGGAGGATTCTTTTTAATCATTTTTTTTTTTTTTTTTGCATAAAGATTAGTTCTTTTTGATATAGTTGTTTGTATACATTCTTTTGATAAACCTGCTGTTTGTAAAACCATACTAAGTTCTTTTTTGTTCAATTGTTTCCTCTTTGTTTCCAGCTATGCAACCTAGTTTCATTGCAGCGCTACACGAAATCTTTAAGCACTCATCAAAGATCAACTCTTGTGGAGAGATCTCGTCAGAAACCTCAGGAGAGAATGAAAGTTTTGGCCGATGTATTATTCTGTTAAAGTTTTATCCTTTTTTTTTTAAATTTAAGCAGAAATTATCACCTTAGAGGTTGGATTGTGTTTCTTGAGTATTCAAATTTTCTTTTGTTTTCTCATAGGCTCTTAAAGGCAACAATTATGATGCGGACCCTATGCTGCAATCATGTGGTGTTTCAATCAATACTCACTTTACCCAAGTTGAAGGCCGTGTTCTCTCTGCACCAAAGGTTTTTCATTCGTATACTTGTAACTTATTTTCTTTTAAAATGGTCTTGGGAGACATTTTTCCCCTGTAGAAGAATGCTTGTTCTATACCTACATTTTTTATCATACTCATTTTATAGTACATGCTTTTGTTCTTTTTGTTCATTAATCGCACAAATGCGAGCGTGGTTCTCCATGCTTTTAATGGTTTCTGCCTCTTTATATCTTTTAAGTACAGTTTTTGTTAGGTTTCTGCATTGTAGTGCCGTTGTTCCCTTTTCATTTTGCTCATTGTAAGTGTTGACTGCAGCTAAAAGTTGGTAATGGAGAAGACTTTTTCCCCCGCAATGGCCGGTGGAATTTTAATAACAAGGTGCTCTTTGTAATCCTAGTTTATTCTCATGGCTCTGCTGTTGATCCTGACAAAGATCTCTTTTGTTATAGAAACTTGTGCAACCCACAAAGATTGAGAGATGGGCTGTTGTAAATTTCTCTGCACGATGTGATCCGCGCAATCTTGCACGAGATTTAAATAGATGCGGAGAACTGAAAGGCATTGTATGTTATTTTATTTTGTATATGCAGTATAGTTCACTCGACCCTTATATACATCTTGAGTTTGATAATTTATATTGTTTCAGCACATTGACCCGCCGTTCGATTACTTTGAAGAGAATCCTCAGATGAGGCGTGCTCCACCCACAGTCAGAGTGGAGAAGATGTTTGAACTGATTAAGTCTCGACTTCCTGGAGCCCCTCACTTTCTGCTGTGTCTTCTGCCAGAAAGGAAAAATTCTGATTTATATGGTTGGACAATGTGTATTGCTATTTTCTGATGTTTATGCATGGTTGACATATGTACTAGTTATAACAAATGTTTTCTTCTCCCCTGAAGGACCATGGAAGAAGAAAAACCTCGCGGAGTTCGGAATTGTAACACAATGTATTGCACCACAAAAGGTCAATGATCAGTACCTAACAAATGTACTTCTTAAGATCAATGCTAAAGTGAGTACATTAGAAAAGTGCTATATCCTTCTACCTTTATTTATTCAGCTGTTTCTTCCAGAACAACACTTCTCCTTGTTATTTTTGTATCAGCTTGGTGGTATGATTTATTTGCTTGTTTTTTGTAACAGCTTGGTGGCATGAATTCCTTACTTGTTGTTGAACGTGCACATTCTATTCCCTTGATTTCCACTGTGCCTACACTTATCTTGGGAATGGACGTATCACATGGCTCTCCTGGACAGTCTGATGTGCCTTCAATTGCTGCTGTAATATACTGCTGCTTGTCTTTACGATTTTGTTGTATCTTCATTTGCTGTCTGGAATTTTGTCCCCTTAATATTTATTAGGGACTCGCGCGTTACAAAATGCCCTTACTGGGCCCCACTTGTATGCCTGATACTTAAGGGAACCTGATTAATGGGTGGATTTTCAAGTGGACGAGGGGAATAGGAGATATGAGCCTGAACAAGTGATCCTAACCATTAATTTTAAATCTTAACCTTTAATGGCTACATAGAGTGTGATTTTTTTCTTTTTGGTGATAAAATCCGATTTCTCACTTTAGAAAATGCCAATCCTAGTGGCGCCCACTTGTATGCTTGACACAAGGGATGCTTGGTAATGGGAGGGCTTAGAAGTGGACGAGGCAAATAGGAGATATGAGCCTGAACAAATGATCCTAACCATTAATTTTAAATCCTAACCTTTAATGGTTGCTTACAGTGCAATTTTTTATTTTTTTTTGATAAAATCCAATGTCAACTGATGTATGTATCAGTTTTAAGTTTTTGGGCGTGCAAGTGAAAGGATTGGATTGAATGTAGGTAGGGGCCCACACCCCCTTAAAACGGGGTTGGTGAAGGGAGTGCATTTTGTATAATTTCTTCCTCTCTAATTTTACTGCCTCAATGTGTTATATTTTATAATGATAATATCGAAGTTAAAAGTTTTTTTTCTCCTGAATTCTTCAAGGTGGTTAGCTCCAGGGAGTGGCCTTTGATTTCTCGATATCGAGCATCAGTCCGAACGCAAAGCCCCAAGGTTGAAATGATTGATTCCTTATTCAAGCCTGTTTCAGACACTGAGGACAAAGGAATCATTAGGTGAGTCCTATTCTAATAATGTTTCTTGTTAACTGTCCTGTGTGTCCGTTATTATTGCTAAATTAAGGCTACCTTTTACTTCTCCTTAAATCACGTGGAGCTATGATGCCCAGATATGGCAGGGACAAGCCATCGACAAGGCAGGGGCACTGATTTTACACATAATAAGTGAAGCATTGGATGTGATACAATACGATACGTTGCCCTTTTTGAATTACCCATGCATCATAGACGTGGAGACAAAGTGAGGGCTATAACTCACTAGATGAGGCCATGTGGCTGAGTCCCACTTTACTGTGATGAAATCCATCCTGCCCAAGACTAGCTGTGATATGGAGGATTATTTAATGTTTTGGGTGTTATGGATTGTCTCTGTAGAGGAAGCTCTGGTGTGGGGGCATGAATCATATTGGCCGAAGTACTCATACAGTGGGACCTTCTGTTGAATGAGTTGGTTAGCCCAACTCATTTACTCGGTTGATATTTTCTTGTGATATTGAGAGAATTGGTGAAATAGACTGTAGACTTCCATTTATTTGGTTCTGGTTCACTGAATTAATTTACTCGGAATTTCAGAGAGCTTTTGATCGACTTCTATGTCAGTTCAGGAAATAGGAGGCCAGATAACATTATAATTTTTCGGTATGTTCTTTCTTGTTACAAGAATATGTAACTTTATGCTGGCTGTATCTCTTTCTTGTGTGCATGACTCAGATTTTGTTGGTTCAAAAGATTTGGTTAGTCAATATTTCATCAGAAAATAGGAATATGTTTCCTCCTGTGTTAGTCAAAGAATCAAAGCTATAACTTTTTTCTCTCTCCTGCAAGATGTTTGTGCACACATCTTCATTCATCTGGGGGACTGTACCCTAATATATGCTCCTGTTGGGCCAATCTATTCTCTGAGGTGCTTGTGTGTATTTGAAGGTTTGATTAACAAATGAAAGCTGGTCCTTTCAAAAGCATTCAAATAGTTGAATATGGGCATAGATCTTCAGTGGATGGCTCTGCAGTTCTGTTTTGCTCTTTAATGAATTTAAATATTAAAAGAAAATGTCCTCTTTCACACACCTGCTGCATTTATAATTCAATGTGGACATGTCCCTATCCATGCTTGTTAGTTTAATAGTGCTTGGTTTTGTGTCTAAAATTCTCTCTTTCTTATGATGAAGAAACCAGATTTTTTGTTGTTCAGAGTTCATTTTGGGGACTGAAGTGTTTTAATGCTTATACTGTGTTGAAGCTTTATGCTGTTATGGTTAGATTTTGTACATGACCATATGGATATTATAGACTAAAATCATTAAATTGATCATTAACACATAGTAGCGATTCTAATAAACTATAGTTTTGATTGAAGGTTGTTGTGGTTGTAACTGGCTGTTTAATTAGCAAGTTAATCTGTGTAATGGGGATTTTTATGAAGCTTGAAACTACCAAGCTGGATGCAATCTTTTTATGGATTCAAATCTCATGAAGAGCTCTGTTTAAATTATGAATTAAATAATTCTACGGAAATTTGTTGGAGTTTCATGAGTTTTATTGGTTTTGTGGATTCTATCTTGTGAAGTAGATCTTCCTTGGCCAAAGCTGTTATGTAGCATCTGTCTTTTATGTATTTAAATAAAACTACGTCAGTTCTATGGTAAATGTTCCATTTTCAATGACGTAAATGATGTTATCTATTCAATGCTTTCTTTTCATATGACTCTTGCATATTTTACTTTTCATATGACTCTTGCATATTTTAACTGTTGCATATGTATTTTTTTTTTCTTTTTAAGATTTTCTTTGTTCCTATATTTTTTGTAATTTTTTTGTTCTTTCTATTTGTGTGCTAGGTTTATGCGTTCTTTTTTCTTCAGAGATTCAGTCATGTGATCATTGTTTGTAAATGTTTAACTATTTTTGTGAAAGGTTACATTAAAACCCAAGTCAGTTGGGGTGCAGCCATGCGGGTGTAGCATTGGTGTAGATGGCTTAATTAAAAATGTACATTTATCATGCAAAAATGACTTCCATATCAAGTAATGCGCACATGCTTGAACAATCAGAGTATTGAACATTCCTTGTCTATCTGAAACTTTGAAAATGAAAAATGGCATTGCAGCAATGTTGATGCAGCCCAGGATCATCATAAGGCCGAGGGATTTTTCTAAAAAAGAATAGGCCCTAGGATAGGCCTGCTCTGAGACATTCTTTGGCTTTACTAACTCATTATGGGCTGCCTATCAGGCCTAACCACAGTGGGCTAGTTCTTTGGGCCAAGTCCATATATGACTGATCCGTTATCCTAAACCGAGGTAGGTGACCCAATGAAAATAATAGACTTCCCACTGGCTTACCTTCTTTAATATATGACTTTTGAATGACGTTTCTTGATAATTGATCTAGTTAACGTAAGGGAGGATGTTGGGCAACAGGGGATTGGCATGTAACAAATTTCATGGAAGGAGAAGCTAATCCTATCTAGGCCCTTAATGGACGGGATTGACCTTTATCCATAAATACCTTGTAATTTCTTGTTTGGGAATCAATGAAAATACCTTTCCCTCACTGCAGTGAATGCACTGGTCCAGTTCCATATATGACTGATTCATTGTTCCAGTGAAGATAGTTGACTTTCCAATGAAATGTGTCTTTTACATAATGTTTCCTGATAATTCATTGACATGTCAAATGAAAGGGAGGATATCAGGCGACGAGCCAATTTCATGGAAGTAGGAATCCTATGTCTTTAAAAGGCGGGTTTGTCCTCCCTCTAAGAGTGTCCTCCCTCTAAGAAACATTGTAATGTCTTATTTGTGAATCAGTGAAAATATCTTTCCCTTGCTATGGTGAATGCATTTGAGTAAGGAGCTGTTTGCTGGCGAGGTTTCAGTGGAAATGGGGGTACCGACAAGTTGCTGGAATTTCTGGCAATTTCTTGCTCTTTGGTGCAGCAACAAAGAGGTCGGATTTGCCGGAAGTTTACTCTGTGTTCCCTTGCTAGGGGGGAGACGGTTTTCCAATCTACCCTCATCAGAAATCTGGAACTGCGGACTGGGTTTCCTCTTTCAGGGCTCTGCACAAACACACCCTAAAGGTTTTCATTTTTTTTTTTCTCACGTGAAATACTTGATGGTCGATACATGAGATCTTGTTCCTGTTAAAGAATCCATTTGATGGCACAAGGCAATTCTGTTTGTCCAATAATTTTGGCTTGTTTGTAGAAAGAACTCCCAACATGATTTTGGGGGATTCCTTATTTATTGTGAATAATGCTTGAATGTGGCATATTCATCCTATTAGTTTTCCTTTTCATTATTTTCTCTGTTTTGTGTTGCTTGACTCTTTTTACTTTTGAAACTTTCCAACAGAGATGGAGTAAGTGAATCTCAATTCACGCAAGTCTTGAACATAGAACTGGATCAAATAATTGAGGTTCTTTCCATGCCCCATTTGCTTTTGTTATTTATTTATTTATTATAATTACAAAGCAGAAAGTCTCTTATTTATTTTGAAAAAAATGTCTTCACTTTTACTAATTTTTATGTCACAGGCCTGCAAGTTTCTCGATGAGAAATGGTGCCCCAAGTTCACTGTTATCATCGCGCAAAAGAACCACCATACCAAATTTTTCCTGACTGGATCTCCAGATAATGTCCCACCAGGTCGGTTTCCCAGATCCTGCAACTACTTGTCCTCCTACTCATTCTTCTTGATTTCCTTGGCTACATTCTACAGATGGTTGACTTGAATGCCAAGCTGGGTTTCATTAGACCATACTTGTCTTGTATGATCCTGCAACTGACATCAGATTTGTATGACATGACGGACAATTTAGATAGGCCTTAAGCCCATTTTTAGACTAGAGTCCAAACCATTATCAGACCTAGCCTCTATTTAAATCTAGGCTACCTACCAGGCGTAAGCCCATTTTTTATAACATATAGTCCACACATTATTGTACTCATCCCTCTATTGGAGTCGAGATTGTTGCTAGGTTGGCGGTCAAGAGCTGGGTTACCTTATCTGTGACGAACCTGATATGGATTTCTGCATGCCTATGCCTATCTATGATGTGACCTGAATCTGTCATACTGGCTTTCTTAATGATGAGCAGCTTTGCTTTGATCTAGTTGCATTTTTTGAATATTGCTGATTTGTTTTCATGGTAATCTACTTTGAACCCTCATTTTGGGATGTTTGCTTTTCCATTTCTTTATTGTTGTGTAGGTACTGTCGTTGACAACAAGGTGTGCCATCCACGCAACCATGATTTTTACATGTGCTCACATGCTGGAATGATTGTAAGTTTCATCAAACTTCTTATTGGGCTTTGTTTTTATTTTATTTTATCAAAACTAGCTTTCTGTCCCAAAGTTTGGATCTGAGGCCCATCTTCCATTTTCATCATTGTGTATGCTTAGCTTAGCAAATATCATTGTGGGCCTGCTCCTTTGCATAAAATACAGTGGAATTCATCTCGAAATGAATGCCACTGAAAGATTGTTAAAAGAGGGGAGCGGGGTGAAGGTGTTGATGTAGATGGGACCTTGTCTTTCCTACTTGAATTATACTTGGCTGATGGTTTCAGCCGGGTATTCATTTGCCATCTTCCCTTGATTCAATTTCCATCACAAGGAAGGTTCTTTGACGATCATTTTAAATATTGACCTTTGGTTCTTCATTTTTTTACTGCTTAGGAATACAATCTTGTGGGGTTTTTTTGTGGGATTTCTTTGGTTACAGTGATTTGAAGAACTTCACAGCACTTGTTTTTGTTTGTCAATGTTGTAGTCTTGGCAAATTCACTTAAGCTATTTCTTTTGTATGATGCCTGGCAATTTTCTCCCATGAATTGGGTTTTCTTGACATAGAACTACTGAGTATTATGAGAGGTTAGGGGTCTCGTCTTTTCATACATGTGAAAATGTGATACGAAAGTGGAATTTGCATATTTAAATTTTCCTTGTTAGCTTTACTTGAAGTAAACTTTACATGTGAAACACATTGCCATGTTTATTTGGAAGCACCATTTTCAAGAGTAAATTTTGAATGGTTTTGGATTACTTAAGTAAAATTTCTCAACATCAATGAATGTGGTATGACCTGAGACTGATTGTTTTCAGGTTTAATGGGTCAATAAGAAATTTGAATAGTTTGGGTTAAAATTTTTTTAGGCCTCTCTGAAAGGGTTTGAATTCTTTTTTGGTGTAAAATGGCGTTGCTTACATCATTTCAGTGCCTCGTTTACGCACCATGTTCAAATGAGCGTGAACAAACCTGATGTTGTGTAACCATTATGCATGGTAATCAGTTACATTAGTAAATGGCTGCAAACAAATGACCCCTTGAAGTGTTGGCAAGAAAAAAAAAGACCCCTTTACCGTTGTACAAGTCATGTAAGGATTTCATTTTGGATAACTGTACCAAAATGGCTTCTTTTGCAAATCAAAATGATTAATTTTACAGTCTTGGTGGTCTTTTGTTTTGGGTCTTTGTTTGTTCTGTCCGTATGAGCCTTTTGTATTGAAGTGTTAAAAGTTATTATTCAAAAAAATTATTTACTGTGACTTGGGCTCCGCATTCGATACAGGGTACAACCGGGCCAGCACATTACCTTGTTTTGCTGTGTAAATGGCGTTACTTACATGATTTCAGTACCTCATTTACCTGAACAAACCTGATGATGTGTAACCATTATGCATGTAAATAACTTACATATGTAAATGGCTGCAAACAACCGATAATGGACCCCCTAATCTATTAGAATAAAAAGACCCCTTTACATTATATAAGTTGTGTAAAAATTTCATTTTGGATAACTGTACCAAAATGGTTTCTTTTGCAAATCAAAATTATTAATTTTGATGTGGCTTGGGCTCTGCATTCAAAACAGGGTACAACAAGGCCAACGCATTACCATGTTTTGCTGGATGAGATTGGCTTTTCTGCTGATGATTTGCAGGAACTCGTGCATTCTCTGTCATATGTGTAAGTGGATTTCAATGATTCACTGTGGTTATAATGTTTTATTTAATGATGTGTGTGAATTAATAAAAAGATTGCTTCTGTGTTGTCCAGGTACCAGAGGAGCACCACTGCTATTTCCATTGGTAAGTGGTGCAGTTATTTTTGAGTTAATTTTTATGCTGAACCACTGATTAATTTTTTAATCAGTAAGCCACTGATTTACTCTGGTTTTGCTTTTTCCCATTTAAAATTGTATCCTGCAAGCCTAAAGTAATTCCAAAATGCTTTCATTGGTTAAGTGCACACTAGTTTTGAGCTATTCATTTTGCCTTTATGTTATGCATTTTGTTGAACATTTTTGGAAATCTTGGTTTTTATCGGGTGGCTCGATTTTGGGGCTCACATGAAGAATGTCATTAGTGGGGATAAAATGCTGTCTTAAAACATGCTGGACCTCTTCATGTTTGACATCTATGTGCTTAAATTGAGGACAAGACATCCACAGCTGTGCGGGATGGCTGATTTATTGACTTATTACGTGTATTATGCATGTGTGTGCACTGCCTGCGTTGTGTGCGGTGGGTGTATTGAAAGTTGCTCTTCTTCCTGTTTGTTTGGATGCTACATTTATTTGACAGTTCTGAGTATTTAAACATTCCTCTCTGTTTGATGCCTGCTATTTCCTTCACTCTGAACCTGTGGGTGTATTTGCTGCAGTTGCACCAATTTGCTATGCACATTTAGCTGCAACACAGGTGTCACAATTCATAAAGTTTGATGACTCTTCGGACACATCCTCAGGCCATGGTGCAGTAACCGCAGCAGGTCCTATCCCTGTGCCCGAATTGCCCAAGTTGCATGAGAATGTGTGTAGCAGCATGTTTTTCTGCTGATTTGGTCGGGGTTGTGGTGATGTGGCATGCAGACCTTGTCTTGGTGGAGGCGTGTTTTTGTTTGAATGTTAGGAGGGTGTTTGTGGTTGGCAATAGCAGTTGTGAATAGTTTGGTAGGAACAGAGAACTTTTGCCTGTTTTCTTTTGATGATATGGTGGTAGGAGGATAGTATTTGTCTTAGACTTAATTGGGTGGTGCTAAAGTATTTCATGTAGTTTTGGTTGATACCCTTGGGGAAATTGAATCAGCACCCACCTGCTTATCCGGGTGCTGGTAGCTACATGAAGCTTTTATTATATGGTTATGCTTTGCCTTAACAAGCTTTTTCTTAATTCTTGGGTGCATCTTGTTGATAGCGCTGGGTAAATTGATCAATACTGATTTGGCTCGAAATTTTATATTTTTGGCCTTTCAGGTTTCTGATCACCTGTACTGGCTGTTTTTCCGAGTCCTGTAGTAATCACTGTAGTTAATCACTTGTTATACTTTTGCATTGATGTTGTCTCCATGAGGTTTGTTATTTTGGAATTGCCTCCCAGTCTTCCTCATGTGGGAGGCAGTCGATGCCTCCCTCTGGATCTATTCTTTTGCGTGCTTTGGACCTGTTGCGTCTCTCAGTTTTACAACCGAAGTTCTTTTGAGTCTGTAGGGAGCCGTGTCGTTTTAAGCTATTTTGGGCCTATTTTTATGTGGTATTGTCTGCACGCTCAACATTTCGTAGTCTGTTCTGTTTTTGTAACTAATTATCATTAATATTTTCACCGGAATTAACTGCCTATAGGACCCAAAAATGCTTACGAGGGATCATATAGATGACTATAGCTGGGTGGTCTCTGTCTACCCAAACCTTAAGCTCGAAGGCGTTCTCTGCAGTGTCTTATTGTTCCATCTTTAGAATTCTTTAGATGATAAACAAACACAACCATCACATAACTACTTCAATTCTTATTGTATGATTCTGAATTGGCTATGTTTGTGAAACCGTAAATTAGTTGGCTTAAGACCACGGTTTACATATAGAGGTTGTGGGTGGCTTAGGACCACGGTTTACATATAGAGGTTGTGGGTTTGAAACTGTATTATCACATTGCGTCTATAGCGGAATTTTACTCGGCTTTCTTTCCTGGGCTTGTAGGAATTATTCTGGCGCAAATGTCTCGGGCGGGGACTACACTAAGGCAAAATCAATACCAGTAGAACCCCTAGTGTCCAAAACCACAGTACTAATAGACTAGTCCATTCATAGTTATTATGAGTGGCCGTGTATACTGGAACAGCTTTTGTTTTCTTCGTTCATTGTTATTAGAAGTCTACTTTATTTTTCTCCTGGCGTGTGCCACAATAAGCTTTGTTTTTATGAGTGATTTTGGCGAAAAAGATGCTTTGCAAGGGATTTTCTACTCATCTTCCTGTCCAGTTGTGCATGGCCCAAAGGCTAATGACAAGGAGGTTGATCTTGGGTGCGCCAAGATTCTGCATGTTGCATGTTGCTAGCTATAATAGACTTTGATTCCTTTTCATAAAAATGATCACTGCCTTTCCTTTTTGAGGCATCATGAGTTCCCAAGCCCCTATATGATGGGTATTGTGGTATGCGATTTTTTTCAAGAGCACATGACGGCCTTTTAATTCATTGTTTTAAAAGTAGAATTCATACATACAGGAAGGGTCGGGTGTCACTGGACCATGAAAAAGTAGATCCAATATGGCACGGCAGGTGCTATTCAATCTTGGGTCAACTGAAAAAAGGGAAAAAGGTGTCTGCTTTTCAATCTGAATTCGAATGGAGGGCATTACTATAATTGGATAAACAATTAAAAAAATTATATAAAAAATATCCCAGTGAGGCTATTAAATATACATACGTGGGTATCCTCGAGGTCTCCCCAGGAGGCGCCCAATAAACCCACACAAATGTATAGTGAACAAATTTGGAATGGGTTTCAAACACAAGACATTGGGAGCAAATCCATGCCTTATGTCACTACACCAACTCCATATGGGTAAAAAGTTTACTTTAGTCGTGCAGCCTCTAAAAACAAATCTACATATTTTTGGTTTGTGGATTTAATTGTAGCTCATGCGATAATATACGTCATGGATTCCCAGATCCTACATGCTTGAAGTCAGATCTGGATTAGGATCCACATTTGCATAAAATAAGTTCCAGAAGAGGCCTAAGATAATTCGATACTCATTTGCGACCCTCATATGGCATGAGCAAGAAGATACTGTTGCAGTTGGTGTCAATATTGATTGATTTAGCGTAGTTGGAGCATGATGAATTTTAGTTTTATTTTTTCTTATCCCTAGGACATTTGGTACTATGATTTCACCAGGGGAGGGGAGAAATTAGACAAGGGTGAAGAATGGAAATGATCAACTTGGATAATCTTAAAATTATCAATCGTGTGGGTCTTACTTTAAAAGGTCCATTTGGTAAGTGAAATTTCTGAAGGCCATCACTGAGATTCTCAAATCAACAGAGAGATCCACACGATGGATCTCAATGCACAATGGAGATCTGTATTTGGTGGGGGCCTGGGAACATGCACCATGGTCCTAGGCTGCAACTCAGAATACCCATATCAGACATTCAGACACCACTTTATGGGGGATGCACGTTATCTCTAACTTTAAAAAGTTCATTCTGACTGGTGGTCATTTCAGAAGTCTGGGTACAGTGGGATCTTTCTTCTTTTTACTCTTTATTCCCTTGTGCCCCCTTCAACACCGACAGGAAACAGGGTGGGTAGGTAAAATGTAACCCTATTTGCAACCTTAAAAATCATTTATTCTAGCCTTCCTCCCAAGCTAGATTTTTTGTTCCTCCAAATAAGGCCCATTTGGTAACTACACCCTACATTTTCCAGACAATGGATCACATTAAAAATACAGATATTCAACATCCGCTCTTTCTTTAAAAAAAAAGAAAAAAAAAAAAAAGGCAACCCCCGTGGCTAAAAAGAGCCTACTTCTTACACAAAAATTAAAAAAAGATTCTCTACCAATCCACTAAAGACATTTACAAAAGAGGCCCTAAAGAGGACTTTGATGTCTCTTATCAATTGGGCGCACGACTCTGGTCATGCATCTGCATTCAATTTACATGTAACCAGTCGACTATGATCGGCTAGGCAGAGAATTTAAAAAAGTACATGAAGTTACTCAGCTATCCTCTAGCTAAAATACTGTTTTTCAAAGATCCGAACAGCCCATTATGGCACTAGCTCAGCCCCATGAAAGCTACGAAAATGATGATTACAGATTACAGATATCAATAGAAAGCTGGTTGAATTCTCAGCTGTGCCTGTCGTCTACATAGGAGCACAACAGATGATCTCAGGGCCTAGAATGCTCTACTTTAGGCCTCATCATTAAAAAAAGAAGAGAGAATACAAAAATAATGCTGCAAGTTTCTTATTGGTCGATTTCCACAAAATCCCAAATACAACAATAATTATTTTTCCCCACATTTCTTATATACAAATCCAAATTAGAAAAAAAGGTGGCTCAGTAAAGTCTACTCTCAGTGGACTCCAAAATCTGCACAAAAATGCCAGAAGCAAAACAGATTTGAGAACCCCAAAAAATTTCACAACATTGTCAAAATCTCTATTCACCGCTGACAGAATGCTTGGTTTTTAACACCAACTTGCAAACTCCATCAAACTAGACACATTCATGGCCCTTCTTCACAATTCTGTCATCGGAACCCGCCATTGCAGCAGCTGCTGTTGCTATTTAATCGTACTGCCTTCTCCTTTGCCTTGAAGTCATCCAAACTATGGAATTCCTCTCTCAATAGCCTGTCTAGTTCTGGATGCTTCTTCAGAGGCTTCTGTTGGTCCCTTGCCAGCCGATAATGATGGAAAGCCCTACAACATAAGAAACAACACCTATAACAATGCAACATTATCAATACTATATTAGGGGAAGTACAACCAAGCCAGCAACACTGTTATTTACTGGTAATAGCAAATTAGCAATTGAAAAAACAGAACGTGTAGCATTTAGAGTAGAAGTAACAAAGACCAGCAACCCATGCTGAACAAACATTGCATTGGCTAGAGGTGGAAAACATGTCAGGCTGGGTAAAAAGGGTCAGAAGTCTCTCCAGTTGACACCCAACCCATTTTTAAAATGGGTCAGATAACCCATCTTGCCCATCTTGCACCTGTAGTGGGTCGACCCAATCCAACCTGCATTCAATGTGAGTTACTGTTTAACCCTACCCAACCTCTAGAAGCTTGGCCCAAGCATCAAGTGTAGGTTGAGTTGCCCGACCTATTAACAGAAAAATCTCCACTCCAACCTCAGCTCATTCCAAGTTAACACTGAAACTAAACACACTAATTTTGAGCAAACATGGGTCATCTGGGTTTTGTGGTTGGATGCTAACCCTGCCCATTCAAATGCAGTAAGGTTTTCTTGATCCATGACTGACCTGTATACAGTGGCGGACCCAGGATTTATATTTGGGTGGGGCGGACGATGGTCAATTGAATAAGTCAATCATTTTTTGTAATACTTTCTTCACATTAACAATAGCAAAAGAGAAAATATATCGCATTTTAATAGATACAATTGGTTTTTAAATGACAAAGTGTCAGTACTTGGACTGAAACCATTGAACAGGTCCAACAGGCAGACACCATCAGCCTTTCAGACCTAATTCCGTATCACAGAGTGGTTTAAACCTAGATTGTGACATTCTCCAACGGGTCATAAGTTTAGATCCTATACTATAAAAGCAATTCTCTCACAAGTTATAGGGTACTAAGATCCAATCAAAATCATTGAAAACTGAAAAAAGGAAATAAACACTTAAACAGGCCATCCCATGATGGGATTTGCAATGACAATGCAGAGAGAGAGAGAGAGAGAGAGAGAGAGAGAGAGAGGGTTTGGCAGATGAAGATGCAGTAGTTTGCACAGGGACCAGTGATGAGGAGAAACTCGAGATCAGCATTGAAGAAGATCTAGTGCGGTGCAGTCTGCAGAGGTTGAAAGGAGGGTTTGTTTTTTAGGGTGGGGCAATCATCTTGATGTAAGCGGGGTGATGGGGCAGGGCCCATTTGACTCCAAGGGTTTTCTTGGATCCGATCTGGGATGACCGCCCCAGACTGTCATAACGTGCGTCCGCCCCTGCCGGTACAGGTTGGATTTATCAGCTCAGATAAGGGCAGAGTAAGCAGGGTAGGTCAGGTTTGGTGGTTAGTGGTAGTGCAGGTAGGAACAACCATGGTGAAGCCTAAACTTTTGTGATGCCCAACACAACGATCATTAGGCAAAAACCAGAGAGTCATATTAAAGAAAAAATGATATTAATGGGAATGGGAATGGGAATTAATGATCATTTTAGAGGTTCAGGCTTGAGGATTAAATTGGTGTAGAAAGCAGCAGAGGTGAGGCAAAGTATTCAAAGTGCCTAGAAAATGAGGCGTGAGCTTGTAAAGGGAACAAGCTTCATGCCTACACTTCTTTTAATTAATAAGTATTTAAAAAATATGAATATATTAATATAAATAGAACACAGTCATAGTTTGAGACTCCTTTAATAAGTTCACAAATAGCTGGGGTCGACTCAACTCTACTTACAATCTTAGATTAAAACAAACTTTTAAGTACTTACAAAATTGCCCCTCTCAATTGAAAGTACAATTTGTTAATGGGGTGTGCCTCACCCATATGAGTGTGATTGGCTAATGTTTATGGTCCCACTGAGGAGTCTCTTAGAAATGGGTTTTGGGCTAACCTCTCTAACGTTTGGACTCAATGGTCTGTTCCTTGGTGTTTAGGCAGTGATTTGGACGCTTCGCAAGTTACACTTCTGAGATTTTTGTCAGATCATAGACAGATTAAGCTATTGTCTGTTGCAGCTAATTGGGGTCCACACCTATTCAGGTTTGAGAATTGTTGTCTTATGCCGAAAGATTTTTTGCCTCTAGGGAGGGGGTGGTGGGAGGAGATGGATTTTTCATGGTTATGTAGGTTTTAGAATTATCAAGAAGCTACAGGCCCTGAAGTGTAAAATCAACGAATGGAATAGGGATGCTTTTGGCAATATTGAGCCTGCTTATTTGTTGGCATCGAAGGAAGCGGAGGATTGGCAATTGAAGGAGGGATAAAGAGGGTTGGATCAGGTTGAGCGTCACGCTAGAGGGTTGGCTGCCAGGAAAGCTTTGGGATCTAAACAAAAAGGAAGAGATTATGTAGAAGCAGAAACGCAGAGTGTTGTGGTTAAACGGAGACAGAAATGTGAAGTTTTTTCATCAGATGGTTGGTGTCAGAGAAAAACTTCATTGGCAGAATCCAAACGGGTGATGGTTTTACTGAGGTCCCAGGGGAAGTGAGAGAGGAGATTGCCAAGTGCTTTGAAGCTTTAAATGCTAGAGATTCTTTTCAAAGGCCTTCTCCCAAGGGAATTCATTTTCTATCTATTTCTTCCAATCGTCGGGATTGGATGGAAAGAGTTTGAGGATGAGGAAATTTTAGCTGGTTTGGATCAGTGCGACGGAGATAAAGCGTTGGGGTCTAATGGTTTTACGTTCCTTGTTCACCATTCTTGTGGACGCTTTGGGTTCCTTGTTTCAGAAAGCCCAAGGGTTGGGGCTAATCGAAGGAGTCTCCAATGGTGGTGATGTGGTTCCTATTTCTCATGTTCGGTTTGTGGATGATACCATCCTGTTTAGTTCTTTGAGACAGGAGGCAGTTACGTTTAAGAGGATCATCAGGTGGTTTGAGCTTGTGTCTAGATTGAAGGTTAATTCAGCCAAGAGCATAACTGTGGGGGACAGTTCCTACGAATAGGAGTTGCAACCCTTTAACTTCTTTGTTTCAATGCAAGGTGGGGAGACTGTCAATGATTTACCTTGGGCTTCCTATAGAGGCAAAGACAAGATCTAAGGGGTTTGGGGCCAGTGGGGAAGAATTTTGAAAGGTTCACGTCGGGTGGCAGGATCACGTTGCTCAGGGCGACTCTTTCCAACTCGCCAGTGTACCATATGTCTGTTTTTTATGCTTTTATGCCAACAGGGTTAAGGAGCAGCTGCATTGCATCAGTAGAGATTTCTTATGGGAGGGCAGTATTGATAAAAAGATGAATTTGGCAAAGTGGCGTGAAGGTTTAGCTATTCGTCTCTTTAGGTCTAAAGTGATTCGTTGAATGATATATCTTGGTTATCTTCTTCTACCTTGGCACCATGGAGGTTTCACTTCTTTAATGAGATCAAGGTCTTGGCTTCTATGTTTCATGTGGTGTTTAGGCATGTTGGGAGGTCACTAATTCTCTAGTAGACTCTTTGGCAAAACTAGGGGTGGACAGAATTTCGCCTTTTGTTGTAGTTCATGTGTAATTTTCTGTTTTACTTTGTCTTCTAGTATAATGCTTTTAGTCCTTCGAGGCCCCATCTTTCTGTTTGGTGCTTTTAAAAGAGAGAGAGACTTCAAGGGCTACAAAAACAAATAAATCATTCTTTCAAAGGGTTGAAACTTTGAAGGCTAGGATGATTTTTGGTCTATTGCTCAATCCACATGTATAGGCATGCATCCATGTGGTCAAGTAACAAAGTGAATCCGTAAAGATGATGGAGCTTTCCTTTTGAAAATCTGAACCGTTTGGACGGTGCCCACCCATGTCCACCTTAAAGGGACATACCTCAGAGCTCTGCTTTCCTCTAAAATGATTTGTGGTGATTTTCGATACAGCAGGGCCTACCTTACAGGATTTAGATCATCCATGTGATGTGTCATTGGTTCCTCCAACGTCATTGAACTTTTGCTCCAACCAGAGAAATATACACTGTAGGACTGGACAAGCACGGTTTGACCATTTTCTCAAAATGCGTTCACTCCAACCATCAAACCATCAATATTTCTCTGAAGTGAATTGGGGGATCCACCAAAACATGGATGGCAGCTTCATTTTTTTTGGCAGGGGGAGTTGTCTACTAGTGATCCATGTTATACAGATTTTGTCTTTTATGAAGAAAAAAGGTGAGATTCAATCTTAAAAAAAAAAAAATTTATGATGTCAAGTTCTGCAGGGATAATCAAATAGAAAATCATGTCAGGTTGATGTATAGAATGGCTTAGATCTTCAAAAGGTGTACCCCACATGAAATCTCAATAATTTGACGTCATGACAAGGTCAATCACAGTACAATTATCAATCTTTTTTTTTTTTTTTTTTTCTAAATCTAAACGTTATCATTGCTATTATTAACTTCGGCAGAGTAAAACTTCTGCTAATAAAGTTTTATTGCCGCTTCCAAGCCCGGATAAAGGAGAGGGTTGCGTTAGAAAAAAAAAAAGCTAGGTTGATAGCCAGTGTACTTTTGTCACAACCCAAACATGAGTTATGGGAAATGGAGAAATAGAACCAGAGAAGGCTTTGATGATGATGACAATTGTCATTGTTAAGAAAAGTCGGGGAGATTTGGCTAACTAGATTTTTCAATAAGATAATAATGACGGAAAATGCCGGATGAATGGAGAAGAAGTGTTGTAGTACCTATATATATAAGAACAAGGGAGATATACAAAAATGTACCAACTATCGTGGGATTAAACTTATAAGTCATACTATGAAGCTAGGGGGGAGAGTAATGGAGTAAAGACTTAGACATAAGACTAAGATCTCTGAAATCAATTTGGTTTTATGCCAGGGAGGTCAACAATAGGCTATCTTCTCACCTAGGCAATTAATGAAAAAATATCGAGCAAAGAGGAAAAATCTGCATATGGTCTTCATCGATATAGAAAAAGCCTACGATAGGGTACCTAGAGATTTAATTTGGTAGGTTTTAAATAAAAGGAATGTTCCACAACATTATATTGAAATTATTATATACATGTATGAAGGAGCAGTAACGAATGTAAGAACTACTTGTGGAGAGACAGGGGAGTTACCAATTGCCATCAGGAGTCAGCCCTAAGCCCTTATCTCTTTGCACTAATTATGAATGAGTTAATTGCTCATATTCAATAAGAGGTATCTTGGTGCATGTTATTTGCAGATGATATTGCGTTGGTAGATGAATCAAGAGATGGTATGAATGCAAAACTTGAGAGATGGCGAGAGGCTATAGAATCCAAAGGCTTTAAAATAAGCCAAATATTGACGGAATATATAGATTGTAACTTCAATGGGCATACAGAAAGAGCTGAAGCTACTGTGAGAAATGAAGACCATTAGCTACCACAAAGTGATTTTTTCCGCTACCTTGGCTCTATAATTAGTAAGGATGGAGAGATTGATGAAGATGTTGAACATAGGATAAAAGCGGAATGGTTGAAGTGGAGAATTGCTTTTGCAATGCTCTGTGACCGACGAATGCCTATAAGATTGAAGGAAAAATTTTACAAGACAGCAATTAGATCAGCTATGACCTATGGAGTAGAATGTTTGGTCAATCAAGAAACAACATATGCACAAAATGAATGCAGTAGAGATCAGAATATTGAGGTGGAAGTGGTAAATGAAGGATAAAATTAGAAATGAGCGTTTTCAAGAGCATTTAGGGGTAGCAACAATAGGGAGATAAAATTAGAGAAATCCGTTTGAGATGGTTTGGGCATGTCCAACGTAAGCCGGTAACGGCGCCGGTAAGTTAAAGTTTGGCCATGAAGGTTGATGGCCCACCATGGGGAATGGGTAGGCCAAAGAAAACGTGGATGTATGTAGTAAAAATGGACATTTAGAAGTGTGACTTATCCGAGAATTTGGCTCAAGATGGATCGGAATGGGGAAAACAAAATTTGTGTAGCCGACCCCAGCATAGTTGGGACAAGTCTTTGATGATGATGTATTGAAAATGTTCTCAAAGCATGTTAGGATTAGAGATCGATGAATATTTAAAAGTTGATTGCATAATTTTCCTTGTAGACTCCTTGACCCAGTTTGAGGGCTCTAAGAAGGCCCTCATGGGTTCTAACAAGATTTGATCAGAGTGTGGGGTCCAAACAGTCCAAATTTGTGCATTAAATCCAATAGCAGGGGCTGTTTTGAAAGAATAAAAGAATGCTGGGGATTATATGAAAATTTCATGTGTAAGTGTTAGAAGGGGCTGGTTGGCACCCATCTTTGAGCTAAGGTTTGGAGGGTCAAAACCAACCCAACTCAAGAAGTAAAGCCACCAAAGAAGTCGCTGATGTTCTACAAAGTGTCAAGGACAACATGTGCGCATGAAGATCTTGGTTCAGCAGCTTCTTTTTCCATTTCATTTCTCTCTTTTGTTCATTTGGGGCCCATTTGGATAAGGGATTGGATTATCTTGGTGAAAATGGATAGATAAGATTAGATTAGGGTTTTATGTGCTTGTAAGTAAAAAAGAAAACAGTCGACTGTTGCCAAGTTTCAGTTTTGGAAATTTTCGGACATTGTGTAGAAACATAGTTTAGGCTTCTTCATCCGACGTATTCTCCTTGGGATTGAAGAAAACCATTGATTATTCATAAATACAGCGAATAATCTTTTCTATTCTCCTTGTAATCTTTCTTAGTTACCGTTGATTTGGGTTTACTATTCAATTAGGGATTTCTTTTTGGCATTTTGGAAGTCATGGCCATTTTGGAAGCTCTTCGCATTTTCAGGAACTCATATCAGGAGAGTGATTTTCTAATGCTATCTCTTACGTGATGTCATTGAAGGCCCCATGGAGGATGGGGTTCTACTTTAATGAGATTTGCAATATATTGATCTCTTCTCGGTTTTTTTTTTTTACAGCATATTAGTAGGCCCCACCAATGCTATGACAGATACTCTAGCAAAGCACAGGGTTGATTGCTCATGTAATTTAATTGCTTTTATCATGCAACTCAAGCATTCCTCCTCTGTCCGGTCGGCATCTGGTATGTATCTCTAACACCAGTAAACGATCATGTGGAGTCTTTTGTTGCATTTTTATGTACTTCGCTTTATTTTCAATATAATTGACAGTTACTGTTTAAAAAAAAAACTGACCACAATAGCCGGGATAAGGCTCTAATGACGACGTATATTATTTATATAACCAGATCCCAGAAATTTCATCATGTTAGATTCACCAAGGGTTCATGTTTGATCATGATTCATGAGCAGCAGCAGCAGTACACTCATCAAAGAGGACACTGCAGGAAGTGGTTGAATGTGCTGTAACGACTGCGGTTAAGTGATGCTGTAGCATTATAATGAAAGCAGAAGACTAAAAAGCAGAGTTATCAAACATGTGCATGTTCTAAAAAAAAGATAAGGATCCACAGCAGAGTATGAATACACAATATAAACACTATGGTTGAAAAAATCGGTCGATATTGGTTCGTATCAGCCGATACGGACCGATAATTTGATAATTATCAGTTTCAGTATCATATCGCCAAAATAACCCCAATTTCTCGGCCGACAACCCTAAGACCCTTTTTTCATTTTTCCTCATCTTCCCCATTTCAATCCATTTCCTCCAAACACCAGCAGGTCCTCATCCTTTTTAACACTTCCAACACCTCTCAAGCCATCAAAAACACATTTTTTGCGAATTGGTAAGGGAAAATCACATACAATTCTACTAAAGTTAGTATTGTGCCTTCCTTTCCTTTTTTTTTTCTTTTTTTTTTTTTTTTGTGAGATTTGTTTAGAAATGATGATTGCATTCTCTTTTTTGTTGTACAGACGTTTCATTGTCTTAGATCTACAGATTTTGATGCTAGATCTATATAATGGAGGTTTTAGAAATGGGTTACTTTTATGGTTGTATTTTATAAAATTTAATATTCTAACTTATTTTGGTATACATCTAAATCTATTTAATTGTAAACAAAATTTATACAATTTTAGATAAGACAATGATGCAATTTTAGATAAGACAATGATACTGAATGTCATGACTTAGGGGGACCAATAATTTGATTTATAATTGTTACTAATGGAAAAAACATTGTTTTCCAGCATTTTCTAACATTCTGGATTTTTTGGGTATTTTTTCAAATTTTTTTGGACAAAAAATTCACATTGCGACGACCATGATGGACCACGAACCGCGATTGATACCGATACCGTATCGGTTTTTGGGGCCATCTGATACCGCGACCAATACCGCGATTTTGAACCATGATAAACACAATAGCAAAATAGGAGTTACCAATATTTTTCAAGACCATAAATATTTCCTTTCTCATAGAATTCTAATGTCAGCTGCTCAAAGTCCTCATAGAGGTCCTCTCTAAAGTGCTTCTCCAACCCATAACTGAAAAAGAGAAGAAAATGAAAGCCAGAGGCAAACATTATTTGAGCAAAGGTGGTCAACAACTCTAACATGGAAAGTGAGAAGACACAAATTAGGCAATTCTGATTGTTTCATGAAATTGCTTGAAAGTGAAGCGCTGGGAGTATTACCTGTAAAACCTGAAAAGACATTCTATACCATAATTATACTTTGCAGCTGCATCTTCCAGTGCAAGCTTCCGGAATTCATTATACATAGTAGAAGAAAACCTATCTCTAAGGAAGAATGACCAAAAACGATATAGTGTATTCATTTCCTGCATGGACAATGATAACCGCATATCTCATTTAACATAGAATGGTAAACAAAACTAACATGAAAAGAAATGAAAACTAAAAGTAACGTGAAAAAGGGAAATTAAGACAAATGCAAGGGGAAGAAGAAGAGGAAAACAAATATAATGTGACAAGAAATAAAATTACAAATGAACATGGAAGGAAGTACGAATTCAAGACAAAAAGAAGAAAAAACTAGAAAGACAAATCTAAATACAGAACTCCTCATTCTGCACATCATCTTTTTTTCTATGAAGTAGAAGCTCTTCATGCTGCCTTATAGAGATCATAACATTTGTTGAGTGCATGAAAGTGAGTACAGGGATTGACAAGTAGCCCATAAAAAACCTGCTAACACCAACTTTGCAAAGAATTCAGGCGAAACAGCCAGAGGACAATGCTTAGAAAATAGAAACACAACTCACCTCACTACAACCAATTCCTAACTTCTTCCGGTCACTTAAGCATCGCTTGTGGAACTTGTGGTACCTAAAACAAGATCAATTGTGAGTTTCAAGCTTCATTAAATGTTAGGAACAAATGTCCACTTACTTTTGATGCCTGAATCCATTTTGTTCTAGAAGCCGATGACTTGCATGTTGAAATGGAGGGAATGGTTTTGGCAAGGAACCAACAGGTGGACTGCTCCCAGAAGGAATGCCGTGAGGAGAAGCACTCAATTTTGAAGACATGGGGCTAAAAGATAACAAAGATATTAGAAAATGTATCAAAACACAAAAAATAACCTATTAAAGCATCTTGATTGAATGAAGAATTATAGGGTCCCGAGCCTGGGGTGTTCTTTGCCTTCCTTCGACCAAACTCCTATCAATGCAAGACCCCAGTGGGCCCCCATGATCCAGAAATTCGAAGGGTTGAACTGGTAGGAACACTGCAGATGGGATACCTTAGACACTGGCCAAGATTAGAAGTTAAGAGACATTTATGCCTACGATTTCTTTTATTTTTATTTTTTATTTTACCCTTTCTTTCCAACTAAGGATGCCAATGATCAGGCTAAATGGGTGGGTGACCCACCCCAACCTGCCCTAATTAGGGGCCAGTTTGGTAGTGGTTTCATCTGGTTTGAGGTAGATATGGATTTATAGATTTGACCCTAGTCAATTTGGAGCAGGGTCAGGATTGACTGCCCTGACCTTTTTATAACGTATTAACAGACTATGATACACAAAATCTCTGTAGTGCAGTTCTTAGTGAACATTTAACAAAGTCTGGGTGTTGGGTAATAGATACGAGTAAGGTTCAAAATATCGGCCAATATGAATTGTATCACCGTATTGACCAAGGCCAATACACTATTTAGAATTTAATACAGGTTGATACGTCACTGCCCAAGAATTTTTTTTCATTAAATCGAGAAAAAATCAGTTACCTTAGCTGATCCTCTCATACCTTTAGTTAAGCATGTTGCAAAAAAGAGCATCTACTTGAAATACCCATTATATGATCAACCGTGAATCACATTTTATTAATTGGCCCAAGAAATTCTCTTAGTGCCTACCTTTAACAAATGAATTAATTAACTATAAATCCTGTAAACTGAATAAATGAATATTTGAAACACAAACAAAATCATAAATGCTTAGATAATATCAGTTCAAATTTTATGTAAGAAGTTAATCGAAAAAGTTAACTATTTTTTATTATGTATCATAATCCATTCCCCTTGATAAAAAATGGATCCATATGGATCAAATAAATAGTAAATAGGATCAATACAAATAGAGGCAAGTATTGGACAATTAAAAGGGATATGTCAAAGTGCTTTTATTATTAAAATAAATCCTATATAATTGTATCATTACGCGGAGTGGGGAGGAGGGGTTTAGCCTGTGGTTGGGTAGAATTATCATTAGGTGGGTTTCAATATCTACAACAAAAGCATTTTATTAGTTTATATCTGCAACAAGGCATGGATAAATAGATAAATGTTAATCTCTTATTGTAATTGTATGGACAAATAGATCCATGTTGTTATCTTATAATAATTATCAGTTTATAACAATGTCTGATGCGCCCCCTATCTTAGTTACTAATGATTAAAAAAACATTAAATTCCAACATTTTTCAGTATTTTGACTTTTAAGAAAAAATTCAAAATTTTTTTCAAAATTTTTTTTTACCACATGACAAATAGATCAATGTTGTATCTTATAATAATTATTATAATGTCTGATACACCCCTATCTTAGTTACTAATGATTAAAAAAAACAATAAGTTCAACATTTTTCAGTATTTTGGGTTTTTTTTTAAAAAAAAATTTCAAAATTTTTTTTTACCTCATTTTCAATTCACAGTACCAATAACCAATAACCAATACAAATTTCCACAACCCATACAAATCGTTTTGGTTGCAAGCCTATACACCCACCGCAACTGATATTTGATCTTTGGCTTTGAGTCCTATCATCTAGGACAAAAGTGTATATATAATTTATATTTTCATATTTTAACATTTTGAAATAAAAAATTTAGAAGATAACTGAAACAAACAGCTCGAGCAGTATCCGTAATTGGACTGGTTTGATATCACAAATCGTAAACCCAATTAGGTCAGGTTTGGATTGGGCAGGCGTGAGTTTGGGCAGGTTCAGGTTGTGCCTAACCTTCTACCTTTAGGTCTCCAACAAAATATTAGAAATATCATGCCTTTTATTTCTTTTCAACTATCTTTAGGTTTCTAAAGCATGATTATATATAATCTCCTCGATTGAGAGATCTTCAAGGAATCACCATCCACCTTCAAGCTTGTAACTCATTGGGAACCAATAGTGGGCTTTACACTAATAGAATTCTTGGCCTTCGTAACACATGATCCTAAGCTCAGGAAACTGTAATTCCTCCAATTTAATATAGCCAATAACAACGACCAGAATCTCACCCATGACTTTCTGGTGGCGTTGACCCAAAGAAGAAGCCAATTGAATTGCTCGGTGGGCTTTCAGAGAAGACACCATGACGATTGCGACTGTTTCCGTGATTCCTGAAATTATTTGGGAATAAGCGCTGTTCATGCGAAGACTGCTGCTTATGCACAGCTTTATTTTGCTTCTTTCGAGAATTAGAATGCCCAGTCTCCTCAAAGCTGTTGTTTCCAGCACAAGTTGTAAAGACATTTGAATTTGCTAATCCAGAAGCAGGGCTAATGGATTTTGAATCTCCATCTTTTGTTTCCATCCCAGTTAGAATCTTTCTACGATCAGATTGCTTGGCTCTTAATTCCTGCTAACCATGCACATTAAAACCCACTTGGGGTGAACACAAAATAGCTATCGAAAAGAATGACGGAAAAGTACTACCACCATGGATAAAGAGAATTTAACAGGAAGCTACTAATATAAACAAAGAACCCATGAACCTGCTCATAAAAATAAAGGCCATCATTTATTGCAGTTGCGAGCTCATTTGAGATGGGTTCAGATTTCCTGGCACCAGCAATATCGTCTTCATCTATCCTGATATTCTGCAAAGAGCAGTTGCACATCATCAATGAAGGATTGTACAATGTCTATAATCATTAGTGAGAAGTTAGCCACTGCACAGGTAGATCTAATTCCAGACCATCCTAGACTAGAAATACCACATTGGGAAACCCACGGTACCTTCATTTTCCAATCAATTTGCATTATACAGATGTTAATTGGAAATCATCTGGCAACAAGCCCAAAACTTCCAGTAATATGTCCATACTAGAAGATTTGAGAGGGCAGTCCAATGAGTGTATTTTGCCATGTGACTCAACAACAGTGAAGTCCATCAAACAGATCACCATCCAAATGTCTGTCTTGCTAGGAGGCGATGTGATGCCTCCAAGGTCCAGTACATATTCCATCTAATTAAGTCATCTAAATGAAGCATGCTTCAATCAAATCTGAACACAGTGCATACAAAAAAAAAAAAAAAAAACGTGCATCACAAATGATAGTACAAGACCATATCTAGAAAAGCATAACCTTCAAACAGTTCCTAAAGATTGGTATGATGGTTCCATTCAACAGTATCATAATAAAAGACAATGAAATTAGCAACTTAAGGGCAGCAAAAGGAGTGTATTGTTTCCAATTTTTTCTTGTGTTTTCATTAATATCATGTAAAAATTAATAGACCAACCAGCCCAAGCACAGAATCAGATCTTGGTAGGCAACAAGATGATTCGGTTGAGTAATATCAATGTTGGGCACTAACGATATCACTAGGACTCGACCAAGACCAATGCAAGCCAATCAAGTTCTACCAATTCTAGTGGTGAACGCGTTGGAGACCGAAGCTAAGATTTAGTTTCATGATATCCAGATTAGAATGATCAGGAAATCAAACTAACCACATGATGATTAAGTTCATTTAGGCAAGTAAATGCAAATGGCATACCATATAAATTAAAGTATGAAACATGGGTCAGAATGGGCTGGAACTGGGCCGGAATGGACTGGAATGACCAAAATTGGGACCAAAAACTTTAGGGGCACACCGTTTATGCCCTAGGCCAATTCCAGAACACTCCATTAGGAATTGGCTGGAACGGACCAGACAACTATGTGGTAAACTCAGTGGTGCAAAGTTTAATATCTTAGATCCTCATGGATTTTGAGAATGAGAAATGAAAGAACAGCCTAATCCTATTTTCTCTCCTTTTTTTCACTGCTGTGGCCCCTAATTCATGATACAAACTGTTCAAATTCTCAAAAAGCGATAAGCCCCAAGGTATGAAGTTTCATACCTTAGATCCTCACATTTTTGGAAATATATGAAAACACAAATAGCCCAATCCCATTTTTCAGAATTTTTGCAGTTATGTGGGCCCATAATTCATGGTCTGAACCGTTCATTGTGTATAGAATCCACTGCTCCTTAAAGCAAAAGTTTTGGAGTCCTCGAGTCTGCTAGATTGCCCAAAAACTTGAGCCGGACTCTCTGTTCCTCTCCTTCCGATACATTAATTTCTTAATTTTTGTATATTAATACATCTAGTTTAAGCAAACATGGAAAAATGAATTGCATGTGAAAATGTTTTTTGCAATCAAATGTTGTAATATGTTCAACATACGTTAATTTCACATATTAAGTACATATGTAAAAAATAAAAATAAAAAAACCTTGGTGATTCTTTAGGGTGTATAAAATGCTCCCTTCGAAATACTCATGGTACAGTAGGTGGCATAAAAAAGGGGTGCAATTGTACAGTGGGATAACACCCAAAAAGGGTAGAAAACAATATGTAATCTTCTCCATCCCATAAATAAGATGTTCAATGGCCTTACCTGGGTGACAATTATAAGTCTTTGCACATCTTGGTCATTGACATCCATTTCATCATCTTCATCATCAATCCTATTGAAAACAGCACCATTTAAAGGCAGCAAGGTTTAAATAATTGTGCAGAGAAAAGTTTAGAAAGAAAATACAGCTTGAGATTACAAGAACGATATTCCGTTTACAAAAATGTCATAAATCAGACAGTATTTCGAAAGGCCAAGGCCTACAACCCGGCCATAGCCAACAAACTTACCAATTTCAGAAAATAACCAAAGACACAAACGTGAGAGAGCGCATGCAAACCAGTAGTTTAAAAAGAGATAGTAGAACTAATAGGAGACATATAAAATCTTTCCCTCTTAAAAACCATGACCGATTAACTTGTAAAGACTGAAAGGTTATTTTTGGAAAGAGTTGACCACACAACATAAGCTAGTGGTTTTAGATGTTCCCATTAGAAGTAGAAAGAGGGGCAGTAAATAAAAGGTTCCCTAAAACAAGGTGGTGGGGAGTTAAAGGGCGAAAAGGCAACAACATTTATGAATGAGGAGGTGAATGAAATTCGGAGGGATAAGCTATGGTGACGTGGAACCAAATAGCTAGCTGTATTAGAAGGATTACAAAGGAGGTTCTTGAAGAATTGAAAGAGAAGACATTGATAAAGAAACATGTTGGAGTGTAAATGGTCAAGTAGCCGTACAAGAGAAATGTCATCGCTACAAAGTTTTGGCTGGAATCCAGGAATCCCAAAAAATTATGAAAGGTATTAAACCGTAGAGAAAGAAGTTAAGAAAGTAGGGAACTGCCCAAAGCATTTGATGGCCTACATAATGAGTTGGCAACAAGAAGAGAGATATTTTCAAGCTTGTAAAATGAAGAAAAGGAAAAGTAGGGACTTAGATCATGGAGGATGTTTAGAGCTACAACCAAAAGGATTTTAGTGATGGACAATGATATTACAGAAAGGTAGAGCGATTTTTAACAAACTTATAAGATTCTATAGAAGGCTTATGATCGAGAGAGGAACCTTCGTTAGCAGGATATACTTCTGCCTTGGAATAAGAGTAGCAGAAGTAAAGAAAGCATTTAAAAGAATGAAGACAAGAAAGGCTATGGGTCCAAATGGCGTTCCTTGGAAATGCTTAGCAGAAATTGGATGGGTTTGGTTAGCTAAGCTCTTCAAGAAGATATTAAGGATAATGAAATTGTCGGATGAATGGAGAAAAAGTGTTGTAGCTATATACAACAATGAATGAGATATATACAAAACTAATTTCCTTAGCAGATATCAACTTCAGCACCGCTCTAATATTATATTGCCCATGTGGCATATTCAAATGACACTTTCATACAAACCATAGAAAATGACATAACATGTTTGGGTAAACATGTTTTTAAGCACATCAATCAAAATACAACTCGGAGTGTATGTGGGATGTATGGAGTCCAATGGGCCAGAGGTAGTGGCTAACTTAGAAGCACTTCGGATTTTTGTTTCTTCTTTCAAGCCAAGTTTGTAGTGGAGGCTGATTACGTGAACACCATTTTCTGAGTGTCTTCTTTGCTATGCCCCCTTGGAGATTTTAGTTATATTTTAATGAGATCAAGATGTCATCATCCTCAACTAGTGTGGAGTTCAAACATATTGGGTGCTTGGCTAACGGCTTTGCTTACTCCTTCGCCAAGAAAGGGGTGGATAAATCTTCTCCTTTATTTGCTTTCACTATGTAATTTGTGTTTCCTTTATTTTTGGCAAAACACCTCCTTTTCTGCGGAAATGGGCTACACAAACATGCCCTTAGATTGGGCATTTGGCCTGCCATAATCATTTATTATCTCTAATTTCAGTTTTTTCATTATGGATCAAATAATAATAATAATAATAATAATAATCAAAAGGCACTTGCATCAAGAAATCCCTTGTATGAACAGGAAGCATAAATGTACCTTTTGCTGGATGATGGTTGATCTTTTCTGACAGTTGTCTGCTCCAATTCCATCTCTTCATCAAGTAGGAAAGTGCTCTGTTCTTCTGTAAACCTAGAATGCTTATTAAGAAAATCATTTGACAGACCATCTAGATTCTGCATGGCAGGTGTCAAGCCAGATAAAGCAGCCCCATTTTTTGATTCAGGCTTAGCACAGTATGGAGAACTGGCAGCTTCCATTGAACATCCAGAATTTACACGGCAATCTGAGTGAACATTCTTGAGATCACCAAAGGCATTGCCAGAATTGTTGGCTGATACACAGCTATTACTGGTGCTAATGTCTGAGCATTTCATTTCTGAACTTGACACGCTCAAATCCTCAGTTCCTTCTTGGCATGTTCGTGATTCCTCAGCACTCAGCACTCGTCCAAAAGAAGAATCATCCTTTGAGGATAACAAGCCATCCAGGTCATCACCATTTGATGGACATTCTCTATGCTCTTCGATGCTCATTGAGTTGCCTTCATTTACATCCAGCTTCATAGAAACCAGAGTCTTTTCTTCAATTTGGTCCTGTAAACTATGAGGTTTTGATGAAAATGAATGACGTTCAGGAGTCGAAAGCCACTTTGACCACTCATCACGTCTTCTTATCTTATCACCCTACCATTAACAAGATAAACGGGATAACACATTTGCAAAGAAAAACAAGCACATACAGGTATAAAACAAAAAATAACTTGGACCAATGTCATGAAAAGAGATCTAACCTGCACCTCAACAGAGCTTGAGTTTTGTAATGATTCCAGAATGACAGGTATTTTTGTTGTCATTCTCTTAACCTGAAGTGTGATGCAACAGAAGGCAAAGAGGATTTAAAAAACCCAAATATATATAACTACATACTATAATAAGTATATATAATATTATAACTACATACTATATAAGTTTTTTTATATTTTCATGTGTATATATTCACATTGTCCTGGAGTACTGTAGAAATTAGAGAATGTCTCATATGCAACATTCTCTCTCTCTCTCTCTCTCTCTCTCTCTCTCTCTCTCTCTCTCTCTCTCTCTCTAATTTCTTTCTTCGTTCTTTTCTTATTTACCAGACCCCAATATCAGAATCTATTACTTCAACATCGTTTGAGAGCAAAGCAGCTCACTGTAGGGGTCATCACTCATCAGCACTGGTGGGATTCAACGGTGTCTGCCATACAGAAGATGCAAAGATAAAGCAAAGACGAGCATAAGGAGGTGAAGGAAAAGAGGACAAGGTATTGCCAAGATTTTGTGGATATTTATAGTCATCTTTTAAAACTTTTTCAAAGAGTTAAAACTAAAGGGATTCATACAAGATCTAGAGAAGAAAAAAATCAAGAGAACACATTCACACATTTTCCAAGGTCTGATCCTTAAATCTTAGGGGTCTGCTAAGTTTTTGAACTACTTTGAGTCATCTGCAGATTGAATTGGAACAATTGCCTGAATGAAGGATATTTGAAGGATTTCCACTGGTTTCTTAGCCTATGTATGGTAATCAGCTAACAGTTAATGACCTCTGGTATGGATACAAAGCTCAACAGTGCTGGTGGATTTCAAATTATTTGCTGGTATGACAGACAACTCTAGCTAAGGTAGGTATTTTGTGTATAAAACCAAAATTTATCTGGAAACTTTGTTTGAAAGCAGTTTAATCTCGGTTTTTCTATTTCTGGTTCTTAAGCAGCATCCATCCAGTACCTTTTGGCATATAAACGAGTCACTGGTTTCAGTGGTTTGTTCTCGGAATATGGATTTTCTTCATGTTGCTCTATATTTTAAGGACAAAAACTTTTTTTTCCTGTGAAAGATTTGTCCAAGATATCATCAGAGAATACATAATGGAAAGCAGTGCTACTAGTTTCTTGTCGAGAATTTTTCTTCCTAGAATTTTGTGGTTTGGCTTTGGGTGTTTTTGCCTCCTTTTCCTTTTTGTTTGGTTTTCCTCTTGTAGGTTCTCATTATGTCTCTTATGCTGGTTGGCTTCTAACAAATTTGCAGTACCATTAAAAAAAAAAAAAAGTAGTGCTACAGGCCTACTACACTATGAGCATTGTTGTACTCCTCGCGATTCAAATCATACAACTCAAATCGTATCAGGAGTAAAACGATTCGAATAGAGGGTTGAATCGCATATAGTGTAATATTGTAACGATACGTAGACTAATCGCGCGGTTCAACTTGATTCAATTCAAATAATGTGATTTGCCCGATTTATTTAAGGCAGGAATATTAGGGGTCGGACTCATTTTTTTCTGGCATAGTCTTTTGCATGTTTTTTACCTCTTCTCATTAAAAGAAATAAATAACCCTAAAAGATTAGATCTAAAGAGAGAAAATGAATTTGAAATTACAGAAAAGAAGAGCTTCTTCCCCACGTTTGACTGTGCTCAACTTTCAGGTAATATTGCATTAAATTTTTTTTTTTTCATTTCCCCATCTGTGCAGTATGTAGATTCACTGATTTTGTTGATCCTATTTCATCTTCTTCACTGCATTTCTTCATTGTTTGAATCCGGAAGACATTTGCAGCGCCTCTTCTTCTTCACTGCATTGTCGTCACCTATTGTTGTCGCTGCACTGCCGTTTGCTACGAGAAGAAAATTGAATGCAGAGAAGCTTCACTGCCATTTGCTGTGAGAAGCTTCAGGAATTCCAAATATGTTTTTTTCTCCCTTCCCTCTCGGGCCTCTCGACTCTCATTTTATTCTTTTTCCTCCACGAGTTGGGCCTACCTGCTGATCATGCTTCATCAGCCACATTTGTGGCTCTTTCACTATCGGTGTTTCTCTCCTTTTCATATTTTTTAACACACACGTCGTGGTGTTCTTGATATGATTGTATGATAAGACTTATTTGTCATTGTATTTATACTACTATAAATGGGAAAATGGATGGTTTTGAATAAGTACTTTTTTTCTTTTAATTTTTCATTATTTTTTATTTTTATTAGAAAAACAAAAAATCTTATGATTCACGATTCGATTTATGGGTATGAATGATCTGTGATGCGATTCCGATTTTCTAAACTATGGGTACAATTATGTGGAGTGGTCACAATCCCAGCTAGCATGGTGATCAGGTGAAGGAAATTGCTTGGACGTATATTTTTTTAATCGGTAAATTGCTTGGATATTTCATCATCATTATCGCCTTGTCCCAACAATGTTGGGGTCGGCCACATGAATTTTGTTTCTCCATTTCGGTTTATCTTGAGCCAAATCCTCATATAAGTTGCACTTCTTCAGAACTATTTTTACTACCCCCATCGGCCCATCCACATCCTAATGCTTGGATATTTAAATGTAAGAAATAGTAAATCCACATGCAGAAGATGATTTGTGTTTGATTGGAAGCCACTAATCTTACAATCAAGTTAAGTTGTGGATATTGAATCCTATGACAAAAGAAATCCAAAGAAGATTTATTTATCATAAAACAACAAAGGAGGTATGGTATTCGATTGCAATGTTGTGTTCTCAAAAGAGTTGATTCTATGAGTGGGATAGTTGTTTAGAGTGATTTCTAGAGGATTCTGTGGAGTTATTATAATGTAACAGAGTCGACTATGCAGGAAAACATGCTTGATAGTCAGCAGTTTCCTTTTATTAGTCTCATTTAGGGAAGTATGAATGTATTAGGATTCTTAGAGAACATTCAATTAGGGGTTTTTAAGCAATCTGAGGTGTTATAATTTCATTTAGGGAAGTATAATCTATTAGGATTCTTCATTTTCAGAAAAAAATAATGTATTAGGATTCTTAAAGATCATACAAGTGGGGTTTTTATTGTGTTTTGTATCCATGTATACAGCTGTGTTTGGTCAAGGACAGTAGTCGATAGTGCATATCCATTGAATAAATTTCTTCTTTTTGAGTTATTTCTCCACTCTTGCTCATCTCCATTGAATTTCCCTTGTGTGCGCATGGCAATTATGCACTGAGATCTACTCTATTAGCGTTGATCGATCCTAACTTTCTTGCCTATTCAAGTCCCAAAAGAGGTACTGCAGTCACTGTAACTGCTGTGTAGCAGTAATTTGACAGGTTGGGGACTGTCTTGGGATCCTGTGTGAATCCGTGACTACATCATAGATGAAATATATTAAAACATTGTGTTTGAGAGTTACCCATAACTTACCCTATTGAAGTCGGCAATTTTGGATATTGGAACCCATCCTTCTCCATCCATTAATGAAAGCAAGTGTCGGTCCGTCTGCAAGTTTCTGTCACTGCAAAAGAATGTTGACAAGAAGTTCATATGTCTAAGAATTCAACTGTAGATAAAAGCATAAATCAAAGTTTCAAGACACAGAGCATTTAATAATTAAATAAATACACAAATGTATGTATAAGCATTCAATTGTCAATGTGCATATAAACAAATAAATGCTTGCATTAAATCAAAACCCAGTTGGGATGCCTGTGACTTGGTCGGCTCATTCCAACTCAATAAATTCTGAGTTTCTATGAATTGAACAAGTCACATGACTCAAGCGAGTCAACACACAAATAGGATAAGTCATGCAGTTAATCAGTGGTGAATGAGTCAAGACACCAGCACTGGGATTCAATGCAACAGGGAGACAGTACTCGTTTAATAATCCATTGGCATAAAACATGTTGCAAGGACTCACCTGAAATAATATTCAATCTGTTTTAATAAATTAGCCCTTAAAGCTAGTGGATCTAGTGGTGGTATAGGATATGCAAGGTGAGGAGGGTGTGAAATAAAACGTGGACCTCTTATGGTCTCCGGAGGTGGGGCAGGAACATAGTAGACAGGAGCAGGACCTGCATTGTAAATATAAACAATGTCAACCAAAAAGTAACTAAAGCAAATGCACCGAAGATGACCACAGCAACATAATGGAAATAAAAAAACATTTGATTTTTTTTATAATAATAATAATTTGATGAAAAACATGATTTTGACCTCTGAAGAGAAACAAGACACTAAGAAAACAGACACTCGTGTCTGTAGCAGTCAATAGGCAGGGGCAGCCAGGGCCTTCTTGGGCTAGATTTGGACTGTTTTTAGGCCCATGGACAGGACTCGGGCCTACTTATCAGGCCTGATAGCTATATGGACTGGCTCTTCATTATTGTCTTTGAGGAGACGTGTTGAAGTGTCTGCGGACACGTGGTTAGGCACAGTATTGTGCTTCGGCACCGTATTGCAAGCGCTAACCATAGGGCCTGCATCACTGATACCGATACCTATGTAAAATGGAAGACTTATATAGATAGCCCAGCTGAATATTTAATACAAATGACATAATATTTTGAAATTGACATAATATTTAACACAAATAACATCACATGTAGCAAAATCTAAGCGCAAGCCTAACTCTCAGGCTTGAGGGCTGGATCTGAGCGAATGGTAGTCCCAATAACTCAACAGCATGCTGTTCTTTAAGCTTCAGTCCAGCCCCTGTACAGCCCTAGTCATGACATTCAATTCAAAAAATTACCAGGAAAGCTTGGTCCATTAATGAACCCGGGAGCTGGACCAAAAAATGGAGGCGGAGGTCTGATGAAAGCTCTTGGATGTTGCATGTTAACATTGTCTCTGGGATTAAATGCCCGATGGTGACGCCATGCATAATTAAAGCGACCGCCAGGTTCCTGAGCAGCATGCCATCCATTGGGAAAATTGCCATTGTATGCACTGGGATCAACCTGTGGGGGCCGAAAGGCTCTGTTGGCATCAATGCCACCCCCCCTACCATGACTAGGCAGAATAAAAGGTGGCACACTAGTTTCAGAACCTGGTTTAACAAGATGAGGTTCTGCATTTGGAAATGGTCCAGGATAAGTAGGATAAGGATACTCGTGAACTGGAAAATGATGTGGGGGTATAACAGTATGACCAACTGGTGGCATTAGTGGTTGTTGGTAGGTCAAGGGAACAGGAAAGGGTGGGGGAGGTACACCAGTTGTAGAAGCATTACGCTTGGAAACTGATTTATGGTTATTTGGTTGGGGAAGTTTATTAGGACCGGCACTTCCAAATCCATCTAACTTTCGTGGCCCACTTGGTCCCTGAAATAAAACCACCAATATATGTTAATAAGAAAATGCCCTTAAACAATAAATGCTAGTGATC
The DNA here is from genome assembly GCA_029852735.1 of Persea americana. Lineage (NCBI taxonomy): Eukaryota > Viridiplantae > Streptophyta > Magnoliopsida > Laurales > Lauraceae > Persea > Persea americana. The sequence goes on along the minus strand of CM056811.1, from coordinate 14,638,116 downwards.
AGGCAAGAAGTGATAATATGAAAAAACAATAGCCTTATCCTTTCCTTGCTCCGCTTTCATAGAAATAATCACTCTTTCAAGCAAAAAGAAAAAAGAAAAGAAATCATCACATCAAGTAAACATAAACTTTCCTTCATTTGCATGTATTTCTTCTCATATTTCTCATTAACAAGGAAGTGAAATCCACCATCAACCAGAAGAAACGCAGAAATCATATATATATTTATACATCGAATCACTTCCTTATGTATGAGAATCCAAGAAGTTAAGAGGGAGGAAGATGTAATATCTATGACTCCAAGCAATGGTACCCTTATTATCATTAACTTGAGTCAACAGCTTAGCAAGTGGACTACGAATGAGAAAAGGGAAAAGGAGGTGGTCATCAAATGAATATGATTTGATCCAGTATCAATAAAGAAATGTTTCGATGGATGCTAAGTTACTTGACAATGTTCCATACTTTTCAGCTAAAAGAAAAGGGTTGCCTCCTAGCAAAGAGTAAATGAGTTGAGTATTCCCAAGGTTGCTCTTCCTACTTCAGATAATGTTATTGTTAATGCTTCAGTAAATTCTAAGTCAAGACATGGTAGTGTTGTCTATGGGTTTTCCCCATATAAAAATCCTAAAGAATGCATCTTCCTAAATAATGAAATGACTTTCAAAGGCTCCTTTTTCACAAAAAAAAAAAAAAAAAAAAACGGTTTCTTGGGTGGCAAATTACATAAAACAGATTGTTTCGGCTGAAACAGGATGAAAAACACCCTAAAAATAAGTACCGCTTTTTGTGGTTTGGCCATTTCAGCCAAACTGTTAATGATTTGACAACTTGCTCACAGATATACTAGAAGCTAGTAGAGAACAGAAAACTAATTTATCTTGCAATTACTGGACCTAATCTTCATAGGCAATTCATGTGTTTAGTCAATTTATGCATACTCCTCACACTACCAACTTGGATGCAGTGCGTTGTATATTCAAAATACATAGAGATCTGTAGAAAAAGGTGTTCTTTATGGAAGTCACTATCATCTGATTGTTATAGGTTATTCTGATGCAGATTATTTTTTCTTTTTTGTTTTTTTATGATTAGTTGGTTGACATCTAGATATTGTACATTTGTTGGAGGCAACTTAGTTACATGGAAGACCAAGAAACAGGTAGTAGTTTTTCAGTAGAAAGGTCAAGCAGCGAAGTTGAGCATCCAGTAATGGCAGAGATGACAAGTGCGCTCATGTGGCTCACATAGTGTTGTTCAGCCGTGGTCATTTTATTGTGGTCTTCCCACTCCCACTCAAAATGACAGCCCACTCAAAATGACAGCCAAGCAGCTATCTATAATCTCTTCAATACACTATTTCATCAATGGAACAATCAAATTGAAGTAGACTGTCATTTTATATAAGAAAAGACTTCAACTCATACATACCCCCATTTTGTGAATTCCATTATGTTTTTGGATGCTTGGATTGCCATGTAAATATACATTTTCTATAACCTCCTAAAAAGGTGAATATTCATTTAAAAAAAGGTGCATATTTTTTTTTTTTAAAAAGGTGCGGTTGAAAAGGCTCATTCAACCCATACCATTTCCCCATATTTTTCTTCGGTAGAGAAGTAGAAGCCATGCATTAAAGGGGAGAGAAGAGAGGGACGATGGTAGATACAGGAAATGTATATGATAGGGAAATGTATCTACCATCCAAACAGCATTTTTTTTTTAGTATTACCTGAAACTAAGCACATTTTCATAGAATGGAAGTAGCCAAACGCAGCATGAGAGCCAGTTGGAAGACATATTCACTAAAGAATCAGACTATAGTTGCCAAGTCAGGCATGATTTACATCTATTCTCCAACTTGAAAGTGAGTGTTAGCAATGAAGATACATGTTCCCAAGCACAAAGGCCCATACAGCTTCATATTTTCTTATTTTATTTGTCATTTCTTATCTTTGCCTTCGTTCACTTTTTTAGCAAAATTTCTGACTTTCTTTTGATCCTTGGAATTTATATACATTATTCATGTTCAAATGTGGAAGTGATTGCACCATTCAAAAGAAAATGTGGAAATGATTATCACAAAAATCACTGGGCAAGTTAATTAAATATTCTCTTTACTTGCAGAATAATACCCACAATCATGTCATATTTTGTTAAATATACATTAAATGTGCAACCAAATATCCTGCTTACAAAAATACTGTATATAATGAATCTAACTGCATATGTGTCATTTGGTATTCAGGTCGAACCCCGTGCACGATTATATCAGACACTACCACATTTTATTTATGTCAGTTGACCTCAAGCAGGCCCAAACTCGAAATTGGGTCCAAATATTGTGGTTGTGCCTATTTTTCCTCGCCAGATCCCACAGGTATACAAGTATCCATTTTCAACACTAACATTGACTGAGTTTCTAAGCCTCAGCAAGTAACTCAGACTATAGTTACCAGATTCACTCTCTCTACCACTGAATCTCACACCATTCGAATCAAACGACGCGGGATTCGGTTCGGCAGATTCAAGATTTCCAAATGTCCATAGTTCGAAGTAGTTTGTTCCCAAATGAAAAAGGTGGTAGAGGAAGAAAGAAGATGTCATGGTGAAGAAGACTATGGCAAAGAAGGAAATAGGAAGATAGGAAAAGAAGGAAAGAGAAAGAAAAGATGGTCTTCGTGACAATCGGAAAACGTGCCTATAAAGTGTTTTCCCATCAGAAATTTAATGCAACTACTGTACATCATCCCCTCCTCAATCTCCCTCCTATTTCAAGAGGCATCCCATACAAAAAGTAAAATCGTACATGAGAAATTGGGGAGACTTAGTGTGTGGCCCACCCTATTCGAAATTTAAGCCAATGAAGATGAGTCCTTTGTTATAGGATTTAGCTAAGTTTTATTTAAAAAAAAAAAAAAAAGAATTACATAAGTTTAAACATCTATAAACATGTGAATATAATAATGCATAAAGTTTATGTGATTTATACTGGTGATTATGAAACCATATCTTATTAAAGTGAAAATTCTCAAGAATACTTATAAGTGGCAAATATTTGAACCATTTAGATTTCAATAGATAGGACCCAATTTAGAACCGCGTGAGTTTTGATGGAGACGCTCTTTCTTTTTTTTTCAATTTTCTTCACTCCCTCTTTGTACAATCATGTGAATCTCTAAAATTATTGTGGAGTCCAAACTCCAAATATCATATATTTTCCTAAATTAGACTATAGAAAAAATACGGTGATCTTTATCCATCTATAATTGGGCCCCCTTTATAAACTCCAAACATTTAGAAATATATATAGCATTCCCAGGTTACTTGATGGTGGGCCATTTGCCCATTTCACACAAATCCAAGTTTGTATTAGATTGATTAAATGCAAAATATGTCATTTCACCCATTTACTCAGGTGTATTCAAATTAGTACATAGAACTTATTTCAAAATTTGAATCAAGAAGCAAATTAAGTGACACTACACCCATTGAATGTTCGAATTGAAGCAAGAGTTGAACTGCAAACTATGCACTCAAATGCAAACCGAGTGAGTTGCGAATTAGGTAACCATGACTCGCACTTTATAACCTGCTGCCCAGTCAAAATGCTAAGCAGGTTTTAGAACAGACTTGACAGTTGGATCAAATTTTCTATTAAAGATTTTTAATGTAAAGAAAGTTTGTAGGATACTGTCCAATCAAGTGATTTTCCTTGGTGGACAAGACAACATATAATGGGTCAGCCATAATGTGCATTGTAGAATCTAGATCAATTGGACAATCCATTAGTCCCACCTTCGCAGGAAATACAACTAATTATTCAGAATCCACACACACATTAAGAGAGGCAATGCATATAGATTAGAGTTTCAGGTCATGTGTTTTTAGGGTTTAACAGATGTCTGCAGATTGATAACATAACATAATGAGAAAAACAAATAATCTAGTAAAAGTAAGTCAAATCCTTGAATGAGTTCAAAATCCTAAATTTAGAAACTATTCACACATCTCCCATGCATTCCCCCATTAGAGTTTATCTAAACAAGAGCAGTGAAGCACCAAAGAATCTCACCGGAGGCGGCGGTGGAACAGTGATCGTCAGCATCGGCTTCGCCGGAGCATCCGAGTTCTTCGCCCGGACTTCATCAAGTGCGGGCCACAATTCCGCTCCCATAACCGGAGCCTCCGCCGGTCTCCCTCCAACCACCGGCTTCTTCCAGGGGGACTTCGGTCCATTCGCCTCTTTCTGCGTCCCATCATTCTCTCCTCCTCCCTCTTTAGCCCCCGCCGCCATCCCGCTACTCGCACTCCTGACAGCGGCTACAGAGGTTCCATCAACCATTGGCAGAGCTCAAGATCACACTCGATAAGATCGGATCGGATGAATCCTATCACATCTACTATCGCTGGATTTGGATCAGGATCAGCTGCAGATGAGATTCTACAAGTAGGATGTTGAGAAGAGATGGGTGAAACTTTAGGGTTAGGGTTTTATGATGTGATGTGAGTAAGTTTTGAGGGGGATTTTAGGAATTTGGGTTTTGGGAGGTAGGGCATGACATTTGCAGTTGCAGACAGAACAAAACACGCGGTGAGAGTAGAAAAGTGAAAGACAGAGAGAGTTGGCAGAAGAAGAAGAGAAAAGGTGCGTGTGAGTCGCTTTTTTTATCTTTCCAAAATCCGAACTTTGGGTTCTTCTGCTCTATGATTTCCAGAAGGAAACCCTTCTGTAGTAGAAGGGAAGCATCTCCACCGAACACGTGTCGATGGCTGGCTCCTGGCTGGCCCGCGTGCCCTTGCGTCAGGGTATCCATTACAGGATATGAGTATGAGCCGCATGGGGGGTCATCCGGGCCGTTTATCTTCAAGTTTATGCCAGAAAGACTGGTCCCACAATCGGTTGAACACTTGGGGCACGTTTGTGTAAACGTAATTTCCATGGAAATTGGAAATTGTCACATCAGCAAAATCCATGGGTTTCAAATACTTTGGAAAAGTGTTTCCGTGGAACTTAAAAAATTATGTTTGGTACAAAAAGTTTTTCCTTGATGAATTGGTGCTGATGTTGTTTGGTGCCGCTACAAATTCCTTACGGAAAACTAGAATTTATTGTTTGGTGCGGCAATTTTCTACAAAAAAAAAAAACAAAACTACAATGGTATTATCATTTGTAATTTACTTTCTATTTACTCATTTGTTTATACTTCTATGTATAAAATCATGGATTATAAGAAATTTAGGACAAAATAAATGGGCATGTGGGTCCATGAAAGTATGTGAATTAATGGGCATGTTCACACTTCTATGGGCGTGTTCACACTTCTGTTTGTGCATGTTGCTGAACACCTCTTGCAGACATAACTTCAAGCCTTCATTTCATGTAATGGCCATATTCAAATAAATTGTTTTGATTCTTGAGACCAAAATGCATGTCATGGAGCACTTACTCAGTGCCGCCTTTGTTGGGTATGCATAATGTGGTGAATGGACTCCCTGCATTGAAACATGATATGGGCTCCATATATGCAAAACCTACTCAGGAAAATAACAAGATTGAGCATCAAGGAGACAGTGATAATTGTGGAAATGAGATTGGAGGATATGAAGATAATGGATATGGGGCTGCTGAAAAATACAGTGAAGGTAAGACCCACGAATATGCTCCCTACCCTCTCCATTGACATTGAACATTGGATGGGAAATGGGTAGGAAAAGAAGTTTATAAAGGGGGGGGGGGGGCTGGCATTTCCATAGCGAGGAAGGAAAAAGCTGAGCTGGCAATAAAGTGATTCCTAGGAAAAATGCTACACCAAATATACAAAAAGTAAGTTTTCTGCAGAAAACTGTTTCCATTTCCATGGAAATGGGCTACACAAACAAGCCTTTGATGAAAACATGGCTGGGTGGATTCCGAATCCCCCTGTTTCGTCCAAACAGGGGAGCCCTGTTTGGACGAATCAGGGGCGGACAGGTGCGGGGGCGGGGGGGGTGGAGGAAAGAGGAAAAACGCTTTTTCTTTCCTTCGCCCCGCACCTGTGGGCCCCTGATTCGTCCAAACAGGGCTCCCCTGTAACAGGGGATCCCCTATTTGGACGAATCAGGGGATCCGGTTCCGGTTGGGTGCTACCGTACATGGGCGGTGGGAACCACTCTTTTTAAACAGCAGTGGGGATGGGAATCTTCTTAAACGGTCTGGATTTTCCCCACCCCATATATAGACCTTGAAATGGAGTTCCATTTTAGTGTTACACACCTACTGTGTAATAGGATCTGAATTCTCTATCACAGCTATTAAGGCCTTGAATCTCTACAAGAATTCAGGGAGAGAAAATTCTTAGATATGTGGCCTTTGGTGATTCTTCCTTTTGTATGAGTGAGAGAGAGGAGAAAGGTGGCACATTTTTCATTCCATCAAAACCCAAAAACACTTTTCTTCCCTTTCCATCAAAACAATTAAGGAAAAAAAAATGGGTACAACAAAATGGAAGAAAATAGAGAAATAAGGTGAAAGGAGAGCTGAAGTTGCAATAAATCTCTCTTGGAATGCTTGGAGTGGCAACGAAGTCTCCCTTGAATGACTAGATTTCTAAATGCTAGAATAAAGGCTAGCATTTGGGAATTCCACCTTTTTGAAAATTTAAAAATGCTGCCTGCCTCAAATCGATTTAGTATGATTTCGAGTATTTATGACCAAAATATGGGATTTGTGAATAAAATTTCAGATTTGTCTTTGAAAACTCTGAGAATCGAGAATATCCGGTGTCTATAAAGTTTCCTTTTGGAAAAGTTAGGTTCTAACTTTAATTGGAAAAAAAAAGAAGAGAATTTTGTGGGTATATTAACTGCAAACCCTCACGAGGCATAGCTCATCAACTAGGGGGAACCAAGGGATTTAAGGGCTTAGTCGAGAGTGCCATCAAAAGTGGTGTTTTTCTTTTGTTTTTTGCATTGGATTATTTTCCTTAGGGTTAGGTTAGATAGTTTTATTCCTTGCCACTTATTTTGCTAAGGGACTAGCAAAAAGCTGGTTGAGAGTGTGATAAGTCCACAAAATTAGGTAATCTTGTCATTATTTTATGTGCATTTGTGGACTTAATTAGGATTAATTGCATAAAAATACACTCAATTTTTTTATTTCATGCATTTGGGCATAAATTTGAAAATATGGTCAAAATTAGTCCAAACTCATCACATTGTACTGTGGCATTCGGATAATCAATACATGAACAATTTAGATTATAAATATATGAATAATGTAGATTATGTATTTAGATTTTACTTTTTAATCTTGATCATCCATTTTTCTGGACATATTGAGATTTTTAGAGTAATATAGATGTTGGAAAATGCAAAGTGGGGCCTCCTAGATGGACAGTTCCATTTTAAAATTGAACCCTTATAATTAATCAAAATAGCCAATCTATTAATCAATAATGAGATGGAACAATTTCGTCAAATTGTTTTAAAGTTAGTAGGCTGCATATCGTGGTGGTGGCTTTTACATTTTGCTGTGTGGAATTGATAGCAGTTGTAAAAATTTATTTGTTGGGACGGATATATGACTTTGCAATTTTCATGGATATCTTGTTGTGCATGTGATTTGATGTATGTAGTCAATATTCACACAATTTATTATAGGGATTTTTACAAAAAAATTGTTGCTAGACTTTGATTAGCCAGATTAGTTTACTAATACATTAAAACCTCCATATTGTGGCTCCTGCAAGTTTTCTGGACAATTTTGCTCCCACATAATGCGGACGATATCGTTTTCTATACCTAAAGACCACATTGCGTTTTCTATCACATTCCCAATCTCATTCGCCTTTGCTTCTCTTCCATCCGGACAATTTCGTCACCCTTGTCCTTTGATTCTCTCTTCTCCCCCACTCTTTGCCAATGCTTCCTTCTTCCTTGCTCTCTGCCATTGTATCCTTTTTTCCCTTCCTGCAACTTTTACGAAATTTGGCTTTCGACCACTCCATTCGCCCACCCAAGAGTCAAAGCTACGAAACGGTGGAGAAAGCAGCCAAGGGAAGGAATGAAGAAGTTCTTGCCAGAGAATACACCATCAATCTCCACTAATGCTTCCATGGATGGTAATCACACCTCTCAGCTCTCTTAGATCGGTGTCTCTTTTTGTCTCTTTTTAGTAAAAAAAGAACTATATTTTACGCATAGGAGAGAATATTTGCGGCATGTTTTCATATTGAACTTTTGATGGTACTGTGCAGGGACCTTGGAAACTCTAACCTGCGAGTCAAATTACAGATTTTTGTGCTTACAATTTGCATATTTTATAGAAGTACATTTGAGCATTTGAGCACATTAAATGTTTTTTCCTAATGCCAAAATTCATAGTTTCCAATTAGTACAGCAACATGTTTGCACTTTGCAATTTGCATTTTGTTGACCTCGGATTAAATGAGTAAGAATAAGATGACGATGATAATGGTGAATTAAACCCACTGTTTCAGAAGTTTGGTGACTTGTTCTCACCCCAAAATGGTTGACTCTACCACATGATCACATCTACCAAATAAGAGTTCTAATGAGTTTCTTAATGGGCGTTTGCTTTGATGGTAGTTTTGCCACAACTACTTTGATGGTTTCATGTTAGTCACCAACTATTTGTAAAAATGCCTCAGCGGGTATCTTTATGGATTCTCCCTCATGGGTTGAGGATTTGATGTGAAATGAGTTTCAATTTATTTTTCTATAATGAGAAGAAACCAAAAGTCATTAAAGATATGAAGGTTATTGTGACTTTAGATCATATTATTAGAGACGACATCCCCCCAATACGATTTTTGTAATTAATATCACTCTTATCTAAAAGGCCCAGTGGGTATCATATACTAATTGCAAGTCTATTTTCAATCATTACATGTTTTTACAGTTTCTTCCTTAAATAAAAATATTTCATAATAAATCGAACATATCAGCCTAGGTGAGATATGATGGAATTACCAAGATTGCATTGAAATACGTTTTCGCATAAATAGAATATTTAATTTTAGTAACTTTTTTCAGTAACATCTGGAGAATAACCTTTAGATTTGATTATTTTTTATTTTTTCACTCTCTTTATTTGTTTGTTGTTAATTTTTTTCAATCTTCCTTAACTTGTATGGCCAAGACCATTAGATGCATGCCTATCAATGGTTAAAAGTATCAGAGTTTGAGATTGTTATCAAAGTTCAATAGATGTCAACTAGCACTACTTAACAGGAAGCATGGTTCCACCATCAGTCTAATTGCTTTCCTCCAAGTGCATTCAGAACGAGTCAGCATGGAAGATTCGTAAACTTGCTTGTATTCATTCGAGTAACTAAATGGTGCTCCAGAAGTAACCTCACAGCTTGTAGTGCTTGACACGGCTTATGGGCTTTTGCCATCTATTAGATTGTTTTCAGACGAATCACGAGTAATGACATCTGAAGCATGGGAACACCCCCCATGGGCGTAGTTAGGTCTATAATTATTTTGTTAGTGAACTCCATGTCTAATTGAGGTTTTGATGTGTCAGATGCTGCCATACTACAATAGAATTTCCAATCAAGTTCAGAAATCATGGATGAACAGTCTATTATAAAGAGTTATCATCCAGAAGCTTCATTAACAGTAGCATCAACTACAACTACGGATGCAGTGAGAGTATCTCAAGATACGATACGATAAATAGAAACTCCATGGATTGGTAGTGGAATCATGTATGAATATGGTCATTGGAAGACAAAAGGCAGCTTATATTGGGAATGTGACTCCTTCCCAAATCATAAAGATGGAAGAACATATGTGTAATGCACTTTAGACAACATATCTAAATGAATAAAAGAAAAGCATATCGATTGAAACAAAACAAAACAAAGCAAAAAAAAAGTATCATGGTTGTTTGATTCTCCTTTAATATCATTATGGCAACAAAAATGAGTCATAGAATGATTCAAAAGTAGAATTCAATGGGATATTCAAGTATGTCCAAATTGAGTGAATTCTAGTTCTAAACTCATTGAGCTGCCTCAAGATGGAGTTGAGTGGAATTCACTGTATTGAATTTAGAGTCAAAAAACACTTTCATAAGGTGGACAATGAAACAAAAAGGCATTCATTGTTTAACCTCTTGAGGTGTGTACAACATTTGGTTGATTCTGCGGCACACCACTATTCTGCACTCGAATCTGTTTGTTCCCTATCGAAACAGTAATATATAAATACTAATTTACTACATGCCGAAAGAAAAAAATGCCATTTGTGATAATTTGACTAACTATACATGGCACATTAACAAAATGCCCTTAAACACATAACTAAAAAGGAAGAAACAAATCTAACACAATTCATCCCAACTCGCAAGTGCTATATAGATATGACCATCTTAGCAAGATTTTGGGCTGTACGAAGAATATAATGCTTATGTGTAGGAGAAAAAAAGGGTGTTAATGGCAAAATGCTGCTCAAAACAGAAGCTGGATTCTCATAGAATAACTTCTCACACTCGCCTCTATTTCATGTAACTGACTCAATCTGTGTTGCTTTATGGTTGCAGAAGTCATTATGTATATATGTACTGAACCGGCAATCGTTTCCATTTGATTGGTTGACTTCTGAGGGCTAGGTTTGTTTGCTCGATTTTGGTGTATGGCCTATCCATGGTAGGACCTAATAGGATGAATCATTTATCTTGTATTTGTGTGCCTCATGCAAGAGTAGAATCACTGATCACATGGGAAATAAATATTTCTTTGCTGTGGTCATTTTAGTATTAACTCAAAGAACAATGTTTTGATATCAGGGCTACTCCAGTTGTAAATGATTACCTGAACATGGCTTTGAAGTTCTTTGATGTGTTGAACTGCCATATCCAACATCTCTGGTGTGTTTGTTTGCTGTAAAATCCCAATCAAAAGGATAAAAGTACGATCTTCAACCCTGCATAAAACTCAGATACAAAAATCAAGCACTTCATTGAACAATACTGTTGCCAACTGATAGATCTTCACTAGAAACTAAATGAAAGCACATGCAAGTAAAGATGTGAGTATCACCTCAAAATGAAATATACCTTCATGGGCAACCACCTCGGGTAAGTTTTTTGCATTGTTCCCTACATTATAATCAGGGTCAGTGAATTCAATAATTAGGCCATGCTTTAAAATCTACAACATTGATAATGACGGATTATTTCAAATAATAACAATAGTAACAGTAGTGGTAGTAATAACAACAATAATAATAAAAGTTGGCTTATGGATGGGAAGAAACAAATCATCAAATATCTGGAGATAAGCGTGAAAATTCAAAATGCGAAACTTCCTCATTAACTAAACAATTCATTCAAACAATCAAACTTCTTGATCTTTTTTTTAAGGCAAACTCTTTTCGTAAAAACCCATACTTTTTTTCCTTTTTTTCTCAAAGGTAGAATTACAAAAACCCACATACTCATGTTGAGGCAATGAGATGGTTTTAAATATTGGTTGATAAACTATGTAAGTTTCGATAACTTTCAAACTTGTTATGTGTCAGTTCTTTATTTTAAGTCTCGTGTTTTGATTTATTTGTTCATGATCTTTTCTGATTATGATGCTTGAAGAGGGTTTTGGCCTATAAAGGAATACAAAACATCTCAGGAAAACACTTCCTTTCTTAAAAAAAAAAAAAAAAAGACCCAAACTTGTGACCCAAATCAATGACTTAATAGGATACTTGGTAGAAGACTAAGGGCCTGTTTGGATACACAAGAAAACACAAGAAAAATAATATTTTATAGAATATAATCTTTCATCTTTTAAAGAAGAAAATCTTGTGCGTTTGGTAACTCAAGAAAAAATTGAAGCAAAGATTCTTTTATTTCAAAAAGCTCAATATTCTCTCCTACAGCTCCCCTCTGTAGAAAACTTTCTACAAGATAACAGTTTTTTAAAATGACTATTATAAAGTGGTAGAGTAAAGTAAAGATTTTAGTTCACCAAATCCATTATAATGTGTATGATTACATATATGGTAAACTAAAGTAAAAGCAAATCTCACAGGACGGTAAAAGTGTGGTAAAGTAAAGGTGAGATAAAGTACATGGTGAAGTAAAGTGGGAATGAATGGTAAAGTAGTTTATTTTCTTTACTTTACTTTACTTTATCACATTTTATCGTAGTTTAATATGGTAAATAAAAAATGACTTGTTTACGGGTGTGGTAAAGTAAATAAAGATTGATGTCATATCATGGTTAAAGGTAAGGTAAAGTAAGGTCAGATGAAGTATGTGGTAAAGTAAACTGGGACAGAGAGAGAGTTATAAAGTACGTAGTTATTTTTTTATTTACTTTCCTTTACTTTACCACATTACTTTTTTTTATCTAGATGTGATCAATTACATATAAATTAAAATATTTATTAAAAAAATATTCTTATAATATAATTTATTTTAATCATAACACTTTCCAAATTGCTCAATTTAAAATCTGTAATATTCTTCAAAAACTGCCAAACAGTAAAAATATTATATTATTATAATATTGCATTATTGTATTCTATACTATTTTATTCTTGCAATATTCAAATTTGTAAATATTTTATTCTGTAGACATCCAAACAGGCCCTAAACATGATACCAACAATAGTATATCAGAGACATTACAAACCCTAACGTAGATAATGCTTGAGTCCCAATTCAGCTAACATTCTTCAAGAGTAAAACCCAAACATAATAAAACAATAGGCATGAAAAATTCATGAAAGATAGAAATCATCCATCTAAAATAATTCATGGAATTTGCAATCTCAACACCAACACCGTTCAGTTGACATGGATGGCATAGAAATGGAATGAACCAAATTAAGAAACGAGAAAAAGAGCATAAACTTGAAACAAATAGGGAAAAAGAGAAGCTATTGAAACACCAACAGCGGTAGCCAGCCTGAAAAATTACAGAGATGCCGTCCTTTTGCGATCTCAGTTTGAACCCCCCCTCTCTCCTATAGCAGCCAAAGCTCGAAAGCCCACCTGAAATCCTCTCTCCTAAATAGTGTTCTTTCTTCTTTTCTCTGTTTCAAATAGAAGAAAGTGCTGAACACAATACGAAACAGTGAATGCCTTTGTGATTAGTGGATGTAAGGTTTTGCATTAAGTGTAAACAAAAAGGACGAGAAGATACCAATGTATGAGATATAATTAGTCAATCCATACAAGTTGGATGGAAATGGAGGCAACAAAAACACAACCTCAATGCTCTGGTAACTTTACTCTTTGTAAGTATTGCTTTGGGTCTTTGGAAAGAGGCTTGTGGGAAAGAAGCTAGTCCCTGCATATCTTTTACCTGAAAAATGATACATTCATTCACTGATAAGCAATGATTTATATAATCCACACCTATATGTCTGGCCAACAAGTTTAGGCAAATTGTTATACACATTAGATATGTAAGTTCAAACTCTATAACTATCATCAAAACCAATTCTATTGTTTCAAAAATCCAAAAGGTACCCATTGTTCTTTCCTTTTGGCCAATGGTGTCCATAAGGACCACAAGTGATGATGGATTCAACAACCTGTCACATGTGTAAAGATAAGCAAGTTAGAGTAAGCCATACTTAATAAAAACCTAAGCACATTATGAAAAGATGCAGATGATCCAAATAAATCAACTTCCATATGTCACTACAAGAAATCTAGGCTGTTGTGACGAAATTTGATGACGAAAATTTTTTTTTGTCTTAAAAGAACACCCAAAGAGGACGAAATATAAATTTTATCGTTTGTTTTCATTTTTTTCAAAAGTATAGGGGACAAAAACGTGTTGATATCCAAGTTTTCATATAATACAGCTTGCAATGAAGCTGAAAGGATTCACGTTTAATAAGGGCATAAGGGCCCATCATTTGGATTTTACCAAGCGACATTATCTCTTGGGTTTCTTTCGGCACATGTTTGATTTCCTAACATAATTAATTATAAAGTCTAATCACAACTAATGGAACGTGCCATTAAGAGGATCACTGATATAAATGGAATGCATGAATTCTTCCTTTCCTTTTTTTCTAGCTGTTATAATGACCATACTACATAAACAACTATGTCCCCGTGAGGCATAATATGTGTAAAGTGACCTGATTCAAATTGGGTTCAAAGTTTAGTTTCCAAGAGGAACCCAAGCATTGATCTTATGGGCTTTCATGGCCCCAAAATCTTTCATTCACATTGTGCGAATCATATCATTTGTCTAGTCACTGGACCATGGTTTTATTAAAATGAATGGACCTTCATGACACTATACACATTTATGCTCGGTTGCTTGCTTCTTATATGTATGGATTCCCTTTTCTAGCTGTACCATAATCCACGTAATTGTACAACTTTTCATTGAACTTGGTTGGCTGAATGGAAAATGTATTTGCAGATCCAATGATTTACGGCTCAAGAAATTTTCTAAGTATCAACATTTATTTCCTAAGGAGATGCACATTTTATCTTTGAGAACCCTTGTATTCACATTAAATATCAAGGATACTAGTATTAATTTTCACTTGTATTTTGAGTTCTTAAAACTCCATGAAACAACATGACTTCTTTATCATCTTTCCCTGATTATATTAACACTACTTCGAATAAATGATTAGAGAAAAAAGCAGGGAAAGACAAAATCAAGCTTAGGCGTGAAGGCACAGTCCTATCATTTCAAGAATTTCTGCTTCATCAAAGCCTACACTTTTTTTTGAAGTTTGTTTCAGGTCTTCTAAAGACATAACTATTTCATACATATTCTTTTATTTTCCTCTCTCACACAAACTTCCTTCTACACTCTCGTACTTTATCAATTTCTTGATGAATACCAAGCCATCAAACTTGTAAATTAAAATCCAAATGCAAGTAAAAGAGATTAGAGAGCGACGTGAGAAGATAAGAACAATGTCGTTGGGAAGAAGAGGGAAAGAAGAGGCAAGCTCAAATGATGTCGTTCAGAGAAGCAACCTCTAACAATGTCGCTCGGCGAAGAAGATGGCCCTGTCGTTCTTGGAAGAAGAGGGTTCCATCGTGCAACAAAAGGGTGGAAAAGGAAGCAAGGGCAGAGAGCGGGGAGAAAATCAGAGGTATGAGGGCAATGATGTGGTCCAAATACAATACAATCTTTGGCAAAGGGCGAGAGTCAGGGTATAGAAATAGATGACGATGATGATGTCGTCCTTATAGGTGGAAATAGTTGTGTGGGGCCAAATTGTCCAATTTACTTGTATGAACCGCAATTTAGATATTTTTATTTGTTCAACAAGTAATTTGTCTAATTCATGTTTAGAAACAATTATTTGGTAAAAATCCCTATGAAATTTTGACACTCAATTTATGTTTAAGCACAAATATAATCAAATCAAGTTCATAAAATCTTTACTATTTACTTGGTCTTTCCCTAAATATTTTCAGCTACCTAAAATTTCTCTAATAAGTTTCCATCTTTATTATGAATTATATATTAACATTCATTTATACTTTATTTAAATATTTAGAAATACTTCTAATTAGAAGTTTTATTGATTTTTCAACACAGGCCTATCGCATTTTCATTAGTTATTATATCCATTAAAGCAGTAGCCTCTTCGTGCGAGAGAGGCATGTGGCACTCTCTTTTGGATTTTTGTAGTGACATGTGGCACAACCAATTGTTAGTTTTATGGTCTCAATCCATTAAGATTGATGTAATAGATTGATTAATTTCTTTATTTATCAATATATTCATATTTTTCTTTCATGAGATGAATGGTGTTTTATTGCTTTAAAGCACATAACCAATACAAATGACATACTGGCTCATGAGATAAACCGGAGTCCACAAGTATATTAGATGTAACACATGTGTGTGGATGAGATCCACATATAAGAGACATGTGTCGCAAATCTTATACTTGAATTGATTCACAACCAGTGATGAGATTGGGCATCTCATTTGACAAGGTTGCAGTATTATGATTACTATGAGATAGTGTGATCTGTTTCAATCATCAGAATGTAAGATTCTGGATCATTATACTGGTACATTGGATGTATTGAAAGGACCATGAGAAGCACCTTAGGAACATTATCTTTACTTTAAGGTTTGCTCTCATAATTCCCTAGCAATAAGCTCTCAATCTTGAGACATTTATGAACTCAAGTTTCTATCTATTCATGTACTTTGGGTCACCAATGAGTGAGGCCAACTGTAGGTCAACATCTCGGTGTCTTGGGTACGTGGTAGTAGGACTGTGGGAACATGTAATGGTCAAGATGAAATCTATCTCTATTATCCCCTTGTGCTAATTAGTGGATTTATCATTGGTAAGTGTACACCCATATCAATTAAGACTTAATTGGATGGTACTAATGATTACTATAATTAATTGGGTCTCAAGGATAATAAGATATGGGTCAAAATTGGTGGGACGGTCTGTCCAATTGATCCATGGATAATGATAGAGGGACCCATTTGTCGTGATGGGGAAGTTTAGGGTCTTCATGTAATTTATTTATAAGACTGGAGTTCAATTGCATTTATATAGTGGAGTTATTTGCAATTAACTGTGGGCCCGGATTGCACATGAGATGTGGGGTCGTGGTGTTCGAGTTGGAGCCAGCTTTCTATAGAATCCCTAGTGGTACCCATGCTAGCCCAAGATTGTATTTTTTCTAATTCTATTTGAATTCAAAAGGGAAAGCTATTATTTCTATTTGAAGTAAGACTTCTAATAGTGGTAATAGTAGAGCAAAGGGTTACTAAGTGTAATGGAAGTTGGACTTCTAATAATATACTAAGAGAGAAGGTTGAAAAGCTATAAAAGGAAGAGGAGGGAGCACCCTTGGACGTCCATGCCCTATTCCAAAGAGTTGTGCACGCCCACCTCCTCTTGAGTTTGCAAGAGTTGCATTCTTCTTCCCCTTTCTCTCTTCTAGTTCCCTCTTAGTTTCCTTGGAGATTCTAGATAGTCTTTCTCTTGGAGATTCCATCATCTCTCTTGTGGAAAGAGATCTAAAGCGGGTCATAGCATGGAAGACGATTGGATATTGGAGATTCTGATCTTAGAAGAGCTCTTCATCAAAGAGTTGAATCAAGTTCTCCATTAGAGCACAACCAAGCTCCATAGGTATTTTCTACTCCTTGTATGTTGTGGAATTTCGTGGTTGCATGTTTAGTGCTGTTTCTATCATTTTGATAGGTTTGTTTGCTGATCATGATGGCTGAGTTTGAGGACATGCATCCTGGATTGGGTTTTGATGGCTTTTAGATAGGTGTTCATCATTTCTAGTTGGTAAAAAGTTTTTAAAACCTATTCAAGAGGTCAACCCACTTCCAACACCAATCCTTATTAAAATTTCTAAATTATTATTATCTCTCCCCAAATCTAAGTGTTTCCCTAAACTTTCTCCCCTTAGTACTGATTCTTTCCCTAAATTCTTTCTTCATTTAATATTTTAAAGTAAGCAATTTTGTTACGAGGACAGTAAGAACGTGACTTATAAGAACGTGACTTACCCAAAAAATCTCTTTATTCAAATCTCTTGATAATGTTAATCCTTAATTCTCTCTCGATACTCATCCATTCCAAATATATTCATACCCAATATTTTACTTCTTAACATTAAAAACATCATAAAGAAGTTTTCTTTTTCAAAACACTCCTCATTGGGACCATTAAAAAATCCGATCCAATAAATATAAATGGCCCCATATTTTATGGGTCCAATCAAATTTCACTCAATAAAAGTTTGGCTTGATTAAAATTTTCATGATACTCCCGAATCGACCCATCTTTTATGTGTCCTCATTGGGCCCACTTCTAAAAGATATCCCTACCAATCAAAGTAATGGCATCGTTTTTTATGAAACCAAATCAAATCTCAACCCATAACTTTTATGAATCCAAATCAAATCAAATCTTTTATTTTTGGCTCGTGTTGGTCATGGGCATTTGACACTAGTTACATATATTAAAGCAACAACCCTTTTCGTGAGAGAGCGACACACAGCACCACATTAGCTATGTGTTTTTAAATGCACCCACCTAAGCGCCCACATGTTGAACATTGATAGGTCCATATCAACCCTAAAATCTTAGAGGGAGATTCATGATTTCAAATATTCTCCGATCAACCCCAAAAGTTTGCCTGCCTAAGATCTCTACAAACTAAAATTATCCCTTAAAAACCTCATAATATAATCTCAATGATTTTTGGCATCAGAGTTTTTGAAGAGGACCTGTGGAATGGTTTTTTTGGAATCAAAGTTTTTGAAGAGGACCTGTAGAATGGTGCGCCAAACTTCATCTCATAACTAAAGCTACATTTTTAAATAATTCTCATTCGATATATGACACAAACATGTGTCATGGTGGACTCTTTTAATAGATGAGGCAAAGTCTACTCCTATAAATCCATCACTTGCATCTTTAAAACTTTAGCTACTTAAAATAATTTTGTACAAGTTGGTCAACTCTCCTATTAATATGAGTGCCATCTCTAAAACCTTAGCTACTTAAAACAATTTTGTAAGAGTCTAAAATATCAACATCACCGCCCATGTTTCACCTCTTGTAACCCAGTTGAGAATTTTAAATTTATCTGTGTCTTCTATAGTTTTTGTTATAGGAATTTTTATTTTCTTTTTTCTTTTCCTTTTTATCATCAGTGGCCCACTGGGCATTTAACTTTAGCATGTTAAAAACCGGCCACCAAATTGAACTCCTTCTCCCCTTTTTTCTTATCATAAGTCAGCCCACTGTGCATTTGATCATTTTGAGTTTGAGAGGAGGGCCTGCTGACGGATTCCCGTAAGGTTTTCTCTTGTCGTTTTCTCTTTTTTCTTCATCCATTAATGGGGTCCATCTTTGATTTTCATGATAGATGGGCATGCATGGTTTAATTTTTGTTGATGATCAATTTGCCGGACCCACATGAGTTATCCAAGTTGCAGAAATTTGGGGCCCACTTATATATCATAGGTGGTTTCATCTTTATTGTTTTTCATCAATCTATGGGGTCCACTGTCAAGGCCAATTTCTTCCTTTTTTGTTTTTTCTTTTTTACTATGGTCCGATTATGAAAGCTAATTTTTTTTTTCTTTCTAATCTCACAATTTGTGGGGGGCCACTTTCATAGCCAAAGTGTGTATTTTGCTACTCTTTCTTTTTATTTTCCTCTCAATATTCTAAAGTATCAATCTGTGAGGCCCATCGTGGAAGCCAATTGATTTCACAATCCACATTTAATTTTGAAACCGACACTCAACTTGAGCCCAAGCACAACTATAATAAAATCAAGGTATACTAAGATTTGTACTCTTTACTTTATCTACCCCTAAAAGCTCTCAACTTCCTAAGATTTTCATAATTACTTGTCAACTTTTCCAATTCTTGGCCCATTATTCTTGATTGGATTATTTTACTTACTTTTTCCTTTAAACCTTTGGTTTTGGAAGTTCGGTTTTAATTGTGTTTATATTATGAATTATATGTTAATATTTATTTATCAATATTTATAAATAGTTTATTTAAAGATTTAATTATTTTTTTACCATAGCTTGCGTTGTGCGCGTGCCTATTGCACTTGTATATATTAAAGTAGCAGGTGAATTCCTTGGAGAGCGACATGTGGCGCATCCTTAGACTTTTTGCAATGCTACATTCTGGAATTGCCCTTATAATCTAATCTAATCTAATCTTATCTCTTCCCTAAAACATAGCATACAATAATAACTTCTTTTTAGTTACTTTTAATGGGTCCCACGTATTATGAAACTAACAAAAAAAAGAAAAAGAAAAAGAATAAAGGCTCTTTGGCTATGATTTTAGTGATTAGTGAACATATATGTATTAAATGTTGTTGTATATTAATTTGTGGGACCCTCATGTCAAATTCAAGTTGCAGAAATTTAGGGCGCCTTCATAGGCAGTATTTTGCTACTTTTCTCCTATTTTTTCTTTCAGTATTTGATATCGCTAATCTATGGGGACCATTGTGGAAGTTGTTAATTTCAAAATCCACACTTAATATATAATCATTTATATTTATTAATTTGACCAAATAAATTTTCTCTCATGAGTCTCTATCTTTATCACGATTTTTTTATTAACATTTATATTTACTAATTTAACCAAATAAATCTATGAGTCCCATTATGAAATCCAAGTCTTCTTTATTTCCAAACTCACAATTTACGGGGACCACTTTTTTTATACTAACATATGAAGAGCTTTTTTGATACCAGAGTGGGTGCCACTTTTATAAGCTGTATTCTGCTGTTTTTGCCTCCTTTTTCCCTTTCAATATTCAGTAAGATTAATCTGTGGGGCCCATTATGGATATTTTTTTCCTTATTTTTTTTTGGATATTTGGTAGAATTAATTAATATGTGGGGCCCATTGTGGAAACCAATTAATTCCAAAATCCACATTTAATTCTGAAATGACACTTAATTTATGGTTAAGCACAAATATAATTAAATCAAGGTCCTACAATCTTTACTATTTACTTGAACTTTCTCTAAATATTTTCAGCTACCTAAAATTTCTTTAATGAGTTTCCATCTTTATTATGAATTATATATTAATATTCATTTATGATTTATTTAAATATTTAAAAATATTTCTAATTAGAAATTCTAATGATTTTTTAATCATGGACTGCGTTGGGCGCATGCCTATTGCACTAGTATATATTAAAGCAGTAACCCTCTTCGTGGGAGAGCGACACGTGACGCTCCATCTTGGGATTTCGTAATGATATGTGACACACCCCACCCAATCCATATAGATAACTCATGCAGAATCTAAAACTTTCCTAAAGTACTTAAATATAATATCAACATTTTTAAAACTAAAAGTCTTTCCAATATCTTCTGATCCAATCATGGTTTTATCCAATCAAACAAAACCTAATTTGGCATGATTTGATCATTGATAGAATCTTAGACTCTTTTTACCTGAGAAATTTATTTCCTGTCGCCTGCCTACATATGGATGGGGTCCACCCTTTGGAACCCAATTCCAAATCAAAGCTATAATGGTGCATATCAGATGAGTGCAATGATTGGACAATTGTGATGTTCTAATCATTGTGGGTATGCCATTTTTGTGGGCCCTATCTAATCGAGTTTAATACTACATGAGAGTTCAAGACAATCCGGACTCTTACATTCATAGTGTTCTGCACAATTTTCTTAAATCCAATAAATCTTCGAATTTTAAATTTACCCATTAGAAATTTATTTCCTATGGCCTACCTACATATGGATGGGTCCACCCATTGGAACCCACTTCCAAGGCTAATTGCTATCAAAACAATTGTTTCGTCGATAATACATGAGAATGTTAACTAGCCAGTAATTAGGAATCGGTAATTACAATACCATGCATAAATACAAATTATACTCCATGCAAAATTCAGTTAATTTATTAAGACTTAATTAGTAAATCATGTGAATTGAATTAGTTAATAATTATGACAGGTGATATGACAATGGGTGGCACGATCATGATTAACCCTTAATTAAGAAAAATTAAGGTTAAGCGGTTAAAAGAAAATAAACAAATAATTTTTTTTGGAAAACATAATAAAACCCCGCAGATTTGGCCATTGACCATACCCAATTATTAAATTAGGCATATAGACATGAGTGCAATTATAATTATTGTTGTTGTTGTTGTTGTTATGATAGCTTGGGATAGAACACTATATCATTATGGGCCCACTTAATCAATCGAAATCTTTATTTTTCCCTTACTCCTTCCCTTATCTTGCCTCATCTCCAAATCTTTTTTTATTCATATTTCAATGTTTTTTGTTTTTTTTTTTTTTTTTTGTATGCCCAAATACTGCTTTTATATTGGAATATCTTTTTTTTTTTTTTTCCGTGTTGGGCACAGGCCCCTCACACTAGTTATATAATAAAAGACAGCAGCCCTTTTCATGAGGGAGCGACACATGGCGCATCCTTAAACATTTTACAATGCTACTCTCCAGAATTACCCTTCTAATCCTGTCTCATCAAACTAACTCAAATTCTCCGATACTCCATCACCTAAAATATCTTAATGCAAATTTAAGATATTTTTGAAATAAGATACCTATCCCTTCCCTAAAACATAGCATATAAAAATAACTTCTCTTTAGTTACCTTCAATGGGCCCCGCATATTATTCAAAAAATAAAACAAGAATAAAGGCTCTTTTGCTATGATTTTAGTGATCGGTGGACATGTATGTATTATTAAACTGACAAAAAAAAAACAAAAAAAAAAACAAAAGAATAAAGGCCTTTTCGACTATGATTTTAGTGATTGGTGATCATGTATGTATCAAATGTTGTAGCATATCAATTTGTGGGACCCTCATGTCAGATCCAAGTTGGAGAAATTTGGGGCACTTTCCTAGGCAGTATTTTGCTATTTTTTTCATATATTTTCTTTTAGTATTTGGTATAGTTAATCCGTGGCCCGTGGGGGCCATTGTGGAAGTCAATTAATTTCAAAATCCACACTTAATATATAATCATTTATATTTACTAAGTTAAGCAAATAAGTTTTCTCTCATGAGTCTCCATCTTTATCATGATGTTTTTTATTATCATTTATATTTAATAATTTCACCAAATAGATCTATGAGTTCCATTATGAAATCCAAGCCTTTTTTCTTTCCAAACTTATAATTTACGGGGCCACCTTTTTTATACTAACACATGAAGAGCTTTTTTTATACTAGAGTGGGGCTACTTTCATAAGGTGTATTCTGCTACGTTTTTCTCCTTATTTTCTTTTCAATATTCAGTGAGATTAATCTGTGGGGTCCATTATGGACATTTTTCTCCTTATTTGTCTTTGGGTAATTTGGTAGGATTAATTTCTCCGTGGGCCCCATTGTGGAAGCCAATTAATTCCAAAATCCACATTTAATTCTGAAATATTGACACTCAATTTATGGCTAAGCACTAATATAATCAAATCAAGGTCCTAAAATCTTTACTATTTATTTGATCTTTCCCTAAATATTTGCACTACCTAAAATCTCTCTAATGAGTTTCCATCTTTATTATGAATTACATATTAATATTCATTTATAATTTATTTAAATATTTAGAAATACTTCTAATTAGAAATTTTACTGATTTTTTAATTATGGCCCTCATTGGGCGCATACCTATTGCACTAGTTATATATATATATATATATAATGACAGCAGTCTTCTTTGTGAGGGAATGACAAGTAGCATTATAAGTAGCTCTCTCGTAAATACTTTCCAAGTAGAGATAACCATTTTCTAAAGTTCTTCTTAGATTCTCAAATTTCAAAAGACTTATCATTTCCCTTAGTATACTTCCCTAAAGCATAGAATATGATACTAACTTCTCTTTGGTCATCCCAAAACCATTTTCCTAGATTATATTAACCATTTCACTTCAATGGCCCCACAGATTATTAAACTAACAAAAAAAGAACAAAGGCCCTTTGGCTATGATAGTGGGCCCTACAAACTGATGAAAAATATAGAGATCAAGTTGGCTATGATTTTAATGATTGGTAGGCATGTATGTATTAAATTTTGTTGCGAATAAATTTGTGGGACCCACATGTCATGTCCAAGATGCAAAAATTTCGGGCCTAGTTATAGATCACAATCGGCTTCTTCTTTGTTGTTTTTAATCAATCTGTGGTGCCCACTTTGAAAGCTAATTTTTTCCTTTTTATTTTTTATTTTGGTAAAAAAGCTTTCGTTAAATCCAAAAAGAATCAAAGAGAGAGATGAGAACTATCAGACAACAACCCTCTCCCATACTCAGTCTGGAATACAACGATCCCAACAAAAACTTCTTTCAAGTCAAGAACAGTACTTGGTAAAAAATGAGGGCCTCTTTAACATCCCTGGGAACAGAAACAAAATCAACAAAAGAAAAGGAAAGACACATAATATGGATGTTCGAGATTATAGGCCCTCTGTTTCTTGCTTCCTTCGTCGCCATGAGGATAGCTCACGCCTCTGCTTCTTTAGAGGAAGGGACACACGACCCATAATGAGCTCCTCAACAAAAGAAATATCATTCCTTAACATAACAAAACCATAGCTTGCCTCCCCGTCTGTAGCTCTGAAAGCGGCATTTGTAAAAGTCAGAAACTAATTATTGGATATTAGATCCATACACCTTTGACGGTGATATGCCGAATAAAAAGGTTTTTCACAAATATCCATAGAGCAAGCTTGCAAACATTTTAAATCAAATTTATAGTTTTATCAGGAGACAAATGCCTTCTCCTCTAAAGATAAAATTATTTATTACTTTCAACAAAGCCCACCAAGTAGCAAGAATAACAGAGATAAGATAGTTTTCATTACGAGGATATGAATCATCACTCATCTCTATGTGCCCAAAGTGCCGACATGGCTCAAGGAAAGAAATAGCGGGGGCCTTTTTTTATCAACTGTTTTCCAACTTTAAAGAATAAGAATGAGAGATGCTCCTATGAGAGATAATGATATATCTCTCATAGGAGCATCTCCCAATAAGAATATACATACAAGTATACCTTTGTATTTACGAAAGGTTTATATTATGCCTTTTAACTATTTATTTCCTCTTAATGGGAAAGTGCCTTTAATGTTTTCCGCTTTAGTTGTACTTGGGCCTTTAATGGGTGTGCCCGGATGTCATATATATATATATATGGGTCAGGCTCTCCTAAGCTAAAGCTTAAGATAAAATTTCGTAACCTTCACGCTTCTAGGGCTGACCCTTGGTCTATCCAAATGGATCAAACACACAACCCTCCTAAATTGCACAAGTCCACAAACTTTCAGTCATATCCTAATTTACTGAACCATTGGATCAACCGTGTATCGATTCGAATGGATTGTTGACCATTAAACTTTTGGGGCCTAGATGGAGATGATAGAAACCACGGTTGATGCTATTTTTTTGCAAAGAGGAGGGTCCCAGGGTGTCCTTGAAATCCCACCAATCCCAACCCCCATGTGGGTACTCAGGTGGGCCCCACCTTACACTCGAGTTTACCTCAGCTTACCTTATCCTACGCTGCAGCCTAGGAGAGCCTATATATATATATATATATTCAATCCCATGCCTCTAACTCCTTCATCTGTGACCCACAAATTTAACAACTTTATTTTAAAGGAAAAATTTTGAGCATAGATCCAGCTATCTAATCCATTTGGATTGGTGAAAATCCAATGGGTCTAGTGTACTTAAGGGGATCCCATGTGTGTTGATGGATCAGATGTATTATAAATTCAACCATACTATGTTGTCCCTCACTATAACATGGTGATCAGGGATGGATGTGCATAAATATTTCCCATATATGGGGATATTCCTGTGCATCCTTTCATTACCATATGGTGAGGGACAAGCTTAATGGGGCCCACTGAGGGATCCATTGATCATGTGACTTGTGGGGGATGGAAAGAGAAATCTTGGATGAGCTCATATATCAAATTTGGGGTCAATCCCATGCCTCTAACCCCTTCATCCATGGCCCACAAATTTAACGACTTTATATTAAACGAAAGAATTTGACCATCGACCCAATGGTCCAATCTATTTGGATAGGTGAAAATCCAATGGGTCTTGTGTACTTAAGGGGGTCCCATGTGTGTGGATGGTTTGGATGTATTATAAAGTTAACCATACTATGTTGTCCCTCACCATATTATGGTGAGGGATGGATGCGCATGAGTATTTCCCATATATATATTGGGGATATTCTTGTGCATCCTTCCCTCACTATAAACTTAATGGGGCTCTCCGAGGGACCCATTGATCGTGGGACTTGTGGGGGATGGAAAGACACATCTTGGATGAACCCATATATCAAAATTGGGGTCAATCTCATGCCTTTAACCCCTTCATCCATGGCCCACAAATTTAATGACTTCATATTAAAGGAAAAAATTTGACCCTCGATCCAACAGTCCAATTCATTTGGGTAGGTGAAAATCTAATGGGTCTAGTTTACTTAAGGGGGTCCCATGTGTGTGGATGGTTCAGATGTATTATAAAGTCAACCCTATTATGTTGTCATTACTATGTTATGGTAAGGGATGGATGCGCGTGAATATTTTATATATATATATATATATTTATATTGGCCTGTTGGACCTGTGATTTGGATTGAACACGGCCCATTCACGGCTCCACTGGGCCCACTTAGATCCATAATAAACATACAGGGTAAGAGAATAGTTAAATCTTTTTTGTGATAGGTCCAACTGGAGGTAATCATCTTCAAGCTACTTTAGAGAATATAAGTCACACGGATTCAAGCAGGCATGCAGTTTAAAAACTCGATCAGTCTTCCCGGTTGCCCAAACTATAGGACGGGATGGTGAGCTTGCTAACTCACCCGTCTTTGCGAGCTGAAAGAGTCTGGCCTTCTGTTACCGAGCATTCTCAGGCAAACTCACCACCTTACCCAGCCTGCTTTGTGTCCGCTCAACCTGAGCAAGGTCCATTACCTGAACGTATAGAGGCTTAGGCGTCCTGTCAGGTCTTTTACCTGGACCTAGATCTGTTTGTGTTTTTCTCATTCTTCTTTTGGACTGGGTCAGACCGATCTTGAGTGGGACATAACCCAATGGTAGTATGGCCCAGAGAAACTCAGATTCTGAGCCTCTTGATCCGCGCAAGAGTAGGATATTGTAATACATGAGGAATCGTGACGTTTATAGCCAACTATGTTGGACAAGGCTATGATGATGCTGCCTTCCCAGACATTTTCACGGTCAAGTCTTCAAAAGAAACTTTTTCATAGAAATTGCTAACGGGTCCGTGGTTGTGAGCAAATCGGTCAAGTCAGGTTTGTGGAAACAATATGGATGAGAACGCACTAGTTGCACAATCCACACCCAATGTCCTTCCACCAGATTGGCCAGATCCATAACTGAGCGAGATTTCTTCTGTCCGAGAGAAAAATCCAACCTATCTATTCAGGATGTGGGCATGGCCCACTAAGTGATTGGGCTTCAGTTTCTGGCCCATCTGATGCATATCCGGTCTTACATCAAATGAACTCGGCGCCATGTTTTACATCTCCGTCACTCAATTTGGCCGAAAGCATTCCCTTGGCCATAAGAATCAACAGCCTCTTTTAAAAACATAACTGTTGTATACCGATTACATTTAGCACATGTTTATCCTCCTATGTCGGAGGCTTGAAAGACAAGACCATAACAAAAATTTACAAGGGATATCAAGAAATTGAGTGATTGGATAATCCTTCAACAGATAGATTACTTAATCAAGAAGGTCCAAAAACTTAAATTTCTTTTTAGATTAGATTATCCAATCACAAAGAGGCAACTCAATCTTTCTTCTTGAAAGACAAGACATAACAAAATTTTATGAGCAAGATTAGGTAACTGATTGTTCAGATAATCTCATCTTACTAAGTAGTGGTGAAATCAGCAGTCCTTTTTATATGCAAAACTCCTCAAAGTGGAATCTTTTTCCATTAATTTTATTCATCCCACATTTCAACTTTCTAGTGGAAGAAAATTGAAAAACCAACATCAAAACCTAAACTAAAAAAAATAAAATTTTGAAATGATTTTGTATGTTTCATTAAGCACAAAATGGTAATTGCCATGAGAAACTACTACATGTATGAATAGATGAAGTCCGACATATATGTAAGAGTAATAAGAAATAAACGAAGAAACCTATTTGCTCAATAAAATCAAAACATAACATCCAACAAAAATAGATGAAGGAACAATGTTGTTCATATAAATATCAAAATTTTGTTCATTCACATGCAGCCAAGCTTAACAAAGGAACAGAGCTCTAGTATATTGCTGAAGACACGGATAGTTCTATGATAGAGAAGGAGTGCTTCATAACAGCACTTGACTAATCCTTGTAATTCGAAAGTATTTAAAGAAGCACGGGTCATCTTGCTCATCATCTGTCCATATCATGGGATTCAAGAAACAAATTAAATTATAGTATTGGTGTTCACAAGGACAACAAAAGATAGTTTGGCTGAAAACTCCATCATGTGAGACGGCCTATGTAATGCACCTGAATCCCTACAACCATATCAATATTTCATGAATTATATTTTTTATAGATAAAAGTTTATTCATCCTAAATATTTGTTACCACTTATTGAAGCCAAGATCATGTAAGTACACCTTAGAGATAGAGAGCAAAAGTAAACCATGGAGATAGAGAGCAGTTAATCCAATAATATGGATCCGATGTGATGTCAGATGACCCAGTCATCTAAGGCCACTCAATTGTTCAAATAGAAGGTTAATTTTTTTTATTTTTTTAAACAACAATCATGTATAAACAACATTGCCCATTCATATATCAGGTAAGCCAAGCTCATAACCATAAATAACAATCCATCAGTTATTATATCACCAAAAAAACATTCCAAGTGAACCAAGTACGAGATTAATTAATTACATCAATCCCAATATACACTAATAAAGTCTTAAACATAATTTAATTTAATGTCTTAAATCCTCATACATTAAACATATTCATTTTGACCATCAAGAATGGCATTATTATAGTCATACTGTGGCACAAGTTCATAGTCCTCATCACCCTCAATCCCAAGCTTCTGCAAATCCTCACCCTCCTGCATGTGGTGGTGGAATATAATGAGCACAATGGTACTCCGCAAGATACCAATTACTAACAATAATACATATCATAAAAAAGGAATAAGAAAACAGTGATAATGCACATATGATATGCAATAAATGAAATGACACTATTACAATGAAAACTTTGCATAAAATTAACATTTTGGACACTAACATTTCTTGTAATGCCATGTAACATAAGTCACTTCCCAATAAAGAATTTAGGGTCCCAACACTACACTTGACCACTCATTAAAAATAATGAGCCAAAACACTACACTTAGCATTATTCACTTGCCACTTAGCCATTTCAACACTTTGGGAACCTCCCTTTCATATTGGTCAACCACTCACTAAAAAATTATTACAAAAAACATCCATCCCTACACTTAGTTGGGTCTTTGTGTCACTGACCAATCCAACGGTGCACCCATCTGTGAAGCTTGGAAAGTACTTCAGGCTAGGAAGAATGTCTCGGAATTCAACCCCTTCAAGACAAGGGTCATTTCCAGAATGCCCACCACAGGTAACTGGCCACTAATCACTACACTACACTGCACTAAACCACCACACAGTAAGACATCCTCTCATGGTGGTTTTACGACAGAGTGGGGCAAAGGAACTAGGGTCCCTACTTTCGTTAAGTTTCTAATATTTCATTTTATTTTAATTATTTTAGACTAAATTGGAATAAAGCATATTATTTACATACTTATCCCCAAGCGTCCTATACCACATGACTTCCATATGCACTTCTATGATTCATCCCTTTCTATCAATCTTGTTGATTAGTATATTATGGAGTGTGTGTTACAATCACTTATCATCAATACATGAGGGTATCATTATCAATTTTCCAAATCTATAGAATGTCATGCAAAACTTAGCATAAATAACATGCTATATAAAACTCACCATAAATAGAATGCTATGCAAACTATAATTAGATTGCTATATAACATACAATAATGTCCATAACACTATTACCAATTCACACAATATGTATAAACATTTTTAGAAAGTAATTAAAACTTGCCTTTTATGGAGCTTTACTAACCGCTTGAGAAAAAGGGTGTTAAAATGCGAATTATGCTGCATAAATAAATTACAATTATTAAACACTACTAATTTTAAAGTCTTAATTCTTAACCATATTTTAGAGTGAATGAAACTCAATCTCTTAACCAATTAATCATCTAAGTGAAGATTGACCCACCAGGGTCCACTAGGAAAACTAGTCTAGTCATCTAATAAACTAAAGTTGTTAATTATTAAATCTTATGATCTAAGGTGGGGTCCACATGATTTCTAAAGTGTTCTAAGGTCCATAACAACACCTAATATCTAGTACCATAATGTGGAATTAAGTATAACACATCAGCCACTAAATCACATCTAGACTCATCAACCAACTAGCTAATTTCACGTAGTCAAGGTTTGATGGCTATATGACCATTGAAATATTTAATCGGGCCTCAAAGGAGTTTGACCCATTGACCAGTGGCTTAAATAAATCAAATAGTTAATGGTTATGGTCATATTTAATTCATAAAACCCATTTTAGCCACCACAACACAAAGACCTAGCATAACCAACTAGACTAGTCAACTAATTTAGTCAAAATGGCTTCTAACGTAGCCAAGGGTTTGGCCACAGTTCATAAGTCATTTAAACAACTATTAATACTTTAATTTAGTCCTCTAATGAAATTTAGTATATAAATATCAAAAAATAAAAATATCACAATTGGTCTATATGTGATCTATTGGTGCACTAGCGTTAGGTTTTGGGCTTAGCCCATTAAACCATGACTCATTTCGATTTAAATCCACTACTCCGGCACCTTAACACCATTCAAGTAGATACTTTTATACCAAAATTATTATCTAACCCGAGATCAACAATCGGTGTACCAATGGGTCATATAGAGTCAAATTGGTTAACCCAAAAGGGTTCTAATAACCCAACACCACAAACTATGATCAAAACAGTAATTAGACCTTAACTAAAAACCTTATTTTCTAATTATTTCAAGGATCCAAACAATTAAAAACTCCGCACATATCAATGAAAAATCTATAGAACTTTTGGGTGCGATCCGACCGTTGGTTTGCCAAATCCAAGGGTTCAAAAATATTTTTCCTTAATCATGGATGTTTAGAGATAACAAATAATCCCTTTTCTTTTCTCCTTTTTATTCCCATGATATCGATCTTTAAAATAAATTAGATTACAATAGAATGGTTATAAACATATCAACTTTTTCAATAAAAAATAAGAATTTAAAATCAAAGAAGAAATAAAACAATCATTACAATATATGATAATTAAAACCAATAAATCTAACTCTAATGGTTTATTAAAAAAAAGGAAGAAAATAAATACATTCTCAATAACCTAATCCCCAAAAATACCTAATCGATATTA
Source organism: Persea americana (assembly GCA_029852735.1). Classification (NCBI taxonomy): domain Eukaryota; kingdom Viridiplantae; phylum Streptophyta; class Magnoliopsida; order Laurales; family Lauraceae; genus Persea; species Persea americana. Next base: position 14,607,064 of record CM056811.1, on the reverse strand, counting down.
TGATCTCACAATTTTTCCTATCCAAACATGGTGATCCAAGCATAATAAATAACTGAAACATAAATTTGGATCCCCTTTTCCTTTGGCCAATCCATTAAAAGAAAATAATATGGGTATTTTTATTATTGAACTTCATTACTTCATCATGTGCCAAAATAACACCATTAATGGCCATGAATGGTTATGGAAGATGGAAGATATTAGAGAAAAAGATGGTGAAAAATCAAAGAAGAAAATAAATAAAGAAAATGGAAAGATCATACCTCAAGAAGTCCACCTCCAAGCTAGCCTAAGCCTCCTCTCTTCTCTTCTATTTTCCTTTCTTATTCTTATATTTTTTTTCTTCCTCCACCCTCACATTGAACCTCCTCTCTTTCTCTTGAATTCTCAAGCGCGCACACACACGATGGTGGAGAGGAAAGGTTCCTAACTAAATAACAAGTTCAACTCATCTCTCCCTTAACTAAGGAACTAGTTTAAAATTAAACCTTTGATTGGATATGAAACCTATCACATCGCTTCATTTAAGTCCTCACAAAAATCCTATCCTTAGATTAGTCTCCCTAGATTCCACACTATCACCATCTATAACCAATCAAGGGGTGCCCACTTGGAGAGAAAATCTCCATCTCTCAATCACAACTAGGTCAAACCAATTAGAGATAAATTAATGCCCGGAATTTCTAATTAGATTAATGATTAGTAATTAGTTAGTAAGGTAACTAATTAAGTTTAAAATTTGAAATCAAATGAAAACTAAAGAGGAGGGAAAGAAGATGCCACATCATCCTCCACTTGGCACAAGTCCAAGTGGGTCCTGAACACACACCCGATCCAGGTGGACTTTTCATCATTAGCATTTATTAATTTTTAAAACAATGTGTGAGGTCCACTAAATTAAATTAAAGGATTAATTAGAGAATTCTTCAATCCAATTAAAATAGGACTTTACTTAGCAACATGTGAATGGATAATAATTCAAGAAAATGAAAAAAAAAATGAAATGCGTCGATAATTAAATAAAATGCATCAAAGCATAACTCAATGGATGCAAACAATAAATTAAATACATGTAATAATAATAATTAGATTTCTAATAAAATAATTACCATGAAATAAATTGAGAAAAAGCACCCTAGTCACATCGAATCTCTAATGAGGGATGACATCCAGAAATATACAGCTCTTTGAGTGCAGAGAGGGATAACCTTATATGCTTGCCCAAGTACATGATATATGATGTTTAACAACGTATATTATATGAACTATATATAATACAAGTAATACTATGAAATGATTTTCCTCTTCCTAATAAAATGCCAAACTAAAGAGATTGAATCTCCTAACCCTTTTGCCTCTATATTTCTTCATGCATTATAAATTTTTTACAATGGCAGTATTGAAAATTATAATCATACCTAAGTCTCTCGACTTACATGCAAGCAGCTTTCTTTTTTATTGCAGCTCCCCTCTTTTCGTCCTACCTACAAGGCTACAATTATAATTACAATTACAAACAAGAGTTGCATTAGAAATAAATAATAGATTTTATTTTAGAAAAAAGACTACAAGTAGGAAGGCTAACCATTATTAATCTCTTGCGATAAGATGACCCCCAATCTTGATATGAGGGATGTGTTGGATCTTGTCCCAGTCCTCACCTGTGTCTTTCGTACATCGAATCTCAAATGAGGGATGACATTGATAAATATACAGATCTTTGAGTGCAGAGAGGCATCGTAGCTCTCTTGGCAAGGACGCCATCTCAGGGCAATAAGAAATATCTAGATATCGAAGAGATGTGAGATTCCCGATCCCCTCTGGTAAACTCTTCAAACCATGACACCGATCTAAACTGAGAGATTGGAGGCTGTTAAGGAAAGATAATTCATGTGCCACGTGTGCAAACTCATTGATGTCCGATATATCCAGAGTCTTAAGGGAATTGAGGTAACGAAGCCTTCGGCCTGAAAAGATTAGTTTGTCGCAAGATAGAATCTGCAAGCGTTGAAGAGAGCTCTGGCGTCTTATCTGATCTTCATCGGCAAAAGACGATTGGTTACAATTTTGTTGGTGCATAGACTCAAACGATTTCAGATTTTTGAGGCTTTGCATCATCCCTTGGTCAACATTCAAATCTTTGATATCTGGGAAAATTTCCATTGTAGTTAGTATGGGACAATGATAAATGACCAATTCTTTAAGGCTAGGGAACACCCTCTCCCCCTTCCATTCTAACCCTGACCATGTCTTCAATTTTGACATATTCTGAATATGAAGTTCGTTTAATGATGGAAACCCTCCCAATACTTCATTGCCGTAGAACTCGTTACCAATGCACTCCACGTTCTCCAATCTATCAATTGTAAGGACTCTGAGAAAGGGCAATTCGCCAAGTGGTGGCAAGTGGCAACATCTCCAACACCCTGATAATGTGATTTCAACTAATTCAGTGAGAGTGGTGTCCATCATCCAACTCGGAAAGTTGAGGCCCTTGTAGTTCATTATTACCAACTTCTTCAGATTTCGATGTGGTTGGAGGCCCTGAAGTACCTGCTTTTGAAGCACTTCCATCTCTCCATCTTCTTCCCAATCAACAAATATATCCCAGCTAAGATCAAGAGAAGTAAGATTTGGTTTGTTGATGAGAGCATCTCGTGGAACATCAATAGCATCTGTTATATTATTAGGGAGTTGAATTTCGAGACATCCTCTAAGGTTCATACCTTGCAACTCTCCTACGCTACTGTATGCAATCTCATTGGTCCTACCCACAATGAAATTGCTTAATTCTTGGAGGCAGCTCAATTGCCCCATCTTTGGGGGCATGTGAGTTAATTTATCACAATCAGTTATATCCAAACATCTGAGGTTGGTCAATTTGCACATCTCTTTCGGTAACTCACGGAGTTCTCCACAATGCATTAGTATCAAAGTTTGTAAATAGCAGAGGCTAGTCAATGATTCAGGTAACACTTCAATCAAAGTGAAGGAGAGATTGAGGTACCTTAGATGTTGGAGATTGCCCAGGGAAGTAAGCCACTGCGAATTCTCAACTTCCTGTTTATGTTGCCTCATTAAATCCAATGCTCTCAAACATTTAAAGAGCCCTACATCACAAGGAAATTGGAAGGCGGGTTGTGGAAATTGGAAGGCTTCTTGTTTTAACATGACATATGTCCGTAGCATTTGAGCTTTGGGTAAGGAGGCAGCTAGAATTCCCAATCCATTAGAAGAGACATGACGTATCCTTGGAGAAATGTCTTTTGACTTGCCATTGAGTACCACACGATATTCATTTTCCATTATAGAACGTGCTAGATCATGCATGAGGTCGTGCATCCGAAATGTTGTGATCCTATAATATTCTTTTACATCTTGGAAAAAAGACTTCATTACCAACTCATCGAAAATCTCATCACCGGTGTCTTCCAACTCCATTCCTCTTTTGGTAGGAATAAAACCTTAAGCCATCCATAACTTGATCATTATTTCTTTTTCAATTTCATAGTCTTGAGGAAATATTGCACAAAAGGCAAAGCATTGCTTCAGATGGGGCTTTAAATGGTTATAGCTCAACCTCAAAGCAGGTAATATTCCATTCTCGTTTTCATCAGCTAAGTTCCACATTTCACTATCTCTGACAAACCCCCATTTGCGTTGGCTTCTCTCGGAACACAAAAGGCCTCCTACTGTTGTCACTGCAAGCGGAATGCCCCCTCATTTCTTCACAATATCTCTTCCAATTGGTGCCAAGTTTGGATGCGCTGCTTCTGCTTCTTCTGTTCGATTTCCAAATGCTATTTGACAGAACAGAGACCAGCAACCATCTTCTGACAAAGGCTTCAAACTGTATGGCTGAATTTTGCTCATGATGGATGCAACCTTTCGACTCCGTGTGGTTACTACAATTCTACTTCCTCTTTCTCCACATAACAACAGACCTCTTAGGCTATGCCACTTCTCAGGTTCTTCATTCCAAACATCGTCCAGTACGAGCAAGTACCTCTTCCCACTCAGTTTTTCTCGTAGGAGGCAGTGCAAATCCTGCACGCTTGAGGGGAGAGGTTCATTATCATCAATTCCATGTTGAGTGTTTTTTTTCTTTTTTTTCTTCCTCTTTAGCACGTTGAATGATTTCTTTTAGAAGCCATGTAACATCAAAATTATCAGACATGCATACCCACATTTTCGGCTTGAAATGGTCCCGCACCAATTCTTGATTGAAGACCAACTTAGCAATCGTAGTTTTGCCAATGCCTCCGATGCCGACGATGGAAATGACCGAAACATTCTCATGATCACCGGCTTGATTTGATAGCAACCAATTCACTATCTCCTCTTTTTCTTCGTCTCTTTCAAATACAAGAGATTTGTGTACGAATGAGTGGGTCTCCCTCTGCTTCTTAGACTCAATCATCAAGTTGGCCACTTTCTCCTTCAGCTGAAATGCATGAGCCTCTGCTTTAATATCTTTGAGTCTCTCGCTTACCTCTTTTAGTTTCTTACGCATTATAATTGGGGAGACAACTGGGGAGACAAGCACTGAAGTAACGACCTTGCGTACCTTGTTCGTCAGGGTGTCTCGAACCGGCATGCTATTTTAAGCCACTTCACTCCGTCTTCGATCCTCGATCGCGTACTCTTCCAATAAGTCCTGAGCATCATAAGCATCATCTTTGAGCTTTTCCAGCAATTTCATCAACTTGTGATCCATCTTGGGGCTTCGCTCTGCTATTACAATGAAATCATTGATGTCCACCAGGGAATCCTCAATATTTCTCCAGACGATTTTTAGCACCGCGGAAAAGATCAACACCAATTTGCAAGCAGCACTTCGTCGCATCCAGTGCTCCCTGAACTATGAACGCGATAGCCGTGTCTTTTACTACCTGTAGCGCCATGTTAACGTTCTCTAGCTCGTCTTCCCTCTTTTTTTTTTTTTCTCTTTCTGTTCTCTGCAACTTGAATAGAGAGCACAAGAATAAGACTTAATAAAAAGAGTCAACATTATGTTAGACATGAGTGGTCCTCGTGACCACATGTGCTACATTGAGACCCATGGTTTGAGCCCACTAATTTAAGTTACTTTCCCCTTTTAGTTTTTACTTTTACTAAATATATCTTAGATTTAATTTTAGTAAGCCCAGTCAAATAGGACTCTTGTTAACTAATTTGAGGGAAATAAGAAAACTTACATTTATCAGATTTCTTTGATGAGAATAAATCTCTCTAGGACTTATCTATATATAGGGTTTTTCGGTCCTTTCTCTTAACCTACGAGACCTGAGATCTGAAAAGTACCCATCAACTTCACGCATATTGGAGTAGGTGATAAGGGAGATAGGAGAAAACCCTACTTGAAGAAAGGAGATCGGTTCATCATCAAAGACACTTAGGGTAAGGTACGCTTTTATTATTTTAGATTATACATTGTCAAACCATATAAGATCTTACAATTGGATATATTTTTTTTTATGGACACAAGAAAATCAGTTTTATCTTGCTTTTGAGATCGGAGATTAGGGGGATCATTCCATCGATTTTCTCCTCACATATACATTACTGTGTCTCGCACTGTTGTTGCCATTGGGAATCGGTGGAGAAAAATACCTTGGAGCAGTTCTCGGACGCAGGCAGTTTGGGAACTTTCCGTGTGTTTGACTGTTGGGCCCAGGTGGACCCCACTGATGTTTGATCAGGACAGTAGATCTGGTAGTAGACCCATGGGAGACTCCAGAGATGCAGGTCCCACATGGAGTGAACCCCGTTTGGCGGCCATCTGGTGTTTTACAGTCTGGGAGGCGTGAGTTGGGTTGAGAAGGAAACAAAACCAGTTTCGGGATCAGGCGATGGTGGGACCCACTGGACTATCTGATCCCAGATCTGGTCCGTTCATTGGGCCGGACATGGCGGGGCGACGCTAGGGATGTGGATTCATGTGAGGTGGGCCCCGTTTGGTCCACCATCCAGCAACCCTAAGGAGGGCTGACGGCCTTGAGAAAGAAAAGGTTTTTTTTCCATTTTTTTTTTTGGATTGTGGGTCCCAGGAGGGCCATCGATTGCAGATCAAGTCCATCTTAAAGAGGAGTCTTGGGCGATTTTGATGGTGGGGTCTGATCTGGATCTTGATCAGTGGAGCCCACATTTTTAGCAACCCTTATATCTCAGGAAAGAAACTCTTCCGGTAACGTTCTGTATAGAACATGTGTTGTTTGGGGAAGAAGAAAAGGTGGGACTCGGTAGTCTGAGGGTGTATGGTAACTTTGGGATATGTGTTGACCTGGGTACGTTTTGAGAAAGAGTGATATATGGGGATGACTGATGATGTCATCCCATGTGACATTTAGTTTGGTTAATTTTTTGCTTGCCCCATGAATTTTTAGAATTTAGAATATGGAACCTTAGCCTTTAATGAACCCAAATTTAAGACCATACCTTGGATTTCAGACTTCATGCAATTACATATAAGGGCTGTACAATGTGGTTACTAAGTTTATTTGCTGTCATTTTACTGTGCTTTTATTATTTTAATTTTTTATATGAGTTTGATCATTTATTGCTTAGATTGGTCTCATTATGTCACTTTTATTGGGTTTGCCTATTTTTGGGTCATATGCTTAGAGCACACCATTTGATTTATATACATGTAATTATTTTTTGTGATAAATTAAGCGTGGCCTAATCTCTTAGAGGCACCACTAATGACATAATAACCAACTTAGATTAGATCCCTTTATGTCATTTTATAAATGCTATTATTTCAATTGAGACCCATAGTTTTAAATAGTGTGGAAGTCACCAAAGTGGCCCAATTATGAAAAACTTATAGGTATCAATTGAAATTTAAGACCCTTAACACTATTTCTTGTGTAAGGATAATAGCATTAGACTCGCGATCCTAAATTATGAGAGTAAGGATTGGCCCAAAGGTACGATCGCCACTCAAATGATTATAAGACCGGAATAGGGTAATTTGATATATGTACCTAATTGGTTTTGGTTCCTATACCCAAAGGTAATAAAGGTCATAATTGCTGATCCTATGACCAAAGCATTACCGGCAGAGGCCTATAATGATCATGTTAGAGCAATGGGTCTCATTGTGTTACCTTAATGTAAGTGGGGGGAATGTTTATATACATCTTTCCCTCACCATAGGGTTCCTTGTCTTTTTGTGCAAAAAAGGAAGTGTCCCTCACCTTATGGTGAGGGAAAGATGCATATGAACATTCCCCATGTAAGTAGTTTAAAGGATTTATGCTATTTTTTAAGACATTTTTTGTTGATTAATTTTTCATTAATGATGATTATGTTCTCTTGCTTATTTTTGTGTGCACAATTAATTCATTATTTAAAAGAAAGATAAATTTAAGTTGGACCAATAAATAAGAATTTTTAGTCAACTCCTATTATTTTCCTTGATTTATGACTTGACTAAATAGAATTACTAATGTCGTGGTACATGGAAGGAATTATGTCGCAATATTGATGTTTGACCGCCATGACTCGCATTATTGGTTTCATTTAGTTACAGTATATAACAATTAGCATAAACAAGAATGATTGGGCTGTTTTTACAAATGAGTGGCCACTTGTCGGGACTTTTAAATTTAGTTGAATCCAAGTTGAGTCAAAAAAAATATTTTTTTTTTAACTATTTTTTTTTCAAACTTCTATATTAAAAGGTGGATTGCTTTTATATGGTTGTCTTGACCAAGTGGGAGATCACATATGTGTGGTCATTCAGACCAAGTGGGAGATTGTTAGACATAAGTGGTCCTCATGACCACATGTGCTACATAGTTGGGACCCACGGTTTGAACCTACTAATTTAAGTTACTTTCCCCTTTATTTTTTGCTTTTACTAAATATATCTTGGATTCAATTTTAGTAAGCCCAGTCAAATAGGACTCTTGTTAACTAATTTGAGGAAATTAAGGAAACGTACATTTATTAGATTTCTTTTATGGGAAGAAATCTCTCTAGGGCTTATCTATATATAGGGTTTTCTAGTCCTCTCTCTTAACCTACGAGATTTGAAAAGTACCCATCAACTTCACGCATATTGGAGTGGGTGATAAGGGAGATAGGAGAAAACCCTACTTGAAGAAAGGAGGTCCGTTCATCATCAAGGACATGGCGCAAGGTATGCTTTTATTATTTTAGATTATCTATTGTTAATGCATAGATCAAAATCCATAGATTTACCTTTTTTGAATTTTATTTGGATCTTTTGAAATTTATTTACATCTTTTGACATTTATTTATAGAGGGCTGCTCTCCTGAGCTGCAGCAGAGGGTATCCTCAGCTGCGGATCGTGTGGGCGGAACGGCTCATGTGGGCGGAAAATAAACTGCAACCAGGGTGATTTTTTCGCTAGGCCGCTCTTTTTTTCATTTGCCCCCTTCTTAGACGTAAATCGACCTCTCTCCCACCCATCTCTCGCCTCTCTCTCTCTCTCTCTCTCTCCAGTCTCTCTCAGCGAAGCTCTCTCTCTCGTAGCGAAGCTCTTTCTCTCGCCTCTCTCTCTGCTGCCCTCTTTCTCTCGCTGCGATCTCTCTCTCTCGCTGCTGCTCTCTCTTTCTCGCTGCGATCTCTCTCTCCCTCTCCCGTCGAGGGTCTCGCTGCAGATCAGCTAGGGCTCCGAGGCTCGGCCTCGAAGTCGAGGGATTCTCCTCCGCAATCCGTGCGTTCGTCTTCCACCATCAACGCCGCGGGACCTGGGAAGCCGCTCCGCCTAGTCTACTGTGATGAGAGAGGGAAGTTCCACATGGATCCGGAGGCCATCGCCACGCTTCAGTTCGTCAAAGGCCCTATCGGCGTTGTCTCCATTTGCTGCCGTGCACGTCAGGGAAAGAGCTACATTCTGAATCAGGTTCTATTCGATTTCCTTCCATTCCATATCTTCAAGGGTTCAATTTCTCTGTCTTGTTTGGACATCGGTAAAAATCTCTTCTTTTTGCAAGTTGTTGTGATTGTTGATACTTTTGTTGTGTGTGAGTAGTAGTTTCGTTTGGTTGGCTTCTTCGTGTTTTATTAGGGTTTCTCCGGTATGAATTGAGCGAATTGGGATAGATGGAATGCTTTGCCCCGTGAAATCAGCATGTTTGGCATCTCATTTTTTTTTCCCTTAAACCATCTCTAATGTAATGGATGCTGATTTTGAGGTGGGAAAGGCATAAATGTGAGATCCCACCCAATTGCATTTCAAAGTTTAGAGTTTCTCCCAATACCTGGTGTTAGGAAATGTTTACTTATGCTTAACCAGTGCTTGGTTCAATGATTATGCATACTCTAAAACAGTAGCCTGCACATTTATATAGTGGCTGCTTCCAAATCACTATCCAGATTCCATACGGGTCCAGATTGTGTGATTGGCATGCCCCACCTATAGATGACCAATCAGTCATGATTTCACTGTGTTATTTTAGATTATTTACGATTTCTTTCTATACTTATGTTACTGGGATTGATTAATGGTTGGTTCTTGAGCTTTTCCTGCCCTGTATTTTGTAGGAATTCACAGCATGGAGATGGAGTGGTGTAGTTGGGTTTGAGAAAAAAGGTTTTGAAGCATGTTCCGAAGAAACATAGAATTACAGTGGGGCTGTGGCAAGTCGAGATGAGTAGATGTTTTATGGTTGTAATGAAGCTGTAGCATGTTATGAGATATGGAATGAGATTTTTTTTCCTATAAAGATGGGTGGTTTGTGTTTGTAGAAAGTGGTGATATATGCTTTGTAGAAAAGAGTTTACTTCTATTTGTAGAAATGGGTGGTTTGTATTTGTAGAAATAGCTGGTTTGAGTGTTGTAACGGATTTGAAATTTGTATTTTGTGCATAGTTGTTTTGCACAATGGAATAGAAAAGGGCTGCTTTGGTATATTATGTGCTCATATTGGTGTCAAGATAGAATGGCTGTTTTGTACAATGGGTTTGTTGAAATGGAATGGATGTGTTGCATAGATAGCTTGGAATTGCATAGTTGCCTTTAAATTGAAGTCCAAATGGGCATTTAGTGATTGGATTTTTTTTTTGTCGTTAAGTTGTATTAGAGACATGAAACTGTATTTCAGCCCTTTCTGAATTGACCTTTTTTGTGTTTGGATTCTGGGACTTTGGGATGTCAAATTTCTATGGGAATGCCTTGAACATCATTACAAAAGCATGGTTAGCTTTTGAACTTCAGATCATTGCTAGGTAGCGGTGGACTCCCACTCCTATGCACCTATAAATCCTTGAGAGTATCTTTGAGCAAGGCAATGGGACCCCAAGCGAGCAAAGGATAAAATCTCTGAAACAAATGTTGGTGATCTGAAGTTGAGATAGAAAATGATTCTCCCTAGGAAAAAGAAAGCAAATGCAGTTTTTAATGTTTGTGATCAATTGTTGGTGAACCAATCAATTTGACTGATCTCTTTTCATTTCTTGTGTCAGGCCATATGAAAATTGCAATTTGATTAATATGGATATGGTGTTCCACATTAATGGAACCCTTGTTTTGCTTCTCTGTAAATTCATGATATGGTCTTCTAAATGAATGGAATCATTGTTTTGCTACACTGTGTTGGAAAAGTGAACGAGTTGAAAACGAAGCAAACGCGATTGTTTTTGATCGAAAAATTGCAGATTTAAAGTTCAATATATGAACTTTGAAACCCCCAAATTTCGTCCAAAAATTCCCTCGGTAAGTGGGTTAACCAGAGCCCCAAACAGGGGTACTCAGCAACGACTGTGTTGGAAAAGTGCGGAAGTTGAAAACGAGGCAAACGCGATTTTTTTCAATCAAAAAATTGTAGATTTAAAGTTCAGTATATGGACTTTGAAACCCCCAAATTTCATCCAAAAAATCTCTCGGGAAGTGGGTTAACCAGTGCCCCAAACAGGCGTACTTAGCAAGGTTTCAGCAGATTTTACTGACTGAGTTGGAGAAGTGAGCGAGTTGAAAACGAGGCAAACGCGATTGTTTTCGATCAAACAATTGCAGATTTAAAGTTCAGTATATGGACTTTCAAACCCCCAAATTTCGTCCAAAAACACCCTCAGTAAGTGGGTTAACCAGAGCCCCAAACAGGGGAACGCAGCAAGGTTTTCAGCAGATTTTATCGACTGCGTTGGAAAAGTTAGCGAGTTGAAAATGAGGCAAACGCGATTGTTTTCGATCGAAAAATTGCAGATTTAAAGTTCAGAATATGGACTTTCAGACCCCCAAATTTCGTCCAAAAACTCCCTCGGGAAGAGGGCTAAAAAATTCCCTAAATAGGGGTACTCAGCAACGTCTGTGTAGATTTTGTCCACCGACTTGAAAAAGTGCGACCGTTGAAAACATCGCAAAGTTGCTTGTTTCCAACTGACAATTAGAAGAATTAAAGTTCATCATATGGACTTGGAAATCCCCAAATTTCAGAAAAAATGAACCGCGGGAAGTGGGCTAAAAAATTCCCTAAACAGGGGTACTCAGCAACGTCTATGCAGATTTTGTCCACCGACTTGAAAAAGTGCGACCGTTGAAAACATCGCAAAAGTCCTTGTTTCTAACTGAATATTAGAAGAATTAAAGTTCATCATATGGACTTGGAAATCCCCAAATTTCAGAAAAAATGAACAGCGGGAAGTGGGTTAAAAAATTCCCTAAACAGGGGTACTCAGCAACGTCTGTGTAGATTTTGTCCACCGACTTGAAAAAGTGCGACCTTTGAAAACATCGCAAAAGTACTTGTTTGAAACTGAAAATTAGCAGAATTAAAGTCCATGATATGGACTTGCAAATTCCAAATTTCAGAATAAATGAATAGCGGGAAGTAGGCTAAAAAATTCCCTAAACAGGGGTACTCAGCAACGTCTATGCAGATTTTGTCCACCGACTTGAAAAAGTGCGACTGTTGAAAACATCGCAAAAGTCCTTGTTTCTAACTGAAAATTAGAAGAATTAAAGTTCATCATATGGACTTGGAAATCCCCAAATTTCAGAAAAAATGAACAGCGGGAAGTGGGTTAAAAAATTCCCTAAACAGGGGTACTCAGCAACGTCTGTGCAGATTTTGTCCACCGACTTGAAAAAGTGCGACCTTTGAAAACATTGCAAAAGTACTTGTTTGAAACTGAAAATTAGCAGAATTAAAGTCCATGATATGGACTTGGAAATCCCAAATTTCAGAATAAATGAATAGCGGGAAGTGGGCTAAAAAATTCCCTAAACAGGGGTACTCAGCAACGTCTGTGCAGATTTTGTCCACCGACTTGAAAAAGTGCGACAGTTGAAAACATCTCAAAAGTTCTTGTTTCTAACTGAAAACTAGCAAAATTAAAGTCCATCATATGGACTTGGAAATCCCCAAATTTCAGAAAACATGAACTGCGGGAAGTAGGCTATAAAATTCCCTAAACAGGGGTACTCAGCAACGTCTGTGCAGATTTTGTCCACCGACTTGAAAAAGCGTGACCTTTGAAAACATTGCAAAAGTGCTTGTTTCTAACTGAAAATTAGAAGAATTAAATTTCATCATATGGACTTGGAAATCCCCAAATTTCAGAAAAAATGAACCGCGGGAAGTGGGTTAAAAAATTCTCTAAACAGGGGTACTCAGCAATGTCTGTGCAGATTTTGTCCACCGACTTGAAAAAGTGCGACCGTTGAAAACATCGCAAAAGTGCTTGTTTCGATCTGAAAATTAGAAAAATTAAAGTTCATCATATGGACTTGGAAATCCCCAAATTTCAGAAAAAATGAACAGCGGGAAGTGGGCTAAAAAATTCCCTAAACAGGGGTACTCAGCAACGTCTGTGCAGATTTTGTCCACCGACTTGAAAAAGTGCGACCCTTGAAAACATCGCAAAAGTCCTTGTTTCTAACTGAAAATTAGAAGAATTAAAGTTCATCATATGGACTTGGAAATCCCCAAATTTCAGAAAAAATGAACCGCGGGAAGTGGGCTAAAAAATTCCCTAAACAGGGGTACTCAGCAACGTCTCTGCAGATTTATTCCACCGACTTGAAAAAGTGCGACCGTTGAAAACATCGCAAAAGTCCTTGTTTCTAACTGAATATTAGAAGAATTAAAGTTCATCATATGGACTTGGAAATCCCCAAATTTCAGAAAAAATGAACAGCGGGAAGTGGGTTAAAAAATTCCCTAAACAGGGGTACTCAGCAATGTCTGTGCAGATTTTGTCCACCGACTTGAAAAAGTGCGACCTTTGAAAACATCGCAAAAGTACTTGTTTGAAACTGAAAATTAGCAGAATTAAAGTCCATGATATGGACTTGCAAATTCCAAATTTCAGAATAAATGAATAGCGGGAAGTGGGCTAAAAAATTCCCTAAACAGGGGTACTCAGCAACGTCTCTGCAGATTTTGTCCACCGACTTGAAAAAGTGCGACCGTTGAAAACATCGCAAAAGTCCTTGTTTCTAACTGAAAATTAGAAGAATTAAAGTTCATCATATGGACTTGGAAATCCATAAAAATTTCAAAAAAAATGAACAGCGGGAAGTGGGTTAAAAAATTCCCTAAACAGGGGTACTCAGCAACGTCTGTGCAGATTTATTCCACCGACTTGAAAAAGTGCGACCTTTGAAAACATTGCAAAAGTACTTGTTTGAAACTGAAAATTAGCAGAATTAAAGTCCATGATATGGACTTGCAAATCCCAAATTTCAGAATAAATGAATAGCGGGAAGTGGGCTAAAAAATTCCCTAAACAGGGGTACTCAGCAACGTCTGTGCAGATTTTGTCCACCGACTTGAAAAAGTGCGACAGTTGAAAACATCTCAAAAGTCCTTGTTTCTAACTGAAAATTAGAAGAATTAAAGTTCATCATATGGACTTGGAAATCCCCAAATTTCAGAAAAAATGAACCGCGGGAAGTGGGTTAAAAAATTCCCTAAACAGGGGTACTCAGCAATGTCTGTGCAGATTTTGTCCACCGACTTGAAAAAGTGCGACCGTTGAAAACATTGGAAAAGTGCTTGTTTCGATCTGAAAATTAGCAAAATTAAAGTTCATCATATGGACTTGGAAATCCCCAAATTTCAGAAAAAATGAACCGCGGGAAGTGGGCTAAAAAATTCCCTAAACAGGGGTACTCAGCAACGTCTGTGCAGATTTTGTCCACCGACTTGAAAAAGTGCGACCGTTGAAAACATCGCAAAAGTCCTTGTTTCTAACTGAAAATTAGAAGAATTAAAGTTCATCATATGGACTTGGAAATCCCCAAATTTCAGAAAAAATGAACCACGGGAAGTGGGTTAAAAAATTTCCTAAACAAGGGTACTCAGCAACGTCTGTGCAGATTTTGTCCACCGACTTGAAAAAGTGCGACCTTTGAAAACATCGCAAAAGTACTTGTTTGAAACTGAAAATTAGCAGAATTAAAGTCCATGATATGGACTTGCAAATTCGAAATTTCAGAATAAATGAATAGCGGGAAGTGGGCTAAAAAATTCCCTAAACAGGGGTACTCAGCAACGTCTGTGCAGATTTTGTCCACCGAATTGAAAAAGTGCGACCTTTGAAAACATCGCAAAAGTCCTTGTTTGAAACTGAAAATTAGCAGAATTAAAGTTCATCATATGGACTTGCAAATCCCCAAATTTCAGGATAAATGAATAGCGGGAAGTGGGCTAAAAAATTCCCTAAACAGGGGTACTCAGCAACGTCTGTGCAGATTTTGTCCACCGACTTGAAAAAGTGCGACAGTTGAAAACATCTCAAAAGTCCTTGTTTCTAACTGAAAATTAGCAAAATTAAAGTTCATCATATGGACTTGGAAATCCCCAAATTTCAGAAAAAATGAACCGCGGGAAGTGGGCTAAAAAATTCCCTAAACAGGGGTACTCAGCAACGTTTGTGCAGATTTCATTCACCGACTTGAAAAAGTGAGACCGTTGAAAACATCGCAAAAGTGCTTGTTTCTAACTGAAAATTAGAAGAATTGAAGTTCATCATATGGACTTGGAAATCCCCAAATTTCAGAAAAAATGAACAGCGGGAAGTGGGCTAAAAAATTCCCTAAACAGGGGTACTCAGCAACGTCTGTGCAGATTTTGTCCACCGACTTGAAAAAGTGCGACCTTTGAAAACATCGCAAAAGTTCTTGTTTCTAACTGAAAACTAGCAAAATTAAAGTCCATCATATGGACTTGGAAATCCCCAAATTTCAGAAAACATGAACTGCGGGAAGTAGGCTATAAAATTCCCTAAACAGGGGTACTCAGCAACGTCTGTGCAGATTTTGTCCACCGACTTGAAAAAGCGTGACCTTTGAAAACATTGCAAAAGTGCTTGTTTCTAACTGAAAATTAGTAGAATTAAAGTCCATCATACGGACTTCGAAACCCCCAAGTTTCGTCCAAAAAATCCCTTGGGAAGTGGGTTAACCAGTTCCCCAAACAGGGGTACTCAGCAAGGTTTCAGCAGATTTGTCTGACATGGTAGGAAAAGTGCACGATTTGAAAATGAGGCAAACGCGATTGATTTCTACCCAAAAATTGTAGATTTGAAGTTCATCATATGGACTTCGAAACCCCCAAATTTCGTCCAAAAATCCCTCGGGAAGTGGGTTAACCAGTGCCCCAAACAGGAGCACTCAGCAAGGTTTCAGCATGAACACTAAAGGCAACCATAATCACATTTAAATTTAAAATCTAACTTCCAGAGGTGATGTGCATTGGTAGTTTGAAACAATTTGTTAAGAGCTTGAAACCATAACTTAGACCCAAGTCAGTTTTAAAATTGCGTTTGCCCAGTTTTGCACTCGCCAACAAAGTGGGTTCAGATCTGTTGAAACATGGGGACTGGTGAAGATGAATGAGGATTTCAACTCATAGAGTGTTGTGACTGGTGAAACATGGGGTTTATCATTGATTCCATACGAGATTCTCAGTTTTTTAGTCCTCGAATCAAAATGCCATGAAAAAGAGCTAGACAGCTCTTGTAAAACAGAGACCTATGCTTGTGTAAAACGTGGTACCTTTTCTTTTTCCAAAATTGAGATGATTCAATTAGAAACTTCAATCAGAAATCAGCGTCTTGAGGCCTGCTACAGCTAATAAGGCTGAATAACAACCTGATCAAAGCCACAATAAAACATTTCATCAAAAGGTTGAGAACATGATCCTTTTAAATTTGACAATTTTTTGTCGCTTAATATACATATTGCAAATCTATTTAGAACAAGGCAGAATGTTCTCATACAGCTCATGGCCCACTTTGGATGAGGCTACACACAGACATACAAGGACACTAAACAACATTCAAAATACATGATTCCATTTCCATCCACTACATATTTACATCAACACAAAATTTAGAAGAAACTGCCCATCTGCTATAAAACTTGTTCTTGCTTGAAAACCTCCTCCTAGAAGTCATAAGCTATTCCTCAAGTTGCAAAGTTTGATCCTCATGCATATGCAACAAATACTAGAAACACCATCAATATAAAGCTGCAATAATTTGAGTATTGCTTCAGCGCGTCTACACTTTCTCTCAAAAGTTTAATTTCATGTTTAATCTCCTGCTTCATCTCTTCAAGTGACATTCTCGTTTCATCTTCTCACCCATCAATTTGCACACGTCCAATACTTTGCCCCGGTGCATATTCAGTTGCGACCTCATCCATCCAAATCAGCAACCCGCAAGCTCTTTCTCCCTACACACAAATTCATAGCAATTGCAAAATTAATATTTGAGTGAAAGTACATATTAATATTTGCAAAATTAATATTTGGGCCATGGTTGATGCATACCCACCAATTGTCTATTCTTTCTGTGAAATGGGGGAGCAAAAAGTACTAGCTGAAGCTGCTGATGCAGCAAAATCCCAGGTACTTCATATGCTTTTTTATGATTTTATCAACTCCAACTGAAATTTCTATGTCGTAAAAGAAGTTGTGTTTGACACCCAAATTGCAATCAGCTTAAAAAATTTTGTTAAACGGTTTGCTACTTTACCTTGGCCGCACAAGAAAACCTTTTATAATTGCATCATAGCATTTCCAACATCAATCGAAGCACTACAAAGCTCCAAACTTGTGGAAAATTGCACACCCATTTCATGAAATGGGAACAATTGTACCAAAATCAACCGACTTGAAAAAACCAAAAGTCACTGCTAGCATTGCTATTCATACACCACCAATGCAAATAGAATTAGAAATAGTGATACACCCAAGGCCCCAATTCCCAAATCAATGATTCTGTAATGTTCCAAATCAATGCCATAACAGAACACTCATTACCGGAACACTCACTATCGGGACACTAGTTTCAAGATGTATCAAAGAGAGTATGCTAGTGTCATCATTTCCTTATTGCATCAAAGACGTAAGTGTATGAAAGTCTCTCATATTACATAAGAAGAGCTAGACATCCCATCCATCCTATCTAAGTGGATGCAATCCTCTTTCATACAATAGAGTTCAGTTCTCATGAGTTCAGCCTCTCCTCAAGAGGCTTGGAGCCTTGCAAAGATTCCATATCGACTCCTATCTTCCTAAGCCTCCACCGGTTACACTGGTAGTGTAGTAACAACTGGAGAAGGGCTTAGGATATTTTAGAAAGTCAAGGGAAGCATGATAAAATGGGAAAAAAGAATGGCATACCACAAGCACCTGGAAGGATCATTACAGCATAACCATTCTACAATATAATCAAGGCGATCAAAAGTCTTAAAAGAAAATGAATGCATCATTCCAGAAGCCCAAGGGAAGCAAATTATGAGGATGATAAGAACAACAGTGAACCCGTAAGATATGAATCTTAAAATCATAAGACTACACCACCATATATCAATTTAAAACACAACTAAAATTGAGTTTGATTCACATAAAATCTCTATGCAATAGCCAAAAAGAAAGTTCTTGCGTTAAATGTGCTTGGTCTCTCGCAAAAAAGTTTAAGGCACCCCACTCACAGATGGGAATCAAAAGAACACACTATAAAATGGAATTTCTTTTCCAAAACTAAATTTAACTATCCCATCTTCAACTTCCTAGAGTAAGACACCTGCTCATTGATGTACCAGATAAGCTGAGCCTTTGCTTATACTAGTCACAGAATAATCTTCTATCAAAGTCTTCAAGAAAAAACAAATGCAACAGACCAATTAACTAAGGGTGCATCTGGGGCAAAGGGGGGATGCTGCAAAGTTCCTGTCTTTTACCACATACCACAATACTCAGGTTAAATCAATGCCATATCTTACAATGTCTTAACCTTTATATTTGGAATCCCCTAAAAATGTAACATTGTACGCACCCTAATTTCAACAAAAACTCATCAATTATGTAAAAACAGCGGAAATGCCCAAACCGAGAAGTGGGTGACAATCAATTCTACGACCAAATTCACTGCGCAAATTCCTCTAAACAGCCAAAGCTGCAGAGGATCCTAATCATTTGCATGTAGATTTTGTTACATCCTTCCAAAAAAAAAAAAAAAAAAGAAAAAAAAGAGAAAGAAAATGCAATCCAATGGAGTTTCAAAGTTTGAACAAAATGGGCCAATGCATAGAAGTTTCACAGTAGTTTCTTAGTGCCATTAGTGCGGTGCTGTAACTAACCAAGTTTTAATAAAAATTACAAGTCTTAGGTTAGCTTTCCCTTGTATATTAATCAGTTGGCTATATCTTGATTAATTACAATGGGGAAGCATTCTGTAGCCCCCTTCTAATTACTCTTTCAATTGGATGGAATGTGTAGTTACGTTACTAGTCAACTGCTGGACTCCTAAGACTGAAATTGGTTTTAAAGTAGCTTTAAAATGAGTTTTGAAAAAATAAAGACAAAAATAACTCAATCAGCTTGAAATGTTGGACTTTCTCACCAGAACAGTAACCTGCAACAACGAGAGAAGGAGAGATGAGGAGAGATGCAGCAGAGATGAAGAGAGAGCAGCAGAGAGGGGGAGAGAGAGAGATCGGAGCAGAGAGGTCGCGCAACAGGGCAGCGAGGGAGCGAGATGAGTCGCGTAGCAGGGCAGCGAGAGAGAGAGATCATGCGAGAGAGAGGTCGCGCAGCAGGGCAGCGAGGGAGAGAGATCGGGCGAGAGAGGTCGCGCAACAGGGCAGCGAGGGAGAGAGATCAGGCGAGAGAGATGAGCGAAGCAGGGCAGCGAGAGCTGAGAGCGAGGCGAGAGACAGAGAGAACTTCGCTGAGAGTTTTGAGAGAGACGGGCGGGTAGGTCTAAGAAGGGGGAAATTGAAAAATGAGCGGGCACAGCAAAAAACTCACCATTTTATGTTCCGCCCACACGTTGCATTCCGCCACACAATCCCAGCTGAAAATAAGCTCAACTGCAGTGCAGGAGAGCAGCCCCTTATTTATATTTTTTAAAATTTATTTGGATCTTTTAATATTTATTTGCGTCTTTTTAAATTTCTCTGCGTTCTTTTGAAATTTATTGCATTTTTTGAAATTATTACTTTTTTTTGAAATTTATTTGCGTCCTTTTGAAATTTATTTGCATTTTTTAAAATTTATTTTTATTTTTTTAGAATTTATTAATCGTGGTCAATTAAATGGTTGTTGACCATTATTCGTGGCATATCCCACTAATCATAAAATATGATTTAAAGAAAGGATAACTTGGACATTTTAGGTTTTAAGATTTGGAAAAAAGGGCTTATCATACAATATAAAAAAATATATATAGATCTACGGCAATAAAGTGAAATGGTTAGGGACCTCTTGCCGAATGCCCCTTCTTTTAAGTGTAAGCATGTAAGATTTAAAGAAGTGAATGACATCTGTGCATTCAACTATTAAGAGGAGAGAACGTAAAATAATTGCATTGAAGAAATGTACTGCTAAATACATTGATAAATTACATTGCTGATTATGCATCTTAATAATCAAAAGAGGAAATCAAATAGCCTAAACTAAAGCAACATGGATAACTTACCTGGGTTTTCAGCAAATGCACAGATAATTCCAGAAATGGAGCAGGTAGCAAGGGTGTCTTTTAAGAATAGTAACTCGGAGAAAAAGATAAGGCCAGGAAACTTCACGGAGGGTACTAAAAGTGAAATCACATGGGAGAAAGTTGGAGGGCATTGAATTGGGCACAAGTGATGTCAGAAATTGAGGAGTGCTTGTACTAATAAGAGTGAAAAAAAGGAGAAGGCAAGGGAAGTGAGATAAACGGGTGGAAGGTAGAAAAAGTGGAATCAAACGGAAACATCATGGAAGTAGGAGTACACTGAGTTGTAGAGTTGTAGACTTTCATCAGGGCATAGATTAATGAACGGGCATAATTTATTTAACAAATCACCAAATATGGTTTAGCCCATCAAAACGAGGCTATATAGATGGAAAAGGCCCACAGCAGAGCCATATCATATCATCAACAGCTAGCAAGTACAAGATCTAGACCATTTATTATGGTCATTGCCACCCCTTTTGATCCTCCGCTGGTGCATAGAAGTTAATTTCTCCAGGTGTGTAGATGGCCACTCACGGAAAAAGTTTTGACAAGTCAAGGATAAGGGATGCCTGGATCTAACCAAGAAATCAAGAATAAAAAGTAGCAAGGATATTTACAAAGAAGTGCAGTTCATCCCAGGATGTTGCCGACGATGGACTCAATATAGTTGGGATGAAATTTTGATGATGAATATGATGTAGATGGAGCTTGATGTTATTAGGATGATGGCTCTGTGAAGGTTTGGAGGTGAGATTATCTGATAATTATTTTGGATAATGACCTTTATTTCTTGAATTCTAACTCCAATAATTGAGTAGAATGTGAAGATTTGGACAAAGTGTAAGCTTAGCATTTGTCTTGGCCCATTGTAATAATGTTCCACTAAATGCGCCCATGAAACCGTCGGCAGTCTTCTTTCTTGTGTGTTACTGTATTCAGCCTTACACTATGTTTGGGAGGGGAGGGGAAATTTGAGGGGGAAGGAAAATGAAGGGGAGGGGAGGGGAGGCGAGGGGATGGATAGTCAAAAAGTAGGGAAAAGAAAAGTGAAAAAGTGTAATTTTGTTTGTTTGTTTGTTAGGTAGAGAGACAATTATCATTTTATCCTTACTTTTGCAAAAAGATAAGAAAGAAATAAAAGGGCAGTTCAGTAATTTGATAAAAATTTCCCTCTTTGCCTCGTATTTTCCCCCCGGTTTTGAAGGGAAAATTTTGGAGTGGGCCCCACACTAATTTTACCCCCCAAATTTTCCTCCCCCACTTCCCTTCCCCCCCCTTCCCCAAAACCCTCAATTTCAACATTCCCTCCATTTTTTTTTTTCCATCCCCTCATTTTACCTCCATCCCAAACGATGTGTTAATTGCTTTCCAAAAGCAGGTGAATGTCGGACTACATGCATTGAGGTTTTTCATGGGTTAGGATTTTCTGGTTATTGCTGGCGTTTCTTTCAGATGGGCTGGATTCATTTACCTTTTTGTGTGCCCAGCCGGTAACGGGTACGGGTGTTACAATTTTCCAACTTCAGAGCAGGCAAGCACTCACTAATAAAAGATTTAATGGCATCAATTTAATTCCACAAGCTACTATTTGTGTCTTTTGAAATTTATTTTTATTTTTTAAAAATTAATCGTGGCCAATTAAATGATAGTTGACCATTATTAGTGGCATATCCCACTAATCATGGGATATGAATTAAAAAAAAGTAACTTCGACATTTTAGGTCTCAAAATTTTGAAAAAAGACTTATCACACTATTGGAAAAAATATTGTGGATTTAAGGCCATAAAGTGAAATGTTTAGGAACCTCTCGCCGAATGCCCCTTCTTTTTAAGTGTCAGCGTCATGCAAGACTTAAAGAAGTGAATGACATCAGTGCGTTCAACTATTAAGAGGAGAAAACGGAAAATAATTGCATTGAAGAAATGTACCACTAAACACATTTATAAATTACATTGCTGATAATGCATCTTAACAATAAGAAGGGGAAGTCAAATAGCCTAAACTTAAGTAACATGGACAACTTATCTGGGTTTTCATCAAATGCACAAATAATTCCAGAAATGGGGTAGCTAGGGTGTCTTTTAACAATAGTAGCTTGGAGAAAGCGATATGGCGGGGGACAAACTTTCCAGGAAACTTCATGGAGGGCACTAAAAATGAAATCACATGGGAGAAAGTTGGAGGGCATTGAATTGGGCACAAATGACGTCAGAAATGGGGGAGTGCTTGTACTAATCAGAGTGAAAAAGAGAAGAAGGATGGAAGGTAGAAAAAGTGGAATCAAACGGATGCATCATGGAAGTTGGAGTACACTGAGCTGGAGGACTCTTCTTCAGGGGCATTCGATCTATGTAGAGTTGTAGAGTTTCGCGATTAATGAACGGACATAATTTGTTTAACAAATCACCAAATATGGTTTAGCACACCAAAACGAGGGTGGATGGAAAAGCTTCACTGGTATGTAGTATAGAAACTCCAAAAAGATGGCCCCCAACTGTGCGTATTAGTTTCACTGGTCAACAGTGTAGCGACCCCGTAGTCAAATTTAGCAGTAAAATAGAGCTAAGGGAGACAAAAAAAAGAGGAGGAAAAGTAATCAAAAGGGTTGGGTAGTAATGGCCCACAGTACAGCCATATATCTGACGGCTAGCAAGCGTAGACCATTTATTATGGTCCACATGGGGAAAAAATGTCAAATAATTTAAATTTTTTGGGGGGCACATTGCCACCACTTGTGATTAGAAGAGTTCTAACCAATTCAGACAAGAACTGCCCATGACTCAAAGCAGGTCTGCCTTGAAGCTTATCAAAATTTAGCCCTATCGGTTGTGGGGCCTTATGCCTAAGCCTAGATCCATCCCAATGGGCACCTAAAGCTTATCCTCTTTGACTCTTTGACCTGCTCTCTCTGACCTAAATTTCTAATATCTCTAGCAACTGTAGCCATTAATTTCTCCCAATCCCTACATCTTGAGTCGAAACAGGGGAACACTATTTTGTCCAATCCCCCTCGCCAACAGCTCTTACGTGTACTTAACCATTCTAATCAGTGTATGCAATCAATGGTTCTACGGTTTTGACATTTTTCTAAAGTTTCATGATTAATCAAGACCTAACATTTGACACCATAGTCGTGTTTGGCCTTATGAAGAGGATTAACAGTTGAAAATAGGGCCTACAAAAGCCACAAAAATATACATCTAATAGGTTGATTTTTTTTTTTTTTTTTATAAATTTCTCACAATTCATGATGATTCAACGGTTGAGATTCAACACCATAATTTTTTTTTATCTTCGAAACATGATCAATGGTTTAGATCACGACGTAGATGCCAACATGTGTGAAAGGCAGCAGCACTATAGCAGCGCATTTTTTGTGCACAGGTGTGGTTCTGTTTCACACCTATTTAGGTGGTAAAATGTCAGCCCTCTTTTTTCACACATTTTCTCATGTCTTTTTCATACTTTGTGAGTAAAATGTCAGCCCTCTTTTTTCACACATTTTCTCATGTCTTTTTCATACTTTGTGAGTAAATTATGCAAAGAAACATGTGACGTGTAACAGTTACTCATCAGCTACATTTGCGTTAAGTAAATACAAGTCTTGTACCCATATGATCCTTGGGTTTTTTTTTTTTTTTTCGCTTGTTCTTTACTTCAAAATGCTGAAGGACTATCTAGTATTTGACAAGAATTTTGTATTAGACTGAAAAAAAAAAAAAAAAAAAACCACAATCTTAATCCTTTCACAACTTATGAAAAAAAAAAAAAAGTTTTGACAACATAATATAAGTAACGAATAAATCAGTATTTAGATCTGAGATACTACATTACCTGATGCTTGGTGGTAGGAAAATTGAAGAAGGAAGAAGCTAGACTGCCAGAGAGATGAGATTCTCAGTGGTAAATGATTTCTTCCTGTGCATTGGGTTCTATAAGAGAGAAAAGTAGAAAATGGAGACCATTCCGTACTCATCGTGTTAAAACCCACCACCCCCCCCCCCCCCCCCCCCCAAAACCAAAATCATTAAATCATAAGAAAACGACCTTTTATTTTTTGTTCATACCAAAATCATTAAATAATAAGAAACGACCTGTTATCCCAAACCCCCAACCAAAATCATTAAATCATAAGAAAGCGACCTTTTATTTTTTGTAGAAAAAAAAATCAAGACTTTGATTATTATCCTTTTGGAGTGGTGCCCACTCAGATAATCTAAATCATATTGGGTCCAACCCCTGATAACAAAAGGTTGGTCGGATCCTCAATCAATCTAACGTGGTAGGTTCCAAGACCAAAGTTCCAATCCAACAATAAAAAGGTAGGCTCCTTCACTCCATAGTTGGCTCAATAATATGGCTTCCACTTTCAAGATGCTCCACACGGCCAGGGCCGGCTCAACATTTTTGGGGGCCTTAGGCAAATCATAAAAATGAGGCTTTTTAGTTTAAAAAATTAAAATTAAAAATTAAATCATAAATTTGCTTCTTGCCTTTCTAGATGCAAACTCACTAATTAAACTTTTGTATTCAAGTTTAGACAATAAATCATTTTCGATAGATAAAATTGCTAAACTGTTTAATCTATCTTCACAAATAGTTGTTCTTAAATAATTTTTTATAATCTTTAGTTTTGAAAAACTTCTTTCTGCAGATACAACTGTAACATGTATGGTAAGTAATATTCTATATGTAATAAAACGATTTGGAAAACAATTTAGTTCTTTTATTAGATTAAGTATTTCAATTGGAGTATTAATTTCTGTTTTTGCAATTTCCTTTAAAATTTTTAATGCCGAAAATAAATCCAAGCCATCAATATTAGAATGCATGTCATGCTTAAGAAAATTTTCAAGATCAAGACATTTTTTTTTCTAAAGAACAATTATCAAAGGACCTTAATCTTACAAGACTAAACAAAAAACCAAAAATGTCATCACATTTTGAAAACATTTCAAATCTATCTTGCAGCGAAGATATTGCTTGATATACAATATAATAGAAATAATCAATTTTGAAAGATTCCTTTGCAGATTTCACCTCTTCAGCGTTTTCATCAAATTCATCAAATTGTTTTTTCCGATGAATGACACATTTTTTACATAATGTTGGCTCTATTTCCATTTCAACTACAACTTGTTTAGATGAATCCAATGCAGAGTTAAAACCATTTTCTCTATAGTTTTTAAAATAAGAAATAAGTCCCTTTAATTTATCCATAGCAAGATCTATATGCATGTTTTCAAGTTGTAAGCTCTTACTAACTGAATTTACAGCGAACAATATCTCATACCAGATATTCATTCCCAATATAAATTCAAAGCTTTCAATCTCATAGGTTGCTAAGCATTTGGCTTCACTCCTTGTCTTAGGAGGATCTTTACTAACTTCTGCTAATCTCAGTAAAGCATCCTAATTTTTGGGACTTGAAATTTTAAAGCTTTAACACTTTCAATGCGACTTTCCCAACATGTTTGGGACAAAGGTTTAGGAGTCAAAGTAACATAGTCTAACAAAACTTTCCATCTTTTTTGTTGAGGAAGCAAATAAAGAGTATATACGTTGTACTACTCCAAAAAATGATATTGCTTTAGAGCATGAATTAGCCATATCACAAAGAACCAAATTAAGACTATGGCAGCCACAAGGAGTATAGAATGCTCTAGGATTTAAATCTAAAAGCCTTTTTTGCACACTTTGTTTGTTACCTTTCATGTTAGATCCATTATCATACCCTTGTCCTTTAACATCATCTACTTCAAGATCATATTTCCTTAATATACTTAAAAGTTCATGAAAAAGTCCTTTCCCCGATGTGTTATCTACCGTCAAAAACTCTAAAAAGTGCTCATCAATCTTTATTGGACTTGCTGAAGTATCAACACATCGTAGTATAATAGTCATTTGTTCTTGATGGCTTGCATCATGAATACAATCAAGAATAACTGAGTAGTACTTTGCTCTTTTGATTTTCTTGATGATCATACTTTTGACTTCATCAGCTAACATCAAGACCAACTCATTTTGTATATTATGTCCCAAATAATAATTATGAATCTCATGCACTTGAATACGTCTAATATGTTCTTGCATTATAGGGTCAAACTCTGCTATTATCTCTATTAAACCTAAAAAGTTTCCATTATTATCTTCATATAATTTTTCCTTCTTTCCCCGAAATGCAAGATTGTTTCTAGCTAATGTCTTCACCACAGCAATGATTCTAACAAGAACTTTTTCCCATTGTTCTTTTTCTTTGTTAATTTGATCTTGGACGCTTTTATCAATTATCTCATTTCTTGACAATCTCTTTTCCAAGTCAATCCACCTAGTCATATTCAAAATATGCTCGTTAGTTATTTCGTGAGACTTGAGTTGTTTGCCAAGATCCCTCCAATCTCTACTTCCTTCATTAACTAACTGACTTGTACTATATTTTGAACCAAACAATTTACAACAAAAATAAAATACTCTATCCATATCGGTTGAATACACTAATCAACTCCTATCTTGCTTTTCCTCATTCGGTAGTCTACGAATATAATATTCCTTAGAAAAATGTCTATTATTTTCATCCTTTGGGAACTCAATATCATCAATTTTAATTGGACATTTCTCTACTAAGATATCTCTTAAATTTGTATCAATTTCCTTCCACTGTCCAGGGTCATAACAATTGAGAGTCTCATTCTTACCTAGCTCTGTTGATAGATTATCAACATGAACATGTTCATCATTTGGATTTCCTATGATCAGTGTCTCGTTAACTTCCAAAATTTCAGTTTCTTGTGTCACATCGATATTATCTTCTAAGTTCTCTTCTAGAGTTGCATCAACATTATTTTCTAAGTCACTTCTAATACTTGGTTCTTCGGCTATTACCTCTTGATTTGAATTGGATTCCCTTTTGCCAACAAGGTATTTATTAAGAGCCCCCTTTTGAGATTGCACTAAACTTTCTATTCTCCTTTTTTTTTTCTTGAGTTTTTCATATCCAGATGCATATTTTCTACTAGTCATTTCAAAGAATAACAAATTAACACAAATAAGAAATAATAACTAAACAAAATCCAATTGATACAATCATACAAATCAGAAATATTAGAAATTAGAACAATAGAACTTGGTGGCCGAGTAGATTAATTGTCTATGTAGTAACTAGAGAAGGTTGGCCGGTTTCTTTCCTTGAAGACAGAAGGCTTAGGCCGGACTGTATAGCTCCTTTTCTTTAGCTAGTAGAAAATCACCATAAAAGATTTTGTCTAGAGAAGGTAATAGAAATTGTTTAGAGAAGGTTGGGCAGATTGTGTTTGTAGCTAGTAGAAAATACCTTAAAGGAGTTTTGGTGGCAGTTGTAATCCCATTGGCCATTGTTTAGCTAGCATTAACTTCACCATAAAAATTATAGTGCCGTTGGGTACAGTATTTTAGGAAGAACTATGCTATTTTTTAGGAAGGAAGGTGTAGAGAATTCTGCTATTTAGTTAGCAATAAAATTTCTGAAATTTTGTTTTAAAATTTGATTTTGATTTAGTGCTTATCATGCACCTAATTTGTAGGCCTTTTCCTAAACTATAATTCCAAAAATTTTAGGCCTTTTTTATTTAATTTTATTAAAATCATTATTCCTAATTTCTAGGCTACAATTCTAAAATATTCCTAATTTCTAGGTTATGATTCTAAAAATGGGGCCTTATTAATTGGGGGACCTTAGGCGGTTGCCTTATTGGCCTACCCCTTTCAGCCGCCCATGCACACGGTAAGAAAGGCCTCTAGTCTTATCCTAGTTGTAAGAGATGTGAGTTCTTAGCTGGTTGCCCATGGTTAAAATCCAGGCAGCAACCTTCCGTCATGTGAGGGCTATCTTACCCCACTCAAAATCTACTTACCTCGCCTGTAGCGTAGGGTTTTAGCCCACCTTGGCTTGGGTATTATAATAAATAAATAAATAAATAAAACCCCATGCGTCTTTAGGCCATGCAACATAGGCTCCTTCCTACTCTAGTTCATTCAACTAGGGGTTTTAAGATGCCCCCACACGTGTTTGACCCGTACAATGGGGGTGTCTTCTTATTATAGTTCGTCCGATAATGTGGTTTCTTACTTTCTCTAATGATAAGAATCGATTAATTAATCTTTTTGATTAATAATATCAAATTTTATTTCAGAGCACTATTCCGTGATTTCTCTCCTTTTCCTTCCCTCCATTAAGGGGGCGTTTGGAAACTCTAGTCTACTTTTGGAGGAGCTAATTATATTAAGTTCTTAAAAAAAGCCCTGAATTTCTAATTTTAATTATAATTTGATGTTCAATCATAAAAGAAAGCTCCAATTTGACATTAGTGGGTTTAGTAGACCTATAAATAAGGAGTTATGAGAGGGCATTTCTCTTTAATTTCTTAAAAAACTATAGGTTTGAGTCCCTCTATATGTGCATGGCCCATCAAGATGCATGGTGATTATGGAAGTCCTTGGAGGGAAAGATGTATATAAGAGCTGCTTATGTACAAAATTCAGACGTTTTGAGATCATCCTAAGACCTTTAATCCATAGTCCTTTGTGTGATGGGGAGATTACTCAAATACCCTAGACGATTTGTTTTTGAACAGATCTGACAAACGACATTGCTTGATGCTCGGCAATCAGAAAAAGGAAGATTGAAATGGATATAGAGATGAGATTTGAGTGATGTTAGAGATGAGCTTTAGTGTCCTTTTTGTTAGTTTTGTAAGGACACTGAATTGCTCAGATAGCAAGACGGTTTTCAAATTGAAGGGCTAAGATGTATGGATCACTATAACCCCCCCCCCCCCCCCCCCCCCCCCCCCACCCCACCCCAATTTTTTTTTTTTTTTTTGGAGTGGTGCCCACTCAGATAATCTAAATCATATTGGATCCAACCCCTGATAAAAGGTTGGTCGGATCCTCAAGCAATCTAACTTGGTAGGTTCCAAGACCAAAGTTCCAATCCAACCTTAAAAAGGTAGACTCCTTCGTTCCATAGTTGGTTCAATAATATGGTTACGACTTTCAAGATGCTCCACACGGGAAGAAATGCCTGTAGTCTTATCCCAGTTGTAAGAGATGTGAGTTCTAGCTGGTTGCCCATGGTTAAAATCCAGGCAGCCACCTTCCGTCATGCGAGGGCTATCCTACTCCACTCAAAATCTACTTACCTTGCCTGTAGTGTAGGGTTTCAGCCCACCTTGGCTTGGGTATCAGGAAAAAAAAAATCCCATGCATCTCTAGGTTGTACAACATAGGTTCCTTCTTGCTCTAGTGCTAAGCCTGGGCCAATATGAAAATATATTAAAATTGAAGAATTCTTTTAAAATATTAGTAAGATAAAATTAAATCTAAACTAAAGAAGTTTATTATCTTTGAATATTAGAATCTTTTAACATGTAATGAAAATAAATATAAAATGAAGTAAACTTACATAATATGACGACTCCTTGAATTTAAAGGCATTGATCATTACACAAGTATGAATGCGTGTCTATATGGGACAGCTCTCCTAAGCTAAAGCTTAGGATAAGGTAAGCTCAAGTGTGTGGTGGGGCCACATGAGGGTGGCGATGGGGGGATTTCAAGGACTCCATAGGACCCTTCTCTTTGTAAAAAATAGTTCCAACCATGGTTTCTACCATCTCCATTTGGCCCCAGAAGTGTAATGGTCAACAGTCCATTTGGATCGGTACAAAGTTGATCCAACGGTCCAGTAAATCCAAATCTTACCAAAAGCTAGTGGACATGTGCGATTTAGGGGTGTCGTGTGTTTAGTTTATTTGGATGGACTAAGGGTGCCCCACAAGCGTAAGCTTACAGAATTAAATGGATAAATATGGTGCCCGTGCTAAAAGAATATAATGAAATATGTGATTCTTTTCTGAGGTATTATTGAAAAAAAATAGATTTTACAGAAATAAATAAATAATTTATATTGATTATATATATAATATAATATATATATTTAATATTTTATTTCTTTAATGTGACATTTTATGCAATGAGTTTACCGCCAAAACCAAACCTAGCTCATTGCATATTGTGCAGGTGTGTGTGGCTATGGCGTTTAATGAAAGGTCATGGAGCAGGTTTGAAATTAATGACATGAGACCCACTCTAAAGTACCGTACGTTTAGGATGTCAAATGAGGTGTGTACAAAATTAGTATAATCCAATTCTGACCCACCTCATTGCCATCCCTATATAAGACCATCCAATCTATTCACGAAACTTATCAAACTCTCAAAGAAACATAGAAGGATGACCATCCTCTTAAAATCATTATAAATTCAATATGAATGAGTGCATTTGTTTTCCTAAATTGAATTCTTTAATCATATGAACTCTAACTCCTTCCTAAATTCATTCCAAAGGAGTGCATTTCTTTTATTATAAAACCTAGCGATGCCTTAAAGAATAAATTAGCATGATCAATAATATGCATTCGCAAATGCATATTATTTTCTTTTTGGGCCTATTTGTTTCCCATTGATCATCCAACTCCCTTGGTCCTCCTTGAATCAAGGTTAATTTATATGGATTAATGGCATGTAGTGGGCCACTTCAAGTATACTTCAAGCCTTTGTGAAGTAAAATCTCTCATGTGGGGCTTAGGGATTTCTTATAAGACTTCCATTGGTAAAAATCTCAGAACTGCGTGCATATCATTGGGTTATGAGTTTTTATGTGAATAATGGCATCTGGTGCGCCACTTCAATTAGACTTCATGCCCTTGTGAAGTAGCAATCTCACATGTGAGGCCTATAGTACAAGCTGTGTAGCCAATTAGAAACCAAAAGGCGTAGAAACTAAAACCAATTGCATACCAATAATTATGTGGGGCCCACCTTGTGGATCTCAATCACATGGATTAAAGGATTGGTTAGACAGATTTTAGAATGGATTAAGATTAGAGAGTGATTTGAGGATTAAGATAAGAGATAAAATGGAAAAGTTAGGAAAAGAGAGATTTTAGGGGAAATTAGAAGGATTTTAGAAATGTTGGTTTATGAAACCATAATCTTATTTTAAATGGAGAGGTTTAGGGAGGAGATTTGGGAGGTGTAGTGGCCAACATTAAACCTTAAGTTCTTTGTGTTTTTATAAGTACTTTTCTAAAAGGAGAAATTATGGGTGTTGACGTGGCGCCCTCCACATCCCACCTCTCCGTTTGTTTCCCCATTGATCATCCAACTCCCTTGGTCCTCCTTGAATCAAGGTTAATTTCGATGGATCAATGGCATGTGGTGGGCCACTTCAAGTATACTTCAAGCCTTTGTGAAGTAAAATCTCTCATATGGGGCTTAGGGATTTCTTATAAGATTTCTGTCGGTAAAAATCTTAGAGCTTAATGCATATCATTGGGTTATGAGTTTTTATTTGATTAATGGCATATGATGGCCTACTTCTATTAGGCTTCATGCCTTTGTGAAGTAGCAATCTCACATGTGGGGCATGTAGTGCAAGCCTTTAACCAATTAGAAACCAAAAGACGTGGAAACTAACAGCAATTGCATACCAATAATTATGTGGGGCCTACCTTGTGGATCTCAACACATGGATAAGAGGATTGGTCAGACATAATTTAGGATGGATTAAGATTAGAAAGTAATTTGTAGATTAAGATAAAAAAGTTAGGAAAAGAGAGATTTTAGTGGAAGTTAGAAGGATTTTAGAAATGTTGGTTTATGAAACCATAATCTTAATTTAAATGGAGAAATTTAGGGAGGAGATTAGGGAGGTGTAGTTGCCCACATTAAAGCTCTGTGTGTTTTTATAAGTATTTTTCTGAAATAAGAACTCATGTGGGTGATGAGGTGGTGCCCTCCACAACCCACCTTCCCGTTTGCTTTAATATCTATAACTAGCGTTTTGGGTCCACGCCCAATGCGAGCCTTTAATTTATTGAAGGAAAACCTAATTTAAATTGAAAGTAGACACTTAGTAAACAAACAAACTACATTTAATACAATTATACACAAAATTCAAGATTGGTCACCATCTTTTGGAGAACCCTATATACGTCTTGTTTAAAGAGTTATTAAAATTTGAAATAGTAGTATTCATTTCATTTAAATGAAATGTAAATGACTATTTAAAGCATATATCCATGCATCAATTATACTGTATCAATGAAAAGATAAACATACATTCTTTTCAATGTAAAAAAAAATTGCACTAAGTTTCAAATTTTCACAACAGGAAGAAGCTACTAATTACTTATGCAAAAGGAGCAACCTGGTGCACCCACTCTGTACTAATATGGCATATCGTTTACATACCTATTCCCCTGATCTGGTTAGACTTCCATCATGAGGGATGCCCCAAGATGTTGAAATTTAGTAAATGAAATATAAGGAAGGAGAAGCGAATTCCCTACCACAATGCCTGGGCTCAAGGAAAATCCGATGAAGTAAACTTGACTCTCTCTATAGCTAAGCATCACTTTGCTGATGCCCTGTCCTAAAAAAACCCACCATGAACATCTGCACATCTACAATCACTTTGAAAACAAAAGCAATTCATGAAAATGATGAAAAAATCACCAACAGTGTATAAACTAAAAAGAAAAATGAAAAAATTCTACAATTGAAGAGGACCAGGGACACCCAACTGGAGATCAACTCCACTCACCATCCCAAGAGTGCAGAATCCACACTGGGCACCATTATGATCCACAATAGCTTGTTGTACAGAAGAGAGCCCAGTCTTCAAACTCCCAACTCCTTCAATGGTTGTGAGGTGCATTCCATCCACAGAACAGAGAGGCATCAAACATGACCACACATTTGCATAGGCGGCAGCATCAAAAGAAATGAGAACAGTGCAAGCCCCACAGCCACCTTGCTTGCATGGCATCTGAAGGCCCTTCAGACCCATCTCTTCTATGAGGAAGTCCCCCAATAGGGTCTTGGGGTCTGGGTTCTTGACACAGACCCTCTTCCCATTTATGGGGCGTGGATATTTGACAGAAAGAGATGTTAGTTGAAAGTAAATTAAAATATAAATAGGAAGTAATTGTTGGTCAAATACATATGGAAGACATTATTTTTTTTATAAAGGAAAATATTTTTAAAGAATCTTATCTATAAATCTAAATCAATCGTCAAAAGAAACAAATTAAATCATGTTCGAGTCAAACTTAGCGTGTTTTTTATCCACAATTCTTCTTCCTTCATTAAAATATTCTCTACTATATTAATTTAAAGACATAAAATAGTTTTTTATGGGGTCCACCTCTATCAATTACATGCCTTAAAAATTTTATTGTGGGAATTGGCTTTTACTTACTACCCACTTAGTGTTGATTATATGAAGCTTAAACTTAAAATTGCACTCAATGGGCCCACTACTGTTATCCTCTATCAATTTCAAGTCTCAAAAAATTTCTTACCGAGTCCACAAGAGGATGGGGGCTTTAATATAATACTGAGTAATTAGAGGATCAAGAGTTATCTAATTTAGTTTGGATCTGAATTTGAATTTCAAGTTTGTAATTTAGTTAGAGAAAAATTAGGAAATTGGAGATTAGATTTAGCTCGGCAATCATTGGATTATTAACCATTAAACTTTGTGGCTCTATAATCAATGGTAGGATGATTTGATTAAAGATGTTATGGCAAGTCGAGTGAAAATAACCCATCAAAATAAAAGCACTCAATCACCTAAAGTCAACATAAACATTAGACTCCTTGAAAATCATCAAAAAATAATAATAAAAATACAACTACACGACAAACATAAATAATATTAATAAAAAAAGGGAATGAATGTAAAAAATAAACTGAAAAAATAAAAAAACATAAATCTAAATAAACCAGCCTTTTCATCAAAATATAATAATGAAAATAGAACTACCTGATAAAAATAAATAATATTAATAAAAAAAGGAATGATTGTAAAAATCAAACAGGAAAAATTAAAAAAAAAACATAAATCTAAATAAAGCGGCCTCTTCATCAAAATATAATAATAAAAATAGAACTACATAACAAAAATAAGTAATATTAATAAAAAAAGGATTGAGTGTAAAAAATAAACACAAAAAATAAAAAACATAAATCTAAATAAACTGGCCTTTTCATCAAAATATAATAATAAAAATAGAACCACGTGACAAAAATTAATAATATTAATAAAAAAGGAATGAATGTAAAAAATAAACAGAAGAAATAAAAAAAGATAAATCTAAATAAAGTGGCCGTCATTATAAAATATATAGTTTTGGTGTCAGTCTAACATCATGTTATTTTGATATGGGTCGGATGGTTGTTATGCATGCCATATAATGTGGGATAGGGATTGGTATTTGAAAACTGAAATGGGCCGGGTTACTCACGCATCAATGGTGGAGGGTCTAACATCATGTTATTTTGATCTGGGTCGGATGGTTGTTATGCATGGCATAGAATGTCATACATTTCAGATCATATATTAATTGTCATATACATGAGGCCTAATATACACCATTGAGAATTATCAATGCTGCCCTGATTGGATATCTTTTTTCTTTTCTTTTCTTTTTAACGATTGGATTACCTGGATATGATCATATTTCAATGTTAGATATAGTGGGCATTCCCATCCGTTTAAGCCCTTTTAAATTGATATTTGGGTCCACAAGCCAACCCATTCACAAAATCAAGAAGATCACATGACCCTCTTAAAATAGAATGGTCAACTCAAGATCTACCCAAATGAGTCATCACTTATCTTATCAAGATCACGACAGATGGACATTCCAATTTACATTCCAATTTTGTATGATATGATTGGATGTAAATTCCTAAATATCTGCCAAATGGCCTGTACACTGTGATCAATATTCATTTATAAATATAACATACTCATTTCCTTCTAAACCCGTCAAAAATTGATATGGGCATCAATGCATTAGTTCAATCATTGATATCAGACTCTGTATCATCCATTCAAAAACTCAATATAGATTTGCCGTAGGTAATTTGGAGTGGTTGTATACTCTGTGATTTTATTCTATATGAAAGAAAAAAATCTATATCAGCATTAATCAATCATATTAGCAGCACAAATAGTTATATTAGTTTCATAAGAGAATTAGGTATCCAACCAATGAATTGTAATATAGTTATTTCGGTATCGCACCAATGATTTGTAATATAGTTATTTGAGAAACTGGCATGCATTAACCAATATTTAAAACCATGAATCCATATGGGCCTCCAATTGCTTGGAACTGCTTGATCTCTTTGAGAGATTTTAGGGAGTCAATCCTTTTATTTTGGATGGGTTAATTCAAGGGAAAGCGTGTGCGTCGAGGAAGAGATTTTAGGGATAAGGAAAGATTTTAGTGAAAAATTGGATTGTGTTGAGGAAGGGCAATTCCGGAATAAAGGGGTGTAAAAAGCCCGAGGACGCGCCACGTGTCGCTCCCCCACGAATTCACCTACTGCTTTACTATATATAATGCGGTAACAAATGACCTCTTAAGGTGGACCCCAATTATCTTTTTTTATAATTTCACCAAACACACTAATTGTAAATTAGAACTTATAAATTAGAGCTTTTATGTTAAACCTCAATCTAATTAGCTGTTAAGTTTCCAAATGGCGCCTACTAAACTAATATTGACAAAATAGCAGCACAGCTGTTAAGAGCATTAGCTTTTGCAGGTAAGATGTCATTCTTTTGACTTGCAGCTCTCAGATGTATTTAATTTTGATGTATACGAACATTAAGTGGGGCCAGAGCCTGGACCAGGTCCCATAGTGTCCATGAGAGTCGGCACTGGGTCCAGATATATACCTCTAAGAAGGTCCAGGTCTGTGCCCACCATGGAACCCTCAAACCCAACCTTCTTACATATCTATAAACCATGCTGCCTGATGATATGGAAAGAAATCATATCGGTCAAGGTCTTGCAATACGATCATTCTCATTTAATCATACGATTGCCTTTAATTTTAATGGCCTCAAGACTCATCGGTGTCTGATTCAGAGTCAATCAACCTGATCAAATCTGAGCCAGAACCGTTGTGGTTAGGCGAGTACAAGGGATTGGAGTTGAGAGGAGGCCTGCAAAAGGATCATACAAACAGTTGCACCTGGCAAATTGCAAGGAAATTTGAATTGACCATGCTCTCTGTTAGATGTAACTACAGCTATCAAAGTCATTATTCAGTTTCATCAAATGGGCTTTACATGAATTCAATCACATCTGATTCTAGATTGTTGTAACGTTTGGTGGGTCCTCCAATGGGGGGCCGTACCTGGATTATAATCAGCAGCCATGAATCTTCCGGGAGTCCGGATCCCCTGTTTCGTCCAAACAGGGGAGCCCTGTTTGGACGAATCAGGGGGCGACACATGGCCGGGCGAAGGGGACGGAGGAAAGAAAAAGTGTTTTTCCTCTTTCCTCCGCCCCCCCATGTGTCGCCCCCTGATTCGTCCAAACAGGGCTCCCCTGTTTGGACGAAATAGGGGATCCGGTTCCATCTTCCGGGTTCAATCCGGACTCCATTTTGTTCAGACAATGCGCCTTTTTCTATGTATGGGGGCATACAGATTTAGAAACCATGCAAACAATGCAATTTCAGAAGCTTCAGCCCCTAACGACATATTTCAATTACTAAAATATGCTTGGACTTAAAACCTTGTCCTTGGAAATCTATGCCATCCAAATTGATCCATTCTTTTGGATCATATGTTTGGCTATCAATGGTCAGATTTGGTTCAATCCTCCACATCTGATCATTGATCAATCTGTTGGATCGCTCTAAAAGAAAAAAAAAAGTTGTTGGCATCTATGATGGGACCCACTTGTGCTTAACATGTGGGTGGATCCCAATCTCCCCTTATAAGCATACTTACATCTCAATCCTTGCATATGATAAGGATAAGGATTTTACTAATTCTCGATTCTTATTGTTATCCATATTCTCTCTCCCATTCCAAACTAGCAAAATAAGCCTGCACTAAGCTCGGGCCCAAAAATAAAATTATTTTTAATTTTAAAATATTTTCGAGATACTATTGAGAAAAAAAATCTAGAACAAACAAATATACCATTTTATATTGTTATTGGTAATAGAAATATTTTCGTAAGGACAAATATACCATTTTATCATTTCTAGAATTCCATTTATTAAAATTTATTTAAGAGTAAAATGTATAGAAAAATCACATAATTTGAAAACCAAACCCAAATTTATAAAATTTAATGTATTTTGATTTTTCATGTAAGAAGTCTACATAATTTTTTATAAACACAAAATAAATTCCAACAAAAATATAACAATATCTTTCGTAAAAATAATCAGAACTTTTATATGAAATTGATGATTTGGTTTATGAATATCACATAATTTTAAAATTGTATAGACCTCTTATAGTGCCCAAGCTTTATCGTCATGTTGGTTATGTGGTAAGCTACTATGTTCCATACTAAATTTGGACCTTATTTAGGAAAACTTAAGTGGCTAACTTAAGAATCATTTTTTTTCAAAGGAAAAATTAATAAATTGAGAATCAAACTTTTTTTTTTAAAGAAAGAATTAATAAAATTAAGAATTGACCACGAAGAAACAAGTAAATTCATTTACATGGTAAAAATCATTTTTTCTTTGTATCTAAAATAATATGAAATGAGTTTAACTTTTATAGTTTGTACTTAAAGAAAAACCTACTTTGTATAATACATTGATGAAACTGACTTTTGCAATTGAAACTCAAGGTTACTTGATCACTAAAAATAATCACACATAAGGTTTTTTTTATATTTAAAATAAAAATCTTCATTCACAAAAGAAATGAAAGAATCCCATTCCATTATCTCCCTTCAACAATGCAAACACAGATCTCCTAGTGAAAGGAGGAAAATTTTATATAGAAGAATTTGATGTAAAATATTGGGATTGTGGCAAATATCGATGAAATTAATTTTTATATTAAAAATAAATAGCTTAGAAAAATTCCATCAATCGTTCATGAATTTTTAAATAATCTTTATCTTCTTTACCCGACCAATCAATTTAGAGTTTCCTTAAAAGGAGAATCTTTGTATCTGCATTTATCGATATAATAAATAACTATAATAAAGTGAAAAGAGATAGAAAACTCCACATTTTTCCTTTCCATGATTGAATTCCAACATAAAATATCACATTCCAATCAAAATTTATATAAAAGTGTGGGAGGAGTTTCTAGTAATAGAAGTTATTGGAGATGTTACAAAATTAAATGATAAAAAGTAATGGGAAAAGAGTTGTTAGAGAAGTTATTAAATGGTAAAAAAAAAACACATGGTCAAAATCAATTGGCAATTAGCAAGTGAAATTGGAAATCAAATCCAATTCGCTTCATATATTATAATTGATATCTTATCAACTTAACCAAAAAGTTATATATAAAGGGATGGGACGAGCACTGGCTGAATATACGTACATATATATACCTAATCAATCATCCAAGTAAGAAGAAAGACATAAAAAAAAAAAAAGGGGGAATGCCTTTCCCCTCTCCCTTCCACTGGACTTGAACCGCCCATCATCATCTTCTATGTCCAACCATCATCATCTTCAATGTCCACGATGTCCATCCTTACCCTTACCCTTGGATCATGGAGAGTGAATCGTACCTAACCTTGTAGGTAATCCAGGATCTCTACAGCTAGTGCTTCATCCAAGCCGACATAATTCTGATTGCGTTTATACAGGCCAATCCCTATCAAATCCGTGATTCCTCGGCGTCTAAAGCTTGCAAGCGTCCTAAGGAATCCCTAGTCTAAAGCTTACAAGGGTCCTAAGGAATCCCTATACAATTTCTAATATATCCATTTTTTCTCCTTCTTGGGTACTAAGAAAGCTTGATACCATTCCCAAAATACTCCTGGACCTACATCCTAGTCCCTAGGAAACTCAATGGGCCAATCCTATAGTACAAGATGTAAACCCAGCATGAAGTTTGATAGTAAATAAAAACGATGAGTGGTTCCCAGAATCACTGTCTACTTTATGACTAGCGCCCTCTACGAAATAGGATCTTTCAGCAGAAAGGGTCCATTACATGTCCACCTTCCTTCAACTATTATCACTTTGATATTCTATCCTTGCAAAAACAAAAAAAAAAAAAAAAAAAAAAAAAATAAAGATATTCCATCCCCGAAACTTGTTTCACTGCATAAAATACATAAAACTATTATAGATATTATGTTGCAGTTTACTTTTTCATCTAATATCATTTACACGTGCACATGGTGCTTCCAAATAAAATGGTAACATATATGGGTAAATTTTGCATACATAAATCAAATTTTCCTGTCCTATGCAGTAAAAGAGATAATCCCAAAAGCCTCCAAATACTCTGTGAAAATCTAGCTTGAAGCTTTTCAGAACTTAATCTGATCAATTCTAGAGCCTAATAGTTAAGCCTGGATCCATCCCATGGGACAAAAGAATTAATTCTAATCGGAACCCGGATTTGTACAAAGTAAGAACAAGATTCATTTCAACCTATTCTTAATATCTCCTACTGCATCTGTAACCACTCATCCCTCTCTATCTTAATCTTTTTAGGCCTGTTAGTGTGGATGACCCACTAGATCAAATCTGGTGTAATATGTATGAGAAGCTTTCAATCATGTAACTTAATGAAAAAAATAAAATTAAATTAAGTGCATTGTATTCTCCGGCTGCGGCGCAGTTGGGCTATTACTTGCTAAGATAAAAGAAAAGAAGAGCCATCAATCAAGATTTTTCTCTCTTGATTTGGGCCCTTTTATATCATATATTTCCACAGTGGAGGCATGTGATCCACGACTTCATGACAAGTAATACTTGCCAGTCAGACTACATTTTATCATGCTCTTTTAGACTTTCTCTTATCCCAATAAAAAACATATGAATGAAGCTTGTCATTGCCAAGTCGGCTTATAGAGAATCAGTGAAAAAAAAGAAAAGAAAACACTAATAAATAAAGTGTCAATTGGAAGGAGAATCCTTTCCCTTTTAAAGAGCCATCCATAACTTGATCACTAGTGCCTTTCGAATTTCATAGTCTTGTGGGAAGTGATCGTGAGCTCCAAGTGTAGAGCCGTGATGTAGTAATAAACTGGTGAGACCAGGTCAATCCACAGGGAGCAATGTAAACTAAGGTTTCT
Organism: Persea americana; assembly: GCA_029852735.1. Taxonomy (NCBI): domain Eukaryota; kingdom Viridiplantae; phylum Streptophyta; class Magnoliopsida; order Laurales; family Lauraceae; genus Persea; species Persea americana. Next base: position 14,566,990 of record CM056811.1, on the reverse strand, counting down.
CTTCAACTTGTACTTGCCTTAAATTAGAAATCTAAATCTAGCCTAAAAAAACTAGAAAAGTTACAACCATCATTCCTACTTTCTAAATATTAAATTAATTACAATCCAATTAAAAGAAAACTTCCTAAATCTAAAAAAAATCCTAAACTAAAAACTAAAATTGCTGCATAATAGTACACGAGTTAGAACTTCCAAAAATAGAAAATTAATAAAACTAAACAAAATTAGAAACTATACTAAAGTTAGAAAGTTAATAATGCAATACGTGCTATGCTATGCTAAAAAAAGTTCTAAGTTTGGAAAACTAGTATGCTGGGTTGTTTTTATGCATGATTTCTCCTAATCTTATGCAACTTAAAACTGAGTTTAATGGATGGATCTTGAACTATAATGATTCATGAATCAAAATAAAAAAACGGAAGTGGAAAACGATTTAAAACGAATGAGATATAAGTGCATGAACGTGACCTAAAAACTTAAATTGTGCAGAAATTCTGCACATAGGTGGGTTCTACCAGTCATGTTTGAGCCACTGGTTCACTATATTTCCAAAATTATTTTTGCTTTAAATTCTGAAGTTTGAAAGAACACTAAACTTTAATTTCCCCAAGTTTCATAAAAAAAAAAAATCTGTTTTGATCAGGTTTCTAATCGCAAACTTTTCACTCAGAATCTGCCATGAAATTTCTGCAACAATGTGCAAAATTTTACACTTTATGTTGGGATCCGAATTCCAAGATTCTTCTTGCAAATCACTGATTTTTGTTATCATTTCAAATCACAACTCTGATTCCAAATTTAAATTAAGTTTTGAATACTCAAATAACCAGCAACTTAAACATATCTAAACTCCACTAATATGAATATGCATGCAATGCTAACTAGTTCCAACCATAAACTATACACAAAATAAACATTAATTGAATTAATCATAAAAATAAAGACAATAAACAAAAATTCAAGAATTTAAATGTGTGGGGAAAACAAGAAAAGTAAATGTGTGGTTTTAACAAAAAGCTTAAATGTGTGGACGTCTATTCTTCTCTTTCAAAATTCTTTTCTAAGCGGGGTTATAATTTGAATCATGCTCTTAGAGCCTTTGGGTCGTCAATCCAAACACCAACAAGAAAAGAAACATAAACAAGCACCAATCATCCAAAGACAAGAAAAAAAAATTGAAAAGAGTATGAAACAATTTTACTAATACGTAAAGTCTTGCATAAGATAAAAAAAAAAAACAATGACAATTACATGCCCACGATAGGAATAACTGAAACATTCTCATTCTCATCATCTTCAACCCCATCACCCACTTGAGGTTGAGGCGACAACAACAAATTCACTATCTCCTCTGTTTCTTTGTCTCTTCCAAATACTTGAGATTTGTTTACGCGTGAGTGGGTCTCCCTCTTCTTTTCAAACTCAATCATCCAAGTTGGTTACTTTCTCCTTCAGCTGAAATGTATGACACTCTGCTTTAATAGCTTCTAGTCTCTCACTTAGCCTTTTCAGTTTTATGGGCATCCGTACACGATTTATAAGTGCTCGGGCTGCGGTGGAGAGGTAAGTAACAACCTTGTGTACCTTGTTCATCATTGCATTTCGAACCGGCATGCTGTTTGCAGCCCCTTCACTCTGTCTTCGATCCTCGATCGCATACACTTTCAATAATTCCTCAGCATCAGAAGCAGCACCTTTGAGCTTTTCCAGCAATTTCTTCAACTTGGGATCCTCCTTGGGGCTTCGCTCTGCTATCACAATGAATTCATGAATGTCCTCTAGGGAATCCTTAATCTTCCCCAGTCGATTTTTAGCACCGCCGAAAAGATCGACACCACTGTTCAAGAGGAGCTTCACCTCAGCCAGTGCTTCCTGAACTATGTACTCGATAGCCTTGTCTCTTCCTACCTGTAGCGCCATGTTCTCTCGTTCGTCTTCCTCTTTTGTTTTTTTTTTTTTTTTTTTTCCTTCTGTTCTCTGCAGCTTGAATAGAGAGCACAAGAAGAAGAAAATAAGAAAGGAAAGGCCGAGGAAAAAAGAAAAAAAAAAAAGGACTCACAGGAGTCAACATTAAGCCCAAAAAATGGAGGCTTGCTACAGTCAGTAAAAAACGAAATGGTCAAAAAAGAGAAAGCTACTTTTACTTTAATTAGAATTCTCAGTGCTGTCGTGAGTCACGACGATTCCTTCTCCTCTATGGCTTCCACTCACGATAAATTCGCGAGGCTCCGCTGTGGGTTGGATACCATTAAAAAATCAATCCGAAAAAGAATCACTCCGACAGAATATGGACTTCTTAGTGATGGGTTGGATTTCGGGTTTGTTTGACCTATCTCATTTCTCATCAGTCTACAAGAGGTTAGTAAAACTTTAGATTTAAAAAAGTTCTTTAATGGATGGATACCATTAATAAAAAAGTAATCAAAAGGGTTAGGTAGTAATGTCCATGATGTCCATCCTTACCCCTATCCTTGGATCGTGGAGAGTGAGTCATACCTAACTTTCTAGGCAATCACGGATCTTTACATCTATTGCTTCATCCAAGCCAACATAATTCTGGTTGCGTTTATACCGGCCAATCCCTATCAGATCCGTGATTCCGTGGTGTCTAAATCTTACAAGGGTCCTAAGGAATCCCTATACAATTTCTAATATATCCATTTTTTCTCTTTCTTGGGTACTAAGAAAGCTTGATACTATTCCCAAAATACTCCTGGACCTACATCCTAGTCCCTAGGAAACTCAATGGGCCAATCCTATAGTACAAGATGTAAACCCAGCATGAAGTTTGATAGTAAATAAAAACGATGAGTGGTTCCCAGAATCACTGTCTATTTTATGACTAGCACCCTCAACGAAATAGGATCTTTCAGCGGAAAGGGTCCATTACATGTCCACCTTCCTTCAACTATTATCACTTTGATATTCTATCCTTGCAAAAACAAAAACAAAACAAAAAAAAAAAAAAAGAAATTCTATCCTTGAAACTTGCTTCACTGCATAATTATGTTGCAGTTTACTTTTTCACCTAATATCATTTACACATGTGCACACGGTGCTTCCAAATAAAATGGTAATATATATGGGTAAATTTTGCATACATAAATCAAATTTTCATGTCCTATGCAGTAAAAGATAATCCCAAAAGCCTCCAAGTACTCATTGAAGGTGAAGTTGAAAGTGTTGAAAGTTTTAAAAGACAAAATTATCTAACCATGACCCAAACATAGAAACTAGAAAAATGTCCTAATCTACTATTACAAGGAGATATGAGAATTTATAATCAGTAGTGTGTGGGTAAAACACCGTAATGACAAGATTAAGACAGGATCACGGTAAGAGCACTAGCTATTCACCTCGATTTTGGTAAGCACAGCCCAGCAGTTCGGCGGCTCGGTAAGGAGCGCCGGCTCAAGAGGCCTCCACCCTGCAACTCGGCAGCTCGGTTAGGAGTGCTAGCTCAACGGGTCAGCTCAGCAGCTCGACGTGAGTGCCAGCTCAGCACGGTGCCAATACGGCCAGACCGTTCCTGGTTCCGGTAAAAGCGCTAAAAGCAGAGTGGGCCATCAACCTCCTCTGAGAAGTACGGGCGCGCCCTGTCAGATAGGGGCCCTCATTTATGGCGATAGGATCGTTCATTTATGACGATAAGATTGTTCATTTATGGCGATAAGAAGTTGGCTTTATCATCCCTTAACATCAACTGACCGAAAGCATAAAAGGTTCTGATGAGATGTGCCCTTTTTACCTACGGCCGAATGTCAGGGGGACCTTACCCCACCTACCCCCACTCACAGAGAGAATGAACGAGGAATATCTACATATACACATGGGATCAGCCCCAGGGAGGTATGCAATACGCGACATGCAATAGACGATACTCTTGACTCTCAGCTCAATCTCTCATTCTCTTCTTCCTCCTCCTGCTTAGTCTTCTCAGAACTAACTCAGGCATCGAAGTGCCTCCGGCTCACGGCAGCCAGGGGCTCTAACCTAAGTTGTTTTCCTTCCTTTTTAGGTTATTGGCGTTCGGTATTCCTTAATCTACAAAGTTCATCTCCATCTAAGTAGGTGTCGTGTTTTCACCGCCTACAAGTAGCTAAGAAACTAATAATCTTTTCTGACTCTAATATCCAAAGCGCTCTCTTAAAACACTCTTTTAAGTGTTAGCATGTAAGATTTATAGAACCAAGAAATGTGGAAATCAAACCTTGAGGGAAAACAAAGAAAAAATTTCGGTATATTACAAGTGTGCATGCAACTATTAAGAGGAGAAAACTTAAATTTGAATAGAAGAAATTTACTAAATATAATTATAAATTGCATTGCTAATTATGCATCTTAACAATCAGAATTACAACCAAATGGTCTAAATTAAAGTGACATGAAGATGTTTACCTGGGTTTTTCGCAAGGATGCTGAAACCAGTACCTGAGGAGAGCGCACAGATAATTTCAGAGATGGAGTAGCTGGGTATTATAAAGAGAAAAAAGATAGGACCAGAGGAAGGAAACTGTAGGGAAAGACGCGTCGAGAAAAAGAAGACGTGGAATAAATGCCGGGAGAGATGTCATGCTACAGATGCTGTTTTTGAGGTCGTCTTCTGACATAGTCTCGTTATCTCATTACCTTCCCCTTCTTCTTTGTAGCTTCTCCGGTCTTTCTGAAAGATACTTTGCGCGTTACATTCCAACCCTTTTAAGTAATTGGGGTTTTGACGTATTAGTCCGCGATGAATTCAGTTTTTCCCATTTTATAATAAAAATTTAGGTAATTTTAATAGAGTCACTTGATTCTTGTCATCATTTTTATATTACAAAGTGCAAAAAACAAGATATCACATCATGTCAAAAAATCCTAATATAAAAAATTATTAACATAAGTCTTACTAAATAAAAAGGCAGTAAAGCAATCAAAAGAGGATAGATGGAAAAGCCTTTAATGATGAGAGTAACTATTTCGATTTTGTAGAAGATGGGCCCCACTGTGCGTATTTGCACCGGTCTGCATTGCACCGGGCCCTTACAAGAATAAAAAAAACAACTATAGGATATCATAGACAGCAGGCAAGTACCAGATCTACACCATTTATTATGGTCACAAGATGATCCAATTCATCAAACTACTGGAGGCCATGCCAACCTCCATGGCCCATTTGAGATTCTTAGATTGTCCGTTCCAATAGATCGCTTGGGTTCATAAACGAATCTTTCAAAGAATAGCTTGTACACACATTTTCAACACTTTGGGCTATCACAAACACTTCGGGGCCATAGCCAGCAAGCCACCCCTAGACTCCCCTAGTTTCCACCAGTGATTAGAAGAACTGTGACTAAATTATAACTCATTCAAAGAAGGACATGCCATGACTCAGTGCAAATCTAGCTTGAAGCTTTTCAAAACTTAATCTGATCAATTCTAGAGCCTAATAGTTAAGCCCGGATCCATCCCATGGGACAAGAGAATTTAATCCTAATCGGAACCCGGATTTGTACAAAGTAAGAACAAGATTCATTTCAACCTATTCTGAATATCTCCTGCTGCATCTGTAACCACTCATCCCTCTCTATCTTAATCTTTTTAGGTCTGTTAGTGTGGATGACCCTCTGGATCAAATCTGGTGTAATATGTATGAGAAGCTTTCAATCATGTAACTTAATGAAAAAAAAAAAATAAATTGAATCTATGGTAGGAAGAAACAGGGCAATCAAACGGAAAAGTAAAAGAGTACGAACTTCCCAGGAAACTTCACGAAGGGTACGAAAAGTAAAATCACATGGCAGAAATTTTGGAGGGCATTGAATGGGGCGCAGGTAATTTGAGAAATGGAGTAGTGCTTGTACTTACCTAATGAAAAAGGGGAAAGTCAAGAGAAGTGAGTAAAAGAAAAGTACGAAGTAAAGTTAGTTTTGAGCAAAAAAATAAAATATAAGTAGGTTATAATGATATTTTATTTTTATTTATTTATTATAAAAGATTTTTAACTTTTTGTATGGAAAAGTATAATTTTTTTGTATTTTAGTGGATAAAGGTACTTGCTTTTTTACTTTTTATATAAAAAAGATGGGGAGTTTTGAATAAAATGTATTCGATGTGACATCTTGTTTAAAAAATAGAGACATTACTTGACTTTTATTATATTAGTAAAGTTCCAAACTATATAGAAAGTTGGAGTATATCGAGATAGAGGACTCTTCTTTTCATGGGCATTCGAACTATGTAGAGTTTCACCAGGGAAAGATTAATGAATGGGCATAATTTAATTAACAAATTACCAAATCTGGTTTAGCCCATCAAAGCGAGGATAGATAGATGGAAAAGCTCCACACGTAGAGAAACTATTTCCATTCTCCAAAAGATGCCCCCAGCCCTAACTGTGCGTATTGCAGCGACTACGACCCCGTAGTCAACTTTAGCACTCAAATAGAGATAAGAAGGAACAAGAAGAAATGTAATCAAAATGGTTAAGCAGTAAAGGCCCACAGTACAGCCATATCATATCATTGACAGCCAGCAAGTTACCACAGGGTGAAAAAATATCATATAATTTAAACTTTTGTGGGGGTCATTGCCACCCTTTGTGATCCTCCGTTGGTTCCACGAAGAGTTCTAACCGATTCATAGGAGGATTATAAAAGAGAAAAAGATAACAGGGGGGAAAAGAGAAGTCTCTAGGAAACTTCATGGAAGGTAGGAAAGGAGGAACCACACAAAAACATCGTGGAAAGTTCGTGGGGCACACACAATTTCAGAAATAGAAGAGTGCTTGTAGTAACCAGAGATAAGCAGAGACAAGACAAGGGAAACTATTTGAAGAAAGGAAAAAACAGAAGCAATCAAACGGAACCATCATGGAAAGTTGGTGGGCATTTAGATGGGGCACTCTACCTGGGCATCCTTTCATCAAATCAGGGCATAGTTAATGAACAGACCTAATTTATTTAACAAATCATCAAATATGGTTTAGCCTATGATGAACCAGCTTGATTCCCCACATGCAGTTGCTACTAATCCTAACATAACTCAGTTATTAAAAAAATTGGAATAAAGAAAGAAGAGGGTTTTACTAAAAATAAAAAAAAAAAACCTAGGCTTGTTTGTTTGCATTAGGGAAGGAACAGAAGAGGAGTAGGATGTTAGATTATGATAAAATTAAAAAGGAGTGAGTTGAAATAATTAGTAGATGAATTACTTTTTATATGTTTGAATGGTTGGTGTAAAGTAAAATGATTTAAATTTATAGTTGGTTGGATAAAGAATATGGGGAATGGGTTACTCTACTCTACTTTATTATGGTATCTTCAAGTAACTATGGGAGAGAAAAAGTAGAATTGGGATAGCTGCCAGCTAGGCAGGCCATTTTACTTTACTTCTTGGGCTAATGCAAACAAACACTTCATGAGGTAAAGAATCCAACCGTCTGTATTTATTTCAACCCTTATATGGGATAATGCCTTTCTTTTGAAAATGAATCCTTGACCTTTACCGAATCTGTCAAAATACTGCAATCCAATAATGGTTTCGCGGGCGAATATTGACTCTTTCCATATTTGCTTCATTCGTAGGGTGAACCCATGACCTATCAGAAGAAATTAATTGGTTCCTGGTTGATTCCGCCATCCCACCCAATGAATCATTAGGATTCGTTTTCAATAGAATCTTCCAGTCACAGGTTTCGTCGTTCCCATAGCTTTTCCATTAATGGCTAGGCCTGAACTATGCAATGGAGCTCCTAATTAAATTCGTTCCCGAGCCAATCTCCTCAGTCTCTATTGACTCGGGGCTCTTTATTATTTGTATTTTTCTTATGAACCGTATTCATCTAATTATGGACGAATCAGTATTGATGCTTTATCACACTGCCTTTTATGATATGATGTGATTGATAGACCATACATATTGGAATCATATATCATGGAGATTCTCCTTCTCTCTTTCTCTCGCCCTTCCAGTTACCCACATCCCTCTATTTTTCTTTCCAACCTATAATTTTTTTTACTTTACTCTTTTGCATACAAATACGCCCTTAGACCTGATGAAGACCAGAAAGGGCCTCAAATTTCAATATGGACCAAAACAGCCCTGATGGGGGATATTATTGCTCGTTTCTCTTTTTTTCGACGCTCAACCCTATCATGAGTTATGATATCGCCATTTAGCAGAATAACAAAAAAAGAAGAAACGAGCGACAATATCCCTGCTCTTTTTTCTTTTTTTTTTTTTTTTTCAATATTTGAATTTAAGGGCTTTTTTTTTTTTTTTTTTAACTTTAATCGGTCTAAGGGGATTTCTTTTCTGTAAAATTCTCAAGAAAGAATGAAACTCTCATTAAACATTGAAAGCAATTATTTAATAGTGATATTTCTTCTCCCAACTCCCAAGCCTCCACTTATACGAAGGGTATGTTATTTTACTGAAATTAACGGAATTCCCGTCTGAAAAATTTTAAAATTCTCAGACACACAGAGAAATTTCTGGATGATTTAGAGATTCCACCAAAAAGTAAAGGAACTAGAATTCCTAGATTTTTTAAAATCATTTAATACCCTTTATGAAATTTTAAAATACTTGTGAAGAAATATAAAACAAAAATAGGCTAATCTTATTATTAAAAAAATGTTGGATGCTTTGGATCATCCGAGCTCTATTGACATCCCAGGTTATGGAGGCTACTCGGAATCAAAACGAACCGTCTGCATCTCTATTCTCTCCGCCCACAAGTCACGATAATCCAAATTATTCAAGTTGACTGGCCACAAGACAAGTCAACCAAGAAACTTTCTTTTTTAATTGGAGAGCAGAGGAGTGAAAGACGCGTCGAGAAAAAGAAGACGTGGAATAAATGCCGGGAGAGATGTCGTGCTACAGATGCTGTTTTTGAGGTCGTCTTCTGACATAGTCTCGTTATCTCATTACCTTCCCCTTCTTCTTTGTAGCTTCTCCGGTCTTTCTGAAAGATACTTTGCGCGTTACATTCCAACCCTTTTAAGTAATTGGGGTTTTGACGTATTAGTCCGCGATGAATTCAGTTTTTCCCATTTTATAATAAAAATTTAGGTAATTTTAATAGAGTCACTTGATTCTTGTCATCATTTTTATATTACAAAGTGCAAAAAACAAGATATCACATCATGTCAAAAAATCCTAATATAAAAAATTATTAACATAAGTCTTACTAAATAAAAAGGCAGTAAAGCAATCAAAAGAGGATAGATGGAAAAGCCTTTAATGATGAGAGTAACTATTTCGATTTTGTAGAAGATGGGCCCCACTGTGCGTATTTGCACCGGTCTGCATTGCACCGGGCCCTTACAAGAATAAAAAAAACAACTATAGGATATCATAGACAGCAGGCAAGTACCAGATCTACACCATTTATTATGGTCACAAGATGATCCAATTCATCAAACTACTGGAGGCCATGCCAACCTCCATGGCCCATTTGAGATTCTTAGATTGTCCGTTCCAATAGATAGCTTGGGTTCATAAACGAATCTTTCAAAGAATAGCTTGTACACATTTTCAACACTTTGGGCTATCACAAACACTTCGGGGCCATAGCCAGCAAGCCACCCCTAGACTCCCCTAGTTTCCACCAGTGATTAGAAGAACTGTGACTAAATTATAACTCATTCAAAGAAGGACATGCCATGACTCAGTGCAAATCTAGCTTGAAGCTTTTCAAAACTTAATCTGATCAATTCTAGAGCCTAATAGTTAAGCCCGGATCCATCCCATGGGACAAGAGAATTTAATCCTAATCGGAACCCGGATTTGTACAAAGTAAGAACAAGATTCATTTCAACCTATTCTGAATATCTCCTGCTGCATCTGTAACCACTCATCCCTCTCTATCTTAATCTTTTTAGGTCTGTTAGTGTGGATGACCCTCTGGATCAAATCTGGTGTAATATGTATGAGAAGCTTTCAATCATGTAACTTAATGAAAAAAAATAAATAAATTGAATCTATGGTAGGAAGAAACAGGGCAATCAAACGGAAAAGTAAAAGAGTACGAACTTCCCAGAAAACTTCACGAAGGGTACGAAAAGTAAAATCACATGGCAGAAATTTTGGAGGGCATTGAATGGGGCGCAGGTAATTTGAGAAATGGACTAGTGCTTGTACTTACCTAATGAAAAGGGGAAAAGTCAAGAGAAGTGAGTAAAAGAAAAGTATGATGATTCTACGAAGTAAAATTAGTTTTGAGCAAAAAATAAAATATAAGTAGGTTATAATGATATTTTATTTTTATTTATTTATTATAAAAGATTTTTAACTTTTTGTATGGAAAAGTATAATTTTTTTGTATTTTAGTGGATAAAGGTACTTGCTTTTTTACTTTTTATATAAAAAAGATGGGGAGTTTTGAATAAAATGTATTCGATGTGACATCTTGTCTGAAAAATAGAGACATTACTTGACTTTTATTATATTAGTAAAGTTCCAAACTATATAGAAAGTTGGAGTATATCGAGATGGAGGACTTTTCTTTTCATGGGCATTCGAACTATGTAGAGTTTCACCAGGGTCAGAATATGGTTTTCTGACAGAGACTTGGAAGAGGTCGAACTCCCACATAACGACGCTCTAGTGCTCACTTTGAAGCTGCAGAACTTCTTGGTTCAGAGAGCCCTTGTCGACCCTGGAAGTTCGTCCGAAGTCCTCTACTACGATTGCTTCAAGAAGTTGAGACTGAAGGACGAGGACCTCCAGGCTGCCTGCACCCCTCTGGTCGGCTTCAACTCCGAGCCTGTTTATCCCAAGGGTAAGATCTCCCTCGGAGTCCAAGTAGGTGGCGCCTGCAGGCAAGTGGACTTCCTAGTAGTCGATGTCCCTTCCCCATACAATGTTATAATGGGGAGGACATGGCTGCATAGCATGGAGGCGGTGCCCTCCACCCGTCATCAGAAGCTCAAGTTCCCTTTGGAAAACCGGTCGGGCCGAGCGGATGTGATCACCGTCAAAGGCGACCAGCACATGGCCAGGCAATGCCTGCTGGCCGTGCTGCCTGGCGAGGCTGAGCCATCCCAAGTCAATGTGGCCGAACTGGATAGAGAGGCCGAGCTCGGGGACGTCGGCAGGGCTCCGGCGCAGAAAAGCATCGAGGACCTCACCAAGGTCAACATTGATCCCGCCGACCCCGACAGATTCTTTCTCGTTGGAAGCCAGCTCCCCGAGTCCAAGAAGACAGAACTGCTTGACCTCCTCGTGGAGAATAAGGCGGTCTTTGCCTGGACACCCTATGAGATGCCCGGCATTGACCCGGCAGTTATCTGCCATGAACTGAAGGTGGATCCTAACCATAGGCCAGTGCTTCAAAAACCGCGCCGGACTGGGGTCCCGCAGACTGAGGCCGTGGTTGAGGAAGTTCAGAAACTCCTCGAGGCAGGCGCAATAAAGGAGGTCCACTATCCGCAGTGGCTAGCCAACATCGTGGTGCTAAAAAAGAAGACGGGAAAATGGAGGGTCTGCGTGGACTTCACCGACCTCAATAAGGCCTGTCCCAAAGACAGCTTCCCTCTTCCAAAGATAGACCAGCTCATCGACGCTACTGCCGGACATGACCGGATGAGTTTCCTAGATGCCTATTGGGGATACCATCAGATCCCCCTGTACGCGGCAGACCAGGAGAAGACAACTTTCATCACTCCCAGGGGCACCTATTGTTACAAGGTGATGCCCTTCGGGCTAAAGAATGCGGGAGCGACGTACCAGCGGCTGGTGACAAAGATGTTCCAGGCCCAGCTCGGCAAGACGGTGGAGGTCTACATCGATGATATGGTCGTCAAATCCAAGAGGTCGCAGGACCACTTGACCGACCTCCGCCAGATTTTTGGCATCCTTCACCAGTACCAGTTGAAGCTGAATGCATCCAAGTGCGCCTTTGGTGTCGGTTCCGACAAGTTCCTAGGGAGCCTGGTCACAAGAAAGGGGATCGAAACGAACCCTGACCAGATCACCGCGATCCAGGAGCTCAAATGTCCGACCTCAGCAAAACAAGTTCAGCGGCTGACCGGAATGGCTGCCTCCCTGAACCGATTTATCAGCCGAGCTTCGGACAAGTGCAGACCTTTCTTCCAACTCTTGCGAAAGGGCTCCAAGTTCCAGTGGACGTCGGATTGTTCTCAGGCGCTGCAACAGCTAAAACAATACCTTTCTTCTCCACCGCTGCTCTCCACCCCGACTTTTGGAGAGGCACTGTTCTTGTACCTGTCGGTCTCGGACCATGCAGTGAGCTCGGTGCTCGTCAGAGAGGACAATGGCCAGCAAAGGCCTATCTATTACACGAGCAAAACCCTGCTGGACACCGAGACCCGGTATTTGCAGCTCGAAAAGCTCGCCTTGGCGCTCGTTAGCGCCTCTCGAGAGCTCTCCCACTACTTCCAAACCTTCACAATAGTGGTCGTGGCCGAATACCCACTAAAGGCTCTCCTCCGGAAGGCAGATTTCTCCGGACGGATCTCTAAATGGGCTGTCGAACTGGGACAATATGACATCAGCTATCAGCCCAGAACGGCCATCAAAGCTCAAGTCCTAGTGGACTTCATTGTGGAATTTACTCCTCAGAGTTCGGCACCGACCTCGCTCGATACCGAACTAGGGGGCGATAGGGGTGCAGAGGTTGTCACCGAGACTGAGCAAGAACAGTCCTGGAGAGAACTCGTAGACTCGTCCTGGAAAGTCTGTGTCGACGGATCCTCCACATCCAAAAGGGCTGGCGCTGGCATAGTTCTCCAGTCTCCCGAAGGCCTCGTCATCGAACAAGCTCTGACACTTGGTTTCAAGGCATCTAATAACGAGGCCGAGTATGAAGCGCTCATTGCCGGACTTAACAGTGCCAAAATCTTGGAAGCTCGGTCCATAGTGGTTTTCAGCGATTCTCAGCTGGTGACAAGCCAGCTCAGCGGAGACTACCAAGCTCGGAATGACAGGATGGTGGCCTACCTTGCCTACGCCAGGGGATTTCTCTCCCAGTTCGAAAGAGCCGAGGTCCGGCAGATCGGCAGAGAATCCAACTCCCATGCAGATGCCCTCGCCAGCCTCGCCTCGGCTGTCGAAGCCGGTAATAAAAGAACTATCGAAGTAGAAACGCTGCGGGAGCCCAACATCGACTTCCAGCGACCTCGGCAGCTCATATGCCTTGATCTCGGCCCGAGCTGGATGGACCCCATCATTGCATACCTGAAGGACGACCGGCTACCCGAGGACAGGACTGAAGCTCGAAAGGTCAGATTGAAGGCGACCCGGTTCTGGCTCTCCCCAGACAGCAAGCTCTATAGGAAGTCATTCACAGGGCCCTACCTCCAGTGCGTTCACCCCAGCAAAGTCGACGATTTCCTCTATGAGATTCACGAAGGAATCTGCGGCAGTCATATAGGAGGTCGGTCTTTTGCTTACCGGGCTATCAGCCAGGGTTACTGGTGGCCGTACATGCAAAAGGACGCCCGGCTCTATGCCAGAAAATGCGAGAAGTGCCAGAAGTTCTCTCACTCTCTCCACCAGCCAGCGCAGGACCTGAGCCCCCTCTCCAGTCCGTGGCCTTTCGCCCAGTGGGGCCTGGACATCGTCGGACCACTTCACCGAACTCCAGGGAACAAAAGATGGTTGATAGTGGCCACGGACTACTTCACGAAATGGGTCGTAGCTGAACCCTTGTCCTCCATCACCGAATTAGACACGAAGAGCTTTGTGTGGAAGAATATCATCACAAGATTTGGAATTTCCCGGACTCTCATTTCCGACAACGGCACGCTGTTCGATTCCAACCTCTTCAAAAGCTTCTGCCAAGAGTACGGCATTCGCAATGTCTACTCCACCCCGGCGTATCCTCAGAGCAACGGTCAGGCCGAGATCTCGAACAAAGTGCTCCTCGACGGAATAAAAAAGAGACTCGACCGAGCCAAAGGTCGATGGGCAGAGGAGCTACCGAGTGTTCTATGGGCCTACCGAACTACTTTAAGGCGTTCCACCTCGGTTACCCCGTTCTCCCTTGCCTACGGCATGGAAGCTGTCATTCCCTTCGAAGTCGGCCTCCCGACCTTGAGGTCGGAACTCTGTGAACAGGGTCTGAACGATCTGAACGTAGCACGGGAGCTGGACTTGGCTGAAGAACGAAGAGAGGCGGCAGCTATCCACCTGGCCGCCTACCAACAACAGTTGGCTAGGGGATACAACCCGAAGGTCAAGGAAAGAAAATTCGCGATAGGAGAGTTGGTCTTAAAGAAAACCCTTCTTGGCGACCGAGATCCAAACGAAGGCAAGCTGGCGCCCAACTGGCAGGGACCGTTCAGAATAACCTCTACAGCCAGGAGATCTGCCTACCGACTCGAAGACATGGAGGGGAAGGGACTCCCGCGACCATGGAATGCGACGCATCTCAAAAAATTCTACTTCTGAGAAATGTATTAAAGAAATCAAATATCAATAAAAGGCGCTTTTTCTGGAATGAGTCTTTACATTACTTAGAGATTCCCCACGGCTCGACGGAGTATCAACTGTCAGCTCGGTACCATCGCCAGCTTCGACAAAACCATACAAATCAGGGTCCGGTACCAGTACCACCCTCGCGGCTCGGCGCCTCTGTTCAGAGGGCCAACCGCCCTCAGCTTGGTGCCTGCACCAGCCAGGGCGGCACAGCCATACGCACATCAGGGTCCGGTACCACTACCACCCTCGCGGCTCGGCGCCTCTGTTTAGAGGGCCAACCGCCCTCTGCTCGGTGCCTGCACCAGCCAGGGCGGCACAGCCATACGCACATCAGGGTCTGGTACCGGTACCACCCTCGCGGCTCGGACCTATTAAACTACTTGGCAAACTACCTGTGTCTACACCCACTCCACCACAAACAAGACACAAATCATGCACAGAACATGTGGAAAGAATGCTGTTTTATTACATAAGAACCTTCTGGAATGAATACAATGTAAAAAGAAAAGAAAAGTACAAAATTCAGGGAGCCGCAGCTTCCTTATTACAATCGGTCCCGGTAGCGCTCTCGCTGGGAACGGCCGAGGCAGTCTCGGGAACCACCAGGGGAGCGGGGGCGGCTTCCAGTGCGGAGGGAGCTGGGGCGACTTCGGAGGCAGAGGGAACTGGGGCGAATTCCGAGACGGCTCGCAACTTCGAGTCCGAGCGAGGAAACCTGAGGGAATTCTGGAAAATGGGGCTGTCCATAGAGACTCCAACCCCTTTTAAGGCCGCCTTCCAGCCAAGTGTCCACGCCCGGTCTCGGATTCCTGACAACTGCGCCTTGTAATCAGCTGTCAGTTTGTCGACCTCCTCGTTCATCACGGCGTCGTGCTCGGCTCGGTATTCTTCCTTGGGTTTGGCCTCCTGCCCTCTCAGAGCCAGCTCGAGCTCGGCCGCCTTCCCCTCTAGAGCCATCTTCAGCCTTCTTTCAGCTAGCCTTCTCTCGGAGGTGAGCCTCTTGTTCGTCCCCCGCAGCATCTGCATGTCTTCCTCCTGCCGGGACAACGCAAGCCGGACCTCGTCTAGCTCACAGGAAAGGTGGGCGTTTTGATCCGCCGCCTCCTTTGCTTTCTCTTTGAGGTGCTCGGCCAAGGCCCGCACTGCGTCAAGCTCGGCAAAAAGATCCGCATTCTTACTCGCCTCCTCCGCTAGCGTCGCGTCCTTTGCCGCCAGGGACTTCAGTAGCTCCTCTTTCTCCGCCGCCCAGACTGCTGCCCTGGCCTCGGCTGCGTCCAGCCTCCCCATGCCAGTTTGACACTTTTGCAAGAGCTGCAGTAAGAATAGTGTGTCAGCTGAAAGAACCCAGAAGAAAAGAGAGGAATATGAAGTATAAGGTGACATACCGCTACTAACAACCGCATCGAGGAGAGCAGCAGCGACTCATTGTCCATCCGCGCCCACCTTGCCATGTCCTGGGGAAGGGCGCAAGCTCGTCCCAGTGCGGCAACCACTTCAGGGTTGACCGCTCGGTCCGACTCGGCTAACTGCCTCCCCAGCACGCCCTCGATGTCCGGTCTCTAAGGGACAAACTCGGAAGGAGTGGCGGATCCCCCGACCGACACAGGCGGTTCCGAGGCAGGTGGGAGTTCGACCCTCGCCCTCTTCTCCGGCCTGCGCGCCTCTACGACCTCGGCAGGACCCTCTCTGCCTAAGTCGGAGAGCGATTCGTCAACAACTATGGCCGGAGGATCAGCGCCGACCTCGGCCGCGGCGGGAGGTCTAGATTGGGCCCCGTCAATGGCTCCTGGACCCGTCTCGGCCGCGGGAGCGAGAACCTCTGCAGCAGCCACGGGCCTCGTAGTCGGGGCGACGCTGGCGCCTCGAAAAGGGTCCGAGGTCTCGCCCCCTATGTCCCCAAAGGCTGCGGCGGACAGGTCCTCGGCCACGAAGCGCTGGCCACGACTGCGCAACATCTCAACTTCGGATTCTTCCGAGCTGGATGAGCTCCGAGACGCGCTGGAAACGACAAATTTCTGCCTCTGCCGCTTGCGCCCGGTCTCGGCTCTCACAGTTCCTGCAGGTTTACGGCCCGGAGACTGTTCGCCCGATTCTGCCGGAATCCCGCTGGGAATCGCAACAGTCACCGTCTCCGAGATGGGGACCTCGGTCTATACGGTGTTCGAGCTGATGTTTTCCCCGGGCAGCACGGAGTCAATCCCGGTCACCCGCCTCGGGGTGATGAAAGACTTGTAGTGGGGGCGTGTACCCCAGGAGCGAGAACATGGCTCGGCAGTGATGGTCGCGGTACTTCCGCACCTTCTCGTGCCAGTCTTTGTTCACCCTCCATCGGTTCCTTCTGGCGAACTCCCTTCTCTGCCGAAAACCTGCAGTAATAGAGCGATGTTAACAGAAGGAAAACGACATAAGGTTAAACTAGAAAACCCAGGGGGCCTCGGTTTTTTACTTGGGGGGACTCCTATTCTTCGTGGGATCCGGGCTGTGGTGCTGGACTCCGCCTCGCCGAACTCCCATGCCCCTCTGACAAAGACACGGTCCAGCGCGGTCACGAAGGCAGTTCGGTAGACCCTTAGCCGGAGGTAATACGTATTCCCTTCTGCGGATTTGCAGAGGTCATACGCCTCCTCGATGTCCGGAACACCGAGGTTGATTTCGAGAATCTCGTTTAGCCGCACTACTCCCATGATGATTTTATACCCATTGGGAAGTAGCTGGCAGGGGCTTAACTCCCACTCCCGGAGACAGTCCCTGAGGAGTGGGTGAAGGGGGAACCGGATTCCTCCCTCCACGACGGACACTAGCCAGAATGGCATCCAGCCGTCGCTATATGTGATACCGTCGTCAGGGCCGTCTAGCCTAACTTCTACGTTCGCAGGGACCTTGTATGCCTCCCTGAACAAACCTATGGACAGTGGGTCCCCCAGCCAGTGCCTGTAAATGCCCATTCTCTAACCTAACCGGAGAACTGCCTACTAGAAAGGGAGAAGGGGGAAGGACGAAATCCTACGGTGGAAGGCCGTGCAAACAGGAGCGCTCACAGGCAGTTTCGTTCTTCAGCAGAATGCGACGAGAGCTCCGGAAAATTGAAAAGAGGGAAGACGGAGAAGGTGCCCTAATTTATAAGGGATGGGGGCGCCGTTTCAGATTTCAAGAGAAGCCTTTAATGTGGCACTACCTCGATTAGCCCTAACGTCGTCTCGGGCAGCCTAGGTGTCCTGCAGATATGATTGCGTGCCCTTCGGAGAAGCGACACGTGGCACCAGCGCCGCATTTCCAGAGGACTATTAAATACCTCGACATACGAGAGAATAAATGCCTCGACGGACGAAAGGGCACCTGCCTCGACTGGCGAAGAGAACTTAATGAGGCACTCCACGTCAGCAAAAGGTGATAAGGAGGAACCCTCCCTGAACCGAGACTCCTCCGTCTCGGTAGCGCTCCACACTCCGGGAACTCTTAAAGATCAGCGGTAGTGCCGACCCGACAAAGCTACTCAGCTTCCGACCTACTCAAATGAGCTCGCAGGTCAAAAGCTCGGGGGGAGATATTGTGGGTGCACGGCAGACCGAGACCACGGTTCATACACCGGGTCTCGGTCATGGGCGGATGTCCCAATTTTGAGAATGGCCGGGAGTTCGGCTATCCGGACCAACAATTCAAACAGAGAAAAGCATTGCTACATAGGGTCGACCACACCTATTTCGTCAGAGACAAGGAGAAAGGAAGCCAGAAGACGAAGAAAGTTTTCATTAATCAAAGACTGATTAATGGTAAATAGAGATGCATTAAAAGAAAAATTACAAAAGGCCTCAGAGGGCTGCAGCTTCCACATTGCAGTCAATCTCTGGAGGGACCTCAGGAGGGACCTCGGCCACGACCGCGCTGGCCTCGGGAGAGGTCGGGGTAGCTTCAGGAACAACTGCGCTCGCTTTAGGAACACTAGCCTCGAGAGCGGCGGCTTCAGAAGGGGCCTCGACGACCGCAGTCACTTGGGAGCCATCGGGATCAGCGCTGGCAGCTGGAGCCTCTTGAGGCGCGCCGGGGGCGGCGCTCGCCTCCGGACAGGCTTGCGAAGGAGGGTCAGAGGGGACCCGAGACATGGCCGCGAGTTCCGAGTCCGAGCAGGAGAATTTTGGGGGATTTAGGAAGAGAGGGCTATCCTCGGGGACCCCAGCCTTGTTCAAGGCTGCTTTCCACCCAAGCTCCCAGGCTCGGTCCAGGATCCCTGGCAGCTGAGCCTTGTAGTCAGCAAATAGCCTGCCGACCTCCTCCCCCATGATGGAGTTATGCTCAGCGAGGAACTCCTCCTTGAGCTTGGCCTCTTGTTTTGCTAGAGCAGACTCAATCTCGGCCGCCTTCTCCCTCAGCGCCATCTCCAGGGAACCTTGGGCCTGGTTCCGCTGAGAGAGGAGCCTCCTGTTCGTCCCCTTCGCACTCTGCAGGTCGTCTTCCAGCCGCTTTGTCGCTATCCGGAGATCGTCTAGCTCAGAGGCAAGGTGGAGGTTCTGGGTCTTCTCATCCGCCAGCTCTTCCTTGAGGCGCTCGACCTCGACCTTTGACCCCTCGAAACCACCCATTCCGCCTCCAGCGCCTCAGCTGCATCGAGCCTCTCAATGCCCATTTGGCACCTCTGCAACAGCTGCAAGATGAGAACCCGAAGTCAATAAAACAACACCGACTAAGAGCTGAGGAAAGAATATTGCACTTACCGACACCAGAGATCGCATCGAGGAGAGCAGGAGTGACTCGTTGTCCATCCCGGCCCACCTCGCCATATCTTGAGGAAGGGCGCAGGCTCGTCCTAACGCTGCGACCACTTGGAGATCGGTCGCGCGGTCTGTCTCAGCCAGCTGCTGTCGGATGTGAATTTTGACCCCCCCCGGAGGGGAATCGCCATTCAACAGTGTGAGATAAAAAAATACATCGAAAATGAGGATTCCTACTACCCTCAAAATCGACGGATCACGATCGCCAGTTACGGATTCGGCCGTAACACCGTCCTTCGACGAAAGCCGAAAGAATGCGGGAGGAAAATGGGGTGGGTTCTTCTCTCGTCTAATGTGCCGCCGGCGACACACGACGGTTGTCTCGTCACTTAATTTGGGTCTTTCAATTCGGGTCGAACTTGGGTCAAGGGTCAAATTACGGGCTTTAAGATGGGACCATAAAGAACTAGGCAGGGGAAATCAACATCCAGGGTTGAACAGACTAATTAAAATTAAATCCAAGTATTATAGGGGATAAGCGAATTAAAATGAAAATAAACTAAGAAAATAAAGGGAAAGGTGCCAAATATTTAGAAGAGGATCAACCCCATTCCTGGGTACCCCCTTCAATGTCCTTTGACAACCTAGGGTTTTGAGGCTGATTCTTCGAATCGAAAGAATGATGCAGACGAAACTTCGAGTTGAGATTTCTGTGGGTTTGCGTGCGATACGCAGGTGATAAAAGTGCATGGCCGATGATGGGCCAGAAGTAAGATAAAAATGGCCGATGTTGGGCCGGGATTGATTGAGGGTAGCCGATGATGGGCCGGTAGTAAATAAACTGATATTGGGGTGTGTGAAATCACTCGTCTCATTTCGTCATTCTCATTAATTCAGGTTCTCGGAATCAGCCTCTATTCCCTTTAATCATTGAGTTCAGATAAATATTTGGCACCGGAGGTGGAGGAAAAGAGAAGAAAATATTTTTGGAATTGGTTTTGTTGGTTTTATAGTTTTTTTGGATTTTAATAATTGGGGGTAGAAGGGCCTACCTAGGGGAGTTCCTACTTGGATTCAATCTAACTATTCCATTTCCCTAATGGATCTCTATCCTATCCTAAGGTCCTAACCGCCCACATCCGCTCTCCCGATCCCTTAGTGGGGCCCGGAGAGAGAGTAGGGCCTAATCAGTTGAAATTTAAGAAATTAGGGTAGTCTAAGCTGGCTAGGGGGAGACCTAGATCTAGGTCCGGGGTCTGACCTAATCAGTCTAGACTACTGTATAATTTCTAACTCCAATTTATTAATATTTTGGTTTTTTTAATATCTTTTACTTTGTTTTTGGTATTTTGGATTTTTATTATTTTTATTTGTTTTTATGTTTATTCATAGGGCCTAAAATCCTAAATTGATTTATCCTAATGAAATGGGAAGGGGGAAAGAGAATGAATTTCTAATTTTTAATTTAATTAATTATCCTAAATAATCTTGAGTTCCCTAAATAGGTTTCCCTAACCCTAGTGAGAGGGGAGGAGAAAAGAACTTAATTATTAAATTTAGCCTAATTATTTCTAATTAGTAGGGTAGCTAAAATTCTATTTTTAATCTTTACATTTTATTTTATTATTTGTTTTCTTTTGGTGTTTTTGGTTTTTATTCTAATTTATGTATATATATATTTAATAAATTATGCAGTCCTAAATTGCACCTAAAAGAATACGAAATAAAAATGCAACTAAGTTATAATGCATGGGCAGGTTGAATGCATGGGCAGGTTAGAATATGCTAGAAACAAATTTAAAATAATTAACAACCTAAAATACTATTCAGATGCATGAACATGTCAGGGTGCATGAGCATATTAGATGTATGCAATATCATAAAAAAAGAAACAATAAACAACTATGGATCTAAATTCAATGCAAGAAAATGAAATAGACATGCATGGGTTCGGTTTAGATGAGTGGGCTAGTCCGGTGGGTGCAATAGGTGGGTTTAAGTGGCGCAGGGAAAAGTGGGTGCAGTAGTGAGGGTGTGTGCATTACAGTGGTGGCAAGGAAGGGGTGTCCAGTGGAGATGAGTGCAGGGAGGAAGCAAGGTGTGCCGCAGGTGGGTGCAAGGTAAGATGGGATGAGGAAGAGAAGGAGAGGAAGGAGAAAAAAGAAGAAGGGAAGGATGGAGTGGTGCAGCAGCAGGCAGGAGGCGCAGGTGGGAAGAGAGCGAGAGAGAGAGGAAGAAAGGAAGAAGAGCAGAAAGGGCACGGAAAATGGGTGCAGGTGGGTAGAAGAGTGGGAGATCGAGAGATGGGGTATAGAAGGAGATATGGCAGTGGTGGAGAGGAGGGAATGAGAGAGAGGGAGAGGAAGAGAGTAGGAGAGAGAACAGAGGGATGGGGAGAGTGGAGAAGGAGAGAGGGTGCATAAAACGAGAGGGAGAGGTGGAGCAGAGAGAGATAGAGAGAGACTGACCAGGGAGGGAGAGTGTTGAGTTGCAGGGGAGAAAGAAAAAAATGGAGAAGAAGGGAAGAAAAGAATGAAAAGGGTCGGTGTGGCAGTGATGCAGGTGCAGCAACGTGGAGAGAAGAAGAAGGGAAAGAGAGGGAGAGAGGAGAACAGGGAAGGGGAGAGAGGAAAAGCACGGGGAGAGAGAGAGAGAGAGAGAGAGAGAGAGAGAGAGAGAGAGAGAGAGAATAAGAAGGAGAGAGGGGGGGCAGAAGATAAGAGAGAGTTACAGGAAGAGAGAGAGAGAGAGAGAGAGAGAGAGAGATGGATGAAGTACAGAAGAGAACAGGGGGTGGAGAGATGGCGAGAGAGTGAGGGAGAGTGGAGAAGGAGAGAGAGTGCAAAGATGGAGAGAGAGTGACAGAGAGTAGAGAGGCGGGGAGAGAGGGAATGGAGAGAAGGAGAGAGGAAGGTGAAGCAAGAGGGGAAGAGAGAATGAGAGGTGGAGCGGGGTGATGGCAGGGAGGTGGCTGCGCGCGTGGAAGAAGAGGGAGATGGGAGAATAGGGAAGAGGGAAGAGGGAGAGAGGAAAACCAGGAAAAGAGGGGGAGAGGGTGTTGCGCGCGAAGAGGGTGAAGGAGAGAGGGTAGAGAGAGCAGGGGCTGGCGCTGGGAAGAAAGCAAGAAGAAGCAGGGGAGACAGAGAGGATGAGCAGGTGGGTGCGGGGGAGAGACAGAGCAGGGGGAGAGGGAGACAGAGAGGCAACAGAGATAGGGAAAAGAAAGGCAGACCGAGCAGAGAGGGAAAGAGAGTGGAGGGAGAAATCGAGAGCGAGAAAGAAGGGTGCGCAGTGGGAGAGAGGGTGCAGAGATGGAGAGAGAGAGTGACAAAGAGAAGGAGAAACGGTGTGCAGTGGGTGCGGGTGGTGGGGAGGAAAAGAAGAAAGAGCGTGAGAGAGAGGAGAGACAGAGAGAGTGAGCGAGAGATGGGGAGTGAGAGAGAGACGTGCAGGTGGGCGTGGGTGAAGAAAAGAAAGAGAGAGGGATGGTGTGCAGTGGGTGCAGGTGGTGGGGAGGAAGAGAAGAAGGCGTACCTGGTGCAGGGGGAGACGTCCGGCGGCGCGAGGTGGAGGAAGAAGGTGCTGCTGCGTGCGTACAGCGGCTGCTGCGTGCGGATGTGTGGTGGTGCGTGAGAGGGAGACGAGGAGATGAGCGATGGAAGGAGATGGAGAGGTGGGTCTGGCCCAAGGGAAGAGACGAAGATGATGAGAGGGAATGATGGATCGTGGAGAAATGGGCGCCTGGGAGGAGGATGATGGAGATAATGGTGGGGTGCTGCGTGAGGGAAACGAGTGGAGGGAAGAAGGATGGAGGGCGATGGTGCTGGAGATGGGGAGCCTGGGGTCTGCTGCCTGGGACCATGTTCTCCGTATATCTTTTTTTTTTGGATCGGCTTGGGTGTTTGAAAATTTTTGAGGGATAAGGCCTGGGTTGGGAGAGAGATAGAGAGATGAGGCTTGGGTGTTTGAAATTGAGAGGGATAAGGCCTGGGTTGGGAGAGAGATGAGAGGGGTAAGGCTCGGGTTGTGTTTGGGTCAAGTTCGGGTCAGGAGGTTTGGATCTGGCTCGGATTGTGTTTGGGTCCGACCTGAGTGGGTTTGGGTGAGTTGGGTCCAAAGTTGGGCTGGACATGGGTTTGGTTAGGATCTGGGCCGGGTCTGGTTTAGGTGTGTTGGGATAGCTTTAGGTGGGTTTGGATTTAAAAGAAACTAATTCAGGCCTAAAAAGTGGGGTCCGATGGAAATTGGTCGGGTTGTCATTACCGAGGCCCAGGTTTCGAAGATTTCAATCCGCTCGTCAGATTTCGACGTTCTACATATTGACGGAAAGCTCTCGGCGAGTAGGTCACTATGAGCCAATTTTCAGGGCAATCAGAGGTCCAAAGATGATAGGTGATTTTTCACGCGTGCGCCGCAGGGGTGTGGGACCCGCTGTCATGATTTTTGATCCGCCCGTCAGATCTTGGAGTTCTATATATGGGCAGAAAGCTCTCGATGAGTAGATCTTGATGAGCCAACTCCCGGGGCGATCGGAGGTCTAGAGGTGATAGGTGACTTTTGACTCGGGGCCTAATCTGGACATCATTAAATAGGGTGGACTAAATTGCCCCTCATAGGGTGCCAAAATGTGGTGTCTATAGCTGCCTCCCCAGAACCTCCTCGATGGCAGGCCTCCACGGAGCCAGAGGAGGAGGCAAGATCGTCCCACCAGCGGGCGACGCGAGGCCTCAACCCTAGCCTTCTTCTCGGGTCGCCCGCCCTCAGCGATCTCGGCGGAGCGAGCCCGACCTCCAGCCCCCACAGCTTGTTCGGGGGGTGAGTCGTCCATGACGATGGCCGGAGGCGGAGCTGAGACGACCTCTGCCTCGTCGGGCCGAGCAGCCCCAACCGTGGCGGTACCAATCGTCTCGGCGTCAGGGGCAGGAGAGCCACCCGGGAACGCCGGAGGCGTCGCAGCCACTGCCTGAGGAGGATTCCGGACCCTGCTTCCGATGTCCCCGAATGCCGCCGCGGACAGGTCTTCTGCAGCTTAACATCGCCCGCGCTGGCGTAGCATCTCCTCTTCCTCTTCCTCTTCCTCCGAGCTGGAAGCTACTAGCCTCCTTCGGGAAGGCCGGGGCTTGGCTCTCGAGGTCCCGACAGGCTCCGCGGCGGAGATTGCTGGAGCACGGTCTCCCGACTCAATCAGACGTCCAGTGGGAATCGCGACGGTCACCACCGCCGAGCCGGGCACCGCGGTCGTCGCTGTTCCTTGACTGACGCCTTCCCCGCTCAGCACGGAGTCTATTCCCGATACCTTTCTGGAGGTGTTGAAGGGCCGGTAGTGGGGCACGTACCCCAGGAGAGACCACGCAGCACGACAGTTGTGGCCGTGGTAGTTTCTCACCTGCTCGTGCCACGCGCTGTTCACCTTCCAGCGGTTCCTCCTCGCAAGCTCCCTCTTTTCGCGGAAATCTGCATAGACAAAATCGTGTCAGGAACCAGACAGAGAAAGAAAGGAAAGAACTGCAAACCGAAAAAACTTCGGTCTTTACTTGGAGGAATTCCTATTTTTCGAGGAACCCGGACCGTGGTGGCAGGCTCCGCTTCACCAAACTCCCATCCTCCTCTGACGAGTACTGGGTCTTCGCCCGCGTACTTATTGGAGTCCTCCAGCGCGGTCACGAACCCAGTCCGGCGGACCCTCAGCCGGAGGTAATAAGTGTCCCCTTCTGCGGATTTGCAGAGGTCATACGTGTCCTCGATGTCCGGGACACCGAGGCCGATTTTCAGAATCTGGTTGAGCCGCACTACTCCCATGATGATTTTGTATCCATTGGGAAGTAGTTGGCATGGGCACAACCTCCACTCCCAGAAGCAGTCCCGGACCAGTGGGTGCAGGGGGAAGCGGATCCCCCCTTCCACTACAGACACCAGCCAGAACGGCATCCAGCCATCACGATAGGTGAGGCCGTCATCAGGGTCATCCGGTCTGACCTCCACATTGGCGGGGACCTTGTATAAATCCCTAAAATGATCTATGGAACCTGGGTCTCCTAACAAATGTCTATAGACCCCCATTCTCGACTCAGACAAGGGCCTATCTAAAAGAAAAGTCAAGGAAAAGGAAAAGGAGTCCTACGAATGGGGACTGCACAAGCGGGATCGTCGGAAGTTTGCAGGCGCCGGAGAAAGTCCTCTTACAAAGCGCAGTAGAGATCTGAAGAAAGCAGAGGAAAGTGAAGACGAAGGAGGCGCCCTGATTTATAGGGCCTAGGGGCGTCAATTCGACTTTCAAGGAGAGCCTTTAAGAGGCGTCTCCTCAATCAGCCCTAACGTCCCATCTCGCAGCCCTAACGTCTCCTCGAAGTAATTACGAGACAGCCAAAAGAAGCGACACGTGCCACCACTGGCACGATATCCGAGGGCTATTGAATATCCGGGACAGGCGAAGGGACATCTCAAGGGGACCGCACGTTAGCAACGACCACCAGGCCTAAGGGGACCCTCCTGATCCGAAGCTCCCTCGTCCCGGTATTTCCCTCATGAAAATAACCATCACTCGAGCTCGGTAGCGGAACCAGCTGTACGGTCATCAAGGTTCTGACCTCCTCGAGCTGGGAGACTCTCAGAAGTCAAAAGCTAGGGGACAATTGTGTGGGTAAAACACCGTAATGACGAAGTTAAGCAAAGATTACAGCTAGATTCGCCGATCACCTCGGCCTCTGTGGGAATAGCCCGTCAGCTCGGCAGCTCGGTCAATAGCTCAGTAGCTCGGCACCACGATAGCTGAGTGGGTTTGGGTGAGTTGGGTCCAAAGTTGGGCTGGACTTGGGTTTGGTTAGGATCCGGGCCGGGTCTGGTTTAGGTGTGTTGGGATAGGTTTAGGTGGGTTTGGATTTAAAAGAAACTAATTCAGGCCTAAAAAGTGGGGTCCGATGGAAATTGGTCGGGTTGTCATTACCGAGGCCCAGGTTTCGTAGATTTCAATCCGCTCGTCAGATTTCGACGTTCTACATATTGACGGAAAGCTCTCGGCGAGTAGGTCACTATGAGCCAATTTTCAGGGCAATCAGAGGTCCAAAGATGATAGGTGATTTTTCACGCGCGCGCCGCAGGGGTGTGGGACCCGCTGTCATGATTTTTGATCCTCCCGTCAGATCTTGGAGTTCTATATATGGGCGGAAAGCTCACGATGAGTAGATCATGATGAGCCAACTCCCGGGGCGATCAGAGGTCTAGAGGTGATAGGTGACTTTTGACTCGGGGCCTAATCAGGACATCATTAAATAGGGTGGACTAAATTGCCCCTCATAGGGTGCCAAAATGTGGTGTCTACAGTATGCCCCTCTTTGGAGGACAGCACGTACAGAGTTGTTCTCCAAAGATAAGGAGACACATACTCATGCCTCCACTTGAGCCTTTGGGCTCAAGGGAGTGGCAGCCTATGACGGTGAGTTCGAACTGGCTCGATGGAATCGGGATAAGGTTGTTCTAGGCCATCCCGTTAATTAGGTCTCCTTTTAGGTCTGAGCTTGATCACGTGATATGAGGATGTCACCTCATGCCTTTCCATTTTCTACCCAAAATTAAATCCCTACAAAGTGAATCATCCTACTCGGGGGGTGCACAAAGTGTCAATGCAGGATTCTGAAAGAGCATGTTACGGTAATGATATTAAATGTAAGAGCACAAGTTTGGAAGATTAAGTTTGGGTGTTCCTTTCGATGTGGTGGCCCTCACATTTTCACCTGTAATAAATCCTGACTAGAAGGAAAGAAGGGAGCAACGACTCGCCTTGCGGTGAAGTTAGTACATAAACGTGCCAAGTGTGTGTTATGCATGTGATGATGTTAAGAAGGCTTGTAATTGTGATGCAGACTAAATTTAAAATGTTAGTGCTAATGCAAGGCGTGTCCTCGACATCATCCTGTAGTCATGATATCAATCAACCACTACCATGACAGTCAATGAAGATAAAAGAAAATAACAGAAATGCATCCACCACATGCAAGGGAAAAAGAATAAAAGATAAATAGCGGGGGCCCATCCTTTGGATGTAGGTATATCGAGTAGGAAATTGAGATCGAAAGATATCTAAAACTTATCCATAGCACACACATAGCATGAAATAGTACACATCCAATACCAAGACTAGAGGCAAATCGTTGTTGGCTAATCCGAAGCAAAGGAGTGATCATTTTCTGACTGATAGTATATCTCGTTTCGAGAGGAATCGTGCACAAAACATGGTATCCGCGTGGGGTTTTGGATCAAGGGTTAACCAGGGAGGTGTGAGGCATGTTTACGTAGGTTCATATATAAAATAAAAAAATGCCCCAGCATATGGGGTGACATATGTGAACGATCCCTGAAACAAAACAATGTATAACCTATCCTGCATTCAACCATAACGCATTAGTAACAAAAGCATGCATGAGGTGAGAGTGTGTGGATTGGTGAGTGCTTGTGACAACTGTGCATGTGACGGGACCTGAATCAGGAAGCCGCGCAGAATAAGTAAGTATGCATGTGTGTGTACGCATGTACATATATGTATATATAAAAATGCCCCAGCATGAAGCTGGTGTGTTTTCTGGCTGGGAGTGAGAGAGTGAAGGTGGTCTAGCTCTTTGATCCATGGCTGCTAGTTTGATTATGATATGACGTTCCCCAACTATCCTTTTGGAGATCGATCCCTCATGATTCTTTTCTAGCCGTTTTGGTCCTTTCAGTCGAACTTTGGAGAGCGCTAGGCTACCCCTGGAATTCATGTGTGAGCACAAGTTTCGTGTGTGGGAGACAGTGGGTCGCCGTGCTTCCTCAGTGTTGTGGTTACCGGCCACTCTCCGCTTGGTTCATTAGGCAAGGGCCCATGTCATTCGAGCAGGCTTGGGTTTTATGAATGCTATTCCGTTACTTTGGCCTTTTGGCCCTTTTCTCTCTGTTTTTGTTTTATTCTCTCTCTTCTTTTTTTTTTCGATTTGTGACTATGCAATGCCTGGGTCCCTTAAGCTTTCTAATTAACCCATGTAACGAGCGTTACACCAATGACTCCCAAACCAAATGGCTTTAGGGCACTAGGTACGTAAATACCCCTATGGGCTCACTGACTTGGGTTAAAAAGGCTACGAACCCAAACTAGTCACAAAACTTTTATTCTTTTCAGGACTTCTAACTAAACTCCTTTTTTTTTTTTTTTTTTTGTGGGACTGGTTTGGGAGAGGGATGCCTAGGGTTTTGGCTTCTGAAGCATCAGGCATGGGGAGCACACCCATATCTCATGCAACTCCACCGTGGTTTCTCTTTTCTCTCTTTTGTGAGTGATAAGGGGAAGCTTTCATGACATGGACGAGCTCGCTTATAAACTTTTGCGTTGAATGGCTTCAACCGTGCAGAACATTGTGTGGGGGCAGACTCACTGTTCTAGTTTTTTTCCTTTTTTTTTTTTTTTGTGCCAGTGTGTGTTTGACTGTTGCACCTCTCCTCGGTCTTCCCTACGGGATTTATACAGCCATATCAAGAGACCGAGGGTCATACTCCGCAAGAAGTGAAGAAGGGTCATGTGGTGTACCTTTTCAAGTACATAGCATTCCATGGATCGGGGAGCTCTTCCCCTTCTGCATTCACTAGTCTATATGCATTGCTAGAATATACTTCTTTAACTACATATGAGCCTTCCCAATTAGGTCGCAATTTGCCTTTAATGTGTGGGAGCTGTGATTGAGTGATGCGTTTTAATACAAGGTCACCTGTTTTGAATTTCCTCTCTATGACATGCTTATCATAGGCTCTTGCGATTCGCTTCTTGTACACCTGAGCGTGCTCTGCTGCTTTCATTCTTTTCTCATCGAGGAGGTCCAGCTGTATTTGCAATGCTTCTCGTCTTTGGCCTTCTGTCATCTCTTCATCTAATTGGATCCGCAAAGATGGGTGCAGGAGCTCGAACAGAAGGACTGCCTCCATCCCGTAAGTCAATGCATATGGGGTCTCACCTGTCGGAGTCCTAATGGAGGTTCGATATGCCCACAATGCCTCGACCAAATGGTCTGGCCAATCACTGCCCTTGGTTGTTTCCACTGTCTTTTTGATGATCTTGAGTAGTGTCTTCTTTGTAGCTTCAGCCTGTCCGTTTGCTTGGGGGTAATAAGGGGTTGAATGATGTAGTTCTATACCATATTTTGTGCACAAATCCTCCATTGCCTGAGATATGAATTGGGGGCCATTGTCAGTTATGAACACTTTCGGAACGCCAAACCGGGCTATTATGTTCTTTTGAATGAACTTGACCACCGTGGATGCTTTGATATGGATAAATGCCTCAGCTTCTGCCCATTTGGTGTAGTATTCTGTTGCCGTTAATATGAAAGCTTTGTTCTGGGTGTTTTCCACGGTTGGGACCAGAGGTCCTATGATATCGAACGCCTAAGTCGAAAAAGGCCACGGAGCAGTAGTGGGATGCAGGGAAGATGCAGGAGCATGAATCAAGTCTGCTTGCAACTGACATTTCTTGCACTTTCTGACGTAGTCCACGGAGTCTGATTCCAATGACGGCCAGTAATATCCTAACCGGATGATTTTCTTGGAGAGCATCAGGCCGTTTACGTGTCCTCCGCATATGCCGGAATGAGCCTCTTCGATTATTTCTCGTCCTTCCTCAACCGTCACGCATTGCAGGAGGATCCCACTGAATGATCGGCGATATAACAGTCCTCCGATAACGACGTACCTTTGAACCATTTCTTTCAATGCCCTTTTGTCGGATTTGGTGGCATATTCAGGGATGTATCCATCGCGCAGGTAGTTCCAGATATCGAAGTACCATGGATGGTCGTCTATGAGTTCTTCGTCATGTTGTAGGGGGGCCAGTATCCGCTCTTGATTGGGTTCCTCTGCCTCTGTCTCTTTCCCTTTCGCTTTCCTTACTTTCGGTCCTTCATCTTTGGATGGAATCTTATCTGGATCTCCGAGGGCCAAGTCTTTTAGTTCAACCGAGGGAGTGTCTATCCTTTGGATGTGAAAGGTCTCGGATCCCTTGTCGAGGGGGACTTCCACGATCGAGGCCAAGGTGGCCAACGAGTCGGCCAGCCGGTTTAAAGCTCGCGGGATATAAAGAAAGGACATTTTCTTGAACTGGGACATAGCTTTCTTGGCCTTTTCATGATAATGAGCGAGCTTAGGGGCGTTCACCTTCCATTCACCTGCCACTTGGGATATGACCACCTTTGAATCCCCGAGAACTCGGAGTTTCTTAACTTCCAACTTCGCGGCCTCTCTTAAACCTGCTAGGAGTGCTTCGTACTCCATTTCATTATTGGTGGCTGGGAAGCCGACTTTGAAGGCCTTCGGTATCGCCACTCCTTTTAGGGACAAAAGCACTATCCCATCCCTTTCCCATTCTGATTCAAGGCACCGTCGAAGTACATCGTCCATGACTCAGGGTCCTTTATCTCCTCGATGTCTACACATAGCACGTCTTCATCTGGAAAATCTGTTTTGACCGGTTCATACTGTGGCAAGGGGAGATATGCAAGGCGGTCAACGATGGCTTGCCCTTTTATTGACTTCTGAGTTACGTATGTTATGTCGAATTCTGCCAAGAGCATCTGCCATCGTGCCACTCGTCCTGAAGTGACAGGTTTCTCAAAGATATATTTCAAAGGATCCATTCTGGCCAAGAGTCTGACTGAGTAGGCTAAGAAGTAGTGTCTGAGTTTCTGGGCAGCCCAAACCACCGCTAAGCACGTTTTTTCTATCGAGGAGTATTTCCGTTCATATGGCAGGAGAGATTTGCTCAAGTAATAAATTGCATTCTCTTTCCTGCTAGTCTCATCATGTTGACCCAGGACTATGC
The DNA here is from genome assembly GCA_029852735.1 of Persea americana. Taxonomy (NCBI): domain Eukaryota; kingdom Viridiplantae; phylum Streptophyta; class Magnoliopsida; order Laurales; family Lauraceae; genus Persea; species Persea americana. Next base: position 14,536,021 of record CM056811.1, on the reverse strand, counting down.
CTATCGCGAATTCCGTCGCTGACACATATAAAATGAGAGGCTTATCTTTAGCAGGGGGCTTCAAAACGGGGGGACTCAATAAATATTTCTTCAAATCCTCAAATGCCTTCTGGCAGTCGTCGTCCTAGTGGTATTCCACGCCTCCTTTTAGCAATTTGTAGAACGGCTCACATCTTTGCGAGTGCTGTGAAATGAATCTTCTAATGAACTGTAGTCGCCCTATGAGGCCTCTTAATTCTTTGAGGTTCTTCGGGGGCGGCATTTCGAGGATAGCTTTCACCTTCGAGGGGTCGACTTCGATTCCCCGATTGCTGACCATGAACCCTAAAAGTTTTCCTGACGACACCCCAAAGACACACTTCTTTGGATTCATTCTCAACTCTGTCTCCCTTGACCTTTGAAGGACCTTCTTCAAAGCTGCAGCATGGTCTGCACGAGTTTGGGATTTAATTAAGATGTCATCGACATATACTTCCATACAATCGTGCATCATGTCGTGGAATATCGCCATCATGGCTCTTTGGTAGGTTGCACCTGCATTCTTCAGTCCAAAGGGCATGACACCGTAGCAATAAGTCCCCCAGGGGGTAGTACATGAGGTCTTTTCTTGATCCTCTTCTGAAAGCTTTATCTGGTTGTACCCCGAGTATCCATCCATGAATGAGAGCATTGCATGCCTAGCGGTATTGTCGACGAGCACGTCTATGTGTGGTAAGGGAAAGTCGTCCTTAGGTGAGGCCTTGTTTAGGTTTCGAAAGTCGATGCAAACCCTGATACGTCCATCTTTCTTCTTGACCGGGACAATGTTGGCAATCCATTGAGGAAACAACACTACCCTGATGAATTTGGCCTGGAGAAGTTTGTCAACTTCCTCTTTCACCTTAACCGCGACGTCAGGGAGCAGTCTTCTCAGCTTCTGTTTAACCGGTCTCGCACTCTCTTCCAATGGAATTTCATGTTCTACCAGAAGCGGGTCTAGTCCTGGCATGTCATGGTAGTCCGACGCAAATACGTCCTGATATTCATCCAGGACTTTAAGGATCTCTTCTTCTTCACCGAGTTCCAAGCATGCACTAATCTGGACTAGCTTGGGCCTTTCCTCAGTCCCCAAGTTGATCTCCTTTGTCTTCTCGGCCGTCGACTGAGTTTGCTCGTCAAACCTCTTGATGACCCTTTGGAACTCTTCCTAGACTTCATCGTCTTCTCCTTCGGCATCTACTAATTCGTAAACGCCCATCTCATCCTTTACGTTCTCGGTTCTCGGAGATGATTCTGGCTCTGAAATAATGGGCATCGACTCATACCCTATCTTGCTAATTCGGCTCATGACTTCTTCTAGCCGTGATTGCTCTATCAGGGGAATTTTCCAGCGCTCAGGTCTTCTTATGGCCCTACAATAGTCAAAGGTCTCTACTCCTAAACTACTTACATTTTTTGTTTTCTACTTTTTTTGGGATTTTGGGGTTTTGTGATTTTTTTGGGTTTTTAGAATGATATGGTACAGGTTGGGTTGAGGAGGGGCTATCTAAGGAGGAAGATCCCTGCCCCGGGCAATGCCGAACTGCGGGGCGATACACCACTTCATCGCCTTCGAGATTTTCGATCTCCCAGGTTTTGCTGTCTTCTTCTGAAGGTCCTGCTCTCCAGTGTCGCCACACAGCTGGCCAGTATACGACTTCTTGGCTATCGGGGTCTTCAACTTCCCAGGTTTCATAGTCGTTTCTCTTTTTGGAAATAGGAGCTTTTTTTTAGGCAATTTCGCCGAATCACTAGTACCAATCATGTTACAAGACAACATTTGGAAACTTTCCTCCAGGGGGAAACTTGAACCTCTAATCTCGTCAGATTCGTGGAATTCTTCCCAGGTACCAAAGATGTATTCGTAAGTTTCGACCTCCTCGTCGTCAGACGACGAATCGGTTATACCTTCTATCAATAGTTCTTTCCCTTTTTCCTGGGGGTGGATCTAATGGCATCCTTCTCCGTTGGGAGGTTCATTGGGGTCCAAGAGCTTGCTATGCCTGACAAAGTGTTCCCCTAGTTTCCAATCCTTTCTGGAGAGTGTTACCTGATCATACGGGTTAAATCCCAGTCCTTCTGTTCCTATCCTTGCTTCCAGGATAAGGGGGTCAAGAATCCCATCCTCATTCCTACCTAGCCCAAATCCGGGCTGATATCCAAGTTTTCTCATGAGGTTCCAGCCATGTATGCATTCTTTTCTTAATGGCGGTTCAGGTAGAGGGACCGGATCTGGTATCATACTCTGGACGGGATCGATGTCCGTCAAGGAAATGGTGGGATCAACCCTGTATCCATGGGTTTTGGTTCCAGGCGGGATAGGGGCCGGTCACAAGGTGGGAAGTATCTGAAGTCCTTCTGGTTCGATCATAGGCGGGTCCCCCATTAGCTTCTCGATTTTTCCTAAGTGGGGAAACTTAATACATTGGTGCCTAGTGGACATGACCGCCTTCATGTGATTCATCCAGCGACGCCCTAATATCAAGTTGAAGGTCGCTGGGATATCCATGACGTAGAATTCTTCGGGTACTGAGATCGGGCCTGCTTGCACTAATAACATGATCTTCCCACAAACGTTCTTCCTATTTCCGTCATATCCTGTCACCACCAACGGAGCTGGGGTTAGGTCTTTAGCAATTAGATCCAGCGTCTTGTATGTTTTCAGTGGACAGATGTTTAAGGATGCCCCTGTGTCTACCAAAGCGCTGGATATTTCCTTCTCGGCCACCCTAACTGTGAGATGTAGGGGTGAGGTCCTCGCTTCAGGTGGTATTTCTTTTAGTTCCTCCTCGGTAAAGTTGAGGATTGGCAAAGATGTCTCAGACGACAAGGACACAATTGACGCCCGTAGTTGTTCTGGGGTTATATTTTCCGAAACTTGTAAGTAGGTGATGGCATCCATCAGCTGTTTTTGATGCATAGGGGAAGTCTTGATCAGATCGAGGATTGACACCTTAGCTGGTATCTTCGTTAGATACCCTAGGAGATCATACTCTATCCCAGTTTCCAGCTGAACATGAGGTCTCTCTTCGACAACCTCTTCGGTCTGTGCGTTAGGGATTTGTAAGCCAGGATCCGGCGCACTGGCGATCGGAGGTAGCCGCGGTGGGCGGATCCGTCCTAATCGAAGGTGTGCTTGTGATGGCCCAACATCCTGGGGGTGATTAAATTGGGAGTGAGTGCTGGTCCGAGACCTCTCGTACGCGATATCATCATCAAAGAACACCTTATAGAGGTCCGGGGAGTCGATTACCATGCCGGTTTTGATGTTATCTAGTCTGAATTTAGTTTTTCCGTCCCAATTGACGTATTTCCAATAGTCATCATCTTCAAAAAAATCATCATAGTAGGGTTGATTCTGACTAATGGCTGGCTGGATCGGGAAATCAGTTGATTGATGTGACACGGTGGCGACATTGGCCGACGGTCCCTGCAACGGTTGTGTCGAGGTTGACGCAGCGTGTTGTGGCATCGGGTTTGTGTAGATTTGCATGTTCGGCACTCGCTGCGTCGTACCGGTAAGCGGACCTTGGGCTTGTGGCATTTTCTGCGGACCGTAGACTCCCGTGAGTTTGATGCTATTCCACTAAATCGCCCCTTCATCACTGAGGTCGTAGATCAGATCTCTGGCCGTATAGCAATGGGTTAAGTCATGTCCCGGCATCCTGTGGTATGCACAGAATCTCGTCCGATCAAGGTGGTCTGGCCATTGCTATTGTCTTTCTGGTGGAAGCTGGATAGCGTTTTGTTCTATGAGCGACCAGAAAACAGTGATCCAAGGTTGGGGGAGGGGCGGGTAGTTAGCCCTTTTCGGTCCAAGCCTTCTCTTGTTCCCGTCATTGTTTTGGCCTGAATTGTCGTTATAATTGAACGAGACTGCGTTATAATTCGGCCGAGGATTAGTACTCTGATTCGGGTTTTGAGGCATCACCGGCTGATTCACAGGTTGTCGTGCCGGATTTATGTTTTGGCTTGGATGAACGGGTCCCCTTTGGTCATGTGGTTGTTGGTTATATCTCTGATCATTCCGAGGAAGATCCCGGTAGCTCTGATCGTTCCGGAAGCTTTGTGTGTTCCCTTGGAAATTAACATCCCTGTTTTGTCCTTGATTCCGCTGTTGGTTGAAATTCATTTCCTGACCAGGATTATATGGGCAATAAACCACCTCTTGGGTCGAGTTTACTTCCGGGGTCGCGCGATTTTCCACTTGATTGGTCACGCGACGGACAATCCTTTTTTGATCGGAGATGCCTAGGTTATTCAATATTCCATCGTCTAGGTTCTGTTTCATTCTCGACAATCGATGGTGTAGGCCGCTCCAATTCATGACTTCCCCGATCGTCATCAATGTTTTCATCGGTTCTTTCATGTTCAAAATGACCATCTTGACTTGTTCCTCCTCCTTCATATTGCAGTCAGACCTCGTGAATTGACTCAGCCATCTCGCGGCGAATTCTTCATAATCCTCATTGTTCTTTTGCTTTAAGTTGGCTAAGTCATGCCACAGGGGTTTGTTCTTAGTTAGGTGTTGGTATCGCACCAGAAATTTTTCTATCACATCCTCGAAGGTATTGATCTCGTGTGAGGGCACAGATGTGTACCAAGTTAGCGCATCTCCAGCTAGCGATTCTTGAAAGTAATTAATGAGGAGGGCATCGTCGTCAGCGATTATACGGCATTTACTGCAAAAGGACACCAAATGGTGTTAAGGGTCTGTAGTCCCATCATACGCTACGAACTTTGGGGCTTTAGCTGGGAAGGGTGATTTCTTGGTCTCTTCTTTCTTCGTGAAGTCATAGAACCCTAACCTTTTGCCTTGTCGTGACGGTGACTTCTTTCTAATTTCACTCTCCAGGCCTTCTATTTCCTTCCGCATTTCTCTAATTGCATGGGAATCAGGGTTTTGATCTTCGTGCGCTTGGCCACGTCTCGGGGCCTCAACTGGGGTTCGATAATAAATCGGTTCTACAAGATCATGTTGAGGGTCCAATTGGGGTCCCAAAGGCACATAGTGGTAGCTTTTCTCAGCTCGTGTTCTCCTAGGGGCCTGAATTTGGGTTTGGTTTCGAGTTCTATCCAGGTCATGAGCTAATCCTAATCGTTGACCCACGTAAGTCAATTGGCGGGAGAGCTCGTGGGCTGGATGGTCCGGTCGATGTTCCTCGTGAAGCTCATGAGGGTCTACATCGTCCGCAACTTCATCATAATAGAGTGGGGGATCTTGCTCCTCGTCTAACATTTCGTAAGCCGGAGTCAATTGATCTTGATACGTTAGAGGTGATCTTTCGTATCCCGTCGGTTGATGATAGGTTAGCCTAAGGCCAGATGAGTTTGGGATCGATCGGCTTACGGAGACAGTTGGAGGAGTCATTGCTTGAAGTTGGGGTTGGACTACCTCATGCTGGTATTGATGGTGGATTATGGGTGCGTTCTGTGCGCTGGTGTAAACAGCAGGGCTTCGCCGCGGGACCCTCGGCGTGAGTGATCGAGCCGGGCCCACCTGTCCTTGGCCTATATGGAGGCGTGTATTTGCATATGGGATCGGGGCTGGTTGCTGTCTTGCTTGTTTAGTGGTGGTCACAATGGATGTATCAAAAGGTATTCTATATTGGGGGACCATAGAGGTAATCGGTTCAGTTCGGGTAACCGTAACTGAATGATGGATGACTTGTGAAGTGACCGGTTGAAGCACACGGCGAGCCCGTGTTGTGATGTTGGCATAGGTCTTATGCTCTACCGTCTGTTTGCTCGATCCGACCAAATCTTTATACGTGACTCGAGAGTCGGCAGAGTATGAGTCCCTCCTTATTGGAGTTGGAGGACTAGAGTGACTTTTTCTCACGACTACTGCATTCATGGGAGAAGGGACCCGTTCGACAATCGGAGGGCCCGATATGCGCGGGGAATAGCGCGGTTCAGATAATGGGGTAGAAAGAGATCTAGACATCTCAGTATCTAATGGGGGGAAATAAGCCTCACCGATGGCTCGAGTTGCTCCCGAGGTTGAAATAGGAGGAATGTCCGGCATTCCCCATGGGTGATTCGCCATTTATAAGAAAGTGGGGGTGAGAAGAGAAAGACTTTAGAAAAGATGAGAATGGAAAGAATTTAGGAAAGAAGAAAATATTTCCCTTTAATCATTGAGTTCAGATAAATATTTGGCACCGGAGGTGGAGGAAAAGAGAAGAAAATATTTTTGGAATTGGTTTTGTTGGTTTTATAGTTTTTTTGGATTTTAATAATTGGGGCTAGAAGGGCCTACCTAGGGGAGTTCCTACTTGGATTCAATCTAACTATTCCATTTCCCTAATGGATCTCTACCCTATCCTAAGGTCCTAACCGCCCACATCCGCTCTCCCGATCCCTTAGCGGGGCCCGGAGAGAGAGTAGGGCCTAATCAGTTGAAATTTAAGAAATTAGGGTAGTCTAAGCTGGCTAGGGGGAGACCTAGATCTAGGTCCGGGGTCTGACCTAATCAGTCTAGACTACTGTATAATTTCTAACTCCAATTTATTAATATTTTGGTTTTTTTAATATCTTTTACTTTGTTTTTGGTATTTTGGATTTTTATTATTTTTATTTGTTTTTATGTTTATTCATAGGGCCTAAAATCCTAAATTGATTTATCCTAATGAAATGGGAAGGGGGAAAGAGAATGAATTTCTAATTTTTAATTTAATTAATTATCCTAAATAATCTTGAGTTCCCTAAATAGGTTTCCCTAACCCTAGTGAGAGGGGAGGAGGAAAGAACTTAATTATTAAATTTAGCCTAATTATTTCTAATTAGTAGGGTAGCTAAAATTCTATTTTTAATCTTTACATTTTATTTTATTATTTGTTTTCTTTTGGTGTTTTTGGTTTTTATTCTAATTTATATATATATATTTTTAATAAATTATGCAGTCCTAAATTGCACCTAAAAGAATATGAAATAAAAATGCAACTAAGTTATAATGCATGGGCAGGTTGAATGCATGGGCAGGTTAGAATATGCTAGAAACAAATTTAAAATAATTAACAACCTAAAATATTATTCAGATGCATGAACATGTCAGGGTGCATGAGCATATTAGATGTATGCAATATCATAAAAAAAGAAACAATAAACAACTATGGATCTAAATTCAATGCAAGAAAATGAAATAGACATGCATGGGTTCGGTTTAGATGAGTGGGCTAGTCCGGTGGGTGCAATAGGTGGGTTTAAGTGGCGCAGGGAAAAGTGGGTGCAGTAGTGAGGGTGTGTGCATTACAGTGGTGGCAAGGAAGGGGTGTCCAGTGGAGATGAGTGCAGGGAGGAAGCAAGGTGTGCCGCAGGTGGGTGCAAGGTAAGATGGGATGAGGAAGAGAAGGAGAGGAAGGAGAAGAAAGAAGAAGGGAAGGATGGAGTGGTGCAGCAGCAGGCAGGAGGGGCAGGTGGGAAGAGAGGGAGAGAGAGAGAGAGGAAGAAAGGAAGAAGAGCAGAAAGGGCACGAAAAATGGGTGCAGGTGGGTAGAAGAGTGGGAGATCGAGAGATGGGGTATAGAAGGAGATATGGCAGTGGTGGAGAGGAGGGAATGAGAGAGAGGGAGAGGAAGAGAGTAGGAGAGAGAACAGAGGGATGGGGAGAGTGGAGAAGGAGAGAGGGTGCATAAAACGAGAGGGAGAGGTGGAGCAGAGAGAGATAGAGAGAGACCGACCAGGGAGGGAGAGTGTTGAGTTGCAGGAGAGAAAGAAAAAAATGGAGAAGAAGGGAAGAAAAGAATGAAAAGGGTCGGTGTGGCAGTGATGCAGGTGCAGCAACGTGGAGAGAAGAAGAAGGGAAAGAGAGGGAGAGAGGAGAACAGGGAAGGGGAGAGAGGAAAAGCACGGGGAGAGAGGGAGAGAGAGAGAATAAGAAGGAGAGAGGGGGGGCAGAAGATCAGAGAGAGTTACAGGAAGAGAGAGAGAGAGAGGGATGAAGTACAGAAGAGAACAGGGGATGGAGAGATGGCGAGAGAGTGAGGGAGAGTGGAGAAGGAGAGAGAGTGCAAAGATGGAGAGAGAGTGACAGAGAGTAGAGAGGCGGGGAGAGAGGGAATGGAGAGAAGGAGAGAGGAAGGTGAAGCAAGAGGGGAAGAAAGAATGAGAGGTGGAGCGGGGTGATGGCAGGGAGGTGGCTGCGCGGGTGGAAGAAGAGGGAGATGGGAGAATAGGGAAGAGGGAGAGAGGAAAACCAGGAAAAGAGGGGGAGAGGGTGGTGCGCGCGAAGAGGGTGAAGGAGAGAGGGTAGAGAGAGCAGGGGCTGGCGCTGGGAAGAAAGCAAGAAGAAGCAGGGGAGACAGAGAGGATGAGCAGGTGGGTGCGGGGGAGAGACAGAGCAGGGGGAGAGGGAGACAGAGAGGCAACAGAGATAGAGAAAAGAAAGGCAGACCGAGCAGAGAGGGAAAGAGAGTGGAGGGAGAAATCGAGAGCTAGAAAGAAGGGTGCGCAGTGGGAGAGAGGGTGCAGAGATGGAGAGAGAGAGTGACAAAGAGAAGGAGAAACGGTGTGCAGTGGGTGCGGGTGGTGGGGAGGAAAAGAAGAAAGAGCGTGAGAGAGAGGAGAGACAGAGAGAGTGAGCGAGAGATGGGGAGTGAGAGAGAGACGTGCAGGTAGGCGTGGGTGAAGAAAAGAAAGAGAGAGGGATGGTGTGCAGTGGGTGCAGGTGGTGGGGAGGAAGAGAAGAAGGCGTACCTGGTGCAGGGGGAGACGTCCGGCGGCGCGAGGAGGAGGAAGAAGGTGCTGCTGCGTGCGTACAGCGGCTGCTGCGTGTGGATGTGTGGTGGTGCGTGAGAGGGAGACGAGGAGATGAGCGATGGAAGGAGATGGAGAGGTGGGTCTGGCCCAAGGGAAGAGACGAAGATGATGAGAGGGAATGATGGATCGTGGAGAAATGGGCGCCTGGGAGGAGGATGATGGAGATAATGGTGGGGTGCTGCGTGAGGGAAACGAGTGGAGGGAAGAAGGATGGAGGGCGATGGTGCTGGAGATGGGGAGCCTGGGGTCTGCTGCCTGGGACCATGTTCTCCGTATATCTTTTTTTTTTGGATCGGCTTGGGTGTTTGAAAATTTTTGAGGGATAAGGCCTGGGTTGGGAGAGAGATAGAGAGATGAGGCTTGGGTGTTTGAAATTGAGAGGGATAAGGCCTGGGTTGGGAGAGAGATGAGAGGGATAAGGCTCGGGTAGTGTTTGGGTCAAGTTCGGGTCAGGAGGTTTGGATCTGGCTCGGATTGTGTTTGGGTCCGACCTGAGTGGGTTTGGGTGAGTTGGGTCCAAAGTTGGGCTGGACATGGGTTTGGTTAGGATCTGGGCCGGGTCTGGTTTAGGTGTGTTGGGATAGCTTTAGGTGGGTTTGGATTTAAAAGAAACTAATTCAGGCCTAAAAAGTGGGGTCCGATGGAAATTAGTCGGGTTGTCATTACCGAGGCCCAGGTTTCGTAGATTTCAATCCGCTCGTCGGATTTCGACGTTCTACATATTGACGGAAAGCTCTCGGCGAGTAGGTCACTATGAGCCAATTTTCAGGGCAATCAGAGGTCCAAAGATGATAGGTGACTTTTCACGCGCGCGCCGCAGGGGTGTGGGACCCGCTGTCATGATTTTTGATCCGCCCGTCAGATCTTGGAGTTCTATATATGGGCGGAAAGCTCTCGATGAGTAGATCTTGATGAGCCAACTCCCGGGGCGATCGGAGGTCTAGAGGTGATAGGTGACTTTTGACTCGGGGCCTAATCAGGACATCATTAAATAGGGTGGACTAAATTGCCCCTCATAGGGTGCCAAAATGTGGTGTCTATAGCTGCCTCCCCAGAAACTCCTCGATGGCCGGCCTCCACGGAGCCAGAGGAGGAGGCAAGATCGTCCCACCAGCGGGCGACGCGAGGCCTCAACCCTAGCCCTCTTCTCGGGTCGCCCGCCCTCAGCGACCTCGGCAGAGCGAGCCCGACCTCCAGCCCCCACAGCTTGTTCGGGGAGTGAGTCGTCCATGACGATGGCCGGAGGCGGAGCTGAGACGACCTCTGCCTCGTCGGGCCGAGCAGCCCCAACCGTGGCGGTACCAACCGTCTCGGCGTCAGGGGCAGGAGAGCCACCCGGGAACGCCGGAGGCGTCGCAGCCACTGCCTGAGGAGGATTCCGGACCCTGCTTCCGATGTCCCCGAATGCCGCCGCGGACAGGTCTTCTGCAACTTAACATCGCCCGCGCTGGCGTAGCATCTCCTCTTCCTCTTCCTCTTCCTCCGAGCTGGAAGCTACTAGCCTCCTTTGGGAAGGCCGGGGCTTGGCTCTCGAGGTCCCGACAGGCTCCGCGGCGAAGATTGCTGGAGCACGGTCTCCCGACTCAATCAGACGTCCAGTGGGAATCGCGACGGTCACCACCGCCGAGCCGGGCACCGCGGTCGTCGCTGTTCCTTGACTGACGCCTTCCCCGCTCAGCACGGAGTCTATTCCCGATACCTTTCTGGAGGTGTTGAAGGACCGGTAGTGGGGCACGTACCCCAGGAGAGACCACGCAGCACGACAGTTGTGGCCGCGGTAGTTTCTCACCTGCTGGTGCCACGCGCTGTTCACCTCCCAGCGGTTCCTCCTCTCAAGCTCCCTCTTTTCGCGGAAATCTGCATAGACAAAATCGTGTCAGGAACCAGACAGAGAAAGAAAGGAAAGAACTGCAAACCGAAAAAACTTCAGTCTTTACTTGGAGGAATTCCTATTTTTCGAGGAACCCGGACCGTGGTGGCAGGCTCCGCTTCACCAAACTCCCATCCTCCTCTGACGAGTACTTGGTCGTCGCCCGCGTACTTATTGGAGTCCTCCAGCGCGGTCACGAACCCAGTCCGACGGACCCTCAGCCGGAGGTAATAAGTGTCCCCTTCTGCGGATTTGCAGAGGTCATACGTGTCCTCGATGTCCGGGACACCGATGCCGATTTTCAGAATCTGGTTGAGCCGCACTACTCCCATTATGATTTTGTATCCATTGGGAAGTAGTTGGCATGGGCACAACCTCCACTCCCAGAAGCAGTCCCGAACCAGTGGGTGCAGGGGGAAGCGGATCCCCCCTTCCACTACAGACACCAGCCAGAACGGCATCCAGCCATCACGATAGGTGAGGCCGTCATCAGGGTCATCCGGTCTGACCTCCACATTGGCGGGGACCTTGTATAAATCCCTAAAATGATCTATGGAACCTGGGTCTCCTAACAAATGTCTATAGACCCCCATTCTCGACTCAGACAAGGGCCTATCTAAAAGAAAAGACAAGGAAAAGGAAGAGGAGTCCTACGAATGGGGACTGCACAAGCGGGATCGTCGGAAGTTTGTAGGCGCCGGAGAAAGTCCTCTTGCAAAGCGCAGTAGAGATCTGAAGAAAGCAGAGGAAAGTGAAGACGAAGGAGGCGCCCTGATTTATAGGGCCTAGGGGCGTCGATTCGACTTTCAAGGAGAGCCTTTAAAAGGCGTCTCCTCAATCAGCCCTAACGTCCCATCTCGCAGCCCTAACTTCTCCTCGAAGTAATTACGAGACAGCCAAAAGAAGCGACACGTGCCACCACTGGCACGATATCCGAGGGCTATTGAATATCCGGGACAGGCGAAGGGACACCTCGAAGGGGACCGCACGTTAGCAACAACCACTAGGCCTAAGGGGACCCTCCTGATCCGAAGCTCCCTCGTCCCAGTATTTCCCTCATGACAATAACTATCACTCGAGCTCGGTAGCGGAACCAGCTGTACGGTCATCAAGGTTCTGACCTCTTCGAGCTGGGAGACTCTCGGAAGTCAAAAGCTAGGGGGCAATTGTGTGGGTAAAACACCGTAATGACGAAGTTAAGCAAAGATTACAGCTAGATTCGCCGATCACCTCGGCCTCTGTGGGAATAGCCCGTCAGCTCTGCAGCTCGGTCAATAGCTCAGTAGCTCGGCACCACGGTTCGGCAGCTCGGCATAGATACCAGCTCAGTACAAAGGCACACCACGGCCAAGCCATTCTTGGCCTCAGACCAGAATGCTGGAGTCAGAGTGGGCCGCCACCTTCCTCCTGGAAATACGGCGCGCCCAGACAGATATGAGCAGTCATTTATGACGATACGACCGCTCATTTATGGCGATAAGAGGTGCGCTTTATCAGCCCTGTACGCCAACTGGCTGAAGGCGTGGAAAGAGAGGGAGGGGTGTGCCCATTTTACCTACTGCTGCCAGTCAGGGTAAGGATCGATGGGACCTCACCTCACCTACCCCCACTCACAGAGAGAATGAATGAGGAACACTCACTTATATATACACATGGGATCCGTCCCATGAAAGGTACGCAATACACAACTCACAAGACTCCACATCGTCTCATTCCCATTTTCCTCCTCATGTTTAGTTTTCTCAGAACTAACTCAGGCATCAGAGTGCCTTCGGCTCACAGCAGCCAGGAGCTCTGACTTAGCCTTTCTCCTTCCTTTTCAGGTTCTTGGCGTTCAGCATTTCCCGTCCTAAGGAGTTTTACCTACAATCTCATCTCAATCTAAGTAGGTGTCGTTTTTACCGCCTACACCATCAAAATATAATTAAAAGTAATGACGCATCTAGCTATAAATCAACAAAAAGTTCCACTGTATAGTTCTGCAATCAAGGAAAACAAATATTGTCGTTTTTCTAGTCATACTTGAAATGTTGAACCCAGCTAAAACACAATTTAAAAATAAATAAATATAATACTTTCATAACAAAAACATAGAAAAGATATATAAAAGTGTTTAAAAAAGCATACCTTGGTTGCTTTGTAGCATATTTGCATTGAAACACAAAATACACGCAGAAAAAAACATTTATGGTTCACGGGTTCACCCGGTTTGCATGCACCAACTCAGATGAACTGCACACCATTGGATCGAATGATCGCCAATACGAGTGGATTGTACTTGTAGGCCCCAAATGATATGGTAAGGATGATCAAATGTGGTGGTATGGGCCTCGTTACGTGGGCCCCACACGAGTTGGGTATGAAATTGTCCATGCGCGGCTCGTGCATTGGATAGCGACAATTTTTGTTATAGTCCACTTTTGGTTATATCCTTGGTTACATTGTCTATTAATAATAGACAAATACTTACCTTTCGAAAAATAAACTTGAGAATTTTATGGGAAAATTCCTGACAAGTGGCCACTGTACGAAAAAAGAGCCCCTAGTTCGGGGCAGCACAAACGGCGTCCGTCAACCCATTTTTGTTATTGTTGTTTTTTTAATCTAGTATTTAGCGTTGCTCGTCTCCTTCTCTTCCTCGTCCAAGTCCTCCACTGTCGTATTCTTCATTCACAGCGGCGCAACAGCCCCAATTCTCCCGGAGGTAGATTACAGAGTACCCCTCTTCCTCCTCTGTAATATCACAGAAGCAACTCACCTCTCTATCAACAGAAATGACAAGTGATAGAGGGCTTTCTTCGACAGCAGTGGTTTGCTTTTATTAGGTGGGCCCATGGATATAAAGTTGCCGAGAAAGAAAATTTGGACCGATCAGAGTAGGGATTTATTAGCTCTCTCTATCTAAAAAGAAATCCTCATTAATTTGGAATTATTAGGTGGGGCCATTGTGATGTAGTTCTCCAATATGTGCTTGCCATGAGGATGCTAAAGTGGCATTGCTTTGGAGGCTCTATTTCAAATCTAAGACCTCTTAGTCCCTCATGCCTAGTGTTTTGATATATATAATTTGGGTCATAGTTAATTTGTAAACTTAACCTCCCCAATATTGGGTTACATTGCCTCTTTCCCTTGTAGTCACAGTGAGGAAGCAGCTAAAGTGGATGGCATTGGTTGTGACTCCACTTTTTTTACCTTTTTTTTTCTTGGAAAGTCGTTTTTAAGTGACATGTTATGCGACAACGAGGATTAATTAACTCTGCCATGCCTAACCTTGCCCAAATGGCATTGAAGAAATGTACTACTAAATACATTTATAAATTACATTGCTGATTATGCATCTTGACAATCAGATAGGGAAATCAAATAGCCTAAACTAAAGTAACATGGACAACTTACCTAGGTTTTCAACAAATGCCCAGATAATTTCTGAAATGAAATAGCTAGGTGTGTTTGGACAAGTGTGAATTGAATTGAGGTGAGGTGAAGCCTCCATTATCCATATAAAAAAAAAACATGGATTATATTAAAAGTACACAAATTAAAAATTCTCCCATTCTTAAAAAAATAAAAAATAAAAAGGAACGTCATTTTTTTTCACTAAATAACAAAAAAATATCATCTTTCCTCTTAAAAAGTCAAAAAGATAAGTGAAGAGCTTTAATTCGATTAACCACTCACCGGGCCCATGTCAAGTAGCTAAAAACAAAAGTGAACGTACTTTCCAGTAAACTTCCCCTGAGGGTATTAAAAGTGATATCACATGGGAGAAAGTTGGAGGGCATTGAATGGGGCGCAGATAGTTTCATAAATGGAGTGGTGCTTGTACTTACCAGAGTGAAAAAGAGGAAAGACAAGGGAAGTGACTAAAAAGGAAACTTGTAAAATAAAGAATTTCTTGAAAATTTAATGGAAGATAGAAGAAGAGGAATCAAATGGAAACATCATTGGAAAGTTGGAGTACATTGAGAGGGAGGACTAGACCTATGTAGAGTTGTAGACTTTCACTCGGATATAAATTAATGAACTGACATAATTTATTTAACAAATCACCAAATATGGTTTAGCCCAACAAAACGAGGATGGATGGAAAAGCATCACTGGTATGTATTATAGAAACTCCAAAAAGATCCCCCCCAACTGTGCGTATTAGTTTCACTGGCAAGCAGTGTAGCGACTCCGTAGTCAACTTTAGCAGTAAAATTGACATAAGAAGGGAGGTAAAAAAGGTAATCAAAAGGGTAAGGTAATAATGGCCCACAGTACAGCCATATATCTAACAGCTAGCAAGTATAGACCATTTATTATGGTCCACATGGTGAAAGATTATCAAAATAATTTATTTTTATTTTATTATGATCCACATGGTGAAAGATTATCAAATAATTTATTTTTATTTTATTATGGTCCACATGGTGAAAGATTATCAAATAATTTATTTTTATTTTTTGTTGTGGGGGCGGGGGGTTGTTGTTCTGCCACCACTTATGACTAGAAGAGTTCTAACTAATTCAGATAAGGACTGCCCCTGACTCGGCGCAGGTCTGCCTTGAAGCTTATCAAAATTTAGCCTGATCGGTTGTGGGGCTTATCCTCTTTGACTCTTTTGACCTGCTCTCTCTGACCTAAATTTCTAATATCTCTAGCAATTGTAACCATTTCTCCCAATCCCTACATCTTTTGAGTCAAAAGAGGGGAACACTATTTTGTCCAATCCCTGCGCCAACTTCTTTCTTTCATCATTTTTTCTGTTTTTTCTTTTATATATATATATATATATATTATGCATCCTTTCTCATTTGGGCTTTTTTACCCTGCTTTGCCCCCCAATAAATACATACACATGAAAGCAAATGCCACAGTACAAACACCTTAAAAACCGCTTCTTCAGGACATGTACTTTTTTTTTTCTTTTTTTCCATTACAATACATGAGAGAGTATGAGGTGGGGAAGAAATACAAAGGGAAGTAAGGGTGGTTGTTTGCTTAGGGCACGTTTCTGTAATCTATTTCCGTGGAAAATGATGTGACTTTTTGCAGAAAATTCATTTTTTATGTGTTTGGTTACGGCAATTTTCCACGAAACTGCTTTTCGCCACATCAGCTTTTTCCTTCCTAGACACGGAAATGGACTTCCTATTTGGGTGGGGGGGGGGGGGGGGGGGGGGGTATGGGAAGCCCATTTCCACGAAAAACTAGCCCCCCATTTCCTCACTCCCACCCCTACTCCACCAAGCAACCCTCTTTCTTCTCCCTTCCCTCCCAACCCCATCCACCCACTCACCCACCCAACGCACATACTGACCCACTCACCTAGTAGTTTTTACTAAACAATAGTTTTCACTAAAGAAATCCTCAGCTGCACCAAACAACATTAGTACCAATTTATTGAGGAAAAACTTTTTGCACCAAACATAAATTTCTAACTTCCTCAAAAAACCTTTTCTGAGGTTTTTAAAATCCATAGAATTTGCTGATGTGGCAATTTCATCTTTCCATGGACGTTGTCTCTACACAAACATGCCCTTAATGTATAAGAGTAGGGCAATAATATCCCAATAGGATTTCTATCTGCGCACATGATCACTCTTGACTTCGATTCAAGGACACCAATTTGGTGAAGATGATTGAAGTTGCACACACAATTCTCATTCTATAAAGTAGATAAATGGATTAAGACATTTGCAAACCTTAAAAAACTCATGGAGCCTCAGTGTATGCATTCAATGGTTCTACGTTTTTGACATTTTTCTCAGGTTACATGATTAATCAAGGCCTAACATTTGACACCCTAGTCGTGTTTGGCCTTCAGAAGAAAATTAACAGTTGAAAATGAGGCCTACAACAGCCACAAAAATGTAGATCTACTAGTTCTAAGTTTTTCATAAATTTCTCACAATTCACGATGATCCAAAGGTTGAGATTCGACACCATAATTGTTTTTTTATCTTCTAAACATGATCAATGGTTTAGATCACGACGTAGGTACCAACATGTGTGGAAGGCAACATTATAGCAGCACATTCTTTGTGCGCAGGTGTGGTTCTGTTTCATACCTATTTAGGTGGTAAAATGTCAGCCCTCTTTTTTCACGCATATTCTCATGTCTTTTTCATACTTGGTGAGTAAATTATGCAAAGAAACATGTGCTGTGTAACAGTTACTCATCAACTACATCTGCGTAAGTAAATATGCAGTAACAAATGACCTCTTAAGGTGGACCCCAATTATCTTTTTTTATAATGTTACCAAACACACTAATTGTAAATTAAAACTTATAAATTAGAGCTTTTATGTTAAACCTCAATCTAATTAGCTCTTAAGTTTCCAAATGGCGCCTACTAAACTAATATGAGCAATGCTAGAGAGACAGACTTGGAAACCGAATTGGAGCCCGAATTCCCAAAATAAAATGTTGAAAAGATATTTGAGAGGTTGAGTAAAAGTCATTTGAGAGTAAAGATGTCATTTTAACTCCAATCTGGCATAGACTTTTTCAACTAATATTGACATAGTAGCAGCACGGCTGCTAGGAGCCTTAGCTTTTGCAGGTAAGATGTCATTCTTTTGACTTGCAGCTCTTAGATGTACTTAATTTTGATGTATACGAACATTAAGTGGGGCCAGAGCCTGGACCAGGTCCCATAGTGTCCATGAGAGTCGGCACTGGGTCCAGATATAGACCTCTAAGAAGGTCCAGGTCTGTGCCCACCATGGAACCCTCAAACCCAACCTTCTTACATATCTATAAACCATGCTGCCTGATGATATGGAAAGAAATCATATCGGTCAAGGTCTTGCAATACCATAATTCTCATTTAATCATACGATTGCCTTTAATTTTAATGGCCTCAAGACTCATCGGTGTCTGATTCAGAGTCAATCAACCTGATCAAATCTGAGCAAGAACCATTGTGGTTAGGCGAGTACAAGGGATTGGAGTTGAGAGGAGGCCTGCAAAAGGATCATACAAACAGTTGCACCTGGCAAATTGCAAGGAAATTTGAATTGACCATGCCCTCTGTTAGATGTAACTACAGCTATCAAAGTCATTATTCAGTTTCATCAAATGGGCTTTACATGAATTCAATCACATCTGATTCTAGATTGTTGTAACGCTTGGTGGGTCCTCCAATGGGGGGCCGTACCTGGATTATAATCAGCAGCCATGAATCTTCCGGGTTCGATCGTCCTCCATTTTGTTCAGACAATGCGCCTTTTTCTATGTATGGGGGCATACAGATTTAGAAACCATGCAAACAATGCAATTTCAGAAGCTTCAGCCCCTAACGACATATTTCAATTACTAAAATATGCTTGGACTTAAAACCTTGTCCTTGGAAATCTATGCCATCCAAATTGATCCATTCTTTTGGATCATATGTTTGGCTATCAATGGTCAGATTTGGTTCAATCCTCCACATCTGATCATTGATCAATCTGTTGGATCGCTCTAAAAGAAAAAAAAAAGTTGTTGGCATCTATGATGGGACCCACTTGTGCTTAACATGTGGGTGGATCCCAACCTCCCCTTATAAGCATACTTACATCTCAATCCTTGCATATGATAAGGATAAGGATTTTACTAATTCTCGATTCTTATTGTTATCCATATTCTCTCTCTCATTCCAAACTAGCAAAATAAGCCTGCGCTAAGCTCGGGCCCAAAAATAAAATTATTTTTAATTTTAAAATATTTTCGAGATACTATTGAGAAAAAAAATGTAGAACAAACAAATATACCATTTTATATTGTTATTGGTAATAGAAATATTTTAGTAAGGACAAATATACCATTTTATCATTTCTAGAATTCCATTTATTAAAATTTATTTAAGAGTAAAATGTATAGAAAAATCACATAATTTGAAAACCAAACCCGAATTTATAAAATTTAATGTATTTTGATTTTTCATGTAAGAAGTCTACATAATTTTTTATAAAGACAAAATAAATTCCAACAAAAATATAACAATATCTTTCGTAAAAATAATCTGAACTTTTATATGAAATTGATGATTTGATTTATGAATATCACATAATTTTAAAATTGTATAGACCTCTTATAGTGCCCAAGCTTTATCGTCATATTGGTCATGTGGTAAGCTACTATGTTCCATACTAAATTTGGACCTTATTTATAAAAACTTAAGTGGCTAACTTAAGAATTATTTTTTTTCAAAGGAAAAATTAATAAATTGAGAATCAAACTTTTTTTTTGAAAGAAAGAATTAATAAAATTAAGAATTGACCACGAAGAAACAAGTAAATTCATTTACATGGTAAAAATCATTTTTTCTTTGTATCTAAAATAATATAAAATGAGTTCAACTTTTATAGTTTGTACTTAAAGAAAAACCTACTTTGTATAATACATTGATGAAACTGACTTTTGCAATTGAAACTCAAGGTTACTTGATCACTAAAAATAATTACATATAAGGTTTTTTTCATATTTAAAATAAAAATCTTCATTCACAAAAGAAATGAAAGAATTCCATTCCACTATCTCCCTTCAACAATGCAAACACAGATCTCCTAGTGAAAGGAGGAAAATTTTATATAGAAGAATTTGATGTAAAACATTGGGATTGTGGCAAATACCGATGAAATTAATTTTTATATTAAAAATAAATAGCTTAGAAAAATTCCATCAATCGTCCATGAGTTATTAAATAATCTTTATCTTCTTTACCCGACCAATCAATTTAGAGTTTCCTTAAAAGGAGAATCTTTGTATCTGCATCTATCGATATAATAAATAACTATAATAAAGTGAAAAGAGATAGAAAACTCCACATTTTTCCTTTCCATGATTGAATTCCAACATAAAATATCACATTCCAATCAAAATTTATATAAAAGTGTGGGAGGAGTTTCTAGTGATAGAAGTTATTGGAGATGTTACAAAATTAAATGATAAAAAGTAATGGGAAAAGAGTTATTAGAGAAGTTGTTAAATGGTAAAAAAAAGACATGGTCAAAATCAATTGGCAATTAGCAAGTGAAATTGAAAATCAAATCCAATTCGCTTCATATATTATAATTGATATCTTATCAACTTAACCAAAAAGTTATATATAAAGGGATGGGACGAGCACTGGCTGAATATACGTACATATATATACCTAATCAATCATCCAAGTAAGAAGAAAGACATAAAAAAAATAAAAAAAAAGGGGAATGCCTTTCCCCTCTCCCTTCCACTGGACTTGAGCCGCCCATCATCATCTTCTATGTCCAACCATCATCATCTTCAATGTCCACGATGTCCATCCTTACCCTTACCCTTACCCTTGGATCATGGAGAGTGAATCGTACCTAACCTTGTAGGTAATCACGGATCTCTACAGCTAGTGCTTCATCCAAGTCGACATAATTCTGATTGCGTTTATACTGGCCAATCCCTATCAAATCCGTGATTCCTCGGCGTCTAAAGCTTGCAAGGGTCCTAAGGAATCCCTAGTCTAAAGCTTACAAGGGTCCTAAGGAATCCCTATACAATTTCTAATATATCCATTTTTTCGCTTTCTTGGGTCCTAAGAAAGCTTGATACCATTCCCAAAATACTCCTGGACCTACATCCTAGTCCCTAGGAAACTCAATGGGCCAATCCTATAGTACAAGATGTAAACCCAGCATGAAGTTTGATAGTAAATAAAAACGATGAGTGGTTGCCAGAATCACTGTCTACTTTATGACTAGCACCCTCTACGAAATAGGATCTTTCAGCAGAAAGGGTCCATTACATGTCCACCTTCCTTCAACTATTATCACTTTGATATTCTACCCTTGCAAAAACAAAAACAAAAATAAAAAAATAAAGATATTCCATCCCCGAAACTTGTTTCACTGCATAAAATACATAAAACTATTATAGATATTATGTTGCAGTTTACTTTTTCATCTAATATCATTTACACATGTGCACACGGTGCTTCCAAATAAAATGGTAATATATATGGGTAAATTTTGCATACATAAATCAAATTTTCATGTCCTATGCAGTAAAAGAGATAATCCCAAAAGCCTCCAAATACTCTGTGCAAATCTAGCTTGAAGCTTTTCAGAACTTAGTCTGATCAATTCTAGAGCCTAATAGTTAAGCCTGGATCCATACCATGGGACAAAAGAATTTAATTCTAATCGGAACCCGGATTTGTACAAAGCAAGAACAAGATTCATTTCAACCTATTCTTAATATCTCCTACTGCATCTGTAACCACTCATCCCTCTCTATCTTAATCTTTTTAGGTCTGTTAGTGTGGATGACCCACTAGATCAAATCTGGTGTAATATGTATGAGAAGCTTTCAATCATGTAACTTAATGAAAAAAATTAAGTGCATTGCATTCTCCGGCTGCGGCGCAGTTGGGCTATTACTTGCTAAGATAAAAGAAAAGAAGAGCCATCAATCAAGATTTTTCTCTCTTGATTTGGGCCCTTTTATATCATATGTTTCCACAGTGGAGGCATGTGATCCACGACTTCATGACAAGTAATACTTGCCAGTCAGACTACATTTTATCATGCTCTTTTAGACTTTCTCTTATCCCAATAAAAAACATATGAATGAAGCTTGTCATTGCCAAGTCGGCTTATAGAGAATCAGTGAAAAAAAAGAAAAGAAAACACTAATAAATAAAGTGTCAATTGGAAGGAGAATCCTTTCCCTTTTAAAGAGCCATCCATAACTTGATCACTAGTGTCTTTCGAATTTCATAGTCTTGTGGGAAGTGATCGTGAGCTCCAAGTGTAGAACCGCGATGTAGTAATAAACTGGTGAGACCAGGTTAATCCACAGGGAGCAATGTAAACTAAGGTTTCTCTTCAACTTGTACCTGCCTTAAATTAGAAATCTAAATCTAGCCTAAAAAAACTAGAAAAGTTACAACCATCATTCCTACTTTCTAAATATTAAATTAATTACAATCCAATGAAAAGAAAACTTCCTAGATCTAAAAAAAATCCTAAACTAAAAACTAAAATTGCTGCATAATAGTACACGAGTTAAAACTTCCAAAAATAGAAAATTAATAAAACTAAACAAAATTAGAAACTATACTAAAGTTAGAAAGTTAATTATGCAATACGTGCTATGCTATGCTAAAAAAAGTTCTAAGTTTGGAAAACTAGTATGCTGGGTTGTTTTTATGCATGATTTCTCCTAATCTTATGCAACTTAAAACTGAGTTTAATGGATGGATCTTGAACTATAATGATTCATGAATCAAAATAAAAAAACGGAAGTGGAAAACGATTTAAAACGAATGAGATATAAGTGCATGAACGTGACCTAAAAACTTAAACTGTGCAGAAATTCTGCACATAGGTGGGTCCTACCAGTCATGTTTGAGCCACTGGTTCACTATATTTCCAAAATTATTTTTGCTTTAAATTCTGAAGTTTGAAAGAACACTAAACTTTAATTTCCCCAAGTTTCATAAAAAAAAAAAAAATCTGTTTTGATCAGGTTTCTAATCGCAAACTTTTCACTCGGAATCTGTCATGAAATTTCTGCAACAATGTGCAAAATTTTGCACTTTATGTTGGGATCCGAATTCCAAGATTCTTCTTGCAAATCACTGATTTTTGTTATCATTTCAAATCACAACTCTGATTCCAAATTTAAATTAAGTTTTGAATACTCAAATAACCAGCAACTTAAACATATCTAAACTCCACTAATATGAATATGCATGCAATGCTAACTAGTTCCAACCATAAACTATACACAAAATAAATATTAATTGAATTAATCATAAAAATAAAGACAATAAACAAAAATTCAAGAATTTAACTGTGTGGGGAAAACAAGAAAAGTAAATGTGTGGTTTTAACAAAAAGCTTAAATGTGTGGACGTCTATTCTTCTATTTCAAAATTCTTTTCTAAGCGGGGTTATAATCTGAATCATGCTCTTAGGGCCTTTGGATCGTCAATCCAAACACCAACAAGAAAAGAAACATAAACAAGCACCAATCACCCAAAGACAAGAAAAAAAAATTAAAAAGAGTAAGAAACAATTTTACTAATACGTAAAGTCTTGCATAAGATAAAAAAACAAACAATGACAATTACATGCCCGCGATAGGCATAACTGAAACATTCTCATTCTCATCATCTTCAACCCCATCACCCACTTGAGGTTGAGGCAACAACAACAAATTCACTATCTCCTCTTTTTCTTTGTCTCTTCCAAATACTTGAGATTTGTTTACGCGTGAGTGGGTCTCCCTCTTCTTTTCAAACTCAATCATCCAAGTTGGTTACTTTCTCCTTCAGCTGAAATGTATGACACTCTGCTTTAATTGCTTCTAGTCTCTCACTTAGCCTTTTCAGTTTTATGGGCATCCGTACACGATTTATAAGTGCTCGGGCTGCGGTGGAGAGGTAAGTAACAACCTTGTGTACCTTGTTCATCATTGCATTTCGAACCGGCATGCTGTCTGCAGCCCCTTCACTCCGTCTTCGATCCTCGATCGCATACACTTTCAATAATTCCTCAGCATCAAAAGCAGCATCTTGGAGCTTTTCCAGCAATTTCATCAACTTGCGATCCACCTTGGGGCTTTGCTCTGCTATCACAATGAAATCATGAATGTCCTCTAGGGAATCCTTAATCTTCCCCAGTCGATTTTTAGAACCACCGAAAAGATCGACACCACTGTTCAAGCGGCACTTCACCTCATCCAGTGCTTCCTGAACTATGTACTCGATAGCCTTGTCTCTTCCTACCGTTAGCGCCATGTTCTCTCGTTCGTCTTCCTCTTTTGTTTTTTTTTTTTTTTTTTCCTTCTGTTCTCTGCAGCTTGAATAGAGAGCACAAGAAGAAGAAAATAAGAAAGGAAAGGCCGAGGAAAAAAGAAAAAAAAAAAAGGACTCACAGGAGTCAACATTAAGCCCAAAAAATGGAGGCTTGCTACAGTCAGTGAAAAACGAAATGGTCAAAAAAGAGAAAGCTACTTTTACTTTAATTAGAATTCTCAGTGCTGTCGTGAGTCACGACGATTCCTTCTCCTCTATGGCTTCCACTCACGATAAATTCGCGAGGCTCCGCTGTGGGTTGGATACCATTAAAAAATCAATCCGAAAAAGAATCACTCCGACAGAATATGGACTTCTTAGTGATGGGTTGGATTTCGGGTTTGTTTGACCTATCTCATTTCTCATCAGTCTACAAGAGGTTAGTAAAACTTTAGATTAAAAAAAGTTCTTTAATGGATGGATACCATTAATAAAAAAGTAATCAAAAGGGTTAGGTAGTAATGTCCATGATGTCCATCCTTACCCCTATCCTTGGATCGTGGAGAGTGAGTCATACCTAACTTTCTAGGCAATCACGGATCTTTACATCTATTGCTTCATCCAAGCCAACATAATTCTGATTGCGTTTATACCGGCCAGTCCCTATCAGATCCGTGATTCCGTGGTGTCTAAAGCTTACAAGGGTCCTAAGGAATCCCTATACAATTTCTAATATATCCATTTTTTCTCTTTCTTGGGTACTAAGAAAGCTTGATACCATTCCCAAAATACTCCTGGACCTACATCCTAGTCCCTAGGAAACTCAATGGGCCAATCCTATAGTACAAGATGTAAACCCAGCATGAAGTTTGATAGTAAATAAAAACGATGAGTGGTTCCCAGAATCACTGTCTATTTTATGACTAGCACCCTCAACGAAATAGGATCTTTCAGCGGAAAGGGTCCATTACATGTCCACCTTCCTTCAACTATTATCACTTTGATATTCTATCCTTGCAAAAACAAAAACAAAACAAAAAAAAAAAGAAAAGAAATTCTATCCTTGAAACTTGCTTCACTGCATAATTATGTTGCAGTTTACTTTTTCACCTAATATCATTTACACGTGTGCACACGGTGCTTCCAAATAAAATGGTAATATATATGGGTAAATTTTGCATACATAAATCAAATTTTCATGTCCTATGCAGTAAAAGATAATCCCAAAAGCCTCCAAGTACTCATTGAAGGTGAAGTTGAAAGTGTTGAAAGTTTTAAAAGACAAAATTATCTAACCATGACCCAAACATAGAAACTAGAAAAATGTCCTAATCTACTATTACAAGGAGATATGAGAATTTATAATCAGTAGTGTGTGGGTAAAACACCGTAATGACAAGATTAAGACAGGATCACGGTAAGAGCATTAGCTATTCACCTCGATTTTGGTAAGCACAGCCCAGCAGTTCGGCGGCTCGGTAAGGAGCGCCGGCTCAAGAGTCCTCCACCCTGCAACTCGGCAGCTCGGTTAGGAGTGATAGCTCAACGGGTCAGCTCAGCAGCTCGACGTGAGTGCCAGCTCAGCACGGTGCCAATACGGCTAGATCGTTCCTGGTTCCGGTAAAAGCGCTAAAAGCAGAGTGGGCCATCAACCTCCTCTGAGAAGTACGGGCGCGCCCTATCAGATAGGGGCGCTCATTTATGGCGATAGGATCGTTCATTTATGACGATAAGATTGTTCATTTATGGCGATAAGACGTTGGCTTTATCATCCCTTAACATCAACTGACCGAAAGCATAAAAGGTTCTGATGAGATGTGCCATTTTTACCTACCGTCGAATGTCAGGGGGACCTTACCCCACCTACCCCCACTCACAGAGAGAATGAACGAGGAATATCTACATATACACATGGGATCAGCCCTAGGGAGGTATGCAATACGCGACATGCAATAGACGATACTCTTGACTCTCAGCTCAATCTCTCATTCTCTTCTTCCTCCTCCTGCTTAGTCTTCTCAGAACTAACTCAGGCATCGAAGTGCCTCCGGCTCACGGCAGCCAGGGGCTCTAACCTAAGTTGTTTTCCTTCCGTTTTAGGTTATTGGTGTTCGGTATTCCTTAATCTACAAAGTTCATCTCCATCTAAGTAGGTGTCGTGTTTTCACCGCCTACAAGTAGCTAAGAAATTAATAATCTTTTCTGACTCTAATATCCAAAGCGCTCTCTTAAAACACTCTTTTAAGTGTTAGCATGTAAGATTTATAGAACCAAGAAATGTGGAAATCAAACCTTGAGGGAAAACAAAGAAAAAATTTCGGTATATTACAAGTGTGCATGCAACTATTAAGAGGAGAAAACTTAAATTTGAATAGAAGAAATTTACTAAATATAATTATAAATTGCACTGCTAATTATGCATCTTAACAATCAGAATTACAACCAAATGGTCTAAATTAAAGTGACATGAAGATATTTACCTGGGTTTTTCGCAAGGATGCTGAAACCAGTACCTGAGGAGAGCGCACAGATAATTTCAGAGATGGAGTAGCTGGGTATTATAAAGAAAAAAAAGATAGCAAGGAGGAAAAAGGACCTTTCTAGGAGCAGGACCAGAGGAAGGAAACTGTAGGGAAAGATGCGTCGAGAAAAAGAAGACGTGGAATAAATGCTGGGAGAGATGTCGTGCTACAGATGCTGTTTTTGAGGTCGTCTTCTGACATAGTCTCGTTATCTCATTACCTTCCCCTTCTTCTTTGTAGCTTCTGCGGTCTTTCTGAAAGATACTTTGCGCGTTACATTCCAACCCTTTTAAGTAATTGGGGTTTTGACGTATTAGTCCGCGATGAATTTAGTTTTTCCCATTTTATAATAAAAATTTAGGTAATTTTAATAGAGTCACTTGATTCTTGTCATCATTTTTATATTACAAAGTGCAAAAAACAAGATATCACATCATGTCAAAAAATCCTAATATAAAAAATTATTAACATAAGTCTTACTAAATAAAAAGGCAGTAAAGCAATCAAAAGAGGATAGATGGAAAAGCCTTTAATGATGAGCGTAACTATTTCGATTTTGTAGAAGATGGGCCCCCCTGTGCGTATTTGCACCGGTCTGCATTGCACCGGGCCCTTACAAGAATAAAAAAAATAACTAGAGGCAAGTACCAGATCTACACCATTTATTATGGTCACAAGATGATCCAATTCATCAAACTACTGGAGGCCATGCCAACCTCCATGGCCCATTTGAGATTCTTAGATTGTCCGTTCCAATAGATCGCTTGGGTTCATAAACGAATCTTTCAAAGAATAGCTTGTACACATTTTCAACACTTCGGGCTATCACAAACACTTCGGGGCCATAGCCAGCAAGCCACCCCTAGACTCCCCTAGTTTCCACCAGTGATTAGAAGAACTGTGACTAAATTATAACTCATTCAAAGAAGGACATGCCATGACTCAGTGCAAATCTAGCTTGAAGCTTTTCAAAACTTAATCTGATCAATTCTAGAGCCTTATAGTTAAGCCCGGATCCATCCCATGGGACAAGAGAATTTAATCCTAATCGGAACCCGGATTTGTACAAAGTAAGAACAAGATTCATTTCAACCTATTCTGAATATCTCCTGCTGCATCTGTAACCACTCATCCCTCTCTATCTTAATCTTTTTAGGTCTGTTAGTGTGGATGACCCTCTAGATCAAATCTGGTGTAATATGTATGAGAAGCTTTCAATCATGTAACTTAATGAAAAAAAAATAAAAAAAAAAAATTGAATCTATGGTAGGAAGAAACAGGGCAATCAAACGGAAAAGTAAAAGAGTACGAACTTCCCAGAAAACTTCACGAAGGGTACGAAGAGTAAAATCACATGGCAGAAATTTTGGAGGGCATTGAATGGGGCGCAGGTAATTTGAGAAATGGAGTAGTGCTTGTACTTACCTAATGAAAAAGGGGAAAGTCAAAAGAAAAGTGAGTAAAAGAAAAGTATGATGATTCTACGAAGTAAAGTTAGTTTTGAGGAAAAAATAAAATATAAGTAGGTTATAATGATATTTTATTTTTATTTATTTATTATAAAGGATTTTTAACTTTTTGTATGGAAAAGTATAATTTTTTTGTATTTTAGTGGATAAAGGTACTTGCTTTTTTACTTTTTATATAAAAAAGATGGGGAGTTTTGAATAAAATGATTCGATGTGACATCTTATCTGAAAAATAGAGACATTATTTGACTTTTATTATATTAGTAAAGTTCCAAACTATATAGAAAGTTGGAGTATATCGAGATGGAGGACTCTTCTTTTCATGGGCATTCGAACTATGTAGAGTTTCACCAGGGAAAGATTAATGAATGGGCATAATTTAATTAACAAATTACCGAATCTGGTTTAGCCCATCAAAGCGAGGATAGATAGATGGAAAAGCTCCACACGTAGAGAAACTATTTCCATTCTCCAAAAGATGCCCCCAGCCCTAACTGTGCGTATTGCAGCGACTACGACCCCGTAGTCAACTTTAGCACTCAAATAGAGATAAGAAGGAACAAGAAGAAATGTAATCAAAATGGTTAAGCAGTAAAGGCCCACAGTACAGCCATATCATATCATTGACAGCCAGCAAGTTACCACAGGGTGAAAAAATATCATATAATTTAAACTTTTGTGGGGGTCATTGCCACCCTTTGTGATCCTCCGTTGGTTCCACGAAGAGTTCTAACCGATTCATAGGAGGATTATAAAAGAGAAAAAGATAACAGGGGGGAAAAGAGAAGTCTCTAGGAAACTTCATGGAAGGTAGGAAAGGAGGAGGAACCACACAAAAACATCGTGGAAAGTTCGTGGGGCACACACAATTTCAGAAATAGAAGAGTGCTTGTAGTAAGCAGAGATAAGAAGAGACAAGACAAGGGAAACTATTTGAAGAAAGGAAAAAACAGAAGCAATCAAACGGAACCATCATGGAAAGTTGGTGGGCATTTAGATGGGGCACTCTACCTGGGCATCCTTTCATCAAATCAGGGCATAGTTAATGAACAGACCTAATTTATTTAACAAATCATCAAATATGGTTTAGCCTATGATGAACCAGCTTGATTCCCCACATGCAGTTGCTACTAATCCTAACATAACTCAGTTATTAAAAAAATTGGAATAAAGAAAGAAGAGGGTTTTACTAAAAATAAAAATAAAATAAAAAAAAAACCTAGGCTTGTTTGTTTGCATTAGGGAAGGAACAGAAGAGGAGTAGGATGTTAGATTATGATAAAATTAAAAAGGAGTGAGTTGAAATAATTAGTAGATGAATTACTTTTTATATGTTTGAATGGTTGGTGTAAAGTAAAATGATTTAAATTTATAGTTGGTTGGATAAAGAATATGGGGAATGGGTTACTCTACTCCACTTTATTATGGTATCTTCAAGTAACTATGGGAGAGAAAAAGTAGAATTGGGATAACTGCCAGCTAGGCAGGCCATTTTACTTTACTTCTTGGGCTAATGCAAACAAACACTTCATGAGGTAAAGAATCCAACCGTCTGTATTTATTTCAACCCTTATTTACTTTACTCTTTTGCATACAAATACGCCCTTAGACCTGATGAAGACCAGAAAGGGCCTCAAATTTCAATATGGACCAAAACAACCCTTATGGGGGATATTATTGCTCGTTTCTCTTTTTTTCGACGCTCAACCCTATCATGAGTTATGATATCGCCATTTAGCAGAATAACAAAAAAAGAAGAAACGAGCGACAATATCCCTGCTCTTTTTTCTTTTCTTTTGTTTTTTTTCAATATTTGAATTTAATGGCTTTTTTTTTTTTTTTAACTTTAATAGGTCTAAGGGGATTTCTTTTCTGTAAAATTCTCAAGAAAGAATGAAACTCTCATTAAACATTGAAAGCAATTATTTAATAGTGATATATCTTCTCCCAACTCCCAAGCCTCCACTTATACGAAGGGTATGTTATTTTACTGAAATTAACGGAATTCCCGTCTGAAAAATTTTAAAATTCTCAGACACACAGAGAAATTTCTGGATGATTTAGAGATTCCACCAAAAAGTAAAGGAACTAGAATTCCTAGATTTTTTAAAATCACTTAATACCCTTTATGAAATTTTAAAATACTTGTGAGGAAATATAAAACAAAAATAGGCTAATCTTATTATTAAAAAAATGTTGGATGCTTTGGATCATCCGAGCTCTATTGACATCCCAGGTTATGGAGGCTACTCGGAATCAAAACGAACCGTCTGCATCTCTATTCTCTCCGCCCACAAGTCACGATAATCCAAATTATTCAAGTTGACTGGCTACAAGACAAGTCAACCAAGAAACTTTCTTTTTTAATTGGAGAGCAGAGGAGTGAAAGACGCGTCGAGAAAAAGAAGACGTGGAATAAATGCCGGGAGAGATGTCGTGCTACAGATGCTGCTTCTGAGGTCGTCTTCTGATATAGTCTCGTTATCTCATTACCTTCCCCTTCTTCTTTGTACCTTCTCCGGTCTTTCTGGAAGATACTTTGCGCGTTACATTCCAACCCTTTTAAGTAATTGGGGTTTTGACGTATTAGTCCGCGATGAATTCAGTTTTTCCCATTTTATAATAAAAATTTAGGTAATTTTAATAGAGTCACTTGATTCTTGTCATTATTTTTATATTACAAAGTGCAAAAAACAAGATATCACATCATGTCAAAAAATCCTAATATAAAAAATTATTAACATAAGTCTTACTAAATAAAAAGGCAGTAAAGCAATCAAAAGAGGATAGATGGAAAAGCCTCTAATGATGAGCGTAACTATTTCGATTTTGCAGAAGATGGGCCCCACTGTGCGTATTTGCACCGGTCTGCATTGCACCGGGCCCTTACAAGAATAAAAAAAAATAACTATAGGATATCATAGACAGCAGGCAAGTACCAGATCTACACCATTTATTATGGTCACAAGATGATCCAATTCATCAAACTACTGGAGGCCATGCCAACCTCCATGGCCCATTTGAGATTCTTAGATTGTCCGTTCCAATAGATCGCTTGGGTTCATAAACGAATCTTTCAAAGAATAGCTTGTACACATTTTCAACGCTTTGGGCTATCACAAACACTTCGGGGCCATAGCCAGCAAGCCACCCCTAGACTCCCCTAGTTTCCACCAGTGATTAGAAGAACTGTGACTAAATTATAACTCATTCAAAGAAGGACATGCCATGACTCAGTGCAAATCTAGCTTGAAGCTTTTCAAAACTTAATCTGATCAATTCTAGAGCCTAATAGTTAAGCCCGGATCCATCCCATGGGACAAAAGAATTTAATCCTAATCGGAACCCGGATTTGTACAAAGTAAGAACAAGATTCATTTCAACCTATTCTGAATATCTACTGCTGCATCTGTAACCACTCCTCCCTCTCCATCTTAATCTTTTTAGGTCTGTTAGTGTGGATGACCCACTAGATCAAATCTGGTGTAATATGTATGAGAAGCTTTCAATCATGTAACTTAATGAAAAAAAAAATAAAAAATTAAGTGCATTGTATTCTCCGGCTGCGGCGCGGTTGGGCTATTACTTGCTAAGATAAAAGAAAAGAAGAGCCATCAATCAAGATTTTTCTCTCTTGATTTGGGCCTTTTTATATCATATGTTTCCACAGTGGAGGCATGTGATCCACGACATCATGACAAGTAATACTTTTTATCATGCTTTTTAAGACTTTCTCTTATCCCAATAAAATACATATGAATGAAGCTTGTCATTGCCAGGTCGGCTTATAGAGAATTAGTGAAAAATAAATAAATAAATAAATAAAAGAAAACACTAATAAATGAAGTGTCAATTGGAAGGAGAATCGTTTCCCTTTCAAAGAGTTTTTCTCTTTAGATGAAAATGTTTGAAAAACACTATTGTGGTTAGAAAGACTATAAATTCAAAAATTATCTCTCTAAGCCCCTTATCCCCGATTTGCAATGTTTGAGATGAAACGATTGATCATGCTCTAATAAATGTGAATATGCTAGAGCTTGTTGGTTTGGTTCCCATTTAGGCCTTTTAACCCACAACTTTCATGATGTGGAGTCAGAGAAATGTTGGAAGGATATCAATGAGCATAGCCGCTCAACTGCACCTTTGGAAAACGATCACTCTAGAATATGGATTTTGGCAATGCGGTGGACCTTGTGGAAAGCAAGAAATGATTTTGTTTTAAGGGAAAAAAAGATGAACACCATGAATAAATACATCCTCGGTTAACTCATTGGTTGGTGGTTGTAATAAACTGTGCACGATAAGGGATGAGAAGAAAGTCGGGAAAGAGATGACACTGGAGCAATCAATTTTGAGAAGGTTGTTATGATTTTCTCAAATGCTGCTTATAAGGCTGCAAATGGAAAAGCTTCAGTTGGTTATGTCTCCATGTTTTAAGGTTGCATTGTGGGTGCAAGTGCTTGAATTGGCATGAAAGTCTCATTGTCTAAAGAATCTGAAACGAGGTGTGTACTGAATATATATGAGGAATTCTCAAAAACTCCCTCCTTTGCCCTTCTATGTTTTTAGGGCATGGAGCCCACCTTAAGCCAATCCAATTATTTCACACATACCAACCCTTGTCAATTAGTATAAAGCGCAAATTTGACACTCGTCCATTTTTCACTCACAGAAATCACAAGCAAGTAATGTCTCTAAATCCATTGAACTTTGGGGTCATGGATCAAGGAGTTAGGATAGTCTAATGGAGTAGAAAATTTTCACACAGGTAGATCTCATCTAGAATATTCTATCCAGCTGCATTCTATGGTTGTCATGCACCATAGTGGGACCAATTGAAAGGGATTTTTTTTTCTCGAAAAAAACCTTTAGGTGTTTTCTAGCGCTCCCATATATGTGTGTGTGTGTGTGTATATAATTATCCTAAGCACACTTTTTTCTTTTTCTTTTTTTTTTTTGCACGCCCATAATGGGGCCCACATTTTGGGGGTTGGGGTCGAGGGCGTTGGGGGTTTCGCATTCGAATTGATCATAAGAGGTTTTTTTAGGCATACTCACTTGCATATTACCCATCTGTGTGGGTAAAACACCGTAATGACGAAGTTAAGCAAAGATTACAGCTAGACTCGCCGATCACCTCGGCCTCTGTGGGAATAGCCCGTCAGCTCGGCAGCTTGGTCAATAGCTCGGTAGCTCGGCACCACGGTTCGGCAGCTCGGCATAGATACCAGCTCAGTACAAAGGCACACCTCGGCCAAGCCATCCTTGGCCTCAGACCAGAATGCTGGAGTCAGAGTGGGCCGCCACCTTCCTCCTGGAAATACGGCGCGCCCAGACAGATATGAGCAGTCATTTATGACGATAGGACCGCTCATTTATGGCGATAAGAGGTGCGCTTTATCAGCCCTGTACGCCAACTGGCTGAAGGCGTGGAAAGAAAGGGAGGGGTGTGCCCATTTTACCTACTGCTGCCAGTCAGGGTAAGGATCGATAGGACCTCACCTCACCTACCCCCACTCACAGAGAGAATGAATGAGGAACGCTCACTTATATATACACATGGGATCCGTCCCATGAAAGGTACGCAATACACAACTCACAAGACTCCACATCGTCTCATTCCCATCTTCCTCCTCCTGTTTAGTTTTCTCAGAACTAACTCAGGCATCGGAGTGCCTTCGGCTCACGGCAGCCAGGGGCTCTGACCTAGCCTTTCTCCTTCCTTTTCAGGTTCTTGGCGTTCAGCATTTCCCGTCCTAAGGAGTTTCACCTACAATCTCATCTCAATCTAAGTAGGTGTCGTTTTTACCGCCTACAGTTTGGCGCCGTCTGTGGGAAACTGAACAAAAAGCTTGTAAACACTATGCCTCCAAAAACCAGAAATGGCGAAGGACCCTCCAAAGGCAAGGCTTTGTCCATACAGCCTACGCTGGCGCAGAATCTTCCACCTCCACCCCCTCAGCAAAGGAGGTCTGGGGGGAGGTCTCCCACGGTCCAGACACAGTCGCGGTCTAGGGGAGTGACCATGCTCTCCCTTCGCGACGTCCCACCTCCGGAGCAGCCCCACCATAGCCACAGGCGGGCCATGCAAGGCGACAAGTCAGTCACCAAGCCACACGAGAAGTCAGCGCGGGCTGGATCGCAGTCACACCATCAAGCCAACCTCGATCAAAACGAAGACCCCCGCCTAGATGACATCAGGGCACAGAACCGCCTCATCCAGGAACAGCATGAGCTTATTCAACGGCTCAGGGAGCAGCTCGACGACAAGAAGGGTCAGAGCCCGCCGCCCAGGCGCCTGGGCCACGGGCGAGACCTGAGGCACGTCCTCAACAGTAAGAGGCGCGACCGAGATCAAGGGGAAGAAGGCTCCAGCAGCAGTCACATGCATGAAGGGCCGAAGAAGCAACGCCAGGTTTCAGAAGATGAAGAGCTCAAGCAGTGGATCGACCAGCGGGTGAAGCAGACGATCCGCCAGAATATAGAAACTGCTGGTATCGTCCGAGACCAGTTTAGCGCCTTCGAAGCTGAGGACACTGGCGCGTCTCCTTTCTCTAGGGAGATAAGAAAATACACGCTCCCCGAGAAGTTCAGCGTCCCGAGGTTCGCTCTGTATGACGGAACCTTGGACCCTGCGGCTCATCTCCGACATTACGTCCAGAGGATGTCGGTCTGGAGGGACGACGACTCCCTAAACTGTCGAGTTTTCTCCTCCAGTTTAGCGGACCTCCCCCTGCGATGGTTTTGCTCGCTTCCTGAAGACTCCATTTCCAGTTGGCGGCAGCTCCGGACCTCCTTCCTGGGAAAATTCCAGGCTCATCGCGTCGTCCCGAAGACCGATGCTGACCTGATGGCCCTCCGAATGCAGGAGGACGAGAGCGTCACCCAGTTCGCTCGTCGGTTCTGGACTGTCTACAGCCAGATCGAGTGCGCTTCTGAAGAGTTGGCAATGAAGTCCTTCCAGCTGGCTCTTCGACCGGGCATCCCGCTGCGGGCACAGCTGGTCATGTACCCCGTGACCACCATGAAGGAGCTGATGACCCGAGCGAATCGGTTCATATTGGCGAAAGAAGACGAGGCGCGAGGTCGCGAGAACTTCGGCCTCACCAAGAAGAGCCAACCAGCAAAGGGAGATAACAGGTCCTCCCAAAGGGAGGATCGTCGCAGAGATCCGTCGCCGGATCGGCGCAAGGCCCGGTCCTCGGAGCAGTCGGCAGCGGGATCGGGGAGCGGCAGAAGGTCAGGCCACGAGCCGACCTCCCACGTGGCAGTAAATTAATACCATCTTTAAGGAGCCGATCTATAGGCTCCTCAACAAAATAAAAGCGCGGCCTTTCTTCAAGTGGCCGCGGCCGATGACAACTAACCCCTCCTCTCGGGACCAGAGTAAGTTCCGTGCTTACCACAAGCAAAATGGGCACAGAACCGACGAATGTAGGAGCTACAAATTCCACCTGGAGAACCTCGTGAAGGAGGGGCACCTCAGGGAGTACATCAAGCAGGAAGGCCGAGGTGATGACCGACCTCTGCGGTGAGACGCTGACAACCAGGACAGCGAGCCAGAAGGCATCATCAACGTCATTCACCTCGCCGCCCCACCCAAGAAGAGCTCTCAGGCTCGCGCCGAGGCCAGGCGCGCCTCCCATCAGAAGCAGGTGCTGACCGCGGCACCAGAGTCGGCCGCGAAGAAAGCCAAAACAGAAGGGGTCAGAATATGGTTTTCTGACAGAGACTTGGAAGAGGTCGAACTCCCACGTAACGACGCTCTAGTGCTCACCTTGAAGCTGCAGAACTTCTTGGTTCAGAGAGCCCTTGTCGACCCTGGTAGTTCGTTCGAAGTCCTCTACTACGATTGCTTCAAGAAGTTGAGACTGAAGGACGAGGACCTCTAGGCTGCCCGCACCCCTCTGGTCGGCTTCAGCTCCGAGCCTGTTTATCCCAAGGGTAAGATCTCCCTCAGAGTCCAAGTAGGTGGCGCCTGCAGGCAAGTGGACTTCCTAGTTGTCGATGTCCCTTCCCAATACAATGTTATAATGGGGAGGACATGGCTACATAGCATGGAGGTGGTGCCCTCCACCTGTCATCAGAAGCTCAAGTTCCCTTTGGAAAACCGGTCGGGCCGAGCAGATGTGATCACCGTCAAAGGCGACCAGCACATGGCCAGACAATGCCTGCTGGCCGTGCTGCCTGGCGAGGCTGAGCCATCCCAAGTCAATGTGGCCGAACTGGATAGAGAGGCCGAGCTCGGGGACGTCGGCAGGGCTCCGGCGGAGAAAAGCATCGAGGACCTCACCAAGGTCAACATTGATCCCGCCGACCCCGACAAATTCTTTCTCGTTGGAAGCCAGCTCCCCGAGTCCGAGAAGACAGAACTGCTAGACCTCCTCGTGGAGAATAAGGCGGTCTTTGCCTGGACACCCTATGAGATGCCCGGCATTGACCCGGCAGTCATCTGCCATGAACTGAAGGTGGATCCTAACCATAGGCCAGTGCCTCAAAAACTGCGCCGGACTGGGGTCCCGCAGACTGAGGCCGTGGTTGAGGAAGTTCAGAAACTCCTCGAGGCAGGCGCAATAAAGGAGGTCCACTATCCGCAATGGCTAGCCAACACCGTGGTGGTCAAAAAGAAGACGGGAAAATGGAGGGTCTGCGTGGACTTCACCGACCTCAATAAGGCCTGTCCCAAAGACAGCTTCCCTCTTCCAAAGATAGACCAGCTCATCGACGCCACTGCCGGACATGACCGGATGAGTTTCCTGGATGCCTACCGGGGATACCATCAGATCCCCCTGTACGCGGCAGACCAGGAGAAGACAGCTTTCATCACTCCCAGGGGCATCTATTGTTACAAGGTGATTCCCTTCGGGCTAAAGAATGCGGGAGCGACGTACCAGCGGCTGGTGACAAAGATGTTCCAGGCCCAGCTCGGCAAGACGGTGGAGGTCTACATCGATGATATGGTCGTCAAATCCAAGAGGTCGCAGGACCACTTGACCGACCTTCGCCAGATTTTTGGCATCCTTCACCAGTACCAGTTGAAGCTGAATGCATCCAAGTGCGCCTTTGGTGTCGGTTCCGGCAAGTTCCTAGGGAGCCTGGTCACAAGAAGGGGGATCGAAGCGAACCCTGACCAGATCACCGCGATCCAGGAGCTCCATTGTCCGACCTCGGCAAAACAAGTTTAGCGGCTGACCGGAATGGCTGCCGCCCTGAATCGATTTATCAGCCGAGCTTCGGACAAGTGCAGACCTTTCTTCCAACTCTTGCGAAAGGGCTCCAAGTTCCAGTGGACGTCGGATTGTTCTCAGGCGCTGCAACAGCTAAAACAATACCTTTCTTCTCCACCGCTGCTCTCCACCCCGACTTTTGGAGAGGCACTGTTCTTGTACCTGTCGGTCTCGGACCATGCAGTGAGCTCGGTGCTCGTCAGACAGGACAATGGCCAGCAAAGGCCTATCTATTACACGAGCAAAACCCTGCTGGATGCCGAGACCCGGTATTTGCAGCTCGAAAAGCTCGCCTTGGCGCTCGTTAGCGCCTCTCGAGAGCTCTCCCACTACTTCCAAACCTTCACAATAGTGGTCGTGACAGAATACCCACTAAAGGCTCTCCTCCGGAAGGCAGATTTCTCCGGACGGATCTCCAAATGGGCTGTCGAACTGGGACAATATGACATCAGCTATCAGCCCAGAACGGCCATCAAAGCTCAAGTCCTAGCGGACTTCATTGTGGAATTTACTCCTCAGAGTTCGGCACCGACCTCGTTCGATACCGAACTAGGGGGCGATGGGGGTGCAGAGGTTGTCACCGAGACTGAGCAAGAACAGTCCTGGAGAGAACTCGTAGACTCGTCCTGGAAAGTCTGTGTCGATGGATCCTCCACATCCAAAAGGGCTGGCGCTGGCATAGTTCTCCAGTCTCCCGAAGGCCTCGTCATCGAACAAGCTCTGACACTTGGTTTCAAGGCATCTAATAACGAGGCCGAGTATGAAGCGCTCATTGCCGGACTTAACAGTGCCAAAATCTTGGAAGCTCGGTCCATAGTGGTTTTCAGCGATTCTCAGCTGGTGACAAGCCAGCTCAGCGGAGACTACCAAGCTCGGAATGATAGGATGGCGGCCTACCTTGCCTACGCCAGGGGATTTCTTTCCCAATTCGAAAGAGCCGAGGTCCGGCAGATCGGCAGAGAATCCAACTCCCATGCAGATGCCCTCGCCAACCTCGCCTCGGCTGTCGAAGCCGGTAATAAAAGAACTATCGAAGTAGAAACGCTGTGGGAGCCCAACATCGACCTCCAGCGACCTCGGCAGCTCATGTGCCTTGATCTCGGCCCGAGCTGGATGGACCCCATCATTGCATACCTAAAGGACGACCGGCTACCCGAGGACAGGACTGAAGCTCGAAAGGTCAGATTGAAGGCGACCCGGTTCTGGCTCTCCCCAGACAGTAAGCTCTACAGGAAGTCATTCACAGGGCCCTACCTCCAGTGCGTTCACCCCAGCAAAGTCGACGATTTCCTCTACGAGATTCACGAAGGAATCTGCGGCAGTCATATAGGAGGTCGGTCTTTTGCTTACCGGGCTATCAGCCAGGGTTACTGGTGGCCGTACATGCAAAAGGATGCCCGGCTCTATGCCAGAAAATGCGAGAAGTGCCAGAAGTTCTCTCACTCTCTCCACCAGCCAGCCCAGGACCTGAGCCCCCTCTCCAGTCCATGGCCTTTCGCTCAGTGGGGCCTGGACATCGTCGGACCACTTCACCGAACTCCAGGGAACAAAAGATGGTTGATAGTGGCCACGGACTACTTCACGAAATGGGTCGAAGCTGAACCCTTGTCCTCCATCACCGAATTAGACACGAAGAGCTTTGTGTGGAAGAATATCATCACAAGATTTGGAATTCCCCGGACTCTCATTTCCGACAACGGCACGCAGTTCGATTCCAACCTCTTCAAAAGCTTCTGCCAAGTACGGCATTCGCAATGTCTACTCCACCCCGGCGTATCCTCAGAGCAACGGTCAGGCCGAGATCTCGAACAAAGTGCTCCTCGACGGAATCAAAAAGAGACTCGACCGAGCCAAAGGTCGATGGGCAGAGGAGCTACCGAGTGTTCTATGGTTCTACCGAACTACTCCAAGGCGTTCCACCTCGGCTACCCCGTTCTCCCTTGCATACGGCATGGAAGCCGTCATTCCCCTCGAAGTCGGCCTCCCGACCTTGAGGTCGGAACTCTGTGAACAGGGTCTGAACGATCTGAACGTAGCACGGGAGCTGGACTTGGCTGAAGAACGAAGAGAGGCGGCAGCTATTCGCCTGGCCGCCTACCAACAACAATTGGCCAGGGGATACAACCCGAAGGTCAAGGAAAGAAAATTCGCGATATGAGAGTTGGTCTTAAAGAAAACCCTTCCTGGCGACCGAGATCCAAACGAAGGCAAGCTGGCGCCCAACTGGCCGGGACCGTTCAAAATAACCTCTACAGCCGGGAGATCTGCCTACCGACTCGAAGACATGGAGGGGAAGGCACTCCCGCGACCATGGAATGCGACGCATCTCAAAAAATTCTACTTCTGAGAAATGTATTAAAGAAATCAAATATCAATAAAAGGCGCTTTTTCTGGAATGAGTCTTTGCATTACTTAGAGATTCCCCACGGCTCGACGGAGTATCAACTGTCAGCTCGGTACCATCGCCAGCTTCGACAGAACCATACAAATCAGGGTCCGGTACCAGTACCACCCTCGCGGCTCGGCGCCTCTGTTCAGAGGGTCAACCGCCCTCAGCTTGGTGCCTGCACCAGCCACGGCGACACAGCCATACGCACATCAGGGTCCGGTACCGATACCACCCTCGCGGCTCGGACCTATTAAATTACTTGGCAAACTACCTGTGTCTACACCCACTCCACCACAAACAAGACACAAATCATGCACAGAACATGTGGAAAGAATGCTGTTTTATTACATAAGAACCTTTCGGAATGAATACAATGTAAAAAGAAAAGAAAAGTACAAAATTCAGGGAGCCGCAGCTTCCTTATTACAATCGGTCCCGGTAGCGCTCTCGCTAGGAACGGCCGAGGCAGTCTCGGGAACCACCAGGGGAGCGGGGGCGAATTCCAGTGCGGAGGGAGCTGGGGCGACTTCGGAGGCAGAGGGAACTGGGGCGAATTCCGAGACGGCTCGCAACTTCGAGTCCGAGCGAGGAAACCTGGGGGAATTCTGGAAAATGGGGCTGTCCATAGAGACTCCAACCCTTTTTAAGGCCGCCTTCCACCCAAGTGTCCACGCCCGGTCTCGGATTCCTGGCAACTGCGCCTTGTAATCAGCTGCCAGTTTGTCGACCTCCTCGTTCATCACGGCGTCGTGCTCGGCTCGGTATTCTTCCTTGGGTTTGGCCTCCTGCCCTCTCAGAGCCAGCTCGAGCTCGGCCGCCTTCCCCTCCAGAGCCATCTTCAGCCTTCTTTCAGCTAGCCTTCTCTCGGAGGTGAGCCTCCTGTTCGTCCCCCGCAGCATCTGCATGTCTTCCTCCTACCGGGACAACGCAAGCCGGACCTCGTCTAGCTCATAGGAAAGGTGGGCGTTTTGATCCGCCGCCTCCTTTGCTTTCTCTTTGAGGTGCTCGGCCAAGGCCCGCGCTGCGTCAAGCTCGGCAAAAAGATCCGCATTCTTACTCGCCTCCTCCGCTAGCGTCGCGTCCTTTGCCGCCAGGGACTTCAGCAGCTCCTCTTTCTCCGCCGCCCAGACTGCTGCCCTGGCCTCGGCTGCGTCCAGCCTCCCCATGCCAGTTTGACACTTTTGCAAGAGCTGCAGTAAGAATAGTGTGTCAGCTGAAAGAACCCAGCAAAAAAGAGAGGAATATGAAGTATAAGGTGACATACCGCTACCAACGACCGCATCGAGGAGAGCAACAGCGACTCATTGTCCATCCGCGCCCACCTTGCCATGTCCTGGGGAAGGGCGCAAGCTCGTCCCAGTGCGGCAACCACTTCAGGGTTGACCGCTCGGTCCGACTCGGCTAACTGCCTCCCCAGCACGCCCTCGATGTCCGGTCTCCAAGGGACAAACTCGGAAGGAGTGGCGGATCCCCCGACCGACACAGGCGGTTCCGGGGCAGGTGGGAGTTCGACCCTCGCCCTCTTCTCCGGCCTGCGCGTCTCGACGACCTCGGCAGGACCCTCTCTGCCTAAGTCGGAGGGCGATTTCGTCAACAACTATGGCCGGAGGATCAGCGTCGACCTCGGCCGCGGCGGGAGGTCTAGATTGGGCCCCGTCAATGGCTCCTGAACCCGTCTCGGCCGCGGGAGCAAGAACCTCTACAGCAGCCACGGGCCTCATAGTCGGGGCGACGCTGGCGCCTCAAAAAGGGTCCGAGGTCTCGCCCCATATGTCCCCAAAGGCTGCGGCGGACAGGTCCTCGGCCACGAAGCGCTGGCCACGACTACGCAACATCTCAACTTCGGATTCTTCCAAGCTGGATGAGCTCCGAGATGCGCTGGAAATGATAAATTTCTGCCTCTGCCATTTGCGCCCGGTCTCGGCTCTCACAATTCCTGGGGGTTTACGGCCCGTTTACGGCTGGGAATCGCAACAGTCACCGTCTCCGAGATGGGGACCTCGGTCTGTACGGTGTTCGAGCTGATGTTTTCCCCGGGCAGCATGGAGTCAATCCCGGTCACCTGCCTTGGGGTGATGAAAGACTTGTAGTGGGGCGTGTACCCCAGGAGCGAGAACGTGGCTCGGCAGTGATGGCCACGGTACTGCCGCACCTTCTCATGCCAGTCTTTGTTCACCCTCCACCGGTTCCTTCTA
Organism: Persea americana; assembly: GCA_029852735.1. NCBI lineage: Eukaryota > Viridiplantae > Streptophyta > Magnoliopsida > Laurales > Lauraceae > Persea > Persea americana. Next base: position 14,494,828 of record CM056811.1, on the reverse strand, counting down.
GCGAACTCCCTTCTCTGCCGAAAACCTGCAGTAACAGAGCGATGTTAACAGAAGGAAAAGGACATGAGGTTAAACTAGAAAACCCAGGGGGCCTCGGTTTTTTACTTGGGGGGACTCCTATTCTTCGTGGGATCCGGGCTGTGGTGCTGGACTCCGCCTTGCCGAACTCCCATGCACCTCTGACAAAGACACGGTCCTCTCCCGCATATTTATTGGAGTCTTCCAGCGCGGTCACGAAGGCAGTTCGGTGGACCCTTAGCCGGAGGTAATACGTATTCCCTTCTGCAGATTTGCAGAGGTCATACGCCTCCTCGATGTCCGGAACACCGAGGTTGATTTCGAGAATCTCGTTTAGCCGCACTACTCCCATGATGATTTTATACCCATTGGGAAGTAGCTGGCAGGGGCTTAACTCCCACTCCCGGAGACAGTCCCTGAGGAGTGGGTGAAGGGGGAACCGGATTCCTCCCTCCACGATAGACACTAGCCATAATGGCATCCAGCTGTCGCTATATGTGATACCGTCGTCAGGGCCGTCTGGCTTAACTTCTACGTTCGCAGGGACCTTGTATGCCTCCCTGAACAAACCTATGGACAGTGGGTCCCCCAGCCAGTGCCTGTAAATGCCCATTCTCTAACCTAACCGGAGAACTGCCTACTAGAAAGGGAGAAGAGGGAAGGACGAAATCCTACGGTGGAAGGCCGTGTAAACAGGAGCGCTCACAGGCAGTTTCGTTCTTCAGCAGAATGCGACGAGAGCTCCGGAAAATTGAAAAGAGGGAAGACGGAGAAGGTGCCCTAATTTATAAGGGATGGGGGCGCCGTTTCAGATTTCAAGAGAAGCCTTTAATGTGGCACTACCTCGATTAGCCCTAACGTCGTCTCGAGCAGCCCAGGCGTCCTGCAAATATGATTGCGTGCCCTTCGGAGAAGCGACACGTGGCACCGGCGCCGCATTTCCAGAGGACTATTAAATACCTCGACATACGAGAGAAAAAATGCCTCGACGGACGAAAGGGTAACTGCCTCGACTGGCGAAGAGAACTTATGAGGCACTCCACATCAGCAAAAGGTGATAAGGAGGAACCCTCCCTGAACCGAGACTCCTCCGTCTCGGCAACGCTCCACACTCCGGGAACTCTTAAAGATCAGCGGTAGTGCTGGCCCGACAAAGCTACTCAGCTTCCGACCTACTCGAATGAGCTCGCAGGTCAAAAGCTCGGGGGGAGATATTGTGGGTGCACGGCAGACCGAGACCACGGTTCATACACCGGGTCTCGGTCATGGGCGGATGTCCCAATTTTGAGAATGGCCGGGAGTTCGGCTATCCGGACCAACAATTCAAACAGAGAAAAGCATTGCTACATAGGGTCGACCACACCTATTTCGTCAGAGACAAGGAGAAAGGAAGCCAGAAGACGAAGAAAGTTTTCATTAATCAAAGACTGATTACAGGGTAAATAGAGATGCATTAAAAGAAAAATTACAAAAAGCCTCAGAGGGCTGCAGCTTCCACATTGCAGTCAATCTCTGGAGGGACCTGAGGAGGGACCTCGGCCACGACCGCGCTGGCCTCGGGAGCGGTCGGGGTAGCTTCAGGAACAACCGCGCTCGCTTTAGGAACACTAGCCTCGGGAGCGACGGCTTCAGAAGGGGCCTCGACGACCGCAGTCACTTGGGAGCCATCGGGATCAGCGCTGGCAGCTGGAGCCTCTTGAGGCGCCCCGGGGGCGGCGCTCGCCTCCGGACAGGCTTGCGAAGGAGGGTCAGAGGGGACCCGAGACACGGCCGCGAGTTCCGAGTCCGAGCAGGAGAATTTTGGGGGATTTAGGAAGAGAGGGCTATCCTCGGGGACCCCAGCCTTGTTCAAGGCTGCTTTCCACCCAAGCTCCCAGGCTCGGTCCCGAATCCCTGGCAGCTGAGCCTTGTAGTCAGCAGACAGCCTGCTGACCTCCTCCCCCATGATGGAGTTATGCTCAGCGAGGAACTCCTCCTTGAGCCTGGCCTCTTGTTTTGCCAGAGCAAACTCAATCTCGGCCGCCTTCTCCCTTAGCGCCATCTCCAGGGAACCTTGGGCCTGGTTCCGCTGATAGAGGAGCCTCCTGTTCGTCCCCTTCGCACTCTGCAGGTCGTCTTCCAGCTGCTTTGTCGCTATCCGGAGATCGTCGAGCTCAGAGGCAAGGTGGAGGTTCTGGGTCTTCTCATCCGCCAGCTCTTCCTTGAGGCACTCGACCTCGACCTTCGACCCCTCGAAATCAAAGACGAGGCCGGCGTTCCTGGCCACTACCTCTGCCAGCGTCGCGTCCTTAGACGCCAAGGACGCCCGCAGCTCGTCCCTCTCAACCACCCATTCCGCCTCCCGCGCCTCGGCTGTATCGAGCCTCTCAATGCCCATTTGGCACCTCTATAACAGCTGCAAGATGAGAACCCGAAGTCAATAAAACAACACCGGACTAAGAGCTGAGGGAAGAATAATGCACTTACCGACACCAGAGATCGCATCGAGGAGAGCAGGAGTGACTCGTTGTCCATCCCGGCCCACCTCGCCATATCTTGAGGAAGGGCGCAGGCTCGTCCTAACGGTGCGACCACTTGGGGATCGGTCGCGCGGTCTGTCTCAGCCAGCTGCTGTCGGATGTGAATTTTGACCCCCCCTGGAGGGGAATCGCCATTCAATAGTGTGAGATAAAAAAAATACATCGAAAATGAGGATTCCTACTACCCTCAAAATCGACGGATCACGATCACCAATTACGGATTCGGCCGTAACACGGTCCTTCGACGAAAGCCGAAAGAATGCGGGAGGAAAATGGGGTGGGTTCTTCTCTCGTCTAATGTGCCGCCGGCGACACACGACGGTTGTCTCGTCACTTAATTTGGGTCTTTCAATTCGGGTCGAACTTGGGTCAAGGGTCAAATTACGGGCTTTAAGATGGGACCATAATGAACTAGGCAGGGGAAATCAACATCCAGGGTTGAACAGACTAATTAAAATTAAATCCAAGTATTCTAGGGGATAAGCGAATTAAAATGAAAATAAACTAAGAAAATAAGGGGAAAGGTGCCAAATATTTAGAAGAGGATCAACCCATTCCTGGGTACCCCCTTCAATGTCCTTTGACAACCTAGGGTTTTGAGGCTGATTCTTCGAATCGAAAGAATGATGCAGACGAAACTTCGAGTTGTGATTTCTGTGGGTTTGCGTGCGATACGCAGGTGATAAAAGTGCATGGCCGATGATGGGCTAGAAGTAAGATAAAAATGGCCGATGTTGGGTCGGGATTGATTGAGGGTGGCCGATGATGGGCCGGTAGTAAATAAACTGATATTGGGGTGTGTGAAATCACTCGTCTTATTTCGTCATTCTCATTAATTCAGGTTCTCAGAATCAACCTCTATTCCCTTTAATCATTGAGTTCAGATAAATATTTGGCACCGGAGGTGGAGGAAAAGAGAAAATATTTTTGGAATTGGTTTTGTTGGTTTTATAGTTTTTTTGGATTTTAATAATTGGGGTTAGAAGGGCCCACCTAGGGGAGTTCCTACTTGGATTCAATCTAACTATTCCATTTCCATAATGGATCTCTACCCTATCCTAAGGTCCTAACCGCCCACATCCGCTCTCCCGATCCCTTAGCGGGGCCCAGAGAGAGAGTGGGGCCTAATCAGTTGAAATTTAAGAAATTAGGGTAGTCTAAGCTGGCTAGGGGGAGACCTAGATCTAGGTCCGGGGTCTAACCTAATCAGTCTAGACTACTGTATAATTTCTAACTCCAATTTAATAATATTTTGGTTTTTTTAATATCTTTTACTTTGTTTTTGGTATTTTGGGTTTTTATTATTTTTATTTGTTTTTATGTTTATTCATAGGGCCTAAAATCCTAAATTGGGTGAGGGAAAAGAGGACGATGATGGGGAGAGAGATGGAGGTGGAGTGATGGGTTACAGGAGATGGGTTCTGTGAGATGATGGGCCTAGAGATGGAGATCCGGGATCTGGAATGGGTGAGGGAGATCTGAGAGGCAGCAGTGAAGACAGTGGAGAGGGGAGAGATGGAGGAGAGGGTGCGGACAGAGAGCCTGAAGAGGAGAGGTGGAGGGAGATGGAGACGGGCGCAGAAGAGATGGAGGGAGATGGAGACGGGCGCAGAAGAGATAGAGGGTGATGATGGGGTGCTGCCTGGGACGATGGGCGTAGAAGAGATGGAGGGTGATGGTGATGAAGAAAGGAGGTGGTGGTCTGGGAGATGGGCGTCGTCTGAGATGGGCCACGTGCAGGGGCATGGTGGCGACTACTACTTGCGAGGGAGATGAGAGATGGAAGGAGATGGAGAGGTGGGTCTGGCCCAAGGGAAGAGACGAAGATGATGAGAGGGAATGATGGGTCGTGGAGAAATGGGCGCCTGGGAGGAGGATGATGGAGATAATGGTGGGGTGCTGCGTGAGGGAAACGAGTGGAGGGAAGAAGGATGGAGGGCGATGGTGCTGGAGATGGGGAGCCTGGGGTCTGCTGCCTGGGACCATGTTCTGCGTATATCTTTTTTTTTGGATCGGCTTGGGTGTTTGAAAATTTTTGAGGGATTAGGCCTAGGTTGGGAGAGAGATAGAGAGATGAGGCTTGGGTGTTTGAAATTGAGAGGGATAAGGCCTGGGTTGGGAGAGAGATGAGAGGGATAAGGCTCGGGTTGTGTTTGGGTCAAGTTCGGGTCAGGAGGTTTGGATCTGGCTCGGGTTGTGTTTGGGTCGGACCTGAGTGGGTTTGGGTGAGTTGGGTCCAAAGTTGGGCTGGACATGGGTTTGGTTAGGATCCGGGCCGGGTCTGGTTTAGGTGTGTTGGGATAGGTTTAGGTGGGTTTGGATTTAAAAGAAACTAATTCAAGCCTAAAAAGTGGGGTCTAATAGAAATTGGTCGGGTTGTCATTACCGAGGCCCAGGTTTCGTAGATTTCAATCCGCTCGTCGGATTTCGACGTTCTACATATTGACGGAAAGCTCTCGGCGAGTAGGTCACTATGAGCCAATTTTCAGGGCAATCAGAGGTCCAAAGATGATAGGTGATTTTTCACGCGCACGCCGCAGGGGTGTGGGACCCGCTGTCATGATTTTTGATCCGCCCGTCAGATCTTGGAGTTCTATATATGGGCGGAAAGCTCTCGATGAGTAGATCATGATGAGCCAACTCCCGGGGCGATCAGAGGTCTAGAGGTGATAGGTGACTTTTGACTCGGGGCCTAATCAGGACATCATTAAATAGGGTGGACTAAATTGCTCCTCATAGGGTGCCAAAATGTGGTGTCTACAGTATGCCCCTCTTTGGAGGACAGGACGTACAAAGTTGTTCTCCAAAGATAAGGAGACACATACTCATGCCTCCGCTTGAGCCTTTGGGCTCAAGGGAGTGGCAGCCTATGAGGGTGAGTTCGAACTGACTCGATGGAATCGGGATAAGGTTGTTCTAGGCCATCCCGTTAATTAGGTCTCCTTTTAGGTCTGAGCTTGATCGCGTGATATGAGGATGTCACCTCATGCGTTTCCATTCTCTACCCAAAATTAAATCCCTACAAAGTGAATCATCCTACCCGGGGGGTGCACAAAGTGTCAAAGCAGGATTCTGAAAGAGCATGTTACGGTAATGATATTAAATGTAAGAGCACAAGTTTGGAATCTTAAGTTTGGGTTTTTCAGTTCAGTGACACTTACCTCTTGGATCCTGTTCCTTTCGATGTGGTGGCCCTCACATTTTCACCTGTAATAAATCCTGACTAGAAGGAAAGAAGGGAGCAACGACTCGCCTTGCGGTGAAGTTAGTACATAAACGTGCCAAGTGTGTGTTATGCATGTGATGAAGTTAAGAAGGCTTGTAATTGTGATGCAGACTAAATTTAAAATGTTAGTGCTAATGCAAGGCATGTCCTCGACATCATCCTGTAGTCATGATATCAATCAACCACTACCATGACAGTCAATGAAGATAAAAGAAAATAACAGAAATGCATCCACCACATGCAAGGGAAAAAGAATAAAAGATAAATAGCGGGGGGCCATCCTTTGGATGTAGGTATATCGAGTAGGAAATTGAGATCGAAAGATATCTAAAACTTATCTATAGCACACACATAGCATGAAATAGTACACATCCAATACCAAGACTAGAGGCAAATCGTTGTTGGCTAATCCGAAGCAAAGGAGTGATCATTTTCTGACTGATAGTATATCTCGTTTCGAGAGGAGTCGTGCACAAAACATGGTATCCGCGTGGGGTTTTGGATCAAGGGTTAACCAGGGAGGTGTGAGGCATGTTTACGTAGGTTCATATATAAAATAAAAAAATGCCCCAGCATATGGGGTGACATATGTGAATGATCCCTGAAACAAAACAGTGTATAACCTATCCTGCATTCAACCATAAGGCATTAGTAACAAAAGCATGCATGAGGTGAGAGTGTGTGGATTGGTGAGTGTTTGTGACAACTGTGCATGTGACGGGACCTGAATCGGGAAGCCGTGCAGAATAAGTAAGTATGAGTGTGTGTGTACGCATGTACATATATGTATATATAAAAATGCCCCAGCGTGAAGCTGGTGTGTTTTCTGGCTGGGAGTGAGAGAGTGAAGGTGGTCTAGCTCTCTGATCCATGGCTGCTAGTTTGATTATGATATGACCTTCCCCAACTATCCTTTTGGAGATCGATCCCTCATGATTCTTTTCTAGCCGTTTTGGTCCTTTTAGTCGAACTTTGGAGAGCGCTAGGCTGCCCCTGGAATTCATGTGTGAGCACAAGTTTCGTGTGTGGGAGACAGTGGGTCGCCGTGCTTCCTCAGTGTTGTGGTTACTGGCCACTCTCCGCTTGGTTCATTAGGCAAGGGCCCATGTCATTCGAGCAGGCTTGGGTTTTATGAGTGCTATTCCGTTACTTTGGCCTTTTGGCCCTTTTCTCTCTGTTTTTTTTTATTCTCTCTCTTTTTTCTTTTTTTTTTTCCGATTTGTGACTGTGCAATGCCTGGGTCCCTTAAGCTTTCTAATTAACCCATGTAACGAGCGTTACGCCAATGACTCCCAAACCAAATGGCTTTAGGGCACTAGGTACGTAAATACCCCTACGGGCTTACTGACTCGGGTTAAAAAGGCTACGAACCCAAACTAGTCACAAAACTTTTATTCTTTTCAGGACTTCTAACTAAACTCCTTTTTTTTTCTTTTTTTTTTTCTTTTTTGTGGGACTGGTTTGGGAGAGGGGTGCCTAGGGTTTTGGCTTCTGAAGCATCAGGCATGGGGAGCACACCCACATCTCATGCAACTCCACCGTGGTTTCTCTTTTCTCTCTTTTGTGGGTGATAAGGGGAAGCTTTCATGACATGGACGAGCTCGCTTATAAACTTTTGCGTTGAATGGCTTCAACCGTGCAGAACATTGTGTGGGGGCAAACTCACTGTTCTAGTTTTTTTCTTCTTTTTTTTTTTTGTGCCAGTGTGTGTTTGACTTCCAAGTTTGGCTGTTGCACCTCTCCTCGGTCTTCCCTACGGGATTTATACAGCCATATCAAGAGACCGAGGGTCATACTCCGCAAGAAGTGAAGAAGGGTCATGTGGTGTACTTTTTCAAGTACATAGCATTCCATGGATCGGGGAGCTCTTCCCCTTCTGCATTCACTAGTCTATATGCATTGCCAGAATATACTTCTTTAACTACATATGGGCCTTCCCAATTAGGTCGCAATTTGCCTTTAATGTGTGGGAGTTGTGATTGAGTGATGCGTTTTAATACAAGGTCACCTGTTTTGAATTTCCTCTCTATGACATGCTTATCGTAGGCTCTTGCGATTCGCTTCTTGTACACCTGAGCGTGCTCTGCTGCTTTCATTCTTTTCTCATCGAGGAGGTCCAGCTGTATTTGCAATGCTTCTCGTCTTTGGCCTTCTGTCATCTCTTCATCTAATTGGATCCGCAAAGATGGGTGCAGGAGCTCGAACGGAAGGACTGCCTCCATCCCGTAAGTCAATGCATATGGGGTCTCACCTGTTGGAGTCCTAATGGAGGTTCGATATGCCCACAATGCCTCGACCAAACGGTCTAGCCAATCACTTCCCTTGGTTGTTTCCATTGTCTTTTTGATGATCTTGAGTAGTGTCTTATTTGTAGCTTCAGCCTGTCCGTTTGCTTGGGGGTAATAAGGGGTTGAATGATGTAGTTCTATACCATATTTTGTGCACAAATCCTCCATTGCCTGAGATATGAATTGGGGGCCATTGTCAGTTATGAACACTTTCGGAACGCCAAACCGGGCTATTATGTTCTTTTGAATGAACTTGACCACCGTGGATGCTTTGATATGGATAAATGCCTCAGCTTCTGCCCATTTGGTGTAGTATTCTGTTGCCGTTAATATGAAAGCTTTGTTCTGGGTGTTTTCCACGGTTGGGACCAGAGGTCCTATGATATCGAATGCCCAAGTCGAAAAAGGCCACGGAGCAGTAGTGGGATGCAGGGAAGATGCAGGAGCGTGAATCAAGTCTGCTTACAACTGACATTTCTTGCACTTTCTGACGTAGTCCACGGAGTCTGATTCCAATGACGGCCAGTAATATCCTAACCGGATGATTTTCTTGGAGAGCATCAGGCCGTTTATGTGTCCTCCGCATATGCCGGAATGAGCCTCTTCGATTATTTCTCGTCCTTCCTCAACCGTCACACATCGCAGGAGGATCCCACTGAATGATCGGTGATATAACAGTCCTCCGACAACGACGTACCTTTGAACCATATCTTTCAATGCCCTTTTGTCGGATTTGGTGGCATATTCAGGGATGTATCCATCGCACAGGTAGTTCCAGATATCGAAGTACCATGGATGGTCGTCTATGAGTTCTTCGTCATGTTGTAAGGGGGCTAGTATCCGCTCTCGATTGGGTTCCTCTGCCTCTGTCTCTTTCCCTTTCGCTTTCCTTACTTTCGGTCCTTCATCTTTGGATGGAATCTTATCTGGATCTCCGAGGGCCAAGTCTTTTAGTTCAACCGAGGGAGTTTCTATCCTTTGGATGTGAAAGGTCTCGGATCCCTTGTCGAGGGGGACTTCCACGATTGAGGCCAAGGTGGCCAACGAGTTGGCCAGCCGGTTTAAAGCTCGCGGGATATAAAGAAAGGACATTTTCTTGAACTGGGACATAGCTTTCTTGGCCTTTTCATGATAATGAGCGAGCTTAGGGGCGTTCACCTTCCATTCACCTGCCACTTGGGATATGACCACCTTTGAATCCCCGAGAACTCGAAGTTTCTTAACTTCCAACTTCGCGGCCTCTCTTAAACCTGCTAGGAGTGCTTCGTACTCCATTTCATTATTGGTGGCTGGGAAGCCGACTTTGAAGGCCTTCGGTATCGCCACTCCTTCTGGGGACAAAAGCACTATCCCAATCCCTTTCCCATTCTGATTCAAGGCACCGTCGAAGTACATCGTCCACGACTCGGGGTCCTTTATCTCCTCGATGTCTACACATAGCACGTCTTCATCTGGAAAATCGGTTTTGACCGGTTCATACTGTGGCAAGGGGAGATATGAAGGTGGTCAGCGATGGCTTGCCCTTTTATTGACTTCTGAGTTACGTATGTTATGTCGAATTCTGCCAAGAGCATCTGCCATCGTGCCACTCGTCCTGAAGTGACAAGTTTCTCAAAAATATATTTTAAAGGATCCATTCTGGCCAAGAGTTTGACTGAGTAGGCTAAGAAGTAGTGTCTGAGTTTCTGGGCAGCCCAAACCACCGCTAAGCACGTTTTTTCTATTGAGGAGTATTTCCGTTCATATGGCAGGAGAGATTTGCTCAAGTAATAAATTGCATTCTCTTTCCGGCTAGTCTCATCATGTTGACCCAGGACTATGCCTATCACGAATTCCGTCGCTGACACATATAAAATGAGAGGCTTATCTTTAGCAGGGGGCTTCAAAATGGGGGGACTCAATAAATATTTCTTCAAATCCTCAAATGCCTTCTGGCAGTCGTCGTCCCAGTGGTATTCCACGCCTCCTTTTAGCAATTTGTAGAATGGCTCACATCTTTGCGAGTGCTGTGAAATGAATCTTCTAATGAACTGTAGTCGCCCTATGAGGCCTCTTAATTCTTTGAGGTTCTTCGGGGGCGCCATTTCGAGGATAGCTTTCACCTTCGAGGGGTCGACTTCGATTCCCCGATTGCTGACCATGAACCCTAAAAGTTTTCCTGACGACACCCCAAAGACACACTTCTTCGGATTCATTCTCAACTTTGTCTCCCTTGACCTTTGGAGGACCTTCTTCAAAGCTGCAGCATGGTCTGCACGAGTTTGGGATTTAATTAAGATGTCGTCGACATATACTTCCATACAATCGTGCATCATGTCGTGGAATATCGCCATCATGGCTCTTTGGTAGGTTGCACCTGTATTCTTCAGTCCAAAGGGCATGACAACGTAGCAATAAGTCCCCCAGGGGGTAGTAAATGAGGTCTTTTCTTGATCCTCTTCTGAAAGCTTTATCTGGTTGTACCCCGAGTATCCATCCATGAATGAGAGCATTGCATGCCCAGCGGTGTTGTCGACGAGCACGTCTATGTGTGGTAAGGGAAAGTCGTCCTTAGGTGAGGCCTTGTTTAGGTTCCAAAAGTCGATGCAGACCCTGATACGTCCATCTTTCTTCTTGACCGGGACAATGTTGGCAATCCATTGAGGAAACAACACTACCCTGATGAATTTGGCCTAGAGAAGTTTGTCAACTTCCTCTTTCACCTTAACCGCGACGTCAGGGAGCAGTCTTCTCAGCTTCTGTTTAACCGGTCTCGCACTCTCTTCCAATGGAATTTGATGTTCTACCAGAAGCGGGTCTAGTCCTGGCATGTCATGGTAGTCCGACGCAAATACGTCCTGATATTCATCCAGGACTTTAAGGATCTCTTCTTCTTCACCGAGTTCCAAGCATGCACTAATCTGGACTAGCTTGGGCCTTTCCTCAGTCCCCAAGTTGATCTCCTTTGTCTTCTCGGCCGTCGACTGAGTTTGCTCGTCAAACCTCTTGATGACCCTTTGGAACTCTTCCGAGACTTCATCGTCTTCTCCTTCGGCATCTACTAATTCGTAAACGCCCATCTCATCCTTTACGTTCTCGGTTCCCGGAGATGATTCTGGCTCTGAAATAATGGGCATCGACTCATACCCTATCTTGCTAATTCGGCTCATGACTTCTTCTAGCCGTGATTGCTCTATCGGGGGAATTTTCCAGCACTCAGGTCTTCTTATGGCCCTACAATAGTCAAAGGTCTCTACTCCTAAACTACTTACATTTTTGGTTTTCTACTTTTTTTGGGATTTTTGGGTTTTGTGATTGTTTTTGGGTTTTTAGAATGATATGGTACAGGTTGGGTTGAGGAGGGGCTATCTAAGGAGGAAGATCCCTGCCCCGGGCAATGCCGAACTGCGGGGCGATACACCACTTCATCGCCTTCGAGATTTTCGATCTCCCAGGTTTTGTTGTCTTCTTCTGAAGGTCCTGCTCTCCAGTGTCGCCACGCAGCTGGCCAGTATACGACTTCTTGGCTATCGGGGTCTTTAACTTCCCAGGTTTCATAGTCGTTTCTCTTTTTGGAAATCGGAGCTTTTTTTTAGGCAATTTCGCCGAATCACTAGTACCAATCATGTTACAAGACAACATTTGGAAACTTTCCTCCAAGCGGAAACTTGAACCTCTAATCTCGTCAGATTCGGGGAATTCTTCCCAGGTACCAAAGATGTCTTCGTAAGTTTCGATCTCCTCGTCGTCAGACGACGAATCGGTTATACCTTCTATCAATAGTTCTTTCCCTTTTTCCTGGGGGTGGATCTGATGGCATCCTTCTCCGTTGGGAGGTTCATTGGGGTCCAAGAGCTTGCTATGCCTGACAAAGTGTTCCCCTAGTTTCCAATCCTTTCTGGAGAGCGTTACCTGATCATACGGGTTGAATCCCAGTCCTTCTGTTCCTATCCTTGCTTCCAGGATAACGGGGTCAAGAATCCCATCCTCATTCCTACCTAGCCCAAATCCGGGCTAATATCTAAGTTTTCTCATGAGGTTCCAGCCATGTATGCATTCTTTTCTTAATGGCGGTTCAGGTAGAGGGACCGGATCTGGTATCATACTCCGGACGGGATCGATGTCCGTCAGGGAAATGGTGGGATCAACCCTGTATCCATGGGTTTTGGTTCCAGGCGGGATAGGGGCCGGTCACAAGGTGGGAAGTATCTGAAGTCCTTCTGGTTCGATCATAGGCGGGTCCCCTATTAGCTTCACGATTTTTCCTAAATGGGGAAACTTAATACATTGGTGCCTAGTGGACATGACCGCCTTCATGTGATTCAGCCAGCGATGCCCTAATATCAAGTTGAAGGTCGCTAGGATATCCATGACGTAGAATTCTTCGGGTACTGAGATCGGGCCTGCTTGCACTAATAACATGATCTTCCCACAAACGTTCTTCCTATTTCCGTCATATCCTGTCACCACCAACGGAGCTGGGGTTAGGTCTTTAGCAATTAGATCCAGCGTCTTGTATGTTTTCAGTGGACAGATGTTTAAGGATGCCCCTGTGTCTACCAAAGCGCCGGATATTTCCTTCTCGGCCACCCTAACTGTCAGATGTAGGGGTGAGGTCCTCGCTTCAGGTGGTATTTCTTTTAGTTCCTCCTCGGTAAAGTTGAGGATTGGCAAAGATGTCTCAGACGACAAGGACGCAATTGACGCCCGTAGTTGTTTTGGGGTTATATTTTTCGGAACTTGTAAGTAGGTGATGGCATCCATCAGCTGTTTTTGATGCATAGGGGAAGTCTTGATCAGATCGAGGATTGACACCTTAGCTGGTATCTTCGTTAGATACCCTAGGAGATCATACTCTATCCCAGTTTCCAGCTGAACATGAGGTCTCTCTTCGACAGCCTCTTCGGTCTGTGCGTTAGGGATTTGTAAGCCAGGATCCGGCGCACTGGCGATCGGAGGTAGCCGCGGTGGGCGGATCCGTCCTGATCGGAGGTGTGCTTGTGATGGCCCAACATCCTGGGGGTGATTAAATTGGGAGTGAGTGCTGGTCCGAGACTCCTCGTACGCGATATCATCATCAAAAAACACCTTGTAGAGGTCCGGGGAGTCGATTACCATGCTGGGTTTGATGTTGTCTAGTCTGAATTTAGTTTTTCCGTCCCAATTGACGTATTTCCAATAGTCATCATCATCAAAAAAATCATCATAGTAGGGTTGATTCTGACTAATGGCTGGCTGGATCGGGAAATCAATTGATTGATGTGACACGGTGGCGACATTAGCCGATGGTCCCTGCAATGGTTGTGTCGAGGTTGACGCAGCGTGTTGTGGCTAGGGTTTGTGTAGATTTGCATGTTCGGCACTCGCTGCGTCATACCGGTAAGCGGACCTTGGGCTTGTGGCATTTTCTGCGGACCGTAGACTCCCGTGAGTTTGATGCTATTCCACTCAATCGCCCCTTCATCACTGAGGTCGTAGATCAGATCTCTGGCCGTATAGCAATGGGTTAAGTCATGTCCCGGCATCCTGTGGTATGCACAGAATCTCGTCCGATCAAGGTGGTCTGGCCATTGCTATTGTCTTTCTGGTGGAAGCTGGATAGCGTTTTGTTCTATGAGCGACCAGAAAACAGTGATCCAAGGTTGAGGGAGGGGCGGGTAGTTAGCCCTTTTCGGTCCAAGCCTTCTCTTGTTCCCGTCATTGTTTTGGCCTGAATTGTCGTTATAATTGAACGAGACTGCGTTATAATTCGGCCGAGGATTAGTACTCTGATTCGGGTTTTGAGGCATCACCGGCTGATTCACAGGTTGTCGTGCCGGATTTATGTTTTGCCTTGGATGAACGGGTCCCCTTTGGTCATGTGGTTGTTGGTTATATCTCTGATCATTCCGAGGAAGATCCCGGTAGCTCTGATCGTTCCGGAAGCTTTGTGTGTTCCCTTGGAAATTAACATCCCTGTTTTGTCCTTGATTCCGCTGTTGGTTGAAATCCATTTCCTGACCAGGATTATATGGGCGATAAACCACCTCTTGGGTCGAGTTTACTTCCGGGGTCGCGCGATTTTCCACTTGATTAGTCACGCGACGGACAATCCTTTTTTGATCGGAGATGCCTAGGTTATTCAATATCCCATCGTCTAGGTTCTGTTTCATTCTCGACAATCGATGGTGTAGGCCGCTCCAATTCATGACTTCCCCGATTGTCATCAATGTTTTCATCGGTTCTTTCATGTTCGAAATGACCATCCTGACTTGTTCCTCCTCCTTCATATTGCAGTCAGACCTAGTGAATTGACTCAGCCATCTCGCGGCGAATTCTTCATAATCCTCATTGTTCTTTTGCTTTAAGTTGGCTAAGTCATGCCACAGGGGTTTGTTCTTAGTTAGGTGTTGGTATCGCACCAGAAATTTTTCTATCACATCCTCAAAGGTATTGATCTCGTGTGAGGGCACAGATGTGTACCAAGTTAGCGCATCTCCGGCTAGCGATTCTTGAAAGTAATTAATGAGGAGGGCATCGTCGTCAGCGATTATACGGCATTTACTGCAAAAGGACACCAAATGGTGTTGAGGGTCTGTAGTCCCGTCATACGCTACGAACTTTGGGGCTTTAGCTTGGAAGGGTGATTTCTTGGTCTCTTCTTTCTTCGTGAAGTCATAGAACCCTAACCTTTTGCCTTGTCGTGACGGTGACTTCTTTCTAATTTCACTCTTCAGCCCTTCTATTTCCTTCCGCATTTCTCTAATTGCATGGGAATCAGGGTTTTGATCTTCGTGCGCTTGGCCACGTCTCGGGGCCTCAACTGGGGTTCGATAATAAATCGGTTCTACAAAATCGTGTTGAGGGTCCAATTGGGGTCCCAAAGGCACATAGTGGTAGCTTTCCTCAGCTCGTGTTCTCCTAGGGGCCTGAATTTGGGTTTGGTTTCGAGTTCTATCCAGGTCATGAGCTAATCCTAATCATTGACCCACGTAAGTCAATTGGCGGGAGAGCTCGTGGGCTGGATGGTCCGGTCGATGTTCCTCGTGAAGCTCATGAGGGTCTACATCGTCCGCAACTTCATCATAATAGAGTGGGGGATCTTGCTCCTCGTCTAACATTTCGTAAGCCGGAGTCAATTGATCTTGATACGTTAGAGGTGATCTTTCGTATCCCGTCGGTTGATGATAGGTTAGCCTAAGGCCAGATGAGTTTGGGATCGATCGGCTTACGGAGACAGTCGGAGGAGTCATTGCTTGAAGTTGGGGTTGGACTACCTCATGCTGGTATTGATGGTGGATTATGGGTGCGTTCTGTGCGCTGGTGTAAACAGCAGGCTTCGCCGCGGGACCCTCGGCGTGAGTGATCGAGCCGGGCCCACCTGTCCTTGGCCTATATGGAGGCGTGTATTTGCATATGGGATCGGGGCTGGTTGCTGTCTTGCTTGTTTAGTGGTGGTCACAATGGATGTATCAAAAGGTATTCTATATTGGGGGACCATAGAGGTAATCGGTTCAGTTCGGGTAACCGTAGCTAAATGATGGATGACTTGTGAAGTGACCGGTTGAAGCACACGGCGAGCCCGTGTTGTGATGTTGGCATAGGTCTTATGCTCTACCGTCTGTTTGCTCGATCCGACCAAATCTTTATACGTGACTCGAGAGTCGGCAGAGTATGAGTCCCTCCTTATTGGAGTTGGAGGACTAGAGTGACTTTTTCTCGCGACTACTGCATTCATGGGAGAAGGGACCCTTTCGACAATCGGAGGGCCCGATATGCGCTGGGAATAGCGCGGTTCATATAATGGGGTAGAAAGAGATCTAGAGATCTCAGTATCTAATGGGGGGAAATAAGCCTCACCGATGGCTCGAGTTGCTCCCGGGGTTGAAATAGGAGGAATGTCCGGCATTCCCCATGGGTGATTCGCCATTTATAAGAAAGTGGGGGTGAGAAGAGAAAGACTTTAGAAAAGATGAGAATGGAAAGAATTTAGGAAAGAAGAAAATGTTTTATGGAATTAATGCGAGAAAGAGGAAAGATTAATAGGGCTGCGCTCTTATGTTGTAAAGGGGAGAGCTTCAGCGAGCGGTTATGCGGACGCCAGTTCATATTTGATTTGCACCCATAATAACCCTTAAATAAATAAGACATGGACATTCAGTCATTGATCGAAGGTTCGTGTTCCATGATAAAACTTCTAAAAGACCCAAGTAAACGATAAGACAACAAAAGATGTCCCATCACGATCGCCAGGCTCTTAGCATGGAGATCGTGGGACCTTCAAAAGACCCAAATTCGTGACGAGACAACAGAAGATGTCCCATCACGATCGCCAGGCTGTCGGATGCGAATTTTGACCCCCCCTCGGGAGGGGAATCGCCATTCAACAGTGTGAGATAAAAAAATACATCGAAAATGAGGATTCCGACTACCCTCAAAATCGACGGATCACGATCGCCAGTTACGGATTCGGCCATAACACCGTCCTTCGACGAAAGCCGAAAGAATGCGGGAGGAAAATGGGGTGGGTTCTTCTCTCGTCTAATGTGCCGCCGGCGACACACGACGGTTGTCTCGTCACTTAATTTGGGTCTTTCAATTCGGGTCGAACTTGGGTCAAGGGTCAAATTACGGGCTTTAAGATGGGACCATAATGAACTAGGTAGGGGAAATCAACATCCAGGGTTGAACAGACTAATTAAAATTAAATCCAAGTATTCTGGGGGATAAGCGAATTAAAATGAAAATAAACTAAGAAAATAAGGGGAAAGGTGCCAAATATTTAGAAGAGGATCAACCCATTCCTGGGTACCCCCTTCAATGTCCTTTGACAACCTAGGGTTTTGAGGCTGATTCTTCGAATCGAAAGAATGATGCAGACGAAACTTCGAGTTGTGATTTCTGTGGGTTTGCGTGCGATACGCAGGTGATAAAAGTGCATGGCCGATGATGGGCCAGAAGTAAGATAAAAATGGCCGATGTTGGGCCGGGATTGATTGAGGGTGGCCGATGATGGGCCGGTAGTAAATAAACTGATATTGGGGTGTGTGAAATCACTCGTCTCATTTCGTCATTCTCATTAATTCAGGTTCTCGGAATCAACCTCTATTCCCTTTAATCATTGAGTTCAGATAAATATTTGGCACCGGAGGTGGAGGAAAAGAGAAGAAAATATTTTTGGAATTGGTTTTGTTGGTTTTATAGTTTTTTTGGATTTTAATAATTGGGGTTAGAAGGGCCTACCTAGGGGAGTTCCTACTTGGATTCAATCTAACTATTCCATTTCCCTAATGGATCTCTACCCTATCCTAAGGTCCTAACCGCCCACATCCGCTCTCCCGATCCATTAGCGGGGCCCAGAGAGAGAGTGGGGCCTAATCAGTTGAAATTTAAGAAATTAGGGTAGTCTAAGCTGGCTAGGGGGAGACCTAGATCTAGGTCCGGAGTCTGACCTAATCAGTCTAGACTACTGTATAATTTCTAACTCCAATTTATTAATATTTTGGTTTTTTTAATATCTTTTACTTTGTTTTTGGTATTTTGGGTTTTTATTATTTTTATTTGTTTTTATGTTTATTCATAGGGCCTAAAATCCTAAATTGATTTATCCTAATGAAATGGGAAGGGGTAAAGAGAATGAATTTCTAATTTTTAATTTAATTAATTATCCTAAATAATCTTGAGTTCCCTAAATAGGTTTCCCTAACCCTAGTGAGAGGGGAGGAGAAAAGAACTTAATTATTAAATTTAGCCTAATTATTTCTAATTAGTAGGGTAGCTAAAATTCTATTTTTAATCTTTACTTTTTATTTTATTATTTGTTTTCTTTTGGTGTTTTTGGTTTTTATTCTAATTTATATATATATATATATTTTTAATAAATTATGCAGTCCTAAATTGCACCTAAAAGAATACGAAATAAAAATGCAACTAAGTTATAATGCATGGGCAGGTTAGAATATGCTAGAAACAAATTTAAAATAATTAACAACCTAAAATATTATTCAGATGCATGAACATGTTAGGGTGCATGAGCATATTAGATGTATGCAATATCATAAAAAAAGAAACAATAAACAACTATGGATCTAAATTCAATGCAAGAAAATGAAATAGACATGCATGGGTTCGGTTTAGATGAGTGGGCTAGTCCGGTGGGTGCAATGGGTGGGTTTAAGTGGCGCAGGGAAAAGTGGGAGCAGTAGTGAGGGTGTGTGCAGTACAGTGGTGGCAAGGAAGGGGTGTCCAGTGGAGATGAGTGCAGGGAGGAAGCAAGGTGTGCCGCAGGTGGGTGCAAGGTAAGATGGGATGAGGAAGAGAAGGAGAGGAAGGAGAAGAAAGAAGAAGGGAAGGATGGAGTGGTGCAGCAGCAGGCAGGAGGCGCAGGTGGGAAGAGAGGGAGAGAGAGAGGAAGAAAGGAAGAAGAGCAGAAAGGGCACGGAAAATGGGTGCAGGTGGGTAGAAGAGTGGGAGATGGAGAGATGGGGTATAGAAGGAGATATGGCAGTGGTGGAGAGGAGGGAATGAGAGAGAGAGAGGCAGAGGAAGAGAGTAGGAGAGAGAACAGAGGGATGGGGAGAGTGGAGAAGGAGAGAGGGTGCAGAAAACGAGAGGGAGAGGTGGAGCAGAGAGAGATAGAGAGAGACCGACCAGGGAGGGAGAGTGTTGAGTTGCAGGGGAGAAAGAAAAAAATGGAGAAGAAGGGAAGAAAAGAATGAAAAGGGTCGGTGTGGCAGTGATGCAGGTGCAGCAACGTGGAGAGAAGAAGAAGGGAAAGAGAGGGAGAGAGGAGAACAGGGAAGGGGAGAGAGGAAAAGCACGGGGAGAGAGAGAGAGAGAGAAGAAGGAGAGAGGGGGGGCAGAAGATCAGAAAGAGTTACAGGAAGAGAGAGAGAGAGAGGGATGAAGTACAGAATAGAACAGGGGGTGGAGAGATGGCGAGAGAGTGAGGGAGAGTGGAGAAGGAGAGAGAGTGCAAAGATGGAGAGAGAGTGACAGAGAGTAGAGAGGCGGGGAGAGAGGGAATGGAGAGAAGGAGAGAGGAAGGTGAAGCAAGAGGGGAAGAGAGAATGAGAGGTGGAGCGGGGTGATGGCAGGGAGGTGGCTGCGCGGGTGGAAGAAGAGGGAGATGGGAGAATAGGGAAGAGGGAGAGAGGAAAACCAGGAAAAGAGGGGGAGAGGGTGGTGCGCGCGAAGAGGGTGAAGGAGAGAGGGTAGAGAGAGCAGATGTTGGCGCTGGGAAGAAAGCAAGAAGAAGCAGGGGAGACAGAGAGGATGAGCAAGTGGGTGCGGGGGAGAGACAGAGCAGGGGGAGAGGGAGACAGAGAGGCAACAGAGATAGAGAAAAGAAAGGGCAGACCGAGCAGAGAGGGAAAGAGAGTGGAGGGAGAAATCGAGAGCGAGAAAGAAGGGTGCGCAGTGGGAGAGAGGGTGCAGAGATGGAGAGAGAGAGTGACAAAGAGAGGGAGAAACGGTGTGCAGTGGGTGCAGGTGGTGGGGAGGAAGAGAAGAAAGAGCGTGAGAGAGAGGAGAGACAGAGAGAGTGAGCGAGAGATGGGGAGTGAGAGAGAGACGTGCAGGTGGGCGTGGGTGAAGAAAAGAAAGAGAGAGGGATGGTGTGCAATGGGTGCAGGTGGTGGGGAGGAAGAGAAGAAGGCGTACCTGGTGCAGGGGGAGACGTCCGGCGGCGCGAGGAGGAGGAAGAAGGTGCTGCTGTGTGCGTCCAGCGGCTGCTGCGTGCGGATGTATGGTGGTGCGTGAGAGGGAGACGAGGACGCCCACGGCCTGGGATGAGGAAGATGCGTTGGGTGAGGGAAAAGAGGACGATGATGGGGAGAGAGATGGAGGTGGAGTGATGGGTTACAGGAGATGGGTTATGTGAGATGATGGGCGTAGAGATGGAGATCCGGGATCTGGAATGGGTGAGGGAGATCTGAGAGGCAGCAGTGAAGACAGTGGAGAGGGGAGAGATGGAGGAGAGGGTGCGGACAGAGAGCCTGAAGAGGAGAGGTGGAGGGAGATGGAGACGGGCGCAGAAGAGATGGAGGGAGATGGAGACGGGCGCAGAAGAGATAGAGGGTGATGATGGGGTGCTGCCTGGGACGATGGGCGTAGAAGAGATGGAGGGTGATGGTGATGAAGAAAGGAGGTGGTGGTCTGGGAGATGGGCGTCGTCTGAGATGGGCCACGTGCAGGGGCATGGTGGCGACTACTACTTGCGAGGGAGATGAGAGATGGAAGGAGATGGAGAGGTGGGTCTGGCCCAAAGGAAGAGACGGAGATGATGAGAGGGAATGATGGATCGTGGAGAAATGGCGCCTGGGAGGAGGATGATGGAGATAATGGTGGGGTGCTGTGTGAGGGAAACAAGTGGAGGGAAGAAGGATGGAGGGCGATGGTGCTGGAGATGGGGAGCCTGGGGTCTGCTGCCTGGGACCATGTTCTGCGTATATCTTTTTTTTTTGGATCGGCTTGGGTGTTTGAAAATTTTTGAGGGATAAGGCCTGGGTTGGGAGAGAGATAGAGAGATGAGGCTTGGGTGTTTGAAATTGAGAGGGATAAGGCCTGGGTTGGGAGAGAGATGGGAGGGATAAGGCTCGGGTTGTGTTTGGGTCAAGTTCGGGTCAGGAGGTTTGGATCTGGCTCGGGTTGTGTTTGGGTCGGACCTGAGTGGGTTTGGGTGAGTTGGGTCCAAAGTTGGGCTGGACATGGGTTTGGTTAGGATCCGGGCCGGGTCTGGTTTAGGTGTGTTGGGATAGGTTTAGGTGGGTTTGGATTTAAAAGAAACTAATTCAAGCCTAAAAAGTGGGGTCCAATGGAAATTGGTCGGGTTGTCATTACCGAGGCCCAGGTTTCGTAGATTTCAATCCGCTCGTCGGATTTCGACGTTCTACATATTGACGGAAAGCTCTCGGCGAGTAGGTCACTATGAGCCAATTTTCAGGGCAATTAGAGGTCCAAAGATGATAGGTGATTTTTCACGCGCACGCCGCAGGGGAGTGGGACCCGCTGTCATGATTTTTGATCCGCCCGTCAGATCTTGGAGTTCTATATATGGGCGGAAAGCTCTCGATGAGTAGATCATGATGAGCCAACTCCCAGGGCGATCAGAGGTCTAGAGGTGATAGGTGACTTTTGACTCGCGACCTCATTAGGACATCATTAAATAGGGTGGACTAAATTGCCCCTCATAGGGTGCCAAAATGTGGTGTCTACAGTATGCCCCTCTTTGGAGGACAGGACGTACAAAGTTGTTCTCCAAAGATAAGGAGACACATACTCATGCCTCCACTTGAGCCTTTGGGCTCAAGGGAGTGGCAGCCTATAAGGGTGAGTTCGAACTGGCTCGATGGAATCGGGATAAGGTTGTTCTAGGCCATCCCGTTAATTAGGTCTCCTTTTAGGTCTGAGCTTGATCACATGATATGAGGATGTCACCTCATGCCTTTCCATTTTCTACCCAAAATTAAATCCCTACAAAGTGAATCATCCTACCCGGGGGGTGCACAAAGTGTCAAAGCAGGATTCTAAAAGAGCATGTTACGGTAATGATATTAAATGTAAGAGCACAAGTTTGGAATCTTAAGCTTGGGTTTTTCAGTTCAGTGACACTTACCTCTTGGATCCTGTTCCTTTCGATGTGGTGGCCCTCACATTTTCACCTGTAATAAATCCTGACTAGAAGGAAAGAAGGGAGCAACGACTCGCCTTGCGGTGAAGTTAGTACATAAACGTGCCAAGTGTGTGTTATGCATGTGATGAAGTTAAGAAGGCTTGTAATTGTGATGCAGACTAAATTTAAAATGTTAGTGCTAATGCAAGGCATGTCCTCGACATCATCCTGTAGTCATGATATCAATCAACCACTACCATGACAGTCAATGAAGATAAAAGAAAATAACAGAAATGCATCCACCACATGCAAGGGAAAAAGAATAAAAGATAAATAGCGGGGGCCCATCCTTTGGATGTAGGTATATCGAGTAGGAAATTGAGATCGAAAGATATCTAAAACTTATCCATAGCACACACATAGCATGAAATAGTACACATCCAATACCAAGACTAGAGGCAAATCGTTGTTGGCTAATCCGAAGCAAAGGAGTGATCATTTTCTGACTGATAGTATATCTCGTTTCGAGAGGAGTCGTGCACAAAACATGGTATCCGCGTGGGGTTTTGGATCAAGGGTTAACCAGGGAGGTGTGAGGCATGTTTACGTAGGTTCATATATAAAATAAAAAAATGCCCCAGCATATGGGGTGACATATGTGAACGATCCCTGAAACAAAACAATGTATAACCTATCCTGCATTCAACCATAAGGCATTAGTAACAAAAGCATGCATGAGGTGAGAATGTGTGGATTGGTGAGTGTTTGTGACAACTGTGCATGTGACGGGACCTGAATCGGGAAGCCGTGCAGAATAAGTAAGTATGCGTGTGTGTGTACGCATGTACATATATGTATATATAAAAATGCCCCAGCGTGAAGCTGGTGTGTTTTCTGGCTGGGAGTGAGAGAGTGAAGGTGGTCTAGCTCTCTGATCCATGGCTGCTAGTTTGATTATGATATGACCTTCCCCAACTATCCTTTTGGAGATCGATCCCTCATGATTCTTTTCTAGCCGTTTTGGTCCTTTTAGTCGAACTTTGGAGAGCGCTAGGCTGCCCCTGGAATTCATGTGTGAGCACAAGTTTCGTGTGTGGGAGACAGTGGGTCGCCGTGCTTCCTCAGTGTTGTGGTTACCGGCCACTCTCCGCTTGGTTCATTAGGCAAGGGCCCATGTCATTCGAGCAGGCTTGGGTTTTATGAATGCTATTCCGTTACTTTGGCCTTTTGGCCCTTTTCTCTCTGTTTTTTTTTATTCTCTCTCTCTTTTATTTTTTTTCCGATTTGTGACTGTGCAATGCCTAGGTCCCTTAAGCTTTCTAATTAACCCATGTAACGAGCGTTACGCCAATGACTCCCAAACCAAATGGCTTTAGGGCACTAGGTACGTAAATACCCCTACGGGCTTACTGACTCGGGTTAAAAAGGCTACGAACCCAAACTAGTCACAAAACTTTTATTCTTTTCAGGACTTCTAACTAAACTCCTTTTTTTTTTCTTTTTTTTTTCTTTTTTTTTTTTTTTGTGGGACTGGTTTGGGAGAGGGGTGCCTAGGGTTTTGGCTTCTGAAGCATCAGGCATGGGGAGCACACCCACATCTCATGCAACTCCACCGTGGTTTCTCTTTTCTCTCTTTTGTGAGTGATAAGGGGAATCTTTCATGACATGGACGAGCTCGCTTATAAACTTTTGCGTTGAATGACTTCAACCGTGCAGAACATTGTGTGGGGGCAAACTCACTGTTCTAGTTTTTTTCTTTTTTTTTTTTTTTTTGTGCCAGTGTGTGTTTGACTTCCAAGTTTGGCTGTTGCACCTCTCCTCGGTCTTCCCTACGGGATTTATACAGCCATATCAAGAGACCGAGGGTCATACTCCGCAAGAAGTGAAGAAGGGTCATGTGGTGTACTTTTTCAAGTACATAGCATTCCATGGATCGGGGAGCTCTTCCCCTTCTGCATTCACTAGTCTATATGCATTGCCAGAATATACTTCTTTAACTACATATGGGCCTTCCCAATTAGGTCGCAATTTGGCTTTAATGTGCGGGAGTTGTGATTGAGTGATGCGTTTTAATACAAGGTCACCTGTTTTGAATTTCCTCTCTATGACATGCTTATCGTAGGCTCTTGCGATTCGCTTCTTGTACACCTAAGCGTGCTCTGCTGCTTTCATTCTTTTCTCATCGAGGAGGTCCAGCTGTATTTGCAATGCTTCTCGTCTTTGGCCTTCTGTCATCTCTTCATCTAATTGGATCCGCAAAGATGGGTGCAGGAGCTCGAACGGAAGGACTGCCTCCATCCCGTAAGTCAATGCATATGGGGTCTCACCTGTTGGAGTCCTAATGGAGGTTCGATATGCCCACAATGCCTCGACCAAACGGTCTAGCCAATCACTTCCCTTGGTTGTTTCCATTGTCTTTTTGATGATCTTGAGTAGTGTCTTATTTGTAGCTTCAGCCTGTCCGTTTGCTTGGGGGTAATAAGGGGTTGAATGATGTAGTTCTATACCATATTTTGTGCACAAATCCTCCATTGCCTGAGATATGAATTGGGGGCCATTGTCAGTTATGAACACTTTCGGAACGCCAAACCGGGCTATTATGTTCTTTTGAATGAACTTGACCACCGTGGATGCTTTGATATGGATAAATGCCTCAGCTTCTGCCCATTTGGTGTAGTATTCTGTTGCCGTTAATATGAAAGCTTTGTTCTGGGTGTTTTCCACGGTTGGGACCAGAGGTCCTATGATATCGAACGCCCAAGTCGAAAAAGGCCACGGAGCAGTAGTGGGATGCAGGGAAGATGCAGGAGCGTGAATCAAGTCTGCTTGCAACTGACATTTCTTGCACTTTCTGACGTAGTCCACGGAGTCTGATTCCAATGACGGCCAGTAATATCCTAACCGGATGATTTTCTTGGAGAGCATCAGGCCGTTTATGTGTCCTCCGCATATGCCGGAATGAGCCTCTTCGATTATTTCTCGTCCTTCCTCAACCGTCACGCATCGCAGGAGGATCCCACTGAATGATCGGTGATATAACGGTCCTCCGACAACGACATACCTTTGAACCATATCTTTCAATGCCCTTTTGTCGGATTTGGTGGCATATTCAGGGATGTATCCATCGCGCAGGTAGTTCCAGATATCGAAGTACCATGGATGGTCATCTATGAGTTCTTCGTCATGTTGTAAGGGGGCCAATATCCGCTCTCGATTGGGTTCCTCTGCCTCTGTCTCTTTCCCTTTCGCTTTCCTTACTTTCGGTCCTTCATCTTTGGATGGAATCTTATCTGGATCTCCGAGGGCCAAGTCTTTTAGTTCAACCGAGGGAGTGTCTATCCTTTGGATGTGAAAGGTCTCGGATCCCTTGTCGAGGGGGACTTCCACGATCGAGGCCAAGGTGGCCAACGAGTTGGCCAGCCGGTTTAAAGCTCGCGGGATATAAAGAAAGGACATTTTCTTGAACTGGGACATAGCTTTCTTGGCCTTCTCATGATAATGAGCGAGCTTAGGGGCGTTCACCTTCCATTCACCTGCCACTTGGGATATGACCACCTTTGAATCCCCGAGAACTCGAAGTTTCTTAACTTCCAACTTCGCGGCCTCTCTTAAACCTGCTAGGAGTGCTTCGTACTCCATTTCATTATTGGTGGCTGGGGAGAGATGGAGGAGAGGGTGCGGACAGAGAGCCTGAAGAGGAGAGGTGGAGGGAGATGGAGACGGGCGCAGAAGAGATAGAGGGTGATGATGGGGTGCTGCCTGGGACGATGGGCGTAGAAGAGATGGAGGGTGATGGTGATGAAGAAAGGAGGTGGTGGTCTGGGAGATGGGCGTCGTCTGAGATGGGCCACGTGCAGGGGCATGGTGGCAACTACTACTTGCGAGGGAGATGAGCGATGGAAGGAGATGGAGAGGTGGGTCTGGCCCAAGGGAAGAGACGAAGATGATGAGAGGGAATGATGGATCGTGGAGAAATGGGCGCCTGGGAGGAGGATGATGGAGATAATGGTGGGGTGCTGCGTGAGGGAAACGAGTGGAGGGAAGAAGGATGGAGGGCGATGGTGCTGGAGATGGGGAGCCTGGGGTCTGCTGCCTGGGACCATGTTCTGCGTATATCTTTTTTTTTTGGATCGGCTTGGGTTTTTGAAAATTTTTGAGGGATAAGGCCTAGGTTGGGAGAGAGATAGAGAGATGAGGCTTGGGTGTTCGAAATTGAGAGGGATAAGGCCTAGGTTGGGAGAGAGATGAGAGGGATAAGGCTCGGGTTGTGTTTGGGTCAAGTTCGGGTCAGGAGGTTTGGATCTGGCTCGGGTTGTGTTTGGGTCGGACCTGAGTGGGTTTGGGTGAGTTGGGTCCAAAGTTGGGCTGGACATGGGTTTGGTTAGGATCCAGGCCGGGTCTGGTTTAGGTGTGTTGGGATAGGTTTAGGTGGGTTTGGATTTAAAAGAAACTAATTCAAGCCTAAAAAGTGGGGTCCAATGGAAATTGGTCGGGTTGTCATTACCGAGGCCCAGGTTTCGTAGATTTCAATCCGCTCGTCGAATTTCGACGTTCTACATATTGACGGAAAGCTCTCGGCGAGTAGGTCACTATGAGCCAATTTTCAGGGCAATCAGAGGTCCAAAGATGATAGGTGATTTTTCACGCTCACGCCACAGGGGTGTGGGACCCGCTGTCATGATTTTTGATCCGCCCTTCAGATCTTGGAGTTCTATATATGGGCGGAAAGCTCTCTATGAGTAGATCATGATGAGCCAACTCCCGGGGCGATCAGAGGTCTAGAGGTGATAGGTGACTTTTGACTCGGGGCCTAATCAGGACATCATTAAATAGGGTGGACTAAATTGCCCCTCATAGGGTGCCAAAATGTGGTGTCTACAGCTGCCTCCCCAGAACCTCCTCGATGGTCGGCCTCCACGGAGCCAGAGGAGGAGGCAAGATCGTCCCACCAGCGGGCGACGCGAGGCCTCAACCCTAGCCCTCTTCTCGGGTCGCCCGCCCTCAGCGACCTCGGCGGAGCGAGCCCGACCTCCAGCCCCCACAGCTTGTTCGGGGGGTGAGTCGTCCACGACGACGGCCGGAGGCGGAGCTGAGACGACCTCTGCCTCGTCGGGCCGAGCAACCCCAACCGTGGCGGTACCAACCGTCTCGGCGTCAGGGGCAGGAGAGCCACCCGGGAACGCCGGAGGCGTCGCAGCCACTACCTGAGGAGGATTCCGGACCTCGCTTCCGATGTCCCCGAATGCCGCCGCGGACAGGTCTTCTGCAGCGTAACGTCGCCCGCGCTGGCGTAGCATCTCCTCTTCCTCTTCCTCTTCCTCCGAGCTGGAAGCTACTAGCCTCCTTCGGGAAGGCCGGGGCTTGGCTCTCGAGGTCCCGATAGGCTCCACGGCGGAGATTGCTGGAGCACGGTCTCCCGACTCAATCAGACGTCCAGTGGGAATCGCGACGGTCACCACCGCCAAGCCGGGCACCACGGTCGTCGCTGTTCCTTGATTGACGCCTTCCCCGCTCAGCACGGAGTCTATTCCCGATACCTTTCTGGAGGTGTTGAAGGACCGGTAGTGGGGCACGTACCCCAGGAGAGACCACGCAACACGACAGTTATGGCCGCCGTAGTTTCTCACCTGCTCGTGCCACGCGCTGTTCACCTTCCAGCGGTTCCTCTTCGCAAGCTCCCTCTTTTCGCGGAAATCTGCATAGACAAAATCGTGTCAGGAACCAGACAGAGAAAGAAAGGAAAGAATTGCAAACCGAAAAAACTTCGGTCTTTACTTGGAGGAATTCCTATTTTTCGAGGAACCCGGACCGTGGTGGTAGGCTCCGCTTCACCAAACTCCCATCCTCCTCTGACGAGTACTTGGTCTTCGCCCGCGTACTTATTGGAGTCCTCCAGCGCGGTCACGAACCTAGTCCGGCGGACCCTCAGCCGGAGGTAATAAGTGTCCCCTTCTGCGGATTTGCAAAGGTCATACGTGTCCTCGATGTCTGGGACACCGAGGCTGATTTTCAGAATCTGGTTGAGCCGCACTACTCCCATTATGATTTTGTATCCATTGGGAAGTAGTTGGCATGGGCACAACCTCCACTCCCAGAGGCAGTCCCGGACCAGTGGGTGCAGGGGGAAGCGGATCCCCCCTTCCACTACAGACACCAGCCAGAACGGCATCCAGCCATCACGATAGGTGAGGCCGTCATCAGGGTCATCCGGTCTGACCTCCACATTGGCGGGGACCTTGTATAAATCGCTAAAATGATCTATGGAACCTGGGTCTCCTAACAAATGTCTATAGACCCCCATTCTCGACTCAGACAAGGGCCTATCTAAAAGAAAAGACAAGGAAAACGAAGAGGAGTCCTACGAATGGGGACTGCACAAGCGGGATCGTCGGAAGTTTGCAGGCGCCGGAGAAAGTTCTCTTGCAAAGCGCAATAGAGATCTGAAGAAAGCAGAGGAAAGTGAAGACGAAGGAGGCGCCCTGATTTATAGGGCCTAGGGGCGTCGATTCGACTTTCAAGGAGAGCCTTTAAGAGGCGTCTCCTCAATCAGCCCTAACGTCCCATCTCGCAGCCCTAACGTCTCCTCGAAGTAATTACGAGACAGCCAAAAGAAGTGACACGTGCCACCACTGGCGCGATATCCGAGGTCTATTGAATATCCGGGACAGGCGAAGGGACATCTCGAAGGGGACCGCATGTTAGCAACGACCACCAGGCCTAAGGGGACCCTCCTGATCCGAAGCTCCCTCGTCCCGGTATTTCCCTCATGACAATAACCATCACTTGAGCTCAATAGCGGAACCAGCTGTACGGTCGTCAAGCTTCTGACCTCCTCGAGCTGGGAGACTCTCAGAAGTCAAAAGCTAGGGGGCAATTGTGTGGGTAAAACACCGTAATGACGAAGTTAAGCAAAGATTACAGCTAGATTCGCCAATCACCTCAGCCTCTGTGGGAATAGCCCGTCAGCTCGGCAGCTCGGTCAGTAGCTCGGTAGCTCGGCACCACGGTTCGCCAGCTCGGCATAGATACCAGCTCAGTACAAAGGCACACCACGGCCAAGCCATTCTTGGCCTCAGACCAGAATGCTGGAGTCAAAGTGGGCCGCCACCTTCCTCTTGGAAATACGGCGCGCCCAGACAGATATGAGCAGTCATTTATGGCGATAGGACCGCTCATTTATGGCGATAAGAGGTACGCTTTATCAGCCCTGTACGCCAACTAGCTGAAGGCGTGGAAAGAGAGGGAGGGGTGTGCCCATTTTACCTACTGCTGCCAGTCAGGGTAAGGATCGATGGGACCTCACCTCACCTACCCCCACTCACAGAGAGAATGAACGAGGAACGCTCACTTATATATACACATGGGATCCGTCCTATGAAAGGTACGCAATACACAACTCACAAGACTCCACATCGTCTCATTCCCATCTTCCTCCTCCTGTTTAGTTTTCTCAGAACTAACTCAGGCATCGGAGTGCCTTCGGCTCACGGCAACCAGGGGCTCTGACCTAGCCTTTCTCCTTCCTTTTCAGGTTCTTGGCGTTCAGCATTTCCCGTCCTAAGGAGTTTTACCTACAATCTCATCTCAATCTAAGTAGGTGTCGTTTTTACCGCCTACACCATCAAAATATAATTAAAAGTAATGACGCATCTAGCTATAAATCAACAAAAAGTTCCACTGTATAGTTCTGCAATCAAGGAAAACAAATATTGTCGTTTTTCTAGTCATACTTGAAATGTTGAACCCAGCTAAAACACAATTTAAAAATAAATAAATATAATACTTTCGTAACAAAAACATAGAAAAGATATATAAAAGTGTTAAAAAAGCATACCTTGGTTGCTTTGTAGCATATTTGCATTGAAACACGAAATACACACACAGAAAAAAACATTTATGGTTCACGGGTTCACCCGGTTTGCATGCACCAACTCAAATGAACTGCACACCGTTGGATCGAACGATCACCAATACGAGTGGATTGTACTTGTAGGCCCCAAATGATATGGTAAGGATGATCAAATGTGGTGGTAGGGGCCTCATTAGGTGGGCCCCACACGAGTTGGGTATGGAATTGTCCATGCGCGGCTCGTGCGTTGGATAGCGACAATTTTTGTTATAGTCCACTTTTGGTTATATCCTTGGTTACATTGTCTATTAATAATAAACAAATACTTACCTTTCGAAAAATAAACTTGAGGATTTTATGGGAAAATTCCTGGCAAGTGGCCACTGCACGAAAAAAGAGCCCGTAGTTTAGGGTAGCACAAACGGCGTCTGTCAACCTATTTTTGTTTTTTTTGTTTTTCTAATCTAGTATTTAGCATTGCTCGTCTCCGTCTCTTCCTCATCCAAGTCCTCCACTGTCGTATTCTTCATTCACAGCGGCGCAACAGCCCCAATTCTCCCGGAGGTAGATAACAGAGTACCCCTCTTCCTCCTCTGTAATATCACAGAAGCAACTCACCTCTCTATCAACAGAAATGACAAGTGATAGAGGGCTTTCTTCAACAGCAGTGGTTTGCTTTTATTAGGTGGGCCCATGGATATAAAGTTGCCGAGAAAGAAAATTTGGACCGATCAGAGTAGGGATTTATTAGCTCTCTCTATCTAAAAAGAAATCCTCATTAATTTGGAATTATTAGGTGGGGCCATTGTGATGTAGTTCTCCAATATGTGCTTGCCATGAGGATGCTAAAGTGGCATTGCTTTGGAGGCTCTATTTCAAATCTAAGACCTCTTAGTCCCTCATGCCTATTGTTTTAATATATATAATTTGAGTCATAGTTAATTTGTAAACTTAACCTCCCCAATATTTGGTTACATTGCCTCTTTCCCTTGTAGTCACAGTGAGGAAGCAGCTAAAGTGGATAGCATTGGTTGTGACTCCACTTTTTTTACGTTTTTTTTTCTTGGAAAGTCATTTTTAAGTGACATGTTATGTGACAACGAGGATTAATTAACTCTGCCATGCCTAACCTTGCCCAAATGGCATTGAAGAAATGTACTACTAAATACATTTATAAATTACATTGCTGATTATGCAACTTGACAATCAGAAAGGGAAATCAAATAGCCTAAACTAAAGTAACATGGACAACTTACTTAGGTTTTCAGCAAATGCCCAGATAATTTCTGAAATGGAATAGCTAGGTGTGTTTGGACAAGTGTGAATTGAATTGAGGTGAAGTGAGGTGAGGCTTCCATTAGCCATATAAAAAAAATATGGATTATATTAAAAGTACACAAATTAAAAATTCTCCCATTCTTAAAAAAAAAAAAAAAAAAAAAAATTTTTTTTCACTAAATAACAAAAAAATATCATCTTTCCCCATAACAAGTCAAAAAGATAAGTGAAGAGCTTTAATTCGATTAACCACTCACCGGGCCCATGTCAAGTAGCTAAAAACAAAAGTGAACGTACTTTCCAGTAAACTTCCCTGAGGGTATTAAAAGTGATATCACATGGGAGAAAGTTTGAGGGTATTAAAAGTGAAATCACATGGGAGAAAGTTGGAGGGCATTGAATGGGGCGCAGATAGTTTCATAAATGGAGTGGTGCTTGTACTTACCAGAGTGAAAAAGAGGAAAGACAAGGGAAGTGACTAAAAAGGAAACTCGTAAAATAAAGAATTTCTTGAAAATTTAATGGAAGATAGAAGAAGAGGAATCAAATGGAAACATCATGGAAAGTTGGAGTACATTGAGAGGGAGGACTAGACCTATGTAGAGTTGTAGACTTTCACTCGGATATAAATTAATGAACTGACATAATTTATTTAACAAATCACCAAATATGGTTTAGCCCAACAAAACGAGGTTGGATGGAAAAGCATCACTGGTATGTATTATAGAAAGTCCAAAAAGATCCCCCCCAACTGTGCGTATTAGTTTCACTGGCAAGCAGTGTAGCGACTCCGTAGTCAACTTTAGCAGTAAAATTGACATAAGAAGGGAGGGAAAAAAGGTAATCAAAAGGGTAAGGTAATAATGGCCCACAGTACAGCCATCTATCTAACAGCTAGCAAGTATAGACCATTTATTATGGTCCACATGGTGAAAGATTATCAAATAATTTATTTTTATTTTATTATGGTCCACATGGTGAAAGATTATCAAATAATTTATTTTTATTTTTTGTTGTGGGGGCGGGGGGTTGTTGTCCTGCCACCACTTATGACTAGAAGAGTTCTGACTAATTCAGATAAGGACTGCCCCTGACTCGGCGCAGGTCTGCCTTGAAGCTTATCAAAATTTAGCCTGATCGGTTGTGGGGCTTGTCCTCTTTGACTCTTTTGACCTGCTCTCTCTGACCTAAATTTCCAATATCTCTAGCAATTGTAGCCATTTCTCCCAATCCCTACTTCTTTTGAGTCAAAAGAGGGGAACACTATTTTGTCCAATCCCTGCGCCAACTTCTTTCTTTCATCATTTTTTCTGTTTTTTCTTTTATATATATATATATATATATTTTATGCATCCTTTCTCATTTGGTCTTTTTTACCCTGCTTTGCCCCCCAATAAATACATACACATGAAAGCAAATGCCACAGTGCCCCCCAATAAATACATACCCATGAAAGCAAATGCTACAGTACAAACACCTTAAAAACCGCTTCTTCAGGACATGTACTTTTTTTTTCTTTTTTTCCATTACAATACATGAGAGAGTATGAGATGGGGAAGAAATACAAAGGGAAGTAAGGGTGGTTGTTTGCTTAGGGCACGTTTCTGTAATTCATTTTTGCGGAAAATGATGTGGTTTTTTGCAGAAAATTTATTTTTCATGTGTTTGGTTACGGCAATTTTCCACGAAACTGCTTTTTCGCCACATCAGTTTTTTCCTTCCTAGACATGGAAATGGACTTCCTATGAGGGGGGGGGGGGGGGGGGGGGGGGGGGAATGGGAAGCCCATTTCCACGAAAAAACTAGCCCCCCATTTCCTCACTCCCACCCCTACTCCACCAAGCAACCCTCTTTCTTCACCCTTCCCTCCCAACCCCATCCACCCACTCACCCACCCAACGCACATACTGACCCACTCACCTAGTAGTTTTTACTAAACAATAGTTTTCACTAAAGAAATCTCCAGCTGCACCAAACAACATTAGTACCAATTTATTGAGGAAAAACTTTTTGCACCAAACATGAATTCCTAACTTCCTCAAAAAACCTTTTCTGAGGTTTTTAAAATCCATAGAATTTGCTGATGTGGCAATTTCATCTTTCCATGGACGTTGTCTCTACACAAACATGCCCTTAATGTATAAGAGTAGGGCAATAATATCCCAATAGGATTTCTATCTGCGCACATGATCACTCTTGACTTCGATTCAAGGACACCAATTTGGTGAAGATGATTGAAGTTGCACACACAATTCTCATTCTATCAAGTAGATAAATGGATTAAGACATTTGCAAACCTTAAAAAACCCATGGAGCCTCAGTGTATGCATTCAATGGTTCTACGTTTTTGACATTTTTCTCAAGTTACATGATTAATCAAGGCCTAACATTTGACACCCTAGTAGTGTTTGGCCTTCAGAAGAAAATTAACAGTTGAAAATGAGGCCTACAACAGCCACAAAAATGTAGATCTACTAGTTCTGAGTTTTTGCATAAATTTCTCACAATTCACGATGATCCAAAGGTTGAGATTCGACACCATAATTGTTTTTTTATCTTCTAAACATGATCAATGGTTTAGATCACGACGTAGGTACGAACATGTGTGGAAGGCAACATTATAGCAGCACATTCTTTGTGCGCAGGTGTGGTTCTGTTTCATACCTATTTAGGTGGTAAAATGTCAGCCCTCTTTTTTCACGCATATTCTCATGTCTTTTTCATACTTGGTGAGTAAATTATGCAAAGAAACATGTGATGTGTAACAGTTACTCATCAACTACATCTGCGTAAGTAAATATGCAGTAACAAATGACCTCTTAAGGTGGACCCCAATTATCTTTTTTTATAATTTTACCAAACACACTAATTGTAAATTAGAACTTATAAATTAGAGCTTTTATGTTAAACCTCAATCTAATTAGCTCTTAAGTTTCCACATGGTGCCTACTAAACTAATATTGACAAAATAGCAGCACAGCTGTTAGGAGCATTAGCTTTTGCAGGTAAGATGTCATTCTTTTGACTTGCAGCTCTCAGATGTATTTAATTTTGATGTATACGAACATTAAGTGGGTCCAGAGCCTGGACCAGGTCCCATAGTGTCCATGAGAGTCGGCACTGGGTCCAGATATATACCTCTAAGAAGGTCCAGGTCTGTGCCCACCATGGAACCCTCAAGCCCAACCTTCTTACATATCTATAAACCATGCTGCCTGATGATATGGAAAGAAATCATATCGGTCAAGGTCTTGCAATACCATCATTCTCATTTAATCGTACGATTGCCTTTAATTTTAATGGCCTCAAGACTCATCGGTGTCTGATTCAGAGTCAATCAATCTGATCAAATCTGAGCCAGAACCATTGTGGTTAGGCGAGTACAAGGGATTGGAGTTGAGAAGAGGCCTGCAAAAGGATCATACAAACAGTTGCACCTGGCAAATTGCAAGGAAATTTGAGTTGACCATGCTCTCTGTTAGATGTAACTACAGATATCAAAGTCATTATTCAGTTTCATCAAATGGGCTTTACATGAATTCAATCACATCTGATTCTAGATTGTTGTAACGTTTGGTGGGTCCTCCAATGGGGGGCCATACCTGGATTATAATCAGCAGCAATGAATCTTCCGGGTTCGATCGTCCTCCATTTTGTTCAGACAATGCGCCTTTTTCTATGTATGGGGGCATACAGATTTAGAAACCATGCAAACAATGCAATTTCAGAAGCTTCAGCCCCTAACGACATATTTCAATTACTAAAATATGCTTGGACTTAAAACCTTGTCCTTGGAAATCTATGCCATCCAAATTGATCCATTCTTTTGGATCATATGTTTGGCTATCAAGGGTCAGATTTGGTTCAATCCTCCACATCTGATCATTGATCAATCTGTTGGATCGCTCTAAAAGAAAAAAAAAAAGTTGTTGGCATCTATGATGGGACCCACTTGTGCTTAACATGTGGGTGGATCCCAATCTCCCCTTATAAGCATATTTACATCTCAATCCTTGCATATGATAAGGATAAGGATTTTACTAATTCTCGATTCTTATTGTTATCCATATTCTCTCTCTCATTCCAAACTAGCAAAATAAGCCTGCCCTAAGCTCGGGCCCAAAAATAAAATTATTTTTAATTTTAAAATATTTTCGAGATACTATTGAGAAAAAAAATCTAGAACAAACAAATATACCATTTTATATTGTTATTGGTAATAGAAATATTTTAGTAAGGGCAAATATACCATTTTATCATTTCTAGAATTCCATTTATTAAAATTTATTTAAGAGTAAAATGTATAGAAAAATCACATAATTTGAAAACCAAACCCAAATTTATAAAATTTAATGTATTTTGATTTTTCATGTAAGAAGTCTACATAAGTTTTTATAAACACAAAATAAATTCCAACAAAAATATAACAATATCTTTCGTAAAAATAATCAGAACTTTTATATGAAATTGATGATTTGGTTTATGAATATCACATAATTTTAAAATTGTATAGACCTCTTATAGTGTCCAAGCTTTATCGTCATGTTGGTTATGTGGTAAGCTACTATGTTCCATACTAAATTTGGACCTTATTTAGGAAAACTTAAGTGGCTAACTTAAGAATCATTTTTTTTCAAAGGAGAAATTAATAAATTGAGAATCAAACTTTTTTTTTTAAAGAAAGAATTAATAAAATTAAGAATTGACCACGAAGAAACAAGTAAATTCATTTACATGGTAAAAATCATTTTTTCTTTGTATCTAAAATAATATGAAATGAGTTTAACTTTTATAGTTTGTACTTAAAGAAAAACCTACTTTGTATAATACATTGATGAAACTGACTTTTGCAATTGAAACTCAAGGTTACTTGATCACTAAAAATAATTACACATAAGGTTTTTTTTATATTTAAAATAAAAATCTTCATTCACAAAAGAAATGAAAGAATCCCATTCCATTATCTCCCTTCAACAATGCAAACACAGATCTCCTAGTGAAAGGAGGAAAATTTTATATAGAAGAATTTGATGTAAAATATTGGGATTGTGGCAAATATCGATGAAATTAATTTTTATATTAAAGATAAATAGCTTAGAAAAATTTCATCAATCGTCCATGAGTTTTTAAATAATCTTTATCTTCTTTACCCGACCAATCAATTTAGAGTTTCCTTAAAAGGAGAATCTTTGTATCTGCATCTATCGATATAATAAATAACTATAATAAAGTGAAAAGAGATAGAAAACTCCACATTTTTCCTTTCCATGATTGAATTCCAACATAAAATATCACATTCCAATCAAAATTTATATAAAAGTGTGGGAGGAGTTTCTAGTGATAGAAGTTATTGGAGATGTTAC
This sequence comes from Persea americana, assembly GCA_029852735.1. Lineage (NCBI taxonomy): Eukaryota > Viridiplantae > Streptophyta > Magnoliopsida > Laurales > Lauraceae > Persea > Persea americana. The sequence goes on along the minus strand of CM056811.1, from coordinate 14,458,717 downwards.
AAAATTAAATGATAAAAAGTAATGGGAAAAGAGTTGTTAGAGAAGTTATTAAATGGTAAAAAAAAACACATGGTCAAAATCAATTGGCAATTAGCAAGTGAAATTGGAAATCAAATCCAGTTCGCTTCATATATTATAATTGATATCTTATCAACTTAACCAAAAAGTTATATATAAAGGGATGGGACGAGCACTGGCTGAATATACGTACATATATATACCTAATCAATCATCCAAGTAAGAAGAAAGACATAAAAAAAAAAAAAAAAAAAAAAACGGTGGAATGCCTTTCCCCTCTCCCTTCCACTGGACTTGAACCGCCCATCATCATCTTCTATGTCCAACCATCATCATCTTCAATGTCCACGATGTCCATCCTTACCCTTACCCTTGGATCATGGAGAGTGAATCGTACCTAACCTTGTAGGTAATCACGGATCTCTACAGTTAGTGCTTCATCCAAGCCGACATAATTCTGATTGCGTTTATATAGGCCAATCCCTATCAAATCCGTGATTCCTCGGCGTCTAAAGCTTGCAAGCGTCCTAAGGAATCCCTAGTCTAAAGCTTACAACGGTCCTAAGGAATCCCTATACAATTTCTAATATATCCATTTTTTCTCTTTCTTGGGTACTAAGAAAGCTTGATACCATTCCCAAAATACTCCTGGACCTACATCCTAGTCCCTAGGAAACTCAATGGGCCAATCCTATAGTACAAGATGTAAACCCAGCATGAAGTTTGATAGTAAATAAAAACGATGAGTGGTTCCCAGAATCACTGTCTACTTTATGACTAGCGCCCTCTACGAAATAGGATCTTTCAGCAGAAAGGGTCCATTACATGTCCACCTTCCTTCAACTATTATCACTTTGATATTCTATCCTTGCAAAAACAAAAAAAATAAAAAAATAAATAAAGATATTCCATCCCCGAAACTTGTTTCACTGCATAAAATACATAAAACTATTATAGATATTATGTTGCAGTTTACTTTTTCATCTAATATCATTTACACGTGCACATGGTGCTTCCAAATAAAATGGTAACATATATGGGTAAATTTTGCATACATAAATCAAATTTTCCTGTCCTATGCAGTAAAAGAGATAATCCCAAAAGCCTCCAAATACTCTGTGAAAATCTAGCTTGAAGCTTTTCAGAACTTAATCTGATCAATTCTAGAGCCTAATAGTTAAGCCTGGATCCATCCCATGGGACAAAAGAATTTAATTCTAATCGGAACCCGGATTTGTACAAAGTAAGAACAAGATTCATTTCAACCTATTCTTAATATCTCCTACTGCATCTGTAACCACTCATCCCTCTCTATCTTAATCTTTTTAGGTCTGTTAGTGTGGATGACCCACTAGATCAAATCTGGTGTAATATGTATGAGAAGCTTTCAATCATGTAACTTAATGAAAAAAATTAAGTGCATTGTATTCTCCGGCTGCGGCGCAGTTGGGCTATTACTTGCTAAGATAAAAGAAAAGAAGAGCCATCAATCAAGATTTTTCTCTCTTGATTTGGGCCCTTTTATATCATATGTTTCCACAGTGGAGGCATGTGATCCACGACTTCATGACAAGTAATACTTGCCAGTCAGACTACATTTTATCATGCTCTTTTAGACTTTCTCTTATCGCAATAAAAAACATATGAATGAAGCTTGTCATTGCCAAGTCGGCTTATAGAGAATCAGTGAAAAAAAAAGAAAAGAAAACACTAATAAATAAAGTGTCAATTGGAAGGAGAATCCTTTCCCTTTTAAAGAGCCATCCATAACTTGATCACTAGTGCCTTTCGAATTTCATAGTCTTGTGGGAAGTTATCGTGAGCTCCAAGTGTAGAGCCGCGATGTAGTAATAAACTGGTGAGACCAGGTCAATCCACAGGGAGCAATGTAAACTAAGGTTTCTCTTCAACTTGTACCTGCCTTAAATTAGAAATCTAAATCTAGCCTAAAAAAACTAGAAAAGTTACAACCATCATTCCTACTTTCTAAATATTAAATTAATTACAATCCAATTAAAAGAAAACTTCCTAAATCTAAAAAAAATCCTAAACTAAAAACTAAAATTGCTGCATAATAGTACACGAGTTAGAACTTCCAAAAATAGAAAATTAATAAAACTAAACAAAATTAGAAACTATACTAAAGTTAGAAAGTTAATAATGCAATACGTGCTATGCTATGCTAAAAAAAGTTCTAAGTTTGGAAAACTAGTATGCTGGGTTGTTTTTATGCATGATTTCTCCTAATCTTATGCAACTTAAAACTGAGTTTAATGGATGGATCTTGAACTATAATGATTCATGAATCAAAATAAAAAAACGGAAGTGGAAAACGATTTAAAACGAATGAGATATAAGTGCATGAACGTGACCTAAAAACTTAAACTGTGCAGAAATTCTGCACATAGGTGGGTCCTACCAGTCATGTTTGAGCCACTGGTTCACTATATTTCCAAAATTATTTTTGCTTTAAATTCTGAAGTTTGAAAGAACAATAAACTTTAATTTCCCCAAGTTTCATAAAAAAAAAAAAAAAATCTGTTTTGATCAGGTTTCTAATTGCAAACTTTTCACTTAGAATCTGTCATGAAATTTCTGCAACAATGTGCAAAATTTTGCACTTTATATTGGGATCCGAATTCCAAGATTCTTCTTGCAAATCACTGATTTTTGTTATCATTTCAAATCACAACTCTGATTCCAAATTTAAATTAAGTTTTGAATACTCAAATAACCAGCAACTTAAACATATCTAAACTTCACTAAGATGAATATGCATGCAATGCTAACTAGTTCCAACCATAAACTATACACAAAATAAACATTAATTGAATTAATCATAAAAATAAAGACAATAAACAAAAATTCAAGAATTTAAATGTGTGGGGAAAACAAGAAAAGTAAATGTGTGGTTTTAACAAAAAGCTTATATGTGTGGACATCAATTCTTCTATTTCAAAATTCTTTTCTAAGCGGGGTTATAATTTGAATCATGCTCTTAGGGCCTTTGGGTCGTCAATCCAAATACCAACAAGAAAAGAAACATAAACAAGCACCAATCACCCAAAGACAAGAAAAAAAAATTGAAAAGAGTAAGAAACAATTTTACTAATACGTAAAGTCTTGCATGAGATAAAAAAACAAACAATGACAATTACATGCCCACGATAGGAATAACTGAAACATTCTCATTCTCATCATCTTCAACCCCATCACCCACTTGAGGTTGAGGCGACAACAACAAATTCACTATCTCCTCTTTTTCTCTGTCTCTTCCAAATACTTGAGATTTGTTTACGCGTGAGTGGGTCTCCCTCTTCTTTTCAAACTCAATCATCCAAGTTGGTTACTTTCTCCTTCAGCTGAAATGTATGACACTCTGCTTTAATAGCTTCTAGTCTCTCACTTAGCCTTTTCAGTTTTATGGGCATCCGTACACGATTTATAAGTGCTCGAGCTGCGGTGGAGAGGTAAGTAACAACCTTGTGTACCTTGTTCATCATTGCATTTCGAACCGGCATGCTGTTTGCAGCCCCTTCACTCCGTCTTTGATCCTCGATCGCATACACTTTCAATAATTCCTCAGCATCAACAGCAGCAACTTTGAGCTTTTCCAGCAATTTCTTCAACTTGCGATCCTTCTTGGGGCTTTGCTCTGCTATCACAATGAAATCTTAAATGTCCTCTAGGGAATCCTTAATCTTCTCCAGTCGATTTTTAGCACCGCGGAAAAGATCGACACCACTGTTCAAGCGGGACTTCACCTCATCCAGTGCTTCCTGAACTATGTACTCGATAGCCTTGTCTCTTCCTACCGTTAGCGCCATGTTCTCTCGTTCGTCTTCCTCTTTTGTTTTTTTTTTTTTTTTTCCTTCTGTTCTCTGCAGCTTGAATAGAGAGCACAAGAAGAAGAAAATAAGAAAGGAAAGGCCGAGGAAAAAAGAAAAAAAAAAAAAGGACTCACAGGAGTCAACATTAAGCCCAAAAAATGGAGGCTTGCTACAGTCAGTAAAAAACGAAATGGTCAAAAAAGAGAAAGCTACTTTTACTTTAATTAGAATTCTCAGCGCTGTCGTGAGTCACGACGATTCCTTCTCCTCTATGGCTTCCACTCACGATAAATTCGCGAGGCTCCGCTGTGGGTTGGATACCATTAAAAAATCAATCCGAAAAAGAATCACTCCGACAGAATATGGACTTCTTAGTGATGGGTTGGATTTCGGGTTTGTTTGACCTATCTCATTTCTCATCAGTCTATAAGAGGTTAGTAAAACTTTAGATTTAAAAAAGTTCTTTAATGGATGGATACCATTAATAAAAAAGTAATCAAAAGGGTTGGGTAGTAATGTCTAGGGGTATAAAAAAAAACCGAAAAAACCGTCTAACCGAACCGAACCGAACCGAACCGCGGTTAATAACCGTGTTTCACGGTTCGGTTACGGTTACGGTTTTTGAAATCGAAAAACCGCGCTTCACGGTTCGGTTACGGTTTTTATCTTGACTCATGGTTATTAACTGCGGTTAACCGTTAACCACGGTTCGGTTAACCGTATTCCCAAAACATACGGTTAACCGAACCGTTTCACTAATAAGAAAAAAACTTAAGGGCCTAAATGTGATTTTTTTTTTTAGAGTAATATATTATGCCATTCTCTAACTATTATTATTTTTTTTCACAATAAGTTTGATTAATAAACAACAAAATTTTCATAAAAATTTTTAAGTGACAATTAACCGTAACCGAACCGTTAACCGCGGTTCGGTTTTTAACGGTTTTTCACGGTTCGGTTACGGTTACGGTTTTTAAAAACCAAAAACCGTGAAACACGGTTCGGTTAACCGTTTTCCCAAAAACCGCGGTTAACCGAACCGTTACACCCCTAGTAATGTCCATGATGTCCATCCTTACCCCTACCCTTGGATCGTGGAGAGTGAGTCATACCTAACCTTCTAGGCAATCACGGATCTTTACATCTATTGCTTCATCCAAGCCAACATAATTCTGATTGCGTTTATACCGGCCAATCCCTATCAGATCCGTGATTCCGTGGTGTCTAAAGCTTACAAGGGTCCTAAGGAATCCCTATACAATTTCTAATATATCCATTTTTTCTCTTTCTTGGGTACTAAGAAAGCTTGATACCATTCCCAAAATACTCCTAGACCTACATCCTAGTCCCTAGGAAACTCAATGGGCCAATCCTATAGTACAAGATGTAAACCCAGCATGAAGTTTGATAGTAAATAAAAACGATGAGTGGTTCCCAGAATCACTGTCTATTTTATGACTAGCACCCTCAACGAAATAGGATCTTTCAGACATGTCCACCTTCCTTCAACTATTATCACTTTGATATTCTATCCTTGCAAAAACAAAAACAAAACAAAAAAAAAAAAAAAAAAGAAATTCTATCCTTGAAACTTGCTTCACTGCATAATTATGTTGCAGTTTACTTTTTCACCTAATATCATTTACACGTGTGCACACGGTGCTTCCAAATAAAATGGTAATATATATGGGTAAATTTTGCATACATAAATCAAATTTTCATGTCCTATGCAGTAAAAGATAATCCCAAAAGCCTCCAAGTACTCATTGAAGGTGAAGTTGAAAGTGTTGAAAGTTTTAAAAGACAAAATTATCTAACCATGACCCAAACATAGAAACTAGAAAAATGTCCTAATCTACTATTACAAGGAGATATGAGAATTTATAATCAGTAGTGTGTGGATAAAATACCGTAATGACAAGATTAAGACAGGATCACGGTAAGAGCACTAGCTATTCACCTCGATTTTGGTAAGCAAAGCCCAGCAGTTCGGCGGCTCGGTAAGGAGCGCCGGCTCAAGAGGCCTCCACCCTGCAACTCGGCAGTTCGGTTAGGAGTGCCAGCTCAACGGGTCAGCTCAGCAGCTCGACGTGAGTGCCAACTCAGCACGGTGCCAATACGGCCAGACCGTTCCTGGTTCCGGTAAAAGCGCTAAAGGCAGAGTGGGCCATCAACCTCCTCTGAGAAGTACGGGCGCGCCCTGTCAGATAGGGGCGCTCATTTATGGCGATATGATCGTTCATTTATGACGATAAGATTGTTCATTTATGGCAATAAGAAGTTGGCTTTATGATCCCTTAACATCAACTGACCGAAAGCATAAAAGGTTCTGATGAGATGTGCCCTTTTTACCTACCGCCGAATGTCAGGGGGACCTTACCCCACCTACCCCCACTCACAGAGAGAATGAACGAGGAATATTTACATATACACATGGGATCAGCCCCAGGGAGGTATGCAATACGCGACATGCAATAGACGATACTCTTGACTCTCAGCTCAATCTCTCATTCTCTTCTTCCTCCTCCTGCTTAGTCTTCTCAGAACTAATTCAGGCATCGAAGTGCTTCCGGCTCACGACAGCCAGGGGCTCTAACCTAAGTTGTTTTCCTTCCTTTTTAGGTTATTGGCGTTCGGTATTCCTTAATCTACAAAGTTCATCTCCATCTAAGTAGGTGTCGTGTTTTCACCGCCTACAAGTAGCTAAGAAACTAATAATCTTTTCTGACTCTAATATCCAAAGCGCTCTCTTAAAACACTCTTTTAAGTGTTAGCATGTAAGATTTATAGAACCAAGAAATGTGGAAATCAAACCTTGAGGGAAAACAAAGAAAAAATTTCGGTATATTACAAGTGTGCATGCAACTATTAAGAGGAGAAAACTTAAATTTGAATAGAAGAAATTTACTAAATATGATTATAAATTGCATTGCTAATTATGCATCTTAACAATCAGAATTACAACCAAATGGTCTAAATTAAAGTGACATGAAGATGTTTACCTAGGTTTTTCGCAAGGATGCTGAAACCAGTACCTGAGGAGAGCGCACAGATAATTTCAGAGATGGAGTAGCTGGGTATTATAAAGAGAAAAAAGATAGCAAGGAGGAAAAAGGACCTTTCTAGGAGCAGGACCAGAGGAAGGAAACTGTAGGGAAAGACGCGTCGAGAAAAAGAAGACGTGGAATAAATGCCGGGAGAGATGTCGAGGTCGTCTTCTGACATAGTCTCGTTATCTCATTACCTTCCCCTTCTTCTTTGTAGCTTCTCCGGTCTTTCTGAAAGATACTTTGTGCGTTACATTCCAATCCTTTTAAGTAATTGGGATTTTGACGTATTAGTCCGCGATGAATTCAGTTTTTCCCATTTTATAATAAAAATTTAGGTAATTTTAATAGAGTCACTTGATTCTTGTCATCATTTTTATATTACAAAGTGCAAAAAACAAGATATCACATCATGTCAAAAAATCCTAATATAAAAAATTATTAACATAAGTCTTACTAAATAAAAAGGCAGTAAAGCAATCAAAAGAGGATAGATGGAAAAGCCTTTAATGATGAGCGTAACTATTTCGATTTTGTAGAAGATGGGCCCCACTGTGTGTATTTGCACCGGTCTGCATTGCACCGGGCCCTTACAAGAATAAAAAAAATAACTATAGGATATCATAGACAGCAGGCAAGTACCAGATCTACACCATTTATTATGGTCACAAGATGATCCAATTCATCAAACTACTGGAGGCCACGCCAACCTCCATGGCCCATTTGAGATTCTTAGATTGTCCGTTCCAATAGATCGCTGGGGTTCATAAACGAATCTTTCAAAGAATAGCTTGTACACATTTTCAACACTTTGGGCTATCACAAACACTTCGGGGCCATAGCCAGCAAGCCACCCCTAGACTCCCCTAGTTTCCACCAGTGATTAGAAGAACTGTGACTAAATTATAACTCATTCAAAGAAGGACATGCCATGACTCAGTGCAAATCTAGCTTGAAGCTTTTCAAAACTTAATCTGATCAATTCTAGAGCCTTATAGTTAAGCCCGGATCCATCCCATGGGACAAGAGAATTTAATCCTAATCGGAACCCGGATTTGTACAAAGTAAGAACAAGATTCATTTCAACCTATTCTGAATATCTCCTGCTGCATCTGTAACCACTCATCCCTCTCTATCTTAATCTTTTTAGGTCTGTTAGTGTGGATGACCCTCTAGATCAAATCTGGTGTAATATGTATGAGAAGCTTTCAATCATGTAACTTAATGAAAAAAAAATAAAAAAAAAAATTGAATCTATGGTAGGAAGAAACAGGGCAATGAAACGGAAAAGTAAAAGAGTACGAACTTCCCAGAAAACTTCACGAAGGGTACGAAGAGTAAAATCACATGGCAGAAATTTTGGAGGGCATTGAATGGGGCGCAGGTAATTTGAGAAATGGAGTAGTGCTTGTACTTACCTAATGAAAAAGGGGAAAGTCAAAAGAGAAGTGAGTAAAAGAAAAGTATGATGATTCTACGAAGTAAAGTTAGTTTTGAGGAAAAAATAAAATATAAGTAGGTTATAATGATATTTTATTTTTATTTATTTATTATAAAGGATTTTTAACTTTTTGTATGGAAAAGTATAATTTTTTTGTATTTTAGTGGATAAAGGTACTTGCTTTTTTACTTTTTATATAAAAAAGATGGGGAGTTTTGAATAAAATGTATTCGATGTGACATCTTGTCTGAAAAATAGAGACATTACTTGACTTTTATTATATTAGTAAAGTTCCAAACTACATAGAAAGTTGGAGTATATCGAGATGGAGGACTCTTCTTTTCATGGGCATTCGAACTATGTAGAGTTTCACCAGGGAAAGGCATAATTTAATTAACAAATTACCAAATCTGGTTTAGCCCATCAAAGCGAGGATAGATGGAAAAGCTCCACACTTAGAGAAACTATTTCCATTCTCCAAAAGATGCCCCCAGACCTTGACTACGACCCCGTAGTCAACTTTAGCACTCAAATAGAGATAAGAAGGAACAAGAAGAAATGTAATCAAAATGGTTAAGCAGTAAAGGCCCACAGTACAGCCATATCATATCATTGACAGCCAGCAAGTTACCACAGGGTGAAAAAATATCATATAATTTAAACTTTTGTGGGGGTCATTGCCACCCTTTGTGATCCTCCGTTGGTTCCACGAAGAGTTCTAACCGATTCATAGGAGGATTATAAAAGAGAAAAAGATAACAGGGGGGAAAAGAGAAGTCTCTAGGAAACTTCATGGAAGGTAGGAAAGGAGGAGGAACCACACAAAAACATCGTGGAAAGTTCGTGGGGCACACACAATTTCAGAAATAGAAGAGTGCTTGTAGTAAGCAGAGATAAGAAGAGACAAGACAAGGGAAACTATTTGAAGAAAGGAAAAAACAGAAGCAATCAAACGGAACCATCATGGAAAGTTGGTGGGCATTTAGATGGGGCACTCTACCTGGGCATCCTTTCATCAAATCAGGGCATAGTTAATGAACAGACCTAATTTATTTAACAAATCATCAAATATGGTTTAGCCTATGATGAACCAGCTTGATTCCCCACATGCAGTTGCTACTAATCCTAACATAACTCAGTTATTAAAAAAATCGGAATAAAGAAAGAAGAGGGTTTTACTAAAAATAAAAATAAAAAAAAAAAAAAAAACCTAGGCTTGTTTGTTTGCATTAGGGAAGGAACAGAAGAGGAGTAGGATGTTAGATTATGATAAAATTAAAAAGGAGTGAGTTGAAATAATTAGTAGATGAATTACTTTTTATATGTTTGAATGGTTGGTGTAAAGTAAAATGATTTAAATTTATAGTTGGTTGGATAAAGAATATGGGGAATGGGTTACTCTACTCCACTTTATTATGGTATCTTCAAGTAACTATGGGAGAGAAAAAGTAGAATTGGGATAACTGCCAGCTAGGCAGGCCATTTTACTTTACTTCTTGGGCTAATGCAAACAAACACTTCATGAGGTAAAGAATCCAACCGTCTGTATTTATTTCAACCCTTATTTACTTTACTCTTTTGCATACAAATACGCCCTTAGACCTGATGAAGACCAGAAAGGGCCTCAAATTTCAATATGGACCAAAACAACCCTTATGGGGGATATTATTGCTCGTTTCTCTTTTTTTCGACGCTCAACCCTATCATGAGTTATGATATCGCCATTTAGCAGAATAACAAAAAAAGAAGAAACGAGCGACAATATCCCTGCTCTTTTTTCTTTTCTTTTTTTTTTTTCAATATTTGAATTTTTGGGCTTTTTTTTTTTTAACTTTAATAGGTCTAAGGGGATTTCTTTTCTGTAAAATTCTCAAGAAAGAATGAAACTCTCATTAAACATTGAAAGCAATTATTTAATAGTGATATTTCTTCTCCCAACTCCCAAGCCTCCACTTATACGAAGGGTATGTTATTTTACTGAAATTAACGGAATTCCCGTCTGAAAAATTTTAAAATTCTCAGACACACAGAGAAATTTCTGGATGATTTAGAGATTCCACCAAAAAGTAAAGGAACTAGAATTCCTAGATTTTTTAAAATCATTTAATACCCTTTATGAGATTTTAAAATACTTGTGAAGAAATATAAAACAAAAATAGGCTAATCTTATTATTAAAAAAATGTTGGATGCTTTGGATCATCCGAGCTCTATTGACATCCCAGGTTATGGAGGCTACTCGGAATCAAAACGAACCGTCTGCATCTCTATTCTCTCCGCCCACAAGTCACGATAATCCAAATTATTCAAGTTGACTGGCCACAAGACAAGTCAACCAAGAAACTTTCTTTTTTAATTGGAGAGCAGAGGAGTGAAAGAAGCGTCGAGAAAAAGAAGACGTGGAATAAATGCCGGGAGAGATGTCGTGCTACAGATGCTGTTTTTGAGGTCGTCTTCTAACATAGTCTCGTTATCTCATTACCTTCCCCTTCTTCTTTGTAGCTTCTCCGGTCTTTCTGAAAGATACTTTGCGCGTTACATTCCAACCCTTTTAAGTAATTGGGGTTTTGACGTATTAGTCCGCGATTAATTCAGTTTTTCCCATTTTATAATAAAAATTTAGGTAATTTTAATAGAGTCACTTGATTCTTGTCATCATTTTTATATTACAAAGTGCAAAAAACAAGATATCACATCATGTCAAAAAATCCTAATATAAAAAATTATTAACATAAGTCTTACTAAATAAAAAGGCAGTAAAGCAATCAAAAGAGGATAGATGGAAAAGCCTCTAACGATGAGCGTAACTATTTCGGTTTTGCAGAAGATGGGCCCCACTGTGCGTATTTGCACCGGTCTGCATTGCACCGGGCCCTTACAAGAATAAAAAAAAATAACTATAGGATATCATAGACAGCAGGCAAGTACCAGATCTACACCATTTATTATGGTCACAAGATGATCCAATTCATCAAACTACTGGAGGCCATGCCAACCTCCATGGCCCATTTGAGATTCTTAGATTGTCCGTTCCAATAGATCGCTTGGGTTCATAAACGAATCTTTCAAAGAATAGCTTGTACACATTTTCAACGCTTTGGGCTATTACAAACACTTCGGGGCCATAGCCAGCAAGCCACCCCTAGACTCCCCTAGTTTCCACCAGTGATTAGAAGAACTGTGACTAAATTATAACTCATTCAAAGAAGGACATGCCATGACTCAGTGCAAATCTAGCTTGAAGCTTTTCAAAACTTAATCTGATCAATTCTAGAGCCTAATAGTTAAGCCTGGATCCATCCCATGGGACAAAAGAATTTAATTCTAATCGGAACCCGGATTTGTACAAAGTAAGAACAAGATTCATTTCAACCTATTCTTAATATCTCCTACTGCATCTGTAACCACTCGTCCCTCTCTATCTTAATCTTTTTAGGTCTGTTAGTGTGGATGAGAAGCTTTCAATCATGTAACTTAATGAAAAAAAAAAAAAAAAAATTAAGTGCATCGTATTCTCCGGCTGCGGCGCGGTTGGGCTATTACTTGCTAAGATAAAAGAAAAGAAGAGCCATCAATCAAGATTTTTCTCTCTTGATTTGGGCCTTTTTATATCATATGTTTCCACAGTGGAGGCATGTGATCCACGACATCATGACAAGTAATACTTTTTATCATGCTTTTTAAGACTTTCTCTTATCCCAATAAAATACATATGAATGAAGCTTGTCATTGCCAGGTCGGCTTATAGAGAATTAGTGAAAAATAAATAAATAAATAAATAAAAGAAAACACTAATAAATGAAGTGTCAATTGGAAGGAGAATCATTTCCCTTTCAAAGAGTTTTTCCCTTTAGATGAAAATGTTTGAAAAACACTATTGTGGTTAGAAAGACTATAAATTCAAAAATTATCTCTCTAAGCCCCTTATCCCCGATTTGCAATGTTTGAGATGAAACGATTGATCATGCTCTAATAAATGTGAATATGCTAGAGCTTGTTGGTTTGGTTCCCATTTAGGCCTTTTAACCCACAACTTTCATGATGTGGAGTCAGAGAAATGTTGGAAGGATATCAATGAGCATAGCCGCTCAACTGCACCTTTGGAAAACGATCACTCTAGAATATGGATTTTGGCAATGCGGTGGACCTTGTGGAAAGCAAGATTTGATTTTGTTTTAAGGGAAAAAAAGATGAACACCATGAATAAATACATCCTCGGTTAACTCATTGGTTGGTGGTTGTAATAAACTGTGCACGATAAGGGATGAGAAGAAAGTCGGGAAAGAGATGACACTGGAGCGATCAATTTTGAGAAGGTTGTTACGATTTTCTCAAATGCTGCTTATAAGGCTGCAAATGGAAAAGCTTCAGCTGGTTATGTCTCCATGTTTTAAGGTTGCGTTGTGGGTGCAAGTGCTTGAATTGGCATGAAAGTCTCATTGTCTAAAGAATCTGAAACGAGGTGTGTACTGAATATATATGAGGAATTCTCAAAAACTCCCTCCTTTGCCCTTCTATGTTTTTAGGGCATGGAGCCCACCTTAAGCCAATCCAATTATTTCACACATACCAACCCTTGTCAATTAGTATAAAGCGCAAATTTGACACTCGTCCATTTTTCACTCACAGAAATCACAAGCAAGTAATGTCTCTAAATCCATTGAACTTTGGGGTCATGGATCAAGGAGTTAGGATAGTCTAATGGAGTAGAAAATTTTCACACAAGTAGATCTCATCTAGAATATTCTATCCAGCTGCATTCTATGGTTGTCATGCACCATAGTGAGACCAATTGAAAGGGATTTTTTTTTCTCGAAAAAAACCTTTAGGAGTTTTCTAGCGCTCCCATATATATATGTGTGTGTGTGTGTATATAATTATCCTAAGCACACTTTTTTCTTTTTCTTTTTTTTTTTTGCACGCCCATAATGGGGCCCACATTTTGGGGGTTGGGGTCGAGGGCGTTGGGGGTTTCGCATTCGAATTGATCATAAGAGGTTTTTTTAGGCATACTCACTTGCATATTACCCATCTGTGTGGGTAAAACACCGTAATGACGAAGTTAAGCAAAGATTACAGCTAGACTCGCCGATCACCTCGGCCTCTGTGGGAATAGCCCGTCAGCTCGGCAGCTTGGTCAATAGCTCGGTAGCTCGGCACCACGGTTCGGCAGCTCGGCATAGATACCAGCTCAGTACAAAGGCACACCACGGCCAAGCCATCCTTGGCCTCAGACCAAAATGCTAGAGTCAGAGTGGGCCGCCACCTTCCTCCTGGAAATACGGCGCGCCCAGACAGATATGAGCAGTCATTTATGACGATAGGACCGCTCATTTATGGCGATAAGAGGTGCGCTTTATCAGCCATGTATGCCAACTGGCTGAAGGCGTGAAAAGAGAGGGAGGGGTGTGCCCATTTTACCTACTGCTGCCAGTCAGGGTAAGGGATCGATAGGACCTCACCTCACCTACCCCCACCCACAGAGAGAATGAACGAGGAACGCTCACTTATATATACACATGGGATCCGTCCCATGAAAGGTACGCAATACACAACTCACAAGACTCCACATCGTCTCATTCCCATCTTCCTCCTCCTGTTTAGTTTTCTCAGAACTAACTCAGGTATCGGAGTGCCTTCGGCTCACGGCAGCCAGGGGCTCTGACCTAGCCTTTCTCCTTCCTTTTCAGGTTCTTGGCGTTCAGCATTTCCCGTCCTAAGGAGTTTTACCTACAATCTCATCTCAATCTAAGTAGGTGTCGTTTTTACCGCCTACAGTTTGGCGCCGTCTGTGGGAAACTGAACAAAAAGCTTGTAAACACTATGCCTCCAAAAACCAGAAATGGCGATGGACCCTCCAAAGGCAAGGCTTTGTCCATACAGCCTACGCTGGCGCAGAATCTTCCACCTCCACCCCCTCAGCAAAGGAGGTCTGGGGGGAGGTCTCCCACGGTCCAGACACAGTCGCGGTCTAGGGGAGTGACCATGCTCTCCCTTCGCGACGTCCCACCTCCGGAGCAGCCCCACCATAGCCACAAGTGGGCCATGCAAGGCGACAAGTCAGTCACCAAGCCACACGAGAAGTCAGCGCGGGCTGGATCGCAGTCACACCATCAAGCCAACCTCGATCAAAACGAAGACCCCCGCCTAGATGACATCAGGGCACAGAACCGCCTCATCCAGGAACAGCATGAGCTTATTCAACGGCTCATGCAACAGCTCGACGACAAGAAGGGTCAGAGCCCGCCGCCCAGGCGCCTGGGCCACGGGCGAGACCTGAGGCACGTCCTCAACAGTAAGAGGCGCGACCGAGACCAAGGGGAAGAAGGCTCCAGCAGCAGTCACATGCATGAAGGGCCGAAGAAGCAACGCCAGGTTTCAGAAGATGAAGAGCTCAAGCAGTGGATCGACCAGCGGGTGAAGCAGACGATCCGCCAGAATATAGAAACTGCTGGTATTGTCCGAGACCAGTTTAGCGCCTTCGAAGCTGAGGACACTGGCGCGTCTCCTTTCTCTAGGGAGATAAGAAAATACACGCTCCCCGAGAAGTTCAGCGTCCCGAGGTTCGCTCTGTATGACGGAACCTTGGACCCTGCGGCTCATCTCCGACATTACGTCCAGAGGATGTCGGTCTGGAGGGACGACGACTCCCTAAACTGTCGAGTTTTCTCCTCCAGTTTAGCGGACCTCCCCCTGCGATGGTTTTGCTCGCTTCCTGAAGACTCCATTTCCAGTTGGCGGCAGCTCCGGACCTCCTTCCTGGGAAAATTCCAGGCTCATCGCGTCGTCCCGAAGACCGATGCTGACCTGATGGCCCTCCGAATGCAGGAGGACGAGAGCGTCACCCAGTTCGCTCGTCGGTTCTGGACTGTCTACAGCCAGATCGAGTGCGCTTCTGAAGAGTTGGCAGTGAAGTCCTTCCAGCTGGCTCTTCGACCGGGCATCCCGCTGCGGGCACAGCTGGTCATGTACCCCGTGACCACCATGAAGGAGCTGATGACCCGAGCGAATCGGTTCATATTGGCGGAAGAAGACGAGGCGCGAGGTCGCGAGAACTTCGGCCTCACCAAGAAGAGCCAACCAGCAAAGGGAGATAACAGGTCCTCCCAAAGGGAGGATCGTCGCAGAGATCCGTCCCCGGATCGGCGCAAGGCCCGGTCCTCGGAGCAGTCGGCAGCGGGATCGGGGAGCGGCAGAAGGTCAGGCCACAAGCCGACCTCCCACGTGGCAGTAAACACTACACCAAAAACGGGAATTTGGAATGGTTTGGGAACGGTTTAACGGATTAGGAACGGATGGATTAGGAACGGTAATGCGTTCCAATTTCCTGTTTTCCGTTCCTAATTCGTTAATCCGTTCCAAAAATAGGAAATTGGAACGGTTTGGGAACGGTTTAACAGATTAGGAACGGGCGAATCAGGAACGGAAATCCGTTCCAATTTCCCGTTTTTGGTGTAGTGAAATATCATATTTAAGGAGCCGATCTATAGGCTCCTCAACAAAATAAAAGCGCGGCCTTTCTTCAAGTGGCCGCGGCCGATGACGACTGACCCCTCCTCTCGGGACTAGAGTAAGTTCTGTGCTTACCACAAGCAAAATGGGCACAGAACCAACGAATGTAGGAGCTACAAGTTCCACCTGGAGAACCTCGTGAAGGAGGGGCACCTCAGGGAGTACATCAAGCAGGAAGGCCGAGGTGATGACCGACCTCTGCGGCGAGACGCTGACAACCAGGACAGCGAGCCAGAAGGCATCATCAACGTCATTCACCTCGCCACCCCACCCAAGAAGAGCTCTCAGGCTCGCGCCGAGGCCAGGCGCGCCTCCCATCAGAAGCAGGTGCTGACCGCGGCACCAGAGTCGGCCGCGAAGAAAGCCAAAACAGAAGGGGTCAGAATATGGTTTTCTAACAGAGACTTGGAAGAGGTCGAACTCCCACATAACGACGCTCTAGTGCTCACCTTGAAGCTGCAGAACTTCTTGGTTCAGAGAGCCCTTGTCGACCCTGGTAGTTCGTCCGAAGTCCTCTACTACGATTGCTTCAAGAAGTTGAGACTGAAGGACGAGGACCTCTAGGCTGCCCGCACCCCTCTGGTCGACTTCAGCTCCGAGCCTGTTTATCCCAAGGGTAAGATCTCCCTCAGAGTCCAAGTAGGTGGCGCCTGCAGGCAAGTGGACTTCCTAGTTGTCGATGTCCCTTCCCAATGCAATGTTATAATGGGGAGGACATGGCTGCATAGCATAGAGGCGGTGCCCTCCACCCGTCATCAAAAGCTCAAGTTCCCTTTGGAAAACCGGTCGGGCCGAGCGGATGTGATCACCGTCAAAGGCGACCAGCACATGGCCAGGCAATGCCTGCTGGCCGTGCTGCCTGGCGAGGCTGAGCCATCCCAAGTCAATGTGGCCGAACTAGATAGAGAGGCCGAGCTCGGGGACGTCGGCAGGGCTCCGGCGCAGAAAAGCATCGAGGACCTCACCAAGGTCAACATTGATCCCGCTGACCCCGACAGATTCTTTCTCGTTGAAAGCCAGCTCCCCGAGTCCGAGAAGACAGAACTGCTAGACCTCCTCGTGGAGAATAAGGCGGTCTTTGCCTAGACACCCTATGAGATGCCCGGCATTGACCCGGCAGTCATCTGCCATGAACTGAAGGTGGATCCTAACCATAGGCCAGTGCTTCAAAAACTGCGTCGGACTGGGATCCCGCAGACTGAGGTCGTGGTTGAGGAAGTTCAGAAACTCCTCGAGGCAGGCGCAATAAAGGAGGTCCACTATCCGCAATGGCTAGCCAACACCGTGGTGGTCAAAAAAAAGATGGGAAAATGGAGGGTCTGCGTGGACTTCACCGACCTCAATAAGGCCTGTCCCAAAGACAACTTCCCTCTTCCAAAGATAGACCAGCTCATCGACGCCACTGCCGGACATGACCGGATGAGTTTCCTGGATGTCTACCGGGGATACCATCAGATCCCCCTGTATGCGGCAGACCAGGAGAAGACAGCTTTCATCACTCCCAGGGGCACCTATTGTTACAAGGTGATTCCCTTCGGGCTAAAGAATACGGGAGCGACGTACCAGCGGCTGGTGACAAAGATGTTCCAGGCCCAGCTTGGCAAGACGGTGGAGGTCTACATCGATGATATGGTCGTCAAATCCAAGAGGTCGCAGGACCACTTGACCGACCTCCGCCAGATTTTTGGCATCCTTCACCAGTACCAGTTGAAGCTGAATGCATCCAAGTGCGCCTTTGGTGTCGGTTCCGGCAAGTTCCTAGGGAGCCTGGTCACAAGAAGGGGGATCGAAGCGAACCCTGACCAGATCACCGCGATCCAGGAGCTCCAGTGTCCGACCTCGGCAAAACAAGTTCAGCGGCTGACCGGAATGGCTGCCGCCCTGAATCGATTTATCAGCCGAGCTTCGGACAAGTGCAGACCTTTCTTCCAACTCTTGCGAAAGGGCTCCAAGTTCCAGTGGACGTCGGATTGTTCTCAGGCGCTGCAACAGCTAAAACAATACATTTCTTCTCCACCGCTGCTCTCCACCCCGACTTTTGGAGAGGCACTATTCTTGTACCTGTCGGTCTCGGACCATGCAGTGAGCTCGGTGCTCGTCAGAGAGGACAATGGCCAGCAAAGGCCTATCTATTACACGAGCAAAACCCTGCTGGACGCCGAGACCCGGTATTTGCAGCTCGAAAAGCTCGCCTTGGCGCTCGTTAGCGCCTCTCGAGAGCTCTCCCACTACTTCCAAACCTTCACAATAGTGGTCGTGACAGAATACCCACTAAAGGCTCTCCTCCGGAAGGCAGATTTCTCCGGACGGATCTCCAAATGGGCTGTCGAACTGGGACAATATGACATCAGCTATCAGCCCCGAATGGCCATCAAAGCTCAAGTCCTAGCGGACTTCATTGTGGAATTTACTCCTCAGAGTTCGGCACCGACCTCGCTCGATACCGAACCAGGGGATTTCTCTCCCAATTCGAAAGAGCCGAGGTCCGACAGATCGGCAGAGAATCCAACTCCCATGCAGATGCCCTCGCCAGCCTCGCCTCGGCTGTCGAAGCCGGTATTAAAAGAACTATCGAAGTAGAAACGCTGTGGGAGCCCAACATCGACCTCCAGCGACCTCGGCAGCTCATGTGCCTTGATCTCGGCCCGAGCTGGATGGACCCCATCATTGCATACCTAAAGGACGACCGGCTACCCGAGGACAGGACTGAAGCTCGAAAGGTCAGATTGAAGGCGACCCGGTTCTGGCTCTCCCCAGACAGCAAGCTCTACAGGAAGTTATTCACAGGGCCCTACCTCCAGTGCGTTCACCCCAGCAAAGTCGACGACTTCCTCTACGAGATTCACGAAGGAATCTGCGGCAGTCATATAGGAGGTCGGTCTTTTGCTTACCGGGCTATCAGCCAGGGTTACTGGTGGCCGTACATGCAAAAGGATGCCTGGCTCTATGCCAGAAAATGCGAGAAGTGCCAGAAGTTCTCTCACTCTCTCCACCAGCCAGCCCAGGACCTGAGCCCCCTCTCCAGTCCGTGGCCTTTCGCTCAGTGGGGCAGGGACCGTTCAGAATAACCTCTACAGCCGGGAGATCTGCCTACCGACTCGAAGACATGGAGGGGAAGGCACTCCCGCGACCATGGAATGCGACGCATCTCAAAAAATTCTACTTCTGAGAAATGTATTAAAGAAATCAAATATCAATAAAAGGCACTTTTTCTGGAATGAGTCTTTGCATTACTTAGAGATTCCCCACGGCTCGACGGAGTATCAACTGTCAGCTCGGTACCATCGCCAGCTTCGACAGAACCATACAAATCAGGGTCCGGTACCAGTACCACCCTCGCGGCTCGGCGCCTCTGTTCAGAGGGCCAACCGCCCTCAGCTTGGTGCCTGCACCAGCCAGGGCGGCACAGCCATACGCACATCAGGGTCCGGTACCGGTACCACCCTCGCGGCTCGGACCTATTAAATTACTTGGCAAACTACCTGTGTCTACACCCACTCCACCACAAACAAGACACAAATCATGCACAGAACATGTGGAAAGAATGCTGTTTTATTACATAAGAACCTTCCGGAATGAATACAATGTAAAAAGAAAAGAAAAGTACAAAATTCAGGGAGCCGCAGCTTCCTTATTACAATCGGTCCCGGTAGCGCTCTCGCTGGGAACGGCCGAGGCAGTCTCGGGAACCACCAGGGGAGCGGGGGCGACTTCCAGTGCGGAGGGAGCTGGGGCGACTTCGGAGGCAGAGGGAACTGGGGCGAATTCCGAGACGGCTCGCAACTTCGAGTCCGAGCGAGGAAACCTGGGGGAATTCTGGAAAATGGGGCTGTCCATAGAGACTCCAACCCTTTTTAAGGCCGCCTTCCACCCAAGTGTCCACGCCCGGTCTCGGATTCCTGGCAACTGCGCCTTGTAATCAGCTGCCAGTTTGTCGACCTCCTCGTTCATCACGGCGTCGTGCTCGGCTCGGTATTCTTCCTTGGGTTTGGCCTCCTGCCCTTTCAGAGCCAGCTCGAGCTCGGCCGCCTTCCCCTCCAGAGCCATCTTCAGCCTTCTTTCAGCTAGCCTTCTCTCGGAGGTGAGCCTCCTGTTCGTCCCCCGCAGCATCTGCATGTCTTCCTCCTGCCGGGACAACGCAAGCCGGACCTCGTCTAGCTCACAGGAAAGGTGGGCGTTTTGATCCGCCGCCTCCTTTGCTTTCTCTTTGAGGTGCTCGGCCAAGGCCCGCGCTGCGTCAAGCTCGGCAAAAAGATCCGCATTCTTACTCGCCTCCTCCGCTAGCGTCGCGTCCTTTGCCGCCAGGGACTTCAGCAGCTCCTCTTTCTCCGCCGCCCAGACTGCTGCCCTGGCCTCGGCTGCGTCCAGCCTCCCCATGCCAGTTTGACACTTTTGCAAGAGCTGCAGTAAGAACAGTGTGTCAGCTGAAAGAACCTAGCAGAAAAGAGAGGAATATGAAGTATAAGGTGACATACCGCTACCAACGACCGCATCGAGGAGAGCAACAGCGACTCATTGTCCATCCGCGCCCACCTTGCCATGTCCTGGGGAAGGGCGCAAGCTCGTCCCAGTGCAGCAACCACTTCAGGGTTGACCGCTCGGTCCGACTCGGCTAACTGCCTCCCCAGCACGCCCTCGATGTCCGGTCTCCAAGGGACAAACTCGAAAGGAGTGGCGGATCCCCGGACCGACACAGGCGGTTCCGGGGCAGGTGGGAGTTCGACCCTCGCCCTCTTCTCCGGCCTGCGCGTCTCGACGACCTCGGCAGGACCCTCTCTGCCTAAGTCGGAGGGCGATTCGTCAACAACTATGGCCGGAGGATCAGCGCCGACCTCGGCCTCGGCGGGAGGTCTAGATTGGGCCCCGTCAATGGCTCCTGAACCCGTCTCGGCCGCGGGAGCGAGAATCTCTACAGCAGCCACGGGCCTCGTAGTCAGGGCGACGCTGGCGCCTCGAAAAGGGTCCGAGGTCTCGCCCCCTATGTCCCCAAAGGCTGCGGCGGACAGGTCCTCGGCCACGAAGCGCTGGCCACGACTGCGCAACATCTCAACTTCGGATTCTTCCGAGCTGGATGAGCTCCGAGACGCGCTGGAAACGATAAATTTCTGCCTCTGCTGCTTGCGCCCGGTCTCGGCTCTCACAGTTCCTACGGGTTTACGGCCCGGAGACTATTTGCCCGATTCTACCGGAATCCCGCTGGGAATCGCAACAATCACCGTCTCCGAGATGGGGACCTCGGTCTATACGGTGTTCGAGCTGATGTTTTCCCCGGGCAGCACGGAGTCAATCCCGGTCACCCGCCTCGGGGTAATGAAAGACTTGTAGTGGGGCGTGTACCCCAGGAGCGAGAACGTGGCTCGGCAGTGATGGCCGCGGTACTTCCGCACCTTCTCGTGCCAGTCTTTGTTCACCCTCCACCGGTTCCTTCTAGCAAACTCCCTTCTCTGCCGAAAACCTGCAGTAACAGAGCGATGTAACAGAAGGAAAACGACATAAGGTTAAACTAGAAAACCCAGGGGGCCTCAGTTTTTTACTTGGGGGGACTCCTATTCTTCGTGGGATCCAGGCTGTGGTGCTGGACTCCGCCTCACCGAACTCCCATGCCCCTCTGACAAAGACACGGTCCTCTCCCGCATATTTATTGGAGTCTTCCAGCGCGGTCACGAAGGCAGTTCGATGGACCCTTAGCCGGAGGTAATACGTATTCCCTTCTATGGATTTGCAGAGGTCATACGCCTCCTCGATGTCCGGAACACCAAGGTTGATTTCGAGAATCTCGTTTAGCCGCACTACTCCCATGATGATTTTATACCCATTGGGAAGTAGCTGGCAGGGGCTTAACTCCCACTCCCGGAGACAGTCCCTGAGGAGTGGGTGAAGGGGGAACCGGATTCCTCCCTCCACGACGGACACTAGCCAGAATGGCATCCAGCCGTCGCTATATGTGATACCGTCGTCAGGGCCGTCTGGCCTAACTTCTACGTTCGCAGGGACCTTGTATGCCTCCCTGAACAAACCTATGGACAGTGGGTCCCCCAGCCAGTGCCTGTAAATGCCCATTCTCTAACCTAACCGGAGAACTGCCTACTAGAAAGGGAGAAGAGGGAAGGACGAAATCCTACGGTGGAAGGCCGTGTAAACAGGAGCGCTCACAGGCAGTTTCGTTCTTCAGCAGAATGCGACGAGAGCTCCGGAAAATTGAAAAGAGGGAAGACGGAGAAGGTGCCCTAATTTATAAGGGATGGGGGCGCCGTTTCAGATTTCAAGAGAAGCCTTTAATGTGGCACTACCTCGATTAGCCCTAACGTCGTCTCGGGCAGCCCAGGCGTCCTGCAGATATGATTGCATGCCCTTTGGAGAAGCGACACGTGGCACCGGCGCCGCATTTCCAGAGGACTATTAAATACCTCGACATACGAGAGAATAAATGCCTCGACGGACGAAAGGGCAATTGCCTCGACTGGCGAAGAGAACTTAATGAGGCACTCCACGTCAGCAAAAGGTGATAAGGAGGAACCCTCCCTGAACCGAGACTCCTCCGTCTCAGCAACACTCCACACTCCGGGAACTCTTAAAGATCAGCGGTAGTGCCGGCCCGACAAAGCTACTCAGCTTCCGACCTACTCGAATGAGCTCGCAGGTCAAAAGCTCGGGGGGAGATATTGTGGGTGCACGGCAGACCGAGACCACGGTTCATACACCGGGTCTCGGTCATGGGCGGATGTCCCAATTTTGAGAATGGCCGGGAGTTCGGCTATCCGGACCAACAATTCAAACAGAGAAAAGCATTGCTACATAGGGTCGACCACACCTATTTCGTCAGAGACAAGGAGAAAGGAAGCCAGAAGACGAAGAAAGTTTTCATTAATCAAAGACTGATTACAGGGTAAATAGAGATGCATTAAAAGAAAAATTACAAAAAGCCTCAGAGGGCTGCAGCTTCCACATTGCAGTCAATCTCTGGAGGGACCTGAGGAGGGACCTCGGCCACGACCGCGCTGGCCTCGGGAGCGGTCGGGGTAGCTTCAGGAACAATCGCGCTCGCTTTAAGAACACTAGCCTCGGGAGCGACGGCTTCAGAAGGGGCCTCGACGACCGCAGTCACTTGGGAGCCATCGGGATCAGCGCTGGCAACTGGAGCCTCTTGAGGCGCCCCGGGGGCGGCGCTCGCCTCTGGACAGGCTTGCAAAGGAGGGTCAGAGGGGACCCGAGACACGGCCGCGAGTTCCGAGTCCGAGCAGGAGAATTTTGGGGGATTTAGGAAGAGAGGGCTATCATCGGGGACCCCAGCCTTGTTCAAGGCTGCTTTCCACCCAAGCTCCCAGGCTCGGTCCCGAATCCCTGGCAGCTGAGCCTTGTAGTCAGCAGACAGCCTGCCGACCTCCTCCCCCATGATGGAGTTATGCTCAGCGAGGAACTCCTCCTTGAGCCTGGCCTCTTGTTTTGCCAGAGCAGACTCAATCTCGGCCGCCTTCTCCCTTAGCGCCATCTCGAGGGAACCTTGGGCCTGGTTCCGCTGAGAGAGGAGCCTCCTGTTCGTCCCCTTCGCACTCTGCAGGTCGTCTTCCAGCTGCTTCGTCGCTATCCGGAGATCGTCGAGCTCAGAGGCAAGGTGGAGGTTCTGGGTCTTCTCATCCGCCAGCTCTTCCTTGAGGCGCTCGACCTCGACCTTCGACCCCTCGAAATCAAAGACGAGGCCGGCGTTCCTGGCCTCTACCTCTGCCAGCGTCGCGTCCTTAGACGCCAAGGACGCCCGCAGCTCGTTCCTCTCAACCACCCATTCCGCCTCCCGCGCCTCGGCTGCATTGAGCCTCCCAATGCCCATTTGGCACCTCTGCAACAGCTGCAAGATGAGAACCCGAAGTCAATAAAACAACACCGGACTAAGAGCTGAGGGAAGAATATTGCACTTACCGACACCAGAGATCGCATCGAGGAGAGCAGGAGTGACTCGTTGTCCATCCCGGCCCACCTCGCCATATCTTGAGGAAGGGCGCAGGCTCGTCCTAACGCTGCGACCACTTGGGGATCGGCCGCGCGGTCTGTCTCAGCCAGCTGCTGTCGGATGTGAATTTTGACCCCCCCTGGAGGGGAATCGCCATTCAACAGTGTGAGATAAAAAAAATACATCGAAAATGACGATTCCTACTACCCTCAAAATCGACGGATCACGATCACCAATTACGGATTCGGCCGTAACACGGTCCTTCGACGAAAGCCGAAAGAATGCAGGAGGAAAATGGGGTGGGTTCTTCTCTCGTCTAATGTGCCGCCGGCGACACACGACGGTTGTCTCGTCACTTAATTTGGGTCTTTCAATTCAGGTCGAACTTGGGTCAAGGGTCAAATTACGGGCTTTAAGATGGGACCATAATGAACTAGGTAGGGGAAATCAACATCCAGGGTTGAACAGACTAATTAAAATTAAATCCAAGTATTCTGGGGGATAAGCGAATTAAAATGAAAATAAACTAAGAAAATAAGGGGAAAGGTGCCAAATATTTAGAAGAGGATCAACCCATTCCTGGGTACCCCCTTCAATGTCCTTTGACAACCTAGGGTTTTGAGGCTGATTCTTCGAATCGAAAGAATGATGCAGACGAAACTTCGAGTTGTGATTTCTGTGGGTTTGCGTGCGATACGCAGGTGATAAAAGTGCATGGCCGATGATGGGCCAGAAGTAAGATAAAAATGGCCGATGTTGGGCCGGGATTGATTGAGGGTGGCCGATGATGGGCCGGTAGTAAATAAACTGATATTGGGGTGTGTGAAATCACTCGTCTCATTTCGTCATTCTCATTAATTCAGGTTCTCGGAATCAACCTCTATTCCCTTTAATCATTGAGTTCAGATAAATATTTGGCACCGGAGGTGGAGGAAAAAAGAAGAAAATATTTTTGGAATTGGTTTTGTTGGTTTTATAGTTTTTTTGGATTTTAATAATTGGGGTTAGAAGGGCCTACCTAGGGGAGTTCCTACTTGGATTCAATCTAACTATTCCATTTCCCTAATGGATCTCTACCCTATCCTAAGGTCCTAACCGCCCACATCCGCTCTCCCGATCCCTTAGCGGGAACCAGAGAGAGAGTGGGGCCTAATCAGTTGAAATTTAAGAAATTAGGGTAGTCTAAGCTGGCTAGGGGGAGACCTAGATTTAGGTCCGGAGTCTGACCTAATCAGTCTAGACTACTGTATAATTTCTAACTCCAATTTATTAATATTTTGGTTTTTTTAATATCTTTTACTTTGTTTTTGGTATTTTGGGTTTTTATTAGTTTTATTTGTTTTTATGTTTATTCATAGGGCCTAAAATCCTAAATTGATTTATCCTAATGAAATGGGAAGGGGTAAAGAGAATGAATTTCTAATTTTTAATTTAATTAATTATCCTAAATAATCTTGAGTTCCCTAAATAGGTTTCCCTAACCCTAGTGAGAGGGGAGGAGAAAAGAACTTAATTATTAAATTTAGCCTAATTATTTCTAATTAGTAGGGTAGCTAAAATTCTATTTTTAATCTTTACTTTTTATTTTATTATTTGTTTTCTTTTGGTGTTTTTGGTTTTTATTCTAATTTATATATATATATATATATATTTTAATAAATTATTCAGTCCTAAATTGCACCTAAAAGAATACGAAATAAAAATGCAACTAAGTTATAATGCATGGGCAAGTTGAATGCATGGGCAGGTTAGAATATGCTAGAAACAAATTTAAAATAATTAACAACCTAAAATATTATTCAGATGCATGAACATGTTAGGGTGCATGAGCATATTAGATGTATGCAATATCATAAAAAAAGAAACAATAAACAACTATGGATCTAAATTCAATGCAAGAAAATGAAATAGACATGCATGGGTTCGGTTTAGACGAGTGGGCTAGTCCGGTGGGTGCAATAGGTGGGTTTAAGTGGCGCAGGGAAAAGTGGGTGCAGTAGTGAGGGTGTGTGCAGTACAGTGGTGGCAAGGAAGGGGTGTCCAGTGGAGATGAGTGCAGGGAGGAAGCAAGGTGTGCCGCAGGTGGGTGCAAGGTAAGATGGGATGAGGAAGAAAAGGAGAGGAAGGAGAAAAAAGAAGAAGGGAAGGATGGAGTGGTGCAGCAGCAGGCAGGAGGTGCAGGTAGGAGGTGCAGCAGCAGGCAAGAGAACAGGGAAGGGGAGAGAGGAAAAGCACGGGGAGAGAGAGAGAGAGAGAGAAGAAGGAGAGAGGGGGGGCAGAAGATCAGAGAGAGTTACAGGAAGAGAGAGAGAGAGAGGGATGAAGTACAGAATAGAACAGGGGGTGGAGAGATGGCGAGAGAGTGAGGGAGAGTGGAGAAGGAGAGAGAGTGCAAAGATGGAGAGAGAGTGACAGAGAGTAGAGAGGCGGGGAGAGAGGGAATGGAGAGAAGGAGAGAGGAAGGTGAAGCAAGAGGGGAAGAGAGAATGAGAGGTGGAGCGGGGTGATGGCAGGGAGGTGGCTGCGCGGGTGGAAGAAGAGGGAGATGGGAGAATAGGGAAGAGGGAGAGAGGAAAACCAGGAAAAGAGGGGGAGAGGGTGGTGCACGCGAAGAGGGTGAAGGAGAGAGGGTAGAGAGAGCAGGGGCTGGCGCTGGGAAGAAAGCAAGAAGAAGCAGGGGAGACAGAGAGGATGAGCAGGTGGGTGCGGGGGAGAGACAGAGCAGGGGGAGAGGGAGACAGAGAGGCAACAGAGATAGAGAAAAGAAAGGGCAGACCGAGCAGAAAGGGAAAGAGAGTGGAGGGAGAGATCGAGAGCGAGAAAGAAGGGTGCGCAGTGGGAGAGAGGGTGCAGAGATGGAGAGAGAGAGTGACAAAGAGAGGGAGAAACGGTGTGCAGTGGGTGCAGGTGGTGGGGAGGAAGAGAAGAAAGAGCGTGAGAGAGAGGAGAGACAGAGAGAGTGAGCGAGAGATGGGGAGTGAGAGAGAGACGTGCAGGTGGGCGTGGGTGAAGAAAAGAAAGAGAGAGGGATGGTGTGCAGTGGGTGCAGGTGGTGGGGAGGAAGAGAAGAAGGCGTACCTGGTGCAGGGGGAGACGTCCGGCGGCGCGAGGAGGAGGAAGAAGGTGCTGCCGCGTGCGTCCAGCGGCTGCTGCGTGCGGATGTGTGGTGGTGCGTGAGAGGGAGACGAGGACGCCCACGGCCTGGGATGAGGAAGATGCGTTGGGTGAGGGAAAAGAGGACGATGATGGGGAGAGAGATGGAGGTGGAGTGATGGGTTACAGGAGATGGGTTATGTGAGATGATGGGCGTAGAGATGGAGATCCGGGATCTGGAATGGGTGAGGGAGATCTGAGAGGCAACAGTGAAGACAGTGGAGAGGGGAGAGATGGAGGAGAGGGTGCGGACAGAGAGCCTGAAGAGGAGAGGTGGAGGGAGATGGAGACGGGCGCAGAAGAGATGGAGGGAGATGGAGACGGGCGCAGAAGAGATAGAGGGTGATGATGGGGTGCTGCCTGGGACGATGGGCGTAGAAGAGATGGAGGGTGATGGTGATGAAGAAAGGAGGTGGTGGTCTGGGAGATGGGCGTCGTCTGAGATGGGCCACGTGCAGGGGCATGGTGGCGACTACTACTTGCGAGGGAGATGAGCGATGGAAGGAGATGGAGAGGTGGGTCTGGCCCAAGGGAAGAGACGAAGATGATGAGAGGGAATGATGGATCGTGGAGAAATGGGCGCCTGGGAGGAGGATGATGGAGATAATGGTGGGGTGCTGCGTGAGGGAAACGAGTGGAGGGAAGAAGGATGGAGGGCGATGGTGCTGGAGATGGGGAGCCTGGGGTCTGCTGCCTGGGACCATGTTCTGCGTATATCTTTTTTTTTTGGATCGGCTTGGGTGTTTGAAAATTTTTGAGGGATAAGGCCTGGGTTGGGAGAGAGATAGAGAGATGAGGCTTGGGTGTTTGAAATTGAGAGGGATAAGGCCTGGGTTGGGAGAGAGATGAGAGGGATAAGGCTCGGGTTGTGTTTAGGTCAAGTTCGGGTCAGGAGGTTTGGATCTGGCTCGGGTTGTGTTTGGGTCGGACCTGAGTGGGTTTGGGTGAGTTGGGTCCAAAGTTGGGCTGGACATGGGTTTGGTTAGGATCCGGGCCGGGTCTGGTTTAGGTGTGTTGGGATAGGTTTAGGTGGGTTTGGATTTAAAAGAAACTAATTCAAGCCTAAAAAGTGGGGTCCAATGGAAATTGGTCGGGTTGTCATTACCGAGGCCCAGGTTTCGTAGATTTCAATCCGCTCGTCGGATTTCGACGTTCTACATATTGACGGAAAGCTCTCGGCGAGTAGGTCACTATGAGCCAATTTTCAGCACGGAGTCTATTCCCGATACCTTTCTGGAGGTGTTGAAGGACCGGTAGTGGGGCACGTACCCCAAGAGAGACCACGCAGCACGACAGTTGTGGCCGCCGTAGTTTCTCACCTGCTCGTGCCACGCGCTGTTCACCTTCCAGCGGTTCCTCCTCGCAAGCTCCCTCTTTTCGCGGAAATCTGCATAGACAAAATCGTGTCAGGAACCAGACAGAGAAAGAAAGGAAAGAATTGCAAACCGAAAAAACTTCGGTCTTTACTCGGAGGAATTCCTATTTTTCGAGGAACCCGGACCATGGTGGTAGGCTCCGCTTCACCAAACTCCCATCCTCCTCTGACGAGTACTTGGTCTTCGCCCGCGTACTTATTGGAGTCCTCCAGCGCGGTCACGAACCTAGTCCGGCGGACCCTCAGCCGGAGGTAATAAGTGTCCCCTTCTGCGGATTTGCAGAGGTCATACGTGTCCTCGATGTCCGGGACACCGAGGCCGATTTTCAGAATCTGGTTGAGCCGCACTACTCCCATTATGATTTTGTATCCATTGGGAAGTAGTTGGCATAGGCACAACCTCCACTCCCAGAGGCAGTCCCGGACCAGTGGGTGCAGGGGGAAGCGGATCCCCCCTTCCACTACAGACACCAGCCAGAATGGCATCCAGCCATCACGATAGGTGAGGCCGTCATCAGGGTCATCCGGTCTGACCTCCACATTGGCGGGGACCTTGTATAAATCCCTAAAATAATCTATGGAACCTGGGTCTCCTAACAAATGTCTATAGACCCCCATTCTCGACTCAGACAAGGGCCTATCTAAAAGAAAAGACAAGGAAAACGAAGAGGAGTCCTACGAATGGGGACTGCACAAGCGGGATCGTCGGAAGTTTGCAGGCGCCGGAGAAAGTTCTCTTGCAAAGCGCAGTAGAGATCTGAAGAAAGCAGAGGAAAGTGAAGACGAAGGAGGCGCCCTGATTTATAGGGCCTAGGGGCGTCGATTCGACTTTCAAGGAGAGCCTTTAAGAGGCGTCTCCTCAATCAGCCCTAACGTCCCATCTCGCAGCCCTAACGTCTCCTCGAAGTAATTACGAGACAGCCAAAAGAAGCGACACGTGCCACCACTGGCGCGATATCCGAGGGCTATTGAATATCCGGGACAGGCGAAGGGACATCTCGAAGGGGACCGCACGTTAGCAACGACCACCAGGCCTAAGGAGACCCTCCTGATCCGAAGCTCCCTCGTCCCGGTATTTCCCTCATGACAATAACCGTCACTCGAGCTCGATAGCGGAACCAGCTGTACGATCGTCAAGCTTCTGACCTCCTCGAGCTGGGAGACTCTCAGAAGTCAAAAGCTATGGGGCAATTGTGTGGGTAAAACACCGTAATGACGAAGTTAAGCAAAGATTACAGCTAGATTCGCCGATCACCTCGGCCTCTGTGGGAATAGCCCGTCAGCTCGGCAGCTCGGTCAGTAGCTCGGTAGCTCGGCACCACGGTTCGGCAGCTCGGCATAGATACCAGCTCAGTACAAAGGCACACCACCGCCAAGCCACTCTTGGTCTCAGACCAGAATGCTGGAGTCAGAGTGGGCCGCCACCTTCCTCCTGGAAATACGGCGCGCCCAGACAGATATGAGCAGTCATTTATGACGATAGGACCGCTCATTTATGGCGATAAGAGGTGCGCTTTATCAGCCCTGTACGCCAACTGGCTGAAGGCGTGGAAAGAGAGGGAGCGGTGTGCCCATTTTACCTACTGCTGCCAGTCAGGGTAAGGATCGATGGGACCTCACCTCACCTACCCCCACTCACAGAGAGAATGAACGAGGAACGCTCACTTATATATACACATGGGATCCGTCCCATGAAAGGTACGCAATACACAACTCACAAGACTCCACATCGTCTCATTCCCATCTTCCTCCTCCTGTTTAGTTTTCTCAGAACTAACTCAGGCATCGGAGTGCCTTCGGCTCACGGCAGCCAGGGGCTCTGACCTAGCCTTTCTCCTTCCTTTTCAGGTTCTTGGCGTTCAGCATTTCCCGTCCTAAGGAGTTTTACCTACAATCTCATCTCAATCTAAGTAGGTGTCGTTTTTACCGCCTACACCATTAAAATATAATTAAAAGTAATGACGCATCTAGCTATAAATCAACAAAAAGTTCCACTGTATAGTTCTGCAATCAAGGAAAACAAATATTGTCGTTTTTCTAGTCATACTTGAAATGTTGAACCCAGCTAAAACACAATTTAAAAATAAATAAATATAATACTTTCATAACAAAAACATAGAAAAGATATATAAAAGTGTTAAAAAAAGCATACGTTGGTTGCTTTGTAGCATATTTGCATTGAAACACAAAATACACACAGAAAAAAACATTTATGGTTCACGGGTTCACCCGGTTTGCATGCACCAACTCAGATGAACTGCACACCATTGGATCGAATGATCGCCAATACAAGTGGATTGTACTTGTAGGCCCCAAATGATATGGTAAGGATGATCAAATGTGGTGGTATGGGCCTCGTTAGGTGGGCCCCACACGAGTTGGGTATGAAATTGTCCATGCGCGGCTCGTGCATTGGATAGCGACAATTTTTGTTATAGTCCACTTTTGGTTATATCCTTGGTTACATTGTCTATTAATAATAGACAAATACTTACCTTTCGAAAAATAAACTTGAGGATTTTATGGGAAAATTCCTGACAAATGGCCACTGTACGAAAAAAGAGCCCCTAGATCGGGGCAGCACAAACGGCGTCTGTCAACCCATTTTTGTTTTTTTTTTTTTTTTAATCTAGTATTTAGCGTTGCTCGTCTCCGTCTCTTCCTCGTCCAAGTCCTCCACTGTCGTATTCTTCATTCACAGCGGCGCAACAGCCCCAATTCTCTCGGAGGTAGATAACAGAGTACCCCTCTTCCTCCTCTGTAATATCACAGAAGCAACTCACCTCTCTATCAACAGAAATGACAAGTGATAGAGGGCTTTCTTCAACAGCAGTGGTTTGCTTTTATTAGGTGGGCCCATGGATATAAAGTTGCCGAGAAAGAAAATTTGGACCGATCAGAGTAGGGATTTATTAGCTCTCTCTATCTAAAAAGAAATCCTCATTAATTTGGAATTATTAGGTGGGGCCATTGTGATGTAGTTCTCCAATATGTGCTTGCCATGAGGATGCTAAAGTGGCATTGCTTTGGAGGCTCTATTTCAAATCTAAGACCTCTTAGTCCCTCATGCCTATTGTTTTAATATATATAATTTGAGTCATAGTTAATTTGTAAACTTAACCTCCCCAATATTTGGTTACATTGCCTCTTTCCCTTGTAGTCACAGTGAGGAAGCAGCTAAAGTGGATAGCATTGGTTGTGACTCCACTTTTTTTACGTTTTTTTTTCTTGGAAAGTCGTTTTTAAGTGACATGTTATGTGACAATGAGGATTAATTAACTCTGCCATGCCTAACCTTGCCCAAATGGCATTGAAGAAATGTACTACTAAATACATTTATAAATTACATTGCTGATTATGCAACTTGACAATTAGAAAGGGAAATCAAATAGCCTAAACTAAAGTAACATGGACAACTTACTTAGGTTTTCAGCAAATGCCCAGATAATTTCTGAAATGGAATAGCTAGGTGTGTTTGGACAAGTGTGAATTGAATTGAGGTGAGGTGAGGTGAGGCCTCCATTATCCATATAAAAAAAACATGGATTATATTAAAAGTACACAAATTAAAAATTCTCCCATTCTTAAAAAAAAAAAAAAAAAAAAAGTCTTTTTTTTCACTAAATAACAAAAAAATATCATCTTTCCCCATAACAAGTCAAAAAGATAAGTGAAGAGCTTTAATTCGATTAACCACTCACCGGGCCCATGTCAAGTAGCTAAAAACAAAAGTGAACGTACTTTCCAGTAAACTTCCCCTGAGGGTATTAAAAGTGATATCACATGGGAGAAAGTTTGAGGGTATTAAAAGTGAAATCACATGGGAGAAAGTTGGAGGGCATTGAATGGGGCGCAGATAGTTTCATAAATGGAGTGGTGCTTGTACTTACCAGAGTGAAAAAGAGGAAAGGCAAGGGAAGTGACTAAAACGGAAACTTGTAAAATAAAGAATTTCTTGAAAATTTAATGGAAGATAGAAGAAGAGGAATCAAATGGAAACATCATGGAAAGTTGGAGTACATTGAGAGGGAGGACTAGACCTATGTAGAGTTGTAGACTTTCACTCGGATATAAATTAATGAACTGACATAATTTATTTAACAAATCACCAAATATGGTTTAGCCCAACAAAACGAGGATGGATGGAAAAGCATCACTGGTATGTATTATAGAAACTCCAAAAAGATCCCCCCCAACTGTGCGTATTAGTTTCACTGGCAAGCAGTATAGCGACTCCGTAGTCAACTTTAGCAGTAAAATTGACATAAGAAGGGAGGAAAAAAAGGTAATCAAAAGGGTAAGGTAATAATGGCCCACAGTACAGCCATATATCTAACAGCTAGCAAGTATAGACCATTTATTATGGTCCACATGGTGAAAGATTATCAAAATAATTTATTTTTATTTTATTATGATCCACATGGTGAAAGATTATCAAATAATTTATTTTTATTTTATTATGGTCCACATGGTGAAAGATTATCAAATAATTTATTTTTATTTTTTGTTGTGGGGGCGGGGGGTTGTTGTTCTGCCACCACTTATGACTAGAAGAGTTCTAACTAATTCAGATAAGGACTGCCCCTGACTCGGCGCAGGTCTGCCTTGAAGCTTATCAAAATTTAGCCTGATCGGTTGTGGGGCCTAATACCTAAGCCTAGATCCATCCCAATAGGCACCTAGAGCTTATCCTGTTTGACTCTTTTGACCTGCTCTCTCTGACCTAAATTTCTAATATCTCTAGCAATTGTAGCCATTTCTCCCAATCCCTACATCTTTTGAGTCAAAAGAGGGGAACACTATTTTGTCCAATCCCTGCGCCAACTTCTTTCTTTCATCATTTTTTCTGTTTTTTCTTTTATATATATATATATATATATTTTTATGCATCCTTTCTCATTTGGGCTTTTTTACCCTGCTTTGCCCCCCAATAAATACATACACATGAAAGCAAATGCCACAGTACAAACACCTTAAAAACCGCTTCTTCAGGACATGTACTTTTTTTTTCTTTTTTTCCATTACAATACATGAGAGAGTATGAGATGGGGAAGAAATACAAAGGGAAGTAAGGGTGGTTGTTTGCTTAGGGCACGTTTCTGTAATCCATTTCTGCGGAAAATGATGTAGTTTTTTGCAGAAAATTCATTTTTCATGTGTTTGGTTACGGCAATTTTCCACGAAACTGCTTTTTCGCCACATCAGCTTTTTCCTTCCTAGACATGGAAATGGACTTCCTATAAGAGTACGGGGGGGGGGGGTATGGGAAGCCCATTTCCACGAAAAACTAGCCCCCCATTTCCTCACTCCCACCCCTACTCCACCAAGCAACCCTCTTTCTTCTCCCTTCCCTCCCAACCCCATCCACCCACTCACCCACCCAACGCACATACTGACCCACTCACCTAGTAGTTTTTACTAAACAATAGTTTTCACTAAAGAAATCCTCAACTGCACCAAACAACATTAGTACCAATTTATTGAGGAAAAACTTTTTGCACCAAACATGAATTTCTAACTTCCTCAAAAAACCTTTTCTGAGGTTTTTAAAATCCATAAAATTTGCTGATGTATCAATTTCATCTTTCCATGGACGTTGTCTCTACACAAACATGCCCTTAATATATAAGAGTAGGGCAATAATATCCCAATAGGATTTCTATCTGCGCACATGATCACTCTTGACTTCGATTCAAGGACACCAATTTGGTGAAGATGATTGAAGTTGCACACACAATTCTCATTCTATAAAGTAGATAAATGGATTAAGACATTTGCAAACCTTAAAAAACTCATGGAGCCTCAGTGTATGCATTCAATGGTTCTACGTTTTTGACATTTTTCTCAAGTTACATGATTAATCAAGGCCTAACATTTGACACCCTAGTCGTGTTTGGCCTTCACAAGAAAATTAACAGTTGAAAATGAGGCCTACAACAGCCACAAAAATGTAGATCTACTAGTTCTGAGTTTTTCATAAATTTCTCACAATTCACGATGATCCAAAGGTTGAGATTCGACACCATAATTGTTTTTTTATCTTCTAAACATGATCAATGGTTTAGATCACGACGTAGGTACCAACATGTGTGGAAGGCAACATTATAGCAGCACATTCTTTGTGTGCAGGTGTGGTTCTGTTTCATACCTATTTAGGTGGTAAAATCTCAGCCCTCTTTTTTCACGCATATTCTCATGTCTTTTTCATACTTGGTGAGTAAATTATGCAAAGAAACATGTGATGTGTAACAGTTACTCATCAACTACATCTGCGTAAGTAAATATGCAGTAACAAATGACCTCTTAAGGTGGACCCCAATTATCTTTTTTTATAATGTTACCAAACACACTAATTGTAAATTAAAACTTATAAATTAGAGCTTTTATGTTAAACCTCAATCTAATTAGCTCTTAAGTTTCCAAATGGCACCTACTAAACTAATATGAGCAATGCTAGAGAGATGGAAACCGAATTGGAGCCCGAATTCCCAAAATAAAATGTTGAAAAGATATTTGAGAGATTGAGTGAAAGTCATTTGAGGGTAAAGATGTCATTTTAACTCCAATCTGGCATAGACTTTTTCAACTAATATTGACATAGTAGCAGCACGGCTGCTAGGAGCATTAGCTTTTGCAGGTAAGATGTCATTCTTTTGACTTGCAGCTCTTAGATGTACTTAATTTTGATGTATACAAACATTAAGTGGGGCCAGAGCCTGGACCAGGTCCCATAGTGTCCATGAGAGTCGGCCCTGGGTCCAGATATATACATCTAAGCAGGTACAGGTCTGTGCCCACCATGGAACCCTCGAACCCAACATTTTTACATATCTATAAACCATGCTGCCTGATGATATGGAAAGAAATCATATCGGTCAATGTCTTGCAATACCATCATTCTCATTTAATCATACTGATTGCCATTAATTTTTATGGCCTCAAGACTCATCGGTGTCTGATTCAGAGTCAATCAACCTGATCAAATCTGAGCCAGAACCATTGTCGTTAGGCGAGTACAAGGGGTTAGAGTTGAGAAGAGGCCTGCAAAAAGATCATACAAACAGTTAAACCTGGCAAATTGCAAGGGAATTTGAATTGACCATGTTCTCGGTTAGATGTAACTACAGATATCAAAGTCATTATTCAGTTTCATCAAATGGGCTTTACATGAATTCAATCACATCTGATTCTAGATTGTTGTAACGTTTGGTGGGTCCTCCAATGGGGGGCCATACCTGGATTATAATCAGCAGCCATGAATCTTCCGGGTTCGATCGTCATCCATTTTGTTCAGACAATGCGCCTTTTTCTATGTACGGGGGCATACAGATTTAGAAACCATGCAAACAATGCAATTTCATCCCTAACGACGAACTTTCAACCTTTCCGCTCCCTGGCCCAGCGGCCAACTGCATGATCACTGTTCATTGATAGCCTTCTCACCTTCCTCTACCTTTGACGGAGATGAAGAATCTACATTTACTAACTGCAGTTCCCTTTTTTCTTGTGCAGAGTCACCAGGATTGTCCATGTCATTGGATTTAGGAGTGCCCTCCACTGAATCCTTCTTGGACATCTCATCCATCCTTTTATCTTCTCCCAAAGAGGAGCATGAAGGCATAGATCCATCCTCGTCTCCAGCACAAACCTGAGAAATGTTAATCATCACATCATTAGACTCAGCACCCACAGTAAAAACCTTTGAAACACCATCCATTTTCTCATTGTCTTCTCTCAAGGGAGGAGATGAAGATGGATCTGAATTCCCTGCCGATGCAACCGTGTCTCCAGCACAAACCTGAGAAATGTTAAGCATTACATCATTAGACTCAGCATCCACAGTTGAAACCTTTGAAACACCATCCATTTTCTCATTGTCTTCTCTCAAGGGAGGAGACGAAGATGGATCTGAATTCCCTGCCAATGCAACCGTATCTCCAGCACAAACCTGAGAAATGTTTATCATCACATCATTAGACTCAGCACCCACAATAGAACCCTTGGAAACACCATCCATTTTCTCATTTTCTTCTACCGAGGGAGGAGATGAAGATGGATCTGAATTCCCTGCCAATGCATCCATGTCTCCAGTACAAACCGGAGAAATATTCATCATCGCATCATTAGACTCGCCACCTAATGTAGAACGCTTTGAAAGATCATCCATTTTCTCATTGTCCTCTCTCAAGGGAGGAGATGAAGATGGATCTGAATTCCCTGCCGACACATCCATGTCTCCGATACAAATTGGAGAAATATTCATCATCACATCATCAGACTCAACACCTAAGGTAGAACCCTTTGAAAGACCATCCATTTTCACATTGTCCTCTCTCGAGGGAGGAGGCGAAGATGGATCTGAATTCCCTGCCGATGCATCCATGTCTCCAACACAAACTGGAGAAATGTTCATCACCACATCATTAGACTCAGCACCTACAACAGAACCCTTTGAAACACCATCCTTTTTCTCATTGTCATCTCTCGAGGGAGGAGATGAAGATGGATCTGAATTCCCTGCCGACGCATCCATGTCTCCAGCACAAACCTGAGATATGTTTATCATCACATCATTAGACTCAGCACCCACAACAGAACCCTCTGAAACACCATCCATTTTCTTGTTGTCTTCTTTCGAGGGAGGAGATGAAGATGGACCTGAACTCCCCGCTGATGCATCCATGTCTCCAGCACGAACCTGGGAAATGTTCATCATATCATCAGACTCAGTACCCACAATAGAACCCTTCAAAACACCATCATCAATCTTTTCATTGTCTTCTCTTGAGGAATGAGATGAAAATGGATCTAAATTTCCTGCCGATGCATCCATGTCTCCAGCACAAACCTGAGAAATGTTTATGACATCATTAGACACACTGCCCACAATAGAATCTTTTGAAGCACCATCAAGATTCTCATAGTGTTCTCTCGAGGAAGGAGATGAAGATGGATCTGAATTTCCTGCTGATGAAACCTTGTCTCCAGCACAATCCTGAGAAATGTTTATCACATCATTAGACACAGTATCCACAGTAGAACCTGTTGAAATGCCATCGATTTTCCCATTGTCTTCTCTTGAGGAAAGCGATGAAGTTGTATCTGACTTTCCTGCTAAAAGATCCATGTCTCCGGCACAATCCTGAGAAATGTTCATCACATCATTAGACTCAGTAGCCACAGTAGAACCCTTCGAAACGCTATCATTGACTTTTTCATTGTCTTCTCTTCTCGAGGAAGGAGATGAAGATGGATCTAAATTTGCTGCTGACGCATCCATGTCTCCAGCACAAACCAGAGAAGTGTTTATCCCATCATTAGACTCAATACCAATAATATAATCATTTGAAACACCATCAATTTTCTCACTGTCTTCTCTCGAAGCAGAAGATGATGACGGATCTGAATTTCCTGCTGGTACATCCTTGTCTCCAGCAGAAAACTGAGATATGTTTATCACATCATTAGACACAGTACCCACAACAGAACCCTTTGAAACACCATCAATTTTCTCACAGTCTTCTCTCAAGGAAGGAGATGATGAAAGATCTGTATTCCCCGCCAGTGCATCCTCATCTCCAGGACAAACCTGAGAAATGTTTATCACATCATTAGACTCAGTACCCACAGTAGAATCCTTTGGAACACCATCAGTTTTCTCATTGACTTTTCTGGAGGAAGGAGATGAAGAGAGATCTGAACTTCCTGCTGGTGCATCCTTGTCTCCAGGACACACCTGAGAAATGTTTATCACATCATTAGACTCAGTACCCACAATAGAACCCTTTGAAAAACCATCCATTTTCTCATTGTCTTCTCTCAAGGAAGGAGAAGAAGATGGGTCTGAATTTCCTGTTGGTGCTTTGATTTCTTCAACATGATCCTGATTAATGCAAGTTGGATCAACTTTATCAGCTTTGCGCATATTTGGTACTCCATCAGAACAATCATCTTCAACCATCTCAACGGATACTTGTTCTTTGGAGATGGAGGCTTCATTGATGCAGATTTTATTATCAACTGCTGCAACTTGAGGCTCACAACAATCTTCCAACAAAGGATCTGCATTGGAAGATTCAGCTGCAACTGACTGAATAGCTTCTGGTACAGGAGAGTTCATATTTTCACTCCCAATGCATGTAGTTTCTGATAAAATATCATCTTGGATACTCTGGCCAGAAGTGATTATTGTAGAAGAAATGCGGAGAATGTTGGAATCTGTGGGAACCACGGGATCAGAAGCTTCCTTACCAATATCAACAGGAATGGTACCTTCAAAAGCATGCTGGTCTAATTTTGTTTCCTGATAAGAAACAGGCACATTCAAGCCACTATGAGGGAAATCTGGACCTTCAATTAAACATACTGTCCCTGGAGAAATGCATGGCACATTTTGTTTTTTGGAATTCCCATCAACACATGAATCTTTATCTGGATTCAAAGGTGCTCCACTGGCAATAACTGTACCACTTGTGTGAGCAGGATTGGCTATGTGCTGGACAGGCTCAGTGGATTGGCTCAATACAGGAACTAGCATGACAGTAGTGAGACTACTCAGTCCATGACATTGACTAAGACCAGCAACATCATCATCTTTCTTGGAAGTCTCAGAAACCATGGAGGTGTTGGGAGAATTTGAGTCGGCTGCTTTGACGTTCTGAACTTCAGTAAATTGACCACCAACCATACCTTCAATGTTGCTTACAGCATCAGTTCTGGTTGTATCTGGAATCGCATCAGTTCTGTCTGACAGTGCATTCGAGACAACTGGATGAGAATTGTTTGATTCCGTCATTACCCCATCAGATGAGACTACTTTCTCAGCAGCACCTATAGTTCCCTCACTGGCCACTAAAGAAGACTTGTTACCAAATGCTTTGAATGAAGGATTGCTGCTCTCAGAGGCACAGGATTCATTTATTTCATGTGATCTTCCTGTAGTGCTTTCTCCTGCAGATTCTCTTTCCTGTTTTTGACTAGCTGGATTGATAGTCAGTGATGTTGCTTTCAAAGACACTGGAGTTACAGACTTCAAATGCTGTTTTGGTGAATGGACTCCCGCACTTTCAGCTGTAATTTTACTATTTTTGTGAGTAATATGAGAACTGCCATCTTTACTCCCCATGGAGCATTCATTACTTAAAACCCCCACAATATTAGCTCCTGACGGGAATGAGTCCAAACATGGTGTACTCATCGATGAGTTTGGTTTCTCACTGGATGTTGAATCAGAGTGATAAATATTGTGTCCTCTGTCTCCTGAATTACAAGCTTGCACAGATGTAACAGTTCCAGTTTGCTTTCCACCATTCCCTTCCTTATCTGTTGTTATATTGATATCACCACTGCTCTTACTATAGCTGAGGTTCTTTGACTCCATGACAACATGGCCAGAGTCTAATGCAGCTGCAGAAACACTTCTTGTGTTTTTTCTCCTTGTGTCTGCAGTGGAAGCAGAACCTTTCCTTCTAGAACCCCTTTTAACCGAGGCAGGTGTCTTACTTTCCTCTGGAGGAGATTTCTTTCGCAGCAGTGTAACTGGAACAGGTGCTGTTTCACACTTCACTTCTTGGGAGCTCTTATCTGGTGCATTGAATGTGGCAGCTTTAACAGATTCGCACACAGAACTGGGAGGGTCCGTCTTGGAGGCATCAATACCAAGTCCAGCCTTCTGTGAGGTTTGAACAGAAGATAATTGTGGTTTCTCAGTGTGTTTCTGCTTCTCATCTGATGTCATGTCAGAATTCCCTGCCCGAAGAGTTCTCCTCTCTAACAAATCCGGCGCCAATGAATATGCAACAGTTGATGATTGGCTGATATTTAGCTGCTGTCCAGCTCTATTCGCACATACATTGGCACTATCTTGTTTCCTTTGGGTTTCAAAGGTAGCAGCTTGAGCCTCAGAAACTGGCGCAATGGA
Source organism: Persea americana (assembly GCA_029852735.1). NCBI lineage: Eukaryota > Viridiplantae > Streptophyta > Magnoliopsida > Laurales > Lauraceae > Persea > Persea americana. The sequence goes on along the minus strand of CM056811.1, from coordinate 14,418,478 downwards.
AGTAGTCGGGGTTAGGACAGGAACCAAGAAAACGACATTTGGGATCCGTGAAATCTGGTTAAGCTCAAAGTTAACAGGGGTTGCATTTGAAGTTCCTGATGGCCTAATTAACCTTCCCATTTGTTGGGCAAAAGAAAATGTTGCATTTCTGTCTGCTGCCATATCTACTTGCATCGGAACCATTGGAATGGAGCTAACTTCAGGACCAATAGCAGGTGAATCAGAGTTCTGTTTCTTTGCACGCTTTCGACGTTTGCTGGATCCACTTTCAATCTTTTGGTTTTGTCCTGTGACTTGAGTGGGCAAGGGAGAACTGGAAGTGGTTAGTGGACCGGGAATGGTTCCAACCCCTAATGGATGTTGTGGGTTTACAGTTGATCCCTTGATGTGAATGGAAGAATCAGGGCCTAGTGTGGTGGTAGAACATTGTAAGGTTTCTCTTTGATGTTCCATTTCTTGTTTGCAAACTGTGCCAGATGGCACAGAAGGAATCCTTGGAGATGGAGCGACATCTGCTGCTGTTCTCTTTGGCCTACCCCGTCCTCGTTTAGCGGGAACAGGTGGCTCACTGGAAGGCGGATGTGTTTCCTTTGTTGGCAGTGTTGACTCTTTGGATGGTTGTTGGGATTCTTTCAACTGTGGTGGCACCTGTTTAGAAAGCTGTAAGGATTCTTTAGATGTTGGCGGTGGAAGCTCTTTAGAGGGTGAAGGTGGTGGAAGCTCTTTAGAGGGCAACGGTGGTGGAAGCTCTTTAGAGGGTGAAGGTATCTCTTTTGACTGAGGCATTGGTTCTTTGGATTGTGATGGTGTCAGCCCTTTGGATGGTGGCACTGTTTCACTAGATGACGGCAGTGGCTCTTTGCACGGTACCAGTGGCAGCTCTTTAGATGGCAGCGGCGGAACATTTGTGGCCCCAATCCCAGGCCCACCAGCTTCTTTTTTGGTACATGAATCCTTTGGTGTTTCTTTAATTTCAGAGGATTCAGGGGAATCAGCCTGACAAAGCTTTTCAAATTCTTCTTCAGTCCACTGATCCTCATAAGATCGTACCTACAGAAAAGTGAAGCGGACATTACAATAGTATTGTGGACATTATATAGTGTTAATATCAACCATATTGTCAACTACTAATACTTTGCAGTGAGAGAGATAGAGAGAGAGAGTATGCACTGCCCAACAAAACAATTTGCTCAACAATACAAACTGTAAATATCAGGACCATATTGTGTCAATCCAAGCCATTCAACAATTGGATCATGAATGAAAGCAACCATGGAAATCTACCTCAATAAATATTATCCTAAAGGCCCCATTTTGCCTGCATAAAAAGTTGACCACTGGCTTGAGCTGTCCATATGCAATTCGCCATTCAGTAATATTTCTCAATAGAAGATGTACTGGGTATAGTAGATTAACGGCTTAGAATTGAAGACGGCATGAATTTTTTTAAACGAGCAACTACCCATCTCAGACATGCATTTTGACCCCAAAAAAAAAATCTCAGACATGCCTTGGACATGACATCAAGTCAGATTCTTCTTTGTACTATTTTTAGCATTGGTTTGTTGTCAATGAAATATTATTATATGCTTTTTTTTTCTTTTGAAATCTGACTAAAACAGTAAAAATATTTGTTACTTGATCGTTAAAGTAAGATTTTTTTATTGGTTTGTTTAAAGTAAGATTTATAAAAAAAACTTATAATTGCTATTTTTACATATTATTTATATAAAAATAAACATTTATTAAAATCTATCTGAACATTATAAACCAACAGATCATGGGTCTTGGGATTTGCTGAATAGGACACTTTTACCAGTATCAGATTCAGACAGATAGGGTGCTCATGCAACTTAGCTTAGAATACTGAAAAGGTGGGTTCCAGATGAAACATTACCATTCCAACAAAAACAAACAAGACTCTTCCTCCTATAAAGCAAGATAAAACTCAATATCATATCGACTGACCTCTCTAGCTCGTTTACCCCTTCCATATTGTTGGGTATCCAAATCCCCTAGGTATTCAGTTTTCCGCTTTACCCCCGCATTCGATTCTTCGTATATCTGCATAGCTTGATAGAAAGCCTTCAAGTCTTCATCTGTTACAAGACGAGGAGGCATGGGTGGTACAGGCTCAGAAGCGTCCTGGCTTTGTCCCTGTATATTCTGCCACAATGCCTAGAATTGGACAAAGAATCCTCATCAGAATACCATAATAGCTTTTAGGTTAGAGAATCCGCAATAGATTTGTATACGAAAACACAGACCATCTCCTTTTCATGCCTATGTTTGTCGATGGATTCAAAAATATCAATCTCTGAACCACTGCAAAAGGAAAGCATGCTAAATTAGATTAACTGGCGTAATATGAAGCAAAAAAGTGGAAAAAATTATCATAAGCAGACAATAATAAAAAAAATTATTGGGACCCTGCTGCATCACAAACAGAATGTGAGAAGGATACTTTCCATCCTCAAACAAGTAGCGTGATCTGTTATTATTTATTTTATTTTTTTCTGATAACAGAGGGTGTCCCAACCCTTTGGGCGGGACTAATCCCTACGGGTTCTGAGGAAGCTGGGTAAATCCCTTGTGGCCCCAATGTGGTAGTGCAGTTTGGAACCCTCAACCTCCGGGATCTGTTATGATACAGATAAGGTATACATTCAGCTGATTGGAATGGGATTCACATGGGACCCACCTTATGTTGTGAGCTGAAATATACTCCTAGAAAGTACAGTATAATCTTAAAGGATTTGTACAATATCCAGCTGGTACAAATCTCGTCGTGCAACCGTATGCTTTCCTATTTTTATTAGGCTTTTTCTATTTTTATTAGGCTTCTTATGAATACCTTTCCTTTGATTGGTTTCGAATTCAGATGGTTGAACTGTCTGAATTTTAGGATGTTAGATACTCTGTGTGAAAACTAGGTGCAAACTTATCCATGTTCTCCTTGATACTACAATCAAAGATAACCGTGAGGCCTGTCAAATGTCAATGCTTCATTGGTGCTGGTATTCTTTCTGCATTTTCATTACCTCTAGAACTCTGAATGAACTGCAAAAGGATAACAGACATCTGGATATGAAATCTAAAAATGAACCAGTTATTGTGGACTGTTCCTAAAAGGTCATATTCCTCTTTTCCACTGCTGTAAAAAGTTAGAGGTGCATCCCACTGAAGGCAGTACATCTAATGTAATATGATTTGTTTATTCAGTGGTTTCAGCAAGCCACTGTCATACGGATTTTGCTTTATTGCACAAACCAAATACTTGCGTAGGCTTAATTTAGCCATTAGGCAACTCTGCCTATTTGTCTCTTGTCTAATGTACACTATTTGGTTGAAAGCAAGTGGATGTATCTAGTTAATTGGATCTGCAGCGTTTTAGTTGGGGAGGTCAGTTTTTCTTGTAGAGTTCTCTTCAAAACAGTTAGAACTTAGAACACTTATACAAGGGTCCTGTAGCCTCTGATGAATCACTATGGTACTATTCACCACATTTAGGCCCAGTGACACACTGAATATCAGTCAAGAGGCATCACAAAAAGTTTGATTCTGTGGACTGTTTGCTAGTAGCTGATTCCAAAAGTAATTATTGTTATTTGAATTAAACCCTTGGGCAACTCTGCTTATTCATCTCTTGTCCAACGTATCATATTTGGTTGAATGCAAGTGGATCTGTCAAGCTATTTGGATCTTTATTTGTATAGATCTGTTCTTCTCATAGAGTTTTCACACTAAACAAGGGTCCTTTAAGCTCTTATAAATCTCCATGCTAATCACCAACTTAAGCCAAGGCAAGTGACGCCTATTTAATGGAAGGGGCAGTGAAAAAGCCTTTTTGATTACATGAATTGTTTGTGAGAATTGCAGGATTTCAACAGCTGATTCCAAAAGCAACTATTGTTAGTTGAATTCAGCCCCCTAGGCAGCTCTGCCTGTTCATCACTTGTCAAACATACAATATCTGGTTGAAAGCAAGCGGATATATCAAGCTATTTAGATCTTCATTATATTAGCTGTGTAGATTTGTTCTTCTTATATGGTTTTTACACTACTGTTAAAACACTTATACAAGGGTCTTTTAAGTTCTGATAAATCTCCATGATATTCATCACCTTTAGGCCAAGGCAAGTGACATCTTCTGAATGTCAAAGGGCAATAAAAAGTGTTTGATTACTTGGCCTGTTTGCTAGCAGTGTACGATTTCAACAGCTGATTCTGAGAGTAACTATTGTAATTTGAAAATTAAGCCCCTAGGCAAATACGCCCCGTTCATCACTGGTCAAACATACAATATCTGGTTGAAAGCAGGTGGATGCATCAAGCTATTTAGATCTTCATTATATTAGTTGTGTAGATTTGTTCTTCTTATATGGTTTTTATACTACTGTTAGAGCACTTACACAAGGGTCCTTTATGTTCTCATAAATCTCCATGATATTCATCACCTTTAGGCCAAGGCAAGTGACATCTTCAGAATGTCAAGGGGCAATAAAAAGTGTTTGATTACTTGAACTGTTTGCTAGCATTGTTTGAATGTACAATATTTGGTTGAATGCAAGTGGATGCTTCAAGCTATTTGGATCTTCATCATATTAGTCGAATGATTTGTTCTTGTATAGTTTTTCCGTGATGTAAGAACATTTGAACAAGGGTCCTGTAGGCTCAAATAAATCTAGATTCACCACATCTAGACCACGGCAAGTGACAAATATTCAATGTTGAGACATTTACAAAGGTGTTTCATTCAATGGCCGGTATGATAGTAGCTGATTCCAAAAGTAACTAATGTTATTTGAATAAAACCCTTAGGGCCTGTTTGTTTGCAAAAGTGAAAGAGGGATGAAATAAATATCAACGGTTGGATTCTTTAACCCATGAGGTGTTTGTTTGCATTGACCTGGACAGTAAATGTGTGCCCAGCTGGCAGTTACTCCAACACAGCCCTCTCTCTTCCATAGTTACTCGGAGATACCGTAATAAAGTGGGGAGGAGTAACTCATTCTCCATTTTCTTTATCCAACCAAATGCAAATTTAAATCCTTTTACTTTACACCAACCATCCAAACACATAAAAAGTAATTCACGTACTCATTTATTTCAACCCACTCTTCTTTAACTTTATCCTAATGTGATGTCCTACTCCTCTTCTATTCCACCCCTAATGCAAACAAACAGGCCCTTAGGAAACTCTGCCGATTCATCTCTTGCCAAACTATCAATATTAGGTTCACCATATTAGTTGTGTAGATCTGTTCTTCTTGTGGAGCTTTTACACTATACAAGGTTCCTTTAAGCTCTGAAAAATCTCTACACTACTCACCACCTTCAAGCCAAGGCAAGTGAATATATGAAGGGCATGTTTGGTAACACATGAGGAATCCGCACATTTGAGGATTCCTCACTGCCCCTCAAACAGGGCTTCCTTGGTGAGGATTTATTTAACTGAGGATTTCACATCGATATCGGTGCATGCTCAATGCATATAGCTGAAAAAGATTGGTTCCCGCAAAAGCGGGGACTAACAACTGTTTCCACGATTTTGTGGAAAGAGGAAATCTTTTCCCTGAGGATTTGCTTACCAAATGTGACCTAAATGTCAAGGGACAGAGAGTCAGCTTGCTTGGATTCCAACAGCTGATTCCAAAAGTAACTATTGTTACTTGAATTAAGTCCCCAGGCAACTATGCCCATTCATCTCTTGTCAAACATACAATATTTTGATGAATGCCAACTTTGGGATCTTCATCATATTAGTTTTGTAGGCTTGTTCTTCATCATCATATTAGTTTTGTAGGTTTGTTCTTGATGTAGGAAGAAATAGGCCATGTCACTTTCATTGTCATGTGGGCTCTTGTGTAGCAACATTGGAAGACCAAGTGGCAACATTGGATACCCAAGGTTTTAGCCCAATCAATGTGACTTTGAAAAGTGGTTGGCATTATTATGAGTTTCTTGGAACTAATAGTATTTATTTTGCCTAGTAAGTTGTGTCTTATTTTGGGAGTGTTAGTTGACTGCCCAGTAAGTTCTGGTCTTGAATGTAGTTATCTTTGGGATTAAGCATGTCTTCATGGAGGAAGAGTGATACATAATTTGTAAGAGTCCTATGGTTGGGAAGATGATGTTTGTTTCATTTTGATTAATGTTAATTCAGTGGAGAGCTTGACTCCATTGTTCTATCTCTTATTGTAATTGTTGTTTCTTCTTGCTGTCTCCATTGTATCTTTCCCTCATTTGTTTCTTCTATCGTTTTACACAACTGTTAGAACACTTATACAAGGGCCCTGTAAGCTTTGATAAATCTCTATATTCTTCACCGCCTATAGAATGTTAACATTACAAAGCGTTTGATTCCATGGAGTTTTGCTAGCCTTGAAGGATTCAAAAAGCTAACGCCAAAAAATAATTGTTGTCATTTGAATTAAGCCCTTTTTATCATTTTTGTAGTGACACAACCACTTGGATGACTACAATTTGCATCTTTTACCTTTTAAAAAAAAGGTTACCGACACTTAAATTGTTCACCCGCACTTAAATTGTTCGAGTTGTTAGGAGGTCCATCAATGAGCTGAAGGTCAGCGCTTCAAATGTTTGGGGTCTTACCTAATACACAGTGCTAGTGGGTGACATTGTGTATCTAGGGTTTTATCCATGATCAACCGTGAGGGAGGTCAGTCGGTTCCTCATCAGCAAAAATAAAAAAAGAGTTTGAATTCTCAAGCTTGGTAAAATTAGATCAGAATACTTGGAATCATCTCAGGCTAAAACCGAGTTTGACCAGAATCGACCCAGCCATTGCCTTAACTTGGACATACCCAAATTTTATTTTATCAGGCATAAGGTCAAGAATTAGGCTCATGCAGCTCCAACTTTATGCGCTGAGACGGCAAAACCAAATCCGACCCACATAATGTACAACGGGTCAGACTTTTCAAACTAGGATCAACCCGAGTAACCCGCAATTGACCTTTTAAATTTTCCATCCAAAATACATATATATTAAATGACTAGAGTCTGCACAAATTGGTTAAATGCATTCATAAATAGGCTAGATTTTGCACGAATTGGTTCAATGCATGAGAAATAAAAAGGTTAATTGACCTTGACCCCACTTTTGTCCCAATAGAAAGCTAGGTAATGGACCTCCAATAGTCGTTAACATGAAATTAGGCTCAAGCTAAGCTTACAAGTCAATAATGGTTAGGTCGGGGTAAATGGTTGGGTGGGTTGACTCATCAAAAGGATGCCCGCAACAGCTATGTGGGTTACCATGAGACAGGTTGGGTTGACCCATAATGGGCGCGTGTTATGGATATCTGACCCGTTTAATAAATGGCTATGTCTGACCCGTTTGCCACCTCTAAGTGCAACATCAAACTTAGTACCTCCAATAACATCAAACCAAACAGTGGAATTTCTAGATCAAATTTACCTGCGAGCAATGAGGTCATTGAGAGCATCATCACCTAAAACTGATGCAGTTTCTTCTTTCTTACACTCCCTAAGAAGGGACTCCAGATATTCCCTTCGATCTTCAGCGCTGTAATAGAAATGAAGCAAGAATTCTTCAGAACACCCCAACAGATGTTCAAGTAGATAAATAAAGCAGTACATTTCACCAACCCTGATGTTTGTCGAGGCAACCAATTAAATGTACATGAGTCAAATGTGATCCAGACCATTAATCTACAGGGCCCCACCATGGATAGGCAAAAGCCCAAAAATCTCCCAGATATCAAGATCTGTCTTAACCCTACATTTGTGTCCTATCGAATGGCAATTACTAAGAGAATACAAAACAGCCCAAGCTGGGAGGGCTTCTGAACATCCATTGATGGAGTCTGCCAATCAACAGTCTGGACATCACAAATATTGATTTCCACTACCACACACATCGTTGCACAGAATTGAACCTGCCGGCAAACTACAGCATCAGTGAGGTGCACAACTCTTCACTTTGGTCGAGTGATACAAAATCCCAAACAAATTATCTTCAAATGAACAAAATCCCCACAAACCTAGTATTGTTATCAAAAAATCCTGCAGTGATGCTCTGATTCGCCACTCCAAGTTTGTGCTCTGCTGCAGCTCTAACTTGTTCCTCCACAGTGTGAACCTATTCAAAGTATCTAAGACTGATTAGCAAACAAAGACTTCCTGAATACAAATGATCATGTCATCATCTACATGAGAAAAAACCCATTAAGTAATTCCTGTAGTACACATGCAGACGAATAGAAGAATAGAGTAATGATGGATTTCATGCACGGACTGTTTGTATGACAGCACTAAATCATAACTAAATTAAACCCACTTTATCCAACAGAAATTACATATCATGATCACTTCAAAGGTAGAACTTCAGGGCACATCAGTATTGGGAAAAGAGCCGAGTAAAAACAAGAAACAGCAGACAGGGTTTTCAAGTTTCAATCAGAAATCCATTAAAGCCATTCAGTATTGGATCTGTTCTTTGGGATGAGTCAGAAAAAATTAAAAATTTGTACATTTATCGACTATCACAGGCATGGCTAAATGAACAACTTTCATCAACGGCTGTAATATAAAAGAAATGTGGCATAAAGAAAAACTTAATTTTGGAGCAGACCAAGAGTAAGTGCCCTTCGTTTGCATGTATCAATGGCTGGAATTAAAAATAGGGGGCTTTTGTGCTCTACACAGCTGGTTCTATCATGAAATCATAATTAGAGCACCCAAATACATGCAAAGGTCATGTGTCTCATTACCCTACCAGGAAAATAAATCTTTATTTAGGGTTTATTTAGGGAAGGGTCCATGAAGACAAGAGATGAACTTTCCTAGCAATAATCACATAAACAACGAAATGGTGCAAACATGAGAAAACTTTTACGCGGTGGTTGTTTGCAGGAGTATAGAGAAATCTTGTTAAGGGGCAATTGTAAATTCTTCAAATAATAAATCCTTCCGTATACTCTAATGGGGACACTAGATGCAGGAACTTGGAGAATTTGAAAGGTCAAAAGTGACAGTTCAAAAGGATCGATTTTTTAATTCCTCTAATCAAATAAGGAATTCCATAGGCAACAACAAACATTGCAATTAGAAACATGAATTTCCCTCTCAACGTCTTGAAAACACGAGCTAATCAATAAGAGTTGTGAAGCCAAATTAGGGTGTGATGCCAAGTCATAGGGGTTTAATGAGTGTGAGGTGGTTGGATTGATCACAAAGGGTCCCATTGGGGTGTGGGTGTGGGTGTGGGTGTGGGTGTGTGTGTGTGTGTGTGTGTGTGTTCATGAGGTTCTCCTTTAGAATATGAAAGAAACTGACACATCTGAATAAATCAAAGACTTATCACGTCATTTCAGGTTCGGCCTTTTCAGTTCTACTTATTTAGAAATCCTTAATTTTGCTATTAGATTCCCTGATTAGATTAACTGAAACTTCATAATTTGACATGTCCGCCTCACTAATTTATTCCTAGTCATTACTTGTTCCCTCCTGCCTTTGTCCTAGATCCTTGTACTTGTAACTTTTAGTTCCGAGCAATTGCAAACTAACATTCCATGTCTATTACAATTCCTACTCCAAGAACTGTTTCCACACTTTCAAAGGATATAAAATCTCAGATTCGTTCCCTAATTTTTCTCCTTCAATAGACGTTGAGAAACAGAAAATAACTTATATGTAATTTTCTAGTAATACAGACTATTTTGGATTATAAAAACTTGGGTAAGAAGGGTTCTTTTTTTGTAATTTCTGAAAATAGTAAATAATATAAATATAAGTGTTGAGGCTGGTCATAATGAGGGTTGGCTAACTTTTTTATTATTTTGGGATTCTATTTTACCTGTGGATCTATGAAGCACGAACACAAAAAAATGGGGGTCGTATCCGTATCCCGGGCGTATCGGACATGGATACGCCCTGGATACATCTGGGATACACATTTTCGTATCTGTTTTTTTTTTTTTTTTTAATATTGAACACGTGTGGGACTCGCCCAAACACGAGCGGGACTCGTCCGTGACTTGCGCGGGACTCGTTTCAAGTGAACAATAAAAAGAAGGGGGGGAAGACTGGAAAAGGAGAAAAAAGAGAAAAAAAAAAAAAAGTGGGAGAAACACAGAAGGGAAAGAAAGAAGAGGAGAAACAAAGAAGACGAATACAAAGAGGAGATCGCCTCGCCTTCTCCGACGACGATGAGAGCATCACCGGCCTTCTCCTCCTGCAGTAGCAAAAAAAAAAAAAACACGAAAAGAAGCGGGAAGAGCAGAAACCCTAACTCCATTGCCTCGCCTTCTCCTCCTGCTACATCGTCATCCTCTGACGACGAGAGCATCACCGGCCAGCACGTCATCATCCTCCAGTCGTCATCCTGTGCAACTGTGCCTTCTCCAACGATGACGAGAGCATCACCTGCCAGGTTCTTTTCTCTTCTTTCCTTTTTTTTTTTCCTGTGGTTTCTTTTTAAATGGGATTTTGGGTTTTATCTTTTCTGGAATGATCTTTGCTCCAGGGTTGTGTTTTGCCATTTCATTTCTACTTGTTAGGTTTCTTTGGGATCCTTGCTTGGATTTTGGAAATAAGGAAATATTTCCTATGGGTTTTAGGGTTTTGTTTGGAAATACGTTTTAGGGCTTTTTTTTTCTTTTTCTGTGCTGGTAGGTCTATGACTTTTGATCTGTGTTTTGGGGCTTTATACTGTGTTTTTTTCTTGCAATCTATTCTTGCTGTGGTTCTCGTTTTTAATTATTTCATGGTTGTTCATTGCATTGAGTTGGTAAGCTTGATTATGAGAGAAATGGAACAACATGGAACAAGATGATGCGATCACAAGAGGTAGACTGGAACAGAAATGTGGAAACAGCTTATGGAAATGGGAAAAATGAAAAGAGAATGGTCATTTTGATATGTGCTGGTAATATCATATTTTCCCAAAAGAAAAGTGTGGGAAAAATGAAGAAACAGCTTATGGAAATGGGAAAAATGAATAAGAAAGCAGTTTTAGGGTGTTTTCTTTTCACGGCTACCCTTTTCTATTATTTTATCATTGATGATTAATGCTGTTATGCCCACTGTTTTTGTTTGGTTTATTTCTAAAATCAACAGAACTGATTATGAATTTATGATGCATGGTTTTATTTATGGAATCCCTGTGAATCTGTGTAATGTCCAGTTGTCCACTAGGCAATAACCTTATTCTTTGATCTATGCATTTACTGCATTTTTTATGCTGTAGTATTAATACCCAACTTTAGAAATGGAACAATTGACTGATTTGTGAATGGGAGTATGGGACAAATGAATAGATATATAACGTATTATATATGCGTGTGTATATGTATCCATCTTTTTTCTTTTTTTTTTTTTTACTGTTAGACTATTCTTGTTTGTTTGGAGTTATTTTAGGTGGCCTGATGGGGCCAATATTTTTTATTTCCAGCAACCAAAGTTTTGTTGGCTTCTAGTACAGGTGGTAGTACTAGTGTGTCTTCTCCAGCTATTAAAGAAGATGCTCACAACCCCTCTTTGGAGGTATGTGACAAAACAACAAAAACTTGGTGATGGAGGAGGAAATGTGTCGTGGCAATGCAATTTTTGCAATCAAACCAAGAGAAGCTCATACACAAGAGTAAGGGCTCATTTGATATATTTGTCTCGTCATGCTATTGTATTCTATCCAAAAGTTAAGAGCAATGATATTGCGGAGATGAAAAGATTAGAGGAGGAATGCAATGGGAGATTGAGGAAAAATGCACCCACGTAAGTACCATTGCCAACTTCTAATGTGGATTATGATTCAAAAAACAAGGAAGGCGAGTGGAAGTGGAAGTTGGAGTGGAACTGACAGTAATACGGCTATTGGAAAGTCATTTAACCTGAAGGTGCGTGACCAAATGGATGCGGAGATTGCTAGGATGTTATATGCATCTAGGATGTTATATGCATCAAGCTTACCATTTCACCTAGCAAGGAGCCCTTATTATGTGAGTTGTATCCAATTTGCCACAAACAAAGCTCTTGCAAGCTATGTGCCACCGGGGTATAATAAGCTAAGGACAAGTATACTCCAACAAGAAAGGGCTCATGTTGATAGATTGCTACAACCAATTAAAGGCACATGGAAAGAAAAAGGTGTAAGCATTGTGAGTGATGGATGAAGTGACTCACAGAGGAGGCCCTTGATTAATTTTATGGCCATGACGAAAAGTGGGCCTATGTTCCTTAAAGTCGTGGATTGTACGGGTGAAATTAAAAATAAGTACTTCATTTATGGTTTGCTGAAAGAAGTGATAGAAGATGTTGGTCCCAAAATGTGATTCAAGTGATAACTGATAATGCTAAGAATTGTGCGGGTGTGGGGCATCTCATTGAAGCACAATTTGAAAATATTGTTTGGACACCATGTGTGGTTCATACACTCAACCTTGCCTTACAAAACATTTGTATGGTAAAGAATATTGAAAACAATCAACTAACATATAAGGAGTGTCGTTGGATCACGAACTTGGCAGGGGATGTTGTTTTTGTTAAGAACTTCATCATGAATCACTCCATGAGATTGGCTTTTTTTAATGAATTTGTCCCTTTGAAGCTACTTTCGGCTGTGTTACATGGACTCGGCATTAGTATCAGATGCGGGTGCGTATTGGATGCGGGTGCGCCTCAAGAAAGTATGTCAAATAACTTAGAAATGAAGTATCGGCATGAGTATCAGGTGGGGGTGCGTAAGTGTTGGGTTCGGGTGCGTCATGGTTCTAGACGAGTCCATGTATCATAGACTTTCGGTTGCAAGTACACATTTTGCTTCGGTCCTTGTCATGCTTAAGAGATTCAAGCTCATAAAAGGTAGTCTTCAAGCCATAGTTATTAGTGAAAGGTGGAATCACTACAGAGAGGATGATAAGGAGAGAGACAAAGCTGTGAAAGAGTTTGTGTTAGATGACATTTGGTGGGACAAAATGACTTGCATACTTTCTTTTACAGCTCCTACATATGATATGCTAAGGGTCTGTAACACGGATAGGCCCTGTCTTCACTTGGTGAATGAAATGTGGGATACCATGATAGAAAAAGTGAAGGGTGCAATATATAGGCATGAAGGAAAGAGAGTAGATGAGACATCTACCTTTTATGATGTGGTGCATAGAATTCTTGTGGATCGTTGGAACAAGAACAATACTCCTCTCCATTGCTTAGCTCATTCACTAAATCCAAGGTGACTTCTAGTCTTAAACTTTTTTTTCTCCCTCTTAGTCTTAAATCTTAATCATAAACTTATTCTTAATTCTTTTCTTTTTTTTTCCTATTCAAGGTACTATAGCGAGCATTGGCTTCATGAGGATCCTAGTCGAGTTGCTCCACATAGAGATATGGAGGTTGCTAGAAAGAATTAAAATCCTTAAAAAATATTTTCCTAATTTAGAGGAGCACAAAAGGATAATCATAGAATTTGCTGATTTCTCTAGCAAGTCAAAAGAGTTTGCGGATGTTGATTCCATTTGTGATCGCTATGAAATGGATCCTAAAAGTTGGTGGGTCACCTATGGTGCGTTTGCACATTTGCTTCAAACTCTAGCTTTCAAGCTACTTGTGCAACCTTCCTCGTCGTCATGTGCAGAGAGGAATAGGAGTACTTATTCCTTTGTGCACTTGGTCAGAAGGAATAAGATGACACCAAAGCGTGCTAAAGACTTGGTTTTCATTCATAGCAATCTTCACCTTCTTTCAAGAAGAACTCCACAATATATGAAAGGAGAAACCAAGATGTGGGATACTGCTGGAGATGCTCTTTATTCGTTTGATGATGTTGGAGAGCCTGAGATTGCACAACTCTCACTTGATGAACCGGAATTGGAAGCCGTGCTCTTTCGTGAGGAAGGTGATGGAGGTGATAGTAGTGGACCCAGTGGCCAGCCAGGCAATTGAAGTTTAAGTGGATGCATTGTCTGTTTGTTTGGGTTATATGCTTATGTTTCTGTAGTTGGTGAAGCTTGAATTTTGAACTTGGAAGTTGGAACTTGGAAGTATCGAATGTAATGTCAAATGATGATTAAATCAATGAAAGTGCATATTTTATGGCTATTTTGACTGAAATGATGTTAGATTTTTATTACAGTCATATAAAAAATATTTTAAAAAAAATCAACGTATCCCCGACATGCCGTATCCTACTTTTTTGAAAAATGACGTATCTGCGTATCCGTATCGTATCGTATCCCTGTCCCGTATCCATGTCCGTGCTTCATAGCTGTGGATTAGAAGTTTCAACCAGGTATCAAAGCAAACAATCCAACAATTCTTCTCTTCCTTCTCTTTGTTGTTCTTCTTCCATGATTTCAGTTTTTCAATAATCCTTCATTTTTTTGTTACTTCAAAAAAATCCCCAAATCTAACCAACAAAACACAGTCAAATCCTTCAATTCTTTGTTCCAAATCAGTCCCAACACCCAACCCATACCCCAGCCACAAACCCAAAGGGCTGTTTAGTAAATTTACTTATATAATAGGAGGAAATTAAATGTCACATCATTGGAAATTAGTGGTGGTTTGAAAGTAGAGCTGACTTTTTGGTTAAATGAAAATGATGTTTGGATGGTGGCGGTAAAGTTGCTTTTTTATTTTTATTTTGCAAAACTGCATTTTCCATACAATATTGCATAGACAACAAATCATGTGCTCAATCAGACTCTGGGCACCACTCCTATTGATATTAAATTTTAGCATATATTTCCGGAGGGTTTGGGATTCATCTTGAATTGTCCAGGTTATCCCTAAGTGGGCCCCACGATGGAGTCCCTGGCCAGTTTGCTAGTTCCTGACATGGAGTTAATCACATTTCCATCATGCGCTCAATCCGAAAGTGGGACCCGCCTATACTAAAATGGAATTTGGGGACATATCATTGGAGGGGATGACATTCATTTTGAACAGTGTTGGATTATCATTAAGTGGGCCCCCCAATGGATATCGAGAAGGGAATTACAATTTCCAATCACGGATTTTCATGACTATGGAAAACCGATGAAGGTTTTGGAAGGATTTGCTTTGCCAAACGTAACCTCTAGATTTCTTTTAAGGCCTCCCCATTGCCAGCTAGTTCCTCTCCTGTCCTGATGGAGTCAGAGGAAGGAGGGTTTGATATATATATATATATAGAGAGAGAGAGAGATGGAGAGAGAGAGAGTGCAGAAGAAGATGAGAGGCAAATGATCACCGAGCACCAATCGAGCACGGCCTCCTCGTCGCCAGCCCATTTCTCTCTCAACGTGATGGAGATGAAGGAGAAGGATTGATAAAGAAGGTATCAATAAGGAACGGAGGAGGCTTTCAAGGACAGAAGTGGTATTTTAGAAATTTTATCAAACTTTGCCGGGATATAATGTTACGGTGGCAGGTGGAGCTACTTCACCTTGGGTTTGGACCCAAACACATGTTTGGGAAAAATGAGACTGCTGGATTCATTTTAACTTATTTTTTTACTTTTCCCCTTTGTTCCCAAACAGGCCCTAAGTTTTCCCACAAAATTACCTTATCTGAGCCCAAAATCTTGCCAAAACCTAAGCCTCAACTCAATTCTGAAAATCCTAATTTTTGTCCAAATTCTGCAGAGTGCAGAAACTGCAAACTTGTTGGTCCTGAATTCTGCAAGAGCAGTCCCTAGTGTTGAGAAACAAGGGTTTATTTATAATTATGAGTTATTGGGTTTATTTGTAACTATGACAATTATTGGGAATCTAATGTAAGTGGCTCCACATTTGTTTTCTGTGCATGGAACCATAAGGAATTAGGAATCCATTTACATTAGGAATTAGAGGTATTTTAGAATTTACAAGTGTCTCTGTATTACACAACTTATTGGAGACAAAATATAAAAAGATTTTTTTTAATAGATAATTTTCGGGGTCAAATGGTGCTGTTGGAAATTGGTGGGCGCGTCTTTGGTAGCACGAATGCATTCTTTCCTCTCTCCTAAAAGATTAGTTCTATGGAGGCTTACTTTCTTGCTATTCTTTGGGTGTCATGGAAGGAGAGGAATGATGAGTACTTAACGCTAGAGAAAAAGGTTGGGAATCATTCATTGATGCAGTTGTGGTCATTGTCGATAGCTGGACCCAAGAGTTCAACAATTTCAAGTTGGTGAACTTCTTTGCTTGGATGATTGCTTGAGAAGGGATCATCGGACAGTGCAGGAGGTGACTATTAGGAAGCCCCCTCCACTGGAGCCTTACAAATTCAATGTGGATGTGGCAGCTAGAGGTAAATCAGGTCCAGCCAATGTTGGGGTTGCTTTGTAAAACAGAAAAGGGGATTGCATCTTGGTTTTTACTAGCCCAATTTGTATAAAAAATCCGAATGCAGAACTATGGACCAGAAGAAGCATTGAGGACCTTTTCTGCTTTCCTTTCTGATGTTCATTTCATGGAGAAAAATTCTATGAATGCTGTCTCCAAGCTTTCTTTGAATGGTCTTTATCCACTGAATATACATTTTATCATCTTGGAGATTTGGGCTCTTGGTGCTTCTCTTAATGCTGCAAGTTGAGAGAGGCTAATGTTGTAGCTGACTCTTAGGCTAACTCCAGACTTGATAAATATGGGAGCCTCCTATGTGATTGGAGCTCTTTGTGAGTACTTATTTTGTCTTTTCGTTCCTTTGGCAGAACTTCTGCATTTTTTTTAATGCTAACGAGAGTATCCCCATGGTATTTTACCCAACCTGACTATTCCCCAGGGCACATGCACGACCCTGCAACACGTGTGCACCAGGTATATATCTAAGGTGGGTGTCGAACACACATGTCGAGAGTAAACCCACGCGTTATGCCAGTGAACTGTGTGTGTGATCAACTTATATTTGGCGAGTTTTGGTTTCCCTGCAATGGCTATGGATCATCCACAATGTTGTAAAGACAAGGACCAGCATGGAAATATTAGAACATTATACTCACTGTCTCTAATCGCAAAACAAGCACATCTTTCTTTTGCCCAAGCCTATGAGCCCTTGCTTGTGCTTGCAGGTCAACCTGGATGAATATCAAAAAGAAACAGCCATCTAAATGAGCTTAAATTTCATGCTAAATGACTAACAATCCCTAAAAGCAACACAAACTCTTAAGACATTACCTGAGGATTCCAGTCAGTGTCAAAGATGATTACTGTGTCAGCAGCTTGGAGATTCACTCCAACACCTCCAGCCCGTAAACTAAGAAGACATGCCTAAACTTTAGTACAATCAAAGCTAAACTGATGTCTACAGTTTTTCGGTGAACCCAAATTATATTCTGATTGTAGTTTGGCTGAATGGATGGATATCTGTTCATCCACTTGAGGTGACATAAAACAAAACACAATAGAAAAGAAGGTCCAACTTCACACCAAATCAATATTGATAATAGGCATTAATCATGGTTCAGGACAGAAAAGGGAATAAACAATATTGCACTCAAAGTCATTTCAGATTTCATACAACCCAAGTGCATATCAAATGGATAACAATCCATCCACAAAAACTTCCAGACCTAAGTACACCCAAATGCAGTTATATTTACTGTCCAGATAAATTGTAAAAACATTTCTTTTTTATTTTTTATTTTTGGCTTATGTAATTTCTCATGCATCCACACACACTCTCTACCCAAGTTCATCACCAACACAACCGAGACCTATCTCTGATTATATCTGTGGAGAGGGAGGTGCCTAACCATGATCTATTAGTGGAAACATTCTTTTCCCGTATAAAGTATCAACAGAAAACCAGCAGAACATACCTTAGAAGGAAAATAAAAGCTTGAGACTCTGGACGATTGAATTCCTCAATAAGGGCACCACGTTCATTTCCTGAAGTGTGTCCGTCCAAGCGGAGATACTTGTAACCTTTCCAGTTGAGGTATTCCTCCATTATATCGAGAAGTCTAGTCATTGTTGAAAAAAGGAGTACCTGCATGATGATAAGTTCTAGATCAAGCTAGTTACTCAAAGTATATAGAAGGGACACTGGCATCGCTAATACAGAAGTACCCAAAAAAAAAGTCAAGAACTAATCTAAATGGTATTCCAAATTCTAAATTGAGCTGCTGCTAACTTGGACAATTATCCTTTGGCAAATCCTTGCATGAAAATTAATATTTTGCCAAATAGAATAGCTCTATACTTCTAATATAATCAACAGAAGTAAGATTCTAGAATGTATAGCAAGAAATTTCTGTATCTGCATTACTAGCTGAGCAATTTGTTGGATCTTTGAAGTAGAAATGTACAATAGAGAGAAAAATATTCGGCATCCATGGAATAGAAATGGGATTTAGTCAAAAGACCATATCCACGAATTTCCTTCAACAAAGCTGCAGCAGCATCTGGAATGGGATTTTTTTTTATTTTCTTTAGCTTTCATTTAGAGAAGTAACAGAAAAGTTTCTTAGAATAGCTGATGCAAGAGCATCTTGATGTAAGCCTTAACTCGTATAGAAAACAAAAAAAAAAACAGTCACGTGTATGTCATCCCCAAAACACAAATATAGAAGTCCCTTAAAGGATTAGATCTATAGTTGGGACTGTTTTAAATAAAAACTTCAAACTATTGTAGAACCCCAATATGTAAGGTAAATCCCCCGATCTTCCACATTGAATCACAAAAGAATGACACTTATCACCATAAAAATCACCTCAACAAAATAGCTTAACATCTAATCACTAGCAGCAAAAAAACAGGAGAGATCTAATCCAAGAACATCTAAAATCTAGCCTTGGACAAGGCTGGAAAGCACATGTCATATGGTTGAATCTAATCATGAATAGGACTGCACATACCAAGCTCCAATCGGTTTCATGCCCAACCTCCAAGGCACTTCTTAAAAAATTTATTTTGTTAATTTCAACTTCAAAGAATCTCTAATACTAGTTTTGTTTGGCAAAAATATCAATTATGAACAATTTCTTTTCAGCTGAAATTCTACGAGTCCATAGCATAACCAACTTGAACAAGAACACTCAGATACAAACAATTAACTTTCTTAAACAAGCAAACAACCAAGGCCCCTAAAAGAAATAGGCTACTAAATAAAAGAAACTTGTAAATGAAGTCTGTGCCATAATGCAAGTAGGAAAAGCAGAGGACATCCTATTCTGGACAGTGCCAAGTAAGGAAGGCACAGAAAACATATAAAATGTTTTTAACAGAGTAATATTCAGTTGTATTGTCCACGGCTCTTAAAGAGTTGTCAGGCTTGGATGTGGAGCACACCAGGATATGCACGGATACTTCAAGACGAGCAACGTATCCTGTCGCATCGTATCCGATACTCCACCTTTTATGGATAAAATTCGTATCCTGGCCATGTCCATGTGGTATCCATGCTGTATCTGGGCATCATAGGATACATTTGATAGGTCTCATCATGGATTGATGGATGGGCCCCACATAGTAAAAATCTAATTATTGTAGCCATCTGATTAAGGACTCAAAGTTTAATGGTTTTATAAGCGAAAATGTATCTGTTAAACAATAGGCTCAGTAATCAAGTGGTTTTTTTTTTCTGAAATGGCTTAATCAAGTGGTTATGATAATTAGATTATGTCTGAGGATTGTCTGGCCAATCCACAAACTGTGATGGCAGCAACTGACAACAATTAAAAACTCAACCAAGTCAGGTCCCATGGGACTCAGCCCAATTACATAGCCTAGACAAGACTTAGCCAAGTCGTTAGAACCTGGGCGATCAAACCTTGTACCTGACATGTGAACCTCCTTATAAAAAAAGTTGTTCTAAACTAACTAAAACCTGATTTACCCTGTCTGGGGCTACTTTGAATGATCAAACCTGATCTACTCTATTAGATGGACCCATTTATATAAAACTTACACCAAATTTTACTCCATTGAGTGACCTGAAGCAATGAATAGATTATGCGCAAAAAACATCACAATATTTCACATATCATCAATTTGACAATTGTATCACTCATGTTAGAAAGAAGGTGTCTCTGTAAGATGAATGAATTTGATCATGGAAGGAGATCCCTCTACATAGGAATAATCTGATTCAACTTAAATAATTGATTGTGTAACAAAACACAATTAAATCATGAAAAATGTATTAAAATTAAAAGATTCAGAAAAATTTACATAGGAGGGGCATTTTATCTATTTTTTCATATTTTTAGGATTTTTTTAGGACTTGAGAAGAAACCTAGTGCAACTCGGCCAAGTCGTTTCGAATTCAACCCAACTAGAAGGGGACTGAGTCCAGGTTATTTAATCCTTGCCTCCAAATCCCTCATATTAGTTAATTAACTACATCCAGGTGGGCCTCACATCCATTGTTTGCGACTCCAGGAGTTGCGGAAGGTTCAGAGTTGGAAGCTACTCATTTCTAAAAAAAAATTACTCTCCTGGTCCAAAGCATGCATTTTGAGGAAGAGCTGAAATGAAGCATCATTGCCAACACACTCATGGTTGAGTGGTGTCAGCACCTTGGTATCAAACAAATGCCCAGGGATCGATCCCTGGGTCTTCAAGCGGGTAGTATCACTCCTGGCCAATGGGCCAACCTAGCTAAAAAAAATTTAAGAAAAAGGGGAAAAAAAAAGAAAGAAATGAAGCCAACATTAGCTTGAGGTGGAAAAGGATCCCAACATATACACTCATTCATCACAATGGTTTTATAAGTCGACTCAAAGTTCACCTAGCAAGTTGAGTTGCCCTCGTGATACACATAAATGGCCAAGTTTTTGTCCCGGATTGTTTTTTGGGTAGGGACATGGGCATGTGTGTGAGAGAGTTGTGAGTTTGATTGTCAAATAAAGCCAAAAAAGGCCAACTATTTATATGTATGCAGTAGCACGTCAGCGCCAACCCACTCACTCCTTTTTCTGCCTCTTATGTTTGAAAAGGGTATGGGAGGTCACTAAAATGGTTGTGCACGTAGAAGATCAAAAACTAATAACTCCCCCTCCCTTTCTGCAAGATCAAGCGATACAAAGATGTATGTTACTATTGATCCAAACATAAAAAAATGAACATAACCAAATGCGACCACCTATAACTACACAAATCATTAATAGCAATGAGCCATTAAAATCTATAATTATAGGAAACTATTTTCATTTTTATACCTTCGATGATTTTCTTTACATTTTAAACTATTCATTTGGGTTTGAATGAAATAAAGTCCAACTCAACTGTGTCAACTTGACTCAAGGGTGGCCAAGTTGCACATCGGACTCCGAGTTTTAAATCCTTCTTTAGCATCCATATGCATCGATCTTTAGGCATGAAACCAAAACATGACTTAATCAGCAGTTGTTAAAAGTGGTTCTTCTAATGCTATTGCTTGGGTTGTCAAACCAAAGACAGGTTCTTGGAAATTTCAGTATATTCTGATTCTCAATGAGATTAGATCCCCCTAGTGTTTTCCTTCCAGGGGGTGTTTTGTCATGTTGGTCGCTCTGAGAATAACATTGTGGATTTGTTGGCCAAGCAAGGAGTTGATAGAGTAGACCTATTTGTGAGTCCTTTAGTCTTTTTTTTTTTTCTTGTGTGTGTGTGTGTGTGTGTGTGTGTGTGTGTGTGGGGGGGGGGGGGGGGGGGGGGGGGGGGGGGGGGGGGGGTGGTGGTGAGGTGATAAGTCTCTTATGCCATCTCTTTATACTGTTCTTTCTTTAATGAGTTCAAGGTTACCGGTCCAAAAAAAAAAAAAAAACGGAAGTATCGATCAACAATGATGCATTGTCGCCCAAAGAGATGTGATGCCCGGATAAAGCATATGGATATGGCAATTGGCAGGGACATTCTTTGGTTATATCATTGTACATAGATTTTACACATGAAATTTACGTATCAGTATATGATATGCAATTGGTACGTGGGGAATTTCTCGCATGAGCAGAATGCATACCTCTCATATGCAGTCCAGCTCGTGGGGCCCACTTAAACGCCTACTTAACAATGGGGTGGGTGGGATACATGGAAAGGTCTCATTATGGATAAGGGTCGACCAAAAAACAGCCCAAGAAGAAGAAGAAGAAGAGAGAAATAGAGAAAGAAAGAAAAAAGGATATGTGTATGGTAATATGGGTGGACGCATGGACAAGAGGCTGTGGTACAGTGGAAGTTCGCAAGTTTGAGTCATGTGCCAATAAAAAAATGTAGGTGATGATGCAGGCCAGCCCATTGGGACTATCCTGCAGGCCCAACTGGAGCATCAACTTAATTAGGGATTTGATATGTATAGTAATCTTTAATAGGGGCCAAGCTCCAAGGAGGCTTGGCCGAATCCTGAAGGATTCAATAAATGAACATTCTCATACAAGAGAAAACTCAACACAATCAAACTGTTAAACTTTATTTCAATAATCGAAAGGCTGCTTCTCCCAATGGAAGAGTTGCATAGTTATAGGAGGCAAGGATGAGAATCATTTTCCTACTACAACTCGAATCCTTAAGACTTTCCTACAGAAATAGAAGGAAATAAATTTCCTAAAATATTTACTGGAAATCAATCCAAATCCAACCAAATATTTAAATTAAAGATTACTAAATATATCAAATCCCTAATTAAGTAGTTGCTGCCCTTGATGTAGTCTGGATTGAAAATCCAACAATCTGATTACGCTCCCAAAAGGCCTAAAACCTAAATACAGTAATTAAGAGGAAAGGGCAATGAAAAATAAACAACTTGCTAACCTTAATTGCAAGTTTAGTCATTGAAATCCTCAATCCGATGGAGAAACAATCAATCCAGTGGATAGGAATAGGGAGATATGAATTCTATTGAATTTTGAAATTTTCTGTAGAAGGTATTGTGCAGTCACCAGTATAAAACCTTACATACAACGTTTATTGAAGCCCAAAGAAAACTTAAGCTCTAAAATAAAAGCTTCTCCTTCTAAGTTCTCATTTTCAATTAGTTTGTTCGGTAAAATTATAAAGAAAAGCTCATATTTCACAATAAAGTATTTGGTAAACATACAAATAAGAGCTTGTTAGACGGGCATTTCTCTGTCATTTTCCAAAAAGTTTGATTTCAACTAGGAAAAAGGCTTGCCTGATGCCTCATAGGCTTGCCTGATGCCTCATAGGCTTGCCTGATGCCTCATCTTCAACTTATAATCTATTCATACTAAAACCATTATAGACTTTCTCCAACATTCATAAAATTCCAATTTCATAACAATTAAAGGTAAACTGAAAACCATATAATTTCATAACAAAGGCGCACAAGGTTGGTCAAGTAAAATTATCATCAATGAGGCCTAATCCATTTTGGATTCATAAACTCAGCCCCAAACAGTCCTTTTACGGCATACTCTCTACCCAATCCAAATCAACCTCATACCACAATACCACATTCGGCCTAAAATTTCAAACCCAATCCCCACACCCACACCCAACACAAAAAACAAAAAACAAAAAAAAAAAAAAAAAAACCCAAAAGAAAAGAGAATAAAAAAAGCCCAAGCTGCATGCCTTTTGGCTGTTGTAACAACTGTAGCCTCTATCAGAATCATTAACGTAGAAGCCTTGTCCCATATATGTAAAGTCAGCTAACTGCTAACCCTTACCTTAGCCTCAATCCAAACATTCAAAATCAGTCGAGATCAACATCCTACCTAAACCTGCAACTCCCCACACCTTGCCATCCTATTTTCCCATGAACAGCACCCATATGACTCATGCAGCAAATATACAGTTCCCTACAGCAATCCGACTTCAACCTGATACAGTCTCATATAGACCTGCTTGATAATCCCTAATTGAACTTAAATCAGCCCTAAACTAAGTCTAAACCAGCTTCATAACAATCACAGTCATTCAAATACTACCCTCGCCTGATCTTTACAGCAGCCTCTTCCCAGCACTCACATTCCATTCGACCAGTACCTGACCAGCAACTGATCAGGGTTTCCTTTCTTATCAGTGAACCAGCATCTTATCAGTTTTGTCCCCTCACCCAATCAGTCCAAATTTAGGGTTCGTCATTTCCGTATTGTGCAGGGCAAACAGAATTGGTTCAGGATAAGGGCATAGAAAATGGAGAGAGAGAGAGAGAGAGAAGCATTTGGGAAGGATTTGGGGTAAAAAAAACGTTGGTGTTTGTGAGAAACTACAGAGGGCATTTGCATCATTACAAAATACTTAAAGCTACTAAGGGCATTTTCATCTAAAACACCCGTAATTTTTAGGCTTCCGCTCCCTCCTGCTTTAGCTAAAAAAACTCTACTAAAAAAAGTCAGCCCCACTTGACTTGTATTTTTAAGAGGCCAAAGCTCTATTTCTAATAAAATGAGAAATACAATTAGAGGTTTTATCAAACTATCTAATTTGTAAATAACCTTGAAATCATAAAATAAGAGCTTGTTTCCAGAGTTCCCAAATGGGCCTTTAGAAAAATTTCTCAATCATCAGTCCTAATGTCTAAATACATGAAATCCTAATATCTAGGCCTCCTAATTACATGAAACTACTGAAGATAAATTATATAAGATCAAAATAATCAAAACGGAAATCTACTGGACATCCAGAACTGTTTAGACATTTGAAGCTATGGAGCCCACCTGGCCCAGAATTGTTTTAAATGGAATTCAGCAAAAGCTAGGGGACCCTTGGGTGACCCTACGGATGTTAGTGTTCCACAGATCTAGGCCCAATAAGACCCAATTGATTGAGACCCAATAAACAGTATTCTTTCAGAGCATTTACTTTATTTTAACTATTCACGGACCCAATCTTTGATCTCAACCATTCAACTTTTAATTCCAGCCTTGCAGGTCCTCCTAGTGCCTTCAACTTGATCCTTAAACACATCAGCCAGCAAATTGATGTGACCACATCCATTGTCGCCCATAGATCTAACTTGATCTGCACCAACCCGTCTAAGAGGATTTATGGATTCCTGACCAACTTTTGGCGTTCAGCTTTCCAAGAAAGTACTCCCAAGTCCCATCTCCCTATTGAAATGGGCGTTAGTCAAGGAAGTTTCAAAAGGTGGGTGGGTATAAGTTTTGCTTTGAAACCCAACAGTAAAACAAAGCTTATGGAATATGAGATCCGATTAATAGGTAGCCTAATAAGAGAGTTAAATGATATAAATATCACACTCGATCATAAGAAAGAAGATTTTGCACTACATTCATTAAGTTGTTTAAAGGTTTTAAAGCCATAGTGTTTTCAGTTCTCAATATATAAATATATATATATATATGATGGGGATATCAACCCTAATTCCCCCAATTCTTTCAAGATATACCAGTGATGGAGGGGTAAGATTGAAAATCAAGCTAATCTGTGGATGGATGATGTGCATCCGAACTTTGATCGCCAAGGAATTGAAAATCTACCCTTGGATTATCATCCTGACAACATCCAACGGTTATATCTCTTTGGATCAAGCATTTAATGAATTAAAGGCCCCATGTAAGCAATCATATTTAAGGTCCCACTCAGGGAAGTGCCACTAGGAGGAATTAAAAGAGTTAAATGAAATCCAGAGGGGCCCAAGGGAAAACAAAAAAGATTTAAAAGAAATAACATGGAGGGCCCCAAAGTGGGGCCCACAACCTAAGTTGAAAAGGCCTTGGGACTTGTGCTCAGGGAAACCATGCTCAGCCCCTCTCTCTCATTTCTTTTATATTTTATTTTACTTATTTGTTTTATATGAGATGATGTCATATATCTTTAGGGTTTTATGCATGAGAGATTTGTATTGTTCTCTTTATGTTATGATATCTTGTGAATAAAAAAAGAAACCCCTAGTTTCAAGTTCTCCATGAGTCTCCATTATAGTGCTCTTGAGAACTTCAGTACTGTCTCCTGGATTGGAGTTTGGCAAGAGGCCAAGTCCAGTATATGGCCAAGTCCAGTATATTTCTTATCTTCTTCTGGTTTCTTTCATTCAAACCCTCGGTATAGACCATCTCCACCACCCAGCAACCATCAGCCACCAAGAACTCTAGATCTACACCATCTCCATTATTAACCAGCCTTGAGATCCATCATCTGACCGTCAAACCATCAGATCCACCCATTTAGCCCAACTACAACCATCATAGCCCAAGCCTCCAGCCATAGATCTTCAAAAGCTAGTGGCCAAACCCCTATCCAGCCCCATTCAAACTTACATTTGGGCCCAAATTAACCCAGCTAAACCAATCAGCCCCTCATATCCATTGGCCAAACCTGATCCCCCAACTATTTTATAAATTTTCCATTGTTTCCACTTCACAAACTTGAAACTAATTAAATTCTCTGAATCTGAAAGTTAATTTGAACTTTATTATTGCTGTGGGAAGTTATTTTCTTGATCTCCTATTGCCTAAACTCCCAAAGAATACATTGAACAAGTGCAACCCACTTGATCCAAGACTTTGTTTCAAATCCTTGCAAAGGGAACAAATAATCTACGTGAATTGGGTATTCCCTAAGCAAGTGGAAGTCATTATTTCCCATTAAGATCCCTCCCTCTTGTCACTTGAGGGGCCTTTATTGTGGGACTTGTAATGACGCCTCGAAATGTCACATAATTTACTATTTAATTTTCAACATCAGATTGTGTGTAAATGGTGTGGTTTATGATTTAAATTGAATTGTTAATTCTTAGCTTGATCTCATAATTCCATATTATGCTGGATTTCATATTGTCCTGCATCAATATATCTGAAAAAAAAATTAATTTTTTTCATTGTATCCATCCAGCCAAGTCTTACTCCTTTTGCCAGTAGTGTGATGTAGAAATCCCCTTTCTATTGATTACATTATTCAAACCAGCAGCCACATGGTTGCAACAATAAGCATCTTCCAACTGCACTACATCTCTTCTCATGGTGTGGAAATCCTTAGCCCCACCAAAGGTGAACACAATCTATCAGGCAACAATGAGCAACACAATCTGCACCCTTTTTCCATGATAGTTCCCTGCCAAGTCTTTGTTTCATTTGCTTGTCTTACCACTTACTGCTTCACTATAAGTTCAAATCAATAACTTGAAATACACTAGTTAAAATTTCCTCTCATTAGTGGATACAGAGGCAATTTTTTTTCCAGAACTTCCAGGACAGTCAGGGTCATGAGTTCTCGTAAATCAGGGATCGATATATAAGGAAATTGGCCCTCTGAGCAATCACTTGCAAAAAATGGGACAAAAGAAACAATTAAATCTTCAAAGGTTCCTTTCTAAGCCCCCCTTGTTGGCAAAAAAGACTGAAACATGGATCAACAGTTCTAAGGCATAAGTTCTGACATCTGAGGCATTAGCAGCTCCGTTTTTAAAAATGATTGGACCTTTGTAATTCAAGCCCCAGTCTGAAATTGAGGCTTCCACAACCTGGAATTAGAAGTCGACCGTATACAGATCTCCCATGGTAATCCAGATTCTTCAGGCTGTGGGGTACTCATCAAAGGTCATAACGGAGACACAGTGATGGAGTACTTCAAGCTAGCTGGTTTGGGTGAACCAATAGAGTGAAATCACATCTGTTCAGAAGTGATGCTATTCGGGAACGTTCCTCAAGTAATGAAGTTGTGACAATTCCACCAATGTGATTGCATCGGCAGAAGGAAATGAAAAAACAACCATAAAGGTTAAGGAAAAATGAAATGTTGGTAGAGGTATGACTAACATGAAAGACCTGCATCCACAGTCTGCACATCCAAATTGGTGGACCTCTCTGTAAACAAGGTTACAAATTCACTTGTGTCACAGGAAATCTACATTTGTTAACTTATGAGTTATGACCTCATCCAGCATTATTTCACTTTTCAAGTGCAATCCATTTGATGGGTCAAGTGCATGTTTTCTTATATGATACACCCCTCTAACATTGTACTTAGCAATCAAAATCTTTATGCATCACTCAAAAAAAAAAAAAAAAAATTTAATAAAATTTACAGAACATATCAAATAACCAAGAGTCAGAAAATATAACATCATCGTCGAATGCATTGCATCCAAAACAGACATAGCATGACCAGAAAAATAATATTTCAGCAACCAAATCAGATAGGCCTGTGTACAACATAGGCATAATTTAAAAGATTCAAAAGGATCTTTGCATACCCTATGATCGGTTGCCTTCAGCTTTGGTAGTAAACGATCAAGCATTTCTAACTTTCCACAGAGTCTTACAATTGGTGGCAGATAATGTTTAGGTATTAAGTTGTTAACCTACAAGTAAAGTTGTATTAGAATAAGCCAACAGTCAAAAACAAATCACGCATAAGCTTGAACTTCGTTCATTCTGAGCAAATGGAAATAAAGCATACTTCATCTGCATGCAGTTGGCTAATATATGGATGATTGCAGATATTGCGTAACTCCATCACTGAGTTGTGCACCGTACGGCCCTATTCAATGCAATGAGATTCTAGATAGTTAGTGATTAGAATTTGAATAAATGATTTACAGTAACCTAGAATAGAGATTAAAATTTATTAATGGAAAACCAAAACGAAAAAAGAATCTCCAGCATGGAAATATATAGCGCATCCTGCCACTTATTTCTATACATGTAAGCCTATTTTCTGAATTAGGCCATAGGTCAAACAGACACATGGTGGATGAAGGATGCTAACCCGTCAATCAATTGCATAGAAACAGACAGTTCAGAAAAGCTAATGCACTAACAGTCCAAAAAGAGGGTTAAAGATCAAGGTGCTAGGGTCTTTTCAAGCTGGAAAATTTTCTGTAAATTTCATGGTGGCCAGACTGGACCAACAGCCTTAATCATTAGACTGTCGGGCCCACATGTTACGAAATGGGCAGCCAAGAAAGATAAACATATGCTTCAGCAAGTGCCTAAAATTCCACAAAAGGAAAAACAAAAATAAAATATGGAATATACCTTTGAAAATCCAAGGGAACCAAGATTATCCTCCACCCTCTTCATCAACAACTTCTGATAAGCAGAGGCCTCACATCTAACAAGTCTCTCAATCTTCTCGGGCAATTCATTTGCAACCTACAGGAGAAATGTACAGTAAGAAGACTGCATGATATTAATTATTCATGCACAATGACATCCCAGAAGTAAATTGCAAACAAATATATTCTTGACAGAAGTTAAGGAATTATAATTTGCTAGACCTTGTGTTTCAGTCTACGAAGAACGAAGGGTCGAAGGACCTGATGAAGACGGTTTATAATCAAAAGGTTCTCCTCCTCAGATAGCAAAGCCTATTAGATCATGAGCAGCAATAGTAATTAACGACAAAAAATCTTACTTCTTCAAACTGTAAAGAGAGATGCAACCTGTGGGCTACCTTAATATGGTATCAGAACTTACTTCATCAGGTGAATTATCACCGCTACTCTCAAATGGTTTGTTGAACCACTGAGAGAAATCCTCCGATGAGTTGAAAATGTTTGGCAATAAGAAGTTAAGCAACGCCCACAACTCCTCAAGATTGTTCTATAGGATAAACAGCTGGGTTATAACAACTATCCAAGGAGTGAAAATTCAAACAAAGAAAAAACAAAAATATAAAAATAAAATGAAGTTTATGCAAAAACTGGCATAAAGGAAACTAGATAAATAAACATCAAAAACTTAAAATGATGGCAATGTCAATTGAAGAAAATTTAAGGATCTCAATAGTATGCAAGTGTTTGAGCAACCAATCAAAAGATACTTGCAATGGAAATATACAAATGCAACATGACTGTAAAACCTCAGTTAGCTTAGCGTTGCAAACGGGAACCTGATTCTCCGGTTACCCAGTGTCTCCGGTCCTGAATGAACCAGGTTTGGAACCTTGTTTTGGTTCCGATAAGAAATCGGATCCAGATTCGGAACACATTTTAGGACCTGGTTAGCAATTGGGTCCAGTTCCAACCCAAGGACCCGTATGTAGACCCATTGCGACTTAGCCTTATAACCAAGCTTTATAACTGATCTGTCTCCATTTAAAAGCAATGACTAAAAACAAAATGGGATGGTTGATTTATTTTTTTTTTAAATGACGTGTTTAGTAGTACCATGGCCCTGTTGTATGAGCACCAGTCCTCTGACATTGCTATCAATGCTTCTCTGCTCCCTTGAAAGACCATGTAATATACCAAGGAAAAGTAATAAAAATAATGCGAGGATAATATAATATAATAAAATAAGAAAGAAAGTGGAAGCTTGATAGGCCTTGGGATCTAAGACATGTAATGGAACCATAGCCTATGGAGTACTTTTGGACCCCAACCTCTTATGTTTGTTACTCAGGAGATAGGGATATTTTTGTCATTTCAAATGAGAGTGGGATTTTATTCTTACCTCTCTTCTTCTCTCCAATCAGCAAAGTGTTTTCTCTCAGGTGAGTTGAATCTGGTGTGGACTACGGTGATGCAAGAGCCCTAGAAGTGGAGGACTGTGGCTAGTTGAAGCATGGATTTATGTGGAGGACTACGCCCTTTTGATTCTAGCTCTCTTCTTTTTCTGATTTCTGATGTTATTTCTGCCATTGAAGTGGATTTGGCAGTTTTGCAAGAGGAAGTTTGATTTTTGAGTTTCGGTGTGTATGTGAAGAAATGTAGGAGAAAACCTGTTCTACAATGCAGTATAGACATGCATATTCACCGCTATAAAATCCAAACTTGAGCCAGAACCAGATCCTGAACCATGCAACAGGTTCGGAGTCAAGTTCATTTTGAATATGGTTCAGGGTCCAGTTAATACCCAGTCCCGGCATGGACTCGAGCCGTTTGCATCCCTAAGTAAGCTGCAAGAGTTAGAGAAACCACAGAAGGAATAGTTGCAATAAAAGATGCAAAAGCAACTTGAGTGTTACCACATCAGGTGCACATGGGTGGGC
Source organism: Persea americana (assembly GCA_029852735.1). Classification (NCBI taxonomy): domain Eukaryota; kingdom Viridiplantae; phylum Streptophyta; class Magnoliopsida; order Laurales; family Lauraceae; genus Persea; species Persea americana. The sequence goes on along the minus strand of CM056811.1, from coordinate 14,387,689 downwards.
ACTAGAAATAGAGATCGATGTGTGTGTATGAGCACCGGTGCTCTGCTCACAATAAGGAGAAAGTAGAGGCTAGATGATCTAATTTTCTTATTTGGCTCCAGTAAATATGGCAGGAGAGGGAGATCTGAAATGTTGAGTCATCACATCATATAAACAAAGCTTAAGCCAGCTGGATTATCAAAATTATTGGAAGGCATCCAATGATCTTCTGAGTCTAAAGAATGCTTTGAAAGAGGAAGGCAAGTATGAAATATTCATTCGTAAGGTTGATAACCCACTAGATCTCTAATTACAGCCTCACAGACTTGGGTGAGAGTTTATATATGTCACATGTTGAAGGTACTTATACATGGATTGAGAAACATAGCAGCTTTTATAGCCCCTCCTTGAATAGGAGATAATGGGATCTTTGTGGTGAAGACTTGAGAGAGTCAAGTCCCAGAGCTCGTTTGCAAGGTCGATATGAAGATCCTATGTTCATTCCTCATAAAGTAACATATATTATATGGGAACACTTATTGTGGAGAGTCTGTTCGATGAAACCAAATCCCATGCATAGTGATGTGCCCAAAGATCTCCTGAATCAGAATTTATCCACAACTGAAATTAACCAGTTCACATTTTATTGATTAACTTCCTTGCATTAATGATTAATCACTCCAGAAATATTCAAGCCTACCAGCTATCACAGCTAAAGGTTTTACCGGCTTCAACAGCTTACCTTCTTGACAAGTGGGTCCCCTAAATGGAATTGCTTCATATTATCACAATTTGCGCCAAGGTCAACACTATTAATCTTTTCATAGATATTCATGTATGTATAGATGATATTGATACGCATTTAAACATACAACCGCATTTCCACACATCTGTATAGATGTACATATATATAACACAATTATCACAGTCAATGAATGCTATAACAGCAGACACAGCAAACAATAGCATTAGAAGAAGATTTCCATTCACCTGGAGAGGTGTTCCAGTCAACAGCAACCGATGGGAACTCTGAAAGTGCTTCAAGTCTGCATTCAACTTGCAAGATGCATTCTTTATGCGATGACCTTCATCAATAACAATGTAATGCCAGTGAATCTTGCTCAGTTTTGGCCTATCATTTTTGTTCATTAAGTATTCATATGTTGTCAGAAGGACATTGAACTTCTGTGGAGCAATTCTTTCTCTGCATTAGAATGAAAACTTAAGTCATTCTTTTGCTTTCTGTTGAAACTGAAAGGATTAAGAAATAAAAAGGATTTATCACATGAGGCAGTTTTAAAGTCCACTTCCACAGGAATGCTCAAGGATGTGGCACAAGAATGCAACATCCAAGCATACGCATCAGTTGCCACCTACCATGTTAGATCTCCTGGTCCAAAAGCATGTCAGTTCCTTCTACAGGTGAAAAATGGATTTACCAAGCAAGATCTACCATGGTGCAGAAGTGTGTCACCATGGTGCATACAGTAACATTGAGTATACACGCACGGAACACACATGGAAGAATAGAAAACCTCATAACTGAAAAAGAACAAAGAAATTTCAGTCATGACATTACCTGAATAGCCTACGCCTTGCTTCTGGGGGGCCAGCGTATGTAATGCTATTTATGCTGGGAGCCCAGAAGCTAATTTCAGACTCCCATCCCGGCAGAACAGAGGATGGAACTACCACTAGAAATGGTCCCCTGGAATTTTTCATTTCCATCAAATAGCATATAAGAGAAATAACCTGCAAAAATACAGCCTTTCAGAAGGATATTCACATGTAAATCTACTAGTTGTAAGAACACTATAAAGCTCCCATATCAGGAATTAAAAATTGCCTCAGCAAAGACACCTCACTCAGTCCCTAATGAGTCATATGGATGTACTCGGCTGGGCCTTATGAAAGAGTCCAATGTGACTAAGTTGGTCATCAATACCAAGAAATGACATCATGTCCTTTAACAAAACACACCTGAACAGTTTTACCAAGGCCCATTTCATCTGCTAGAATCCCATTCAGGTGGTTATTGTATAATGAAACCAACCACCGAAGACCATTCATTTGGTACCTGTAAATAAAGTCAGAAAGAGATCATAAAACTTGGAAAAAAAAACCAAAAATAATGTCAACATCAAAGAATTATAAGCACAAATCTAAATGAGGAAATATACGGGAGCATGGTGTTCTACAAGAAATAAATTAAAGGTAATGTGACCAAAGAAAAAAGAGAATGAATAAAGGGTTCCATCAAAGAGAATAAATAAATGGATCCATCACTGGCAAGGGGAAAGAAGAGCTGGTCCATAAAACAAAATACTATCAGGCTTAAACTCACTCTCTTAGTTTTCCACCCTGAAGAGAAGCTGGTTGCTCATTAATGCTCTCTTTTACACTGCAGGGAACAGTATTCATGACATAAATTCCACAATATTAAAGCAATAACAATTCAACTCAAAGTAGAAATAACAGTCATGAGCAAAACATATAAACAGCTATAATATTCACAGCCCCAAGTAGCAAGGGAGTCATAACCATGCCAAAACTAAACAAAGAATGGACTTGGATGAAATCTGGGTTGCAGTTGCAAGATTGAGAAACAAAAGCAGGAAACAATGAAGGCACTAAATCCATGAAACAACTCATTTAATAAAACTGGGTGAGCGGTCTTGGCATGTCGGGATTGATGCTCACGATTTGTTACCTAACAGTTGGAATCAGCAGTGGATGGTCCACTTAGAGAGGTATAGGATCTTCCTCAAGTCCTCGAGGTCAATATTTTGGGTTGAAAAGTTTGATCCCCTCCATTAAGTATTGCATGAATTAAATGCAATAAGAAAAAGGGAAATATAGGGATTATCTCTAACCAAGGATATGAGATTATATATCCATCTCCACTTATTAACCACCTGCGTATCTAATCACCACTTCCATACCTAACAGTAGATTTACAAATTCATCTCCAATTATATATCAACAAGAGAAAAAATAAGAAATAAGGAAACACCCACCTCAGCTAACTGCACGCATGCTTTCGTATAGAAGAGGTAGGCCTCGCGAAGGGTCCGAACACTTTTCTCCATTTTTGTAATGTAGGTGTGGGATGTACATAATACATAATACCCATGTTCTGGGAAAGTTTTGGACATTAAAAGACATTTTCTTGCAAGATCCAAGGCTTGTAATCATATCATCCACATCATCCATATGGCAATTGAATCTGGGCAACTAGGTAAGTTCATTCAAAATACAGTTAAAAAAGGAAAGGAATCCAACTCTTCACTTATTGGGTATTCTATTTTCTTTATTGGGTATTTCTTTTTCATCAGTTTTTAGAATGTTTTATATCTCTTAACATCATTTAGATTTTAATTGGGCTTTGCACGCGACTTGATTCAACTTGGCCAAGTCTACAAGACTAGAGGATGACTGATTTTCACCCTGAGTCCAACTTCAAAAACCTTGGTTTTAGCTATTTTCGGTTCTTTATTTATATTTAACATTTATTAAAAAAATAATAAAGCTCAGGATATAGACGAGATAGAAGTTTTCTTTAATCAATCTTAAGGGATATGACATCAATACCTATGAGCCAACAGATAGTACTTCTCATTGCTTTCGAGGTAATGCTGCAAAAAGAAACTTATATATAAGATGGATAAGCCAAAATATAATAATAATAATAATAGAAATAGTACTTCTTATTTCTTTCCAAGTAATGATGCACAAGGATATATATATTTATAAAAGCCCAAAAAAGATAAAGACTAAAAATTTGACAAAAGCAATGCTTGCCTGTGCCTGGTCACTTTCATCTTCAGTGCCAACAGAAATCTCATTTTTCTCAACATTTATACCTCGCCCATCATCCATTTCCATTTCAAAACTTCTTGCCGTATCCTTTGCCTCTTTTAGCTTCGAACTCAGCTTCTGAAGATACTTTTCAGTCTCCTTAAGCAGCTGCTTGACACGATCTGATTTTGTGTCCTGTACAGTTCAAAAAATCAACATAGAGGAGGACAAAATTCATCCTATCAAAAATTTCAGCATATAAAACTGGTACATTACCTGAACCATTCGAAGATATCCCTCTACGTCATTGCTTTTCAGTAGCAAAATTTTCTCACGCTGGATTCTGTCGATCTTCTCACGATGTATCCGCTCTTTCCTTTTGTGGAACTCCTTAACATATTTATGAAAACCCTTGCAGCGCTCTCTCTTGATCTTGAAGACGTCTTCCAGTCTCTCCCTGAAAGTCAATGCACAGAAACAAGTCATGGCATTTATACTAAGAAGGCGTCTGTGCAATGCCGGATTCAGCGGAAAGGAGGTCCGGCGCCTTATTCGTTTGGTGCAGCGAGGAAGGAAACCACATTTATAGGCATGTTTTCCTCAATGGAAAGGATCCCGACTTCCTCCCTGGGGTGATAGGAAAACAGTACCACGGAAGCTCTTCCGCAGCCGTTACTAAATCTTGACAGTTACGAAAACCAAAAATGCTAGATGATCAAGCACATCCACAAGGACACATGCAAGCTCCCCATCAAGAATGTCGCTTCTGTTCAGTACATGTGTGGCACAAGACTCAGGTATATCACTCATTGGAAAGGCAACACAAGTACATAACGAATAAGTGGTTGGAAAGTTATTGTTCATATTTGACAAACAAGTCCAGTCCACCTGATGAGCAGACCCACTTTTCCATCTACAGAGTTAAATGGTGGGGCAGGGATACACCTATTTGACATCTTCAATGTGGTTTGGCACATCTGTAAGCTTTGCTACATGTGAAGTTGTATCTGGAGAGGTGAATTAGCTTCACACATTGTTGTCAATATCCTAAAATTCGTATTGAATCTCACGGAGAACTATTCGTATCTACGCAACAAATTCCATTTACAGGTGAATCTTAGGATCCAAGCGTGTCTCTTACGATTCAATACATATTTCATCAAATCTTATGATTCAAACAACTCGGCTGGGTGAGAATAGTCAGTCATGAGGTTAATATTAATAATATTATACCTTTCAGTCTTTCTTTCTTTCTTTTAGAGTTTTTGTAAAAAGGTTATTTATGATTAGTGAAACCTCTTCAAAAATTTTGGGCTTTGGGAAGGATCTAGAGATGAATAATGAAAGAGCATTGAACTATAAAAGTGGGGCTTTGTCTTATATCCATTTTCAAAAAAAAAAAAAAAATTCTTCATGAACACTTTTTTAACTCTAGAAGATATCATAACGTGTAACACTGATGATTTGGGTTTTACTTTAACTTAATATAACAAAACAAACTATTGCAACTTATTGATTTTCCCTTGGAACATTGATATCTTAAACAGATTTTACTTTTTTTTATTTTTTTATAACCAAGGGTATCTCCTACCCACCCAGCCAAGGATCCTTTTGGCCCTGAGCCCAAGGGATGCTCAATTCTGGACGGGCCAAGAACTAATCCCCAAGGGCAAATGCAAACCCTCCTATCCACATGCATCAGGTAAAACTATGGGAGGTGGCCAATGAAGGGAGGTGTCGAACACAAGACCTATCCTTTATTTAACTATTTACACATCATTTATGTTATATGAAAATATATCAATGATTTTCTTCATATAAATTGTATTAGTCTTATTCATAAGTGTTTTTAAGCTGCTATGAATGAAATTATGAATAACTACTTTTTATTTCTATTTTTTTCTTTTTTATTATTTTTCTTTTTATAAGAAAAATAAAAAATCCTACGATTCGCGAAATGGTTCACGATACGATTCTATTCATCCCCTTGAACGATTTCCGATATGATTCCAATTTTTAAAACAAGATATAAGACAGATACAGATTAACCAAAAGTCATTACAAATTTACAATGAAGAAATGATCAGAACTCATAAAGAGGATGAATTACAATAATGCTGAATTATGCTCAACAGTTGAAGCACATGAAAAGGAGGATGGAACAATTGAAGAGGTTAAAGAGGTAAAGTTTAAAAAAAATTAATAGGGGCATGACCTCTTTGAATATCTATAGAATAATATATTTACAGATTTACATATTGCTATTTTAAAAAAGTACAGAATAGAATAGCATAATATTCAAATATTGTAATATTGTTGCCATTTGGCAGTTTCTAAAGAATGCAACAAATTTTAAATTGAGTCATTCGGTAGACGCTGCAATTTATAATATATGTTAAAAAAAGTTTCAGGATGATAACATTTTAATGTCACTTATCAGAGTAGGGTTCATTATTAGATTAATCACCTATAAAACACTTTATTTTGGTGTATTTTGTCACTTCAAATCAATTAATGGGCTCCATCTTCAAAATCAAACTACTCATTCACTTTCCCACTTCCTTCCATCAGTAAGGGAAATTTCACCACCACCACCACCATCAACATGACAACCACCCCATCATCGCCGCCACCGCCACCACTGTTGTAGTCATCATCATCATCTCACTCGCCATCGTCATCATCACCACCGCCCCATCGTGGCCATCATCATCATCATCGCCGCCGCCGCCGCCGCCACGATCATCACAACTCAGCATCTACATCATCACCATGGTCAAAACTATAACCATCATAGATCACATCAGTACATCACTATGCCCACCACCATGATCATCGTCACTGCCATCACCATTGTGACAACGGCCACCACCAAAACCGCCATCATCTCCACTCATCCACACTGCTACTCGTAAGCATCATCATCCGAACCACCACCACTAAGCATCATCATCACTGTCATAACCATCACCATTATCATCACATTACCACGACTGCCATCATAATCATCACCACCATCGTCACCACCACCACCCCCCACCACCATTATCATCATCATCAAGGTCCTAATATGTTAAAGACTACATTTTGAAAGATTTTTATATTATATAAAATTTTCTAGAGGGGGAAGATGTGGGAAAAAGTATAGTACTTTTTGGAAGAAATGAATTAATTCTTCTTACATTTTTTTGCTAGCCAAACACACAAGTTTTTTTTAACTCTAGAAAACGAAGATTAAATTCTTTAACGTATTATTTTCTCTAATATATTATTTTCTTATGTTTTCTAGTGCATCCAAACAAGCCCTAAAAGATAAAACCATTGGCTACAATGATTAGGACTTTGGAGTGAGGTATTTGTCTGATATTGTCAATGTCAACCCTTTAATGGCTTTGAATTTTGATCATCCATAAGCAAACCAACCAAACTCAGAACCTCTAAATCAAACCAACACCAACCTAGAAAAAAAAGAAAAAACCAACAGAAAAACATATCTTCAACAAAAGCGTGATTTTTCAGTACTAAAGCAAAGACAAAATCAGCTGAATGAATTGTATTGAGGTAATATAAGCGGACATTTTAAACATCACGTTAGCAACATAGATAAATAACTATAATAACAGTTAAAATTTCCAATAACAATACATACTTGTGAGCTTCAATTTCGCTGAAGAACTCTTTCTGCCTCTCAGAAATTCGCTTTTGACGCTCCTCCTTCATTTTCTGTTCAAATTTTTCAAGCTGCTTGATCCTCCTTCCATGTCTATGTTTCTTGATTGACTTTAAACGCTCCATGTTAGATGTGATGGGTTTGAAGAAATCATTAAGAAAATCACTGCATGCAATGCACAGTCAATTGCAGAAAAGATAAGAAAAACACAGCAAAAGCTACACTGGTCACAGCTTACAGAAGATGCAAATAATAATCAAATCTACCCATCAATAAGATTATGAGAAACATAAGATGCAATGTTGACACAAATATCAGAATGTTAAAATACCTCCGCAAACGGCGTTGCAGCTTAAGCAGCTGAAGCTTTTTCAACTCAATGACACTTTTTGTTTTCGCTGAAATATCTCCAGCTGAACTCACATTTTCCTGTAACATATAGTTCAGCTATATGGGTTCCACAATAATGGAATGTTTAGCTAATAAAAATAATAAAAACAACAATAATCCATAATAGAATACTAAAAATAGGTATTCTTAATGAATATCCTGCTGATTTATTCTTTTTAGTATTTCATTGCTTGCTACGATTTCTAATAAAAGTGCTACAGGCTACATAGAACCATTCTCATGTAGGTCAATCAGTCAAATATATAAAGGGACGGAGCTAGGATTTTCTTTTAGTGTGGACAAAGTTGATTGACCAATAATATTAGTAGGTGCACTTATGAAAAATCTAAACCAGTCAAGAAATGACCCCTTCCCTTATTATCTATATAAAATTCACTTAAAGAAAAAAATTTATGTTACAAGTATATCACATGTAAAATCCAACTCTATGGGGTCTACTTGAGCCAACCTTTGATCAATTTAGGTCCTTTCATACTTATATCCTCACATTGATTTGGCACCATGCCAAGTCTTAATGCCCATCGATCCCTTATCCACTATTGGATTGGATCTAATAAAAAAGAGATAAATTATTATTAAAATAGTATTAGACATTCAGGTTGTTAAATCAAGAGCTAGTTGGATTTCAACGTCCTTGGATGCCATCTACACATTAGAGATGGTAAGAAGAGAAAAGAAAAAAATATATGATAGAGGCATTCCACGACAATAGGCCCACTTATAAAACATTTAAACAGTTGAAAAACAACCTCCTCATATAGTGTATAGACTTAATCAGATTTCACTCAAATGACCCAGCTTAAGATTGTTAACTTTTAAAATATATATATATTCCATAAAATTCTAATAAACAAATTTAATTTATTCCATATAGATCAATTTGACTTGAGCCCAGATCATATTATGTTTTTCATAGAGAATTAGAGCATTTATTTTATGGGGTTTCTGTTTTTCCAAAGTATGCCCCACTCAAGAGCATCAGCCCAAAAGGATCCACATTCCAAGCCTTTTTAATTTTATTATGTGGGCTCCACTCAAGAGCTTCATTAAATACTCTCTAAACATGGTTATGTGGGATGGGACATTGGCAATGGATGAGATGAGAATGAAGATATTACAGAGAGATAATCATAACATTCTATCTTTTGGGAAAACAAAAAGGTCGATAATACCCTTATTGAGACAAGAATACCCTTGTTATTCTCTAAAGTTTTCAAAGAGTAAAGAAAGTTGAGTAGGGGCAAAAAGGCATAAAATAAAAATGCCTAAATATGCGCCTATATTTTCCCCTGATTATCTGAGATGAAAGGAAAATTTGCCCTCACTCCCCTTCCCTCCGTTCTTGAATATATGAGCTAATCTTAATTCTGAACAGATCGACTTCTAGGAGAGCCAAAACGTAAGTAAACCAACTAGCAACCTACAAGAAGCATCTATCTGAATTGAATAATAGATGTTTCTCCCCCAAAATTAATAGAGGAACGATTACAAAAGGTTGACATCATCGATAAGGTCAATTGGGCTCAAGTCATACTGATGCAATCCCAGCTGGATAAAACCATACTGTCAAGGGCCCAATTAAACCAAAACCAGAAAATTCTGGCCAATTGGATTGTTGCAGAAGATTACAGTAAAATTCAGAAATTAACAAGGGCAAGGAACTAAATCAAATTAACCCCAAACTGACCTTGAAGCCTTCTCAAACACCATTGCATTCATGCGACACCAACAGAGAGGTAAGAAAAAAGCAAAACAACTGCATTTTATTTTTAATGCATTCACTGTAACCAGAAATATGGCTGTCTAACATTACAATTCCTCTATATGATTCACAAACACTTAAGAAACCCTAATAAACTTTCTAAAAAGACTCCTATGTTGTCAACACTTCCTTTCCGATCCCAATCCAACTCCTGAACCTGACTCAATTGCTAACAATAATTAAAAGAATAAAAATTGCAGCAATTTGGAAGTCCCAGACACCTTGGACGTTCATGCATGTGGGTCCAACCTGGGCCACTTTCTTTTAGAGAAAGGGGACCCCATAACTTTCAAGAAGACTCTTGGGTAACCCTAGGGGTGCATACTTTTAGCGGGTTTGGGTTTGATTTGGCCCACTAAAATTAGGCACAAAAACAGGTCACATTCTGCCCAGTTTCTGATCTAAATTTCTAATATTTGCAAATACCTCCCAGCCATTCACTGTTATAGCAAAACCACTCCTGACATGTAATTTTATATCATATTTAGGGACTGTTTGAGGCCCCATTGATCCTTTGACCCATTTACAAATGTGTCAGGGTCCTGTAGGCTCAATCACAAGGGTACAAAGATTTAAATAATTAATTTTCTTGGTCCTCATCAATTGAGTGGCGCGCATCACATGCATTCAGAGGTGGGTCCCGCCTTTGGGACGGTCTGAGTGGTGCACAGGTTATTGTTTTCCTAGATTGGGCAGGTCATAAAAGGTAAGTGATTAATTCCACAACACATAACTATCTTTTGGAAAGCTCAATTCTTTTTTACAGGAGCCCAGGGCAATGTAAGGTGCTCACTTTGCAACCTTGAGGTTGTGGGTTCGAGTAATTTTACTGATAAAAATAATAATAATGAATAAACAGTTTCAATTCTTTCAAACATTGAGGCCACCGCACATCCAGATCTTACATTCAAATTTCAAACTGGCATCCTTGATTTAACAAACATAATAATGCTGACCATTTGATAGGAAGCATTTAATAAAAGCAACGAAATTGCAATTGTCCAACCCAATGGTGTGAATATCATCCAGAATGAAGCAAATTTTATTTGAAGGACAAACAACTGTGCAAGATTTTATTTGGTGATGAACACACAAACTACATGTTACACAGAAGGTTTGGATCCCCGGAAGGCTGGATCGACTGAATGAAAAATCATAACTATTATAAATGATCATGAATTATCAGTTTAATCACTTTTTTAAACCAATGGTAATTGTCGCTTTCATGTAAGCAAATGTTGAGTCCACTCGAGCAGAAATGTGATTGAAGCGGCCAAAGCCTCCATGGAGCAAATTGCGCATCGTAAGAGGGCCCCCGCAAGGGTTCAATCAAGAATTGAAGAAGGATCAGGGCCCGAACAGTGCTAATTTGGAATAAAAAAGAGAGTCTAGGGACTGTTTTGCAGAAGAAGAGAAGAACGGGGTTGTTTTTGCAATTTCTCTGAAAACTCGGAACTCAATAGGAGACTGACACGCAGAACCTTCGAGGCCTGTTTGGCACTTTACTAGATTAGTAAAAGTCAAGTAAAACCTTCATTTTTCAGACAAGGGATCACATCAATAGCACTTTAATCCAAAATTCCCTCCATTTTTTTTCAAAAAAAATTCAAAAAGCAACCTCCTTTCTCTACTAAAAGACAAAAAAGCTCCACTTTTCTATACAAAAAGTCAAAAAGATTCCATACCAAACAACTAAAAACAAAATACCATCATGGCCCCATTATATTTTATTCTGTCTTGATTTGATGCTTTACTACACATTATTTTACATGTAAATTTATCAAATGGGCTTGGGTTGGTGAGTCAACCTGTGCCCAACCCATATAAAACACATACCAATTTGATCGCTCAAGAGTTCCCTTGCCAACCTTATGGCTGCTCATCATCCGATGGGCCACATGGGCCCCACAGCCTCAATTGCAAGAAGCTGTAGAGACGTCCAAAAGTTAGAAATTTCTGATTTTTCTTTGTTTTTCATTAGAAATTATGGGTTGCTTTGATAAGGAAAATGGTAATATGAGTCCTAATTGTAGCAAGGAAGTTGCTTATTAGGGTATCTAGGGTTTTTTATCCATGCCATAACCATGATCCATGGTCAACCAAGCCCACTGGGCACAGCCCACAGCCCAATGGGTCCAGCCAATTTACTCTGGGAATTTAAGTTGATTAAGAGTCTTAATTAGGAGAATTAATTTATTTAGAAGTCTTTTAACTTAGAAAATTAGTTTAACCTGGTTTGTTTTAGAAAACTCAGTATCATTAACTAGTCTCCTTTACTGTTTAGAATAGTAGTCCTATTAGGAAAGGGGATGTCCAGCCGTTCATATAACATGAAATCCATCCATTGGGAGAGAGAGCTTTCATTATTCAATACATATTTTGTTTGGTTCGATTTCCAATGTGTACTTCAGTGGGAATGCGCAAAGAGAGATAACTTCTGTATGTGGGGCCTATTTGTTAGGATGAAAATGTATTCCTAGAAATTTTAAACAACGCATTCATGTATGTGGTAAAAATTGAAGAAACAAAAGTGAAGATCCATAAGGACTCGTTTGTTTTCATGGAATTGAATTCTAGGAATTCTAAGTTAAATGGGTTCAAACAAAAGATTATTGAAAAGGTGAGGGGTGAAGGATACAAGGTCAGAGGGGACCCTCACCTTCCTAGGTTTTAATTTATGTAATATCTGAGCATTCATTTTCCAACTCTCCTCCAATTCTTTTTTTCATCAGAAAGGAAAATATTTGATAGCCATTTATAGATCTTCACCTTCGTTTCTTCATTTTTAACCACTTCTGGAAATACATTTCTTAGAATTTCTAGGAATTCATTTCAACAAAACAAACAGGCCCTAAATAGTCATCAAATAATCTCTCCTTTAATAGAAAATGAATTATGCGGAGCTAGAAATGAATACCAAGCCATAACCTAATAAATCAAACAAATCCTACAAAAGTCATGATGTATTTTACACATCTGCACCTTTATATCCTTCACCTCACCTGTAGCAATCCTCTTTTCGAACTTATGTTACCGTAAATTCCTAGCATACATGCCCTTAGGAAGGCATGGCATAAAAATAGCAATCTTCTCGAACACAGGAATGATGCCAAATGGGCCCTAACAATCCAATAATCAGCATTTTTAAGATTGAAGAGAACAACATCACTTACATTCTCTTTTTTTCTTTTTCTTTTTATAAATGGTTACTTTCATTATAAAAAAAAAGTAAACAGTACAAGAGAAAAGTACTGAAAGCAGAAGACAGCAAAAGTACTGAAAGCATCACTTACATTCTCAACAAGCTGTTTGCAGGACATGAGTAAAAGAATGTGTCCTGTCTTGGCATAGTCAATCGACTATGGTCCTGTCCATGGTTCAAAATCATAATCGCAGTCACAGTCATCGCGTCACATTGCGGTGGAAAATTTTTATTTGACCCCAAAAACATACGAAAAAAAATCCAAGAAATCCTGAATATTATAAAATGATAGAAAACAATGTTTTTTCCCACTAGTACACACTTTAAAGCAAAATAACGGCCCCCCTAAGTCATAGCATCCTGTATCGCTGTCGTATATGAAACTTGTAATGTACATTCTGAATTAAATAGATTTACCTGTTTATACTAAAATAAGCTGAAATATCACAAAGTTTACATAATGCAACCATAATTTTGAGCAAACCATTGGTGCTAAACATTTAAAGTCTATAACCTACCAGTAATAGTGCATGTGTAGTACTGAACTATCCTTTTTTTTTCTAATGGAGTTAATTTTTGTAAGACACCATTTGAGAAGAGGGCATTTATTTTTAGTGGTTTAGATTTTTTTCATAAGTAAGCTTATTAGATGGTGTAAGTTTAATATATTAAAAATTGAGATACTCAATTGAATATTTTATTCACCTGTCTCGTTAAGTGTGATCAATGTGATAGTAGGGCCAAAATCTTATTGTAATAAAATTTGTTAAGGGGCCATCATAAAAGAGGAGCACCCTTTTAGTGGTTTAAGTTTATGTACGTGTATAAAAAAAAATTTAATTAGGATTTTTTAAAATGCATTATGAGTAATAATTAAAAAAAAGTAACTTTGAGCTTATTTAATAAATAAATAACATGGAGCCTTTTTATTAAAAAGCCTATTGGGTATTGGCAAAATAAAAGGAGAGGGGGACCCACAAACTAAAAGGCCTAAACTAATAGGTCTTATAGGACCTTGTGAGGCTAAAAGCCTCACATGTACTTGATTGACAAACCCTAAAAAGGGCAAAATGCTGGATCGAATTCGAAACAAAGGAGAGGGAAAAGGGAAAAAAAAAAAGAGGGAAAGAGAGGAGAAGAGAAGAGGAAGAGGAAGAGGAAAAGAGAGGAGAGGAGGAGGAGAGGGTGTGGCAGGCATGGCCTGCGAGAGGCGACTTCCGGGTGACATTATTTTTGGAATATCGGCCATAATGGCCGTTATTTTGGCATTTTTTCACCAATATTATCATGAAAAAAATGTAACAGTAAGGGCCGTTATTTCAAACCCTGGTCCTGTCAGATTAAAGACGTCGAGTCGTCGACAACCAAACCAGGGGCTCCAGAAGTAAAAACTCAATGCTCGACGACACTATGAATATTCTCAGGTCAAGCAATGCTTAACTCGCTTATGTTAATTTGTTAAATTCTCACCTTTAATCTATCAAAACATACTGCGATTCTTTCTTCTGTCCTTCTCTGCTTTAATGCCCAATTTTGCTCCTCAAGAACTTTTCTTTCACAATGGTCCATGATCCACTTCTCTGAGGTGCTGTACTTTGGAGCAGAAACTGGCATGTCATCGGAATCTGATTTGTTCTCCTCTTCTTGTTCTGTGGATCTGCCTGCTACCGAAACAGAATTCCCATATGTTACAATACACCATTAAAGTTGAAAGTACTCAACCCATAAGTGCTACACTGCTTTTTAATCTGACAACCTGGGCTAGTAACACTAACACAAGAATCACTGAAGCTATTAGAGATAATTAAGTTAAAGTACCTGGATAGATCTCTGCAGGACCCACATCATTGAAATTAGCAAACTTTACATCCTTCCCAGCAACAGGTGTGATGGGCATAATCTTCTCCTTTACTAACAGAGAGGAGTACGTATCTGCAGAAGCAGTTGCTTGCACTGTGGGAGATTCGGCCTTGCAAAATCCACTAATTCCATCATTCTCTTTAGCAGCTTGTGACTGTTTATAAGAGCCATCCACTCTGCCAGGTACACGTTCACGGTCAATAGGCCCTGATGTTTCCCTGAAAGTGTCATGAAAAGTATCTTTTTTGTCATTTTGACACTCAGATGAAGTTCTTCCACTATTCATTGGCGAGTCAGAATCCATCATCAGAGTTTGTGATTCTCCACTTTCTCGTGTCTGCTTTTCGACATCAGGTTTTCTCTTTAAAGCCGATAGTCGTTTCTTTTCTTCCAACACTACAGACCTGTTGGATTGTGGTCCTTTTTTGTTCATCTTCTTTGTGATCTCTGTGTCTTTTGATGAGACATCTGTCTCAACTAGACTTGCCGTCGATGAGGAACCAGGCGATATTCTGGTGAGTGACATCTCCTTTTCATTTTTTAGGGTATCACTCGACCTTGCAGACATGCCAGTGATTTCTTGATTGTTAAAAGGCTCCTTTAATGGTATAGCTCGGCTGTGATCATTCAATCCATGAATTCCATCTGCACCACCTGTTTAGCAAATCAAAATGGTGGCAGTATGAACCATGCATTAAAAATGAGCTACCCTCATAGAAATCTAATTTCAATGAGCTCTTTGCCAAGCATGCAGGCGCACACACGTGAACATGCACGCACATCACACGCACACATGCACGGAGACACACTTTCTCAAAGCTCAAAAGGCTAATTGATCAATGATGCAGAATGGATTTTAGACCAACAGCTTGAAGTCATTGAAGCTTATGTGCAGAAGTTCAGGCATCACAAGAAGGCCTGAAAGGGTCCCGGCAAGTTTTGATCAAGAATTGGGCACCAAACAGTCCCCAAAATCAGTTTAAACTCAATATTATGGGCTATTTTAAAGAAAACAGAAAATACATGGGGTTATTTGCAAATTTCCAGAAAGTTCGACTCAAAAAGGGACCAAATGACCTGTATCTTTGAGCAGCAGGTAGGTGGGTCAAACCCAGCCCAGCCCATTAAAGACTTAGATTCCAAGGGCCACCCATAAGAGTACTTAAAGATTGTGGTTTTTTTTATTTAAAAAGAAAAAAAAAAAGAAAAAAGGCTGTGTGTGGCCCAAGACAGATTTTGTGCTGGCTGTCTGGAATGATAAACAACTTTATTTTTCCTTCTTTTGTTTATTTTTAGCAATCTAATAATGATTGAGTCATGTTAGCCTTAGTTGGCAATAAGAGTTGTATGAGGAGTCTTGTAGAAATTTTCTTAGGGTTTTCATCGTTTCTTTTGCAATATAAAGTCATGTAACTTATAAGGGGCCGGCTGTGAGGCAGTTTACAGTAACAGTGAATGGTACCTTACAAAAGCAACAGTTTCTCTAGTTTTTTGTCCTCTCCCCATGGTATTGTGTGTGGGTTCATGGTGACTGAGAAGACTCTCTAAAGTTAGTTTGTGGTTGATTTGGGTTCTTTGTTAATTTCTGTAATTTCTGGATTCTCTACAATTCTTTGTGGTATCCTTAGACAGTCCGATCGTGTCAAATCTGGACTGCGTCAATCAATAGGAAAACTCAATTGAGTAGAATTACTCACTTTACTCAATCAAGGTTCATATACATATATATATATATATATGCTCCTATGAGAGCATCTCTCACCTTACTATGAAAGATAGAGTGGGGGGACTCACATATAAGTTGTTGGCATTGGATATGGATGTGAGGGCCCCCACCCTATATTTGAAAGAAAGGGCAACAAAATGAGATATTTTTATTCTCTCATGCTTCAGGGTATGTTTATCTTTATGGTGTTCTTTCCTCAAAATCTATTAACCATCCTTAATCACTTCCCAGATTTCTTTGTACTTAATTATGCATTTGGAATATTAGGGCCCGTTTGGCATCATTCTCGTGTTGTTCCCAATTTTGTGCTAAGATCGGGTTGTACTGAGACTATACTATGCAGAACTTGTTTGGTAGCATTATATTGAACTCCTTTGCTGACTGCTGAGACTATATTGTACAGAACTTGTTTGGTAGTATTATAAAGGTTTTGTTCCAAGGAACGGAAGCAAGAGGATCATATGATTTACAATGTGGGACACACCTTTTATTGTTTACGGCACACTATAATTATCGTACATGGGACCCACCTGTAAAAATTACAACATGGTACCCACCTTTAAAAATTAGAACATGAGTCTCACATTCATGCAGTGTCACGAAATTCAGTTCATTTCGGCCAAAATTTCCGAATAATTTCAGTTCGTTCGCTCCACCGAAGCGAACAGGAACCTGTAATTATTCATCCCAGAATTCATTCCAATTCGTCTGATTCGGTCTGAATTTTATGATTTCGTTCGATATGTCCGATTCGTCCAATTATTCATCCAAGCATTTCAGTTCCCTTTAAAATTTAAAAAGAAAAATGAAAACCAAAGGGGTTAAACTTTTTCTTTTAACATAAACGTAAAGGTAAAATTACCTTTTGGCCTTTTGGCTTAAAGAAATTAGTGGGCTCCAATGTGGGGCCGCCCATCTATTTAAATCTAAATAACTATATGGCCTTATCGCCTTAATCAATATTTATTCCAATAAAAAAAAACATTTTATTATGAATAAGCTAGCCAAGTTTCACTCTAATATGAAATAGCCTATCAAATATAAACCAACATATTGCATTGATTTAGTACAATAAATTAAATGGATCATATATTATTTTTCATTTTAATATATATAATTTTTTTCCGAAATATTTCACTAAAATCTCCGAATCGGCCAAAACATTTCATTTGGAAGGCAAACCGAAATAGCATCCGAACCAAATTTCATAACACTGCATTCGTGGGATTTACAATGTGGGCCCACCTTTATAAGAATTATAATGTGGGGTCACCTTTTTGTGAATGTGAATATGAAAGTCAACTTTAGAAATTACGTGGTACACACTTTTAGAAATTAGAATATGGGGCCCACATTCATAGAATTTACAGTGTAGGTCCACCTTTTGCGATTGTAACCATGTGACCCACCTTTAGCAATTACAAAGTTAAGCCACATTTTTTGTAATTGTGGACACCGGACCCACCTTTAGAAATTACAATGCGGTGCCCGCCTCAAGAAATTAAAACATGGGGTATATCATAACATTTACAATATGGGCCCACCTTTATAGGAATTATAATATGGGGCCAACTTTTTTTGATTGTGAACACAAATGACGGGACACACCTTCAGAAATTACGTGGTACCCACCTTTAGAACTAGAACAAGAGGCCCACATTCATAGGATTCACAATGTGGGCCCACCTCTGCGATTGTGACCATATGGCCGACTTTTAGGAATTACAAAGTGGGTCCACCTTTTCTGTGATTGTGGATAGTGGACAAGGGACCCACCATTAGAAATTACAACGTGGTGCCCACTTTTAGAAATTAGAACATGGGGCCCACATTCATAGGATTTACAATGTGGTCCCACCAATATAGGAATTATAATGTGGGGCCACCTTTTCTGAAAGTTACCCACCTTTAGAATTACAAAGTGGGGCCACCTTCTTTGAGATTGTGAACATGGGACCTACCTTTCAGATGCGTGAGAGGATTTGTTGTCTTTAAATGGGCTTCCTTCGAAGGCAAGAGATAACTACAAAATAATTGTGCTAGGAAGTTGTTTCTTAAAAAAACAAAGTTTTTTCGTTCTTACTTTCTTATGCAAGCGGGTCAAGATTTTGAGGTTCCCTTCAATGAGAAAAAAATTCAGAACAGTGATTTACACTTATCAAACATGTTTTTCACAATCTCATCTAGGGGGAACATAGGAACATCTAAATGGCGCGATGCCAAAGCCTTAAACAATTGCCAAATACCAAATATTTATTTACAAAACTTAACCAAGTCTTCCAGTCAATTTGACCGTTTGAGTTAGGCACAAGGGAAGACAACAGATAATAAAGTTAACAATATCAGAGACCGCACATACCTTCGTTTGGATAGCTTTCCCCAAGTGCAATATCAAGATGCAGCTTCCTCGGCACTAAACGGTTTCTGCATGTATGATGTAACAAGTTAGTGGCAGGCATTAGAAGGTTCACTACCTAGTTCCTGCTATATCCAGTTGCATAACTGCATTTAAAGCAGAAAAGTTCATAATATAGGGAAAAGTGCTTGTTGCGTTGGCATGCCTGAAAGCAAGGTGTACAAGACACTGAGCTCTAAGCTGTTTTAGTTGATGTTCCTTAAATGGCCTGTCTGAAGGAGCAGAAGCCTGAGACGTCAGAGTTTTTCCCATGTCATTAGGAGATATGCTTCTCCGTGGATTCAATTCGATATGAGTGCTCGTATCAACACGGACATCTCTTTGAAGGGCCTCGGACTTAGATTTAGCGAAGGAATCTTGACCGCTGTTATCACTTATCTCGCTCTTCCCTAAAATATTCTCCTTACTTGCAGATCCTAGAGTTCCACCACCCTGTTCTTACACAGCCGTCAGTTTGAAAATGCAACATGAATACAAATACATGATCAGTACTGTTTAAATGTGGCAACAAATACAGGCCGCAGAACTAGAAGCATCGAACACTGCAGAGCATACAAGTGCATGCCAATGTGAAGACAAAAAACGAAACCAAAAGAAAAACTCTTCTTTTTTCCTTTTTGTGTGTGTGATAACTACAAATTTTATTCGGCTAAAAAAAGGGAAAACAAAGACAAGCAAAGCAAACAAATCCTAGTCACTACACAATATAATAAAATATTATATTATATATATAAGCAACACGACGCCTCCAAAGAACTGAAACCAATATCCAATTGAACTCCTTCATCAACCTAGTTCACCATATCACTTGAAAACGAGATCATCCACTTAATTTAGAAAGTATGATTATCCCTGCAAAACTATCCACACACTAAAGAAGCAAAGGCAAAATGGATCAATGAGTGAATAATATCCTACAACCCCTGCAAACACAAATTACAAGCATCCATTACAAAGCAATTCCAGAACCTATTTTGGCTTTTCAAATAATCAAACATCAAAATCTTGTTAAGAGCTACAGTCCAAGAAAAAGCAAAAACACAAGCAGAAATTTTGCAAAAATACAGAAACTCCTTAGAAGAATCAGGAGAAACTACCGAGGATGCATAGAAAGATTTAACCAAAAAAAAAAAAAACTTTGAATTTATCAAATACAGCTGAGATTCATACCATTTGCCGCAATAAAGACCAAATGAATTAGAAGCACTCATCATTTCATACATATAAGTGCCAACAGCACTGAAGAGTATTATAATGTAGTGGTGGAATATTGTAAAATATGACTGATCAAAAAAAATATATTGTAAAATATGAAACTGAAGTTTTAACATATGTGATAAATATCTTTAGTTTGAATATTATCATATTGGATAGCAGATCGGAAGATTGTGGGCTTAGAATAATCTTCATAAGCCTATATATTTAAGGGGTCTCTAAAATGGTGGGACAATGAATTCGAACTGATTTACGCACATTACTCTTCCCGCATTTAGTTCTTTTTTTTATGGTATCATAACTCTAAAGCTCACACATATCTAAAGAACTTTATTCATAAAACCATGAGGATCATGCTCATTGAGGCCCAATAACTAATCACTGTGCATAGATCTCACAAAAAGAGGGGGAACAACATAATTGTTCAGAATATCATAAATATCAGCAATACAGTTCAAATAGCATGATCTATTTTTGAGAAAATGGTGATGATAGTGATGCGATAGAATCCCAATATTGGCGCAATATGTCAAAAAATTGTTGGAATGTATAATATCATGGTACTTGCGCGATATTTTGTGATAACAAAATTGAAATTTGATTAATTTTTAATTTCTTATTTAAAAATCATTTTATTTTTAGCAGGCTTCCCACGATAGTATTCCAATAAACAAAAAAGCTTTTCAAATTCTCGCGATAAGCTGATGCAGGAGCCCTTGGAATCACACTTCGATATTCTTATGGGTGAAGCGTTCACATAATCACCAAGATAAAGAGGAAAATTAAACTTTTCTTGGAAAAAATAAGTAACTAAAAGTTGTTTCACTATGGTCAAAATCTTACATATTTAAACAGAATATTGTCGCATGGAACAAGGAATAAATCCCTCTTCATTCACTAGTCAACCACCTTAAGACTTTCCCAATGTAAACAATATTACAAGAGGCACTTAAAACCATTATGGCTTCGACTCTCTGCAAATAATAAGACTCTTAACTAATTAGAACTCATGGACAACTTAACTCCTAATTGATAAGAGGTCATTCACTTTGTCGTCATTTATATATGTAAATTATTCACAAGTGTAATCGATACGCATCGTCATGTTGGTTTGCGCTCATTTATGCAAATGAGGTGTGAAAATTGTGTGTAACTAATAAGGTCATTTTCACATGAAAATTTTCACACCTTAATAGGTGTGAAAGTCACCTTCACATCTCCCACTTCCAAAAGGGGATCTGTACATCTTCACATGATGATTGCATTTGGTTATGCAATAGGTCACAGGATCAAATCCCATCAACCACTTTTATCTTTTTAATTCCAACAGCCCCATATTTGTAATTCAAACTATTCAATTTGTTTATTGAATTAATAAACCCCTAGACCTTTATGTTTAATATCTTAAATCTTCTTAGATTTTAGATAATTTCTGAATAAGTCCAAAAATCCAAACAATTGATCTAATTTTTGTTCTTAAGTGGGCCCCAATTTATGATCTGAACCGTTAAATATTCTGATATTACTGATAACCATGAAGATGTTTAATTTTATATCTTAAATCTTCATGGAGTTTGAGAAATTTGTGAAAAAATTTCTAAGAAATCCGTGGTGCACACGTGGTGGGGTCCATGATGAGTCATCGGCTCATCGCAGAACACCCACACCCCCCCCCCCCCTCCCTCTTTTTTTCTCTCTCCCTTCTCTTCATTGACATCTTCCAATGCCTGAATTGCAACATTCTCCCTCACTTGGAAGACCTCATCTTTAAGCTACATTAGGGTCCACCCAAGGCAAATATCAACTTTACAAATTACGATTTGACAGATGGATATCTTTCTCCAGTCACTGCAAAGATAAGGCATGCAGCCACAAACAGAATCATAGTAGAACATAGGCACTGCTTCTGTCAACAGCTCAAGACTGCAATGAAGCTCCATTGTACCAATGGATCATCTAATGGTTCAAATCTAACAGTTGAATTGATAAGCTTTTGCAGTCCAGCCATTTATCCTCCTTCAGTTTCCAACCTCGATCTTCATAAACCAAATCAATAGAAATGCTATAATCCAAAATTTCAGCAACTGGATGCTCTTTTCAGCCCTTCTAATCTAAAATGGGGGTCCCCTAATATGTACTTCTGGAGGGTCAGAATCACTTGAACAGCCTGATCCTTTTGATTGTCAAAATGATCTGGAGGGCTGGCATCCACACTTTCTATAGAAATTCTATATGTAAGCTCTAGAGCATAGACTCGACTCAACAACTTACAAACCAAGTAACATGGCTGAATTCCAAGTGCTCAAACTCGGTGGGTTCACTTTGCCACATCAAATCACCAACAGACTCAAGTGACTTGGCCAAGTTGCGTAACTCATCAAGTTGTGAACATAAACTGTTGAGGGACTGAACCCAGGCAATCTAAACATGCCACAGCATGTTCGGAGTACATTACTACCAACCCAAATGACAGGTGTTTTTTAACATGCCACTAATAAATATCTATAAACGGATATAAAATCTATATCACACGACCAATCTAAACAACGTACAATAAACACCACTTTAGTAGAAGTTTGCCCCAGCAAATACATGGCTAATATAGAGACTGAAATTGTATGTGGTTAATTTTTTTTAACATACTTTTAAATGTTAGCTTGTAAGACGCAACATCAAAATTTTAAATGAAAAGGAAAAACATATAAAATATCAAAATTTGAGATAAATAAAATCAATGTACAGAAAAATCACTTCGTTCCAAATGTGCAAACTGATGATTCCTGAGTGAAATTTGATATTAGGTGACCCAAACTTATAATTATGACTTTACATTTATTGACTTCAACCCATGTTGAACCCATGGCCTACTGAGTCAAGTCTGAGTCGCAAGTCAGATAGCAATGCTCTAGAGAAGATTTTTCTTCTTGCAAGTTTGTGCTTTAACTTTTCCTTCATCAAGGTCCCTTTTTTGTATCACCAAATAGGTCCTTAGGCTTAGCATCCAAGATATTTGTAGGAGTTTAATAAATAGTCTCCAGAGTATATTCGTCGTCCTCCAACTCCGACTTTAATTTTGCCTTCATCAGGCAACTCATCTTTCATTGCCTCCTCCGCGGGCAACCGTTACTTTATATTATCAATTGGGTTCTTTATCTAGAGGTTTTTCAAACAACCTTCCAATTGATGAATCACTTTTCCCATTTATCTTTGACTTCTTGAATGCAACTGATACCCCATCCTCTCTCTTGCAGCAGTTCCCATTGTTGTAGAGGAATGAATTTCATCTCTTAATCTTTTTCAACACATGACGCGTAACTTCTGGACCTTCTTTAGCCAGTCAGATGGGATTTTCTTCACTTCCTCATCAGGACCAGAATGTGAACTAATTGAACAAGTATGATCTTCAATGCTTTAGACAGACTCCATTGATTCATATATGGAGCACATTTCCAGTGTAGATAGAATGAGAGCCATCACTTTGTTCTCACACTCTTCCCAAACATATTTTTCTACTTCAAATGTGACATGATTACCACTTGATCTTGAATCACCCCATCTCTTTGAGTTCTCTGAAGGACTCATTAGTTGCTTTGTTGGGCACAATTGATCAGCTTAAGGTGAAGCCATTGTTGGCCAAGCTGAGGGATTTGGAAGACAGTTGTTGATAACAAATGGAGGCCGAAAAAGTTATAGATTGATGACCAAATAGTGGGATTTGGATAAATTTTGGTGCTACCAAATTGAACTGAAATTTTGAGGGTTCAGTTAGTCTGCAAGAGGCCAGATCCAGTTCGGGATTTGTCAGATTTCTAGGTTGAATTGCTGTCGATATGGGCTGTTCGAGGAATTGCTTACGGTGCTGATTTGGAATTAGGTTTCGGCTGATTTCTCGGTTGAATTGGTGTAGAATGTGGGCTGTTCATGGGATTGCTTAAGGTGCCGATATGGGATTAGGTTTGGGCTGTTTATGGACTGTACTATGGGGCTGAGTATAAAGGCAGGAGTTGATCGATTCTGATTAGGGTTTAAACATTTCAACTGGTCTTTTTTAATAGGACTTATTGGGGGCCAAAGTTGCCGGGTTTATATTAGGTATCCCTGCAACTAGGTTTTCTTTATAGAAATTAAAGTGAAGGGTTGGGGTGTCAATTGAAAGATTTTGGGATAATCAAATTTGGTGATTTTGACTGGGTTCTTCTGTAGTAGGTTCTGCACAGCAGCAAGTAGGAAGAAATTTGGGGTTTAATTAAGTCAACTGATATGGGGAAATTTAAGGTGTCAGTTAGGGTTTATTTCAAGTTGGAGTTCAAATTAATGATAGAGTTACATTTCAGTATCGATTGGGACCAAAATTTAGGAGTGGGTTGGGGGATTCTGGAGTGATTAAAGGGATTTTAGAGGTTCGAATCTGGAGATAATTTCTTGGGACAGACCCAAATGAGCTTTCAAGGGATAAGTTTCTTTGATGGTTTCTTGATAGTGACAGGTTTTGTTGATACATTCTTAATAGGTCTCAAGGTTTCTTGATATATGTAGGGGTTTTCTAGATAGGTTACTTAAAGTGGATGGTTTTTTAGGTATTTAAATCTTGGGAGTAGTTTGGGATATAATTGAGTGTAAGTTATAGCAACTGCATATAGGAATAGTTTGCTTAGGGGCTTTGATTTGAGAGTTAAGAGGCTGAGGGATACGTTTCTTTGATGGTTTCTTGATAGTGACAGGTTTTGTTGATACATTCTTAATAGGTATACAGGGTTTGTTGATAGATTTAGGGGTTTTCTAGATAAGTTGCTTAAAGGGGATGGGTTTTTAGGTATATGAAAATATGAATCTTGAGATCAGTTTGGGAGATTACTGAGCGTAAATTATAGCAACAGAATACAAGTTGAACTGTTTGCATAGAAGCTTGGATTTAAGAGTTGAAAAGTTGGGACAGATTTAGACTTGGTCAAATGGAAGTGGTTGAAGCTTGGATTTCATGAAAGTAAAAAAAGAAGAGGGGAGAAAAGTAAACGGGGTGGAAGAAAGAGAAACAATGTTCATATGAGAATTAAGAAGCAGCTTTGATGATTATAATGGAAAAGCTCAAAGATCTTACTTCTCTGATACAAAAACTGATGCAGAAGGGGCCCTTGAAATCACACTTCGGCGTTCTTCTACATGCAACCCTCTCGAAATCACTCCGGAGGGGGATGAAGGCTTCACCAGCAGAAACAAGATAAAGGGGAATCCCTCTTTCTGAAAAACAACTAAAAACTTGGTGCATTGTGGCCGTGTAGTTACATATTAAAAAGGCTATAGTCGCACGGAAGGAAGGATAAATCCCGCTTGGTTCACTAGTCAACCACCAGAGACATTCCTATAAGATTGATTACTAAAGACACTAAAACACCATTACCTCTTCAACTCTTAGCAAAAATGATGAAGACCCAACTAATTTGCTCTTCGACGTCTTAATATTCTTAAGAAGGAGACTTCCAACAAAGTAAGAAACACAACGTGTGGATGGGATGAAAAGACCAAATGACTACACGCACATGTGATCGCATCTGGGTTTGGGACCTGATTGAATCAATACCCTAAGACACTAAATCCCAGTAATCCCAAGAATGATCTAGTGTCAGTAACCGTGATTTTGGTGGGTGGGGGGGTGTTTGGCGGGGCGCCAAGGACAGGGAAGGAGGGCACCCCAAATCCATGCCATTCCCCCCACCCCAAACAACCAAAAAAAAAAGAGTTTTTCGTATATAACCCCAAAGGTTTCTAAGATTTGCAAATAGGCCCTTGAAGGATGGCGCAAGCGCCCCAAATCCATCCCATTCCCCCACACCCCAAACAACCAAAAAAAAAAAAAAGAGTTTTTCGTATATACCCCCTAAGGTTTCTAAGATTTGTAATTAGGCCTTGAGGTTTTAGTATTTGCAAATAAGCCCCTGCATTTTCATTTTAATACCTTTCGCGTCCTCAAAAATACTGGCGTTCCAACCACCATAGGTTTTTAGAGCAAAATGACACTTTTGTCCATCTCTTTTATCCTTATATGCATAGTTTCAAAAGCTTGGGCTTGTTTTTTTTATAAAGCATGTAACATTAACAATTGCACCTAGTGAGAGAGAATAACCCTACAGAAATCCATGTTTATCAATACAGGGCTCATTTCAATAAATTAAAATCGATCATGATGACAATTAACACCTGTACTTATAAGTTATAATCGGTTATGATTTATCCAATCCATACATGACGCACCGTTGTATTAATGAAAGTTTCCAAAACGCATTATTAGGCTTCATGTGCATGAGAGAGTTATTGAGAGAAACCAGTGGGACTTAGAGATAAAATAATGGTATTTTGTAAATAATAATATCCTATTTTTGTTTAATGGATGTAAGGGCAAAGTTATCATGTACATAAAAATCCAACACAAACCTCACAGTGGCTGCCCATTCTTGTTAGGAATGTTGATTTTAGGCACATGAAAGGTATTTAAATGAAAAGGTAGGGGCCTATTTACAAATACTAAAACCTCAGGGGCCTATTTATAAATCCTAGAAACCTCAGGGGTATATTCAAAAAACTCCAAAAAAAAAAAAAAGTGCAAAAAACGAACACACCCAGATGAATAGGCTCATCTTCCACTGAGGGGACCAAGGAAATGCAGGTGGTCTTGTTTGCGCCAACTCTCAATGTGGTGAATTTTTGACAAAAACTAAAATCATCAATATCAAAATGCAGGCCGTCACTCATGTATGAGACAACATATAACACTAACATGACTAGCCAAATTCAAACTTCAAAAACTTGAATGAGAAATGAGTAACTAAAATAAACTAATAGAAGATACTAAGAATTGTCATATATCAAAACATGCAGCATCAAATTCGCATGACCAAGAGGAGGTACAGTAATAGAGCCATCAAGTTTATAGCCACAAGCAAAATAAAAACGTCAACTTTATAGAACTCAATTACATATACATATGCGAGACACAGATATGGGGTTCTCCAAATCAGACCTTTCTACTGGTGTCTGATTACAGTACTAGTTCATGCTAGTAATACAACAAGTATGAAAAGCTGGTTGGCATCTGTCACTAGCCATCAGATTGCCAGTTGTAATAAAGTGATCTTGTAATCTATAGCCATATTGATATTAGTTGGCTTTCTGGTGGCAGTCTCTTTTCGTAATAAGCACTGTAGCTTTTGCACAGCCTTTCATATTAATAAATTTTCATCGCTACAACTCAAAGAAAAGAAAATACCTGAGTCATACTAAATGTATTGGTGCCTACACGTGAGATGCCTGGTCCATGTTCTATGGTTTTTCCAGTAGCTAGATACGCTGAAGCATCTCGCCCTCGAAAGGATGTAGACCATTGGGCTTCCAGAACTTTCTCAGAAATCCGTGGAACTGCATCTTTTAAAATGCCAAGCTTCTGCTGTACAACATCAGCAGCAACTTTTTTAGCAGGAGAATGACTTTGGATATCACCTCTCATAATTGCCTTCTCCTTTGAGTTGAACCCAACACCTAATGAATCCAATTGCTGCAGGGCATCAGCACGCACCTCTGGAGATGAATCTGCCTTCTTTCTCTTGGCACCAACTTTTTTATTGTCCTTTTGACGCATATGTTTATCCAGTTTGATGGCATCATTTATTTCCTGTAAGTTTGCAGATCTGGGTTCCTCACTGTCTTGCTCAAAAATATTGGTGCTTGCTTCAGGTATGGATCTTGGATTAACAATGTCTCCCATGGTTGCAGACATGCATGGCCCAGCAGCTTGCCCAATTGAAGACACCGCCTCTTGCTTGGGCACATCATTCTCAACCAATGCTTTTTCACTCTCTTTTGACACCCCAAGGCCATGGCCTGAACTTCTGTAGTTATCTTCCTTATTCTTACTACTTGATGCAGCATTCCATGTACCAGCAGGCCCACCATCAACAGGCATGTCAATGGCACCTGATGAATTGCCAGGTGCATCCTTATTCTTTTGCCCGGAATCCCCTACCTGAGCTCCACCAGCCAAAGGAAGACGAGAAAACTTCAAACTGTTGATATCAAGACCATGATCGGTGATAACAGTTTCCATGGCCCTGAAAAGGAGAAGGTCAGATTAAGATGACCAGCTCTGTTTACAAGTAAATGATAATTAGAACTTTCAACAACTTGGGGACAAACTTGATGATGAGGACTATCTAGACCCAATATCTTCCATAGCTGAAGTGCATGGGGAGGTTTGACGGAGCAAATGGGTACAGCTTCCTTGCAAGAGCAAACATGAGCCATAGTGGGAACCATGGCCCACTCATTATGGGCCCAAAGGGCCTAATGCTTACAAATACAGCCAAGATGTCTTGGAAGTCCAGCCCTATTGCTCATTTAGTTTGCTTTTTATGTTTTCAATAAGCAACTTCTCAACTTACATGGGTAATTTAGTAATTTTGCCTTCTATTTGAATTAGAAGGTTGGATTACATCCATAAAAACTTCTTGTGGGAAGGGCAGAGTGAAAGAAGGAAAGTAGATTTGATAGAGTAGAGTTAAATGGCGATGGAACAAACTTTCTGGTGGTTGAAGCTTGAGAAGTTTAACACAAAAAAAGGGTGTTCGTAGCAAAATGATGGTCAAGGTCTGGTGAAAAAAGGAGGCCTTGTGGACAAGAATCATTGTTCCAAAGAAACGTGAGGATCAGTGGGATTGGGTCCGTAGAAGAGTCCATAGGCATAGAAGGTCGAGATGTTGAGGTACTATTATTGGTGCTGGGGAAAGGTCTAATGTGAGGGCAAAGTTTTTAGTGAAGGGGTGGGTTTAAAGATCGTGGTGGGAAATAAAGTTCGTTTTGTTTGATGACTGGTTGGCAGTAGGTTACCTGTTTGCATTATTCCCTAGGTTTTCATTCAACGATTGTTATAATATGGGTGAGTGTTGTTTGGGAGCTGTCAGTCATGAGTCTTGCATCAACCCGAGAAGACCTGGTACGAGTTTTTGTTTAATTTGTTTTCTAATGAATTTATTTGCAGGGAAGAGGTAGACATTCGCATATGGATATATTAACATTAATAAGTATGAGCCAGAATTGTTGTTTGTGTTCAACGGTGCACTTGGACTATCACTAACTACAAATTATGCGGATTTCCAAGTTTATATCCATATTTCTCCTGGATGAAATAGAGAAAAAGAATTGTCATACAAATCAAATTTGGTTCAAAATTTTCACCTCGATATTACTTGATATGGCAAAGACTGCTCCTTCCCACTTGATTTCATGTGTTGGCATATCTGTTGCACTTCAAAACGGTTAAAAAATGGGAACCAACTGGACCTGAGCACAAATACTGTTATTAAGAAAAGAAAGTATTCACACCATAAAAAGTTTTGTTGCCAGCTTAGCAGGCTCATCCTTCGACTCTTGAATAAGTTTCTGCAGTAACTTGGCTGCCTCCATTTCAACATGCTGCGGAGAAGCCATCTTGAGAAATGAACTGCACATAACCAAAAAAATGGGCTTATAAAACCAAATGGAACAATGAGAGGTGAAAGTAGAAGATGTACAACACACTTCATGTGCAGTAAGGACCTATCTAAAAGGCTATATTTGTATTCAAAATATTTTTGAAACAGAGAAAGATCTTGCCTTATTTTAGGACCAGTAGAAAAGGGAGGGAGCAGAGATGGGAAAAGAACCTCTCTACCCCTTAAATGACAAAGGTGCAAACGCAGCCTACAAGATCAAGGTTGATAACTAAAATTCCAAAATAACTTCCAATGCAACTTTCATTACCACTCCCTTAACTCTCCCCACCTCCCTCTCTAATTTGTACACATCCAGAGTTTTAATATACAGTCAAAATAAATAAATGAAAAATAAGAAACTAAATTAAACATGGCACTTTCAGATAAATAAAAGATTTCTACCTGGTGTAGCAATGTCACCAAACTTCTTGATGCACGCACCTTTTTTTCTTTCTATTTTGGTACTATCATGATGGTAGCAACTAGCACACAGATGTTGACAAGTGACAACATCTATTTTCCGTGCAAGTCCTCTCTCGCTCATGATGCAGGCCCTAGCGTTAGGGCCTACGTGGAGTGCCAAAGCACAATAGGGTTCCGAGGCAAGTGTCCACAGACACTTCAAGAAGTCTCCGCAAAGACGATAACAAGGACGCACCTCAATGGGAAAACCCAATTTTTATTAATCAACTCTTTGAAAATTTCTTCTCTTACAATGCATATAAATAAGAAAGAAAACTCGGTCGCTAAGAAAACCTAATAATCTAAATTAGGAAATAAAATAATAATAACAATGAAATTGGAAACCTAAACCTAATTACAACTCATTCAACAAAATTAGAAATCTAATAGCGAATAATTAGAGAAATAATTTCTAAACTATCTTGGGCCCTACACATGTGGCATAAGGTCTATCTTGCATCAACTCACTAATAAAGTTTTAATAATACTTGGAAAGTAAGGTGTCGGCTAGCATATTCAACTTCTCCTTGCACTCAGATGACATTTATATTCATGAACATGAACCTCAACTTCGAGTCACATAGATCATGAGCCATGATATATAATGCAAACATAAAAAGACATGTAGCAAAATGCAAGGAAAGATTAATACTCAACATGTCCATATTTAGTCATTCCTTATTTCCAAACAAATTGGCATGTAAATAGGACTAAAGATCCTTGTAGGGAACCAACTTTGATTCTGGACTAATGTAATATTCCAATTGCTACAGTTGTCAGCCGGACGAAATTTAAGTGGGGCATTGCATTGGCTCTCAGAGACGCATATCTAATGTTCAAAAAAAAAAACAGAGCATGTATCGAAAATAATGTCCAGCACTCCACCATATTCTCGCAACTGCCACCAAAACCTCCTGTCCAACAACTTAGGATACGTTGGAAACCTTAATTTGGTAACTCTCAGGAGGAGGCTAAGTAACATCAATCGAAAAGGCATACAATACTATGAACAACACTTTCCACGCTCATTTCCACGAACTCAGCTAAAGCCTGTGGATTTGGCATGCTTTACCGATCACCTTCCCCAAAAAATCAATTCATGAAGCAAACAGCATTCCACATATTGAGCGCAACCCACTTGATGAGTAATTCATCCTCATCCTTTCCAGGGCTCCATCATCTGTCATGGACACATGCATTCTCAGTTTCCCAGCACACCAAACTGCTTATTAAATCATTCTGATTTACAATCTGGGAACCAGGCGATCGAGATTTGCGCCCAATTATCTAATACCGCCATTCCAATTTAAGAACAAAAAACCAATTTAAATTCAAATCATCCAAGCATCCCGATTGTACAAATGAACTCCGATTTGGAGATACATACAATGAAATCTGGAAAAAGAAAAAAAGAAAAAAAACACGTAATTGCAATCATACTGTAATTCGAACCAAACCCTAGTTTCTTACGCACCCCCACAAATCCTTTAATCCTTTAAACCGCAGAAATATTTGAAACTGAATCATGAGATCAGGAAAAAAAAAAAAAGAGGGGAAGAAAATCACGTGCCTTCCGCAAACCACAGATGCTTAGAATCTCCGCAAAAGGGAATAAAAACGAAGCCTCATCAAAACAGAAGATCGTTGGGTTCTCTTTGATTCTTTAGATGTCTCAGATCGAAAGAAATGGAGAGACGAAACTGGATCGTATCGAGATCGACAGGGGATGAATAGATGTAGAAGATCGGCTACACGTGAGACTATCTAGGGTTTTACGGGAGAGAGGAAAGTGGTATGGTAGAGAGGAAGGTGAAGAACAAGCAAAAGGGTTATATTGATATTGATAGAAGCTGCCTCCACTTTTTTTTATATTTTACTCTTGAGCCTGGCTCCTCGTTCCTTTTCATGCTTTTAGTGAGGGTAGTGGATCGGAAGAGGAATGGCACTCTTAACCAAAGGCCTAATGGTTGAAAATCTATGCATAAAAAATAAAAAAATATTCATAAATGTTTTGGAATCTTCCAATAATATGGATCCATCCATGACTATTACATTCACATATTATAGATGTTTTGAAGGGCTGTGTTTATAGCCTGAGTTATATTTACACTTGTGTGTATATTTGAATTGAATTATACATGACATTTAATAGTTCTATTTTGGATATTTAAAAAATTATTCATAGGCTATTTTATCCGATTTTAATAGTAAGAGCAGTTACGATGGGAATTCCGTTAGTCGGGAATTTATAACAACAAATTAGTTCTTATCTTAGTAGAATTTCGAATTCTCCATTTAAATGAAGATAATTCACAAAGTTGACAATCTAGAAGCTGCTTTTTTCGTGCTTTTTAAAAATCCAACATTTCAAGTGTTATACGGCCCTTAAGTGTTTTGGGATTCCACCTGTAGGACGGCATTTTGGAGGATTTTAAATGTTGATGACTAAATATCTTTAAATGTTTACGGTCAAACAAACCCATTAAATGCAATGTGCGTCTTAATTTGGATGTGTATTTGATTTTTTTCTTAATATGATGTCAAAACTGGCTATGAAAAAGGTGTTTCTTGTCCAAAACCATGAAGATGAATTTGGGCTCAAATTTACCATGGTTTCACCCAGGTCCAACCCATTAGTATACCTTGTGTCACCTTGATATTAAAAAGATAGTTAATAAAAATATTGAATATGGGTTTAATAATACAATTAATAAACTTAGATAACACACAATTGAAATTGAGAGTTGTACCTACTCTTGAACCAACCAACCCACACTTTGACAACACTTGATTCTACCATTTGAAGTGAGATTCTAACCCAAGTTTCTATTTAGATGGTAGCAGGAGAGGTTAAACATGTCAAGCTAATATTTGAACTTATAACTAAAGATGGATTAATTAAGTTAATCGAGCAGCTTAGTTTGGTTAACCTAAGGTTTTTTTTTTTCTGACTCATGGGATTCAAACCTGCACAAACCCATTAGTACACTTATACACCTATATCCTAACCAACCGAGCTATACAACTTGGGACAACATAAGCACTTACTGGGGGCATACTTCAAATAGCTTTCTTGAATTAGGATATATAAAAGTTTTTATATTTTGACCTAAGTTTGGTTTAGAGAAAATAAAGTTTGTTTGCTCCAACTTAATGGCAATGCTCTTTATCTGACCTACCGTATAACAAGGCATGCAAGTCCTTTCCCTGCTTCAGTAGTGGGTTATTAGCCAATTATTATATTAGTTTGACCACCCGTGGTTGAAGCACAAGCATGTATGTGCATGTATATGAAAAAAAAGAAAAAAAAAGACATAGTAGTATTGCCAAGGGCCAACAATATTGAAAAGTAGTTAGTTTTATTAATTGGTCGTAATTAAATTTATTAGTGTCAATATTCCAAATAAAAAGTAATACAATAGTTTTTTTTTTTTTGTAAAATAAGGAATTAATACAAATTTAAGGTGGAAGTTATCGAAATTGAAAAAAATATTATCTCTACTTTTAAGATTAGATACTAAAAAATCAAAAAGAAAAAAGAAAGTTTTGCAACTCCCATAATTGCTAAATTCCAAAAATATAGAAGAAGGAAAAAAGTTGTATAATAGAATTTGAAATAGACGTCTAAGCGCAGGTGATGGCAAACAACAAGTGAAGACAAACAGGATAACTAAAGGATGTCAAAACAGAAACTCCTTAGAATTTCTATTCAAAATAGATGATTATAAGAACAAAAACAAACTCCCTCCTACTTACAAAACAGGACTTATATAGAGGAATGCAATAAAGATTACATTAAAGAAAGCAATTTTTAAAACAAAATACTACTTAAAAAAAACAATTGAACACAGTCTCCATATTCTATCATTACAGTTGCTGGTCCCCATACTCTGTCATTAAAGTTGCTGGTTTTCAAGGCACGAACTGCTGAGGAACACAAATTGCAGGAAAAACTTTAGAACTGCTACATTGGGCTAAGAACTTGCTGCTTCATCTTGGACTTGAGGAATTGACCATTGGTTGAGCTGCCTAGACTGGATAAGCTTGGCTGGGATGCAGCAACAAAAATGTTCAGATTTGCATCATCCTCCCCAGGTTGAAAATTATTAAACTCCGACAAATGATACTTGTAGAGATCACAGACGTTGAAGACAGGAGAGATGTTCCAACCACTTGGCAAGTCAACTTCATAAACATTATCATTGATTTTCTTCTAGATGCGGCAAGGACCAATCTTTCTAGCTTCGAGCTTCCCATATGTGCAGACTGGAAAATGTTTTGGACGAAGATAAACCATCACATAATCACCTTCATCAAAAAGCTGCTCACGTCGGTGCTAATTTGCATCTTGTTGATACTTGGCATTACTTTCTTTAAATTTCTACTGAATGTCAAAATGTAACTGCTTCATGAATTCAGACATATCTATAGCATCAATGTTATTTTATTTTGTTGGCAAGGAAGCCAGATCATGAAAATGTAAAGGTGACATTCCATAGACAATATAAATTTGTGTTTCCAGAGGAACGGTTGAGAGAATTGTTGTATGCAAATTATGCTTGGGGTAGAACCAAATCTCATGCTTTAACATTATCTCCCACTAAACTTCTCAGCATATTACCCAAACTCCAATTGATGACCTCAGTTTGTCCATCCGTTTGAGGAAGATAGGCACTACTAAACTGTAACTTAGTGTCCAAATGTCCCCATAAGGTTCTCCAGAAATGACTCAAGAACCTGGTTTCTCGATCAGAAGTTATGGTTCTTGGAAGACCATGTAGGCGAACGATTTCTTTGAAGAAAAGCCATCATTGCATCAGTTGTTCGTCAACATGGTATAAAGTGTGACATTTTTGAGAATCTGTCAACAACTACC
Source organism: Persea americana (assembly GCA_029852735.1). Taxonomy (NCBI): domain Eukaryota; kingdom Viridiplantae; phylum Streptophyta; class Magnoliopsida; order Laurales; family Lauraceae; genus Persea; species Persea americana. Next base: position 14,352,794 of record CM056811.1, on the reverse strand, counting down.
ACAATCGAATAATGCCTTCTTGCTGTCACTGGCAAACCCACAATAAAATCCATAGATAAATCAACCCATGGCCTTTTTGGAACAGGCAGAGGAGAATATAACCCGGTGTTTTGAGAGCGCCCATTAGATGTTTGACATTTCATACACCGATCAACAAAGCGATAAACATCGTTCCTTAAGGAAGGCCAAAAATATCGATCATCAAGCAAAGAGTAAGTTTTATCTTTTCCAAAGTGCCCACCAAGACCTCCAACATGCAACTCCTTAACGAGGAGTTCTCATAGAGAAATTTGAGGAATGCAGAGCCGATTTCCATAAAATACAAAACCATCAGACATAATGAAATGACGAAAAATGTTCCCCGGTGCTGATTGGCATTTGTTCAGAATTTCTTTGAAATATGCATCATCTTTGTAGGCCTCATGTATTGTTTCAAAGCCCATGACCTCAATAGCCAAGGTCTTTATCAAATATGAACGCCGACATAAGGCATCGACAACCTTGTTTTGCTCCCCTGACTTGTGCTTGATGATGAAAGTAAACTCTTGAAGATAAGACACCCATCGAACATGCTTGGCACTTAACATTTTCTGACTGTTTATGTGCCTAAGAGAATCATGATCGGTATAAAGAATGAATTCTCGTTGGATCAAGTAATGCCTCCAATGACGAAGCGCCTGAATAATAGCATAGAATTCGAGCTCATATGTATAATATTTTTGCTTGGCTTCATTTCGTTTTTCACCGAAGAAAGCCACAGGCCGCCGCTCTTGACCTAACACGGCTCCAATGCCTACATGTGATGCATCACAATCTACCTCAAAAGGTTTAGAAAAGTCAGGCAATATGAGTATTGGAGCATTAGTAAACAGATCTTTTATTTTTTTGAAGGCTCTGAAGGATGCCGCCTTCCAATAAAAACTTTCCTTATTCAAACATATAGGTGCCATAATAATGCTGAAATTGCGAATAAAACGGCTAAAGAAAGAAGCCAGGCCATGGAAGCTTCTCACCTCTGTGACAATTTTCAGTTCAGGCCACTTGATGATACTTTTAATTTTCTCAGGATCGGCCTTGACGCCATCAGAAGACACAATAAAGCCCAAAAACACTAGGCTATTGGTCATAAAACTACACTTTTTGAGATTAAGATACATCTTTTGCTCTTTCAACACACCTGACACTTGTCGCAAATGGTTTTGATGAATTATAGGGTCAAGACTGTAAACTAAAATATAATCAAAATAAACGACAACAAAACGACCAATAAAATCCCGCAACATCTGAGTAATTATATGCATGAATGTGCTAGGGGCACTGGATAACCCAGATGGCATGACCAGCCACTCATATAAGCTATTCCTTGCTTTAAAAGTTGTTTTCCATTCATCTCCTTCCTGAATACGAATCTGATGATATCCACTTCGCAGATCAAGCTTGGAAAATACAGATGACCCTGCCAACATGTCCAACATATCGCCTAGCCACGATATGGGAAACCGATATTTTATTGTTATCCTGTTAATGGCCCTGCTGTCCACGCACATCCGCCAAGTCCCATCTTTTTTTAGGGTTAGAATAACTGGTACAGTACAAGGACTCATGCTAGGCCGAATCAACCCTTTGGATAGTAATTTAGCCACTTGTTGCTGTACAACTTCATGCTCTTTAGGACTCATTATGTAGGCTGGTAAGTTGAGTAAGCTAGACCCATGAATGAAATCAATGCAGTGTTGTATACTTCTCATTGGGAGCAGACCAGCTCGTTATTCTTCTGGAACCAACTCTTTGAATTCTTTCAACAACGGTTGAAGTGACTCGGGTATAAGAGATGGGGTTATTGTATTTTTGTTAACTATCACAAAGACTTGGTTGATATCATTACTTTCTTTAACAGATTGGTTGTAAAAGAGTAATGACATGTTCCTCTCTTTATTCCCTTTGGCTGGAACTTCTTCTTGAAGAGGCAGTAAAATTATTTTTTTACCATTCTTCCAAAAAGTGTAGGTATTTTTCTCCCCATTATGAAAAGTTTTCCGATCAAATTGCCAAGGTCAGCGGAGAAGAATATGACATGCATCCATAGGAGCCACATCACACCACACCTCATCTTGATATAAATTTCCAATGGAAAATGTAATTAAACAACGAGAATTAACTGGTCCCTCGACGCCTCGCTTAAATCAGCCAATCTTGTGTGGTTGAGGATACTTGATCTCCTTCAATTATAGCTTCTCAATAGCTTCTTTTGAAACCATATTTTCACAGCTTCCGCCATCGATTATGATGTTGCACACTCGCCCATAACAAATGCATCTTGTTCGAAAGATGTTGGTCCGCAACCAGCTATCATCCTGGGTAGCTTTTGGGCTGATTAGAACTTGATGAATTAGAAGAAACTCACCCTGGTCAGCAAGAACCTTGTTTGCATCATTGTCTTCATCATATATGGCTTATTTGGCATCTTCTTCATCCCCAGTTTCAGCTTCAACTTCTGCTATATGAACTTGTCGTTGTTTCAATGGGTACTCAGCAATCCGATGCCCAATCTCATTACATTTGAAACACCTTGTCCCAGCCTGCTTGTTGAATTTATATTGACTATGCTGGCTAGGTCCTACATCTCTTCCTTTATTATTCTTCATTGTTCTGCTATGCCCTTTGAAGTCGATGATTCTTTAAGGTGGGATGGCGTCCTCATATTGGACTTCCACAAAGTGCTCCTCTGCTGCTTGGCTTCAGCTTTGAGGGCAGCTTTATATGCGTCTTCCACACGAGGTAAATGAAGAAGGGAGAGATCATGTTGTAACTGGATATGCAGTCCTACAAGGTAACGTGCGACTTGCTAATCATTGGTCTCGCTTAAGTTCGTACGTAGAGACAGACGATGAAACACCTCAGTGTACTCCCGAACAGATCTTACTCCTTGTTGCAATTTGTGAAATTGCTGGTAGATTAACTGAGAATAATTTGTAGGGAAGAATTGCTCACGCATTTTGGCCTTCATCTTTGACCAAGAACGGATTTTCTCTTTCCCCTTTCGCGTTCTTGCTTCTTGGACTTGATCCCACCATGTCGATGCAAGTCCTCGAAGCCTTGTTGCGACCAATTTCACTCTCTTGAAGTCTGATAAGTCCTTCCACTTGAAGAATTTCTCTGTTGCACTCAACCAATCCAGAAATTCTTCAGGAGAGAGGTTCCCTAAAAATTCTGGGAGATCGACTTTAATTCCCACATCAGATTGGCGACAATAGTGATGAGGCCTTGCAGATTTGTTGTTGGATCCACTATTAGAATCACTCCAGTTGTAGCTGTAACGCCCCAATTCTGAATACCGAAGTTACACCAAGGTACCCGAATTTGGCGTGCTACTTTCCGGAAAAACCGAGAACTTCCAAGATCATAGTCCGCAGCGAGGTCAAATTTTTAAAACTTTTTAAACAATAATATAATCAATAGTTGTATTGCGGAAGCATAAGAATAAATGGCGGAAGCAATGAGTATCAAGTAAATGAGTCAAATATAACAGGGCAGAGGTCCAACAAATCTCAAAGTGTAATAATCAAGAGTTTATACAAAACTGTCTATTTACCCACTCACTACAAATCCTCTCAAAATAAAGAATAAACTGCACTCAATCCCCCTGTGCAAGCGCTCCATCATTCGACTTGATCATCTGGTCAGCCGGCCCCCACCCATAGTCACCTACTACAGGCGTCTCATATTACGCGTCGTCCGCGGGATCAAGGTTGGGACCTAAGCACCAAAGATGGGTCAAATCCAAGGATCTGACAAGGCACCATATACGGATAACGCAAGATGTATGCAACAAAATAGAATAGAGATGAGTATGTAATCATAAGAGTAATAAAGGTACATGATCCTAGGCAATTGAGCAGTAAATAACAGTTTAGAGTCAGAGATATAAAGTAATCTAATCTAATCAGATAGCAAAGTGACACATTCACACAAGCTGGATATATCGCGAGATATTTTGTCGCGACCCTCCCATACTATAAACAGTTGCGGTGGGGAAAGGGTAAAATAACTATGCAATGGATAACAACCCTGCTAATAACAATATATAAGTATAACACGGATCACACTCATTTATCTTACCGATCACACCCCTTTATCGCACCGATCACACTCATTTATCGGATTACACCGGACTCGGTATCACACCATCCGTCTAATCACAGCTCATCATGATAACTCTAGTCATAACCAATATAGCTCCTACCAGTGATGATCAGTCAACTAGTTGAGCTTAGATTAACATAGGTTTGGGTTTAGGACAATTACCAAAAAGGTAGTTTAGTTTTAAATGGGGAAAAGATAAGTCCATGGGTAAACAGGTCTTTAGGTAGGAATTCTAGAAGGTTCCTAACTCACAATACCACTCCTATTAAAACTAATTATTAGCTAAGTTCTAATCTAATCAAAACCCTACTAAATTTACAATAAGCACCTTATACCTATAAAGAATTAAATAAAAATCTAATTTTAAAACTTAGGAACATTAGCAACTATTCTACTAAGCTTATTAATTAGCATATTAAGATAGATAATATCATATTAATAATTATAAAAATCAAATTGAGGGCCCACAAGGGGCGGGGCCTCACAGTAGCTATTTCATAAATCAGAGCTTTCATCTGATCCATTCCTTCTTCTACCATGCCTTTGATGATCACGTTCTTGAAGCAGACGATTGACTGACTCGGACGGGTGCTGTACTTGGGTGATGTCAGGTGCATTTTCTCCACGCCCCCTTCCACGTCCACGTCCATTTCTGCAACCACGACCCTCCATTGGATATATAGACGACCTGCTCTGATACCAAATGATTGCAAACAACAAGTGAAGACAGTTTCATGATAGCTAAAGGATGTCAAAACATAAACTCCTTAGAATTTCTATTCAAAATAGATGACTATAAGAACAAAAACAAGCTCCCTCCTACTCACAGAACAAGACTTATATAGAGGAATGTAATAAAGATTACATTAAAGAAAGCAATTTTCAAAACAAAATACTACTTGAAAAAACAACTGAACACAGTCCACATATTCTGTCATTAAAGTTGCTAGTTTTTAAGGCACAGACTGCTGAGGAGCACAGATTGTAGGAAAAACTTTGAAACTGCTACATTGGGCTAGGAACTTGCTGCTTCATCTTGGACTTGAGGAACTGACCATTGGTTGAGCTGCCTGGACTGGATAAGCTTGGCTGGGATGCAACATCAAAAAGGTTCAAATTTACATCAACGGGCATATTTTGCCAATGAACATTGAAAGTTGTAACCATCTATAGGTCTATATTAAATTAAGGAGCAACAGTATTAATAAATGCAAAAGTAGAAAATCAAAAAACATTAATTTCTTTACATTCACTCATGCCTTACTTTATAGACTATACATTTAATCCTAAAAGGTACATTGTACTATTTATATTTTGGATAATCCAAATATTAGATAATTTTACTGGAAAAAACAGATTAGGCGACTAACATGCTGAAAAGGTAATCTTAAGTGCCCTTACACCAAATAAGTTGTATTGCCTGAAAAACGTATCTTTGTTGACATTCTCTACCAGGGCCCCTATCGACCTTTTTTTTTTTTTTTAATGTTAAGGGTCTCAATTGACCTTACGTTCAACTCATTCATACATATTAGGGCTTAGAAGCTCGATTTTCTTTCTTGTTTATTTCATTCATCTTCCTCAACGCCGATTGTGGCTCCACATCAGCTGCCAGGTGCATTCACGATGGTTCCAGCAGTTCTCCATCGGCTGGGTTGTGCCCTTACCATCCTTTTTGCAATATCGTCTTTCCTCTTGCCACAAGCCTACTCTCCACTTCCTGAAGTTTTGAATGCCATCTTGAACAAAAGTTCCTTGATATTTGGAAGGGGTTTCATCAGAGGTTGACTTTCAGGAGATTATTTAGTATCAAACTTAGTGTCTATGTCTAATAAGGTAAACTTGAACTATCTTGATTCGTTTCTGTTTGGATTTCAGTCCAAATGACTTTTATTTGCTTAAAAACTCTCATGAACACTTTGGAATCATGTTTTCTAACTTTTGGAGAAGCTCTCACCTTTCTCTGGTCTTTAAAAATGGATCAAAATTTGACTTTGGGGTCCATGTCCGATCATAGTTGGTCTATCCGACATGGGCCTTGATTTTAGTGCTTTGGTTTTCTTCTACCCTTCCAATGGTCTTGTAGCCTTGGGACCTCTTTATAGCTTTAGGACCTCTACCTTGATTATCAAAGACGTTCTTTGATTCTTGTTTTGAATGTGCTAGAATTTCAAAACTTCATTCTTCCATTCATGTCTGTCTTGATTATTTCCTGTTTTGTATGTGATTCTTCATGTGCTAACAAGAAATAAGCGAAAGAAAATTTTGCTTAGTTTGTGATGAAACAATGGTGGACCACAAGAGTTTGTCACCCTGTTTTATCATGAACAAGTCGGCCACTACAATGTTCGATTGTTAGTGTTTTTCTCTTCTTTTTTATTATTCTAGTCCTATGGTAATATTCAATTTATTATAATCAAAATCTATCTTGTTATTAATGGTGTTGGATTTCCTAAATGAATGGCGAATATATTTTTTTTAATATTTTTATAACGTAGGTAAAAATATGATTTTGAGTGATCTAAGTTTCATATATTTATTATCTAAAACCAAGAGTAGTAAATAGATCCACTATTTTAAAAGAAAAAACAAAGAGAAAATAAAAGACTCAATATCTTACTGTGGTTGGATTTGTGGATGAAAAAAAATCTGACCCTACGTGGATTCTTGATCCATAACCAGTCTACATTTGACTTACATAGCTCAATTCATATTCTATTGGATAGAGAAATGAGGATGAATTTGAAAATAGAGAAATTCACCATGTTCTCCGGTGGTAATTTTCATTGTGATTCAATTTAAATGAAGAAAGTTACCAAGGGAAAAATAAATTAGCTGGCTATTTTATTTGAAAATAATTATTAAATCGTTTAATATTATTTCATATAATAAAATAGATAAAATCTAAATTCCAATTGCATATGACCGCGTTCATCATACGACTCACACTAATAGATCACAGCAATACATTAAATGTCGTGTCTTTTAGCATAGAAGTGATGTAAGTACTCAACACAAGTACAAATGAATTTTCTTCATTCCTACCAAGTATGGTGATCAATTAATCTTTTCCTTTCATCATTTGCTTGTAGCATTTCGTCATTTTATTAATATTTACTTTTTTCTAAACAAGATACTGTTGATGACATAATTGCATATAAGATTCAACATTTGCTCAAGAAGAGTTTCATTTCTCATTTCAAATAACTTAAAAGAAAGAAAGAAAAAAGATTGGAAACAATCATATCCTGTCAAGAGGATTAGCCAAGTCAATTATGTCGTTTAATCAAAATGCCTACTATCATTGACTCCTATTTAAGTAGTACAATAAAATATTCAGTACACAAATTTAGAACATTACAAACTCTAGGTGATATCTTTTTGTTATTCATTGTTTGAGTTCATTTTAAGCATTTGGTCTATATTTTATTAAATGATATTGCGTAGTTTATAGCCATTTATGATCAACTAAAGTTTTTATTTATTTCTTAATCGAATGGCTGCTTAATTTATAATTTATGGTGCTCGTTATTTCAATATATAAAATTTTAAACGACTATGCAAAAAACACGATGCTAGTTATTATATATGAAAGATGCAGTTTCAATTAACAAAATTGGACTATAATTTTGCAATTGATTACAAAATCAACTCCAATTTTGCAATTAATTTTGACCCAATTTTAACTTGAGAGAGATATTTTAGGGATTTTAGATAGAGATGACTCGTTCTAGGTCCCATATCATTTAGATTTTCTGATATATATGTGTGTATGTTATTCCTAAAATTCATGGGTTGTATTTATATATATTTCGCTTTTTACAATTTTTCTTTCTTTCCTAAAAAATCTCCTTAATCTAAGGAAAATATTATTTAAATAAACTTTAAAAACTTCATGTACGAAAATCTTGAGAAGCATCATTTTTATATCCCTGAATCTTAGCTAAACCGATTTCAAGCCTAATCTTATATCGTCAAATCTACCTCTTTAATGGGAGAGCCAAGTAATCATATTATTTTATTTATTTTCTTCTTTTTATTTCAATACAAGGATTTTTTGACATTAACTTGATGGTTTTTCTTTACAATAGTTGATCGTACAATTGTCCAGAGGAGGAGAGGAGAATCGTGATTTGTACAATTTAAGCCCATTACTTATGTAAGAATAGTAAAGATGGGGTTTACAACAGAACTTTAAGCACATGTGGCGTATGAGGAGTAAATTACCATAAATAATAGAATTTACTAATCTTATTTAATATAATAATGCAAGAAGAAGCTGGTGGGATAGGGATAGTATTTACTTATCCAATAGAAAGACAAAAACTTCAAGCATGTCTGGCATGTGAAAAGTTACCAAAGCTCTAATGGCATTTGATAATCCGGTCTTTATACAATAATGCAAGCATACTTATCCACTCTCTTAAATAAATGATGGGTGGAAGTAAATAGAGCCAATAGGAGCTATGTTTTCCCATTTAACATCTTGGGTCAGTGGAGATAAGTGGGTCCCACTCAAATGGATTTCATGAAGGAAATTATTCTAATTTAATTTTAATTTTTGTAAGATTTTATTGATGAAGTTAAGGTTAGTAATGCCAAGCAGTAGTTTTGATTGAATTTAATGCAAGGTCCGACAATTTTTTTGATTCTTTCATAATGTGCATTTGTTGCATCCTAACTATAGGAGATGAAAAGTTTAACATACTTTCAAAGTAAAAGGAATAGTTGCCTGATTTTTTGTTTCAAGGATATAATCGCAACCTTCGTACCTACAAGTAATGTGTGTTTTTTTTTCAAATTTTCTCAAAACATGTTGAAATTTCATGTGTTCTTTTTATATAAAAAAAGGTATTTTTGTATTTTTTTCTTTTTCTTCTTCTTCTTGTTTTTTTTTAGTTGAAAAGAGATACTTAAAACAATACATTGTGCTCCCAGCTCTATCACCAGATCATCTTTATTCACAGGCTCATCGTTGACCTAATCTGACCATTCTCAACTATGTTGGCAATTCTTTACCTTTTCCTTTAATCTTTTCTTATCTCTATTTTTTTAATTAGATCTTTAGTTTTATTTCTTTCAGTATACTATAACAATTTCATATATGTGGAAATTGAATTATTCTATTATTTATATATTATTGTTAAATATAGTGATAATGGATACTTGTGATTATGTAGTGCAGGTGAAGTAGGGCATGAGCATTCAAGCCAATAGATTTTGATATGTGAAAATAACAAAGAATAAATTAGCTTTGTTTGATCATTAGGTGCTTCTTAGAGTAAAACAACTCTTATAAACATTTTAGAAAATAACCTATTTAAAAGTTTATTTTTTGAAATTTCTAATGTTTGGTCATTTAGATATGGGTATTTATTTTGCCTTTCTATTTTATAATTTTTGCTTCAAGGTTTACTTTATTTATGTAGGATTCTATGCAATCTTTAATTTAAAATCCTAAAAAATATAATTAAACAATAACTAATCCATTCTCTGCATAATGGAAAATCGATTAATTATTTTCCATTATAAATTATTTATTTTTTTATTTGTTTTGGTCGTTTGGATCTTTTTTTAATGAGACGAGTATCCTTGGGGTCTTTGAACAAACAAGACTAATCCCTCAAGTGGAGCCTGCAAAACCATACAAATTATGCACACCCAACATATCTAGAGTTGTTTCGAACACAAGGCGTAAAGAGCAAGCATGCACCTCATGCCATTTCGCTAACTCTTAGGTGGGTATGTTGGTCATTCGGGTCTAAATACTTATTCTCCTCCACTTATCTTTGTTTTTTAGTTTACTTATCTTTATTTTTTAGTTTTTTATTTTTATTTTGGGTTGCATACTTTAGCTTTGTCATCCATTTTATCTCTAAATTTCACTCTTTCGGAAAAGATATGGTTCTATTTTAGAGCACGTATTCTCCTCTAAGTCCATGGTGTCGTTTAATATTATATAATCTCATTTCTCTAATACTCATAAAGCAACCTTGGCATAATATGTTTGAAAATTAATAAAATTGATATGGCACATGCTTTCTACAAATTGGAAAAATGTTTGCCAATAGTATTTTCACTTTTACAGTTTCTTTTTATGAAATTTGTGTATTTATATATTTTTTAAGTTTTGGGGAAAAGTATTATTCTGACTTTTACAGGCTTCTTTTTAGTATTTCACTATTTCCACAAATTTAAACATTTCCGCCAACAATGCTATTATAGTTCTATATAACAAAATCTGTTGGGAAATATATACAAGTAAGACATACGGGGTGGTATTTAAAATAAAGTCTTAGAATTTAGTATTCTTTTGCTCTTCTTTGATGGTACGCTTATGGGTATTTGAGATGGAGCGGTGAAGAAAATCAAAACCTTTAAGAGAGAGAACTTAGAAGACAAAAAGTTTCAGTAAATGATCCAAATGATGGTATAGGTAATGATTTATTACTTATATTATTGCATAATATACGTATACACTAATTCTTTTATAAACATTTACATTTCTAGCGCATCTTGACAACAATAGCCTGCCTATCTTAATCTTATGATAATAATAGCAATAATCGGTTACCCTATCATCAGCATCTTATTGATTAATTTATTAATTTATTATATGTTTTTCAATTTCATTATAAACTCTATATAAAATGTAATATTTTCAACTATTTTATAGAACTTTAAATTACTTACATATTTTCATAGTATGAATTATATTGCATGTGTTAAGCGCGGGCTAGAATGACGCCGACGCTCTCTAGTTCTACTAATTATGATGCTATTTTAGATTCACATAATCAAATTTGTAATAAATTATATATAACTAAGTCAGTTGGGGCAGTCTCTAAAATAATTTTTTAGAGTTTAATATTTATTTTCTCTCTTATTTATGGTGAACTTATGGTATTTATGGTGAACTTATGGTTGTTTGAGATAGAGTGGTGAAAATTTTCAAAACCTTTAGAAGGTAGGAAGCAAAAAACCCTTTTTTAATTTTTTTATGGTAAGCTCTTAGTTGTTTGAGATGAAATGTCGAAAAAAAAAAAACCTTGAGAAGGCTGAAAACAAAAAGCAAATAATCCTAAAATGATCAAAATGATGTCATAGGTATTGAGTTTATTGGTTATAATTCCGCACGATATAAGTATACATTAATATTCATAAACATCAAACCATAGCGAACTCTTTTATAAAATTCTATACATTTAGATTATCTTTATAAGCAATATGAAACATATCTTTATCTCACAAAGTAATGATAATTTGTCATAATAATATTTTTAGTAATCTATATATTATATTATATCTCCTTTCCGTTTCATTATGCTTCGTACATAAAATAAAATATTTTAAATTTCTTAAACTTTATATATATATACATTTTTAGGGAAAACTACCGAAAAAATCCCCATAGGACCCTATAGGATCGACGATGACTCAATAGCATGTTGAAAACAGGAGGAGTCTTTTGACCTCTCTGTAGGTTGGTTGATATTGACTATTATGTAGTATTCATTCCGGTCCCTTCTCCTTCTTTATCTCTTTTCCTTCCCTGCACCCACCTGCGCTGCACTTCCTATCCCCGCATTGCGCCTGCACCACTACATTGCATGTATAGCCATCTCCTCCATCCTTTTTTTCTTTCTTTCCTTTATTTCTCCCTTCCCTTCCTTCTCCCTCTCCATTTTATCTTCCTTCCTCCCTTCTCCCCCTGCACTCATTGAGGTGCTGCCACTGCGCCTACACCACTTTTCACTCCGCTGCAGCACCAACTCTCATTTCCTCAATTATCCTTCATAGCACCAGCGTTGCTGCCTTCATTGCATTGTCCACCACTGCGCGGCCACACCTACAATAGCATCACGCTCGTAATCTCACAAACGGCCACCTGCACTCACAGCCAGCTCGAATTACCTCCCTTCACTCACACCCCACTTGTGTGTACTACACAGCCCCATACACTCACTACCCTCTCACTTTTGGTACTCTTTCAGTCATTTTGCCAACACATTTGATCTACGCTCTTCTCACTCGCATGCGGAAGAGAGAAGTGCGTTTTTTCTTCTTCTTAGCTATAATGGTTGATATTGGCCAATCTGTCAGTCATATTTTTTCCAACCTATAATGTCTTATTCGTTGAACACAATAAAATCGTCAATATCGACCATTACTACTTCCTCCTAATGGTTGATATTGACTGATTTATCAGTTAGATTTTTTCCAACATGTAACTGTTTTATTTGTCGAACACTACAAAACAGTTAATATCGATCAAATCGCAAAATAATGAAAAAAAGGCTAAAAAGGAACTTGAGGACTCTTCCCAACTTCAACATGCCACTAGGTCCTTGTTGATCCTACGGGGATTTCTCCTATAATTTTCCCTATTTTTTATTATGTGAACCATGTGCACCGTTCTAAGCCTGTGCATGTTTTGACATCCCAAAAATCTCAGGGGCCTAAACATAAAAATCCAACCCCAACAAGTAGAGAAAGGACAATTTCGTCATACCAGTATCTGTATAAATACCCCCCACCTCATCCTTCTCAAATCACATCCCAAAACCCTAATTCCTGCATTTCCTTCCTCCTCTTTCACCTTCGTTCGTCACCTCAATCTCGTTCGTTCGTCCCCATGACGAAAACCAAGAAGCGAAAGCTCAACGCCAAAGCCGAACCCGATCCTCCCCAACCCCAACCGGAACCCGAACCCGCCATCAAACAGGAGGAAGAAGTCGAAGAGGAAGAAGAACACGAACAACAGGAAGAACAGACCATCTTCGACGACGACAACGAAGAAGACGAACAGGAAGAAGAAGATCCCGATTCTGCCACCGATCTTTCCCAAAATCCCCAACAAGTCCCAGCTTCGTCCAACCCGGATCCCAGCCAGCACGACAACCCTGACGACACTGACGAGATCTCACCTGAATCCGTACGGAATCTTCTAGAACCCTTCTCCAAAGACCTCCTCGTCGACCTCCTCCGCGACGCCGCCGTCGCCCACCCGGACGTCCTCTCCGCCATCCACCGCGCTGCGGACGCCGACCCCGTCCACCGCAAGGTCTTCGTCCACGGCCTCGGCTGGGACACCAACGCCGAGACACTCACCGCCGCCTTCTCCAAGTACGGCGAGATCGAGGACTGCAATGCCGTCCGCGACAAGATCTCCGGCAAGTCGAAGGGATATGGGTTCATTCTCTTCAAGCACCGGAGCGGTGCCCGCGCAGCGTTGAAGGAGCCGCAGAAGAAGATTGGGAATCGGATGACGGCTTGCCAGCTGGCGTCGACGGGGCCGGTGCCGTCAGCCCCGCCGCCCGCCCCGCCGGTGTCGGAGTACACGCAGAGGAAGATCTATGTGAGCAATGTGTCCGCGGACATCGACCCGCAGAAGCTGCTGCAGTTCTTTCAGAAGTTTGGGGAGGTTGAGGAGGGGCCGCTGGGGCTGGATAAGCAGACGGGGAAGCCCAAGGGGTTTTGTCTCTTCGTCTACAGGACGGTGGATGGCTCGCGGAAGGCGCTGGAGGAGCCCCACAAGAACTTTGAGGGGCATATATTGCATTGCCAGAAGGCCATTGATGGCCCTAAGCCGAACAAGCCTTTCCACTCCCACCACCCTGGTGGTGGTGGGGCGCGGGGGTCGCACTTCTCGCGGAATGAGAGCAACCCCAGCTACATGGGTGGGATGGGGAACCATGGGGCGGGCGCTGCTGGTGCTCAGGGGCACTTGATGGCGCCCTCCCAGGGAGCCTTGCAATTCAACCAGGGTGTCCCGCCAGCTGCTGCGGCTGCGGCACTGAATCCTGCTCTTGGGCAGGCGCTTACTGCGTTGCTTGCGACGCAGGGGGCGGGTTTGGGGCTGACTAACCTTCTTGGGTCACTCGGGACGGCGGGGATGGCTGCCCCGGGGAACCCGAATGTTCCCTCAATGGTGAATAATGCAGGCCATGGGATGCAGTATGGGAATCAGGCGGTGGGGAATAGCATGGGTGGGTATGGGAATCAGCCTGGTATGCAGCCAGGGTACCCGAATCCGCCTATTCAAGGTGGTGGTGGGAGGTCGCAGCAAGGTGGTGGGCACATGGGTGGTGCGCTCCCTTACATGGGTCACTAGGTAGGTTGAAGGTATAATACTTTCTTTCACTTTATATGATGCTGTTCTTGTTTAACTAATTTAAATAAAAGTTGGTTTTGCGTGTGTTTTAAAGATATTATCATAATCAGCACCGTCATCAATCAGCACCATCATCATTAGAGCCTTGTCCCATTGATTTGAGGTCAGCTGAAAAGAATTATACTCTTGAACACCTTCCTTAAAATAATTTGTAAAACCAACATAGTAAGTATCTGCTGATTAGAATATAAGCCTCTTGACTAATGTAAGAATGATGAATACTCTATCATTTGTTATCAGATGTTACCCTTTGACTACCTAGTATATAACCTGTTAACATTCTAGATTTGGATTAGATTAAGATTGGATTAGATACTAATGCTTTACATATTTATGTCTTATTTGTGTTCAACATTTTGTAGTGTAGTTCCCTATAACAAGATATTTGAATTTACTATTTATCTGATCTTTTTAATGGTTCTGAGTCTCTCTCATCTTAATCCCAGTCGTCCCTTGTCAAATCTTCTTATTTGTTGGTCCACCCTGTCTTACATGTAGTTTGGCTCCCGATCCCCACTCATTGCAGCTCTCCTTGTATGTGCTCTATTTCAAGGCCCATATGGGACTTCATTTACTGCTGATACACAGTGGTCGAACCAGGCAATTTGCCTTGAGGAGGCAAAAATGTAGTTTTTTTTGTGGGTGGGTTGTTCCCCTATCCCTAGTCCCGCCCCTGGCACTGCCGATACGGCAACTTGTCTCTCTTATATTTATTTCAGGGACACCGAGAGCTGTTACTGTCAGGTGTTCCTTCTTTGTACTTCTGTTTTAGGTGCCTGTAGGATTGCCATGAGTTGTCACACTTGCTGTGATATTGTATAGATCTCTTCACCCAAGCCTATCTATCTTCTTTGTTCTTGCCTTCTACCTCCTGAATACCCGGACTTCATTAGTTGAGGGTCCTCAAAATTTGCTTTGTCATGCCATTCAGAAGTTGTGTTATTGTCTTTTGGTTGTCATTGAAACTCTGCATCACCAACCTGGAATAAACCACTATCCATCACTCAAGCTGTTGAATGTGCAGTGCACCCACTTGTCTGCTCCAGCTATCTTCTTTTTTCTTGACTGTTCACTTTCTGTAGCATAGAAATACTGCCTGTTTGGAGGCCTCACGTGGGATTGCTAGCATTCCGTCTTTACTTTTTACAACCCAGGACAACTGGAGTCAGAACGATTCCATGCAATGGCTCTACTACAATTACACCATCTTGACCTCTTTGGTTCTGATCTTTTGTCGTCTTACCTCCGTTGGAGCCTGAAATCGAACACCTAAGATCCCTCCAAGTCTCCAACAAGGCTCCATTGTTGACCTTCTTTGATGCCACTGTGATCCAACACTTTGACAACCCAACACGCTCATCGTTGAGTGGTGTTGGCACCTTAGCATCACATACATGCCCAAGGATCGAGCACTGGGTCCTCCCCTTGAAGGTATCACTCCCGACTAGTGGCCCAACTTAGGGGGAAAAAACTATCTGTTTATTGTGTTCTCATCTATCAGCTTCATATGGTCATGGGCTTCGACTTCACCAACTCTTAGCAATGTCATCTGCATGTCGCTGATGCAACAAAGCACCTTTGAATCTGCTCTAGTTTCACAGTGTTTGCCGCTCGCAGTGATCCATCGACACCTCACTACAATCCGCATCTTTCTCTGATCTCTGCTAGCATAACCAAGATATGTTGACAATTGTGTATCAAGTGGAGTGAGCAGTACTCCAATCATCTGGACTATGCTTGGAAACCAACTCTGGATACTCTGTGATTGTTGTTCTTGGACCAACTCCGCAGCTCTCTCCTGTCACCATTTTTATTCCATTGCCTCAACCTTATAAAAAAATGCATGGGAGTGTTTGGTTTTTTAGTGGGTTGGGTGTGTGTGCGTGTAAAATCTTTGGAATTATAATAAGCTTAAGAAAGTGAAAGACCTTTTTCTTTAACTTGTGGGTTATCACATCACCACAGTAAGATATATGCCCTGGCATCTGTTGATAATTCCTGTTGCAAGTGTTAATTGTTTCTTCATTCTGTTATGTGGAACACAATTTTCTTCAGTAGTTGGGTGTGGTAAAAATTAGAATAAAGTCATAGTGGGGTTCATGCAATCTGTTGAATCTAGGTATTTAGATAGATTCATGTCTTATACCGGTGTTCAGTTTGTTTTCAGTTCTTGCTGACTGGGCTTTTTTGCTTTGGGTTTGGTTCTGAATGCTGTTAAGTCCCATTGGAAAAATCACCTGAATCTTCTTAATTAAATGTTTCTTTCTTCCTCTCTAATTGGCGATAAAAGGATTGTGAGAAGAATCTAATCAGGGTTTTGGCCAGCATTTCAAGGTTCCTTCCAAAATTCCAGGGATGCATTTGTTGAAGCATCTGTGTTTTTTCGTACTCTAGCTCTTATGTTTTGCTCACAGAATTAACCAAGCCCAGTACAAGTTTGAATTGTATTTTGATCAATAGCTCATTCTTTTCAAATTGCAACTAAATCAAGATAAATGGAAGATCTATTGCATAATTGAAGGTGTTTGTGTGAGAGTACATTGGATGTTTCTATAGTGCTTGTTTTGCATTCGATGGGTCTGGGATAGGATAACTGATCTGGAGTAGGTATTTTACAGCAGAGATAGTAAACACTTTGACCTTGTATTATCCATTGTGTTTGCTAACTGCTTTCCATTATCTGTCAGAGCCTTTAGGGTTTAGTAACTGCATCTGTGGGATTAATCAAATTTGGATTTCCTTTTCACAAAAGAGAAATATATTCAAAAGCGGTTTTTTAGCTGTTTTAAAAAAAATAGATTTAACATCATTTTTTTTAACATTCCTTTTAGTTTCTAAGAGATTCTGTTTTAACATATTATTGATTAGTGAGTGGTGCCATTCTGTTCTCATTGAAATGAAAAACTATTTAACATCATCTTTTAACATTCCCTTTAGTTTCAAACTGATTCTGTTTTAACATATTATTGATTTGTGAGTTGTCTGTTCTCATTGAAATGAAAAAAAAAATGTATGATATCCAAACTCAATTAAGTGGAGGTGCAATTACATGCATTGTTTCACATTCATTTTTATCACTATCATATATCAACCTGCTATGTGATTCCTTTGCCCTGGTGAGCTGCGGATGTTGGAAGGAAAGCACACCAGAAAGAATAAATTGATTTACATATATTTTCTCTGATTTTCTTTCACAAAGACTCAATATAAAAAACTACAAAATTTCAAATTGCTGTAATCTCTCATATATTCTGGAAGTAAGGTTTTCAACCTGAAGCTGATGACAGGATGTGCACAAGCTTGTAGTATGTGAAACTGTTGTTATTCTTAATCTCTACATGATTTATTACTGATCTATATTTGGGTTTGATGCTGGAGAAATATCTCTTCCAGCAGATCCAGACGCTTTGAATTTGTGTTGCTGCAGGTGGTCTTGCAAGCACGGGCCTACAGCAGCTGCTGATATTATTCCCTTCCCTGCTTTTAACTGGAAACTACAAAGCTATTTGAAAACTAAATTACTACCTAAAAATGAGGTGACAAACGAATAGAACTCAGAATAGGTAACAGATTCAAGCTAGAGAACTTAAAAGAATAAAGTAAATAACTTAAAGCACAGCATAACAAACTCTATTTCTTTGTGGAGTTCGCTTGATAAATCTGCATCACATATAGATATATATTTATTTATTTGAAATGTATAAATCCATTTCTCCATTGGAGGAAGTCATTGTGTAACTATGTATCTTTTGTAGGGTCTGAGATTACACCATTGTAATCCTCTTTCTGTTTTAATAAAATTCTCCTCTTTTGAAAAAAAAGAAAAAGAAAAAGAAAAAGAAAACATTGTCACGGTTTTGAAGTTGAATGGCATTTTATGTAAGAGGAATTCTACAAAACGCCCCCTTCAAACAGGGGCCTTTCTGCCCCTATCGTATGTCCAATGAGAGAATATGGCTTCAGATGATTTCTCCTTTAAAGCAAAGATTTATTACTTTCTTACCTTGTCTTTTCTTTCAAAAAGGCATTAACTTCTTATCATAATCCTTTTTTAAATCTCTTGGTCTTTAGCCTCTTTAAAGACATCCCATAAATTTATGATCTCATTTTTAAATCAATGAAACACTACTTTATAGCCATAAAAATCGGAAAGAGATTTGACCTTCAAATCTCATGAGCTGAAAAGAATGGTGGTCCACCTCCTGTTGGATGGAAGGAGGTTTTTTTCGGTTTAAATTTTCGTAAAGTGGGCCTTATGCAGCCCACCTCTGATTGGATAGAATTTGGGATGGACCTATTGGAATTGTGGGCCCACCTCCTATTTGATGGAATGAGGTTTTCATTGGTTTAGATTTTTTGTTAAGTGGGCCTTATTGAGAAGCCTTACTAGATTTTTCATAAAGTGGGGCCACTTATAATTTTTTTTTTTGAACTCATAAAAGGAAAAAGAAATCAACCCCTTATTTGAGAGCCCCACCTTGGTAGTCTATATATTTTTAATGGAAAGAGTTCCTTTTAATAAAGAGAAAAAGTAGATACACAACTAATAGCTCATTTTTTTAAAGGAGAAGGAATATGGGAAGTTGTAGAGTCATTTAAAGGAGAAAAAGTAGGATAGACAACTGTTATTGTCTTTTATGATGACTCCTTGTCATCTAATTCGTTAAAAGTTTGGGGCGTTTTGAAAACACTAGGGTGTTTTGTAGCGTTTGTCTTTATGTAAATGACATGAGCTCATTTAGCTTCGTGAAATAATACACAACATTAATGAATCCCCATACTAGTTATACTATTTTGTTGGGTTATGCCATCTAACTGCTTTTGTTATTTTCCTCTCTTGTAAAATAAGGGAGGTCATCCAAGTTGACCTTGATGAATTGAGTATTATATAGATGCTTTACTTAAAGGTGCCATTCAGAATGTAGTCAATGTACATCTTGTGGACTTCTGAATTTAAATCTCATACTGTCATACACATGAAAAACTGTAAGCGTAATCTGTACATCAATATGGTCAGTGAATATCATACTAGTTTGTACTGGCTTTGCATTTTACTTGGGATTCCTACTTGGCAGGATTTTTCTTATGGTTCACTTCCTTTTGATGTTACTTGATTGCACAGTTCCCTCCAACATGATTTGGACTCTCTTGCTCTTCATTTTAACATAGTTAATTTCGTTTATTTGTGTTTCTTTCTTTATTCCAATAACTATTTGCTTTTCAGTAAGTCAAACATAATTTTTTTTTTTTGATTCATTTGTTAATTGACAGATTCTTGCCGAGTCATACCATTTTGTCAAGGCATTGGTGGTATATACTTTTTTCCTAAAAATAAACTCTGTACATTTCTAAGAATTTTAATGCATGAATTACATTTTACTGTCTTGCATTTTGTTAATTTGATAAAATGGGGAATCTTGTACTTTCAACACTCCTATAAACACATATCCAAAGACCAGATCACAGATTTTTTATTTGCATGTATTTTTGGCTTACCCTAGTATACTATGCAAGGTTCCTGTTTTGGAATAACCTTTTTTTTTTTTTTTTTGTTTTTTAAATTGTTTTTTTATGTTTTTCCTATTCATTGTGCAGATCTTTCATAGGTGCACCAA
Source organism: Persea americana (assembly GCA_029852735.1). NCBI lineage: Eukaryota > Viridiplantae > Streptophyta > Magnoliopsida > Laurales > Lauraceae > Persea > Persea americana. Next base: position 14,332,862 of record CM056811.1, on the reverse strand, counting down.
TCTTTTAAGTTATGGACCGTTGATACTTCTGAAGTTCCTGCTCCTGCGCTCATGCAAAAGCTTCTTTGTCTGTCATGAAGTCTTATTGTTTGCTTACAAAAGAACTTCAAAATTAGGCATATCAACTACTGGTTACTTTTATATTGGTTATCCTTCAAAACTATGTAGTATTTTAAGTCTCACTCTTATTTCGTAAAACCTTCTATGTATGGCTTTTGAACCAAGTAAAAGGATTCTATGTACTTTCTGGATTTGAAATGTTATCGATCCATCATGAACTGCTTATTCACTGTTTCTACTTGCCTTTGCTTTGAAATGTTCTAAGGTTTACTATTACTTATGAATGATTCATTTTAAAATATTTTTGTTTTCCAGTTTGATGATTTGTACAAATTAGATGCTGTTTGGAAATGAATTTTTCTTTTTCTTTAGAATTAAAAATTTCCCCTTTTTAATTGTATGTAGGTGTTTTCAATCAATATGTTAAATTTGCTGCAGTGCATTTTGTTTTGTTATACAACTCTTGCTGAGTTCCAGAAGACAGTCTCATTATGCTCTTACATCTGCTTGTCACATTTGTCGTTGCAGGGTGCTTCTAATAGGTGCAAAGCAGGCGGCTCTATAATACCTTAGTGATAATATTGATTATTTTTTAATTGGTCTCAAAAGGATAATTTTCTTTTAGTTGGTACCAAAGAAATCTCCAAATGCTAATGATTTTTTTGGTTTTTGCTCTTAAATTCATAGTTACTACGAAAACATTTCCCTCACACTTCACAAATGCCGTCATTTGTTTCATGTTTCCATTTCTTTTACTTGTGCAATAATACCACAGGGAATTGAGGAATTTCACATGCTCATATTTCACATATGTTCTTGTATCTATTTATTTTGAATTGAAAACAATGATTTGACTCATCCTTCATTCTTTTTCGGAAATGATTTTTGGTATAAAAAAACTCTGAAAAAGACTCCTCAAGTTGCAAGTAGGCCATAACTGTTGATGCGAATCAGGTTGGGCCCAGACTTTAGTCAAATATCAGCACTTTTGTTTTGAATTTGTGATTAAGTTTGTGCAGGCAGACATAGGCACTAGACTGTTGGCTTTTGGCCTGATTTAGCAGCCGATGTTGGTCTAAACACAGTTTTAATCGTTTTGCCCATATTAGTAAACTTTTGTCGATTTCTAAATGTCTGATAAATGTATGTTTGTTATATTTGGTCTTAGAAAAAATAGTTTGTAAATATATTTATTTATTTTCTTTTGGTTACTGGTTGCTGGTTTGGTGATGTTTCCAAAATAATTTAAATGTTAAAATTATTTTCTCTTAAGTGTTGATTGTGATGCTCATAAAAAACGTGCATCATGTCAAAATTGATTTGGGCAGATGGTCATTAATTTACTTAAAATTCTTTTTAAAATTTCCCGACGACAGTTTTGCATATGAGCTATGTTCTTTTAACAACACTTGGCTATTTCCTTCTCCAATTATGTTATAAGGTTTTTTAAGAGTTTCAACTTAACAACACTTAGCTATTTCCTTCTCCAATTATGTTATAAGGTTTTTTTAAAAGTTTCAACATAGAAGTTTAGGTGAAAGAATTCATGAGATTTTGTCTGTAGATCCTTCTTGTTGTAGCCATATTGCAATGAAGGCCAACATTTTTGTGCCTGATCCTACAATCTTTCTCAACCGAGGTGGATAGACAGCTTATCTTGTCTTCATTGATCATTTTGGCAGGTAAGAAGTATGTTACTGCAATTAATTTGGTTAATTGCTTTAATTGGTGTAAAGGTTCTGCCTTTATTGATTTTCTGAAACTGAGATTCTATCGATCGGTCGTAGGTTTCATTTGTTTCTGGAGAAAAAGAAAAAGAAAATCTCCTTGTAGATATTTTTTGTTATGAATAAAATCCGTGTGCATCTGGATATCTCCTTAAAGTTGATTTGTGATGAAGGATTTTTCCTGTCGTGGAATAATTTTCGGAATTGAACTTTGTTGCCATCCCTTGTGTAACTTCCTCATGATTTGAGTGGATGATTTTCTTCCCTGAATTGCATTTTTTGTTCCCATCCTTGAGTAACTTCCACATGATTTGAGTGAATGATTTCCTTTACTGAATTGTTTGTTTGTTTTTTTTTTTTTTTTGTGTTGCCATTCCTAGAGTAACTTATATGATTTGATTATTAAAACTGCCTCCTGGTATGATTAAAATTTCTTACAAGATACATGATGTTTTTGTTTATTTGATTGTTTTATTATGATATCATTAGAAAGGTTATGAAACTTGAGTTGCAAAAAGAAAAAGGGTGTCAATTTCTTGGTTAGATATCTTGCATTGCTTTAAAAAACAAATGAACTTTCCTTGGGAAAATCTAAGATATCTACAAAATGATCTTTTGGGGTTTAGGTTTTGGTAGTCAACTGTTCAGCTTTTTAGCCTAAGATTTTTTATTGTGAAGGAGTAAATGAAATAATTGTGAATGAAAGAAATTCATTAATTAGAAGGAACTTTTTGCCATGCTGATAGCTAGTTCTGGCACTGATGCAATCTTAGAGAACTTTTATTTTTATGATAGCTAAGGGGGCGTTTGGAAACTCTAAAAATAAGCTCTTATTTTATGATTAAAGCTTATTTACGAGCATTTGTTAAATCTCTATTGACATTCTCTATTTTTAGATATTATTTGCAAATTAGTGCTTTTGCAAATACATCTTTTTAGCTATTTTAGATGGAGGTGGAGGAGAGAAAATTTACAAGCGTTTAGGATGAAAACGGCCTCAAAATTTTTGAAATGTCTCAAATGGTTTGTTTTACATTGTAATTTTTACAAGGTGGGCCCCGATTCTCACAAATTCTTAAGGTGGGGCCCCAAGTACCTCATGAAATAAAAGTTGTTTTTTTTTTTTTTAATAATTTTACCATACAGATTATTTGTAAATTAAACTTTAAAAGAGCTTTTGGATCGAACTTTAATCTATTTATCTGTGAGTTTCCAGACTGCCCCTTACTACTTGCCTTGTCTTTTTTAGTAGTTATTCCAAACATTTACCTATAATCGATTGTGTAAGTCAGTTGAAGTCTAGCTTGGTTTTTAATGGGACTTGCCTAATGCTTCGTACATGATTGGTAAGCTCACTCCTAAAAAATCTGGCCCAGGCTTTCCTAAGGCTCTATGCAAGCTTTCAATAAATCAAGAGTTGTGCTAGCTGAGATGAATTAATTGTTGGTAGCGTTTTCAGCTTGGCTTGAGGTAATTGGGCTAACTTGGCTTGTTTGACTCACATGCAATGCTAAATGGCGGCTTGTATATAAGTTTTGTATGAGTGCCTGAGACTAAAGCTCTCTGCTGCACCACCTGCTTACAGGAAAAAAAAAAATCAACGCTCTCCGTGCAAGGGCAAGGCATCTTTTAGTTTAATAAATAAAAAAAAACATAAATCGAAGTTAAGCTTTGGAAATTCAGTTTTATGAGGAAGGTTACTTTTGGTTCTGTAGGTGCTTGTATGAAGGTGCAGTATACATCGGGCTTTAGATCTATAATCTCACATAACTGATAGATGGATCGGGCAGTCAGCAGAAACAGCATGGTATTAGGTAAATGCAGCGGTGGTGTTTATGGCTTTGAAGTTTGGTTTGTTAGAGAGAGCGTTTCAGTTTAGTGCAAAATGTGGGAGCCTGGGGTGTCTTAGATCGATTTGGATTTTGCTGTTGTGCACTGCTGATTTATGAAACCACTCTAATATATCCAAACCTTGGATCTTGAAGTGGCAAGAAGTACAATGTGGACTTGTTAGAAAGAGCGAGCCAGTCAGCCGTGTTTCAGCGAAATATATAGGTGTGGTGATGCCTCCTAATCCCTAAGCCATTATGATGCCATTTCAAAATTGGCAGACTTTCAGTTTCAGACCGTAACACTTGTGGTGGAAGCTGGTATGTTAACCCTGTCAATCCCTCGGTTGGAATGCATCAACTCTATCTATAGTCCAAGGGCTACTTGGTCCAGCTTTTATGTTAGTGATTGGGGTTAATAAATGGTCTCCGTCCAAAGTGTGGCGTATTGACCTGACATTTTTGTGTCGGTGGACTATGGTTTTTACCTGGCCAACTAGGTTACAATGACCTTCGTACACGCCTCATATTTGGTAAGCGTTTGCATTGTTAAGCGGCTAATACATTTTCTTTATGCTGTATCAACAATCAGTTTTGAGTTGAAGGCTCTAAAAAGATAGAACTGGTTTGACTTGTTTGAACGACTTTTATACTTTGCATGTTCTCAATGGACTCATTGTTTGGCTTTGATATATACCTTCCCAAGGGATGATGGGGAGGCCTACAACCAGAATCATTAAGGAGGATACTTTCTGATTAGGTTGATATATGATTTGTGGAAGAGCTTGGGATATTATGTTTTAACCCTCAGTGGAAGTGGGGAATATTATTTTGCAATGTGAGAAACTATCAGAGAAACTAGGCGTGGAACATTTTTTTTACAGGCATGCATGTGGCAACTGTTATAGTCAAATTTTGAGGCCTAAAAATTAAATGCTCTCTCTCTCTCTCTCTCTCTCTCTCTCTCTCTCTCTCTCTCCATATTTGAATAATTTATTGGTAAATATATGTAAAGTAAATATAAAATGAAGGGGAATGGTAAAGGTTAGATGGAAGAACAGTGAAAATGCATTTCATGAGGCATAGTCTACAAGTGGTGAAGTAACAACTCTACATGTTTTATGGAGTAAATTAATTTGGCCCCATGTAAATTGTAAAGAAAATTTTCAATGTCTGTGACTCTACTTTCCCACTTGTGGAACCTAACGTGGGTGAAGTTAAAAATCTGGTGGCTGAGATTAATTTCCTATGAATTCTGCATTACCACTTAAAAAATGAACATTGCTCTTGGGCTGAAAGAGTGAAATTTAATAAGTGCAAATTTTATTTATTGTGCAGAAACCTGGCGGTTATCTCACGGAAAAGTACCCATTGGCAATCTTTAAATTAAAAGGGTGAGAGGGTTAGGCCCACTATTTTCACTGTTGATCTATCCACCCTCCACCGTCTCATTGACACTGCACTAACTTAAGGCATGAAGACTCAATACACGAGATGTTCATAAGGAAAAAAAAAGAAAAAAGAAATAAAAATGCAATGGATTCTGCAACCTGCAACTTCTTCATAAAGATGCCTGCCTTGAAAATTGGGTTGAAATCTTTATTTAGCTCAATAACGAGGTACCTCCCTCTCCATTGAAACTACTGTTACCTTAATCGCAGCGCTGATCCTCTGTTGTTTATTCAAGTTTACAGGGCGATACAAGTAAGCTTTGTGGGCTGTCCTTATCTGACCCTCAAGTCATGCAGGCCCAGACCATGGTGGGCTGTCCTTATCCTGCCCTCTTACCTCATATTGGCTGGACCATGGTGTGTCAAAGCCCTTGATCAATCATGCACTATTTAGGCCCTTGCTCTACCCTCGCGGAGCAGGTCTGGGCTCACGGCTTGAAGAGAACTATACCCAATTTTTATTTCTTATATTAATCAATTGGTCACTTTTTAACAATTTGGATGAGATATGCTATTTTTGTTTGTATTGTTCTAGACCAATTAAGTAATAATCTTCCACTATTTTTCCAATTCATACGGGGCCATGCCACACGAATGCAAATTACTTGATTCAAGCAAGAAATAAATTCAATAATGCTGAATTACACACTTTTTAAATGTAATATAAAATATACTAGTTATAATTAAAGCAAATCACCTTTCTTTCTTTCTGAAAACTGAAAGATAAAAATTAGACAAAAAAAAAAAAGAGATTATGATAAATAGAGGCCTTGTTATGAAAAAAAAAAAAAAAGTATGAATTTAAGTCACTAGTCTAATTTTAGCCTTTTGAATGCTTCATTGATACTTAATTAACGGGTCTGGACCCCCTGTTTTGTTGAAGTATGCCCACCTAATCCAAATGGATAAATCCACACTCCCCCTACATGTCCAATCATCGATCCATTAGGACTGGGCCGTTGGATCAACTATCACCTTTTTCTTATTTCAAAATTATTAAACTTGTGGGCCATAAATGAGGATGTCATGATCATCAGATTAACTTGAAATTTATTATCTAGAGTGGTCCCACTTGGATCTTTCTATTCCCACTACTTCATAATCAGGGGGACCCCAAGAGCTAGTATGCACAGGAGCACTTTATATATATTTATATATAGATATATAAAATAACAATAAATATGAGTGGCTGGGTTGGGCTTGATATTCTCCTAGTTCAGTCCTCAAATTGGCAGGCATAATTCTTTAGGGTGGGGCCAAGCCCGGTACCCTCTCAACATGGATGTAAATGGGTCACCGATTTTCCGATTACCAGGAGGTTACAATCCTTTAAAAATTAGATTTGAGTCCTCATTTAGATCCCGCTAAATAAACGGGTTTGAGTCCTGGTCCGGTTTCACCTTGGTTTAGACCGATGGACTTGAGACCTAACATATTACCTCATTTTTTAAGAATATTTTCTAACAGCTAGGCTTTTTTTTTTTTTTCCATATTATCCTCAATTAGATCCGGACCAGACCATATACAATTTGAGTTCCTTTTACATCTTTTCATTAACAGTTTCAATTCCAAAACCAAGAAGCCAGATTCTAAATGACTCTGGTTCCAATTTCCGATCCACCTCCTAATTAACGATTTAGATTCCAAAACCACCGTGGACCTGGATCGAATCAACCCTTATACATCCCTACCTCTCATACTAAGGCCATGTTTGGAGCCATTAGTCTATTTCTTAAAGACCATTCAATATAGACCCATATAAAAAAGAGCCATAGAAAAAAGAGGCTAAAATAAAAAGAGTTGTTTGGTAATGTAAGGGTCTTTGCTAAATAGACATTTTTATATCATTGGTTACGGGTTTTTCTACATATTTCTTGAGATTCACAAGGTATTAGGCCATGAAAATCGACCATAAGGACGTGCTCAGCCTTCCAAAGAGATCTTACGGTTTGGATCTTGTGTTTGGGGCCCACATAATCCATAAAATTATAACTAATGGCTCACATGTTTTGCACATATCTAGAGATTGGTGATGATCCAAAGGGTGAAATTTGGTTTCATGATTATGTTTGATATTATGAACATTACTAATAGTTTAGATCTTATTTTAAATGCTTCTAAATAACAAAAAAAATTGAAACAATTTACTGCTCATGGACGAATGCAATTTTAAGCATAATATATCAATCGTTATTTTTGTTTTGCACATATCTCGAGATTCACAAGGTATTATATAATCAAAATTGACCATAGAGCCGTTTTCAACCTCCCAAATATATCCAACGGTGTGATCTTGTGTTTGGGGCCCACGGATCGTTAAAAATTATATCCAATGGCTCATGGTTTGTGGCACGTATTTCGAGACTGGTGATGATTCAATGGCTGAAATTTGGGCACATGGCCGTGTTTGACCTTGTGAACATTTTCAACGGTTTGGATCTTGATTGGGATTCTCAGATTTGGAGAAAAATTGAAAAAATTGGACTGGGCGTGATTATGCATAATCACTGTAGCACCGCCTCTTCTTTTTTTCCTATATTTCTCAACTCCCTCATTAAGGAGGTTGTGGAAAGAGGCTGAAAGGTAGTGCCAAACACTCTATTTTTTCAAACCTCTATCTATTTTAAAAAAATAAAAAAAAAGAAAAAATTAGACCTCCAAAACATGCACTTAGGACTCCGGAGTGCTCAATTCACATCCCAACCCAGGAGACTAAATAAATAACACTTTGCACATATGGCTCCCCTTGTACGTGCGTGAATCTTGATAAGTGTTGATAAAGATCTGGTTTCAAGGGCTGCTGTTCCGAGAGAGAGAGAGAGAGAGAAGGGGATTTCTTTGTTAGCCATTACGAGTAGGCCTCCTTCAGCTTCCCTCACTCTGCTTACTGGTAGAAGAAGCTCACTCAGTTTCAGTAAGACCCAAACGCATGCTGGGTTCCTTCATACTTCCTCCTTTATCTCCCCATCCACCTCTCTCTCTTTCCCATCTTCCTTTTCAGGTATCAAAATCTCATTTCCCCCCTTTCTTGATGAACAACAATCATATTGAAGTCCCTTTCTTTAAAATATAGTTGGTTAGACATCTTTCTTAAAAACCCATCAACATTAATATTTTTTTCAGAAACCCATCTCCCATTTATATATTCTCATGCACCCATCGTAACAAAAAAATAAATAAAATGTAGTTGGTATGACATCTTTTACAAAACCCATCAACATTTTCTCCCTGTTTGTTGATTTTCTTCTAGTTTGAATGTCTATTTTAGAGACCCATCTCCAATTTGAATTAATTTCATGGACACATCTAGTAATTTGTGTTTTTGTTATTTAGGCGCTTTGTTGTTATTATTATTATTATTATTTTTATGTTGGGTTGAAATTCAGATATATATAGGCTTCTGCAAATTTATACTTTGCTATATTTCACTTATTTTTATGTTTGCAGGTGGAATAGGTTTTGTGTTTTTCTTAATTCCACATGTTATAGCAAGTGCCCTCTAATTGTTTGATGAATTACTGTCAACTATAGCTAGATTTATAGGCTTAAGACAGTAATGTCATTTGAGATTTCATTTATCTAAATATTGTATTAAATTCCCATATATATGTAGGTTGTTCTTTGCTATATTTCTCGTCTATCCAGGCAGGTGGGATGATAGGTCTAGTATTTTGTTAATTCCAAATGTTCTAGCAAGCACTCTCTAATTGTTTGATGAATGTTTGTCAATGATTTCTGGATTTATAGATTTGAGATTAGTAATGTGATTTGAGATTATCTAAATCTTACATTAAGTTTCTTCTTGAAATCCTCCCAAGATGGTAATGTTCCCCAAAACCCCCCACCCTGCCAAAAAAAGGTTGTTTCCACCAACTTATTATTTTTCTCAAGTGTAAAAGGTTTGAAATGGATGTTAGGTACTGATATCTATCTTTGAATCATATTCATATAGTTTTCATCCAAAATATGACAGTGTGTTTGTAATGTAACTGTCACGTCCCTTGAACCCGATTAGAGAATAAACCGGATCCGGGGAGTGAAATTTAGGGCCAATTAAAATTTTTTTCCCTTTAGGCCCAAGGATCGTAAGTCCCCTGTGAGGATAATGTATTTCAAACCTCAAGAATATAACACTGTGCGGAATCATACAATTCGACGCATATTGAAAGATCAAACAATGGATACTAAATCTCATTTATTAATTTAAAGTTGCAAAGAACAAATAAAGGTAATCAAAAGTTAATTTAATTACAATGGCCAACCTAAAACTAAGGCCATTAAATACCATAGAATCAAAGAAAGAAAGGTTCAACAATGATAATCTATAAAAGAATAACAAAATCTAATAAATGTTCCCAAATGTGTCACTCTCGTGCCGGATACGATGACGTTACTCTACGTCATCAGCACGCCACTCTTGCTCCTCCTCTGCAGAGGATCTCCTCACCTGCCTGCTCTTCATAAAAGTACTTACTTGGGGTGTTTGCACACCAAGGAACATAGTCAACGACATATTGAGCAATAGATAAGCAAGATATAAATGAACATGACATGCATCAAGTATCAGAATAATGACATGTATAATAGTCATGAGAATACAAAGAACAATACTAGGCATAAAGCATGAATAAATAACTATCAGAAACAATAATAGGAATCCCAGCAACACTAACAATCACCACTATACAAGCAATGCAATGCAAGTAGCAAGAAGGAGACTCCTAGGATGTCTAAGCCATCTCCCGGGGTACCAGTAACAATCCAATCCGGACTACTGATACCAAAGTCCGGCTCCAGGGGGATCCAAGCTCCCGGTCTTGAGAATAGTAACACGGTTCAAGCCCGCTCCCAACTATTCAACGCCATGGACGCCGTCGAAAGCCGACTGCCGACCCCGATGTCCGAGTAACTGGCCCATCAATAAATCCCCAAACTGCAGTTGGCCATGATATGCAAATAATAATAATAAGAAGTGGTGTTGACACATGAAACCCAATACAATCAAATCTGGCTAGCTCAACATACAAGACATGCTCAGATGGATTATCTCATTCAAGCCAATACAAGACAAATCCAATCTTATGATAATCCCTTCAGTCTAGCCGTCATATTTATCAATTACATGACACAGGGTCCTAAGGTACACTCTAAGTCACGTCCATGTCCTTAATTTTACAAGAGATTATGTTTCATAATTAATTATGTAAATTATGCCAAGAGAGCGTACAAGGAGTAATAACAACGGATACAATTCATAAGTCAAGGAGGAATTTACAAACCAAACCTAGGTAAGTTGTGTCATCCCTGTACCCCACATGTTTTAACAGAGTACGTGTAGAATTGGATCAATGATGCTTTTAAGGAAATCCCTTGGTGTACAATCATGTGAAGCATCTAGTGAGACAATTCCATATGCATTCGGTTATACCACGCGTAATACAGGAATACCTAGACAACCAATCACAGCACACCAAGCCCCGTGCTTTGATTCCAATTCCTATTAATGGTTATGTGAGTAGGTTCATGGTTTCCAACATCTAAGGCTCAAATCTAGGTTAGCAAATCTTATTTCCAATAAAACATGGACTTGATCATTAATCTGAGTAATTGCCCTACTTCCATATCTCTGATTGTAATGAAACTATGACCATTGGATTCTACATCTCAAGAGCTTTCCAACGGTATATAGCTTGCGAAATTCCAACGAGTGGATTGAAAGTTATGGGCGTTTAAAAATGGCCCATTTATATGCCCCTGCGGGTTCCCGGCGTCCGGACGCCCGGAACCAATATGGGCGCCCCAAGGCTCGGCCTTCTGGCGACCGGACGCTCGAAACCTGGCGTCCGAACGCCCGGAGGCAGAAACAGTCCTCAGACGTTCGAAATTATGCTGTTTCTTCCACTAACCTGCACAAGCACCATAACCTTAACCTGCACGAAATTGAGCCTCCTGCTCTCCCAACAATCCATTCCCATCATTTTTACATCCATTTTAATAATTAAAAACATCTTAGAATTACCAATTACGAATTAAACTAACCCAAATCCCCAAAACCTAATCTAGCATGTTAATCCCAAATCAATATCATAAACAGGCTTGGAATTTGGGGATTCTAACAAGAAAGCATAGCCAATCAATAGGAAACATACACACATGCTTAAATATACAATGCAAATCTACTTGCCTCAACTAAGACGATGATTGAAGTTGGGGAAAAACTTGAGGAGAAGCTTTCTATCACAAAAAACCACGATCTACCCCGTTGAAGAGCAATCTAACACGCAAAAGAGAAGAAAAGAGAGGAAAAGATCGAGATCAAACCTAAATCTAACCAAACGAGAAAATGATTGAAAGGCGAGGGTGAGAGAAATCTTACCAAACTAGAACCAATAGAAAGAGGAGATCGCGAGGGAGAAGATGCGCGGTTTGGATCGAGGAGATGATCTCTCAGGGAAGGAGTTATGGAGCTTGAGAAAATGAGGAAGATGGAGAGGGCTACTGTAGCTTCATTGCAGAGAATGAGAGTGAGATTAGGGTTAATCCCTGCTCGAGAGAAGAAAGGAGGAAAAATGACTAAATTGCCCTTAAGTGGGTCCGGTGAAAGAATAGACCACTTGAAGGGTTTTTGATCATCGGATCGCGACGGGCCAAGAGACAAAAATGATCAGCGTGATGAGACATTTCCAACGAAAACAAAATTATGGCGATTGGAATTTTTCGGAAAAACACTCAATTTTCCCTAAATTGCAAACTACCCCCTGCCATGATCAAACGAACTCGGAATCATGTGAAACTTCGCAGACACTATTCTAATGCTAAAAGAAACTCGTTCAAGGTCTAATCCACTTAAATATCTAATAAAATAATTAATTATAATAATAACGAAATAAACGGGTCAACGAGCCTACTATTGGGCCCAACTGACTGAGTAAGGTCACGGACTTACAGTAACTCTTCCATATATTTTTCTTTTAAGTTAGAAAATAAGCATTTCGAAAGTAGATTCATATAATGGATAGAGACATGACGATCTACTTGGGCTTCTCTGTTGCAGTTGTGGGTGAGAAACCGTTTTTGCTTCATGTTATTTTTCTTTTCCCTATGATTTTTATTGGGATATTTCTCTTTGTCCTTGTTTGGAAGAGTAAAGGTTGAGAAAAAGTAGTTGGAGGAAACTTTTCGTCACCCAATTGACCCCATAATGTTCTTTACAAGTTGGCTTGATTTGTAAGGGCAATTGCTTTCTGTCGTTTGTAATTGTAAAAGCTTTTCCTGGTTCCACAAGAAAAGAAGTGGCTGATGTTTTTCAAGCATACCATGGGAAGAAGGGTTAGTGATGGTAAGTTGCACTGGAAAAAAGCACCATTGTTGGCAGTGGGTTTTATCGTTGTGGGTGATGGCGTAATTAGGAAAAGAAAGCATCTTAGAGAAGAAAGATTTGGATGATCATCTATGAAAATATTGTATAATGTATATATTGTATAACATATATTGTACAATTCATGGTATGTATACTCTATATATATATTTTGAATGGTAACTTGACTTGGACTCTTGTACATTTACCGTACCGTGTAAAGTATATATGCTTTCTAAATTTTATACCCTTTAAAGTGCAAATTGAAACATAGAAACTTGGAAATTTGACTCAACCCAATTCAACCAGATTTGCATTAGGGGTAGGGGATTTAGAATTCCGGTTAGACTCCGTTTGGATTTATTCGGGTTTCAATCTTTTTATTCCAGCCAAGGGGGCTGGGACCCAAGGTAGCCCACATGTGTGGGAAGGAGAGCCCACACAAGAGGGAAGGAAAGCCTACGCATGTGGGAAGAGTGGCATACTAGGGATTAATCCCTAGGTAGCCAGATGACATCCGAGGTTGCCAACCAACTTAGCAACTTCATGTTGTCATCCTGGTTTGGGTTTAGGTTATCCCTGGGTAGCCAGATGACATCCGAGGTTGCCAACCAATTGAGCAACTTCATGTTGTCATCCTGGTTTGGGTTTGAGTTTAAGAACGTATAGCTTGGGTTGGGCTTCGGTTGAGTGAAACCCAATCCGGTTCGACCAAGTTACAACCTAGTCTGGATCTGCCCAAATTGGAATACATGCTGAACTTGTCTGCAATAGTAATGAGACACATATTTCATATATCTACTGATATTTAAGACCTTACTCCAGCCTTATGTTCTTGTAGATATGGTTTAGAGTATTGTTCTGGTCGCTTCAGCAGGCATCACATATGAGTCCCTTCTTCTCATGCAGAACTTAGCTTCTTCTTGAAATGTGCTTGTTTTCAAGGGCTAATGTAGAGAGATGATTTTGTTGGCAGCTCTTTTGAGCATGCCTTCTTCAGCTTTCTTGACTTCGCTTATGATCAGAAGAAGCTTAATAAGTTTTGATAAGATCCAAACATGTTCTGGTTTCCTTCATGCCTCCTTCATCTCCTCCTCATCGACCCCATGTCTTTCCTCATTCCTCCCCCCATCCTTTTTTGATGAATTCTCGCTGACCTCATATTGAAAAGATAATGCTATGACGAAGAGCCAATCCACTGGTAGTTCAGTTGGTGAGGCACCTCTCTTCCACAGAAACAACCATGGGTCAATCCCTAGATGTAACACTGTTGGTGAGGGACTTGGTTGTGTGTGTGTGAGTGCTTACCTTACAAACAAAATAAATAAATAAAAATAAAAAGAAGCTATGATGAAGATGATTTCTTTCTCTTTTGAATATCTTGTTGCTCTGACATCTTTGTGGAAAACCCATCAACTATCTCTTTGCTCATTGAACTTCTTGGAGTTTGAATGCTTTTGTATAATTGGCTCATGTAAGATGTATTGAAGGGTTATATGTTCAAGAAACTAGGAAAAAGGAGGAGACTGGTAACAACCTTCATGGAATAGTGGGGAAGGCAAAATGAATCGTAGAGTTGCTGAAAATATTGTGCAAATATGGTTGAATGGAAATGTATAATTCACAAAGCTGACCCAAAATAGATGGGGCAAGGCCTCTATTATAATTATGATGATGGTATCAAGTCCAGATATCCTATCAAGCTCTCTCTAAGCTTTGAGATAATTTGATTTGAAAGCAATTTAAATCAGGAATGTGAATTTTGTCTAGAACAATGAGGTTGCCTGTCAATCATGTGGACATTGTTTATGGATTTTCATAGTGTAAAGCACGTTCTTCCTGCAAATGATCATCTTTTTTGGATTGAGATTTGAGTGAAGCGCACCTTATCCACTTAGGAAAGCATTGACATCAAACAATTAACTTATAAACCTTTCTTGGGTTTATTTCTCATTTTCTCTTTCAGGTATGTTTTTGTTCTTTACCAGATACTTTATTGAGTTTCATTTGGCTATTTAAGAAAAGTTTGTTAGCTCTGCCTTGAACTCTTATCTAGTCTCAACAATTTTGTGTTGGACTTTAACATAGTCAAAGGGGAATTGAATTGCAAATGATGAGGTGAGTTCCCCTTCATATGTGTCTTGTGTAATTGAATATTATTAAAATCATCAATTTTGCGATTTTCTTTTTCCTTTTGATCCCGTCGAATTAACTACTTATCATAGTCCTTTAAATCAATAAATCCCATATGTGAAGTTTTCTTATTCTCTCTAAACTTTTATGTGAGTTGCTTCAGTATGAAAATACTTTTGTAATAACCACGTGGATTAAATCCAAACTCGTTCTATTTATATATTTGATCCTTGTCATAGGTATTGCATTTTTACTCTACACTCGTAAAATATTATAGGTTGACTTTTTTTCCCTAGTAAAGTAAATATTAGTCTACTAAGCAACTTGATTCATTCCTTGGCGATAATAAGAAATATGAGAAAAGAAATATGTAAGTGCAGTAGCATAAATTATTAACCATATTCTCAGCTAAACAAATATTGTAGCCGAGCTCTTTTGCATTTGGCCATCTAGGTTTGTCTTTGAGGGTTGATTTCAATTACAGAAAAGTGGTTAAAGAGAGAACTAAAGTTGTCCAGGTGAGGGCCGTGAAATATTCTCTGTGTCAAACGAAAAGGAATAGATCTCGGAAATCTCTAGCTCGCACTCATGGCTCCTGCAGGCGGATGAGGACAACTAGTGGGAGAGCCGTGTTAAAGCGCAGACGTGCCAAGGGACGGAAAGTTCTTTGCACAAAGTCAAATCCTAACAGCGGAAAAATTGGCAGTAAATAAATTATTCATTGTCTAGTACCGTTGTTTATGTCAAATGTTCTTGCATTTGAATATTTTTTCTAATCGACATTGTTTCTTGTTTATGCTTGAAGCTGTCTGGTAGACTTTTTATTGAAGATGATTCCTTTATGACTCTCATTTGAATGAATGTGGCTATTGATTATTCAATGTCTCCTGCAGTTAATAGAAACTAGCAAAATGTGCAATAGACAGTATTTGCGTAGGAAAATAACTGATTACATTTATAATATAAAATTTTGACCTCGGTCAATTAGATTCTATTGAATATGCCAAGTTCTTAGTATTGTAAGAGCACGTCAAGATTGTGATATGAAACAAAATAATAGAATCTAAAACTCAAGAACTCCATCCATATAAAATGCATGTATAGATATCAAAATAAGGAAACGAATTCAAAACCTATGTTTTCAAGAACTTAATTGAAAGTTGGAAAACTTATTGAAAGGAAGAAAATATTTTAGGAATGGAAATGTAGACTTTTTTTTTTTAAAGTTAATGAGAGTGACAAAGAACAAATATAAAAAAAAGATGTGAAAACCACCAAAAAATATAAAATAAGATTGAAAATAAATAACTGATGTTATTTTTTGTAGTATTTTATCAAGAGAATTAAAAATGGGGTGAATGTTCAATTTCATAAAACAAAAGAATATTTGGAGAGAAAATCTTCAAATCTTACTTTGGTAAAGTAAGTGAAAGCTTAAAAGAATGAAAACTTGAGTAAGGTAAATCATGAAAAATAGATGACTATAAGAAATTAAATTAAATATTTACATTTCATGGACTTAAAAAATTTACATTAGAAAGAACAAAAAAGCATTTTTTAAAAATAAAAAAACTGTTCAAAAGGATAATATTGAGTCCCAATCTGTAAAATTATCAAAAATTTAAGAGTTATAACTAAATGACTATCACCTAAGAAGGCATGCTTGTAAAGTCATAATTCTAGAGATATAAATTGAGTATAAAAATAGAAAACTACTCTATAAAAAAAACCTATAAATGAATAGCGAATTAGAAATATATACAACAATGAAATAAAATACAATAGTGAGAAAACAATAAGAAACAACTAAAAAATGTAATAAAATCTCTCTCTCTCTCTCTCTCTCTCAAGAATGAAAAACAAGCGGACAAAATTTTTGAAAACATCAAGAAACAAATTTTGAGCAAAAGCATAAATTTCTTTTCCAAGAATCTACTTAAAAAAACAAAAGCAACATTGATCAAGAAAATGGGACGGTGATGTGATACCTTGATCTGCTATAAGTCACGAGCAAATGAAAAAGACAAAAACTCCTAAAAGTAAAACAAATCTACTTAAAAACAATAGCAACATAGATACAAGTATTTCAGAAAGTAAAGATAGTAATCTCATACCTTGGATCTCACAAAGATTTGAGGTACCTAATCGAGGGATAAGAACCTCTTATCAAATGAATAGTCCTAAAACAAATTTAAGGCCACCGTTCAAACTACTATGATCATGTAAAAGAAACTCATAGATATAGTTTGACCAGACCAGACAGATCATACAACTAAAATATCCAACAGGTGAGTCATCCACCATAAATAATTAAAAAATCATTAACTAGTTTCATTGTATTACTTATTAAGACCTGTGAACTCATTGCCAGATCCATGACTTCCAACCATTGACAATATCTAATTGAAAAACGTCATTGTAAGATCAGATGGAAAGGTATTAACAATGATCAATCATAGTAAAAATGCTTATATACAAAAATACATGATGAGTGATTTTTGGCTACCTACCTTCTGACTTCCACGGCCTATGATCTTATACAATAATCTTACTGATAATAAATTCAGACCCAGAATAAAAAATAGGGAGCACTGAGATTGGATCTGTACCGTTCATGTTGGACACTTCTCTAGTTGATGCAGATGATATACGAAGAATCTTGCAATTATTCAAAAAGAAAATAAAATCAAATGTTGCAAATCTCAAGCAGGCTTTTGCACCTTTGATGAGAAATCAATGTGTGCCCAGGGACATTACTGAGTTGGACTAAAAATGACCCCATTATTATTTCACTGCCGAAGTAAACAGGAGCTTACATGACATCACGTAGAAATCACAGAAATTTGTTCCCATTGGAAAACAGGAGCTTACATGCACAATAGCTCCCATCATCCATTTGGTTGTGGGAAAAAATCACTGTGGACATTCATAGTGGGAGTCCTCAAAATTCGCAATGGAGATTGGAGGTCAGATACAATGAGAACACATTGTTCTACATTGGTAAGTATGCGAGAGAATATGTTCAATGAAAGAGAAGTATTTATAGGAAGATGATTATTGGCACCTTTCTCTTAAGTAAGGGTTGTTTCCCATTTGAAGATGTCATGGGAAAAATGAGATTCACATGTATATGTACTAGCAACAATGCCCCCATCCTTAGCGGGGAAAAAAAGTAAGATATTACCTTTTAAATTTACTAAATATCAAAATTAATTATAAACATATAAGAATATATTCATGCATATTTATATAAAAACAGCCAACACATCTTCAATTACAAATACAAGTGGTCAACATCACCAATGAACTATTACAAAGATAAAGCTTAAAAATCCATTCAACAACAACATAAAAATAATAACAGCAGCAATAATTATTAAAGAAGATATAAAAAAGTGAATTTTGTTAATATATATAATATTAGAAATAAGAAGTGCATTCAAGTTTTTGTTATCCATTGATAATTTCAAAGCCCAATAAAATAAAGCCATCTCATTTGGACTTGTTTATGCAACAAGAGGATTCTCAGTGGCAGACATAGGATTTTCATTTGGGTGGGGCGAACGATGAAGACTATAATATTAAATTCATCATTATTTTGTCGTTTGAGAGAGCAGGGGGTGGGCTTAATTCTAATGAGTGTATGGGCTTTTTCACTATATTTTTAGCCTATTCGCTTAGAAAAAAAGAGATTGGAAATCGAAATTTCTATCGATCTGCAATCTTATTGAACATGCGTAGAGAGTGGCAAAGCTATTGCTTCAAATTGCATGTTTTACATTTTTTTCAGGTTTGCCATGGGATTTTGGTATTAAGATTTGGCAAAAGAGGAATGTGGTTGGGGTTTTGGGATTTAGGGATTGAGGTTTTCGGATTTAGGAGTCTAGGACTGGATTCAATTTTTGTATGTTTGTGTGTGAGAGCGAGGGGGATGGAGGGAGGGATACCTAGCTATTGTGCCTATGTCGGAGAGAGAGGCTGCTGCCGGATGGGAAGAAAGATAGCACAAGGGAGTTTAGTTTTCGTTGCAAGAAGTGGGGTTGCAGGTTTTAAAAATGTGGGGGTGAAATGTGAATGGGCTGCTTGCACTTAAGACTTTGGCTTTTTTGCAGATTCCACTTGGGGCGTCCACCCCAGGTGCCCAATAGGTGGGTCCGCCACTGAGGATTCTAATTTATGCAGATTTTTATTTCCTCACGAGAATGAAATTTTGTATTTTTGTAGAAAATCAAAGTTCTTTCTATGAAGGAAAAATGATTAATTTTTTTCTCCTATGCAAGGGAAATACATCATACTAAACAACATAATATTGTTAACAAAGAAAATCATAAAAATGTGCAATCCTCTCGTTGCACAAATGCACCCATTTTTTATTTTCACATAGGCCAATGGTCATTTCAATCCCTCTACACAAATTTCTTCACTACCCTTTTGAAGTAGCACGAATATCATTTTAGAACTAATCAAATCGTTTTTTAGCTTTAGATTTAAAAAAAAACGTATAAACATCTTAACTTTAAAAGCGGTAAATTATGAGACTTTAAAACGACATGCTAGTGTTATTTGGTCCCAGAAATAATCGGCCCACCTTGGATCAATGTATATGTTCTACATATGCAAATGGTTCACTTATTATAATGTTTTTCAAAATCACCATTTTCATATTAGTAAATGAGTACATCCTTCGGTGTTAGATTTATTTTATTTTTTAATAACCCATGATATCTCCCGTCCAGCCCAGCCTAGAAGCCTTTGACCCTGAACCCAAAACTCCAACACCTCATTTACACACATGCATTAATAATTGGGAATAGAAACAATTATCTATGATCATTAGGAATGTGGATCATTTACATAAATAAATCACTGCAAACAACGACCTTTAAAGATAATACATTAGAACCATAAATGATAATGACATGGTTGAACAAAAGTCTAGAAAAACAAATGCATTCATTAATATAAATAATCATTTAAATTTTAAACTCCTGTTCACAAATCGGCAACACCACTTTCTTTTTTCTTCTTCTCTAAGTTGCACTATATGTTTCAGGAGTGATGCTGACGCCCCTCGACCACCAGTGGTTTTTTTTTGGTAAAGAGGAAAACTTCTATTAAAAGAGAACAAAGAAGGCAGGGGAACAAAACATGCCCCCAAAACACAACTAAGGGAGAGCATCAAAACGGACCTCACCCAACATCAAATCATACGACCCGCTAGCATAGTCATGAGCAATCCTATTAAAATTATTTGGTACAATCCAAAATATCAGAAACGATCGATGCAATAGACCAGGCTTCACCCACTCCTTTGGCATTCAACACCACCAGTGATGAATGCCAAAGGAGTGGGTGGAGCCTGGCTCCACATTTGACCTGTTTCTAGATCTCGGACTTGGGCCTGTTAACGGTCATCAATAATTGTCGTTGGATGTGAGTAGTCAAACCACTAAATGGGATAGGTCCAACTTTAATTTCTTTTGATCTAAAACGACATATTTTGATACATGAGAGCCAATAAAGCTAAGGCGCCAAATGTGAGAATGTGAAAACTTATGAGCCAAGTATTTTTTATGCAAGTACTGGGCTTGGGCTAGTCTAGGTACCCAGCCCGCAGTCGCGCAGAAGATTTTAGGCCCATGGGCAGTGGTTCGGAGTTTTGGAGCCAGTCTGGATGCATGTATGCTCAAGGCTCGATCAAATCTAGGCCCACCAGGGGGTTTGGGGTGTGGGGTGTCACACTTTCAGGATTTTAGGCTCGATCCACATTTGCGTTAGGACACAATGAGTATAGCCAGGCTCGGATCTACTTGGCAGGTGGTTTACAAGTATGGACAATCAAAACCTTATCATTTACAAACAGGTTAACTTGAGCCCAAAACCACCGGGTCAGACCCCAGTGGGCTCACAGTTGTTATCCTCTGCGATCGAACCGACCCTCTGATCCATTGAATCTCAGTCTCTCACACATCCTGGTTGTATCAACCTGTGTGGTCTAATGTCCCAAAGAGTTGTTGCTGGGAACAAACATCCCAACCTTGAAGCAAGACTGCATCGGGCTGGGTTTGTGTTGTATTGTCAGGCCCTTAGACTAGACCCAGACTGATGTCACGGCGTGATAATTCAATGGGCTGGGTGCGGGCTTATATATGCTTAACAGGCCAAGGCCGCCCACATATTCGGTACAATATTTTGTGAATTGACGGGACTGGATTTCTTTGGCACATTGGCTGGATCTGTTCCTTAATATTAGGCCCGAGAATTAAATGGCCCATGATCTATATGTTTGTGATACCCAAATTGTCAATTGCGGGCTGGTTGATTTAAAATATGAGCCTAGCCACATTACCCATGTAAGTCCAGGATTCACTGTGTTGCAGCCTCCCTTTATTTAGAAAAATTTCAAAAACTGTATCTCAGTGACTTCTTAATAAAAAACCTTATACATATAGTGTTTCCAACATAACATGGATCCTTTTACCCAAAAAAAAAAAAATAAAAAAAAAATCATGGATCCAAACCATATAATTCAATCCTCAATCCATCCATTTATATTTACCAAAAAAAGGAAAAAACAATTAAAAACTGTCATTGATAAAAAAACCCATATTTCAGGAAATCATAATAAGATTAACCATTAGTTGGACACATGTTTAAAAATGGCTAAATCACGATGGATATAATTTGATTGGCCTGAGATTTTATACAAGTATGGGAGGGGAAACTGCCCTGTAGAGGACAATATGGATTACCAAAAGAGTGGCCCAACTTTTATGCAAAAAATAAATTTATCACTATATAATTCTTAGTTAGTTCTTTTACCATATTTTTCTTCAATCTAACTGTCAATGCCACTTTTTAAAGAAGAGCTGAAGCATGCTACAAGTAACCAAGGTGCATGCGCCTACAACTCGAGCAGTTCAAATCTTTAGAAGGTGATCAACTCCACATACATGTACACATTTCCTTTGCCCTTATTTGAACACATCATATAATCAAACCTTATACAATCACTTCAGATATATAATTTATAATATTACATTCAAGTAAAAAAATACTCTACCCGCCCTTACTGGACCCGGCCGAGCCAGGCTCGATTATTATTCAGAACCATAAAGTGACTCATACTTGATAGAGAATCATAAAAAAGATTGGGTAAGTATGACGAGCATGAGTTTGTATTACATTAGGATTAAATTACCAGATTTATGATGAGATTAAGAATTGTGTTTGGTCAGAATTATGAGTAATCTATAAATACTCACATTGTTCTCATTGAAAAACATATTGGAAAATTTGGCAAGATGTAGTCCAAAATTTCTACAGCCTGGACCTTATGGGGACCCAAATATCATGATTGTCCTCAAGCCATTCATCATATACACAGTAAAAATTACTTGTTAGTTTTGCTTCCATCACAAACTTACTACCTTCTTCTCAAAGCATGTTCTACAGAAGCAATCAATCCTACATATACAACTTTCAGCTCACACTCATTCTTATCCTTATGTGGTGTGTGAGTTCCAATGCAATTTGTTCTTGTGTTGCATCTGTGCCCCCTACATGTTCTATCCATGTTCCATCACCTTCAGTCCAGTGTCTGATACATTCATGGAGCTGGCTGCACAAATCTTATATTCTCTATTTACAAGATGAGGTGCCTTAGCAGGTGCACATGCGCACATTGTGTCTGTGTCTTTGTTCTCCAGTGTTGTTAATGAGCTACTTTAATCTTACTTTAGTTACATAGTTCAAGTGTTTTGCTTAATGAACTACTTTGATCTCATTTCTTTTTGCCTAGTTTAACTGACTAGTGCTTGGGTTACTGTTTTTTTTAATGGTATATGCACTGTAGTTATCAAGAATGCCAACGTATATGAAGACAATCTCCACTGAAAGAGGAAGAATAATTCACACGCACACACACACAGCTGGTAATCAAAGGGCTTTGGAGTTGTAAAGCTGTGATCTTGAAAAAAGAAAAAATTCGCACACTGCCTTTTGATTTGATCAAGAGCTACCATAACAAGAAAAGCAAATGAGTTTTGTATTGCAGACATTCTACAGTCAAACCGTTTGAAAATAAAGAAATGAGAAGATGATATATAAGACCTGTATTTTTGTTATTTAATCCTTATTTTCTATGCTCAGCTCCCTACAAAATCTTAAAAATAGATTGAGCTTTTTCTTTCTTTTTTGTTTTAATTTATGAATAGCTTCCTTTCTCATATTGATAGTTATTAACTTCCTTTCACTATATGCACTGGAATTGGAGCCTACTAGTCCACCATAATGATCCCCTCAAATGGTATCAAGTCTTCAAAGCGAATGAGCTTAGGATAAATGGCTTTGAAACTAAACTATTTGATGGAGGAACATACGTAACCTGTTTCATTATCTTCTTCACTCCCTCAGACTCTTCCTCGAGTCAATCTATCTATATCCCATCATAATAGTGCGAGAGAAGGCCTTGTTTTGAGTTGTTCAGGAATAGTTGCATTGAGTTTATTGACCCTTTGCATTAGAATTAGTTAGTTCTTTCTCCATGGTGCAAAAAAAAGAAAATATTAAAGTGTAGAGCGTTACCTTGACATGATGGAAATAATTAGTTCAAGCTTGATTATCTTTAAAATTGTGAGTTTTTCTATTTTGACTTGCTTCCTTGTTGTGGCTAAATGCGAATGGATAAGAGACTCAAGGGTTTAACATGAGAGGGGAATGCTATATTGCTGGGAGCAAACTCTAGCTAATATAAAGAGTTCTAAGTAGGCTTTTGTAGGAAATCGTGTGACCCGCATGCCACGAGTCCCATGTGAGATCAAGCATGACTGATGCCAAAAGAGAATACAATTCTACTTAATGTAAGATTTGATATGGTCCCACTAATAAGACTCCCAATAGGATTCATGGATGTAAGTTTTTTGGCGAAAAAGTCTCTAGTAAGTGTGACTCTTTAGGACTTGTCTATATAAGATGAGGGAGCCCTACGGTTGGGTAATTATTCCATCCCATAAGAGAGACAATAGGCGAAGAGATCCGTGGAGCTTTTTAATCGCCGAAACGCATATAGATCTCCGGCCGCGTGTCAGAGTCTTCACATCCAAATCCATCAGCTTTGTCTAATAAGAAGGAAGCTATGAAGTAATGTAACTATGAATCCAAGGCTATTGTACAGATATGCCTTCGATGTAACGAGTTTTCTCAAGTGTAATTTGTCTGTCGTTCTGTTCCCCTTGGCTAGTCGGCGGAAATTTTTTCTTCTGGGTATAGCGACAAACTTTTAGTAATTCTCAATCTTTTTAGCTGACACAAATAGGTGGAGATTGATGACATCCAAAATTTGATAAACTTTGCAAGTCACCTTTCTTTCCATGTATGGAATATGTCAGCGCAGGGAGGTCATCGTAATTACCAATACAGGGAGGAGTGGGGGGAATAAAAAAAAATTATGTTAAGAGTTGAGAATGAATAGATAGGTTTTGGGGGATATTAGTGTAAACCCCCCTTTTCAAACTAGTGATCAATTAAGAAATTTAGGTTAGAGTCATTGCTTAATGCTTAGGCATTACTCATAGTGATAATTCTCATAAATGTGGCACATGTGGAGAGATTGCAAGATAAAATGATATTGGTTTGAAAACATTGGCATTTGATTGGATGGAATTATGAGAATGAACATCCATGGTTACAAAAAGAAACTCTACAAAATTTTCATTCATAGCACTCTAGCTATTAAAAAAAAAAAGCTTTAGAAATAGGATTTTCTGTTAATGGTGCTTTTTTTTTTTTTTTTTGCTATAATGATGAAAGGACACAAAGGATGAATGGTTCAGATCTTACATACAATATTCCATGGTTAAGAGAATACTGTCACAGGTAAAAGAACAATAAAAAGGAGACCCACATTTTATTGTTCCTCAAAGATGGAAGCTCTCAACTCATCAAGCTCTCAACTCATCATCTTGAGTGCATAATATGTTTAAAATGGCCTTTAGTGCTCTTACATTAAACGAACTCTACACATACATAATGAACATTGAAACCTCTCAATTGTGTGATAACAAAGTCTGTGTCCTGCCAACCCTTAATTCTCTCCTTCCCTTTCTAATGCATTGAATAACCCCAAATGAGAAATGGGATAAGAAAGCTGAGGAAAGATGGCAAGTTGTAATTTTATATTTTGCAAAAGCTTCAACACCAGGTTTTGATTGTTCTTTTTCATACTTATGACCCAAACTTTCACACTTTCCTACAGAGAGAGAATAGATAAAATTTCCACTTATGCTTTGAGAGAAGGGTATTTTTCAGTTTCATCTTTCCTTGGATTTGCCATAATTAGACATTGAGGATAGTGAAAAGGAGGTGACCATCATTGTATACATCAAGTCCTTGCTTCATGGCACCAACTGCTCAACATTGATCGAAGACCACAACTTCACACGAGATCTTCCATAAAGACTCTGGTTAACTTAAATATTCCTTGATCATTGTATCACATAAACAAATAATTAACAAGCAACAGTGCCACGTGGTGAAACCCCCTTCTTTCTTAATCAGGATTAATAAATAAGACTGATTAGCTTTTTTTTTTTTTTTTTAAATTAACATCACTACCTAGAACCTTGGATGCCAGCTGTGCCACGTGGCAAGTCCCCATTCCTCGCTGATGAGCCGACATGTGGGAATTCAAGGTCATGGGCCTGGATTTGTGTCGCTCATGGCATTTCCATGTCATTCTCAACCATGGTTTAGAATCTTCAGATCATTAGTCCCTTATTTAATGACATGCATTAAACATTATCTAATGAGGTCATGTTAATGGATTATCCCCCTTGTGTATAGCATTAATATTGATCATAATTTTGTATAACTGGGCCAGCTCAAGAATAGTTGAGTCAATTCAGTTCCATTGAACTTGGGAGTAGTTTAATTCATTTTGGCAGAATTCACATTATCTTGGTAATCACAGGATTGTTTAAGTCCACAGATTGTAAGTATGTATTTCAAGAACTAGTTGAATCTTCGAGTAGACTCATTGAATCTTCTGAGTAGACTCATTGAATCTTCTGAGTGCAGTTTGATTAAATCAGACTAGAAGTTGAGTTTGGTCCCCAACTTTTTTTTTTGGTGGGTGGGTGGGGGATTCAGTTTGTTGTGTGTTTATTATGGTATTAATTCATTGGACTTTCATCTGTGTTATGATGATGATATAGATTATATAAAAAAACTCTTTATGTTGTATTGCTGTCAACACTTATCAATTGGGAATCCCATTGATCATAGCATAATAAGGCAACCCATCCTCATGAGGCGCATCCACAAATTCTTCCTTGAAAGCCACAAAATAACATTCTTTGATTAAATTAGAAACAAGGAACATGAACATTTCAACGTAGAATAAGTAATTCTTTTGCCATTTTTTAATATAGGAATGTACCCCAAGTGAGTGAGATTTGAGGGATCTGTATTGGAAATGCACTTGTTGGGAAGACAAAACATGCTTAGGGTATGATGGTCTTTCAGAATGCGAGTCCGTTGTGTCTACAAGATTGCTGGAAACACCAATATATTGCAACTTGCAAGTGGTCAGCACATGCTTTAGATAGCAGCAATGGTCTAAGAAAGAGAATAGGCTTTTTTTTTTTTCATATGTACATATAAGTACTGTTGCAAATCTGGGCAATAGTTTGAATTTGTTGCTAGATCTATCTTTTTGGAAATGTCTTTTCTCAAAATTATTGTAAAAAAATTAATTTATTGACAATTTTTATTCCATTTTTTTCGATAGTATCATGATATTATGAGCTAGGCTGAGAAATAATTCAGGAACGCGAAGAGGAGGAATAACCATATAGAACAATTCCCTGTTCACTTGTTCCTCTCAACATTTTAGCGGAAGTGGTGAAGAAAGGGACTCCTTATGAAGTTGGGAATGGAAGATATCAAAGAAAAATTATTTTGGAGCCTTTTGTTCAATTGCTTATGTTCATATTCCTCAATAGGGACTGTTTATTTATGTTGAAGTATATAGGAGTTGAAAACATAGAAATTTATAGTGAAATGAACTCTATTTAAGAATTTATTGAAGAGGTGAGAGGTGAATGATATGAGGTAGAGATATTGATAAGACATTCACTTATCTCTCTCTCTCTCTCTACATATATATATCTAGATATATTAAATTATTAGGGTGATGGCAGCTTCTTTTGATTTTATTTCCCTAAAAGGGGAAAGGTTATTTGATGGTTTACCTTAGAAAAAAGTCACATTTGATCTTTATTTTTAACTACTTGTGATATAAATTATATGTATTTTAATCCAAACAAATATACTCTAAGAAGAAAAAAAAAAAGACAAAAGGCGGTGTTCTTAACAGCAAAGCTGCCAATTGCTTGATCACCATAAACTAAGCAACCCTATAGAGGTTCACTATCGAAATAATCATCTTAAGACTAATATAAATATATGTATATATATATATATAGGAGAATGTTCATATGCATCTTTCCCCTACCATAGGGTGAGAGAAACTTCTCTTTTTTGCACAAGAAGACAAGGAGGGTGAGGGACACTTCCCTTATTATAGACAAAATACAATGATGGATTCATGTTTCTGAGCAGTGTGAGCTCTAGCTCACACATTCTCATATTTTAGTTGACTCCACTCTTGGCTTGGGTCAGGCCAGGCCGGGTCCCCCATGGGTTTTGGGGCAAATCTTTTGTCCTACATTCTGCCCTCGGGCCCAAAGTAAAGCCCGGGCCCTTTCTCTCTGTGAAAAGAAAAATATGTTGGGCTGAGATGAGATAACACTAAGGTCATTACATAAATAGGACTAGGCCCAGTCACCCAATTATCGGGGCAGAATATCAAGACCAGGCTAAGCCCACATGGTTAAACAAATTTAAGCCCAAATCTTCTTTGAGTTGGGCTGGGCTCGAACTGAACAGCCAAGAGCAGCCCTACTATTTTTGGACCATGGAATGAAAAAAAAAGGGATTTACAGAGTCTAGCTCATGAATGGGGTGGAAATGAAAAGAGGATCTTTGCTAACTTGACTACAAGCCCAATGATTGGGATCCAATTAAACGATGTAAGAATATCTTAGCCGTTCATTCCATGTTCCTCATCAGAAATTGTTCACTATGTGGTCTCCCAGTCATGCCATCAAATCAGTGGTCATGTGAAGGAAAAACAAGGGGGGAAAAAATAATCTACAGCCATCAAGGCCAATAGGTCAACGGTCGGATGGGTGGATTCATTCAACCTTGATCAGTAGGATTACAATCAATTTATACTGGGGCCCACTAGATAAATGGCTGGATCATTGAATATCACATGGACGGCCTCATTGACACTTCAGACTGAAGATTCCATGAGAGCTTCTATTTGAATCATTCCCCACAGTATTTTATTACTTATACATGTAGGGCGTGTTTGGTAAACATGATATAATGTATTATTCCCCTCAATAACCAAGATGGTAATAATCCTTAACATCACAATGGTGTATTTGTGGATATTGATTGATACTTTTGGATGTATCGGTGTGGCCCACATGACCACACGCTCATGGATGGACCTCCCACTTACCCCAATTTGAATTTAAGTTTTAAACTTTTGGACTAAGAGGTAAAGGAGGCTCCAAGCTAATTCTTGACTTGGTTAGGTTAATATTGTAAGGATGAAATCTGCTAAAAATGAACATCCAATACGGCCAACACACTCTTGGTTATGTGATGTTAGTATTTTAGTATTACATATATGCTCGGAAATCGATCCTTAGGTCGGACATTAATTTATTGTTACATAGGAACTAGATGTAAATCCCTTGAAAAAAAACAACTATGCGTTGCTTAGGTCATGAGAACAAACGTTGGATGCTGTACGTGTATTCATTAATTATAATGGTTTTGCTGTTCAGATCTAAACTCCACAAACGTTGGATGTTTGAATTTGCTTGTTGCCTGCAGTCCCCATTGCCTCCGCCACTCGAAGCCTATCCCATTCATTCCCATCATCTTCCTTTGTCCTTTTCTCCTTCTTTCTTTATCCCATTCACTATTTGTCTACATTCTTTGTCTTCTCTCTCTCTACCTTTGTCCTTTTCGAAGCTTGTGGTGTTTACATTCTTGTTGCCTTTCTTACCAACCTTCTCGGCATATCGCATCGCACTTTATAGATAACTAGACCTTCCGTATCTATCATTGTTTCTTTATTTATGTGTTTATGACTTGTTTGAATAAAATGCATAGAAATTCATGATGAAATGAGCTTGACATAAGTAGGTAAGGGTTAAAGGATATGAGTTGTCGGATTTTTCTGATCATATTTTTTTATTTAATCATACTTAGGATCTGTTTGTTCAGATAGTATACATAAGAAATCACGACCAAAGGAGCTTTCAAACCCCTTTTTCTCACTTCACCGTTTTCAAAAGTCCAATTTTAGCCATGTTAGTCTTGAAGCAACAACATATATTGCCATCACATTTATCACGTCTACATCCCACTATGTGCGACCACAATTTTGACTAGATCGACTATTTTGACTATCACATGGAGGTGTTGTTGTCATGAGACGCGTGTGCCCAACCTTTTTTGACTTATTAAGAAACCACTCTGATTGGTGGCCAGATCAAGATCTGAGTCATGTTTGGGTCGACCTGACCTGCTCACCCATTGGCTCAGTCATATGGGCCGTAACGACATGTCACATGCCTTTGATCAAAATTATTGACCCACATTATTTTGCACATTTTGAACTCATGATTTGGACTCCAATCCTCGATTCGCTTTCACCTGGTTGAATGATGAGATGTACGCATTGAGAAATCATCAAGACAATTCCACATTTCAAAAAGGTTCACTTTTCAATCACCTACATGTTCAATCTCCTCAATATCGTCTATTTCAATAGTTCAACTCAATAAATTATATGTGTATGTTGTGGAGGATGCATATCCTCTAATGGTCAAAGCTTATGCCTATTCGATTACCTCAAAAAAGTTGCCCCTCCTAGAATAATAACAGATGAATGAGGCAAGGAATAAAAAATCCTAAACCTGTGCAGTGAAGAATTATCAGTTTCTCATCAAAACATGTTCGATCGGGACTATGACCGAAGAAGCATGGTCCTTGTTGTTCATCTAGACATGTCCGAGTAAGTTTAGGAAGATGTAGAGAGTGTTGAGAAGTGAGCTCCACCCTAGTGTGAGTATTGAAAAGTATTTATGCCACCTCTACTAACGCCCCGAGATTTTGATATGAATTGTTAGCAGTTAAAATTCAAGATGGTATCAAAATTAATCGGTCGTGAGTTTGAGTTTCAAGAGGAGCAAAAACTATATGCTGTCAAAAGTACGCCGACCGGATTCCACCTGTGAGATAGTAATATTTTGTGCAATTCAAAAAACAAAACATAGTGATGTTTCGTGGACAACTTCATCCACATAATGACCACCAGCAAAGTACAATAGAATTTGGACAAGATATCAACTAGGATCAAAGGATTTTTTATTATTATTTAAATACCATGCAATTGTGGGGAGTATTAGATAATATTTTAATAAAGGTTGGATATGAAAAGGATGAGTACATCTTACATTATAGATTATATTAGCTTTGGTTACATTGATGTGTGATATGGCATCCTATTATGATGTGATTAGGTTTTCTAGTTCGAGTTAATATCACTTTTCTTAATCTGAGTCATTGTATTATTATAAACAATCATTAGCTATTCTTAATAAAATAACCACATAGAACGTAACAAGATACAGTCTATAAAATATCACAAAGACAAACAGATGGAATGAAAATCCATGGAAGAAGGAAAAGGCTCGCAGTTGAAGGCTCCCTAAAACGAAGAAGTGATGGCGCGTTAGAGAAATATGAGCTTCAGTTAAGAACAAGGGATTTATAGGTTTTTGAAAAGGTTTTCTAAAAGGGAATAGTATGCACACATCTTTCGATATTGTGAGTTACATGCCATAAGGCGACGTAAGGGTCATAAAAAAAAAAAGTACCTTAGCTAGGTTTATATGGAGCACCCTGCAGGATAATATATTTAAAATTTCATTCTTCTGCCATTGATTTCATATTTAAGACTCATTTATTGGTAAAAACCATAACCATATGCCCGCTCAATCCGTATTTAAACCTAACACTTTGCAATATTGTGGATATTTTCTATTTGAAGAAAAATTGAGTTGCAAAGTTCACATCAATGTGTTTGAGAATATTGAATAATAAATAATAGTAGTTTGCTCAATTGATTCCTCAAAACTCATATTTGGATAGTGTCAAAATCTTATGTTGGCCATAAACTGACACAACCCGCTTCCTTCATCCGGGCTTGGGACTGATAGTAAAAAGTGGCGGAACTCATACAGTTGACCCATCCATGGTACAACTGGGTGATTGTATTTAGAAACATAACAACTGGACTTGAAAGAACATTGAGTTGAGAAGCTTTGAACGAGTTTGCCTCGACAATCTATTGGGGGCATTTCCTTTTTCTTTTCTCTTTTTTTTTTTTTTTTTTGTAATGTACATACTGGGTTCAAACACAGATAAATAATTTCAAAAGTTCTCACTACTTAGCCTGAGGACCCAAGACCCAATTCATATGATTTTCCTGACTTGGCCACTCACCAAGTTGGCGAACTGTCACTCATTGAGTGAAAATGAGTTAATGAAGACCAACTTATTCTACAACTATCACTCACAGAGAAGACAAAGAAATTTGATAAATGAGCTATCTTCCCTGTATGAAGACATTGTCCATCCATGGTAGGCCCCATCAGTTCAACGGCCTTGATTACAAAACCTTCAGCCTATGTTGTGAAAACAAGGGACTAAAGAGCACCATACATATCCTCTGCTGGTGTGTCCCTTCTCTTGCTATTCAATAGCTTTGCAGGGAAGAACTACTGGGGTCATCAGACATCATGCATCCAGATTACTTCAACTTATATAAAATTTGTAAAGGTGGAAATAAAGATCTTGGTATCCAAGAAAAATCTTGGAAAGAAGCCTTCTATGTCCCATGCCTTTGATGAAAAGAAACCTTTTCAAAAACTAGTTGACAATATGTACTTACAAACTCTATTTATTCATTGCCATGTTTAGAAGCCTTTTTTTCAATTGATCAAAGGAAGCACATGTAAGAGAATACTTGTTTTGTTGGTTAAGGAAAATTTGTTGCGCTCCAATACAAGTGCTTAGTATGGGAACCACCAAGGTGAGTCTTGCACATAAAGGCTCATAATCGTGCAATATAATTAAGGGTTAGGCATGCCTTTATAGAATGACATGATAGTTATTCACATTTTTAATCACTCACCCTGGATTCAGTTATAGTTGGCGCGTAACCTTCAGACCATTGGTAGAGAGAATTCACGGGGCATCAGAAATCTGTAGTTAATTTGTTTAGTGTGGTCCGGCGTCCCAATGAAAGGCATTCACCGAACACACATATATGGTAATTCTCCAAAATGCCCCATTTTAAAAACGTCCCTTTCTTTACACCCCTCTTTTTGTGGTCATGGGATCCACCTTGAGTCATTATAATCTTTTTATACACACTACCGCACCGTGAGTCATTATAATCTTTTCATACACACTACCGCACCGTGAATAGTTACTACTTCAAATTTGACACTCATCCAACTTTTGCTCATCATTGGATTGAAGTCATAAGATAATGATGCCTCTAAAACCATTAAATTTTAGGGTCATCGATCAAAGGGTTAAGATGATCTTATGAGTCAAAGCTTTGCACATAGGTAGGTTTTATAAAGTTTTTTCTACCTAATGGACTTTTATTATCATCATGCATCCCAGTGGACCAAACTAGGAAGGACGTTTTTTTTATAAAAAATGTTAGGCGCTATCCTATATATATCCTCTCATCCTTGCGGATGGGTTCTATCTGCTCGGGCGTGTGGGGCCCACGTATAACCCCACATGTGGATGAGATTTTGGGGGGGGGGGGGGGGTGTGTTCTATTTGCTCGGGCGTGTGGGGCCCACGTATAACCCCACATGTGGATGGGATTGCCGCGGGGGCGGCAGGATGACCATTCTAACCCCATGATCAACGGCTAATAAGTTTCATAGTCCAAAATAAGTTGCTTAGTTGATCCAACAGTGTAGTTCATCTAGATTGGTGCCAATCCTCGAGACCTATGACTATAAGGGGATCTTTTTATGTGGTCCACTTGAATGGGCCAACAATGGGCCCCACATTAGTGTGCGGGGCGTTGTGCACTGTGCTTGCATATGCACCGGGTTGTGGGCCCCACTTGGGGATAGGACTAGGGAGATTTCAAGATCTTGTTGGGCCCTATATACTTACTAAATTTGGGACCCATTTGATCATCCTATCATCTTCATCCGGGCCCCACAAATTTAACGGCTTTACAGTCCATTCAGATTGGAGCGCCATTGACCTATGGGCCCAGCCCATTCGGATCGCAGTTAACCCCTTGAATCTAATGTCATACAAGGAATAGATGGGCCAATAGTGGGCCCCACAGTTGGTTGCACACCATGCACTCGATGCGCACCTGATAACCACCATATATATATTTAAGGTAATTTGAATGCAAAATTGACTTTCAACTTTGCCATTGAACTCAATTTTGACTACTCTAATTAATCTTGGCCGAATTACCAAATGGAGCATCTAACTCACACAATTGAGCACCTACAAATTCAGTTATCTAACTTATCTACCTAATGATTTCTAACTTACTCTATCCACCCCCGCCCCCAGAGGATAAGATAACTCAAACTTACCGTGCCAAGAGGCCAGTGTCGTAATTTCTCTCAAACTAATGTTTCTTTTGTACTATAACTCTCTGAGTTCGAAACAGGGGATCTGAACTCTAACTCTCTACTTATCCTTACCAACAAAAATAAAAGCTGTATACATATGGTTTCTAATGTCATTCCCCTTCCTTTCTTTCTCCCGTATTCCACTAATCTCTTTCCCTTATTCTCGTAATTTATTAGCTGCCTTTGTTATCTTATATCCTTCACTAGCAACTTTAAGGGTCATTTGCTTTTTAAATAGGTAAATGATATGGATGAAAGTATTATATACGCAAATGATACACAAGAAAAACACTATTACCACTTTTGTCATTTTCACTATTTTCATATGCGTAAATGAGTACATGCAGTGGTTCTAGATGTATTTGACTCTTATGCACATTTTTTTTTTTATATAAATTCCTCAAAATCTGGACTCATCCATCTTCATTCATTGGATCCAAATCCAAATATGAATTCGACACATAAACTATTTGTTAAATCTGTATCTTACTCATTCCGAAGTGAATCCATAATAAGACATGAAGTACATCAGTATAATTGGATAAAATAGCGTCAGAATA
This sequence comes from Persea americana, assembly GCA_029852735.1. NCBI lineage: Eukaryota > Viridiplantae > Streptophyta > Magnoliopsida > Laurales > Lauraceae > Persea > Persea americana. Next base: position 14,298,906 of record CM056811.1, on the reverse strand, counting down.
GATTTTTAAGTCAAGTATATAAGGGACTATATTAAATGGTATATAATTAAAGCTAAGTAAATTTTGAAATACCAACATGAATCAAGTTGTATAGGCACTTAAAATTTATATATATATATATTTAATATGTCAATGTAATTGTGTTGGATCTAGATCACTGATATGACCACGTAAGGATCTGGGTCCAAATGTTCGGGATCCTATATTGTTAGATATAGGTTTGTATCTAGATTTCTAAGATTTCATGCTCACTTTATTCAAAATAAAACTTCAAATACTTTTATGAAAATAACAGAAAAAAACACTTTAGATACTTGAATAACCGAAAACCCATTTACAACCTCTTTGCTAATAACATATGAAATTTGAGTGTGACCAATTTAACCTGAGTTAGATATTGAGTTTGAGCTCGGGCTCAAGCTAGGCCTTGATATTTTTTGTTCTACAAAGTTTGGGCTGAGACACAAGCAATTCGGGTTGATCTCAAGATAGCCTAATAATCAACACTCTAGTTGCATCATTGTCATGGTATTACGAGGGAAAAGAGTGGAAGGGTCATGACTACTAGCTCAGTTGATAAAGGACATCAAAGTCCCTTTAGGGTGGTAGGTTAAATAGGTTGAAACTTTAGTTAGACCAAAAAAAAAAAAAAAAAAAAAAGGTCAGTAACACATAATTAAAAAGAAGAGTGCTAGTAAACTCAAAGGAGTTCTTTTTACAACAGAAAAATGTCCATTCCAATGTGACCCACTATGATGTACGGCAACCATGGGATGAAATTGGATGGAAAGGACTGGATTAGACCACCTATGAGCTGAATCTCAACTCCATTAGATCATCCCAACCCCTTAATCTATTTCCTTAAAGTCTAATGATTTTAGAGGAATCATTTTTTAAGAATTTCAATCCTACGACTAGTAAAAGTTGGAGGAGTGTCCATTGTTTTTTTTCTTTTTTTGGCTATCGGAGGGTTCCTAATCCTTTGGGCTGGACTAATCCCACCTGATTCGAAGGGAAGCCTGTTAAACTCCTATTTCTCCCCAGCGTGGTAGTGCAGCTTCAAACCTATAACCTTTGGGTGCAAACTGTGGTCATAGGCCAACTGAGCTACCCATTGGTCTCAAATTTAGACTTGTGAGAATTCATTTGTGAGGAGAAAGAGAGTAAGTGTATGAATTGACCGAATTAACTTGATATGGTCTCAATGACTTCAAAAAAGAGGGGAGCAAAATGAAGATTTTTTGATAATTCCGTGATAAAAAAGTAGGTTGATAAGAATGAGATCACAAGGGCAGACCAAGTTTAAATAAACCAGAAAAAAATAAAAAAGATTAAAAAAGGAAAAAGAAAAAAGAAAAAAGAAAAAGAGAGCATGTGTGTTTTATTTATTATGTCGGAAAATTGCTTGCTATTTTTAAAAGTTTAATTAAGTAATTGAGGAAAGTTATTCAACCTTCTCAAATGGCACCATTGCTTTCACGCTACACACGTGGCAAGCTCTCTAATCCCATCGGCTTTTGAATGGAGAGAAATTGGGATTCCCATTCCTCTGGAGGTTTGGCGCAAAGAATTTTATAAGGCTCTTCCCATGATGCATCAGCGGGGCCTATTTTGAAATCCAAAACATTTGAGATTTGCTAATTTTCCACCGTACCAAATTTCACTTCAATCAAAGAGTGCCTGAGGTTAGAAATGTCCGAGAGCAAAATAATATGTTTTAAGGTAGTTTGCCTTTTATGTATGAGATAGAAAAGTAGATCTTACTTGAGATTCATATGTAATTGTTATATATGTGAAATAGTTTATTATATTTGTAAATATCTTCATATTCATGAGTAAATGAGTACATCCACTGATTTTGCATGTTTGATTTTATTTTAACACTTTTTTATAAAGTTTTCAAAATACATGAAGATCAAGAGTTTAAACTAAACATCTTAATGCTGATAATTAACATGAGAATTAGTTTAGATTATGAATTAGGAGCCTATAATAGCGTGCCAAATTAAATCTATAGTACATACGGCTTACTAGAGCAATAAAGAATATGAAAGGTTTAAACTAATAATTTAAGGCCCATATAACTCACAACCTATCCAAGCATATGCATTTGTTGTAATTTGTACCATCCTTCTAATTTATTTAGATAGGGTTCAACATCTCATATATGTAAATGAAAAGCTCATAATGAATTTGATTATGCATTATTTCCACACCTCACTAATGCACATTATGCATCACATCATTTGCCAATCAAACAATCCCGCTTAGTAGATACAATCATAGTTGAGTTGTGTTTGCAATTTACATTCACACAAATGGAAGGAACCCCCACGGATCAAAATCTTCAAACCTAAAGTATCACTCCTAACCAATAGCCCATTCTAACAGCCATAAAAAAAAAAAAGGACTCTTTATATGTAATTTTTAAATTTTTATTTTTTTTAATGATAGAACAAAGGCAGGTCAGAATTTGGGCAGTTTAGATAGTTAGGTGGGCCCATTACTGGATTTACAGCTCTGGGCTCAGAGAGAATCTGTGAGTCCCGCCCTCAGATATTCCGAAATCATTACCGTACTTCGTCCAGAACTTGGGAATATGGCTTTCTGGAAATGGGTATCTGGTTCTTCGGTTCCAAGCACTTGTCTCGGTTCTTCTGCTGACATGTGGATTCCACACATTGGAAAAGGGTGTTTGTTTCGATCCAGATCGGATCCAAGCAGTCTTCAAGTACAATAAGTCCTTTTATTTCTAGTCAGAGCTTCAAATTCTGCAGCAGTTTCTGTGGAAAGTTGTAAGTGGAAATCATTTGCTGATAGACAGATAGATATATAGACAGAGAGAGTGATTCCCACCATCCTTTTCTTCCTTTTATCTGTAGCCTCTCCTATGCAAAATCATTTTTGGGTTTTTGATTATTGATAAGATTGTTAATGTTTCTTTCTTGTGTGATGATTTGTGACCCCCATTTTCTGAACTGGGTAGTTGGTTTTGTTCATTACAAGTTTGTTTTCAATAAATTTATCATTTGTTTTTCCTGGCCTGTCTTTTGAGTGTTTGGAGTTGAAATCTTCATTGGGTTTCTTTTTCTATGGTTTGTGAAGTTTTGAGGAAGTGATCGATGGTTGCTCAAGTATGGGGTTTTTGTATTAAGAGGTGAAATCTTTTAAGCCTAATTAATGTGTGTTTTTGTTTGTACTCTTTTCAGGATTTATGGGTGTTATGATACATGAATTTCTTTGGGTTTTGTATATGAAAGCTAAAATCTTTTTTGGCCTCTTTTGTGGAGAATCATAACGAAGTGGATTGAAGAGATGACATCCTTTGTCCTATTTTTAAGTGTCCCTGTGCTGTTTCCGTTGAAGTTCTTCTGGGTATTTTATGTATGATTTTTATTTCCTTTCTCCCTTTCAATGGTATAAAACCTTCTTGCCCATATAGATGGTTTTAAGGATTAGAAGGTAGTTTGGTATATTCTTGGGTGTTTTTCTTTGTTGGTTTGGTGAATAGAATAAACCCTCTTGGCCTATTTGAAGAATTTTAAGGATGTCTAGTAGTTTGGTATATTTTTTAAGTGTTTTTCTGTGTGGGTTTGGTGAATAAAATAAACCCTCCTCCCCCATTTAGAGTGTTTTGAGGATTCTAAGGTAGTTTTGTGTGTCTTTGTGTTTCTTCCTAGTTCTGATTTGTGAATTTTGGTTTAAATTTTTTGCCCATTGAAGTTTTTGTGTTTTGGGGGTTTATTTAACTTTGTTTTGAGTCCGAGGATTCTGTTAGGGAGTATATTTGGTATGTGTTTGTGTGAAAAGATGGGGCACATGTAATGGGGTCACAAGGTGGCAGGCAATATTCTCAGTTTCAGATCGTGGGTAGGCAAAGCTCTTTCTATAGCCTTACACTCAATGAAGTACAGAGTCAATTAGGAAATTTAGGGAAACCTTTCGGTAGTATGAATCTCGATGAGCTTATTAAGAATATCTGGTCAGTTGAAGCAAATCAGGTAACTGGAACGGATGTTGAAAATGTTGTTGCTTCATCAGGCCATCACACTCCTGCGCCTGGATTGCAGCACCAGGGGAGTGGGACATTGGCCAGGCCATTGAGCAAGAAGACTGTAGATGAAGCATGGAGGGAGATTCAACAAGGGAAAGTGAAGAAAAATGAAGAGAGAAAACCGCAGGAGCAACACCTACCTTTTGGAGAAATGACGCTGGAGGATTTCTTGATGAAGGCAGGTGTTGTTCCCGAAACAGGGGAGAAGGAAACGAGAGTAGAGGGAGATTTGCGGAATTTAGAAGGGATCTGTAATGTGGGTGCTGTAGGGGGTGATGATCTGATGTCGGGTGCCAAAAATTTCCCACAACAAGCGCAATGGATGATGCAGTATCAACCTCAGCAGCAGAACATGATGAATGCTTTTATGTCGGGCCATGACTCAACACAGCCTTTGGGTGTCAGTGCAAGTCCTCTTTTGGATATCGGATACTCTGAAAATCCAATGGCCGCATCTCCATTGATGGGGACATTGTCTGATACGCAGACACCAGGGCGGAAACGAGTTGCTTCGGGGGATGTGGCTGACAAGTCCATTGAAAGGAGGCAGAAGAGAATGATCAAGAATCGGGAGTCTGCTGCTCGATCACGAGCTAGGAAGCAGGTGGTCTTGTGATCATGTTGCATCTTTTCTAACCGGTGTCTTTGGATTTTAATCTTCTATGATCTGATAATATACTCCTTGTTGAACCAGGCTTACACAAATGAACTGGAATACAAAGTTTCTTGTCTGGAAGAAGAGAATGAAAGGCTCAAGAAACAAAAAGTAAGGGTCATTATCCCTGCTAACATATTTTTTAGAAAATGTTGGTAATTTACTTAGAGCTCTACTTGTTCTTGTAGTAAGATTTAGGCTGCATTATGTTTACTCCAAATTGCAACACAGTTTAAATGCTTTTGTTCTGGGAAAATGGGTTTTTCTCTCTCCAATGCATTTGGGCAGTGTGGAGATTTGAAACCAAAGTTGTCGGATCTCTCTCTCTGTGTGTGTGCATGCAGAAATCATTATAATTACAGTCAGTGACATTAGTTTGGAGTAGAAAACGGCCTCGAAGGTAGTTACACACCATAATATTCAAATTAACTTGGGTTTGGGGTACATCCAAATGATTGCTTAATTATCTGTCACTACTATGCTGTTTCCCACATCCTTCTGTTCGATGCTCTATTTGACCATGTTTATTGATCTGGATGTGCTGTAATAGGTTTAGTGCATTGAAATAAACAACTGAAATGCTGATGGTGATTATCTTTGGACAATTAGCTTCTAGGCAGGGATTAGACTGTTGAATACTACCATCATGTCATGTTCTAAAATTGTTCCACTAGATTATTGAAATTTACCTTTTCTAGTATTATCATTTTGTCATCAGCTGTCAAGGTTGACCCCTCAGCATATTCCATTATTTCCGTAATTCAATTATTAATTTACTATGAGACAATCTAAAACCACATCAAATGGGTCACGTTTCCCACACTTGTTTTCAGTATGTGAATAGCACTTGGAAATTGGAGTTAATCTGTGCCATGGATCTTAAAATTCTTGTGGCTTCAACATTTTTCTTTTTCTGTAGAGTATTTGCACCAGCGTAGCACCAGTGTAGCAATTTAGTACAGTAATATCATGATTTCTAATTGAAGGAAGTTGTATAGTGGAGCTATGAATATCTAGTTGAATTTATCCCAATATGTATGGCCATGGATGGCATGGCTTTTTTTTTGGATTCCTGCTTGAGTTGAATTTCACTCTTGTTTATTTGGTGGCGTGGTTATCTTGTCATTTAATGCAAATCCTTCAGGTCAGGAGGAGGCTACATAGGTTATGTTTGGATTTCCCTATAAAGGCAGTTGTACAGGATGATATTCCACCAAATCAAGATCTGTTGTTTTTTAGGTTCTACCGGTAACAAAACTGATTTCTAACACGATGCATGGTGATAAGTGTTGGAAAGAGGGGTAAGAACATACTAGGCATAATATGGCTTGTATTTTGTTTTTTTGGGCCATGTTCATGGAAAAACAGAGAGTAGGCTTCCTATATGCTTCGCTTGCCTTTGAGGAACATCCAAATGGACCCTCCTCAAGCACCATTTCATCAACTGCAATGAGGATCCACTCCTCCAAACACTAAGGTGACCCCTATGGGAGGGTGATTTTAACTCAGGCTGTGCCCCTTCTTCAGTGTTTTGTTATTTATGTTAACCCATACCCTCTTCAGACTGATAAATGGATTATAAATCTTCATGAATCGCCATTTTAACTCCCTCTCCTATCATATTCACTTCAAACTGCCTTCATTGACAGAATATCAAACCTCTTACTGCTACAGAAATTGTGTTACCTCTATTTACGTCTCTTGACATTGGTGTACAACCAATTCTTTCTATACCATGAATGATGAAACTGCATCATATACTGTAAAATTGTAAACAAAGCATGGAAGCTCACCATATTGTATGTGTGGATCTGTCATACTACTATCGTCAACGTTGAGGAGGACTACTGGTATCACCCATCTTCTCAACCTCAGAATCTGTGTTGAAACTGGATAAACATTGGATATTTTTGTAGTTATTTTTACCATTGCGTGTAGGATTCTATGATGTCTTATTGGGCTGGCTGGTTTAAGTTTAGGGGTATCTTAAATATTAAGGTGCAACACTTCCCATGTAGCCATAACTGTTATAGGGGTGAAGTACCATTTCAGAGAAGGTTCTTGAATTTATATATATCTTCTAGAGGATGTGACTTTCGCTGAAAAATCCATTCGGACTTTGGAGGTCGTGATTGCCTGTTCTGAAGGTCTCATAATATCTACTACTTACATAGATTTTGTAGGGTTTTTTTTTTTTTTTTTTTTTTATAATCTTTAAAAGTGGTTCAATTGGTGACAGGTTCCTTTTTTGTTTTTTTGGATTCCTCCTCCTCCTCCTTCTTAGTGTAACATGACTTGAACCCGTGGCATTGTTGTTGCAACATAAGCACATTCAAAATTGTGCCACGAGCTTGTCTTTTCTAGTGATATTAAGGTGCAACACTTCCCATAGGGCCATAACTTTTGTAGGGGGAGAAGTGCCATTTCAGGGAAGGTTCTTACGTTTTTAAGTAGCTACTGGAGGAGACTTTTACTAGCAAGTCCTTTTGGACTTTGGAGGCCATGACTGCCTGTTTTAAGGTCTATCCGAGATTTACTACTCCTATAGATTGTGTGAGCTTTGTGAAAGGACATAGTTTAAAAGTATTTCGGGACCACTATTGTAATTTAAATGTACCTTAGATCACCATACTTAAAAGCTGCCAGATAAGAAAGGACTAAGTCCAATTAGTTGTAATATCCCTTAAAAGAGAATTGTAGTTACCAAATACAAAGTATCTAAAGGAGTTCACATGAGAAAGGCCACACATCTCCAATTTCCTATTCTGTACAGTTAGCGTTATGGTACCAGAGCCCAAGACCTAGGGCAGAGATTTTTCTTCAGAGAGAGTTTATTAAGGCAAGTTGCAGAGAAGGCTGGAGAAAGGGAGTCCGGAGGTGTGTTTCTCTCCTTTCCTTGTTTACAACCAAATAATCGGTTTCATCCAGATCCTTTCGAAACTGCTGGAATTCAAAATCAGAATTTGCTGCGAGATTTGCCAAACCGGATTAGGTTTACTCCTTTGTTGACCAACCACTACATTCATTAACCTCTTTCAGACATCATTCGTCCACCTGAAACCTTGTTCTAAGGGCATTCGCATTTGGCAGCGAACATTCATCAAGAAATCCTGGTTGTGGAGTCTTGGAATGCAAAGAGCATTCGTTTGGTATAGATTGGCACTGATTAACAATCAACATGTCATCAGATCACGTAATCATCTGTGGGCCCACCGGTGATGCATTGCTGGTCGGTGAACTCCATTTGCAAGTTCGCTTGGTCACCCTGAGAATTGTGATTATTCTCAACATTTTTTTTTTTTTTTGGCATGCTATTTCAAAGCATTTTTGTTAAGGAATTTGGATTGACTGTTTCTGCGAGTGGTTTTCATCACAGCCACACCTATTTTCCAATGTAGAGTCTGATCACTGAGATTTTCTGCCACAAGGTGTAGGACTTATACGACTATTCATCCATATCTTCTGATCAGCATATCGGACTGATTTTGCTGCCCGGATAGGAATTCTGCACCTCTTTTTGACCTTTTTTTTTATACATATTCTGCTCATGTCTTTTCTGTATTATGGAGATGGAAAAGATATTTGTAGCAGTAAAGAAAAAAATGATTTTGTATGGGAATTTCAGTTCCAAAATTTTGTAAGGAACTCTGGGGAATTATTGATGGAACCACAAAGAAACCATCCTATCCTCTCATAATGCCACCGACTTTGCCCAATGAAACACAAAAAATGCTCGGGTCATTAGCTGGATATTAAGTTCTGTGGATTCCTCCATTGCTTTAATTCTATGTCCCTATAAAACTGCAGCTGAGATGCGGCAGTATATACGGCGCATCTATAATAAAGAAAATGAGGCCCTTCGTTTTCAGTTGGAGCATGAGATTGTTGAATATAATCTAGGGGACAAACAAATTCAAGAATATTACTTTGGGTTTATGTCCTTATGGATTAAATATGTGCCCTAGTTTATGCTACGGTGTGTGAACATCTATCAATGAAGTTCAAAAGTTGCATCAAACTACTCTATTTCATCAATTTTAATGAAATTGAGAAGCAAATATGAACCCATCTGGGTGAGTCTATTAAACTGGACCCCGAAACCTTCACTGTTTATTTGTCTACAAGGGCTCCTATAGGAGGAACAATGTTGTAGTCACAAGAATTATTGGACCTTCAACAATCCAATACATCTACTGCACCCAATATTACTGCTTTCGTCGCCAAATGTCACATCCCGGTCTCAAATCACCCTGGCCTAGGGTAATCCTTGAGGTGCGACACGCGTACTCCCGTAATATTATACCTGTCTCGAGTCAAGCACAGCATCACTAAGGAGAAAATTCATGTTTTCCACTTGTGAGTCCAGCTCACCAATACCTGTCAAATCACATTTAATAGCGGAAGCATCTCAAATAATACACATTAGGTACCATTTCATTGAACAATCCTATTTACAATTAAAGTATGAAGTTTATACAAAATATATTTACACATTAGAACCAAAGTAGGGATTACAAAAATCACCCTACAACCTATCCAAAATGTTTTCCACATCTAATTTCAAAAACTAACTAGTGTGACCCATACAAAAAGGAGTCAATCACACGTCCAAGAAGCTCTCAAAAGAGTCCACATTGCTCTCTGATGGACCGGACTACATAGGCCCATTTCCTGGTTTCCTAGCCATTCTTCTAATCCTGGAGGAACCTCCTCGGCCTCCTCCTCTCCCTCCTGGGCTACCTCAGGATTGGGAGCTGCACCTGCGTCTGCGACACTAAGAATAGCATCTCAAATACGACGAATTGGCAAGTATAGGCATTCATTAGCAAGACATAATGTATCAAATCGAATTTACATGACAATTGATTAAAAGATGTCAATATCCGGTGATAACTAGGCAATTGTGCTAGAAATGACTAATTGATGCTTTTCGAATCAAATGGGAAATAATCATACAAATTTGGTTACTACATTGAGCCCATCATCTCAAAAGAGAGCGAATCTAGTTGGGATGTCACCAGTGGCCCGGCCAAAGGCAAATTGGCTACCCGAGTCTGGAGTTCCGGTGCTCCAGATGACTTACTGCAATAGTCTCGAATAATAAACCCAATTTAACCCCGTCAGGTATCACAAGGTCGAAGCTAAGTAGTGCCGACTCAATCGAATGGAATAATAAATGAATGTGAATACATTTTCCATACATAATCTCAGAATCTCAAATCGAATCGAATATTAATTGTTCACATCCATATTTGTCCCAAAAGAATCAACTCCAAATAATACTCGAATTAGAAATATTAATGTATTGATAAACCACTTCGAAGTCAATGATGCTATTCAAACTCAATATGAATCCAATTGAATTGAAGGAATCAAGGAATTTACTAGCCAATCTAATCTAACTATCCACTGTCTCTCATTGTCCATTCCGATGTAAGGTTTAGTAAATCGATGTATTCCTATTCTCAATCGGTGTCACATTGTATAATTAAATACAATAGATCCACTAAAAGAACACCCATGGCGCAGTGATAGACCATTGGATAGGAAACATGAGTTTATCCCAGCCCCTTGAGATATCTCATGCTCTTAGAGCTTCCTATTGTCATACAAATGGTTAAGGTGCCAAAGGATAGTTCTAAAAGTCTTCTAAATTCTTTCCCATGGTTTTAAGGTTTTTGGGCGGTTGGTCACCTGGCGGTAACCTGGCAGCTAGTTGCCTGTAGTTCCCGCGGCTGACCGCCAGCTAGCCGCCTGTGGTTCCCGCGGCTAGCTGGCTGGTAGCCGCAGCCCCCCTGACAAGAAAATTAGGTTCTGGAATGTTGACCGCCAGGGGTCGGCTAGCTGCCAGGCGTCACGCGGCTAGCTGCCTGGTGACCGCCTGTCTGCGGGCAGAATTCTGACTTGAACCATTTTACATTTCTGAAGCTCTCTCTCTCTTCCATTCCATTTCCTACCACTCCACTTCCATAACCCCTGCATAATTGAGCCTCCTTGCTCTCCATTTCAAACATACATCCACCAAATCCATTCGAATCAATTACTCCAATTAAACAATTCAAACCATACATTTCCATTCCATTTACAATTAAGAGGCTACCTTACTAGAATAGAATTTCTAAATTAATCAAAGGAGAAATCAATATGAAATCCAAATTAACACTTATACTTGCCTCTACTTAGCTTTCCGAGCTCTCTTTGCTAACTTTTCTCAAAAGAACTCAAGAACCTCCAATAACAAACCCTAATCACAAAATCAAATGAAAATGCTAATGATTATGCATGTATGAGTACATAAGAGTCTCTTGACTCCATTTCAACTAAAAAACACAAATAAAGAGGGGTTTGATTGTTACCTCTAGCAAGAATTCCGAAAATGAATAGTGTATGAGATGGAGGAGATCGGCTCTTGTCCAAGGAAGGTAAAGAGGGATGAAGGAGATGAAGAAGGTGAAGAGATTTCCACCCCTTTCCTCCAAATGCCCAAGCAATCACTCCTAAGAGATGATGAAGAAGAGGATGAAGGAGAATAGAGAGAAAGGTAATGAAAGAGGGGTTCTTCTCCAAGCTCTAATCAAGTCAAACATGGGTAAAGTCTTTTAAAGGATAAGAAGGCCCCGTTTTGCAAGAAAGTCCCCTTGTTTTAGATATTTCCATTTCAAGTCAAATGATTGCTTGCTTCTTCAACGGTCAGTCCAACGAAGTGGAATCAGTTATGAAAATCGACGTGCTCGACAAAATACACCCAATGATGCCAAGATGACACACATATGATGCAAAATGGGAAAATTGATAATTACGGATAAGTCCTTGACTCTACCCAACAGAGTCAAATCGGTTTCCACTCACCTTCCTATGACTCATAATCCAACACAAAGACTGAATAAGACTAATTTATATCAAAAGTAGCTTATTTAGTATCTAAATATAATTATAGTAACTAAATCATACTTAATTAATGTTAAATACGTTTAACTTGGGTCGGGGCGTTACACCAAAGATAAGAAAGATGCGACTAATATCCAGCATTTTTGTTGGAAAGAATTTGGACATTTGCTAATACGTGCAAAAAAGGGAAAATATGCAACTACAGTAAAAAGCCAGGACATGTGATAGCTGAGTGTAGGAAACGTCCACAGATTCTGTTGGAAGTAGGTGGGCCTTCTAGATGGGTTTCAAAAACTTTTGACCCACTTAAAGCAAGGATCAATCACCCAAAAGGTCAAAAACTCAGTCCCAAGATCTAAAACCCTAATCTCATGCATTAAGATCAAAGATCTATCAAGAAGATAGATCAAGAAAAACAAACAAGCACATGCAACTAGATCTTCTAAAATAAATAGGTTGTAGATCTATACCTTAGGAGCTTGGTTGTGCTCAAATCGAGAACTTTGATTTCTTGATTCCACGAAACCCTTTTTGCAGATTAGATCTCCTTAGCCTTGGTGTTCTTCCACGCTGTAGCCCTCTTTTTAGAGAACTTAAAAGAGAATGGTGGGATCTCAAATAAGAAGAAAACCCTAAGCACTCTAGAAGGAAACCAGAGGAGGGAAAATAGGAGAGAGGAGTGGGGGTCAAACCCTTGGGCGTGCAATGCCTTGGACGTCCACTCTCCCCTCTTATTTATAGGTTTGCTAAACCTCCTCTTGGTCTAACTTTTGAAGTCTCACTTATATTTTTAGTATATGTCCTACTACTCATTCCTTAAGAGTTCCAATTGGATTAGTAACCTTCTCTTCTTAGGGCTAGCACGGGGACCACTAGGATTTCCTTAGAATATGGCTCCAACTGAAGATCTAGACCCTACATCTCATGTGAACTTCGGACCCACAATACTCCTTCCTTAAGAGTTCTAATTGGATTAGTAACCTTCTTTTCTTAGGGCTAGCATGGGGACTACTAGGATTTCCTTGGAATATGACTAACTGAAGATCTAGACCCTCAATCTCATGTGAACTCTGGACTCATAGTTAATTGCAAATAACTCCACTAAATAAATGCAATTGCACTCCAGTCTTAGGAATATTTAGAAGAAGACCCTAAACTTCCCAATTACTACAAGTAGGCCCCTCCATCAATTATATCCATGGATCTATTGGAATAAGTCTGTCCAACTAAATTAGATCTACATCTTATTATCCTTATGACTCAATTAATCACAGTAATCATCAGTACCATTCAATTAATTCTTAATTGAGATGGGTGCGCACTTACCAATGATAAATTTCATTAATTGGCATAAGGGGATATCTCTCTCTTAGAGGATAAATTCCATCTTGAGAATTATATGTTCCCATAGTCCCACTATCACGTACACAAGATACTGAAGTGTTGACCTACAGTTGGCGTTACTCATTGGTAATTCAAAGTAAATGTATAGTAGAAACTTAAGTCCATTAATCTCTCATGATTAAGAGCCTTTTGCTTAGGAATTATGAGAGCAGTTTTAAATCAAAGACATTTTTACATAAGGTGCTACTCATGGTCCTTCAGTACATCAAGTGTACTAGCACAACAATCCATAATCTTACACTTTGATGGTTCAGACAAATGACACATCTCATAGTGACTGAGGTGCTACAACCTTAGACAGATGAAATGCCCAGTCTCATCATTGGTTGTGAAATTCCTTCATGTATAAGATTTGTGATCCATGTCTTTTGTATGTGAATCTCATCCACATACATGGATTACATTTAATATACCTGTGGGTTCCAGTTCATCTCGTGAACCATCATGTTATTTTGTATTAGTCATGTGCAATCATAGAATAAATAACCATTCATCACATGAATAAAGCATGAAAACATATATCAATTAATAGAAAAAATCAATTTATTCACACCATCCACTAGATTGAGGACATACAATCTGACTGAATCGACCATCACAGGCCTATCAAGTCAATGCTTCTACCCCCACTTCAACCAATAGTACTTCCAACACCTTTGTTACTCCAAAAATGGTGCAACAAGTTGTCCAAACTCTTTGGTTTTTGCTTTTTCCGCCATGGGTTTCTCAAGAAACTCTAAACCCTCTGTTTGGTACGTAGATTCCGGTGCTAGCTCCCATATGACTAATTCTTTTTCAAATTTGGTCCATATCAAATTGATCTTTGATACTTATTACTAGGGCTGGCTCGAGACAATTTGAGGCCTAAAGTGACAATCCTCAGTGAGGTTTTTCCTATTTTTTAATATTATTGTAAATCTTTTATTTAAACTCTAATTTTCTCTCTTTTTGTGATGCAAAATTACTAATTAAGTTTTTATATTCAAGTTTTGCTAACGTATCTTTTTCAATTGATAATATGGCTAATCCACTTAATCTTTCTTTTGACATTGTCGATCTAAGGTAGGATTTTATCAATTTTAATTTTGAAAAAATCTTTCTGCAAAAGCAACTGTTACAGGTATTGTCAATAATATTATGTAAGCAATGTATGCATTTGGAAAAGAATGTAGTCTTTTTATATAATAAAGTTTGTCAATTGGAGTGTTTTCTTCTGTTTATAAAATCTCTTTTAAAACTTTCAATTCCGAAAACAAATCTAAACCATCAATATCAGAAAAACTATCATGTTTCAAGGAACATTCGAGATCAAGACAATTTTATTTCCAAACTATCATTGTTTAGTGATTTAAAAATTTTAAAATAAAATTGAAAACCAAAAATATTTTCATATATTTTAAATTGTTCAAACATATTCTGAATTGAAGAAATAGCTTGATCTACTATGTGTATAAAATAATCAATTCTAAAGGATTCTTCAACAGTTTGTATTTTCTCGTCATCGCCATTCTCATCAAATTGCTTATTTCTACGAATTATACGTTTTTCACGGAATATAGATTCTATTTCCATTTCAACAACTCCTCTAGATGTAATCATAGAAGATGTAAATCCATTTTCTCTATATTTTTCATAAAAAGAAATAAGATATTTTAAATTGATCTGTAGCAACATCAATACGCATGTCTTTTGATTGTAAATTTTTACTAACTGAGTTAAGACAAATAATATATCATACCAAATTGTCATGCCCACTAAAAACTCAAAATCTTCATTCTCATATGTTGCTAACTTCAAGTTTTATGATCTTCACCAATTTTTGCTAATTGCAACAACACATCTCTTATTTGTGGAGCGTGGTATCTTATTGCTTTAACATTTTCAATACGAGTTTCCCGACGTATTTGTGACAATGATTTATTTGATGCAACCTTTTCAATATGAAAAAAAAAAAAAAACCAGATTAGAGTTAGCATGTTATGATTAACATATATTATAAAAAATACCCACATATATTATCAAAACATACTCACATATAATATATATATATATATATATATATAAAAAGACTTGAACCATATTAGTAAATCCTTAAAGAAGATTGCTTTAGAAATAATAAAAAAAGTAGTTTACAGAGAGAGGCAATCTATGAGAGAGATAGAGAGGGTGGGAGAGTTACTAGAGATGGAAAAGCGTTGGTGCTGATTGAACTTTTGGTAGAGACGTTTTAATATGGCAAGAGAAAGTGAGAAACAATTAGATGCTCATGTGAGACACGATTGAAATAAATGTAGCTCTTTAATCTATAAGAGAAACGTTCATTTGGAAAACCTCATTGGTAATGTGGCAGGGAGGTTAAGATTTGTTGGGATTTGAAAAGACACTATGCAGAGAAAAAGAAGGATGACAGTTGTTTTAATGCTTTTTTGGAATGTGAAAAGATGACTTTAGTTGGACGTGATACTAATTACTATTATGGGGCCTTAGTGTTTGGGGGAGAAAAAACAGGATTGCAGTTGTTTGATGCTTTTTTGGAATGTGAAAAGATGCCTTTAGTAGGATGTGATACTAATTATTATTATGGGGCCTAAAGAAAAGGCTTTTCTTTCCTTTAAGTAGATTGATCTTTTGCTTCCTATCAACTCAAGCTTTTGGGATGTATTGGCTAGTCAGACTTAACAAACTGGTCCTATATAAAACAACCATCACGAGAAAAGGATGTGCTACATTTGTTATCAACCAAATTATGGATTGAAAGAAGATTGGCAGTAAGCTTAGGAGAAAAGAGAACATTATTCAAATTTAGTGATGGATGAGATAGATTATGAATGCCATAAATAGGAATATGAGCGCCACTAGCATTATGAATGTGATGAGCAGCGCTAGCTTGACCATTAAGCAAGAAAAGCCTTTGCTTTAGGCCTCCAAAAAATAAGGCCCCATAATAATAATTAGTATCGCATCCTATTAAAGCCATCTTTTCACATTCCAAAAAAGCATCAAAGCAACTACCATCCTTTTTTTTCTCCCCCAAAAAATAGGACCCCATAATAGTAATTAGTATCACATCCCACTAAAGTCATCTTTTCACATTCCAAAAAAGCATTAAAGCAACCATCATCCTTCTTTTTTCTCTGTGAAGTGTCTTTTCAAATCCTAATAAATCTCAACCTCCCTTCCACATCACCACTGAGGTTTTTCAAATGAACGTTTCTCTTATAGATTAATGAGCCACATTTAATTTAATCGTTTCTTATGCGCATCTAACCATTTTTCTTGCCATATTAAAACCTGCCATATTAAAACGTCTCTACCAAAAGTTCGATCTCCACCAACGCTTTTCCATCTTAGGTACTCTTAACTCTCCCACCCTCTCTATCTCATAGATTGCTTTTCTCTGTAAACTACCTTTTTTTTTAAAATTATTTCTAAAATAATTTTCTTTAAGGATTTATTAATCTGGTTCTGTATTTTTTTTATCATATATGTGGGTATGTTTTGATAATATATGTGGGTATTTTGTAGGGATTTTTACCATAAGGGATATAAAAGGTCATGAATTCCTCAAAATGGTGTTGACCAAAACTATATCCCAAATGTGGATATTATACATGGGATCCCAAATTCTTTTTCCAATTCTACCCATTTTGTGGGATATTGCACAATCTGTGCGATATCGCACAAACTGTTTGATCTCCTCCTTCTATTTCCCTTCGTTCCTATCTCCTAAAGCACTAAACCTCCTCTTTTTTAACTGTGGCCTTCCCATTCTTACTACTTTCTCAATCGTGAAAAAAAGGTCCCCAAAAAGAGCAATCTTTCACTCTCTTCACCTAAAGATGATTCATGAGAAGCAGTTCCCAAAAATGGTACATGGACCACAAAATCTTACAAGGTATTGATATTGTGGATCCATCCCTTGTCCTCGAGGTAAAGTTATCACAATAGGACCGTGACCAAATGGAAAAGAAAAAGGAAGGAGAGTTGTGGAGAAACCTTGAGATACCTTTGGATAAATGAAAAAGCAACAGAGAAACCCTATTGAAAACATTTTAAGGAAGAAGGGTTGTGGAGAAACCATGAGATACTTTTGGATAAATAGAAAAGCAACAGAGAAACTCTATTGAAAACATTTTTTAACGATGGAGAAAGTAGTAGGAATGAAGAAAGTCGCAGGAAGAAATATGAGTTTAATGCTTTAGGAGATGGGAACGGAGGAAAATATGAGTGGAAAATTGATTATTTTCACCTTCAGTTTGTGCTATATCGCACAAAATGGGTAGAATTGGGAAAAGAATTTGGGTAGAATTAGTCATTGTCACAAACACGTTGGGAAAGTCGTATTGAAAGTGTTAAAGTAATAAGGTACCAAGCTCCACAAATAAAAGATGCGTTGTTGCAATTAGCAAAAATTAGTGAAGATCCTAAAACTAGAAGTGAGGTTAACTGTTTAACAACATATGAGATTGAAAATTTTGAGTTTTTATTAGGCATGATAATTTGGTATGATATATTATTTGTCGTTAACTCAGTAAAAATTTACAATAAAAAGACATGCGTATTGATGTTGCTATATATCAATTAAAAGGTCTTATTTATTTTTTTGAAAAATATAGAGAAAATGGATTTACATATGTTATGATTGCATCTAGAGGGATTGCGGTTGAAATGGAAATTAAACCTATATTCCATGAAAAACGTATAATTCGTAGAAATAAGTAGTTTGATGAGAATGTCGATGACGAGACAATACAATCTGTTGAAGAATCATTTAGAATTTATTATTTTAGATACATAGTAGATCAAGCTATTTCTTCAATTCAGAATATGTTTGAACAATTTAAAATATATGAAAATATTTTTGGTTTTCAATTTTATTTTAAAATTTTAAAATCACTAGACAATGATAGTTTGGAAAAAAAAAATGTCTTGATCTTGAATGTTTCTTGAAACATGATATTTTTTCTAATATTGATGGTTTAGATTTGTTTTCGGAATTGAACGTTTTAAATTTTTTTTTTATAAACGGAAGAATACACTCCAATTGACATACTTAATTATATAAAAAGACTAGATTCTTTTCCAAATGCATACATTGCTTACAGAATATTATTGACAATATCTGTAACAGTCACTTTTGCAGAAAGAAGTTTTTCAAAATTAAAATTGATAAAATGCTACCTAAGATCGACAATGTCACAAGAAAGATTAAGTGGATTAGCCATACTATCAATTGAAAAAGATACGTTAACAAAACTTAATTAGTAACTTTGCATCACAAAAAACAAGAAAAATATATTTTAAATAAAAGATTTACAATAATTTTAAAAAATAGAAATAGCCTCATTTAGGATTGCTGATTTAGGCCTCAAATTGTCTTGAGCCGGCCTTGATTGCTATGTATGAAAATATTACATTTTTTTTAAATGGTAGAAGATTAAAAGTTCGGGAGAGCTAAAAAGGTCCTGACTTTGCAAAAAGCAGAGCTAAGGAAGCAATGAGTATAGATAGGTACGAACTTGCAGCAGCTTTCACTTTGAGTTCGGAACTTAAGAGTGGGAGGGGGGTATTTGTAAGCTTGCCGAGATCGAGCAAAGGAAAACAAGAGACCTCATTCATCTAAGGTACGTTGAAGATGAAAGTGGAAGGGTGTTGCTAACAGACAAGGTCAAAGATAGACAAGGGAATGTATTTCAAAAACTTATTGAATATTGGATATGCAAGTGATATGAACTATAATTTTCGCTGCATTTGTAACATAGGAGTAGGGACATGGACTCCCGTAGGGATTACTAGGGTTGATATCTGCTCACCAAGCTGGAAAACACCCATGCCAATATGTCAGTGTACTATGAAAAAGAACTGTGTTTTACTTTAATTTATTTTTTTGAAAATAGTATTTTGGCTGAATTTTTTTTATCTAGCATTTTGGATAAATCGGAAATTTCGTCCATTTAGGAGATTTTAGCCGGAAATATTGATTTCGGCCGAGATTGACCGAAAGTGTAACCGAAATTTTTTAACATGGGTTTCGTTTTGGCTTCATGGCCGAAATGAAACGGTTTGATAACCATGCTTGACAGATACAAAGCTCGCCTTATTGACAAGAATACGACATGGAATCACTGGGGTTATTTTCTTCATCGTCATCTTCTTTTTTCCAGTTTTTAACCTGATTTTCTTCTCCATTAAAAGTTTCAACTAGATCATCAAAAGTCAAGTTACAAGAAGCAACTGAATCAAGAATATAAGATAAGATATACCCTGGCTTGCACATGGAAGTAGCTGACCCTAACATTCTACTTGTTGAAACCGATTCTTGAGATCGGAAGTTGATGTGGAGGTCATGGATTGGATTGAATCCTTCGTTAGTGCAGTGGAGGAATTATTTGCATCTGGAGTGGAGGCTCTAACTATACGTTGATTATCCTACCTCTCCAGCTCCTTCTGTTTACTAATTTTATACCTTTGTCAGCCTTAAATGTTGCACTGAAATTAGAAAAAACGTGAATTCTTTATGTAGAACATTTGGCCTATGGTTTGGAATGAAGCAATCCACCACTCTCCTGGGTAGACAATAAATGGTCACAAGTCACAACTCACAATCATAGTTGTCAGACAGGGACACAAATAGGGGTAAGGGTTCGGTTTAGGGATTCAGGAAAGGGGATAAGGTTTAGGGTTTAGGGATTGAGATTTAGGTATTTAAGGTTTGGTATATATAATATTTATTGAGAGAGAGAGAGAGAGAGAGAGAGAGAGAGAGAGAGAGAGAGAGAGAGAGAGAGAGAGAGAGGCTTCGATGCCAGAGCCAAAGAGGATTTCTTGAGAGCTGGATTTCGAGAGAGGCAGAAGACTTGAGAAAGGTTTTCGTTGAATGAGGTTAGGGAGGGGGATCGATCCCTCATGACTTGGGGCCAAGGGCCAGACGACCCAAGGTTCTTATGAGCTTCTTCCAGATCGGAGGGGGGCCTGAAGCCCCCACCAGCTAATACATGGGTCTGGCCCAGTTTGCAAGATTATGGTGGATTCACATATGAAGGCTTCTTCCCTTCTCAGCCACAATACCCCTATGTCCATTCTCCAATTCTTTCATTAATTAATTTATCTTGATGGAGTAGTAAGTGTTACTTGAAAGTTGAAATTTACTCTGAACTTACTTGGTAATTAAGCAATTGAGTACTGAACTTCTAATACTAGTTTCTTGACTTTAAGTGTAGTTCGAAATTATGGTTGCAATGCATACTGTAAAATTTGCGATATTGTAACTCATTTTAATAAATACATGTAAATCTATTTAATTTAGAGCAAACTTTACAAATTTCAAATAAGATAGTGGTACTGGACGTTATGACTGAGGGGGACCTGATATTATATTTAAAGTGTATACTAATGGAAAAAAAACATTGTTTTCTAGCATTTAATAATATTTTGGATTTTCGGATATTTTTCGGATTTTTTTGGGGTAAAATAAAAACTCACACTGTGATGACCGTGAACCGCGACGCGATGTCTTGTCATAACGGGCTTTAGGGTCGACTGTGATGGTGATTGCGACCGCGATTTTGAACCATGGATATGAGTGACATAATAGAGAGCTTGCTTTGAATGTCGTACCTCTCAATGGAATAGACTTAATGACCTTTATATACGGTTTCAGCAGAATTAGTCAACCCCTGTTAATGCGGAGTTTCAATCCTAAAGGTATGCTAAAGTCAAGCTCATCTTAATTTCCTAGGATATGCTTACAACGCTGGTCTGACAAATAGTATGGTACAGATCATGTGTATCCTTATGCATATGGTATTCCACAGTACGATTTAACAATGAGGAACAGGGTGTGAGAAATGTAGGAAATTTTTAGAGAGAGATTTATGTGTTTTGCTTATTAGAGATTTATGTGCTTTCCTCATAAACCTTTGATTTACATTATTTGGTTTATGTGGGAACTTTGTGGGATCTGATGTGGCCCCCATTTTATGGCCTCTTCAAGTCTCTGGATTTGGGTCATTATTCTGTGTCACATCTTCGTGTTTGTCTCGTCTTTTCCTCACTAGACTCTTCAAATCTACACAAGTAATAGAGGAACAACGCATGTCCAACTGTTTAAGAATAATGATGTGGTTGGAGTTACTTATTTTGATTGTGCAGAATAACCAAAAGTAGGATCATCATTATCCACATTGATTAAATTTCCACGGGAGTTTTCAATTGTCAAGGAATATGCTTTCATCTATAAGCTAGGTTATTAATGCCATTTTAATCTTTCAGAAAACTCTATTGTGAGATAAGCTAGCGTTTTTTGTTCTACCCTGAAATTAAGGAGGGGCTCACCTTTTGGAATCCAGACTTTTGCTGAAGCGACATTATGGAAGTGTAATGCCACAACTGGGTCGTTTCAAGAGCAATATTAACTGTTCAGTTGGTGGTCTGAAATGGATAGTTTAGCTGATGGTCCATGTTCTGTGGGAGATGAATCCAACATTCATATGCTTAAGAATTTTGTAGAAGAATTTGCTGAGGCATGGCCATTTCTCTGTGGTGCCTACCAGATGGAAGGCCTACATCACCAAAAGATGGGCGAGCCTGTACTTCTGGTGAAGTGAGATACCCTTTTCAGCTCTCTGAAAAAAGAGGTATCAAAATTCAAACGAGTATTTGAATACCCACAGAACTTGAACAAAATTGGTTTATATTTCCAATTTTTGCCCTTGTTCTTAATTTGGGTTTCAGTTCTGGTATATGGGTTCTATACATGAGGACCCTTATATTTTTTTGCCACATATAGATTAGATATTAATATATATATATATATATATGGGAGGTGCTCCTATGAGAGGCACTCTCACCAACTTGGTGAGAGATGGGTGGGGGCCCTCACTTCTATATCCACTCTCACCAACTTAAATGCAAGGACCCCCAACTTAAATGTGAGGGCCCCCACCCATCTCTCACCAAGTTGGTGAGTGCCTTTGATAGGAGAGTTGGTGAGTGCCTCTCATAGGAGCACCTCCCTATATATATTTTAAGTACATTAACTAGATTGTACATTTTAATGCATTTTTGGGCTCAATTTGAGTCTGGGTCCTGGTTCCGGTTTGGGTCTTTTGTTTAAATTCATGTAATGATATGTTTGGGTACTGTAACCTGGACCCAACTAGGGTTTTAGTACAGGTCCCTCCCAGCAGTTTCGGTCTGAGTCTGGTTAACTCGACCCATTTTCATTCCTGCCTAAGTAATTTTATTATTCATTGCATGATACATGCACATTCACATATGCCCATGCATCAGTTTAATGTCTCTTTATTGGAGAGTTAATATATGAGATGACATAGTTCTTCTATTACTTACATTTTAGAACTCCTCAAGCTGATCCATTAATAGGATAAAGCTAAGATGATGATGACGATGGTTGAAAGATAACCTGATTTGACATGCTCTTTTTCTATTCAGGCACTGGATAAAATACTGCATTGTTCACTTGCAGAGCCAAAGTATCAGCTCCGTCGAACAAGTTCAGCCCCTTTCTAACAGTGTATGAAAAATTTTGTAGATTCTGCAGTGGGCATTGTCCTTAAATTTTGCTTTTGAAACGTTTGATAGACTCAAACTTCGGGAGTTCCTGTACAAGTTTGTGAGTGTCTGTTTGTATGTACATTTGTTGTTCCGCCTATTTTGGAATTTACAGGGCTTCACCATTTCCAGCTTATAGTGTCTGTCGAGTATATCTGTTCTTGTTAAATTGATCCGTCTTTTCTCATGCTTTCTAGTATGCATTCTTTTGAGACCTGGGCTGATATCGAGATGATGTTTTTGGAATTTGGAATCACGATTGCATGCACATGAACTGCATGTGAATGTCAGTTTGGTTTTCTAGCATCCTAAATTTTGAGCTCTATTAATTTTGCATTGACCATCTGCTGCTTTGTGATTTTACTTATTGCCTGCTAATGCAGCAATTTATCTTTATGCTCTATACGAGTTAAATAACCCCTCTTGTAATCTTCCAAACACGAGAATTGTTTAAGAATTACAATCATATCTCTTGTTGATATTCCACTGATTTTTTTAGAAATAGAATCTTGTCAGGATATTATTAACACTGCATTTTAACTGCTTATAGTACTCATCAGAATATAATGGGATTGTGTGATTGAATTTATGTGGGTATTTAAATCAGCTCTAACTTTCTTACATTGTCTTTGTTCTGGGTATTTTCTGTCTGAGGTTTTATTTGCTTGAAAGTGCTTCAGAGGGTATTTGCATGATTGCTAACTTTGCAGTTCTGTACAATCCGGTCAGTTCATAGACCATCCTATTTGTGATATGAATCTGCTGAACATCACATGCTTAACTTGTAATATTCATTTCATCAAATCCCCCTTGCTGGTACAATTGCAATTCTTTAAAATCCTCAGTTTATATTGCAAAGCTGATGAATTTGACTGTATCTGATGAACCTTCGGAATTGGGTGTTATTAGTGGTTGGGGACCTGTGAAATTTAATTAATACATGTGTAATGGAAATAACAAACTTGTGCCAATCAATAAACTTACTTCGCTCTAAATAGTGTTTTGACTGTAAAAGTAAACTCAAAAGAGCTTACCCCTGAAAGTATAACTCAAGAGCTGACCCCTGATAGCCAAGGATATGTGAGCTAAATTCAGCAAACCTTTGGTTGACAATAAGTTGTGAATTTTTCAAGTCCCTTTGCTTTGAGCACTGTTACTAATAATGCTAACAAATTCTTAATGGTGGAGTCGTTATTGGTAGATTAAAAAGAAAAAAAACACAACCCCCTGTGGGGCCCACCTAATGGTACCATTTGTGATCCCTGCTCTCCCCCATTAGGCCTGATAACTGGCTTGTCCGCATATTCTGCACTTTGGTTACTCCTGCATTTACTATGCCTGGCGTGGGTGTGTGTCCTTCCTCGGCCTCTCGTACTAGGGTAACGTCCTTTCAATGAGATAAAGCCACACCTGACATAGACCGAAATGTCTTCACGACGGTTTAAACTCAGCTCGCGTGTCGCTTAAATGAGTGAACATCCTAAAGTCCTAAACTTGGAATATAGTGTATTTATCTCCGGCTAAAGAACAGCCTGTGATCACTAGAGTAACTTTTACCTGTTGAGCCACACCCTGACCTTTTCGTTCAATGGTCTCAGATCACTAGGGCCTCATGCTGTTTTCAACGTGTCTCATGTACTGCTTTAACGAGTGAAACGATATAGCCCTAGCGAGTAGGGTTGCAAATGAGTATATAATTCTCCGATTATTCGGATGTTCCAACAAGTAAAATGATGGGTTTGGAACCTATTTTAGGTTCCGATTAATAAATGGGTCATTATTCAGGTTTGAAACTCAATTTAGGTTCTGTTTGATAAATGGGTCCGATTTTTTTGTCCATATAGGTTCCGATTTGTGGACCCAGGACCCAACATACGATTATTTAATATTGCGAATTGTAGCGCAAAATTAACTTTTATTTGCTATTTTTATGTTTAATTTTGGAGGTAGACGACTTTGTAACACTATTTTAAGTTGAACGATATCATTATTTTAAGAAAAAAATAAAAAATAATGAGTAGAATTCTAAACCAATTTTGAAACTAGATTCTGGTCCTTTAGTTCGATCTGGTTACAGAATCAGATCTGGGTCCTTCTATCGAAATTGGGTTTGGAACCAACAAAATAGGTTTCGATTCGGAACAAGAACTCTTATTTAAAGACGGGTCTCTGTACGGTTTTAATATAATCTTGACCTAGAATTGTCCCGTTCGCATCCCTACTAGCTAGCAAAGAGTCAACATTAGGCCAACAAGCTCATGGCTGAGTGGCATTGCCACTTTAGTATCACACACGTGGCTAAGGATTGATCGATCTCTTCAACTTTAAAGTATCAGTTTTGACCAATAGTAGTCCAACTTAGGAAAAAACAAAAAGAGAGTTACCATTAGGTGCCAAACCCTTTACTTAAATGTGAAAATCTTTTGAAAGATCAGCTTGCTATCCTCAGGGTAACTTTTATCTATCGTGCCATGGCCGTGTTGCTCGGCATTGTTGGATCTCACTAACCTTCTCTTTTCCTTTTGTTTCTTATTTTGTTTATACTATGGAAATTGAGATTAGCTAGTGATGAATGTGATCTTTCAACTGTAGCAATCTGAATCATCTAATAATTAGCCGTATTTGTGGCTGGATCTAGAATCACAAGTCCAAACGGTGCATCATCTTTTGAGAGTGTCAGATTCTCACAGACCAAAAATCTTCCTAATTGAATTCAACAGTTGAGTGTCTCAATTGAATTTCATTACTGATGCAGGAATTTAAAATAGATAGAAAAAAAAAATATAGCTCTCTACTCTTTACTCCTTTGTTTGTACGAGGGGGGAAAGTGACGTAAAATTAAGGATCTAATCAAAAGAAAAGAGAAAAAAAGGATGTCAATAGTGAAAGTACTAAATGATAAAATTCACCTTTTTCTTTTGAAAAAAAAAAGATAAAAAGAATCTTCTCTCATTACTAAATGAAAAAAAAAAAAAAAAAAACAACTATAATTTGGGGAAGAGTTAAGTTTTGTCATTTATTACTTTTACTCTCAATTTCCTCCTCTTTTCTTTTCTCTTGATTTAACCCTTTATTTCACTAAACTTCTCACGTCATGCAAACAAACATGTTACTTTGTGCGCCTCCCTCTAAATTCTCTTTTCACTCTCATCTCTCCAAAGAAAATGATTTTTCGTGCTATCTAGGAATAGTTCGTGACGAAATGTGAGTGTATCATGTTGTGGAAAAGTGGAAAGTTTTCCATTCTTTCTTTCTTTGATAAAAATGTTGTGATACAAATGAGCCCCAGTAAAAAGAAGTGTGTTTTAACCAAATCAAGGAAAGTTGGTTCAGAATTTCATTCTTCTCCATCCCACCAAATTGTAACTTATTATAATTGAATCCTAGGTGTCCAACCATCATGGCCAAAAACAAATCATATTTGACAGCAATGGGTACAACTCCTCTTTATGGGGTATGCACTAAATAGGGGAATTCGTGCGCTCGGTTCGGCCAAGTAAATGCCCTTAAATACTACAAGCTGGCAAGATAGCAACCCTATATAAATATCTGTGTATGACTTTATGCAGTAGGTCCCAACCTTTATCACATAGACGTTCGATCGAAAGCTACTTCTGCCTACTGTGAAAAGAGGACGATTTCCCCCTGGGAGCTTCTTAAGCTGTAAACTAGTTTGTCTAGATGGAAAATATTTTTTTTATAATCCGTTTGGTTGCAAGCATTTAGAGATTTCTTATCCGCAGCATGTGAAATTATACAAATGCCTTTCGTCAAGTGAAATTACAAAATGCTCGGACAATTTGGGATTCGGGATGTTGAATTTCTAAGAAGAATACTATAGGCGAAAAGTGCCATTGGAAGGTCAGCATTGTGAATGGTTATCATTCAAACAAAGAATTCAAGCCCGCATTGTTGTCAGGAATTCCCCTAAACATAGACACTTTAGTAACCATCTATTTTTTTCACCTACGATTACATGTGCTTATGCATTCCACCTTGTGGGGCCCACTTAGGTGCTTTCATGGTAGGGTTGACGGCAGGATCTCTTTATAAATAAGAATCATACAAAAAAAAAAAAAAAATGCCCCTTCAGCTTATCTTAACCCTTGATTAACATTCTTAAAATTTAATGGTCTATCAACCATAGATTTTTCTTGATATTTAATCTACGAGTGAGCAAATGTTTTACAGACATAGAACTGGTAATGGTGAGATTAGTGACAGATCATGGGGTATAAGAGTGAGAAAATTAACCCCATAGGCATGAAATTTGCACATACAGATTTTGGGTTGTTCTGAAAGATGCTCATGGTCAACTGATTCTGCTATGGAAGCTATCTGATAAGCGTAACAATGCATTGAAGGCCTTCAAACTTGAACTTACAGATTTATATGACTTTTGTCACGTTTTAATTCATGGTTCAATTGATCTTATATGAGCCCGAGATCACTATAAAAAAAGGTCGTTGTCTTACAATAATGAAATTGTAGGGGTTGATAAGTATTGCTTATTAGACGGGTTGGTACCACTACCATGTCATGGTTATCCTGACTACGGAAATGCATTGAACCAAAGAACAATGACAATTCAATCGGCATTCACTTCTTTGAATAATTTCAAAAAGAAAAGAAAGGAACAATTCACTCGCTTAAGATGGATATACTAAGAGTAAGAAAAATAAAAAAGAGAACTCAGTTATTTTAGATTTCTTCAGTTGATTAGGGGCCTATAGTTGGATCACAGCTCTATATAGACCAGAAGAGTAGTGTCTTACCCTAGTGCGTAAGACGTGCAGTTCTTATGGTGAGGTCAGGGCTTCGACCCTGGCCTTCCCCTCCCCTTGTTCATATTGCTTGTGTGAGTTTGAGGTCTCCTCGCTCATGCGAGTTTCTGCAGGATCTTACACATTCCAAAACCAATTAGTGATGGGAAACGACAAATTATGACCGTTCAAGAGCAAGGGCGGCACAACTTACAAAACGCCTGTCTTATGACTCGAACACCCGACCTATCAGGCTTTGATCCCAGTTATCCCAAAACCAATTGGTGAGGGCATGACTCAATTACAATTATGACCACTCAGGAGCGAGAGTGGATGTTGACCTCAACAGTTTCCTATCTCTTCGCTTGTCTCAGCCTCTCTATGGTCCCAGCCCCTTCACTGGGCTACGGCAACAAAATCTAAATAAACCAAATTGTTTTGCTCAAAAAAAAGCAAAAGGGTAAAACAAGTAAAGCTGAATGATGGTTTTTCTGGTGTTCTAGAATTAGTTAAAAATATGAACTTCGGAATCAAATAACAAAGCTGAAAAAGAAATAGCGTTTTAATGCATATTAGTTTTCAGACAATTATTACTCACAATTAATTCTTAGTAGTTAGGGACGAAAACTATAAAAATGTTACATTTTTGAGATTTACAATTTAAACCCATCCCACATAGCTTATAGCTACTAATGATGATGCAAAAGTCATGAAACATGCATCCTTCCTTTCGTTATTAGAAAACACAAGAAGGGAAAAGTATTGCAGTAGGTAGAGGCATTAAGTCCATGCTGGTAAGAACTATGTAAGCTGTGTGGTACATGTAGTAAATGGTTGGACCCTAGAATCCCAAGTCATGCAATTTGTTAACCAATCCGGACCGTCCAATTAGTAAACCATCTCATGAGGGACCCATTATGAATGGTTGAAATTGAGACGCTCGCAGATGAGATTGCACAAAAGTATTACAAGATCATATACAAAATGACAGCAATGGAGGTCTCTATGAAGATAAAAAAGGATTAGTATCATGGGTCAAGATTTTTCATCATTGGCCCATTAAGTAGCCCATCCATTGGGTGCCCCGGGTTGACCCAAAAATGCACCAATCTTGTCAACAATCGGGTTGATACAATTTAGTAAATCCATTTTTACTGTCCCCAGAAAGAAAAGCATCAACAACTGCTTGTCAAGTCCTCCCAACTCAGAAATTTGGAGACAACTTTTAACGACAGTTTCTTCTAGTTCTACGATTGTGAGATGAACAAAAGAGTAGCAATAGAAAACAGAAGCCAATGGGTGGCATGATAGTTAAAGGAATAGCCCACAAAAACATAGCAAATCTCATATTGGTGGCAAGTTATGAAACAGTTATGGCATCATGAAGATGCTGAAAATTATGGTAATGGGTGGTCAAAATGACTGGTTCAATTGGTGGTAGGTGGTGGTGGTGGTGATGATGATACATGAAATCAATTTGATGGAAATCGCGGTTTAGAAGGAAAAATGTACAATGTTAATGACATTATAATTAGATGACAGAGGTAGAAATGGTCCTTGATTGTACAAAAAAATCGGCTCTGATGCCAAATACGAGGACAATGTGTTACCTTGGCCACCATGGACTACTAACATCAGTATTGGACAGGAAAGAAGAGAATGGAAAGATAAGGTCTTCTTCGAACTCTTCAAATTCTCCTTGCTTTGCCACCATTTTCGACGGCACCAACGATCCCCGGCAAAGGGGACATGTCGCGTGTCGATATGCCAGCCATCGATCCAAGCAAGCCCTGTGGAAGAGATGCTTACATCTAAGCTCTCTTACTTCTTCTCCTTCCTCAATCACACATAGACAAACAACACAATTCACCTGCTCGCAAGACCCCGGTGCACGCTTATACCCACAAACACTTAATTCTTGGATGATTCCCAACATGAAGTGATCAAGAGACTCCGGGTTCGGTCGGAGGAAGGGCGAGTCCGTCGGCCATGCGAAATGGTTACTAGCTCGAATGCGAAAGTGCGCCACAACTGCCCGAGCAATGAATTTGCAGAAGATGATCACAACGGAGAGGGAGAGGAGGAAGAAGGGGAAGAGAGGGAGAGAAACTGAGATTGTTAGAGTACACATACCAGTTAGAGAACAAGGGAAGGGTGGTTGTGGAATCTAATATTACTGTGTATGTGAGGAGCCAATTATAAGAGTATTTTGATAGGTGGAAGAGGGCTAATTTATATTCAGTTGGTTGTGTACATGAGATTCATGAATGGATTTCTTGAATGGAAGACAAAAGCTTGGGTGTTGGATTTAAAGTAAGGAACCAGAGGCAATGGGTGCAATTTGTGGTGGACCCAGTTGTAGTGTGACACATGACAAGGCATATCACCAAATGTAACTGGGCCTTTGGTGTTATTCTTTGTACTGCTCGTATATATTCATGTACAATGTATTTCGTTTGTCAAAATCGTCTGACTTGGAGATATTTTAGCTACTTGAACCTTCAAAATGAATGGAACTAAAGGCAGTCCTGATCATAGTTAATTAATCAGATACACGTAGATGTGGATTTGTCATGAACAAGTCCCAATTCTCTCGTATCTTTCAAAAGATACAGATCGAAAATCAAAACTTCAGATGATTATACATGAATTATATTTGTGTATGGATAAAACACGTTATAAGGTTACTTTTTGAAAATCTATTTGCATATATTGAAGAAAAATCTTTCAAAATTTAAAAACCGATAAAAAAAAACTTTGTATGAAACCATATTTGATATGTTTAAGTTTAAAAAAGGGCTTTCAAAATGATATAATACTTTTCGCAAAATAAACTTCAAGACATACTCAGATCCTAACATATAAAATCTTATTAAATACGCTAAAAGGAGTTATATTCTAAAAAAAATTAAAATATGATTCACCAAAAATTTCAAGACAAATTATATATAAATACATATATATGGAAAATATTCAAGTGCATCTATCCCTCACCATAGGGTGATGGATGCTTCTATAAATGAGAATTTTAAAGTACAAAATATGGATTTCAAGTACATAAGGTGGAGTACAAAATGAGGATTCATGTGCAAAAAGGGAAAGCGCCCTCTTATATATATATATATATATATATGATGAGTGTCTCAAACAAAATGTATTATACCAGAATGAATTCATACATGATGGAGTTCCCCCACCAGATTCTTACTCTGTATTTTTTAAATCCTTAATCCTATTTGTACCTGAATGTATCCTGTACTGTATTTTTTCTGTGCGGAATTTACTAATTAAAAAGTCCTTATGCTTAAACTCTAAACTCTAAACCCATGTGTCAAAACTTGATTTGACCTTTGTAATCCAACCTGCATATGACCCGCACCCAAAACCGGCACCCAAAAGGGTCAGATTCAGGTCAAGGAGTCATGCCCGAAGATGCAGGGCTGGGTTGATCTGGAATCCCCCACGGGTGGCAATTACTGCCCAGAACCTCATCGGCATAAAAACCATAACTATATGGGTTAGATGCAGATTAGGAGCCACTTACTGACACTAATGCAGGTTGGCTCACGTTTGAGGTATCCCTCTCGGTGTTTTAGCGGCGGTTATTTTCCACTGCTAAAAGTAACTTTTCTTAAGGTACCTCGGCGCCACCTATTTGCTGGCTCTAGTTACATGGGTGTACTGCAACTGCAATAAACTGTTTCTAAGAAAGTCGAAATTATCAAGCAGAGAGGTCTCATTAGACTTAAATGCTATAGTTACCCTTCTAATATAAACGAACTCAATTTAACCCTAAAAACCAAGCACTGAATCAATGCATGGTTAAGTTAGATTCATTCATTCATTTCACCATCATTTTTTCATCATTTATGGTGAAACTCTTATGACCATGGATTCTAATTTTGTAGATGTGGGGGT
This sequence comes from Persea americana, assembly GCA_029852735.1. NCBI lineage: Eukaryota > Viridiplantae > Streptophyta > Magnoliopsida > Laurales > Lauraceae > Persea > Persea americana. Next base: position 14,267,651 of record CM056811.1, on the reverse strand, counting down.
CATTCTTAGGAAGGTCCTTTTGGCTTGAAGGGAACCACTTTGGATAGACCCATTCTTATCAATCGGCATCTTAATAAACTATGCAATGTGTCTTCTTTAATTAGTGGTTAGGTTTACAATGACCTAAAATAATCTTAAGTATTTTTCATTCCTGGACCTTTTTGTGGCGTGATGATCTCTTCAAGCCTTGCATGTGGAGGGACTACAAAGAATATCTTCTTTTATGTGAGCCCCACCAACTTGATGATGTGTCAAAGCAAACTTCCTTAACTGTAATGCTAGCTCCCCCATCTTTCTGTCACAAGTAAAGTTCTTTAAATTTGATACATCTCCTTTGTTTATATATATATATATATATATATATAGGCAAGTCTTAAAAGCAATAAAACAAATAAGCCAAATCTGTATTGACTTTCTAATAATTCATAGTAACATTGTAGTGTACTAGAAGAATTAAAAAAAAAAAAAATTGAGTGAAAAATATAAGGTAGAGATATAGATGGACCCTTCGCTTTAACAAATTTTAATTTCTTAGAATGTTGGTTAAATAAGGTAAGAAATAGTTTGGCTATGAAGGTCAATGACTCACAAAAAAAAGGGGGTCGGTTAAAAGGACGTAGATGGAGATGGTAAAAATTATATACGAAGAAGTGTAGTTTATCTGAGAATTTGACTCAAAATAGATTGGAATGAAAAAATAGAATTCATGTTGCCGACCCAACATAATATGGACAAGGTTTTGATGATGATGATGGTTGAATAATTTTTCATAGGAGGAAAGACTATTTGATAGCCATGTGCCCATCTTCACCTGTGCCCCTTCAAATTTTGTTCCTTCGATAGACAGGCATGTACTAAGATTCCTAGGAATGGACTAAGATACCCCCAATATTCTCCTAGCTCATAAGATCCTAGCCTATCTCTCAATCTTATCTCCTATCAATAGAAATTTGAGAAAAACTAAAATCTAGAAATTTTAACATATTCAACGGAATACAACCAAAAGATTGATGGACCAAAGTACCCCTAATCCTGAGCCTGAACCCGGTCTTTGGCTAAACCATTGGATCGTCCCAGTTAAATCGGAATACAGGACAATAACCTAACATATATATGGTAAATATTGTCAAACATAAAGGAACCACATCAGACAAAATGATCAAAGTGCCTGTCTCCTGTAGAAGGAGGATGATAGTGAAGTTTTCCTCGTCTTTGTTGCAAAGGACTTGGTTGGTCCCCATCCCCATGGATATTTTTTTCTTAACTTGGTTTCATATTGTCCAGTGGGCCTGCAAGACAATTTGCTCAATTTAACAACTCTTGATTGACATGATAACATCTGCACTAGTGTCTTCCTAGACTATCACAGGCTAGGCTGAGGCTATCCAAGCTTGCATAATAGAATCATCCGGTCTAATATTTTGGCCTGGATCCTTCTCATAGAGCCCGAAAGTTTCCAACCCTTGCCCCGTCTGCAAAATTCATTTACCCAACAGACGAAAAGAATGACTGATGTCAGCTGTTTCTTTTCTTTTGGTAACCAAGCCGACAGGCTGGGACCCAAAAGTGAGTCCGCGCACACACACAGAAAGACTGCCCAAACAAACAAAAGAATGCCCACACAAGCGGAAAAGATAGTCCGCATAAATGGAAAAAATAACCCGCACAAGTGGAAAGAGGCTGAGTACCCGTGATTCGAACTGTGACCAGTCAGGTGAGAACTGCCGCCACTTACCAGTGAATTAAGTGGCCATGTTGGTTGTTTATGTGAATACTGGTTCAACAAAGATTTCTTTTGACTTTTGCAAGCGGAAAAGATAGTCCGCATAAGTGGAAAAGAAAACCTGCACAAGTGGAAAGAGGCTAAGTACCCATGATTCGAACTGTGACTAGCCAGGTGAGAACTGCTGCCACTTACCAGTAAATTAAGTGGCCATGTTGGTTGTTTATGCGAATACTGGTTCAACAAAGATTTCTCCTGACTTTTGCATGCAGATGTCCTGATTTAGACGTTTGAGAGGCAGGAGGCCCATAAATAAATTGGCCACCCCTGAATTTCATGTGCCAACCATGACAATGTCACTTGTCGTTCTTAGATGAGAACCGGGACATTCAACCAACCAGGTGACCGCTAGATCCTGAGTTTGAAATCTGTTCATAACATATTTTAGATCAAATTATCCTTCCTATAAGTAGAGCTATATATCCATCTTATTAAAGATTTTTCGTTTTTTGTTACCGGCTATCTTGTTAAAGATTGATGTTCCTTTTTTTCTTTGTTTTTTTTTGGAACTCAGTGTATCTCTCGTCCAGCCCAGCCTAAGAGTCTTTGACCCGAAGCCTGAGGGAGACTCGATTCTAGACAGTCGAGAACTAATCTCTAGGTACACATGCAAACCCTCCTATCCACATGCATTGGGTACAATTATGGAAAAGATTGATATTCTTGTGAGAGCCGGTGAAAGACAAACCAAGGGGATCTAAAATAGCCATTCTTTTTTTTGCTTGTATAGCATATTCAATAGAGTGGTGGATAGGCACATATATGGTAAATATTCTCATACAAAAAGGAACCACACATCAGGCAAAATGATCAAGGTCCCTGTCTCCTGTAGAAGGAGGATGATGGTGAAGTTTTCCGAAGTCTCTGCACAGAGTTAAGAAGGACTTGGCTGGTCCCCATACCAATAGATATATTTTTTGAAACTCGGTTTATATTGTCCAGTGGGGCTGCTAGGCACTTTACTCAATTTTACAACCCTTGGTTGACATGATAGCATCTTCATTAGTGTCTTCCTCGACCGTAACAGGGTGGGCTGGAGGTTATCCAAGCTTGCTTACAATCATCTGGTCTAATATTTTGGCCTGGATCCTTCACATAGGGCCTGAAAGTCCCCAGTCCTTGCCCATCTACAAAATTCATTAGGCCATTTGTTGTCCGGCCATACTGATAAAAAAAAATGTCTGGCCGTGTTGGCCGTTCATGCGCGTACCACTGTAGCAAAAACTTCTCTCTGACTTTTGCTTGTGAATTTCCTGATTTGGATGTTAAAGAAGCAGGGGCCCATAAATAAATCGCCCCCCAACCCCCAAATTTCATGTACTAACCCGTCCACATGTGGGAATGTCTGTAGGAGAAAATCGCCTTATCAGTGCATTTATAACTGCAGAAAATTAGTTTGGATACTGCCTACATGCTTAAAATAGAACCCAAAATCAACACACTTGGGGCTGAGTTCCTGCTGGGGTAGGGCTAGCCTCCCAATGAGCACCCCTTGGCCTCCCGCTTTCTTCCTAATCCTCTGAACTAGGAGTTTCTTCATCTACTGTTTTAAAAATGAGCTAAAAGTTTTATACATTTTTAAAATTTAAAAGAAAGCGGGTGGGTTTTTAATGAAAATACGTTGCATATAAAGCAAGACTAATGGATGATCACTCGCACTGGGTTTCAGCAATTGGCCATATCTAAAATATTGTTTTATTGGATGTTGCAAAAACTATATGACAGAAACATTGTAAGTTGGATTCAACCATCATCCACATTCTAAAGGCGTCCGAATAGTAAATTAAACTTTGCTTGGTACGCCACTACTACACGTAGTTAGGAATTGGTATAAAAGAATGAAGAAGAATGAGTAAAGTAAATTAAATATTTTTTTCAGGTTCTTTATTTTTTCCTTCCTTTATGTTAGATTTTAGGTTGGCTAATTCATTGGGTTATGGACAAAACCGGATTTCTTTACAATGTAAATTTGATTAGAAAAGGACTGCTTAAGATCTGTTGTAAAGAAGTCTAGTTCCATCAGGAATTGACAGTGGTCGCTCCAGCGATCCTCTATTCGCTCGAGCGAGCCCCTCACAAAACATCATTCGCTCAAGCCTCCTCTTCTGTTCGCTTGACCCAACGCTCTTTGCCAAAGACAGAATGCAGTTCGCTCAAGCGAACACTCTGGTCGCTCGAGCGAACCGCTCACAGAACGTTGGTCGCTCAAGCCTCTGTCATTCTTTGCTAGAGCCATCCTTGTAACATAAGACAACAAGCTGGACGCTCGAGTGAACCCTCCTGGTCGCTCGAGCGAACCCGAGACAGAACTATCTTCGCTCGACCCAAGCTACTTGCTCGCTCGAGCCATCATCTGAAGCAGGAGAATTCTAAGACAGAAACCTGGTCGCTTGAGCCAATCTCGTGATCGCTCGAGCGAACAGTGGCGCAAATATAGAAACTTTCCCAGAATTCATCTCCTACTTTGTTTCAAGTTGTCATGCTGATTTCTAATGAAATTACAATACTTGAAGCACGAATCTAGGCCTATATAAAGCCTTTATCTCTTTATTTAATTTCACCTCTCTATCAAGATAAAACCCTAGAGAGAATTTGAGAGATCCATCTTCCCCCAAGGCTATTATCTGAAGTGCTGAAGATCCAAGCTTTGATTATGCTCCATTCTATTCCTCTGAAGTAAAGACTCCTTGAAGATGGCTTCGAGGCGTTTGGTTCAAGTACGGTGAAGGTGCAAGGCGAGTAGTCGGCAAGATCACGCAGTCCCTAGGTTGAGTTTTAATTGGGAAGGGTTGTGAGTTTCTTGTAACTTTCTTTACATAGTGCTTGGTTGTCTGTTGGCCTAAACGATAAGGTCCATGGTTTTTTTTTCGAGTAGGGTTTTTCACGTAAAAATCATGTGTCCTTCTCTTTGTGTGGATTGCTTGCTTTTAATCGGATCTAGGATTAATTACTAGTTTAATCACTGTTATTGAAATCTAGTAGAGATCAGTTGGTTGAAACCTGAGCCTGTGTTAAGGCCAAATTTTTTCACTTTCTCTCAGGCGACCTTCTTCCTTGATGTTTGGACGCTGGCTACACAATGGATGGAGAACTCTGCCCACCTTTACCTTCTATTTCGTTGATGGAGCAAATCCGTGTGATGCTATCCTATGCTGAAGATAGAAATGCTAAAGTCTCCTTCATCGAATCGATCATCAAAATAAAAGAAATGCTAAAGTCTCCTTCATCGAATCGATCATCAAAAGAAAGCAAGAAGATGCTATACCACCTGATACTCCACGTGATTTAATTCTTGAAGCAAAGATCAGACTTGGACAAGAACATAGGGAACGGATCCCTGATAAGAATACTTGTAGCAAGAAGACTCTGAATGGATCATGTGACTAATATTCAGCTGATGTATAACTTCACCTATATTTCATGATTGTGTTAGTTTGATTTTAGTTGTTTTGGTTTCTTTTATGAGGTATGCCCCATTGGGAGGTTCTAAGATCTCTGTTGGGTGACTTGGACTCCTCTTTTTGTATTTTATTTTTTGAGAAAATGAAGACCTAACTTACTCTTAAAAAAAATAAAATAAATGAGTAAAGTCTAATCATGTTGATTATTTATGAATGGTCATTCTACCAAATCTTCTTTTATGCATGAACCAAGTAACCCTACATAAAAATAAGAAATAAAAAATAAAAATAAAAAAAGAAGAAGAAGAAGAAGAAAAAAAAAAAAGAAAAGAAAAACCCACATGCATGTTACATATATCATTTAGCCCTTGTTAGGGGTAAACTATGTGTGTTCTATTTTTCTGCCAACCCTATCTAAATAATGTTTTGATCAATCCACGGTTCTGATTTAGATCCTGATCTACGGTTTGATTCCAACCTAGAGGCCCAAATAGTAATCTATATGGGATTATATGACATGGAGTAATCTTAGAGAGATTTTTTTTTTACAAGTATCTCAAATTTTATAAAGATTTGAGATATGAAACAAAATGTCTTGATGGTCATCATTTATATGTGAATATTGAATGGTTTCAGATGGGTTTGTATATTATAGACTTTTTTAAAAATCTCTCAGAATTTGTAAAGATCTGAGATATGAAAGTACACGTTTTCATGGTTATCATTTATATGAGAATATTGAACAATTCATAGAATGAATTGGGCACCTACGAAAGCGTAGAAAAATTAGATCGTAGGAAATGGATTTTTTGGGCATTTTGACAAAGTTCACAAAGATCTAAAACAAGAAACTAAACAAAGATCAATTGAAGAAGCTGAATGGCTCGAATTACTAATTTGGGACCCACAAAAACGCAATAAAAAATGTGGTTATAGATATTTTATCCCTCAACCTATCCGCAGCGGGTGTCCTATTGCAAGTGCACTAGTGACTTTTTCTCATTTACATTTGTAATCATTTACCACCTCATTTATATAAATGATTCTTTGAAAATGACCTCCTTTACATTTCATTTTTACACCACATTTACATATGTGATGCGTTAAAGAGTGCGAATAAATGTGACATTATTTATGTGTGTAATATATGCATCATTTGAATATATAAATGAGTACAAACAAACAAATGAGCAACCCCTTAAATTTTCCTTCAACGGGTTTAGCGTGTGTATCTAGATCATCCGATTTTTCCCTATATCTATCAAATTAATTATTGGAGGTAACCATCACTCTGTGAAATTCGACTGATCTATTTTACTTTCTATATATCACATAATCAGGACTTCGTAATCACTGATCCTTTATTCCACAGGAAATCAAAAGTGAAGATCACTTCCTGACCAATCTAATCAATGTCCAAATCACTAATGTGCTAATCGACACTAAATCACTAATATGCTAATCAACACTAATAATTCATTTTTGCGACAAAAATAAAAGGATGTTTTATTTAATAAAATAAGATTTTGAGCTTCAGCATTATCTAGTTCAAGGTCAAGTCTGAGGCTTGCATGATTTGGACCTCTTTCAATCTAAGTGAACAAGGCAGGCTACTTTTCCTCTCTCATTAAGTCCGCTGGACAATACTTCTTATAATCTTATCTCATTATGGTGTTTGATCAACATAGGGAATAAAAAATACAAAAAAAAAAAAAAAAAAAAACTTGTTGAATGATCCAAGTTGATGATTAGACCACTTCTTTCGCAGTGGACGTGGACCAATTCCTACTGTGTGTGGATGGTGTTTTCAGAGTTGAATCAATGAGCTTCATCACAGTCACTTTTGTCACCTGTCAAGTCAGACAATGCTTGTTCAATGGCTACTTTTCTATGATCCAGACCCTCATCCTCATCCACAAGGACAAAAGTCCATGAAGTTCATCAGTTGCTCATAACTTTTACTTTGATATTTGAATCCTCTATTGAATGCTAAATCAGTAAGGTGGGCCTTACTGATTTGAATCAATCAGTAAGGCCCACCTTCTTAAATGTAAGCCGATGGGCCCTCATACTAACAGTCTCCCCTGCATTGCTACGATAAAAAAATTTCAATCCAATTATAGTAGGGCCCATAATCAGATCCATCAAGTGTAAAATGTATGATTCACTTTCTTTGGTTTGAAATTGGCCCACTCCCAATTCAGGGGAATAGCATTATTCTAAGGGGCTTGGATCTAAGAAGGTTGGCGTAATGCTGATTGATTTAAGATGATGATTGTTAGTGCACTGCCCATTTCTCACCCAAAGAGCCCATTTTCTTTTGGACCAATCTGAATATGAGCCACTTTTGGCCCACCAAAAATGCTGATCATCACACCATGGTTCATTTTTGAAAGATCCAACCTGTCCATGAGTGGGCCTATTGATATTTATATGCCCAACCAAAAAACATTTGATCTATATATAGGGTTTCCATCCTATCTTGACGTTGATCAGACGGTTCGATTTCGTTACATTTTTGAAAAATCACATTTTCACTAGATACTGGGCTTGACTAGATATGGATAGGATGATGGGACCCACAGGAAATGGGCCCAAGGGTCTTGTTATCAGTCAGTAGGGTGGGTGCCCTGTCGTACATTAGTCTTAAAGGAATCATAAAAGCCCATCAGCAGGATATCCTAAAAGTGGACCAAAAAGTCAGAAGAAATAGAAGGAGTATCTAAGGTCAGTGCAATGTATGGCCCACTTCTTAGGCCCAACTTTTGCAATAGTGACAAGCCATCAACCATCAGGATGGTGGGTCCCACATGCTCATGACATCATCACTTAACTCCACAACCAATTCTCTATTCACCCTACATCCGTACATTTGTACATTTTACAGAGTTCCCTGGTGGTTTGACCCTACAGGTGCAGTTCCTGATCAGGACCCGACCCTCTAACTCAGGTTTCAGGTTGACTTTCTAATCTTATCAAGAAATAGAATGGCTTTGGGTTGAGTACATTCTTGTTATTGAACCCACCAACTCTAACCTGAACCTGAACCTGAACTATTGTGGCTCCTGCCTATGATCAAGTGTTAAAGGGCTAGCCCACATGTAAAGCATAGCAATTGGCTTGACCTCTTACAGTAATAAGTATGAGCCCAACTGAACCAGACTGATTCACTAATCGAGTTGAAAATGTCTACACGACTCATATTCTTCGGTTGGGTTGGTTGAGTAGGTTGTAAGTCTTCAATGGACCTGGCCCGTTTATTGATCAGGTTGAAAATATCATTTCGAACCTGGAATTAGTAGGTTGGATTAATCACAGGTTGATGGTCCAGGCCAGGAATTGCCACCAAGTCATCCATATTGCACATTTCAGTAGTTTTGGGTGGTGGGCTCCATTTGTTGATAAGGATCTCAATGAACCCGGGTCCCGTCCAATATATTGAATCCCATATCGGATTGCACAGTATTCAGATTAATCAGAGGGCCCAATAGTCTGGGCACAGACCCAGAAGAAAAAGGCGCTTATTGGACTTGGGCCTATCAGGAAGAATCATGCCACCTGTAATTAAAGTTTATAGTACCTGGCTAGATCTAGGTTCCAAGGTCCATACAATTTGTCTTGGATTGGGCTTTGAAATCCATATCAAGTCCAGAACTCGGCACATGTACTCTAGAGTCTAGACCGAACCCAAATAATTGACAGCCTTATACCTGCATATGGGCCCACTTAATGAACGGATAACAGAGTATTGATTTGGATGAGATCATCTGATTTCTGGACTGTGGGGCCCACCATGGTTTACATGGCCAAAAATTTCCCATTTGCAGGTGGTTTGGTGGATTTATACAAGCTAGGGACATCAGGTGGTCTACAGCAGATACACGCAAAACCTGTACGTCATGCATGGGAGACAACTAGAGGGTGTCATTACTGCTAAGTGTGGCCTGAACCACTGGTTAGTACTCATGTTTCTTCTTGCCTCTGTTTGTGCCTCTGTTTGTTAAAAGTCTTCACCATCTTCTAGTGAAGGGAGATTTCGAATTTATTATTTATATCACACTTTCTTTTCTGAGAAGAAAAAGCTGAATTCTAACAAAATGAATGAAATAAAATAGAAAATTTTAGGGGTTCCAATGTTTTTTCAAAAGAATAAAATGAAATAAATCCTTTTTACTTAGGAGTCACTATGTAAAAAGGATTTTATAGGGGAATATAAAAGAAAAAACTAAAATCTTCTATATTATTGTGGGCTTTTGAAATTTTTTGGGCGCCATTAAAAAGACAGCTGAGATTTTTCATAATACATGGGGGGTTTTATGACAATTTTTTTTTTAATTTTTCTTGTTTTGGAGCTTTTCTCAAGATGCTGTGAATATTGAATTAATTGTTTTAATAATTAAATAAAATAATATAAAAACAATTATAGAATACTGTAGAAATTATTTTATAGAATTTTCTCCATTTTATTTTGAAAAGTATGAGATTTTTTTATAATATTTCATAATGTTACAATATTTTCAAGATTTTAGAATATTACAATATTACAATATTTTCAAGAATATTACATCTAATCCAGTAATAGCTAACTGAGGAGAACGGCTACTTACCTCACTAGTAAGTCGTGGCATTTCTCACCTGGTTGTCCAGGGTTCGACTCCATATGTATCTTCCCTCTTGTGTGAGCTTCTTTCCCATTTGTGTGGGTCTTCTTCTCGCTTGTACGACTGTCTTCCTGTGTGTACGGTTTTCTTGAGTTTTAGCCCCATTAGTTGGGTTATAAAAAAAAAAAAAAAAATCTAAGATTTGATTTAGAAACAACTACCAATTATAACCCCAAAAAAGAATCAAGTTTCTCATATACTATAGATTTTTTTTTTCTGCTAAAGGAGGATTTCCAAACCTTTGGGCTGGACTAATCCCTCTGAACTCAGAGAGAATCTGAGTAAAACCCCTGTGTACTCAACATTCGGTTTCTGAAGAGGGAGGATACCAGGACTTTTAGCTCCGGAAGAGAGGGGAACCGTGGTCCTGACCACTCGGCCAACCACTTGGGATTCTCATATACTATAGATAAGGAATGAAGAAAAAGATCTAATCGAAGCAATCGTATTTGTTTATATAAACCTTCAAATCAATTACAAGTATAATGAAGGCATATACAGAATGATAGGCGTAATACAGTGTATCTCCTTCAATGCTACTGGACTACTGTAACGATTTTTGGTGTTTTCTAACTTATGAAGGCATATTGCAGTTAGCTTATTATCAACATCAGTTGTTTTCCCTTTTCTACCTACGTCCATGTAATCTAGGACTGTGTTCTATTCTAACTACGAATGAATAAGCATCCTTTCCCCAGGGGGAAAAAAAAACCTACAGCTATAATAAAGATAAAAGAATTTGAACTTTCGCCAAAATTGGCCATGTGCCCACTAGATATCTAGTACCATAAAAGGTGATTGCAACCCTCATATTGATTAGAGTTTCTTCCCAAAAACCCCCTTCCCTTGAAGAATTCTTATTTTTTGGATGGAAGTACATAAAGAAGGCTATTCCAATAAGATCCTTCCTCAGCTTTAAAGTTAGTAGTCGCTAATTCTTATGTTCTTTTTATGAATGTAAGGAAGAGTTCGTGAAACATGCTTTTTTTATATTGTGATTGTGTTAGAGCAGTTTGTGTTATATCTTATTTTTTTATTATGATCTGTCTATTCTAGAGGATGGTTTGAACATGAATTCTGGAGGATGGTATTGTGGATTGGTGGGAAAAAGAAAAATTTGAGTCTAATCGATGTGATAATGATCTAGTACTATGATGGACCATTTGAAAAGCCAAAAATGAGTTTATATATAATGGAAAAGCTTTAAGGCCTTATGAAATTTCCTCAATTGCTCAAGATATGTTGCCAGCGGCCCAGGGCCCTAAGTCCTCGAAGAAAAAAGCTCACATACAGCTTGTACACTTAAAAGTAGAGACCAAATCCAGCCCAAAATGGACAGGGTCAAGCTTGCTTGCGCTTGATCGCCCCCTTAATTCTACCAATGGTTTGGCATTGCCAAGAATTTTTTAAAATTTTAGTTTATTTGAAGGGGGTTTTTGCGATTTAGTTGGGGGGCAGGACATGCCCCCTAGTTCCGCCCCAGTCTTGCCCATTGCAAAGTGGGAGAGAAATGTGTTCAAGATCGTAAATGGTTATCTAATTATTCGAGTATTTGAATTCTCTCATTCTAAATAACGTGGGCGTGGAACTGACTTTTGGATTCCAAAGTATTTTAAGTCTAGAAGGATATAGAACCCATAACATTTGGATCCAATATTGGCTCCCTATATACTGACCCCGAGGATCCAGATATTGGACAATTACATTCACATATTTATATATTACAAATATGTGTAAGTATCTGTTAAATCCCAACATCTTAATCTAACTGTTACTGTAATCATCTAATCTTATTGCAACCCCAACCTTATTTTACATAAGTTGTGATGCTTTTGATAGATTAGTTTTGGATTGAATGTGTTTTGATTTACTGAAAATCCCCAGTTCTAAAGACGGAAATTGGGAATTTTAAACTTTGATCATTAAAGTATCCCTGCATAGTTTAAGTTATATTCATATTTGAAAGTCTGCTTAAGATTTTATTATATAATAGTTAGTAGCCCCATCCCACTTTCATATTTAAAGGGGTTTATTTTGGTTGGAAGTGTTAGCACTACTCACAGTGCAAACTTTTTTGTGGGGCCCACTGTGCGTCTCATTTGGGAATGGGACGGGGGGATGAAAAGATCGGGATGGGCCTTATCTACATGCCAAACTTGGGTCCCATCCGATAATCCTATCATTTTCACCTGGGGTGTATAACCCTTTCGAATTGGTGCACAGCCAATCTAGGGGCACAGTCTATTCTAATGGGTGTAAAACCCATGGGACCTACGAAATATAGTACTCTCACTCGGATTTTTCGCACCAAAATATTTTTGATATTTATAAAAAAAAAAAAAGCTCTTTAATCCAATTATACTAATGCAATCCACATTTTCTTTCAAATCCGAATATGATACTTGTTACTAAAGAAGGGTCGATATCGTCACTGTTTATTAATTTACATTTTCACCTCCTGCTGTGCATGACCAGACGGGGATGGCATGATGGGCCTACAGAAATGGGCCTAAGGATTTCGTCATCAGACAGCACAGTCAATAGGGCAGGTGCCCTGTGAAGTTCCATCTTAAAAGCTTCGTAACGCCCATCAGGAGGAGCTTGTCCAAAAGGTGGGCCAGCAAGTCAGAAAAAGTGAAGGAATATCAAATGCAAGTGCATTGTATGGCCCAACTCGCACAATACTAACAGACCACCATCAATAATCAAAAGGGTGGGTCTCACATGCCGACCACATTCAGCATTTAACTACACAACCAATTCTGACCTGATTTCAGAGTGTGGGTCCTCATGAGTCTTTTGACTTTTGAGAAATCCTTAGTTGCTGTGGAGCCCATCTATTCAAGATCAGGGATGTCCAAAATAACCATCCTTTTTACATATGGGTTATCCCCGAGTTTCACACCAATAGGAGTTGATCCCACTACCTTGAGATTGCTCATTTGATTGAAACATGGTTAACGAATAGGCATGATATTGAGTTACCCACAGTTTTAATCAAATGCTCAATTTTGAAACGAGGCCAACTTATGATAAAGTTAAATTTAGAAATACCCTATACATTTTAAGGATGTTTATTATGAGCAACTCAAATTTTCAATATCAGAAAAGTTTTGCTCTGTCAACTCTGAATTTCTCCGAGTCAAAGTTTCAGTGGATCCAAACTCTTGATTTCATCTCATCTGTACGCTTACAGAGCCATCCATGCAATGACTGATGAATTAATGGTTTGACCTGGGTTGCAGTTCCATGTCCGGACCCAATACAATAATTCATTTTTCAGGTTGACATTTTTGACATGATGGAGAAATGGGTTACGGATTTGCATTTAGGTTGAGTCCATTCTTGCTATTTGACTAAAAATCCAAATTTAAAAGATCGTCAATTAAGGATATAGGCTGTATGAAAATAATCATACAGGGAGCCATTCAATGATCAGGTTCAAATTAAGAGCGAAAGTCATTTATTCTTTGGTTGGGTTGCAGGTTGAAATAGTCGTGTTTGCAGGTTGAAGTACAATAATACAACCAAGTTGGGCTGGGCAGGGACCAGTTCGGGTTGCGGGTTGACTTGGTTGTATGATGTGTTCAATCAAAGATACCTTGCCCATTTATTGATTGGGTTGAATAATCATCCTGAACCTGGAATCAGAAGGTAGAGTTAATGAAATCTCATGTGCCCACTGCCCACCATGGGACCAATGCTGCACATTTCACTAGTGTCAGGTGGGGCCTTTTGCTGATAGGGGCCTGTCAATGGACCTGGGCCCTACCCTATATTCATACAAGAAAGGGACATCCAGTGCTCTGCAGATGCACCCAGAAGCTACATGTTAGGCAATGCACCATCGTTCATGCATGAGACACTAGGGTCAAGAGGTGTGCGTTGTAACGGGCCACCTGGCCCGGACCAGCATGGAGAGGATCGACCAGCTCAATGACAAGTGCCACATCATAAGGGTCAGCATCGTGGGTGGGGTCCACTGCATGGCACACAGCCAATCAACCATTAGACTACATGAGACTGAGGGCCCACAGTTGTGACCGAATCGGATGCTGTGGATGTTCCATAGTAAAAGCACGATACAAAATTAATTTGTATAATTTAAGACGCATTTGTGCAGATGATGTAAAATTCAAGTAGTAGCCCGCAACGAAAAATGCTCTAATTTTTAATCACATGGAAGGCATCTTCAGGCTCTAAGAAGGATGGTACGGTCAAGGCCCTTTTATAATTTTTTCTTGATTCGCAAGTAAGGAGCACTTGGAATTAGTCCGCCCCGTGAATAGAAGAAGCCTGAAAACCACTATGGCAACCTGCTTTTGAACCCACGGGTTTTCCTTGTCTTTCTTTGTTTTTCTTTTCCAAACCCAACCGACCTCAACCCGCGTCAACCCATTGGATTCCATTGAATTCTTCGGTGGATCAAAGGTTGTGATTCTGACAAATTCGTACTTTATGTGAATTAAAGAATGATCATTTCATACTTTATCCATCTATATGGAAAACACCCTTTTGCATTTCTAAGAAAATGCCACTTATGAGTGGGGCTCTTCTCCTTGTATAACCGCAAAAGGAAGACATGATAATAAAATTATTGGACATAAATTAAGGGTATGTTTGGTAATGTCGCGGAAGAGGAAATCAATTTCCTACCACCACAGATATGAAGTGTGGAACCTTGCCATCACAGAACTCAAGCACAACCAAAGGGGAAAATGGGGTCATTCAGCCGCTGCACCAAATACTTCTACAGCACCTTGTTGCCTCTTCTTTCCTGGCAAACTTTCATGTACAAACAACTCTTGAGGAAACATGAGATATTAAGCCAATCAAATGATCCAACCTCTTACTTTAAAGTCCTTAATAGTTAATGCTTGTACCCCATAAAATTGTTTTATGATTAAATGGAATGATGAATAATGTCTTGCAAGGTGTAAATTTTGGGCTTGTGCCAATTTAAGGAGGCTTGTATTTGTTAAAAGATTTTTTTTTTTTTTTTTGCAAGTTAAGTCCCCGTTAGAGTTGATTGTTAACGAGAGAAATCCACCACCACATCAGCACTTTGTGGGACTTTTGTAGCTTCCAAATCCTGACCACTACTTAATGTTTCAGAATGGGCACAACTTCTTTGCACCCAAATCCTATACACCACCAAGTCGTCACCTGGAGCGTCTATTCGGATTCGAAGCGGACACCTTTAGGTTGCAACGAGGAGCCTCTACCATCGAAACATAAAAGTGATGGTAAGATATAATTGTTAAAATTTGTATTGATTAAAAGTGGAATTATACTATAAATAACTAGTGCTAAAAAATTTACAATTCCACCCCTTCCTTTTAGACTTTAAAACCCTCAACGTCACCAGTACTAGTTAAAATTGTTTTTAAGAGATTAGCTTAGGACGTACGTATTGTTGGTAAAGAACCCTTTTTTTCCCACAAATGCATAAATCCAACCTGTGAGCAAAAGATGCCCAAAACCACTAAAGCCAGCTGCCTTTTGGAACCCATGGTTTTGTCCAAAACCCATCCATCAGATTCTTCAGAGAATCCATGGGCAGGGCTTTGATTTCATCAAACTCTAACGTTATGTGGATAAACTAACCATTCCTTTTTATATACACATCCACTCTTCATCCCCTCCCCATCGCACCAAACTTATTCCAAGAACTCATTGCAGCTTCAGCAAATTTCACTTCAATTTCATCCATGGCTTCTCTTGTTCTTCTTTTGTCCGAGCTACTCCGACCAGAAAACTCCAACCCAGTTATCAGAAATTCAATTCCTATATCAACCACCTCGTGGGTTTCTTCTAATGCCAAAAGGGTCAGCAAAAAGCAAGTGAAGAAATTGCCGGAAACCGGCGACGGAGAATTCGCCGAGGACTTCTCAGAGATGAAAGTTTCTGCTGATTTAATTTGGCCATGAAAGAGAAGAAAGTGAAAAGATTTTGATTGTATTTCTTCTTGTTTTAGATGAAGGGCTTCAGAGTGTAACATGTAAATAAGTAGCTAGTGATTAAAGTCATTTGTCTTTTATCTTCTTCTTTTATCAAATGAAATGGTTTACCAATGTTGTATGTTTTTTTTCTCTTCCTATAACTTTTTGATTGAATGCAAATGTAGTGCTAATTGGACATTATTGACTTTAAACTGCATAAATTTGAAAACAAAAGGAATGGCCAAGTGGTAGGACGGTCTTGAGAACTACGTATCAAATTGGATTTCTTGAACTGCATATCAAAGATCTGATCAGGAACCTTATCCTGTGTTAAGAGTTATAAACCTTCATACAGGATTTTATCTCCTGTCTTCTCTCCTGCACGTGTATACGGTCTTTTTCTCTAATTTGTATTGGGATTAACTGCTTCATATCTTGGGTATCATCTCATGGGTCCATGCCCTCATCTGAGAAAAAAAAACATGGAATCTATACTTCTTGAAGATCGAAGTTAATTTCTTTTTTATAGATAAAGTTTAAATTAGGAATGTTAATTATTTCTTGAGGGTGTGGAAACTGAAAACACCAGACACTCATCATTTCTGGTTCTTGTTTTTGTTCCTTTGCTTAGCAATGCAGTATCAGACAGCCTGTCTGGCTTTGTTGTTTGGTGGCAGGTCAGTGTCACTAAATTTTACAATTGGGTGCCCATGGGCAGGGTCCCGCTCGGCAAAAGCTTGGCCAAAGTTGGCTCATATAATTATCTGGGCATAATTTTGTGGTCTGGATCTGGGGCTGAAAATCAGGCTTAGGCCCAATCCATTCACAAAGTAAACTTACCCTTTTGTGTTAAATAAATTGGTCCAGGCTAGCCTTTAAACAAATCTATGCCCTGGCTAGGCACATTCAAAAGGCACCAAGAAATTAGGCTTTAGCACAATTCATGGAGCTGAACTGAGCCCAAATCCAGCCTAATATGGGTTGGGTTGGGCTGGACCTGCCCACAATAACCCCCTAGATCTTTTCCCTAAGGCCGATGGATTATCGTTTTTCAGTTATAGTTTTTCTTTTATGCATGGGATATGAAAATGTGATCTACATGTATGGATTTTATATATTTGAAATTTACACATGTGAAACAATTTATCATTCTTGTTTGGAAGCACTACTTTCATACGAATAATCATTGAATGGTTCGGATAGCATATGAAAAAAAAAAAAGTTCATTATCTCAAAATCTATGAATAATTAAGACATGAAACTAAACATGTAAGGGCTTAATGAGTTAATAAGAATTTTGAATGGTTTGGATTAAGACTTGTGGCCATAGGAGTTGAAGATAATAATTAAAGATGATGAGTTTTAAATTGCAACAGTCAAATGCATCACTTGTGCCTGAGCAATGAGTAAAACTTTCTCCTCTTTTTAAGCGCGTGAAAATTTATATAAAATGATCTCATTTACATTTTATTTTTGTAAGTAAACACCATGTGTGAATTTGGATTTAAACTTGTCCCTCCAGGGTGGGAGCAGTGGCAGACCCAAGTGTTATCACGTGGGTGTGATCACACCTGCGTGATTTGAAAAACGCCTTATATAATATCTTAAAAGGTCCGATTTTATTATTTAACTTCTTCACGTGACCATATACCGCACCACCGAAGCAAAATTCCTGGTCTGCCATTGGGTGGGAGAACTGTGTGTCTAGATCTGAATCCATTTATATAGAATGGATCCATTTGGGGTGGGGATCTAGACGGTCATCATCATGTTTCTTTGTGGTGCCAGATCCCCTCCACTGAATACATGGCAGAGTTTTTGGTTCCATGATCCTATAACATACAAAGAGAACTTTGAAGCTTTAAATAGGTCCAGTGGGCTTAGCAGATGTCCTGTCTAAGGTTGAGAAATAAAACGTAAAAATGATTTTTATATCAACTTCTCATTTCATCCCATTCATTGATTGTCCATTTTATCTGTTTAGATGGACAGCTGAATGTGTTCAATGGATCAGAGATTTGGAAATTTTGTTCTTTCCATAGATGCCCAATCCTTAAAGCTTCTTTTATCTAGCAGGACTAGTGGGCTTTTAAACCCCAAGACATGTCCTATATTGAAAAGAGAAATTTGAAGATAACCATCAAAGAGTTAAAAAGAAAAGAAAGCAAAAACAAAGAATAAGTAGATCCATGGAGCATTGCAAGCCATCCAATATAAGGCGTTATAGATGATCAGAATGGCTTCTATATTAACCATTCCACAACTAAACATGAGTTGGGCTTCTCTCTAAAATTCAATCTGGTCAAATCACATGTCCTCTTTATGCTATCACAATAATAAATTTAATTGATATTGTTGTTAAGAAAGGAATAAAAAAAGAATCAAAAGCTAATTAAGAGAATAAGTTAGAACAGAAATCAATAAATGAAAATTAATAAATGAAGTAAAGGAGGTCAAAATCTAGGGTTTGAATAATCATCACTTTCATCTAGTGGTGGGTAGTGATTCTCTACTGTGTTTGGATTTGAAAGGCAACGGCTATGTAGGACAATAGGAGATAATCATTTTAGAACATTTATTTAAATAAAGATAGTTATTAAAAGATTAAAAATACAGACTTTAGCATTCAAATGCTGACCCAAACGCAGCCGGACTTAGGCCTGAGCAGTAACTGGGCCTGTAAAGGTAGTGCACTTTGATGCTTATATGGAAATTCTGGGGAGGCCCAGAGCTACTAAGTTTTTGCCCTAGAACTACTGTGTTACAGAATTGCATATTGGAGGTTCATGCTGCAAATGTGTAGAAAATCTATTTTTCATACAGCCAATATGGTGAAACATAAGGAGGATCGTGTGGCCAAACTGGCAAAAACTAGTGTTTTAATTTTTCTCTCTATTTTTTTTTTTGGGTAGAAGGTAGAATACTTATCAAAGCAAACAGGACAAAACTAGAATCTAATCACATTTGATCTCACACTGTTTTGTTGTTTTCATTTTATCCAACATTTGATTAATGATAATCCAATTAGTTTCTTTTTCTGTTCCAATTGAAACACCCAAAGCAAGAACGGGTACCCAAAGGCCAAAGCAAGTAGGGGGTGCCAATTCCTAACCTGATCGACCAACTTGATCCAAAATCAATCCAGTAGGTTTGGGTTTGGGCTGACACACTTGACAATTAGACAAATGGATTCGGTTCGCGCTGAATGACAGCATGCTATTTGACCTCCAACTAACTATGATCAAGCTCCATCAATTTACCTACCAGCCCAACTGAGCCCAACCCAAAATTTCAGGGTTAAAGGCGTGAACATAAAGGTAGCTCCATTGGTTGGACATCCCATTGAACCCCATTTCTCACTCAAAGGTAGGGATTGATTCCTAGTTCTCTCCCTACATGAGCAGGCTTCTCTCCCCGAAGAACTTGCAAAGATGTCATTTGCGTTTGTTTCTGGGGTTGAATCAATACACCGTCGCCGGCCTTGAAGAAATCCAACATTTTTCGCCGGGTTCTCTGGGAGAAGACGAACGTGCTGCTGTTGGGCCTTTTGTTTCACATTTATAAAAAACACCCTCTTCTTTTCTTTTCTTTTTTTTTTTTTTCATTTCAAGATAGCTATTGAATAAGGTGCTTTGCTTGCATGGCATTTCATCCTGTTGGCGCAGGGGGATTGGACAAAATAGTGTTTCCCTGTTTCGGTCCGGACTCGAGACTCAAAAGACATAAGGATTGGGAGAAATGGCTACAGTTGCTAGAGATATAAGAAATTTTGGTCAGAGAGAGCAGGTCAAAGGGTCAAAGAGGACAAGCTTTAAGTGCTCATTGGGATAGATCTAGGCTTAGGTATTAGGCCCCACAACCGATCGGGCTAAGTTTTGATAAGCTTCAAAGCAGACCTGCTCTGAGTCATGGGCAGTCCTTATCTATCTGAATCGGTTAGAACTCCTCTGATCACTGGTGGAGCAAGCGTAGGATCACAAGTGGTGGCAATGCCCCCTGTGTGGATAAAATACCGTAATGATGAGAATAAGGAGAACCACGGTAACCGTACTAACTGCTCACCTTGATCTCGGTTAGCATAGTCCGGCAGCTCGACAGCTCGGTATAGAGTGTCAGCTCAACAGGTATCGACTCAGCAGCTCGGCAGCTCAATATTGAGTGTTAGCTCGGCGGACATCAACTCAGCAGCTCGGCATGAGTGTCAGCTCAGCAAAGTGCTAGTTCAGCGAGACCATATCTGGTCTCGGTAAAGGTACTGAAGGATAGGGATGGGCCATCGCACTCCTATAAGAAGTATGAGCGTACTCTGACAGATAGGGTAGCTCATTTATAGAGATAAGAAGTTGGCCTGATCATTCTATCACGTTAGCTGTCCAAAGGCATGGAAGCTTCTGATGGGATGTACCCTTTTTACCTACTCCTTGCTGTCAGGGTAAGGTCCGATGAGACCTTACCCCACCTACCCCCACTCACAAAGAGAATGAACGAGAAATCATCTACAAATACGCATGGGATCAGCTTCATGAAGGTACGCAACATACAATGCAAGAAACTCCCCTCTCTTCTCCACACTCTCCCTGTTTAGTTTCGAGAACTAACTCAGGCATCGGAGTGCCTTCGGCTGACGGCAGCCAGGGCCTCTGACGCAAGCTCCTTTCCTTCCCTTTCAGGTCGTCGGCGTTCGATTTTTCCCGATCATCAAGTTCTGTTTCCTCTTAATTAAGTGGGTGACATTTTTACCACCTACACCCCCCAAAAAATTTAAATTACTTGATATTTTTTCACCATGTGGACCATAATAAATGGTCTAAATATGATACTTGCTAGCTGTCAAATATATGGTTGTACTGTGGGGCATTGCTACTTAACCCTTTTGATTATTGTTCCTTTTTTTTTTCTTCCCTTATCTCTATTTTACTGCTAAGGTTGACTACGGGGTTGCTACAGTGCTGACCAGTGAAACTAATACACACAGTTGGGGGGCCATCTTTTTGGTGTTTCTTCTCTATTACATACCAATGAAGCTTTTCCATCCATCCTCGATTTGATGGGCTAAACCATATTTGGTGATTTGTTAAATAAATTATATCCATTCCCTGATGAAAGTCCCCAATAAAGAAGAGCCCTCCATCTTAGTGTATGTACTAGGGGTGTAAATCTGGGCGGGCGGCCCAAGTCCAGCACAGAAAAACCGTGCCAAGTCAAACGGCCGGCTCAGCCCAACCCGACAATGCCCAACGGGCTGTGCTGGGCCAGGGCTGCCAGGCCCGAGGCCCGGCCAGGCACGATTAAAACACGTGCCGTGCTGGGCCAGGCCCCCCAGTCCCGCGGACGGCCTGGCCCGGCACGAGGCACTTCCAGGCTCGTCTAGGCACGGCCCGACACACTCCAACAGTTATTTTTTTGAAACCACCACCCCCCCCCCCTCGTAGAGGGGGGGGGGGGGGGGTATTAGTGTCTTTTGATAATTTTTTACCATTATACCCCCCAGCTGCTATAAAACGGTCATATGAGGGGGGTATTTTATGTTATTTTATCACTTAGAAATTCTATAAATAGCCATCATTCCTCTCATTTCTCTACACTCATCTACTCTCTCATTTCTTACACTCCTTCTAAGGTTCTAATGCTCTAAGCTCTCTTAAATCTCATTCTAAAGTCTAAGGCTCTAAGCTCTCTACAAAGTTTTCTAAGAAGTGAAAAGTGAGAGTGACTTCTCTATAGTGAAGGATTCAACTAAGGAGGACTTCTCCATTAGCTCTCCCTCTCTCATAAACGTATTTATTATTTTAAATTTTGAGTTTTATTTAGTATTAATATACATAGTAATATTATATATTAAATCTCATCTTCTCCCCTTTCTTATATAAATTATCACAAAAAACACATTATACATAATTATTTATTTAAGTTTTTTTTTAAAATCTTTTAATTAGGAAAATGGATGGACCATCACAACCTTTCGACTTTGGCTTCTCTCTAAATGAAGAAGGTCCTGGATTTATTCATTTAAATCATAGTCAGGGCATAGAAGTAGATAGTCATAATCCCCAAGAACCCGGACCCACTGGTAGTGTAGAGCCAGCATGTTCAACTTCTACAACTAAAAAGAAGAGAAAAAAAAGATTGACTTCTCCTATATGGTCCTATTTTGTTAAAGTTCAAGTCCCAAGTCCTACAGGAGGTATAGAGGAAAAGGCAGAATGTAAAATTTGCAAAGATCTCCTCAGTGCCAAATCAGCAAATGGCACTGGCCACCTTAAACGGCACATGAATAAGTGTGTGCCCAAAACCACGAATACCGCTGGGGTCAGAGGTGGGCTCATCCAAACACAACTTTCTCTAACAATTCATCTGGTGGTTTAGGAGTTTTTAACTATGACCCTAATAATGATAGATATCAACTTATTAAGTTTATAATAGTTCGCCAATTACCATTTATACTTGCCGAAGACCGAGCCTTTGAAAGATATCATAGGTCAACTTTTGTTCTTTCATGGCAGAAAATATCTAGAATTACTGCTAGAAATGATGCAATAAAAACTTTTTTGAAAGAAAAAGAGAGTTTAAAACAGGTTTTTAAAAATATACCTGGGAAAGTAGCTTTAACTTCAGATTTATGGACCTCTAAACAAAATTTGGAGTACATTGCAATCACATCACATTATATTGATAGTGATTGGGTGATGCAGAAAAGAATGATTGCGTTTTCTTTATTAGAATTCCCACACACTGGTGTTAGGATAGGATCCACTATCCTTGAAAAACTTCGAGAATATGAAATTGAAAATAAAATAAAATCTATAACTTTAGATAATGCAAGCACTAACAATGTCGCAGCAGATTTACTAAAACTTGCGATTCAACTTGATTTAAATGGATCTCTATTTCACAATAAATGTGCATGCCACATCATAAATCTGATCGTACAAGTAGGGGTAAAATCTATTAGAGATGATTTAGAGAGCATTAGATGGATTGTAGGATACATTTTTTGTTCTCCCTCGTGAAAACAATGGTGGAGGGACATATGTGTAAATTTGGGTCTAAGACCAAAGAAAATATCACAAGATGTAAAGCATAGATGGAATTTTACGTATAAAATGTTAAAAGAAGCATGTACCTATAAAATGACACTAAATCAATATTGTCAACTTTATTTGGAACATGAAAATATTTTTATAAGTGATGATAAATGGACCCTTCTTGAAATAATAAGAGATTTTTTAGAAGTTTTTCATGATGCAACATTATTTTTTTCCGGGGTATATTATCCAACATCAAATCAAGCTTTAACCCATTTTTATGAAATAAGTCTTACTTTTAAAAAGTATAGAGATTTTCACATTTTTCAACTTATGTGTGTACAAATGAAGGCAAAGTTTTCACAAGATTGGAGAATAGCTCCTTTAACATTTTGTATAGTTGTTGCATTAGACCCTAGACTGAAATTAAAAGATGTAGAAACCCTTCTTGATGAAATAAACTCTAACATGAATACAACTAATATAAATGATATATCTACAGTTAAGACACAATTAGAAACACTTTATTTGGATTATGCTACCCAATTAGGTAAATCCATAGCACCCACGGTCCCAACGGGCCCTCCCCAAGTACATAAAGGGAAAAAGAAGGCCATTTGGAGTATTATGAGGAAATCTCACGGAAGTAACTCCCCTTCTTCCGGATGACCCTCTTATAACCTTAATGAATTAACAATGTACCTGGGGAGCGATCATGTTCCAATCTCGGATGATGAAGAAGATGCTTTTGATCTTTTGGCATGGTGGAAATCGTTTGAAAATAAGCTTCCTGTGCTTTCCGTCATTGCCCGTGATATACCAACAATACCAACGTCGACAATCGCATCAGAGCAGGCATTTAATGCAAGTGGGCGCCTTATTGACCCTAGGAGGACTATGCTTCAAGAAGAAACCGTTGAGACCTGCATGTGCTTACGGGATTGCTACCTAGCGGAGGATAGAGAACAACACATCGATGAAGAATTCGAGATAGAAGACGAGCTAACGGCTTTACATATATCATAGTATAATTTTTTTTAGAATGTATAATAGGCTTTTAACTTGTAATTTATTTTTTAGAATATATCATAGGCTTTTAACTTGTAATTTATTTTTTAGAATGTATCATAGGTTTTTAAAGTTGTAATTTATTTTTTAGAATGTATCATAGGTTTTTAAAGTTGTAATTTATTTTTTAGAATGTATCATAGGTTTCTAAAGTTGCAATTCTTTTTTCATTTATCAGAAGGTTTGAATTTCATTATATATATTGATCCAAGACTCCAAGTTCAAACTTGTAATTTTTTTTATCTTTTGTAACTTAAATTTCAAGGAAATACAATTTATTTGATGTATTTTTTCAAAACATCATTAGTGTTATTCTACTTATTTATTTCTCTTAATTTATTTATTTTAATGAAATTGGTTCAAGAGTCTAAGACTCTAAGTCTAAGTTTGTGACTTTGTGTCCGTCCAAAATCCAAATTTTAAAAAATTTAAAAAAAAAATGAAAATCAGATCTGTGGGCCGCCCATGGGCCTCCCGGCCCAGCACGGCACGACCAGGGCCGTGCCCTAGGCCATGCTGGGCCGACCCCTAAGGGGTTGGGCCCGGCATGACACGGCCCGCATATTAGAGACGGACCGTGCCGGCCCGGCCCAGCCCAAGCACGAGTGGGCCAGTCTTCCGCAGGCCGTGCCGAGATTGACACCCCTATGTACTCCATCTTCCATGACGTTTTCGTTTGATTCCAACTTTTTCCACCTTCCTTCCTCCTATCTCACTTTCCTTGCCTTTTTTTTCTTTTTCACTCTAAGCACTACTCCATTTCTGACATCATCTGTGCCCCATTCAATGCCCTCCAACTCTCTCCCATGTGATTTGACCTTTTAGTACCCTCCATGAACTTTCCTGGAAAGTTCGTACTCTTTTATTCTTAGTTACTTGACGGTGGGCCGTGTTTTAATTGATTTAAAGCTCTTCACGTCATCGTTTTGATTATCGCTCTCCAAGTATAACATTTAGGACATACGGCCTTGCCTATGTGATAATGTAATTGCTGGAGCAATTTCAAATTATATTCAACAATGAATCAATTACACATCAAAGTAAACATTAGATGATACAAATGTGAATAATTAGAAGACTGGTTTGAAAAATCATTTGATATTGGTACTGCATGGTATATTTATTAGCTAAAAATAAAGTCGGTGCTGACGTAGGTTTCCTATTTTTTTCACATGGAGTTGTAACTTTTCATGACAATAGGGTCCGCACCGACCTTAGATAGTGTAAATTAAGGTCGGCACCGACCACGTGCCAAATTGGTAAAAAAGAAGGTTTTTTCGTTCCAATTGCTCTAATTGGTGCAACAACATCTAAAGTTCTTGATCGGGTCCCACATGTATATTAAGTGTTTTTCCGATGAAATCCTCATAAGAATAAGTAAGATATACAAAACTGTACAAATTATCGTGGGATCAAACTTATGAATCATACTATGAAGCTATGAAAGAAAACAATTGAGCAAAAATTTAGATAGAAATTTAAGATATTTGAAAATCAATTTGGTTATGTCAGGGAGGTCAACAAGGTAAGCTATCTTCTCACTGAGAAAATTAATGAAAAAATATGGAGTAAAGAGGAAAAATCTGTATATGATCTTTATCGATTTAGAAAAAGTCTACGACATGATACTTAGAGACTTAATTTGGTAGTTTTTAAATAAATGAGATGTTCCACGAGGTATATTGAAATTATTAAAGGCGTGTATGAAGGAGCAGTAACAAGTGTATGAACTACTTGTGGAGATACATGGGAGTTCCCAATGACCATAGGTTTGCATCAGGGGTTAGCTCTAAGCCCTTATCTCTTTGCACTGATTATGGATCAGTTAACTACTCATATTCAAGAAGAGGAGCCTTGGTGCATGTTATTTGCAGATGATATTGTGTTAGTAGATGAATTAAGAGACTATGTGAATGCAAAACTCGAGAGATGGCAGGAGGCTTTAAAATTTAAAGGCTTTAAAATAAGTCGTACAAAAATGGAATATATGGATTGTAACTTCAGTGGGACAGAAAGAGTTGAAACTATTGCGAGAATTGAAGACTATGAGATACCACAAAGTGATTTTTTCCGCTATCTTGGCTCTATAATTAGTAACAATGGGGAGATTGATGAAGATATCAGGTTGAAGTAAAGACTTGCTTCTGAAGTGCTTTTGTGGCTGATGAATGCAAATAAGATTGAAAGGAAATTTTAACATGATAACGATTACACCAAGTATGACCTATGGAGCAGAATGTTGGCCGAACAAAAAGCAGCATATATACAAAATGGATGTAGCAGAGATGAGAATATTGAGGTGGATGTGTGGTAAAACTAGGAATAATAAAATTAAAAATGAGCGCTTTCGAGAGTATTTATGGGTAGCAACAATGGGGGAGAAAATTAAAAAATCCCATTTGAGATGGTTTGGCAATGTCCAACAAAGGCCGGTGATGGAGCCAGTAAGTAAAAGTTTGGCCATGAAGGTTGATGGCCTCATTGCCTATTAAGGGGAAAAGGTAGGCCAAAGAGGATGTGGATGAAGATAGTAAAAATGGTTATGAAGAAGTGTGACTTATCTGAGAATTTGGCCCAAGATAAATTGGAATGGAGAAACAGAATTTGTGTAGTCGACCCCAACATAGTTGGGATAAGGTTTTGATGATGATGATTGTTTTAGTTGCTTTTTAGGGGCAACGGCTAGTTTGTAACCTAATAGTTCTATTATTTTATCTATTCTGCTTTTATTTTTCTATTTTTCATTATTTGTGTTTTTTACATTTATTATTTTTGGTTCTTTTGTATATTTTAATCATGTCCATTATACTTATATTTTATGATTTATTTTTTGGCTCTTTTATGTATTTCTATCGTATGTTTTACAAGAAATCAGTCAAACAATGAGCCCGACATAAATTGAAAATGATTTGATAGTAGATACTTAATTGGATAAGTTGATTTAACTTTATTTTTTAATTTTTTACAAATTAATTATTTTATCTTTTTATGGCATATCCATGTGACATTGTTGATTGTTCCCCCGAAGTCTTTTTCTATATTTCATTAAAAAAAATGACAAAACACAACTAAGTTTTCCTTGATTCCATCGAAAACTATTTTGTATGGAGGGTCTAAGAAGAGAAGAAGTGTGGACAAGCACTCTTCCATGTACATTACACAAACATATTCCCCTTAGCCTTTAATTTTGGCATACGTAAGTAGTGACAAACATCTATTTCAGTGTTCTTGGGATATCTTTCTTATTTTTACTTTTAAATTGTGAAAATCTATTACTATTGAGCATTGCAAAATTATTTTTCTTTCTAATTTTTAGTAGCTATTCTTAAATGTAAAAAGTAACTTTCACTTTATCAATTCTTTATTTTGATTTTTGACCGTTGATGCCAATATAATATTTAATGTGAGATGCTCTTATGAGAGTTACTTTCACGGCAATATGAGAGTAAGGGCTCTCCACCCTTACTCTCATAATACTGTGAAAGTAACTCTTATAAGAGTATCTTTTATTTTTAATTATAATTAATTTTTTTATTTATATTAGGTATTTTAGAGGTCTTTGACCTATCGGGACTATTCCCCTGGGTTACCCACCATACACAGGCAAATTTAGGACGGGTTTCCAACGGGAGACATGATCAACATAAAACTAGTTTATATTTTTAAAAACTTGACCGATTGTTGATACAAGCATGACTAAATTTTATTTTATTCATAGGCAGTCCTTCGTTGATGTCCTATTATAAAACGAAATCGCTTGAAGTCAATTTTAAAGCTTGTATTTTCTTTTTGTCTTGGAATCAAATTCTTCCGTGAAGAGAACTACAACTACAGTTAGAGAATTATTTAAAAATGTTATCTGTGGTGACGTCAGTGTTTGCACGGTTTTAACTTTACAGCGGGAGACATGGGCTTATGCTGTTAGAGTGGCAATATGGTGTCTAGACTCTGTAGTTTATTTACAATAAATTCATGTGTTTCTTTAGCAGGGATACTCCGGTCTATCATTTAAAATTGTCACCGACACGTGAATTAATTATTCTTGCGGTTAGGAAGTTCATGCTCTGCATTTTACCGATGATTAGATGAGAATTTTTTTTAACTCACTTGAAGTTTAGCAGCCAGATGTTAGCCTCAGGAACTTCTCGTGAGTGGAAGCGTAAGAGCAGAAGGACTCGTGAGAAGATTAAAATTAAAGTAGCTTTTATCCTCTCTGACCCGTTCTCTTTAACTTACTGTAGCAAGCCTCGATTCTTGGGCTTAATGTTGACTCTTTTAAGTCTTTTCACCACCAGAGCCTGGTGAGATTGGGATCCCTCCACGTCCTCCCCTTCTTCATCTCATGTTGCTTACTTCTTCTTGTGCTCTTGATCTATTGAAGTTGCAGAGAGAAAAAAGAGGGATGACGAACGAGAGAACATGGCGCTACAGGTGTTTAAAGACACGGCTATCTCGTACACAGTTCAGGTAGCACTGGATGCGGTGAAGTCCTGCTTGCAAATTGGTGGTGTCGAACTCTTCAGCGGTGCTCAAAATCATCTGGTGAAGATTGAGGATTCCCTGGTGGACATCAATGATTTCATTGTAATAGCAGAGGGAAGCCCTAAGATGGATCACAAGTTGATGAAATTGCTGGAAAAGCTCAAAGATGCTGCTTATGATGCTCAGGACTTATTGGAAGTGTACGCAATCGAGGATCGAAGACGGAGTGAAGTGGCTGAAAATAGTATGCCGGTTCGAGATACCATGACGAACAAGGTACGCAAGGTTGTTACTTCACTTGTGTCCCCAGTTGTCTCCCCAATTATAATGCGCAAGAAGCTAAAAGAGGTAGGCGAGAGACTCGAAGCTATTAAAACAGAGGCTTATGCATTTCAGTTGGAAGAGAAAGTGACCAACTTGCAGACTGAGTTTAAGAAGCAGAGGGAGACCTACTCAGCCGTGGATGAATCTCAAGTATTTGGAAGAGACGAAGAAAAAGTGGAGATAGTGAGTTTGCTGTTGTCACCTCAACCTCAAGTGGGTGATGGGGTTGAAGATGATGAGAATGAGAATGTTTCAGTTATTCCTATCGTGGGCATGGGAGGCCTTGGCAAAACCACACTCGCTAAGTTGGTCTTCAATCATAAACCGGCGGTGCAGAATCATTTCGAACCGAGAATGTGGATATGCGTGTCTTATGATTTTGATATCATAAGGCTTGGAAATGAAATCATTGAACGTGCAACTCGTGATAATCCTAGCCTCTCAAATGTGGAGGAATTGCAGCGCCGCCTTGGTGAAACACTGAGTGGGAAGAAATTCTTGCTCGTTTTGGACGATGTTTGGAATGAAGAACCTGAGAAGTGGTATAGGTTGAGAGATCTGTTGTTATGTGGAGGAAGAGGAAGTAGAATTGTTGTAACCACACGCAGTCCAAAGGTTGCATCCATCATGAGCAATATTCAGCCGCACATTTTGAAGGCTCTGTCTGAAGATGGTTGCTGGTCTCTCCTGTCAAAGAGCATTTGGAAATCCAAGAGCAGATCCAAACTTGGCACCAATTGGAAGAGAGATTGTGAAGAAATGCCGGGGCATTCCGCTTGCAGTGACAACACTAGGAGGTCTTTTGTGTTGCGAGAGAAGCCAACGCAAATGGGAGTTTGTCAGAGATAGTGAAATGTGGAACTTTGATGATAAAAATGAGAATGGAATATTACCTGCTTTGAGGTTGAGCTATAACCATTTAAAGCCTCATTTGAAGCAATGCTTTGCCTTTTGTGCAATCTTCCCACAAGACTATAAAATTGAAAAGGAACTAGTGATCAAGTTACGGATGGCTAACGGTTTTATTCCTACCAAAAGAGGAAAGGAGTCGGAAGACACTGGCGATGAGATTTTCGAGGAGTTGGTAATGAAGTCTTTTTTCCAAGAAGTCGATGTAGAAGAAAGCTGGGGCGGAATACCTTATAGGACAATGTTTCGGATGCACGACCTCATGCATGATCTAGCACATTCTGTAATGGAAAATGAATATCGTGTTGTACACAATGGCAAGTCAAAAGACATTTCTCCAAGGATTCGTCATGTCTCTTCTAATAGATTAGGAATTCTGGCTGCCTCCTTACCCAAAGCTCAAATGCTACGGGCATATGTCACGTTAAAACAAGATGCCTTCCAATTTCCTTATGATGTAGGACTTTTCAAACGTTTGAGAGCATTGGATTTCAACAGGCAACGAGATAAACAGAAAGTTGAGAAGCAGTTGTTTACTTCCCTGGGCAATCTCCAACATCTAAGGTACCTCAATCTCTCCTTCACTTTCATTGAAATGTTACCTAAATCATTGACTAGCCTCTACTATTTACAAACTTTGATACTAATGCGTTGTGAAGCACTCCGTCACTACACCAAAAACGGAAATTTGGAACGCTTTTGGAACGGTTTAACGGATTAGGAACGGACGGATTAGGAACGGTAATGCGTTCCAATTTCCTGTTTTCCGTTCCTAATCCGTTAATCCGTTCCAAAAATAGGAAATTGGAACGGTTTTGGAACGGTTTAACAGATTAGGAACGGGCGAATCAGGAACGGAAATCCGTTCCAATTTCCCGTTTTTGGTGTAGTGCGTGAGTTACCCAAAGAGATGTGCAAATTGACCAACCTCAGATGTTTGGATATAACTGATTGTTATAAATTGACTCACATGCCCCCAAAGATGGGGCAATGGAGCTGCCTCCAAGAATTAAGCAATTTCATTGTGGGTAGGACCAATGAGATTGCATGCAGTGGCATAGGAGAGTTGCAAGGTTTAAACCTTAGAGGACGTCTAGGAGTTCTACTCCTTCAGAATATAACAGATGCTATTGATGTTCCACGAGATACTGTCATCAACAAACCAAATCTTACTTCTCTTGATCTAACGTGGGATGTGAAATTTGGTAATTTGAAAGAAGATGGAGAAAGAGGAGTGCTTGAAAAGCAGGTACTTCAGGGCCTCCAACCACATCGAACTCTGAAGAAGTTGGGAATATTTCACTATGGAGGCCTTAACTTTCCGAGTTGGATGATGGACACCACTCTCACTGAATTAGTTGAAATTAGACTATCAGGGTGTTGGAGATGTAACCACTTGCCACCACTTGGCGAATTGCCCTTTCTCAAAGTCCTTGAAATTGATGGATTGAAGAATGTGGAGTGCATTGGTAGTGAGTTCTACGGCAATGAAGTATCGGGAGGATTTCCATCATTAGAAGCACTTGAGATTGTAAATATGCAAAAATTGAAGACATGGTCAGGGTTAGAATGGAAGGGCAAGAGGGTGTTCCCTAGCCTCGTCCGATTGAGAATTTCTAATTGTCCCATGCTAACTACAGTGGAATTTTTTCCAGATATCAAAGGCTTGAAGGTTGACCAAGGGATGATTCAAAGCCTAAAAAATCTGAAATCGTTAGAGTCTATGCACCAACAAAATTGTAACCAATCGTCTTTTGCTGATGAAGATCAGATAAGAAGTCAGAGCTCTCTTGAAGTGTTGTCTATTGTCTCTTGCGACAAACTCATCTTTTCAGGCCTAAGGCTTCGTTACCTCAGTTCCCTTGAGACTCTATCAATTTGGAATAGCAATGAGTTTGCACACGTGGCACATGAATTATCATTCCTTACCAGCCTCCAATATCTATGGTTAGGTCAGTGTCATGGTTTGAAGAGTTTACCAGAGGGGATCAGGAATCTCACATCTCTTCGACATCTAACTATTGGTAAGTGCCCTGAGATGGTGTCCTTGCCAAGAGAGCTACAACGCCTCTCTGCTCTCAATGAGCTGACTATTCATGGATGTCCTACATTAGATATTCAATGTAAGAAAGACACAGGTGAGGACTGGGACAAGATCCAACACATCCCTTATATCAGGATTTGGAGTTAATCGTATCGCAAGAGATTAATGGTTAGCCTTCCTACTTGTTGTCTTTTTTCTAAAATAAAATGTATTATTTATTTCTAATGTAACTCTTGTTTATAATTGTAATTGTAATTGTAATTGTAATTGTAGTTAGGAGGAAAAGAGGGGACAAAGGTAGCTGCGATGAAAAACAAAGCTACTTGCACATTAGTCGAGAGACTTAGGTATGATTGTAAGTTTTAATACTGCCTTTGTAAAAAAGTTATAATGCATGAAGAAATATAGAGGCAAAAAGGTTAGGAGATTTAATCTCTTTAGTTTGGCATTTTATTAGGAAGAGGAAAATCATTTCATTTCATAGTATTACTTGTATTATATAATAGACATTGTTAAACATCATATATCATGTACTTGGGCAAGCAAAGCATATTCAGGTCTAACAACAGTGTCCGGGAGTGGATTTATAAGGTTAGGACTTTTGTGCGACAAGGTAAGATGATTTTGGGCTTGTCATTTATCTAGCACGCGAGATATATGGATCTGGGCTTGCTTTTAATGGTGAGATATCTCACTTGGGATACACACATTTATTTAAAGTAAATGGTGTTATTTTTTCATTTGTCTTTCTCACGTCAGTAGAAGTTGTTGGAGTTCTTTAAAAATATTGGATGGTGTAAAATCTATCTTATTTAGTGGATGTGAACTTGCAAGATTTTACTTATATAATACCCCTAAATTTCTATATTTAATTTAAATATTTTAATAAATTGGATGGTTATCCATGATGGGTTGGTGAAGCCTGATCTAGACATTAGTTTATTTATAGGAGTTAATCTGTAATTTGTCGGTTTAATCTAAATCATCTGTTATAAGGTTGGCGAAGCCTGATATTTTTATTTTCTGATATTTATATATTAAATTTAATTAGAGGACTAAACTAAAGTATTAATAGTTGCTTAAATGACTTAGGAAGTCTAGCCAAACCCTTGGCTAAATTAGAAGCCATTTTGACTAGACTAGTTGACTAGTATAGTTGGTTGTGCTAGGTCTATGTGTTGTGGTGGCTAAAATAGGTTTTATGAATTAAATATGACCATAACCATTAACTATTTGATTTATTTAAGCTGTTGGTCAGTGGGTCAAACCCCTTTATTAGTGGAGATTGTGATGCGCCTGATTAAATATTTAAAAGGGCCATAGCCATCAAACATTGACTACGTGTAATTGGTTACTTGGTTGATAAGTCGCTAGGTGTGACTTAATGGCTGATGTGTTATATTTAATTCCACATTATGGTACTATTAGGTGTTGTTATGAACCTTAGGACGCTTTAGAAATTACGTGGATCCCACCTTAGATCATAAGGTTTAATAATTAACAACTTTAGAATATTAGATGACTAGACTAGTTTCCGTAGTGGGCCCTAGTGGGTCAGTCTTCACTTAGATGATTAATTAGTTAAAAGATTGAGTTTAATTGACAAAAATGTGGTTAAGACTTAAGATTTTAAAATTAGTTGTAATAGTTCTAATTTATTTCTGCAGCATAATTCTCATTTTAACACCCTTTTTCTCAAGTGGTTAGTAAAGCTCCATAAAAGGCAAGTTTCAATTACTTTCTAAAAATGTATATACATAATTGGTGAAGTGGTAATAGTATAATGGATATTATTGTATGTTATATAGCAATCTAATTATAAAAGGCTTTCATAGCATTCTATTTATGGTAAGTTTTATATAGCATGTTATTTATGGTAAGTTTTGCATGACATTCTATAGATATTGAAAAATTGATAATGATACCGTCATGTATTGATGATAAGTGATTGTAACATGCACTCCATAATATACGAATTAACAAGATTGATCGAAAGGGATGAATCATAGGAGTGCATATGGAAGTCATGTGGTATGGGACGCTTAGGGATAAGTATGTATATAATATGCTTTGTTGCAATTTGGTCTAAACTAATTAAAAATAAATGAAATGTTAGAAACTTAACGAAAGTAGGGACCCTATTTCCATAGCTCTACTGTGTCGTAAAACTCCAATGGGAGGACGTCTTATTGTGTGGTGGTTTAGTGCAGTGCAATGTAGTGATTAGTGACCGGTTTACCGATGGTGAGTATTTCGAAAATGACCCTCGTCTTGGTGGGGCTAAATTCTGAGACATCCTTCTTGGCCTAAAGTACTTTCCAAGCTTCACGTATGGGTGTATTGTTGGACTGGTCGCTGACACAAAGACCAACTTAGTGTAGGGACGAATGTTTTTGTAATAATCTTCAAGTAAGTGGTTGACCAATTTGAAAGGGAGGGTCCCAAAGTATTTAAATGGCTAAGTGGCAAGTGAATAATGGTATGTATAGTGTTTTAGCACATTATTTTTAATGAATGGTTCAAGTGTAGTGTTGGGACCCTAAATCCCTTATTGGGCAGTGACTTATGTTATATGGCATTACAAGAAATGTTAGTGTCCAAAATGTTAGTTTTTTGCAAAGTTTTCATTGTAATAGTGTCATGTCATTTATTGCATATAATACGTGCATTATCATTATTATCTTATTCCTTTTTATGATATGTATTATTGTTAATAATTGGTATCCTGCGGAGTAGGATTGTGCTCATTATATTCAACCACCACATGTAGGAGGGTGAGGATTAGCAAAGCCTGGGATTAAGGGTGATGAGGACTACAATGATGCCTTTTGGATGGTCAAAATTAAGATGTTTAATCTATGAGGGTTTAAGACATTAAATTTAATTATGTTTAAGACTTTATTAGTTTATATTGGCATTGCTGTAATTAATTAATCTCGTACTTGGTTCACTTGGAATGATTTTTTGGTGATCTAATAATTGATGGATTGTTATTTATGGTTTTGAGATTGACTTACCTGATATATGAATGGGAAATGTTGTTTATACATGATTGTTGTTTAAACAAAAAAATAAAATAAAAATTAGCCTACTATTTGAACAATTGAATTGCCTTAGATGGTTGGGTCATCTAACATCACATCGGATCCATATTATCAGATCATTTGCTCTTCATCTCCATGGTGTACTTACATGATCTTGGCAATAAGGAGAAACAATTATTTAGGATGAGTAAACTTTTATCTATAAAAATATAATTCATTAAGTATTGATTTGGTTGCAGAGATTCAAGTGCATTACATAGGGCATCTCACATGATGGTGTTTTCAGCCAAACTATCTTTTGTTGTCCTTGTGAACACCAATATCATAATTTAATCTATTTCTTGAATTCCATGATATGGACAGATCAGAAGCAAGATGACCTGTGCTTCTTTAAATACTTTCGAATTACAATGATTACTCAAGTGTTGTTATGAAAGGTTCCTGCTCTTTCACAAAA
The DNA here is from genome assembly GCA_029852735.1 of Persea americana. Classification (NCBI taxonomy): domain Eukaryota; kingdom Viridiplantae; phylum Streptophyta; class Magnoliopsida; order Laurales; family Lauraceae; genus Persea; species Persea americana. The sequence continues at coordinate 14,232,511 of CM056811.1, read as the reverse complement.
TTATCTGTCTTCAGCAATATACTGGGGCCCTGTTCCTTTGTTAAGCTTGGCTGCCAGTGAATGAACAGAAACTTGATATTTATATGAACGACATTGTTCCTTCATCTATTTTTGTTGGATGTTATGTTTTGATTTCATTGAGCAAATGGGTTTCTTTGTTTATTTGTGTATTACTCTTATATAAATGTCGGACTTGGCTCCACAATATTTCCTTTGCAGTGTTTCATTCATACATGTAGTAGTTCCTCATGGCCATTACCGTTTTGTGCTTAATGAAACATATACAATCATTTTAAAGATTTATTTTGTTAGTTTTAGATTTTGATGTTGGTTTTTTAATTTTCTGCTACTTGAAAGCTAAAATGTGGGGTGAGTAAAATTACCGGAAAAAGATGCCACTTTGAGGAGTTTTGCATATAAAAAGGACTATTGATTTGCGTGATTTGCTATAACTTTGCATTTCACGACTGCTTAGTAAGATTAGATTATCTGAACACTCAATTACGTGATCTTCCTCATAAAGTTTTGTAATGTCTGGTCTTTCAAGAAGAAAGATTGAGTAACCTCTTTGTGATTGGATAATCTAATCTAAAAAGAAATTTAAGTGTTTGGACCTTCTTGATTAAGTAATCTATCTGCTGAAAGATTATCCAATCGCTCAATTTCGTGATCTCTCTCATAAAATTTTGTTATGGTCTTGTCTTTCAAGCCTCCGACATAGGAGGATATACATGTGCTAAGGTCATTTGTTTACGGTCATTTACATATGTAAATGACTCACATGTAAAATAGTTACGCACTATCACGTTTGTTTGGATTCATTTACACATCACTTGTGTAAATTGCATATGAAAATGATGCGTAAATGAGTTCATTTTCGCACACAAATTTTCACACCTCATGTAATGATAAAAGGTTACACACCAAACTTCATATGAAAATGATTCACATCAAATTAGGCGGACGGTGCGTCCTGTGTAGTTCCATCACAAAGCGGGCTGGGTTCGAAACCCCACTCCCCCAATTTTCTACTTTTTCCCCCTTCCTTTGTTCCCCCCACCAAAAGAACGTTGAAACCCTACTCTCCTCTCCTCCCATTTCTCTCCCCAGCAGCATAAGGACCTGAGCACGTACCTTCTAGGTATGGCACCCCCCCCCCCCTCTCTCTCTCTCTGCTTCTCTCTTTACTTTCTATGTTCCCTCTCTCTCTCCTCTCTCATTCTACTTCCCTCTCTCCCCATTCCATCTCACCCTCTCTCAATAACTCTCTGCCCCCCTCCTTCCTTTTCTGATCTCTCTCCTCCCCGTCCTTTGATTTATCTCTCTCTCAAGCACTCCAAGTTGATTTAGATGACATAAATTCCCATTTGATCAACAAATCAAATTCCATCACATCATTTTGGGGACATACACAACCATCAGTAACTTGTTTTTCATTTTTTTTTTTTCCAGATTGAGTTTTTAATACTTACAAGGGCTACATTGTGAATCCTTACAGGGTAAAGTCATCCACTGTTCAACAAGTTGAAGTGTGCTCTGTTTGCTCACCGTTGTGAGTTGTATTTGATGTCCCATTTTATTTTCTTTTTTTAATATTTGACTTTCAAATTCTTGATCTTTGAAGGTAGTTCTTGTTTGGATTTAAGGTCAATGTAGCTGTCTTATTGTGAATGGGCCAGCTTATGGTTTAAACCAGGCCAACTATGGGCCTGACATTGGTCACCAAAATATGATTTCTATGCAGACATGTTATTAATCAATTGAAACTTTCATCACAGTATGTAACCAAAATATGATTTCATTAAAAGGACCTGTTTTTATAAAAGATGAAAAATGGGCACGCTTGTTTCCAAGGAGTTGGAATACATAAAAACTTTATTATAAAATGAGCCTCTTTGTTAGCATGGAACATATCAAGATAAAAGCATCTGAATATAATTTACAAAAATAAATGTCTTACATTTTCACATATAGTGTAAAATGATTCATATGCATGTGAAAATGGCAACAATAGACAAACGTTGTAAACTGAAATGCACGTGTAAAGCTTACATATGTGAAATTTACATATGAAGCATTTACATATGTAAACTGTATTTACACATCTCATGTCTAAAAGGCAAACGACACCTAAATGTAATAGGTGTACAATAGGTCTTATGGCGAAGGGAATGCTTTCGGGCATATTGAGTGACAGAGATGTAAAAATGGTGTGCTGAGTTCATTTGATGTAAGACCGTATATGCATCAGATGGGCCATAAACTGAAGCCCAATCACTTAGTGGGCCAAGCCCACATCCTGAATAGATAGGCCGGATTTATCTCCCGGACAAAAGGAATCTCGCTCAGTTATGGATTTGGCCAATCTGGTGGGAGGTTGTGGATTGTGCAACTAGTGCATTCTCATCCATACTGTTTCCACAAACCTGCCTCGACCATTTGCTCACAACCATGGACCGGTTAGCAATTTCCATGATAAAGTTTCTTCCGAAGACTTGACCACGAAAATGTCTGGGACAGTATCATCATCATAGCCTTGTCCAACTATGTTGGGCATAAGCGTCACTAGTCTGCATGTATTACAATATCTTACTCTTGTGCGGATCAAGAGAGTTATGTCCCACTCAAGGCCAATCTGACCCCATCCAAGAGAAGAATAAAAAAAAAAAAAACAAACAAATAGATCAAGGTCCAGGTAAAGACCTGACAGGAAAGGTCCAGATTTAATGCCCAAGCCCCTATACGTTCAGGTAATGGACCTTGCTCAGGCTGAACGGACACAAACCAAGCTGGGTAAGTTGGTGAGTCTGGCTGAGAATGCTTGGTAACAAAAGGCCAGACTTGTTCAACTCACCAAGACTGGTGAGTTAGCAAGCTCACCATCTCGGCCCAGTTTGGGCAACCGGGAAGACTGATCGAGTTTCTAAACTGCATGCCCGGTTGAATCTGTGTGACTTATATTCTCTAAAGTAGCTTGAAGATGATTACCTCCAATTAGACCTATCACAAAAAAGACTTAATTATTCTCTTACCCTTTATGTTTATTATGGATCCAAGTGGGCCAAGTAGAGCCGTGAATGGGTTGTGTTCAATCCAAATCAAAGGTCTAACCAGCCAATATATATATATATATATGGAAAATATTCATGCACATCCATCCCTCACTATAACATGGTAATGACAACATAATAGGGTTGACTTATTAATACACCCGAACCATCCACGCACATGGGACCCCCTTAAGTATACTAGACCCATTTGATTTTCACCTTTCCAAATGGATTGGACCGTTGGATCGAGAGTCAATTTTTTTCCTTTAATATGAAGTCATTAAATTTTTGGGCCATGGATGAAGGGGTTAGAGGCATGAAATTGACAGCAAATTTGATATATGGGCTCATTCAAGATGTCTCTTTCCATCCACCACAAGTCTCATGATCAGTGGGTCCTTAGGTGGGCCCCATTAAGTTTGTCCCCCACCATATGGTGAGGGAAGGATACACAGGAATATCCCCAATATATATGGAAAATATTCATGCGCATCCACCCCTCACCATAACATGGTGATGGACAATATAGTAGGGTTGACTTTATAATACATCTGAACCATCCACACACGTGGGCCTCCCTTAAGTACACAAGACCCAATGGATTTTCACCTATCCAGATGGATTGGGCCGATGGATCGAGGGTCAAATTCTTTCTTTTAATATAAAGTTGTTAAATTTGTGGGACACGGTTGAAGGGGTTAGAGGCATGGGATTGACTCCAAATTTAATATATGGGCTCATCTAAGATGTCTCTTTTCATCATCGACAAGTCCCATGATTAGTGGATCCCTCGGTGGGCCTCATTAAGCTTGACCCTCACCATATGGTGAGAGAAGGATTCAAAGGAATATCCCCATATATGGAAAATATTCACGCGCATCCATCCCTCACCATATTATGATGAGGGACAATATAGTATGGTTGACTTTATAATACATCTGAACCATCCACACACATGGAACTCCTTTAAGTACACTCGACCCATTGGATTTTCACATATCCAAATGGATTGGACAGTTGGATCGATGCTCAAATTTTTTTCTTTTAATATAAAGTCGTTAAATTTGTGGGCTATGGATGAAGGGGTTAGAGGCATATGATTGATATATATATATATATATGTTAGCTCTCTTAAGATGCAGCGTAAGATAAGGTAAGCTAAGGTAAACTCGAGTGTGATGTGGGGCCCACCTGAGTACCCACGTGGGGTGGGGATGGGTGGTATTTCAAGGACACCCAGTGCCCTTCTCTTTGCAGAAAAACAGTGCCGACCTTGGTTTCTATCATCTCTATCCAGGCACCAAAAGTTTAATGGTCAACCGTCAATTCGAATAGGTACACAATGGATCCAACAATCCAGTAAATTTGGATCTGAAAGTTGGTGGACTTGTGCAATTTAGGGGGGTCGTGTGTTTGATCCATTTGCATGGACCAAGGGTGAGCCCCAGAAGTGTGAGGTTATGGAATTTTATCCTAAGCTTTAGCTTAAGAGAGCCTTGACCATATATATATATATATATATATATATATATCCGGACACACCCTTTAAAGGCCCAAGTACAACTAAGGCGGAAGACATTAGAGGCGCTTTCCCATTGAGAGGAAATAAAAAGTTAAAAGGCATAATATAAACCTTTTCTTAAATACAAAGGTATGCTTGTATGTATATTCTTATTCTTTAAAGTTGGAAAACAATTGATAAAAAAAGGGCCCAAATATATCTTTCCTTGAGCCACATCAACACACTAGGCACACTAGATTGATGGAGGAAATTCATAGAGATGATTGATGAATCATATCCTTGTAATGAAAACTATCTTATCTCTGTTGTCCTTGCTACTCTGTGGACTTTGTTGAAAGTAAGAAATAATTTTGTCTTTAGAGGAGAAAGCATTTGTCTCTTGATAAAACTATAAATTTGATTTAAAATGCTTGCAAGCTTTACTCTATGGATATTTGTGAAAAGGCTTTTTATTAGGCATATCACACTTAAAGGTGTATGGATCTAATATCCAATGATTAGAGTCTTATTTTTACAAATGCTGCTTTTAGAGCTATAGACGGGGAGGCAAGCTATGGTTTTGTTATGTTAAGGAATGATTTTCCTTTTGTTGAGGAGCTCATTACGGGTCGTGTGTCCCTTCCTCTAAAGAAGTAGAGGCGTGAGCTATCCTCATAGCGACTGTCACGATCCTAAACCTAATTAGAGAATAAACCGGATCCGATGTGTGAGATTTATGGCTAATTTAAAAAATTTTCCCTTAATGCACAAGGATCAAAGTCCACTGTAAGGATTATGTATTTGAGCTTCATTAACAAGATAACTAGCAGGACTTACCCGATAATCACATTTACTAATCCTGTAGAAATATCAAATTAAGTATGTATTTCATTCCATTATATATTTAAGTTTCAAAGAAGAAAACATATAAGGCTTATACACATCAGGACCACCCCCAAAAAGTTAGGTCTTGGACCAAAAGATGTACAAAGGTATAATAAGTCCAAAAGTATAGAAATCCCCTAAAAGATAGAAGCTGAGTGGCACGATAATAGATATCCCCGTGTAACGCGCACCGATGCCTAGAGTGATGACGCTAAACTACATTATCAGCAACCCTCTCACATTGATCGTCCTCTTCCCCCGGCCAAGGATCCTCTGGGATTGCCTTAGTGTCCGGGTCGGCATAGTAGAGGTGGTGTCATCTGCACACCAGGGATTAAAGGATTAACCATATGTTGGCAAGAAGATAAGCAATATACATTATTCATAATATGTTCCAAATGAGATTAAAGACAAGTACATGATTATAAGATAGCAAGGTACGAGCTAAGCATAAAGTGTGAGTAATACGAGAATCAAGTAACAATATAAATCCTGGCAAATTATACAAGATTAATCATCCATGAAATGCTATGCCAAGCAAAAGGAGACTCCGTCGATGTCCAAGCCATCTCATGGGGGGTATAAATGATGTCCGAGCCAACTACAAATACCCAAAGTCTGGCTCTAGGGGATCCTAGCTCCTGGTCCTAGGAATAGCAGCACGGTTCAAGCCCGCTCCCAACTATTCACACCATGGACATTGTCCAAAGCCGACTGTCCACCCTAGTGTCGGGTATCCGGTCCTCTTTATAATCTTTAGTCTGCAGCTGGTCATGAATGAAAGATGATGGTGATGGTTTGTATACAACACAAGTTCCAAGACAAATACAAGTGGATATATTTCCAAATACAAGATAATAAGCTGAGGGCTACCGAATAAAAAAATATTTGTAGATGAGGCAAGATGAGGGAAGGAGTAAAGGAAAAGGAAAGATTTTGATTGATTAGGTGGGCCCATAATAATATAGTGTTCTATCCCAAGCTATCATAATAACAATAACAACAACAACAACAATAATAATCATAATTGCAGTCACGTCTATATGCCTAATTTAATAATTGGGTATGGTCAAGGGTCAAATGTGTGGGGTTTTATTATGTTTTCCAAAAAACTTTATTTTTTTATTTTCTTTTAACCACTCAACCTTAATTTAAGGTTAATCATGATCGTGCCACCCATTGTCATTTCACCTGTCATAATTATTAACTAATTCAATTCACATGATTTACTAATTAAGTCTTAATACATTAACTGAATTTTGCATGGAGTATAATTCGTATTTATGGATGGTATTGTAATTTCCCATTCCTAATTACTTGTTAGTTAACATTCTCCTATATTATCGACGAAACAATTGTTTTGAACAATTAGCATTGGAATTGGGTTCCAAAGGGTGGACACATCCATATGTTGGTAAGCAATAGGAAATAAATTTCTAATGGGTAAAAATAAAATTCTAAGATTCATTGGATATAAGAAAATTGTGTAGAACTCTACAAATGGGAACGGTCCAAAACCCCCTGTTCCAGATGAAAACCGTTCCAAATGAAATTTTGTTGGAAGTGTTGAAAACCGTTCCAATATTATTAAAACCATTCCAGATTAAGAATTTTGGAACGGTTTAGGCACTGCCAGATTTTCCTTTTCTGTTCCAAATTCAAATATTTGGAACGTTTCACAATCCCTTTTGGAACAATTTAAAACACTTCCAGATTTTCTAAACCGTTCCAAGTTTAACGTCAGTTACAATTAGTATCTATTTTTGGACGGTTTTAAACCATTTCAAATTCTAATTTTTGGAAAAATTACTAGTCAGTTCGGGGTATACAAGAAGGGTTTAAAACAGTTCAATATTTTGATATTGGAACGGTTTTTACTGTGTTAAATGACGGTTTTAAACCATCCCTAATTTAATTATTATTATTATTTTTAAAATAATGTAGCTGTAGTTTTTTTATCTGCCATTAAATTTATTTTTTAAAATAAGAAAAAAAATTTAACCCATAAATTATAGCATTCACATCTATACATTAATATCACACATCGTCAGTTAGTTTACTTAAAAAATTAATATACTAGCTTGAATTTAAATGTGCAATTTACAATATTTAGGAATACATAAATATATAACACAAAATCAATCCCCAACTTTCTTAGATGGTACATCCACTTCATTTCTAAAAGAAATAAAAACCAAAGAGTTGCCAAGTTTTGTCTTTTTTGTGGAAGAAGCCCTCCAATTAATCAATCTTCGTCGTTTCTTTATCTCTACTTCCATGTCCCTTTTCTCCTCTCTTCTTTCCTTCTTCCTATCATTGCTTCACTGCTTCCCATAATCCCCTGACTTCTCCTTATATTCGGTGTCTATCACCGTGTTGACTCCATCTTCAAAGCCAACACTACACACTTTTGCTCGAGTATTATTAGACAACAAATGTTTTACATCTGAAGATGACAGCTCGCACACTCCATTCACAGTGACCTGGTTCCTAAGGTCAATACATGCTCTCTCCATTTTTTAAGTAGCCATGTGCCTTTCCTCTTATGTCTGATTGAGAGATTTTTCCAGACTCCCAAGGCCATACCTTAACAGCACCACTTTCAGTCCCTGACCAAATGTCACCTGGATTTCATAAGTAAAACAAAGAAGAAGATTTACAGTAAAAAACCAGCAGATTCTTGACAGAAAAAAGGCCATGGCAAGTGATTTACCTCCTAATAAATTTCGTAGTGTCAATACTATTAAAGAGTGGGCTCCACCCAAAGGGGAATATTGAAAAATATTTCCGCTGCCTCTACTAACGCCTTGAGATTTTGGTAGGAATGGTTAGCTAAAGAAATTTAATATGGTATCAGAGCCAACCGGTCGTGAGTTTGAATCCCAGGAGGAATGACTCGGCGCAAAAAAAAATAAAAAATGCGTGTTTCCAAAAGTGCGCCGGCCCAGTTCCACCTGAGGGGGAGTATTAAAGAGTGGGCTCAACCCAAGGGGGAATATTGAAAAGTATTTCCGCTGCCTCTACTAACGCTTTGAGGTTTTGGTAGGAATGGTTAGCTAAAGAAATTTAATAAGTACAAAGTTCGGCTATGGACCTATGGTTAACAGGAAAGAAACAACATGGCAAAAGGCGCATGGACCATAGTTAACATGTAGGTGTTAGTACCAAATGGGAGAAATTATTCCGTCATGTGCATCAGAAGCATATACAGAATACTGATGCACCCATCTGTCAGAGCAAGGAATGCTTAAGCCTTGAGCACCAAAAAGATATCCTTTCAAATGGTCATATCTATGCAAGGGTTCCTACAAAGGATATGCACTGCAGAAGGGGTAAAGGAGCCACTTTCAATAATGAGTAAAGTGGATAACTTCAACAGAAGAAAAATCTTTAACTCAAGTCTCCTTCACAGCAATAAAATTTCTTGCTCAGCATGAAAATTCATTACCAGACCAAAATATACTTTGTGTTGATCTTCACAGACATGACTCCAACCGTTAATGATAATTATCCATAAAAGAAGTCAATTTGGTACCAAAACAAAATATATGTTGTTCTTGATCTTAGCAAACATAAGTTGGAGTGTTATTAATAATTATAACAATAATGAAGAAGAAGAAGCCATCCCCATCTTCAATACGGCCTGTTCTGATTTCATCATAGGAAATCCAAATGGCCATGCTGACAGCGTAGTAATGAAAAGTCCACTCAACAGAATTGGAATGCAAATGAGGAAAAAAGAATCTAAATTGATTCAATAGACGTGCAAATTCATCAACACTTCAGTGTCTTGAAGAAGGCAATAATAATCACTGAGGACTAACATTTTTCACCCATTCAATTATTCTAGCTTTATAATCACCAATGATGTTACACCCCGTCTCGAGTTAATCGAGATTAACTCTAATTGATTGTAATTGATGCTAATTAACTGTGATTAATTAAGCTGCTGATGGTTAGTGACTAAATTGAATTGAATTAGCCTCAAATGATCGATTTGGGCTTAATGGAATGATAAAGAATGAGATTAATGACCTTGAGTTGATTTTAGACTCAAACAAAGGAGAACAAGGACATTTCCGTAAATACGGATTTCCGCATATTTTGTTGAATACAGTCACTCTTGATACCAACGTGTGTATCTCAAAGAGTACATTAACTTTCATAATAGACTTGATTGCATTTGACCTCAAATGGATTAAATAAGTCTTCATTTGACTCGAAATGTAAATAATAGAAGTGGAGGGGGTTTTATGCAAAAGTGGGCTTATAAGGTTTCAAATGAACCCAAAGTTCATTCAATTGTTCATTACAGCACAAAGCAAAACCCTAGACTCCTTGTCTCTTCTTCTTCCCTTCAATTTCTTCATCAAGCATCAAGATTAAGGCTTTGTATGTGGGATGAAGAGGAATACTCCACCTTCTCCACCTTCTCCTTTGGTTTGTTTGGAGTTAGAGCTTGCGAGAAAGCTCAAAGTTTCTTTCCATAGAGCTACAAGTAAGTGCTTTGGTTATTTACAGAACTTCCAACTTCTATTGAATGGTTTAGAGTGTTTTCTAGCACAAAGAGCTCATAGGAGTCTATTGTTCATGTTTTCATGGGATTAGGGCATGGATTGAAGGGATTTTAATCTCAAATCAAGTTAACAAAGAGGGTTTTTGTCAATCAATCTTTAAACAAGGAAAGTATATGCATTTATATTGATTTAGGATGTTATAGAAGTTGTTAGAACTCTTGGAGTTCAAATTCAGAATTTAACTTCAGAAATTTTGAAGTGCTGGACTTAGAAATTCTGAAGTTTTGGGAGCAGTTCCGACAGCTAGACCGAACCCATCTGGGTTGATTTCTCAGGGAAATTCAGCTTCTGGAAAGTTGACCGTGAGCTGATCGACATTGTTTGGCTAGCCGAAGGGTGACCGAAGTTTTTATCAGGAATTTCCAACAGAAGTCAAGCTTCTGGAAAGCTGACCAAAGGGTAGCCGAACTGTGTTCGGCTAGCTGCATTCGAGAATTCGGCCAGCCAAATAGGTGACTGAACAAGTGACCGAATTGCGATAAACGTTAGAAATTGCAAGGTTCTGGAAAGCTAACCAAATCGGGGTTCGGTTAGCCGTATTCCAAAATTCGGTTAACCGATATGTAACTGACAAGGTAACCGAACTTGAGGAAAGTTTCAGATCGAGGTTTGGTTTCTTTGAATGAAAGCCTATTGAATTAGGGTATTGTTTTACAATTGTTAATGGTGTTTATACCTCCATAGGTGATAATTACGGGGACTCTAACATACAAAATTTTATATATATGTGATGTTCATCGAAAATAGCACGTACGTTAGCTAACCCATGGTTACACTTGAATGGTTGGTCGGACTGAGAAGGAAAAAGGGTAGAATTATTGACTTGTATTCATATTATTGATTCCCGATTCTGGCACTACATAATAGTTTCTTAAGCTCGTTATGAGCTGAAATGAATTAATGAAATGATTTAATGAATAAATTAATGAACAATCCTACTCCAGTAGATGGATTGGGGGTGTTCTAGAGCTCCGTGGTGATGATAAGTGCTTAATTGTTTACAATCTAAGCCCTAATATTTGAATTATCTTATGCTAGTCATGTTTATTTTATTTGATTTTACATATTCTTTGTTAATTTGTATGCAAAGGTAAAAAGGAGCAAAAAGAAAAGATTTCATGAAGAGTGATGGGCGTAAATCATCAAGTAGGGCCAAGGTGGGTCCCATCCAAGTTATTTCAAATTTCAAGACTACTTTCTAATTCTTTGGACAACTTACAATTCTAATCAAAGAAGAAAAGTAAAAGAAAGAAGAAACCCAATCTAGGGTTATACGCCAAAAAGGGGGCCTACATCCACTGCAAAAGTGAAATTTCAGAAATTAGAAAGTCTTCTTCAAGTACAAGTGGAGCTCAAGAATGAAGAAAAAGGAGAAAAATAAGGAAAGTTTAAAGGAAGAGTCCAAGCCAAGTTAGAAGTTCAAGAAGGGGGTCCCACAATCATTGTACATGCATCATATGGGCCCACCTTTATTATAAAAGGTTCGGATTTAATCTCTTGCAATTAATCTCAGAATTGTGGGTCCATGTGAGGAACTTTCTATAAAATACAAGTAAGATCAGATTTAGAAAGTCTTGTTATTAAGAAAGAAGACTCCTATTTCATTCTAATTAAGAACCCTACTTGTAAAGAAAGTTGGAGATCTATTTCCACAAGAGAACTACTTGCTGAAAGGGGCTGTTGCAAGACTTATAAAAGGACAAGAAGAGGTGGTCATCCAGCATATATATCCCATATAAAACCCTAGCCACGTCCATAAGAATACCAGCCACTATTTCAACACCCTATCATCACAAAAATCAGCTATCATCATCCCAAAACCCCTAGTTGCTGTACAGCCACCTTTGGAGCATTCTTTGGAGCATCTTAGAGAGCTTTTGGAGCGAGGAAAAGGAGAAAAAGCTGCTGGACAACTTCTTATTCTTCTTCAATATTCAGAGTTTTTCTTATGGCTCTATTTTCTATATTGTTTTCAATTCTAGACATGGGTAGCTAAACTTTTTAGGGATAGGGTGTAGTTGAAACCCTAACGTAGTTCTATGTAGTCTCTTTTGGCATCTTTTAATTCAAATTTCAGTTTTATTAGTTGAGATTCTAAATCATGTTTTCAATTGATGAGTTGTGTATATGCCATGCCAACCATGCCATGTTCAATTAATTTTAAGAGTAGCTAACTTAATTTTGATTGATCTTGATGTTAAGCATCTAGGGTTTAGAACCATGAATAATCTAAGTATAAGCCATGCTTAGACTCATGCATTTATCATTCCCATTGTTTTTATGCATTATGTGTGTTTTGACTAGGACATATGCCATGCTTAGTTTTTGCATCATAATGAACAATTCATGTAGTATGCCACTCATGAATTAGGTTTAGGGGAATAGTAATCTAGACGCATATGCCATGGTCTAGGTTGATAGATGTCGCTAATAATTCTGATTTTTTATTAAAGGATAATAAGGGACATGCATAGGGTTGGTTAGGGGAGTAGATGAAACCCTAGTTCATTCATTATTACTATTTTTCAATTTTAATACTAGTTGTGTGTTTTAGATTATTTTCCATTTAGCTTTTAATAGTTTAATTTACTGTTTTTAGTAGTTTAATTCAACCTGTCATCATTTTATTGTTCTTTTAATATTCTGATTTTTAGTTGTTTTTTAATTATTTTATCACAAGTCTTCGTGGGATTGACCTCGTACTTACAATTCACTACATTACATAGTGATCTTGTGCACTTGCGAGTTTTAATTGTGTGCATAATAGTAGCCTATTTCTAGGTTGCTTAGTGCATATCAGGTGACGCCAGTGAGCTCTGATCCAGACATTGGTAGATCCCACAAATGTTGAATGATAAGTCACTTAATGAAGAGTACTCACTAGAATGAATGAATATGAATGAAAGACTAGTATTTGTGTTTTCAAATACAATGACTGCTTCCATTGGAAGAAATGAAATGAAATGAACACTATTGTGGTTACCAATTTAGTAATTGTTATTACTTGACTCCAATGTACAGGTTACTGTTATTGATTTGAATTGTGTAGGATTGGTTGTTAATTATAGAATTGATAAGCACATTTATTAGATGTAATAGCATGTACTATCATAGATCTGTATATACATTGTTGAACTGTCGTGTTCACAGTATTATTGATGACATTGCAAGCCTAGTTGCCCGTCCCGGTCCTGCAGAGGCTGCACCGCCTGCGGAGGAAGCCAATCAGATTCCTCCAAGAGGGTTCATTGAATGGACTTAACGGGATATCAATTGTTATTGATATCCGAGTACGAAAACATTGATAGAACGTTTTGTAGGAAATTGTTTTGAAATTCACTTTTGATATAGTTCATTTTTTAATTGTAAATAGTTGTCACTGCATTGTATTTAAATATGCAGTGGTTGACATAGATAGAGAGATGAAATGTATATATTGGACCTTACTTTTATGTAAAAAACTTATACAGTGTTATTATCGTCAATGTATATATATTTATGCAAAAAGTGTATATTTGACAAGTATGAATGTATGTTTATACCTTGTGGCTTTTGTTTTAATTTCGGTTAATTCGGAGTTTACGAGAATAATTATGGACCGCGACTCGAGGTTTGTCCGGAATAATCAAATCTCGGGCCCAGGTCGTGACAAATGAGAAGCATGCCTTCTATAGATGAACACCAAATTACCAATAAAAAAATCAGGCAACCACTATGTTCATCTCTAGAAGACATGGATTGCATCCAAAAACAACTGCTCCCAAGACCTATGTGCATTTCCAAAAGGCAAGACTGGCAACGCCACTGTACACATGGCAAACATTCATGAATATTCTAGACCCGAACAATCTAACAAGAAGCTAGAAATTCCAAACCAACCGTGGCAATCTTAAAACACGATCCATGCACAAAAAACTGAACATCCATCTGTACAAATACTATATAGAAGATTTATGCAACTAAAACACGGATGAATGCACAAAACCCATGCACATGCAAGGGTAGAGAAATAACTACCATCATTTGGGAAGATAAGGTTCTGAACCAGATAAGTTCAGTCTACTACTAGCTTGGTCTGCTAGATAAGGTGCTGAACATCAGAAGAGATTAATAAAAAGGAATCAAGGAAGAATGGTATTAAACAATAACCCAATCTAAAAGCATGCTGAAAAAAAAGGGGAAAACTCCTAGAACCTAATTAGTTAGGAAATAAACTGATTTAAAAACTCCAGAACATTCAACCTTTAGCAACCAAAAATCTCGACATAAAACCATCACAAAAAAAAAAAAAAAAAGAAGAACCTACATCCTAGGATTACTTTTTTACAAGTAAAAGGCTCTTTATAGATCAAAATTGTTGTTAATCTGTGCTAAAAATAGATACAGTAAACAAGAAAAGACATCAAACTAATTTTTCTAACACTGGAATAGTATTATGAAAGAACCCAAGACCACCCAATAAGAGAAATACACTGAAACTTCAAGGAAAACAAACTCAAAGACAGTATTTGAAGTAATACCTTAACTTCATTGGGTTCCAATCAATTCAAGAGCAGGTCCTAGAAAGACCCATCACTGAACTAAAGTTTATTGGAATATATTCAAAAGAAAAGAGAAAGGAAAACACTTACATAAACTTTAGTCCCAATAGATTTATGCAGTTTCTCAAGGGTGTCCATGAAAAGATCTGGTTGGCAGAAACTTCCTCATATGTAGCAAGTGCAAAAGAATAGATGTTGGTGTTAGCTTCCTTCTCTGTTGGGGCACGTGGTGGTGTTGTGGAATTAATTGTTGCAGAGGATATGGAAAAAATGCAATAGGTGTGTCACATTCTAACAAGGAATTACCAGCTCAATATCATATAAACCCCATGCCTTATAGCCTCAAATATCACAAAATCCAAACCCTGGAAAGTAGAAAAAGAAAAAAAATAGTAAAAAGCAGGTAAAATAAATTATTGGAGTACAACTAACCTCTAGTAATATATATCTTAACATTATTTTGGCACCGCCCGGCTGCATTTTCCCTGCACAGAAAATCTGAAGGATCAGCAAAAATAAATTATATAAAACATATTGTGTGGGTAAAACACCGTAATGACAAAGTTAAGCAAAGATCATAGCCAAACTCGCCGAACACCTCAACCTCTGTGGTAGAAGACCGTCGGCTCGGCAGCTCGGTCAATAGCTTGGTAGCTCAGCACCACAATTTTGCAGCTCGGCATAAATGCCAGCTCAGCACAAAGGCACGCCACGGCCAAGCCACCCTTGGTCTCAGGCCACAATACTAGAATCGGAGTGGGCCGCCACTTTCCTCCTGGAAATACAGCGCGCCCAGACAAATACGAGCAGTCATTTAGGCGATAGGATCGCTCATTTATGGCGATAAGAAGTGCGCTTTATCAGCCCTATACGCCAACTGGCTGAAGGCGTGGAAAAAGAGGGAGGGGTGTTGCCCATTTCACCTACTGCTGCCAGTCAGGGTAAAGATCGATGGGACCTCACCTCACCTACCCCCACTCACAAGAGAGAATGAACGAGGAACGCTCACTTATATATACACATGGGATCAGTCCCATGAGAGGTACGCAATACACAACTCACAATACTTCACATCGTCTCATTCACCTCTTCCTCCTCCTGTTTAGTTTTCTCAGAACTAACTCAGGCATCGGAGTGCATTCGGCTCACGGCAGCCAGGGGCTCTGACTCTAGCCTTTCTCCTTCCTTTTCAGGTTCTTGGCGTTCAGCATTTCCCTTCCTAAGAAGTTTACCTCGATCTCATCTCAATCTAAGTAGGTGTCGTTTTTACCACCTACACATATGTACTAGTAATAGTATGGAAAAGACATGCAGGGACTTTGAATTATCTTTCTAGCTATATAACAAACCTGATAATTCATTTTGAACTCTCAGATGCAATTGTGCCAAGTATAGTGAGACATCACTGATAGAGCACCTAGTATTTTGATACACAGAAAAAGAAAAACCAAAAATCTGAAGACAAATATAAGTAGTAGGACATGTATCATGTTGGGCCCATTCCAATTGTGTGTAACTCTACATCCATTTGCCATTTCAATGTTCCGAGACAAAAGAAAAATAAACAAGTAGATGCCACTCAACCGATGTGGGTATTTCTGAGGTGGCTGACTACTGAATTCATACAAACACACACCAAGTAAATTTACAGTTGTTCGAAACATAAGACAAGGGGAGTATATGCCACTCAACCGACTCCATAGGGTAGGCACTTTAGTTACTATGGATTGGGTGTTTTTTTTTTAAATTAAGCATAGGATTTTATTTCAAAAAAATCAGAAACCATATACTAGAATTAAAGCCCAAAAAATTCGATGCCCTTAAAGGCATGAAAGGGAAACATTGACCTTAACCCTATATCCAATATATCATAAAAGTAAGGAAATGGCCACAGACTTCACATAGGAAATCCTCTAAGATAAATAATAAATAAAAAATAAAAAAAAGTGGAACCGGTACTTTAATTTGGGCACCAGTAACCAAGGCACAAGCAATTTGTAGTTTGTACAGTAAACTGCACAACAAGACAAAAAAAAAAGAAAAAAAAAAAAAAAAAGAAACAAACCATGAGGGCAAAAATTATAATATCACCAATGCCAACATGATGCTTGAATAATTTAAATCCACCCACCGTCAAAGGAACCAACTTAGAAGGGGATGATTCTGAGCAAATAGCAACCGGCAGTGTGAGATCACAAATCCCAAATCACTAAAATTGCAGAAAGATACAAGAATTACAAGCCAATAGATGAAATCACTACAACGAATCACAGAAACAAGCAAATGAAAAATGCAGGAAAGAGAAAAAGGAGCAGAAATGAATCGAAACCCTTGGGGCTCGTTTGCATTTACGAACCTCATGCGCAAGTAGCTCTAGTTACATGTGAGCCTACAGATCTTGTGCTTGGATGGTCTGGTTACACAATGTCTGCATACATACTTCGTTCTTTGCAACAAAAAAGCACATGTGATCAGTTTTCCAGGTACAGGTAACTTGAGTACAAGGTGAATGAAATGAATTTCAAGGATCCAAACGATGCCTTGGTATGCATTTTCAAAATTCGACCAGGACAGGCTTGTAGATGCTAAAAGCATATCCCAACTCTTCCATCTGACAATTGCTGGACTCGGGAAACCCAGTTCATCCTGAGTAACACCACCACACTCCTGCAGTAAGTATTAGGGAAAACCATCAGCTGAATGGTATGAATGAGTGAATACTTGAAAGATAGGCATCTATTTTCCCATCTAAGCCCTGTTTGGATCCTCGAAACTCGGTTGCCTTGCACTCGAGTGGGCTCCACCCAAGGGGGAATATTGAAAAGTATTTCTGCTACTTCTACTAATGCCTTGAGGTTTGTGTAGGAATGACTAACTCAAGAAATTCAAGATGGTATCAGAGCCAATCGGTCATGGGTTCGAATCCCAAAAGGAACGACTCGGCACAAAAAAAAAAAAAAAGGAGTATCGACAAAAGTGCGCTGGCCGGGTTCTTTTGGTAGGAATAGCTGGCCGAATAAAGTCAAGACTGTTTACCTACAAATTTAGCAAAATTAAACAAAGCATCCGCCACTTCCAGGCTACTCAAGGTAACTGAACACATAATTGTGGCCACCTGTACTTAAAAATGTTAACTGGGTCAAAAAATTCTTTCTTTGTGAAGCCCATAGAAAACACCTGCTTCACATTTTTATAGAGTACATTTTCATAAGAACTGAGAATATGCACATAATGATAAAAAATCTCCAACCAGCAAAATTGCCCAGACTCAACTAGACATGAGGTTTTTCTTTGTCTTTTCCTCTTCTTTTTTTTTCTTTTATACAAATACAGGCATTTTACCCAATTGATAGAGGCTTTGATGTTGATCACAACACAAACTTTAAAATGGGAATTGGGCATGAATTTTAAATACCTGGAGAGAAAGAAGTGTGAAAGCTTCATCATCGTCGGTCGTCTCTGTTTTTACAAACCAATGGTGACACTTAATCTCTCTAATTAGAACGCTAAAAAATCAACTACAAGAAAATGAAAAGAGGATTTCCACACTAAAACAATCGCTTAGATCAATCCAAATCAAACTCAAAATAAAAAAGCCTCACAAGATTGCAGCACCAATTCATGATTACAAATAGCATCGAAAGTTCACAGATCTGAAGAAAAAAGAAAGGAGAACAATAAAAATTACCTTTCTGCTAAAGCTAAATTCAGACCATCGCTGCATAGGAAGATAAGGAAAGGCCGATTCAGAAGAGTTGCTTTCACCTTTGGCAAGAAAGAAAAGAAAGATGATTTTGGTAGAGGAGTGAAACTTCCAAAAACCCTAAAAACAAAGACGATATATAAAACAATAGAACGAAACTTCCAAAAAAACCACAATCGCAAATGTATGAAGCAAGAATCAAAGATTAAATTCGGATTAAGCAACCAAAACTCAATAAAAAAACAAACAAACTAAGGAAAACCAAAATCTAACCCCAAAAAACGAGAACAAAACAAACAAAGAAGAAGAAAACATCATTAGATGGAATCTATACACATAATGAGAAAGATAAAAGCACAAAACCTCTGAAAACTCAACAGATTTGAGCAGAAATGAAGGAAGAGTAATGAGAAAAGAGAGAAACAGGCAAGAGAGCAACTCAAACCCTTCTTCTCCAATTGTTGTTGTGCACCCACAAAAGCTCCTTCTTCTCTGTTTGGCCTTCTCCAGTGCGCAGAACCTGAGAGCAATGCCCTTATCCTCTCACTTTTTTCGAAGAAGACGTAGTAGTCCAGAATTCTCTGGATCCTCTTCTCTGCTTCTCCTCAAAGAGAATGTCGGATTCGCTGGGAGGAAAGGAGGTATGAGGATTTGGGCACGCTTTAGAAGATTGGCGCAAAGGGAATAAAGCAAGGAGGGAACAATGCCATTAGGGGGGTTTTTTTTTTTTTTTTTCATTTGAAACGGCTAAAGGCCGTTTCAAACCACCGTTTCTAATCTCTCACAATACGAAGTCAAACTTCAAGACCAAGTCTTCCTCTTGTTGCTCTTCATCTATCAACATCTTCATGCTCGTCTCATTACTCATCACCAAATCAGATCCTTGTCTACACCTTAACATACCCTGGAAACTTTCACCAACCCCACCTTCATCTCCACCTTCAATAGGGCGTGAACCTCTTCAAATAAGAAGATGCTTCTAAAGGGAAGGAAATTGGGCGTGGGTTGTCATGCTTGCTTTGATTTGGCCAATGTGTAGGAAAATCAGAGCAATGAATGATTTCCTAAGCCACCACATTCTCGCCATGGCTAATAGAAATACCCCAATTGGGTACGATTATTGGGTTCGATTTGTGAGGATCATATGGGAGAATGAATTTGTTTGGACTGGCGTAGATATGTTGGACATTAATGTAAAGAAAAGGGATTTGAAAATTTTTTATTTTTTAATTTTCATAATTTAGTTGAGCAAAGAAATTCTGATTGTTTTTTTTTTTTTTGAAAGTGTAAATGAATTTTTATTATTTGTCAAATGTGAGTCTTGTAAGAACAAACCAGTGATGATGTTACCAAACAAGTTTCGCATGGAACTTTCTCAATTTAATTGTTTAACATAACATTGCCAAAAAAGTTCCACTCAGAACAGTATGAGTACAACCTGGTCTTGGCATAACTTAATCTCGGCACAAAATCAAGAACAACACAGAAACAATGTCAAATTGGATGTAGTATTAAACTCGATCAGATAGGGCCCACAAAAATGGCATAACCACAATGATTAGAACATCGCAATTGTCCAATCATTGCACTCGGCTAATATGCACCATTGTAGCTTTGATTTGGAATTGGGTTCCAAATGGTGGACCCCATTCATATGTAGGTAGGCCATAGGAAGTAAATTTCTCATGTAAAAACATAGTCTAAGATTCTATCAATAATCAAATCATGCCAAATTAGGTTTTTTTTTATTGGATAAAATCATGATTGGATCGAAAGATATTGGATAGACTTTTAGTTTTAAAAATGTTTAGATTGTATTTAAGTACTTTAGGAAGGGTTTAGATTCTACATGAGTTATCTGTATGGATTGGGTGGGGTGTGCCATATATCATATCGAAATCCCAAGTTGGAGCGCCATGTGTTGCTCTCCCACGAAGAGGGCTGCGCCCAACGCAGGCCATGATAAAAAGTAAATAATATTTTTATTAGAGATATTTATCATTTTTAAATAAATTATAAATAAATATTAATATATAATTTATAATACAAACACAGTTAGAATTGAACTTCAAAAATCAAAGTATAAAAGAAAAAAATGAGTAAAATGATCTAATTGAATCATCTTATTTGTGATATTGAAAGAATGATTCAATTACATTGAATAACGGGTTAAAGAAAATGGAAAGGTTGAAGCGTAACTATGAATAATATAACATATGATGTAGAACAAAACATATAAAAGAGTAATCAGTTTAAATAAAATTGGAGTCCATATAATATAATATATAAAAAAAAATTTCAAAATTGGAGTCCATAATAAAATTTTATATTTCTTAAACAAAAGCACTAAATGAAAATTCAAAAAATAATAAGAAAGATACAACAAAGGCACTTAATTTACTAAGTTTTATTATGAGTTAAAATTAATGATATACATACATAGGTTTTGATATTCTGATCAATTTTGATGAGTTACAATTACTTCTTTTTTTTTTTTAATATAAATTAAACATAGTTAATAGTAGATCTGAGGATTAAAGAAATAAAAAATCAATGCGGCTAAGATTTTAGTGTGATCTTCTGATGGATGCTTTTCATAAATATCTAATTGAATGGACTCTATGAGAACCTAATAAATTTTAGAAAAATAATATTACATTTCTAGAGAGAAGGAACAAAGTTGCATCATTAAATCAAATTACACGCAACTATTTTGTTGATGAACCTTTCTACAAATGTCAACAAAGCACAATATCAGTTGGCTTGTCCAGATTATGAATGAGAGAAAAAGTAGTATGGAAATCAAATGGTTTGGACAACACATGAAGAAAGAGGGAATAATTATACAACCTAATTACTCAAACAATTACCAAAATAATTATTAAAAAACATCTTAACAACATGATTAGGGCATGATCACTATCCATTCAAAAGTTGAGAAAGTTAAACATTAATGAAGAGCACTGAGAACAATAAAAGGTGTTAATAAACAACTTCTTTCATCATAAATGCTATATAATTACCTACCACATCTTTCTGTGTCTGGCATGAATGCACCGTATTTGCCATGAATAGGCCTGCCATTGCTCTTAGCAACTGTGTAACTTATCAACCCCTACAAATGCTCATTGTAATCCTTAACATCTTTTACAGCACGTCCAAATAAGACGTGGATAGATATTCATAGTTTCATACAGCATGGATGATTCAACGATGAAAAGAATTAAGCTATTTAAGCAATAAGGCTGGGTGTGTAGATGAATAGATTTGACTAGGAGTCTCAAACCTGGATCAAAGCACTCTCTCAGTTGGGCTTTGAGATAATATTTAGTGGCATGCGATATTAATTAACAAAATGGTTATGCAGCACTTGTCCATGAGAATCATTCTCACGCACCCTATAAAAATCCGCGATCGCCACATTAATGAATGAGCTCTAAGGCCAAGAGTCAGAAACCAAAGATATCCATTCTACTTAAGTGGTATGTCATCATAAAGTGCAAAAGATATGCATTCTGGATTGACGATTGTCCAGGTTCCGAAAGCAATATACAAAAGTAAAAAGAATAACGCCCAAATTGAAATTAATGGAAATTTCAATATGAAATATCAACCACGCATTACAGAGAAAGAAAGTCCAACACCAAGATCAAGATGGTTTTGAGGATACAAAGAGTACTCACAGCGATAGCATAGAAGGGAACTTACGGCAAATATGATCAATCTTGATTTGAGAATGAAGACGGGGAGGATCAAAAGAATACTCAAACACAACTAAAGATAAAATTTTGTTTGAACTGTCTTTTGAATTAGAGATAGGATTACAGAAGACGGAAAGGGAATGCAGTTGTGGGCTCCATAACCACATGAGATGGGCATGCCACATGTCATTGGGAAAGCCTAGAAGGAAATGCCACGTGTCGCTCTCTTAGGAAAGGACCTGCTGCTATTTTATATATATATGTAAGGACGAAACCCACCGGGTCCTCGGAGCCGAGCTGGCCTGCGAGGGCAGGGACCGAGCTGGTCTGTAACCGCGGGTAGGTGTCCCCACACCTGAGAGGGTGGCATGGCCACACCGAGCTGCAGGAGGTATTGTATACACTTCAGGAGAGCGCGTGGCTGCTCCCTACGCATGCTTTTGTCCCACATCGAGTGTGGACGCCTCCCACCCTTGCCTTATAAGCCTTGGCGTAAGGACAAGGATGTACCAACACACCTCCACGTGGGCAAGGGTGGGAGGCGTCCACACTCGATGTGGGACAAAAGCATGCGTAGGGAGCAGCCACGCGCTCTCCTGAAGTGTATACAATACCTCCTGCAGCTCGGTGTGGCCATGCCACCCTCTCAGGTGTGGGGACACCTACCCGCGGTTACAGACCAGCTCGGTCCCTGCCCTCGCAGGCCAGCTCGGCTCCGAGGACCCGGTGGGTTTCGTCCTTACAAAAAGGCGCCCACATCGAGTGTGGACGCCTCCCACCCTTGCCTTATAAGCCTTGGTGTAAGGACAAGGATGTACCAACACACTTCGTGGAGTGTGTTGGTACATCCTTGTCCTTACGCCAAGGCTTATAAGGCAAGGGTGGGAGGCGTCCACACTCGATGTGGGACAAAAGCATGCGTAGGGAGCAGCCACGCGCTCTCCTGAAGTGTATACAATACCTCCTGCAGCTTGGTGTGGCCATGCCACCCTCTCAGGTGTGGGGACACCTACCCGCGGTTACAGACCAGCTCGGTCCCTGCCCTCGCAGGCCAGCTCGGCTCCGAGGACCCGGTGGGTTTCGTCCTTACAAAGGTGTGTTGGTACATCCTTGTCCTTACGCCAAGGCTTATAAGGCAAGGGTGGGAGGCGTCCACACTCGATGTGGGACAAAAGCATGCGTAGGGAGCAGCCACGCGCTCTCCTGAAGTGTATACAATACCTCCTGCAGCTTGGTGTGGCCATGCCACCCTCTCAGGTGTGGGGACACCTACCCGCGGTTACAGACCAGCTCGGTCCCTGCCCTCGCAGGCCAGCTCGGCTCCGAGGACCCGGTGGGTTTCGTCCTTACAATATATATATATATATAGTGTTAGAGGTCACGGGCCAAAAATAAAAGAAAAGACATTAAAAAAAGATTTATAGAGAAAGTAAGATGAGGGAAGGAGTAAGAGAAAGATAAAAGATTTGGACCGATTCGGTGGGCCTATAATGATATAGTTATGAAGTGAGATTTGATTTGGCTTCATAAAAAATGACGCCATTACTTTGATTGGTAGGGATATCTTGTAGAAGTGGGCCCAATGAGGACACATAGAAGATGGGTCGATTCAGGAGTATCATTAAAATTTTAAGCATGCCAAACTTTTATTGAGTGAAATTTGATTAGACCCATAAAATATGGGGCCATTTATTTTTATTGGATCTGATTTTTTAATGGGCCCAATGAGGAGTGTTTTGAAAAAGAAAGCTTCTTTATGATGTTTTTAATGTTAAGAAGTAAAGTATTGGGTATGAATATATTTGGAATGGATGAGTATCGAGAGAGAATTAAGGGTTAACATTATCAAGAGATTTGAATAAAGTGATTTTTTGGGTAAGTCACTTTCTTGCTGTCCTCGTAACAAAATTGCTTACCTTAAATTATTAAATGAAGAAAGAATTTAGGGAAAGAATCTATACTAAGGGGAGAAAAATTTAGGGAAACAATTAGATTTGGGGAGAGATGATAAAGATAATAATAATTTGGAAATTTTAATGAGGATTGGTTGTGCCACATGTCACTACAAAAATCCAAAAGAGAGTGCCACGTGCCGTTCTCCCACGAAGAGACTGCTGCTTTAATATATATATAATAACTAATATAACAAGCCTGCGCCCAACGCAAGCCATGATAAAAAGAAAAAAAACATTAAATAATAATTAAAATATTTAAATAAATAATATATAAATATTAACATATAATTCATAATACATACAAAATTGAAAATGAACTTCAAAAAATCAAACTTTTAAAGAAAGAAAATCAGTAAAATGACCAAATCAAATTATCTAATACGTGATATGGAAAGAATGACTATATTACATAGAATAACGGTTAAAGAAAATGAAAAAGATTGAAGAGTAAGTATGAATAACATAATATATGATGCATGATAAAAACATATAAAAGATTAAATAGGTTAAATAGGTCAGGTCAAGTAGTGGGTTAGGCCCAGCCCAATGGCCATTGGCCATTGCCCATTTCTTTTAGGGCACGTTTGGCAACGGTATGTGCAAGGGGATCCCTCGCCCTTTTCCACGCAATAATGGATTTTGTATGTTTGGATCGGCATTGATTTTTAGAGAGTGGACAGGAGAAATCAATGGAAGCAGGCGTTACTGCAGTCAAACCTCCCCATATGGATTTGCAAAATCTGTGAAATGAGAGAAAGACGGATGAACAGTGCAAAACAGTAACTAGGGGCGGTAATGTGGTCTTAATACGTTTTTGCTTTCAGAATCTACCTTTTAGATCCTATAATCAAGATCCAAACCGTTAGTCACCTTTAAAAAGTCCAAAACGGCCACATCACCACATTTCAACCGTTGATTCCTCTTATATCTCGAGATATGTGCCAAAACGTCTGACTATTTACACTATTATTGAAAACAGTCCGTTTTTCAAATTTTTTCGGTTTATGTGGGGTCCACAATCAAGATCAGAACCGGTCATTAGTTCTGGAAGATCAAACACGGAAAGGTGAGCAAATTTCAACCGTTAATTCCTCTTATATCTCGAGATATGTGCCAAAACATCTGACTGTTCACACTAATTTTGAAAACGGGATTAAAAACAGTCCGATTTTCCAAAGTTTCCGGTTTGTGTGGGGTCCAAAATCATGATCAGAACCGGTCATTGGTTCGAGAAGGTCAAACACGATAAGGTGACCAAATTTCAACCGTTGATTACTCTTATATCTCGAGATATGTGCCAAAACGTCTAACTGTTTACACTAATTTTGAAAACGGGAATAAAAACAGTCCGTTTTTCCAATTTTTTCGGTTTATGTGGGATCCAAAATCATGATCGGAACCAGTCTTTGGTTCGGGAAGGTCAAACACGGTAAGGTGACCAAATTCCAACCGTTGATCCTCACTGTATCTTGAGATATTTGTAAAAACATCCATTGGAACATACATTCTACAAATCGCGGGAATCCTTCCTCCATCCAAACCTGGAACTCTCATCAGGAATCCTACCTGAAGAGGTGTTGATTCTTTGGAGATTGAGATAATCCTCTAAACAAAGGATTCCTCCCCTAGCATGGATTGTTGCCAAACGCGCCCTTAATGGAGAGGCGGTCACGGTTATGAGTGCAGATCATGCGCATGTGACTGCTTGAGTCTGTATAAAACATGCACTCATGTAATACTATGAAGCCCGCCCAAAAACCAAAAAATAAAAAAAAACATTGATGCTCCCACCTCTTTATCGATCAGATGGTCAAAGAGATTTTGCGAATGGAATCTATGGCCCACCATGTGATCTTGTGGATCACTTCATCTCGGTTGATACATATTGATGTGATCGATTATATGTGAAAATCCCAATCCAATCACAGAGCATATATAAATTTCATCATGCGGTCAGCTATAATGATTGTTTTGTTTTTTTAAATCTATGATCCCGGAACTTGACTCTCGGGCCAACTATTAGATTTGACCAACCCAACATGATCAAACATAATCGGATCCGATCTGAACAACACAATACACAAAGCACACTAACACGCATACCTGCATCCATGTTCAATATGGGCGTGTGATCAACAGGCTTAGATATGAAAGTTTTCACACCTTGTTTTACCTCGCTGTGAATGTGTAATAGGAAAGATACCGGGCACAATGCCCCAATTAATGCTTCCAACTTCATCTCTAACGTCTGAAACAACCATTCTTCTGTGACGTGTCAGATCAGCCCCTTTCCTGAAACACCTTGTTTCACCTCGCAGTGAAAATCCTCTTCTTCTCCGACGATGATATCTTGGCTGCTTACCTCGTTTTACGTTGCAGTGAATGTGATGAATGTGTACTATGAAAGATTCTAGGCAGAATGTCTCAAATCTCCAACTTCTTTTCTGAGATCTGAAAACACCCTTTTTCTCTGGCGATGATGTGTTGGCTGCTCCACCTTTCCCAAACAGAACCCACAATCTGTTCCACCAAGACTTTAACTAATACACCAACTACTCTATTGTGTTAAAACGCTTTTTTTATTCTTAAAGTATTCTCCTCTTATTTTGGAATTATTCAACTTTTCTCGAGATTTCTTCATCAAAATTTCTTTATGTAATCTCTTCTTGATGTCTTGGGACGCTAGCCGAAGGGTTGGGGTAGTCACGAAGTCGACCTACAAAAGAAAAATTACATAAAAAATGCGCTATAAAAAATTACCGAATTTATAGATGAAAACTTTGCTGCTTCGTATCTCTCTCGTCTGAACTTATATGAATGCCAATGAGTAGCCGATTTCGCTCGGAATTTCGCATCCAATACAATTATGCAAAGAAACGACGCCATTTTACGAGTTAAAAGAAGTTATAAGCGATGATAGTCCGATAATTCGATAGAAGGATAAAGTTTCCGTTAAAGCAAATTATATGCACATGAAATGCTGATAAAATTTGGACTAATGAGGAGTGAAATATGCAATATTTAATACTTATCAAATTATAAAATTTTATGAAATTGAATGCAAATTACCCTAATTAAGTTAACAAAGTAACATAAAATGATGAATGAAAATTATAATTTTGTGGACTTATCACATATTTGTCTGAATCCGACAAACTCACTACCAAAATCATTCATGATAGGAGCTGGTTGGACGGGCCTATTTAAACCTCGCCCACTGTCATCCTAGTGATAATTGATCCCTATGTATTCTATGCCTTCGTTATTCAGCTATGCGTTCATATCAGCTAAAGTTGATCATCTCTCTTTAATGACTACTTACTGATCCCATGGGCATTTTAGTGAAGCAAAATTTTTTCAGTTGGAGAAAAGTTGGCCTTGATAGCTCACTCTTCATTGCACTCCATTGTTGCTTTTTGTGGAGCCTCCCACATTGATTATGTTGTATGTAGTAGGTGTAATCATGAAATTGCCACTCAAAAATAAATAAAATCTTCATTTGTGGACACTTACATTTGCTTTGGAGCATATTGTTGAATATTCTCATCCTAAATCTAATCAGTTATGCAAGGTCAATATTCAAAAACATAATGGGCCCCTTCATCTTTGAACAAAGGGTGTGAAGAAAACGACACATGATGATGAAAGTTTGTGCAGGAAAAAAAATCAAAATAATAGAAACAAAGGTTGGACTGGTTTGGTTCTTTTATTAGTTTTAGTTATTTTCACTTTTGTTAATAGGATGTGGTCTATACCCCTAATATAAGTTCTACTTCTTTTACTGCTTTTACAGTAGTCAATTAAAAATGGGAAAGAATAATATTAAATATTTTATGAATTTCCTAGGGCATGTTTGTAAGCGATGGATTTCGTGATTTGCATATTTTTGTTTCTGCACTGCAGTTGAAAAGTAGTTTCGAATCGTCAGCTATACAAATCCTTAGTGAGGTAAACTCGGTTCCATAGGCAGTAAAAAATCTTGAACTCTGTAGATTATTCACCTATTGTCGAACTGTAGGATATGATTTTCTGAATTGATAAGGAAGCTGTTGGTTCAATTTTCAGTCTTCTCTGCAATAGATAATTGATCGTTAGGAAAGAAACCTGCAGAGTCTAAAGATGATGGTAGTAATACTATCACCCATGAACTTCTGTATATATAGCCCAACGCATGCATATGTCTCGAGTTACATTTGCCAATCCTGTTATGCAATCCAAGCCATCCAATCAGAGACTTTTAAAATGCTGCATCTAGTAGAGTCATCTAATCGAATGGTCAGTATCGGTGACTCTTAAAGAGATTGGGCCATCACTATTCATAGAGAGTCATCAGCCATGATTTATGTTGGCAGCAGAAAGTTGGTGAGCCTGGTTACATCATATTTTATCGAAGCTTGCTTACAGAGAAGCTCTCTCTAATTTTTCAGGAGATGCATGATGCTCTCTAGATCAAGAACCAGATCTTATGTCATTGAATCGAAATTTGGTTTTTCAGACCATAGATCTGGACGTGAGGCTTATATGAAGTTGATATCAACGGGCCTCAAGATAGATCCATCTAATGTACAAAGTGAGGCTTGATGGAATCAATGTATGCTTTGACTGCTGGCTTGATGAAATTTCTATAGCTTCGAGGTTTCCACAATTTACCTTCCCACCCAATGACGAAGTCTCAGTGCTAATTGAAGGGGAGGTGTTGGGAGTATCCCAAGTCTGCTTCCCCAGGTGATCAAACATTACTTACAGTTGGCATCGACCTCCCTCTCCCCTACTAATGTTGTAGATTCTCTCTCGTGGGCTGATAGTTCAAATGGAAATCTCTCTCTTCAGCAAGCATGGCAACTGGTTAGATCTAGAGCAGCTCCCGTGAACTAGGCCCCCCTGGTGTGGAACGATCTCATCAGCCCCCGCATATCATGCTTAATCTGTGGGCTTCTCCACGGGCAAACTCCAACTCAGAATTGGGCCAAATCAATTGGAGTGAGCATCCCATCTAGATGTGCCCTATCTTGTACCAATGAGGAATCAGAGCTTCACCTCTTTTTCTAATGCACGTTTGCCAATAGTCTCTGGAGTTGGATTATATCATTCATCGGCAAATCTCTTCCTGCTCCCCCCTTCTCCCTCGAGAATTTGGTTAGTCATAGGTACAAGCAGAGATAGTGTTCAGCAGAAATGGGCGGCCCTTGTTTTCTTCCATGTCATATCCTTGATTTGAAATTTAAGGAATCTAGCCATTTTTCAAGGCAAATTAGTTTCTCAAGATTGGGTAAGGAGATACTTGATTGAAAACCTCTCTCACTCAATCCGAAGTTTGCCAAGGGATATTCAGAGACCGCCTAATGATGCCTTCTTTTTTGGGAGATACCTTTCCAATTACTACGACTTGCTCTAATTATTGCCTTAACAATTAATTTTTTGGGCTCTTCAGAGCTTGTACAAGACCGTCTTCTTTGGGGACTATAAGCCCATGTATTTAATTTTTTTCTCCTCTCAATACAAAATCTTACCTTTAGCAAAAATGTTTGTACGAGTGAGGCTTTTTAAAAGGTACTATGATTCAAGCTATGTAGACGCGCAAATGACAATACGAAGACATGTACACTTATATATAAATCATATCTTTTTTAATATACAACTGAAACCAGTTCTAGAAAATTTCAGATTTTCCAGGGCAAAAGACACAATGATCCAGCTCCAAATGCAGATTAAAGGTTCTCCCAAATTCATAAGCGAGTCTCGTACTAATTTATTTTCGGTTAGAGAGCATAGACACATGTAGGGATTGTTTCGTTAGTGGAATTCAAAAAAAAAATTGTATGGAGAATTTTAAATTCTCAAACATAGCGGAATTTCTTAATTATCATTTGTACTTGCTTCTAAAATTTTCAACAAAAAGTAAAGGAGCTAGAAATTTAAGAATTTCAAAAGTAACTTGAAACCTTTTAATTAGGTGGCTGAGACTTTGGGATTCTGATGATGAAACATTGCATTTGACAATGCCAAGGGATAATCCATTACATCATTTCCAAAAAATCTCCATCACCAGGGCTGGCTCGAGACAATTCGAGGCCTAAAGCGACAATCCTAAATGAGGCACTTTTTATGTTTTAATATTATTATAAATATTTTATTTAAAATTTATTTTTCTTGCTTTTTTGAGATGTAAAATTACTAATTAAGTTTTTATATTTAAGTTTTGCTAATCTATCTTTAAGTCCACCTCCAAAACCCACATGAAAACTTTGGACCCATCCCCAAAACTCACATGGAAATCTTGGGATACAAAATCCAACTACCTATTTGGCTCCAAATCACCCTCCAACCCCAAAAAATAAATAAAATCTTGAATATGCCACTGGTGGGGCTCGAAGCATTTTCACCTGCGCACCATGCGCATACACACCATAAGTCAAGACCATCCAAGAGTTGACCCACGTATTGGATGTTCCAGACGCACAGTGCTCATATGCATTATGGGCAAGTGAATAAATTCTAGCGGGGGGGCATTGTTTATCTTAAATTTTAAGATCTATTATTATGACTGAAATCCCAAGCAATGGATCTATTACAACCACATCATGGATTAAATTTGAATGGGCCCCTATTGAAATAGGATATACAAAAATAATGAGAAAGGCTTGTAAAGCAAATTCATGACTGAATGTATGGTTGAGATTTGATACACATGTACTGCTAGAAATATAATAGTGTGCTAAAATCAATTGGACTCCTAGCAATAGTAATATAAGGGATATATTTGGAAATATAATAGGCCATAAATGATACTTTAAGGCCCCATAAAAATCTTGGTTGTATCTTCTTAAGAGAGAGTTATTATGGGGCCTTATATCTTGGGGAGAAAACAAAGGGCTAGCAGTTGACAAGTTTGGGTTTTTTGGAATTTTAAAAGATGCCAGATGCTATTATGGGGCCTTTTTTGGGGCCTTATTTTTTGAGGCATAAAGCAAATGCTTTACTCGCCTTATGCTAGAGCTGGCACTGTCCATCACACCTGATTGTTAACAAATTTCTAGTAAAGAAACAAGTTTGTAGGGATGCAAATAGGTTAGTTCCGAGCTAGAACCATATTAGGACCTAAATTGGAGCCGTTTCTAAATGAAGGTTTCAGTTCTGGATTCTTCCAATTCTAACTCGAAACCTATTTTGTTGGTTCTAGATCTGGTTCTGATAAGAGAACCTAGATTTGGTTTCGACTAAACAACTGAGATCTAATTCCAAAACCAACCGACTTTTTTTTCATTTATGTCTTTTACTTAAAATAAGGATATAATTCAACTTGTAATACTTTCCTTTTTTATAAAGGAGAGGGTGTCCCAGCTCTTTGAGCCAGAATAATTCTTACGGGCCTAGGGGGAGCCGGGTAAATCCCCTGTGGCCCCAATGTGGTAGTGCAGTTTCGAACCCTTAGGCTCCGGGTGCAAACCGTGGTCCTAGGGCAACTGAGCTAGCCCTCAAGGTTCATTCAACTTATAATATTAAATCAACTTTACTATTTACGGGATTAGACACAAAAATGTCCAAACAACGTTG
The DNA here is from genome assembly GCA_029852735.1 of Persea americana. Lineage (NCBI taxonomy): Eukaryota > Viridiplantae > Streptophyta > Magnoliopsida > Laurales > Lauraceae > Persea > Persea americana. Next base: position 14,201,044 of record CM056811.1, on the reverse strand, counting down.
ATTTTGAGCTATAGTTTGCAACATTAAAAACTTATATGTTGGTTCCCAAATCCATGAGTTTTAACTTGTATGGATCCGGAACCGAAGTCATTTATCAATCAAATCCTAAATTGGATTATGGGTCCCAATCAATATATGAAGTGGAACTTAAAGCAATACTCAAATCAGTTTTTTTATAGGTTGGAGCCTTTAGATGATCGGAGAATCAAATACCCATATACGTATGTAGACATACGGGGAATGATGAAAGGTAAAGTAACTTATAGTTATGTGAGAAATTTCGAACCACTTTACTTAAATTTTATATTGTAAATTTCTTTAGCTAACGTAAATTTAAAATTAAGATTTTCCAACTGCTGGACTTCATTTTTCACACCTCTCGAACATAGGTAAATGAAAATTTCTAGAAGCTTGAGATTATTTCTCCACAAATTTCACATTGATGGTTTTCTAACCATCTCAACGGCTAGGATGGTATTCAAACCATCATCCATTTCTCGTGCACCCCATCCACCATTCAAATTAAGGCCACAAAATTGTCCCGTACTGGCATGTTGATGTGACGCATGTATGATGGATGAGTCCCCACAATAAAGGATCATCTATTGCATCCATTTGAAATCAATGAGTAGGGTCCCTCTCTGAAATTCAAATTTCACTTATGTCAACATCATGATTAAAAATCAGATATTATAATTTTGAGAGGTTTAGATTTTAGAGATGAGGCTCAATTTGATATTTCAATGGGCATTGGCATACCAACAAATGATCAAAATCTAAACTCAACTCGCCATCTGCCCCTAACTTAACCAAGTAATTTTGGGTTTGGATTAACATTTCAAACTTATTAATAAATCCACCATGTCCACATTGATGGGTTTTTTTAAAATAAATATAGATTACACTAAGCAATAAACATAGAAAAGAATAGATCACCAAAAAAGAAACAACCTCACTCAAATTAGTCAAAATTGGTCTCATTGGCAAAGCCGAATTTAACTTGTTAAAGACCCTGGGAATATAGCTGAAATCAATTATTTTGAAATTCATAGTCAGGCTTATTGTATCATAACCCGACTCACTTTTTTAAAGAAAAATTTAAATAAAGGAAGAAGGAAGCCTAGCCTTAACCTGAACTGTAAGTTCAAATAAACAACCTAACTGATAATTAAATTGGTTAAGCTTGGATGGGGCTGAATGCTGATAGCCCTATAATACTAATAACATAACATTTGAACATCAGGCCAGTGTGAAGAGGACCTGTCACGACCCGACCCATTGGTCACCTTCTATCAAGTTTAAAATAATTGCATTTGGCGGGGCCCAAAATCAAAAAGTTCTCTTGCCGCCTGAAATTGTGAATACGACTGGTGCAACGGATAGATGGTGACCGGCACCAAACGGTCACAGATTACCGACCCGCGCCGATGGAGACTCTGACGTAAGCATTTTTTTTTCAGAGGACAAAAATGCCCTTAGTAGCTTTACAGCTTTATTAGAAAGAGAGTATTTGCTTACGTTTGAAATGACACGTGGAAGGCATCGATGCAACCCAGTGGCCACAGTAAAAATGAGAATTCGTCATACGAACTGCTTATCAAACTCTAGGGCTAGGCACAGTTCAAATCAGAGGTTGCGCTTTCAAACTCATGTCTTGTCTCTAGGGTTATTTGCTCAGGCAAAAAATCCGATTTATCTGATGGGTGGGGGTGGTAGGGACTTTGGTGTTCGAAAGACTAACCGATTCTTGGGGCTGAACACCCTGTAGACAAAAAAATAAATAAATAAATAAAAGAAAAGAAAAAAACAAGCATCATCAAATATAATTAGTTAATTGATTATAAAATAAAATAAATAGTATATGATGAAAAATAATTTCCATCAATCAAGTACCATTATTTATGGATATCAAAATTTCAATCTTCTTTAGGGGTGTTCATGGCCTAGTTGGCATAGCCAAGTTGAGCCTGATTTTATAAGGAAAGAACCATATTGGCTCAAGGTCAACGTTGGCACTCAGTTCCCGATTCAAGCCAGGCTCACCTAAAATATGTTAAGCTTGAGCCTACTCATTTAGTCAATTGAGCTTGGCCTGGCTTTCGATCCCTTGATGTTAATGCTAGTTATCACTTCTTGGGGTGAATTAGTTACTAATCTATGTCCTATGAGAGCTACTGATTTGCAGCAGGGTTCGGACTTTCTATCATTGAATGCAAGCACACTCAAATATTAAAAAGGCTCAGATTAAAAAAAAAAAAAAAAAAAAAAAAAAAAACCTTAAACCTAGCCCAAAGCAGGGTTGGCCAGCTTGGCCATGAATACCCCTCGTCAATATATAGTTAATTCACTAAAACCTTCTTTAAATTATGAGATCAGTTATTTTTTAAAATCTTATGTAAATGTTATATTTTTAGAAACAGGTATCTTATTTTAAAATTATAAAGTCAATGACGATTCTGTATATTTGACTAGAGGGCACCAAGGCACATTGCATCCTCAATAGAGGTTTTTATTTTATTTTATTTTTTCTTTGAAAGGCTTCATGACAAGTCTTGCAGGGTTTAAAATCCGACCATTCAAGGACATCTGAGTTTGAATCATGCTCATTCACCTGTCCAGTGGGGCTCTAGCACTCATGCAGGATTTGGTAGAGAAAAAGGACACCATCAATAGAAAAGAGATAAAATTCCACTTTACCTAATTCAAACCAATAAAATGGATTCTTTGTCAAGAGGATGGAGACATGCTTGTATATCTATTTAGCCAAAGTGATGCACACCATTGCATTGCAGTAATCTGCATATGAAAGATTAAGTGAATCATTTGATCACAAACAGTACTATATTGAGGGCTTGATATGTAATTAGACAAACCAGTAGCCGCACTTGGAAACTTTAAAATTAAGATGTTATTTTAAGGTTTAAAATGATTTTTAAAATTGGGTGTTTGGCAAACTGCAAATTGAGAACATGTCTAAATTAAAATTGGAGACAAGACCTCTAAACAAAAAAGTGTATTATTGGTTACATTTTTAATGAGCCCTCATCACTCTAAGGTGCTAAAAGCTCTGATAGAGATAATATATTAATGGAGAATCCTCTCCTATGCTAATGCACTCATTAGCTCACATGGAGAAATGCATAGGGGGATCCTCTTAATGATCCGTCCAAGTTGACCATACAAATAGGGACCCCCTCCCCAATAGTCACCAATCCCAGGGTCCGACACTCATTCAAATGGACTGCATTGTTGGATCGATTGTGCAGTGGTTATAGATAATGAAAATCTATTAGTTATTGATCAAGTGATTAAGATCATCATCTAAGTCTCTGTAATGGTACATTGGTAGGTGAGAGTAATTTATTGATCCTCCAATCCCATCCCCAAATGCGCCTGACAAGCATTTCCACATGTGAGCAGATGAACACATGAGCTTAGGAGAGGGGCTTGTATATTATTTTATGAAAGAATGTACACAATGAAATCGATTTATCTTTAAATGCCTTTTGCCTAGTTTCATCCCCAGTGCATTGTATTGATGAAAACACCTTGCCCCAAAACCTCTCTAATCTCCACTACAATGTATATTGAGAGTGTGTTTGTGCATGCCACGATATGAATCTTCTTGCCATCCCAGTATGAAGTCTGGATCCTCTCCATCCCAAAAAACACACCTACAAAAGGCAATTTTCTCCCTCGATTCCTTGTTGAACCTGATGACAATGAAGAAGGCACCAGATTTGTCTCTCACCATTTCTGCTGAAAGGCGCATTGCATAAATGCTTTCTAAAGGTGCGTAGGTGAATTCTTATGACAAAGGAGGTTTAAAATGAAACATAACCAAAAAATGCATCCCTAATAAGCTATTATTTGTGTATTTACCAAACAATATATCATAAAATAAGAGCTCATAAAGACATGATTAGTGTGCGTGGGTGTGTGAACTCAAGTATCGTATAAAGGGAAAAAAGAATAAAAAAGGCTTCTGCTTAATTTTGGTTTTTTCAAAGGAAGTGTATCTAAATTAAAACTTTTAAAAATTAGATCTATTATTTTTCTGAAGTCTATTCAATTAGCACCTAATAGATTGGACTACATTTCCAAACCAAATGTAGTGTAATGGGTTGAGACTGATTCTAACCCTAATAGATCTATATTAGTCACATACATACAAAGGTAAAAAAGTGCCCATTTCCAAATAGTTATTTGAGTGATTAACTCTAGAGTAGACCTCTTCTCATACCCCAAAGTTAATGAAATGAAAGACTTCAAAAATGTTGATGAAAAGTCAAGTGCGCCCCACAAAAGGACTCATTCCCAACTTGTGGACGGCAAGATCTTCCCAAAACTATTCACTTTTGCACATCCCCACCAAAGTTAAGCCCTTTATTTAACCTTTTGATCACTCAAAACAATGACCCACCTAAACCTAAACCTAAACCTAGAATCTAACCTACCATTCTTGTAAATCTGGTCACATTTAAGGGGTGTTATCGACATCGTCCATCCTTCTCTCTCGTTCGTTTTTCAAACGCTCCTTCCCTTCACTTCCACTGACACATCCCCTTCCTCGTCATCACCAAAAAGCGCCGTTTTCCAGTGCATCGCCGATTCGAACGAGATCAAATCTGCAGATCTTCTACAGGTATAAGAAAAATCGCAGATTTACTTCCCCTGTCCCTTCGAATCCCTGAAGAAGCGGATTTTCCCGTTACCCCGAATTAAAAAACGAGAAACTTCTCGCTGATAACGGTAAAATTTCTTTCATGGATCGAATTCGATTCGATTGTAAACGCGTTTCTTAAGAAATCTGGTCGAATTTATTGCGGTAATAACTTGCTAAAAACCCGCACTTGGGTTCTTATTTTTTCCCCCAAACCCTCGTTTTTCTTGTGGTTTTAGAGTCTAATTTGCAGGAGAAAGGGGAGGAAATGGGATTTTTTGGAGGTGGGGTCTCTTTAGTCCTTTTTGTGGGTTTCTTTCATGTTCTTAATCTCTGTTAATCTGTTTAATTTCTGGGGTTTTGTTTCGAGTCTTCTGATTGTTTTTTGAAATGGGTTTTTCATGGATTTTGAGAAGATTGTTGTTGTTGTTGTTCAAGAATTTCTTCTTATGGATTTGTTTAGGATGTTTTATTGGGGATCTGTGTAAATTTATTTCTTGGGTTTTTTTTTTCATGTTCCGTTTGAAAGTGTAATTCGTTCTCTCTTGTGGTGAAATCTCTCTGTTATTTGCACATTTGCTAATTTTTGCTGTATTTATGAAATCCCCATTAGTTTTACTGTTTGTTTCAGTGGAGTGAAGTTGTATTATATATATTTGAATTTGTTCTCTATAGTGTTTCAGTTTTGAGTCTTTTTATCCATTTTTTCATCTCCTTTCCTAACCCCCCCTCCTTTTTTCTGTTTGGAGATTTTTGCCTACTTTTGAAAAATTAAGGAAATGGGCACTTTGTATTCTATTTTTTAAGCAAATGGGGTACATATAATCTTGGAGATGAGAGCCCTTTTTCAGTTTTCAAAATAGAATTAAAGCGTAAAAAAAAGTTGTATGGGACCTGTTATTAAATTACGGTTGCACCCCTGATTTTGAGCAGAATTTAGAGAATATCCCTAGTTTCTTCATTTATTTACATAGTAAGCAGGAGGGATTAGGGCTTAAGGGAGCTTTAGGTCATTTGTCAACTTCCGAGGGCTGTATATATTATATAATGATCCCATATTTTGTTTTGTTCATTTTGTTTTCCATTCTTAGTTTCAATATAGATCCCATATTTTGTTGTTCTTATGATATAACTAAGAAACTGAAGTTTAATTTGGATTTTATTTGTTTACTACATCTTGTCAGAGTTGTTAAGATTCCCTTAATTTCTTATTCATGTACTTTTCATTTTACCTTATCCCAAGGAGGGCCTGGAATTGGGTTTCCTTGTTTTCAACAAACAATAGATGGGTGATGAAATCTTTGTTGTACTTTGTTTCTCATCTTCTGTTGCTGGGAATCTCGTTTGTTCATCTGTTTCTTCTTTTGCCTGGACAAAGGTCTGATATCCATGTTCTCTTTTTATCTCTTTGTTGAGACTTGCTGATGTTTTCCATGAGAAGATTTCATAGGACAGATTTTCTTAGACCCTACTGTTACATGTTCTAGACCCTTGTTCTTTCTAGGTACTTTACTGAGTTTTGGAGTGCTTTTGTGAAACTATTTGATGTTTGCCATTGTTTCTGAAGCTAGAGTGTTTACTTTTTCCATGTGGGTATCTATTGATGCATTCTATCCATTCTGTATAACGTTTCAAGTACTATTTGATATCAAAGTTAATTGGGTCATGTGCATATGCCCTTTTTCTGGTTATATGTGTTCACTAATCTGTTTTTTCCCCTGCTCCAGGGGCATACTAAGCCCTTTCAGTAGGATATCTCCATGAAGTAGTTTTGCAGTTCGTAGCAACTTTTGAAGTTATATTGCTTCTAGCATTTGTATTCATATTGTGTTGTTTTTCTGTGTCAAGTATATTAAAAATTATTATGCTTTTTGTCTCTAAGTTCTGAAGCTGTATTAATTCACATGAGAAAGATAAATTTTATACATAAGATCCATCTGTTTAGAGACGTCTTCATCTTTCTCTAAACTCTCATTTGTTTTCAGAAGGTCCAAAAACAAGAGTTGCCTTTTTTTTTTTTTGGGTTTCTGCATTGATGTGTTCTTTTATTTTTCATGGTATTCCTCCCAATTTGTAATGCTTGAATTCATTATTCACGTGTTCTTTCCCAGGATCAGTCTTTATCAGTTAGCTCATCTAAAATATTACGTAAATTGCAGGGTTTAGTTTCTATTGAGAGATTCAGCATGAAGAAGTTATTTTTCTTTAGGTCTTCAACATCAAGCAAAGAAAACAACAACCCAGTTCCTCCATTACCTTCCAATAATGAGAAGGTGTACTGGGAGAAGCCTCCAGAAAGCCAGATATCTGCTGCTTCAGGACTCAAGAGGAGCCTTTCATTCTCATCTCCCACCATCTACAGTGACCTGGGAGAAAAGAATTCAAATGGCCTTAGTGATCATAGTAGATCGCCATCTACTGGTGGTAATGTTCAGCCTCATATGGTTGAAAACCGAATACGGTTAGTGCTCAAACTGGTCAGCCTTCTTATTTTTCTTTGCTTCATTTTTTCTATTGTGAGATTTGCTTACTCTTGGTTTTTTTTCTTTTCCTGGAGTATGAACTCCTTCTAATATGCATTGCCTCCACAGCCAATAGATTATTGTATTATACTATTTTTTTTTTTTTCATTTTTAGCAATGGACAAAATTTTGCATGTAACATTTTTCCATTCATTTTCAACTGTACATCTGTATCTTATCTGCTACTGTTCATGCATTTTTCAGGAATCAACAATTGTTTTATTGGTTATGTATTTCTTTGTCCCAACTAATTTACATGTTATTTTTTTTTTCTTTTAACTCAAGCTGGTTTGCTTTGAGATTTCTATGTAAATGAATATCTTCTTAGTTGTTTTTCTTTTTCATTTCCAACTCTGTAGATGTCGATCTCTGACTCCAGAAAGGCAGCCTAAGCCTAAAAGAAGTGATCAGTGTGCAATTCAGATGCGGCATGCAGTAGAGAAGCCTCCCAATTCGTCAAGAGGTTATTTTGATTCGTCAGGCAATTCACCCTACAGTTCTCCAGTACCATTAAAATGCAGAGCAGCTCGCTTGCCACAACTCCCAAACGAATTCCTAGACTTATACATTGATGGCGAGCAACAGGATACAAACTTCAGGCCTGAAAGTTATTCTCAAAGGAACTCTTCTGGTGTTGGAAAGGAAGATGGCCTCTTGATGGAGACCAGGAAAATGTCTTTTGCAAAACGGCCACCTCGAGTTCAGTCTTCTGCCCCGGCTTCACCCACCAAAGAGCGACTGAGGTCCTATTCATTTCGGGAATCTAGAGATCACCACGTTTGCGTTTCTGCCAGAGATTGGGCAAGAGATGATGTTAGGTTTCCATCCCCGCAAAAGCTTTCAAAGAATGTTGTGGAGAGACTGCCCCATGTATCTGCTCGAACGTCGTCAGAATCACATGATTTTGACTCTGAAACTATGACCACGATTGAAGACATTTATGAGGACTGCTCTGAGCCACAGCCTAATTTTAATGCAAAGAATCTTTCTCAAAAAAGGTATTTGTTTGAGAACATGTGCCATGCCTCTGATGCCCCTTACGAAGCAACAAATGGTTGCTGCACAAAGGAAATTCAAGGCTTCTTGAATCAAAGTAACATTCTTGAAGATGGATTTGGTTTTAAACATGAAGAAAATGTGGATTCAGAGTTACGGAGAAAAGGGAAAGAGGCTGAAGAGAGGGTCCTGCTGCTAGAGGAAGAATTTGAGCAGCTGAAACTCCAGGATTGTGTTTTTAACATACCAACATTGCTTCAGATAATTGAAAGGTTCACCCAAGATAGGAGAAGCTTGGCTCTTGAAGTTTCCTCTCAGATACGGAGTCGTATTAACGAGAGGGCAACGGCAAGTGAAGCTCTTAAGCGGGCAAAGCTCGATTTGGATGTTCGGACAAGGAGGCTAGAGAGGGAAAAGACGACATTGCAGTCAAGTTTGGAGAAAGAATTGGATAGAAGGTCGAGTGACTGGTCCTTCAAGCTTGAAAAATATCAGTCTGAAGAACAGAGGCTCAGAGATAGGGTTCGGGAATTGGCCGAGCAAAATGTCTCACTTCAAAGAGATGTTTCTTCTTTAAACAGCAGAGAAGCAAGTGATAGGAATAGACTAATGCAATTGGAGGTACAACTGAAAGAGGTGACAGAAAGGTTGGAGGAAGCAAGAGCAGAGAATCACAATATTCAACAAGAATTATTAGAGCTGCAGGAGCATTCCAAAGGAGTGGAAGGTGATCGAGATTCCATCAGACGAAGCTACAAAGAAAGCGAAAATGAAACTAAGGAGTTGCAGAAGGTTGTTGCAAGATTGCAACAGATCTGTGGTGAACAAGAGAAGACAGTCAATGGGCTTCGACAAGTGCTCAGTGATGAAATAGGCAAGCAGCAGTCAATGGAGAAAGGAGATAACATGGTTAAATTGCAACTGGAACAGGTGAGATTGACTGGTGTTGAGCAGATGTTGAGAAAAGAAGTTGACTCCTACCGAATTGAAGTGGAATCCCTCAGACACGAGAACATTAGTCTTTTGGAACGAATACGGGTTGCACAAAATGGCGGGGCATTCTCATCAATCAAGCTTGATCATGAACTGGGTGCTCGAATTGACTGCTTACAAAATCAATGCCTATCGTTGCTTAATGAGAATGATGAACTCTGCGGAAAGTTGCTGGAATTCATAAAAGGCAAGACATGCCATATTCCAGACATTTATGGTTCAGAAGAGGTACAAGAAGCTGGTAGAGGGTTTGATGGGTACTTAATTTTGGAGTATGATATGAAGTTCCAAAGTTTAAAGAGAGGGGCAGAAAATTTGAGAAGAAGTTTACAAACAATATATATGGTACTTAAAGAGAAGTCAGAACTTGATGCTTCTGTATCTTTGACGCGGAGTATGGATTGTGCCACACCAGAGTATCCAAAGCGGCATGCATCAGAGGTAATAATTGCTATGCTTTTTCCTACACAAAATAGCTGCTTTATATTTTAACAAATGTATAAATGACAGTTGAGAGTTCGTAGCTGATTCACTGATCCTTTAATTTTTTGCAACTACTATCGGATGAGACAAGAAACGGACATGGGTATTCACTGCAGTCCTTGGCTATCTAGAATAGCAATTGTTTTATTTTAAAGAATAATGTTGGAGTAATAAAACTATGCCTTGAAATTACTTAAACTAATATAGAAATACTTTAAGGGGGATTTTAGCTATGGCCTCATAAATTATGTAGACTTTCTAACTTAGGTCAAAATCCCACTTGCGAAGCCCAAAAGAAAATTACCAATAAGATATATTATATATATATATATATATATTGAAATAGAAATAAGACAGTTCCTCCAATATGATAATTATATATTTACATTTTTTTTTTTTTTTGGGTTGGGGGAGGGGGGGTGGGCAATCCTTGCGGTATGAGGGATCCCAAGTCTCAACCTTTCATAATTAACCAATGTAGCGGTATGAGGGATCCCAAGTCTCAACCTTTCATAATTAACCAATGTCGGACTATTTTCCACATGCATTGAATATAAACGTATTGGCTAATATTATCAAAATCCCTTGTATTGTTGATAAGGTTACATTTGTACATTGCACATAACTCTAGCATAAAATCAGAAAACTAGATAGTTAATGTAATTATGATAGCTGCTGCCATGCGACAACCATTACCATCTGACTAGCCTGACCCCTCAGGCCTGTATGCTTAAGCTGTAGATAACTCAAAAACAGAGTCCCTCGTAGTTCTGACATTGCCTCATGAGTGATGACCAAGTCCCCTTGCTGTGATCTCATTTCCTTCGCTTCAGTTCTTCTCATAACTCTGAGCTCTTGTTAGAACTTGCAAAATTTGACCAAGGTAATCTTGTTTATGAGAATATTCAGGATGCAGACTTGTGCGGACATTGGCACCAGATCAGTCTTCCCACTTAGCACCTTCTCACTGTTGTGAAACAGAAGGGTTTAATTATAACTTCAGGCCATTGTGTTTATTTGTAATTTGGGACTAAGTTTCCTAAAGTAGGATTAGTTAAACTTGAGTTATTTTAGGCTAGAGTTCTGATGGTATTAGAGTTTCAAATTGTTATGATATTTGGTTTCCTAGTTTAGTTATGATTAGGTTTCATAATTTGAGTAGATATCGCTGCACTTGATAAATAGTCACAATTAATTCAATTAAGATGCAGCCCTAAGATTTCAAGCTGGTATCACCGCATCAGAGCTAGTTTAGGTTTAGGATTAGGCGTTAGGTTTAGAATTTCTTTTTTCCTTCATGTCTCAATTCTTAATCCCTAGTGTCATTGTACCCAAGAGAAGAGCAAATCTTTTATGATCAACGCCAAAGGACTCAGGGTGTATTTTTTATTTTTTTTGTTTTTTGATTGATAGACGCACTCCTACCGGTGAAAAAAAGTCTTATGAAAAAAGTCTTATATTTAAACTAGTCCTAATTTAGGAAACTTATTCCGAAAATTACAGATAAAAACTCAATGATCTAAAGTTACAATTAAACCATCTGTTTCTCAACAATTCCAAATAATAGCGGTGGAGCTCTTCAATATGCTTCAGTGTTGCATAAAACGCTATGTCTGATGCAAACAAGTTCGCACTCTGGTTGTCAAATAGTATCGCTACTGGGGGTCTCCAACCTCTCCAACCAGCTGCACAAGCTGACATCACTCTGTGTTGACATTGTTGCTCCTCAATGGTCTGCCTCCTTTGAGGACAAGTGTGCTTTGTTTGTTTAGTCCCCATCCAATGGAACCTCTTGTTGAGACCCGGAGTTTGTGGCATCCTTCTTTGAGAGGTTTCATTGTGATGTTATTATCGTGCTCTTGTTTTTATGAAATGGTCAATATGACTTGAACAAAGTAGGAGTAACCTTTCAAAATTCATTTAGAAATATGATGGTGGTTGCAGTAAGCAAAGTCCTTGATCATCTCATGGGCTATATGATCTTAAAAGTTTGTAGGACTCGCCATTTCTTATTTATGGCCAAGTAGTTAGGACTTACGAAGATAATGCTAGCTTTCTAGATTTTGTATACTTATAAATGTCTAGTATTATGTTGTAGTTATACTATTTTAATGGCTTTTAAAGTAATCATTTACCGTTTCAACATAAAATAGAAGGAAGTGCGCAAGTTCTCCAGGCTGTTCTCTCTAAACGGCCATTGCTAGACAAACAAAGAGATGTTTATGAACTCCTTATGCCTCATCTACATCATCTCTAATGATGATGAGATCATCTACATGTAGCACAATCACTTATAACCTCCTTTGAATTTGCGTCACAGACAAACTAGAGTTGGACAACAGATTTTTTGTAATCTTCCATACCATGTGCTCCGAGCTTTCTTTAGGCCATACAAGGCCTGCACACACAAACACGGGATTCGAGGTCTTACAATCCATCTAGCTGATCCATGAAGATTTTTCACTGTTTATATTCCATAGAGAATGCATTTTGGATGCACATCAGTGATCTGATGCAGATGTCTATCCTTGCTTGTTGCAAGAGAGAGAATTATTCAAATGGAAGTCTCCACGGAACTAAATATTTAGTGAATCTTATGTTGCTGAGAAAAACCATGAACAGCTATGCAATTCATTCCTCTGGTTGTAGAAAAATTGTTCTATTTTTAGAACAGATTTTTCTCTGGTCTACTGCATTTTTGTGTGTGAAAACTGGCATGATTCTCCATTATTAATTTGGGGTTGTTAGTAGGGACAATATCCCACTCAACGTGGTTGCCCATTTCAGCTGCAAAATGAGCAGCCATCTTTTCATTCAAATGCAGTGTTACAAAATTTTCTTTTGGCACCAAGTCGGCTTGTTTTATTTATAAGTTTCAAAGAATTTATGTATTCATAAGGGTTACTGTACTGTTATGCAACTTATCCAGTTCTTAATTCCTTTTAGAAGTTTCGTTTCCTTTTATTGCAGGCCTGCCTCGTTCTGTTTAGCTAACTATCTGCAAGAATTTATTCTTTAGATAATGAAAAGTTCTTTAAACCTCACGCGCAATTGTTTAGGAGCTGTCATCTTTGTAGCTAAAGTGAATTTCTTTTTATAGTTATCTTGCTTTGGGTTTGATGTTCTAGAGGTGATTTTGTTATCCTTTTTTGTTCCCTAGGGTGATGCAGAGCTTGAACTGAAGGCTGAAATTCTACTCACAAGGGTATTGCGGGAAAAGCTTTGTCACAAAGAACTGGAACTTGAGCAGCTACAAGCCGAGCTAGCAACCTCACTAAGAGGTCATGACATTTTAAGATGTGAAAACCAGAGGTCACAAGATGCAGTTTCGTCTCTAACCCACAAGATGAAGGACCTTGAACTTCAGGTTTGCATTAAACCGACTATCTTGATGTACCCAAAGTTATGATCTGTTTGTAATTTAGCAAAATGGATGGTAATCTGCCCACTGGGGGGCAGCAGGGAATTCATCTCAGGCAGGACATGTTTTTCCAAATAACAATCTGTTTTGAAATATAGCAAAATGGATGGAAATTTACTCAGCTATGCATTTGGGAGCAGCAGGGAACTGGAAATCATCCAGGCAGCATTTTTCTGAAGTCTGAAGTCATATCGCAAATTGTTCAAGGGAATGAATCTAATCATGTCATGAATTGTATTGTGAATTGTAGGATTTTAAAATTTTCTTACAAAAATAAAAAATACTTAAAAATAAAAAAAGAAAAGATGAATTATTCTTAATCCATCCATTTTTATCCATATCAGCGCATAAATACAAAGACCAATAAGGTTATGGTATTGACTTATATTAATATATAATATATCATAAATATATGTGTATATAGTTAAATATGTTTGAGAGATCACTAGGAGAATAAACAATTGCAATAGTCTTTCTTATTGTCTTTAAATTGAAAAATAAAAATAAAATCTCAATAACCAATCTTATATATTGGGAAGTCTCCTCAAGTTAAAATGTGTCCATGGAGGAAAAAAAAGAAAGGAATACAGGATAAAACCCTATGTGTACAATCGAATCTTCTACTTGAATGCTTGTTCCTTATTCATCTTTGAAACCTCCCCAAACCCACAAAGATTCTTAATATGAGGTTTCGTTCACCACTGAAATACCTTTAAAAAATACGAACGCTAACAAAAAGAAAGAAAGAAGAAAGGAAAAAAAGATTTCTGATATTAACCTTCTTGACTTTTGCTTGAATTGTAAGATTTATGAAACAAAGTAGCAAATTGTAAGATTTATGCGCCTGAATCCTAAGATTCACTTGTAAGGAATTCATTACGTGGGTATGAATCGTCTTCCCAAGGATTCAATACAAATTGTAGGATTTAGGATACGAGTAGTAGGATTTTGACAACAATGTCAGGTAGTTTATTTTTTTTCCCCAACTTCGATTTTGTTTTTAAACTAGTCGCTGAACTTCCCAAATTCTAGGTTGAACAAAAGCATTCATTTTGTCAAAATCTTGAAGTTTCTTGCAACGTTGCAAGTTCACAACACATGCATACATGCATATTTTGGATGTTAATGCGTGTCAATCTTACTGCATGTATTTGTTTATGTTATAGAAAATATACAATGCTCACCATGTAAAGATATACATATAGCTCTGCTTGTAAGTTTGTCATTTGTGATCAAAACTGTCAATATGATGGTCCCACCATGAGTGTTTCATTCACAATAATATGTTATAGTTGAGAGATCTCTTTAAGTGTCTCTGGCCTTTCTCTATTGAATGTAAAGGGTTGTACTTTCCTCTTGATTGTCCATTTCTAGCAACTAATTAAAGGATTGCTTTGAGAAAACTTAGGCTCATAAGTTTTATAGCCAAGTGCAATGAGTCTATTCATTGTAACATGATTTCTATTGGTTTGAAGTAGATCTTAACACCTCCATTTTAAATTGAATTTGACTGACAGATGCTGAAGAAAGATGAGAACTTAAGTCAGGCTCAAAGTGATTTACAGGAGTGTATGAAGGAGCTGACGATTACGAGGGGCATACTCCCAAAAGTAACTCAGGAAAGAGACTTAATGTGGGAGGAAGTAAAGCAATACAGCGAGAAGAACATGCTGCTGAATCGTCAAGTGATTTCATTGAGAAAGAGAATTGAAGCACTTGAAGAAGACCTACTTTTGAAGGAGGGTCAAATCACTATTTTAAAAGACAGTATCGATAGCAAACCATTTGACATCCTCTGCAGTCCAGGGTCACTGAAAGAGTTCAGACTGGAATGAAATCTGTTTTTCTCTGTTATTGGCATTGTTCATAATCATTTTTACAACGTTTTTCATATATGTCATATAAGTCTTTGGTGGGTGGGGTGAAAGTGTAAATCACATCATGATTCTTTTTACAAGTTTTATCCATTGTTTCCCTGTTTGGGAATTCCATAAGAAACACTTCCTCTTTTTTGTGCTTTAGTTTGCAATGGGATTGTAGCTCACTTTGAGAATGTCATATATGAATACTCTGTTCATTATTTGTTGATGTTTCTGCAAACACTGGAATGTAAAGGGTTATCTGTTGATATGCCTTGTAATCAGAATCTGAAAAGTTGGATATGGTTATGGTGAAAACATGGTATGAATCTAAATGTGGGTCTAACAGAAAAGATACAGCCTTTAACATTAAGATTTTTGTTTTAATTATGTTTCTTACCTGATTTCCAGGTTTTTGCAACTGTCTTGAATTTTGATTTTCCACTCATCATTCCAGATTGTTGTTCTGAAATGAGTTTGAGTCTTGTATTCTGTAATCTGCTGCATTCACAGTTTCACACAGACCCCTCAGGTACGTCAAATCAAACCTTCTATTCTCATATTTTTTGTTTTATGTTTGAATTTTGACTTTCCAGAGTCTGGCTGAATTGATTTGCCTCGATAGATCACTGAAGGTTGTTTTCTACGAGATATGGTGGTGCACTTCTTATCGAAAGTGATTCCTCTAATGCTATTGCATGGGTGTCCAACAAGAAGGCTAACCCGTGGAGATTCCAATTTCATTTTAATGAATTTAGGGAATTATTGACCAACATAAATGTTTCCTTTTGTCATGTGTTTAGATATGCTAATTCCTTGGCGGATGTATTAGCCAAGCAGGGGGTCGATAGGTTGATTCCTTGGTTGGGTGTGTTATTGTAATTGAGTTTGGGCTGGTGCATCTCTCTTGCACCTTCTTGTTTCTTTGTTCCTTTGTTTTGATTTTGTTTGTCTCTCCCTTTTTTCTTAATGAAATCTTTTGGTACTTCTTTAAAAAAAAAAAAAAAAAAAAAAATCCTGCCTTCTCAGCTTCTATATTTATAGGAAGCTCTAGGTGCCATTTAATTTAGTCAGTGTCTCCAAACCTAACATTGGTGGGTGATCTTTAATAGGGTGCGTCTGGACCTTTCATGTAGTTTACTGTCCCCTCCTGGATGAGCCATTTGTTAGTGGATGCGGCCCATTTGCCCATTATTTGAGAGCATTGGGTTTGCCAAGCCACTAAGGTTCGTGGAGTCCATTTGATTTACATGGCCCATCTGATCAATGTAGAGAGGGAGCAATTTGAAATTTGACTTTCAAAAACTCATGGGATGAAAATCAGTTTTTGAATCAAGTACCAACCAGTCAGAAAGATCTACGGAATTTGGTGGAGTTCCCCTCGTGGGGTATATAAGAGGATCTTAAACCACTTCTCTAAGCTCAATTCTATTATTGCATGTGACAAGAGGGATCCGTGCAAGAGATCGAGGTATCCTAGCAATTGATAATCAAAGTAATGTATTATTATTATTATTATTATTTTGAGTTCATATACATGCTCAATAATCAATATCATAATCAATATCATGTTTCAATTCAGAAGTGTGCTCCATCCGATGGAGAGCATTGAAAAATATTTAAGCGTTGGGTCATTTCTCTTAATATTCGAACTTACAATTGGTTGGCTTAGATATAAGTTGCCCTGCGCAATCATTTATAACAAAATCTTGAGCTTTTTCGTGAATTCCCAGAGAAGAACAAACCTTGATGAATGGGGTGGCCAATGAACAGGCCTCGACAGGGAACGTGTGAATATGAATCTCCTGTTTGGGAATTCCCATTGTGGAAAGTAGCAACGTCAACAAAGTGTGCAGAGTCTGGGTACTCTATGCCTCAGACTAGCAACAAATTTGTGAGGCTCCTCGGTGTGTCTCATTTATAGAAATTCTAAGTCGATAAAAATAAATGCTATTCATTTTATGTGCATTTAAAAAATTTTACTTTAATAAGAGTTTGATATATCGTTAGATTGATCACTTATGAACCATATAATTAAAATATTATAAAAAACTCAAGTGTAATAAAATAACCAATCCAATGGTGGGACCAAAGTAG
This sequence comes from Persea americana, assembly GCA_029852735.1. Lineage (NCBI taxonomy): Eukaryota > Viridiplantae > Streptophyta > Magnoliopsida > Laurales > Lauraceae > Persea > Persea americana. The sequence continues at coordinate 14,184,010 of CM056811.1, read as the reverse complement.
TATAGATGAAGATTTGGAAAGGACCCATAAAATCTTTTGTGTGGTTAGCTTTTTGTATGGGAGCCCCATTAAGGAGCCTCACGAATTTCTCGTTAGTTCTTGGCCTCAGGATTCGGATTCAAATGTCCCCAATTCTACAAGCTTGGTTGAAAAAACCATTGAGGTCTCTTTCCCTTGTTCTGATAACCTAATTTAGGAAAGAAGTGTCTTACAATAAATGTAAATGACTAGTCTGAAAATCATGTATAACCACTCCTCTGTTTTTTTTTTTTTTTTTGTCTAACTGGCTAAGGGTGTTGTGATTCTTACCAAAAGAAAGGTAAAAAAATAAAAATAAAAATTACACCTTTGATGAGTCCCACTTAAGATTCAGATTAAAGTAGCTTTATCATTTTTGACCCTTTCTATTTTGACGGAGTGTAGCAAGCCCCGATTACTGGGCCTAGTGTTGACTCGTATTTTCACCGGTGACTTGTCAGATTGAGATCCATCCTCGTCCAGCCCTTTCTTATCTCTTATTGCTTTCTTCTTCTTGTGGTCTTGATCTATTCAAGTTGCAGGGACAAAAAAGAGGGAAGACGAACGATAGAACATGGCGCTACAGATGCTAAAAGAGACGGCTATCTCGCACATAGTTCAGGGAGCACTGGATAAGGCCTGGTCGTGCTTGCAAAATGGCTACGAGCTTTTCCTCGGTGCTCAAAATCATCTGGTGAAGATTAGGGATTCCCTGAAGGAGATTCGTGACTTCATTGTGATAGCAGAGGGAAGCCCCATCAAGGATCCCAAGTTGATGGAATTGCTGGAAAAGCTCAAAGATGCTGCTTATGATGCTGAGGACTTGTTAGAAGAGTATGAGATCGCGGATCGAAGACGGAGTGAAGAGGCTGAAAACAGGACGAACAAGGTACGCAGGGTCGTTAATTCGCTCGTCACCACAACCCCAGTTATAATGCCCATAAAACTGAAAGAGCTAAGCGAGAGACTAGAAGCTATTAAAGCAGTGGGTCATACATTTCAGCTGGAGGAGAAAGTGACCAACTTGGGGACTGAGGTTCGGGAGCGAAGGGAGACTCACCCATTCGTACACGAATCTCAAGTACTTGGAAGAGAGGATGAAAAAATGGAGATAGTGACTTCGTTGCTGTCAACTAAATTGGATCATGTGTCGGCCATTGCCATCGTGGGCATCGGAGGCCTTGGCAAAACCACACTCGCTCAGTCGGTCTTCAATGATGATGCAGTCCAAAACTATTTCGACCCCAAAATATGGATATGCGTGTCTGATAATTTGGTGCCTGATAATTTTGATATTAAAAGGCTTGGAAATAAAATTCTTGAAGGTGCAACTCGTGTTCATTGTAACCTCTCAGATCTAGTGGAGTTGCAGCGCTGCCTCCAAGAAGAATTGGGTGGGAAGAGATTCTTGCTCGTTTTGGACGATGTTTGGAATGAAGAACCTAGCAAGTGGCATGGGACAAATGGTTTGAGAGGTCTGTTGTTATGTGGAGGAAAAGAAAGTAGAATTGTTGTAACCACACGCAGTGAAAAGGTTGCATCCATCATGAGCAATATTCAGACATACAGTTTGAATCCTTTGCCAAAAGCTGCTTGCTGGTCTCTGTTCTGTCGACATGCATTTGGAAATCCAACAGAAGAAGCAGCGCGTTCAAAATTGGAACCAATTGGAAGACAGATTGTGGAGAAATGCAAGGGCAATCCACTTGCAGTCACAACAGTAGGAGGCCTTTTGCAGGACAAGAGAAGTGAAAGCAGATGGAAGTCCGTCAGAGATAGTGAAATGTGGAGCTTACCTGAAGAAACTGAGAAAGGAATATTGCCTGCTTTGAGGTTGAGCTATAACTATTTAAGGCCCCATCTGAAGCAATGCTTTGCCATTTGTGCAATCTTCCCGCAAGACTATAAAATTGAAAAGGATCTAGTGATCAAGTTATGGATGGCTCACGGTTTTATTCCTACCAATCAAGGAATGGAGTTGGAAGACGTCGGCATCGAGATTTTCGATGAGTTGGTAATGAGGTCTTTTTTCCAAGATGTTGAAGAAAATGTAAAAATTTATAAGCCAAGAAGAAATGGCTATGGTTTTCTGTATGATGGGACAACATTTCGGATGCACGACCTCATGCATGATCTAGCACATTCTGTAATGGAAAATGAATATCGTGTGGTACTCAATTGCAAGTCAAAAGACATTTCTCCAAGGATTCGTCATGTCTCTTCTAATGGATTGGGAATTCTGGCTGCCTCCTTACCCAAAGCTCAAATGCTACGGACATATGTCATGTTAGAACAAGTCGCCTCCCGGTTTCTACCAGCCGCCTTCCAATTTCCTTGTGATGTAGGGCTTTTTAAATGTTTGAGAGCATTGGATTTCATGAGGCAAGATAAACAGGAAGTTGAGAAGCAGTTGCTTACTTCCCTGGGTAATCTCCAACATCTAAGGTACCTCAACCTCTCTGACACTTTGATTGAAATGTTACCTGAATCATTGACTAGCCTCTGCTTTTTACAAACTTTGATACTAATACATTGTACGATGCTTTGTGAGTTACCCAAAGAGATGAGCAAATTGACCAACCTCAGATGTTTGGATATAAGTCATTGTGATAAATTGAATCACATGCCCCCAAAGATGGGGCAATTGAGTTGCCTCCAAGAATTAAGCAATTTCATTGTGGGTAGGACCAAGGAGATTGCATGCAGTGGCATAGGAGAGTTGCAAGGTTTGAACCTTAGAGGACTTCTAAAAATCCAACTCCTTAAGAATATAACAGGTGCTATAATTGATGTTCCACGAGATACTCTCATAAACAAACCAAATCTCACTTCTCTTGATCTAATGTGGGAGAGTTCTACTTCTAGGTATGTGAAATTTGGTGATTTGGAAGAAGATGGAGTAAGAGGAGTGCTTGAAAAGCAGGTACTTCAGGGCCTCCAACCACATCGAAGTCTAAAGAAGTTGGGAATATTTCACTATGGAGGCCTCAACTTTTCGAGTTGGATGATGGACACCACTCTCACTGAATTAGTTGAAATCAAATTATCAGGGTGTTGGAGATGTAGCCACTTGCCACCACTTGGCGAATTGCCCTTTCTCAAAGTCCTTGAAATTAATGGATTGAAGAATGTGGAGTGCATTGGTAACGAGTTCTACGGCAATGAAGTATCGGGAGGATTTCCATCATTAGAAGAACTTGAGATTTGTGATATGGAAAAATTGAAGACATGGTCAGGGTTAGAATGGAAGGGTGAGAGGGTGTTCCCTAGCCTTGTCGAATTGAAAATTTGGTCTTGTCCCATGCTATCTACATTGGAATTTTTTCCAGATATCAAAGATTTGAATGTTGACCAAGGGATGATGCAAAGCCTCAAAAAATTGAAATCGATGAATATTTCATTTTGTGGGCAACTTCAATTTTTCCTCATGGGACCGCATAACCTCACCTCGTTTGAGTCTATGCACCAACAAAATTGTAACCAATCGTCTTTTGCCAATGAAGATCAGATAAGAGGCCAGAGCTCTCTTCAAAAGTTGTTGATTCGTAATTGCAACAAACTAATCTTTTCAAGCCTAGGGCTTCGTTACCTCAGTTCCCTCAAGTCTTTGAGGATAAATGGCAGCAATGAGTTTGTACACGTGGCACATGAATTATCTTTTCTTACCAACCTCCAAAGTCTCACTTTATCTCGATGTCATGGTTTGAAGAGTTTACCAGAGGGGATCGGGAATCTCACATCTCTTCAAGATTTGATGATTTGGTCCTGCGACAAACTAATCTTTTCAAGCCTAGGGCTTCGTTACCTCAGTTCCCTCAAGTTTCTGATGATAGATGGCAGCAATGAGTTTGCACACATGGCACATGAATTATCTTTCCTTACCAACCTCCAATATCTTTGGTTAGGTCGGTGCCATGGTTTGAAGAGTTTACCAGAGGGGATCGGGAATCTCACATCTCTTCGAGTTCTAAATATTCATAGTTGCCCTGAGATGGCGTCCTTGCCAAGAGAGCTACAACGCCTCTCTGCACTCAATGAGCTGGTTATTTATGAATGTCCTACATTAGAGACTCGATGTATGAAAGACATAGGTGAGGACTGGGACAAGATCCAACACATCCCTCGTATCAGCATTAATGGGCGTGATCTTATCGCAAGAGATTAATAATGGTTAGCCTTCCTACTACTTGTTGTCTTTTTTTCTAAAATAAAATCTATTATTTATTTCTAAGGCAACTCTCGTTTGTAATTGTAATTGTAGGTAGGAAGAAAAGAGGGAACAAAGGTAGTTGCGATAAAAAAGAAAGTTTAGGAGGCACATGAGTCGAGAGACTTAATTAGGTATGATTATAATTTTCAATACCGCACTTGTAAAAAATTTATAATGCATGAAGAAATATAGAGGCAAAAAGGTTAGGAGATTCAATCTCTTTAGTTTGGCATTTTATTAGGAAGAGGAAAATCATTTCATTTCATAGTATTATATAATATTATAAAGATCATATAATATACATTGTTAAACATCATATATCATGTACTTGGGCAAGCATATTCAGTCCGGGTGTGGATTTATAAGGTTAGGACTTTTGAGCAACAGGGTAAGATGATTTTGGGCTTGTGGTGCTTTTTCTCATTTTATTTCATGGTAATTATTTTACAAGAAATCTAATTATTATTATTACATGTATGTAATCTATTGTTTGCATTCGTTGAATTATGCTTTGATGCATTTTATTTAATTGTCGGCGCATTTAATTTTTTTTTTCATTTTTATGAATTATTATCCATTCACATACGTTACTAAGTGCTATTTAAATTGGATTGGGGAATTCTCTAATTAATCCTTTAATTTAATTTAGTGGACCCTCACACATTGTTTTAAAAATTAATAAATGCTAATGATGAAAAGTCCGTCTGGAGGGGGTGTATTAAGGGCCCCACTTGGACTTGTGCCAAGTGGAGGGTGATGTGGCATCTTCTTTCCCTCCTCTTTAGTTTTCATTTTATTTCAAATCTTAAACTTAATTAGTAACCTTACTAACTAATTACTAATCATTAATCTAATTAGAAATTTCGGGCATTAATTTATCTCTAATTGGTTTGACCTATCTGTGATTGAGAGATGGAGATTTTCTCTCCAAGTCAGCACCCCTTGATTGGTTATAGAAGGTGATAGTGCGGAGTCTAGGGAGATAGAAGGTGATAGTGCGGAGTCTAGGGAGACTAATCTAAGGTTAGGATTTTGGGAGAATTTAAATGAGGCGATGTGATAGGTTTCATATCCAATTAAAGGCTTAATTTTAAACAAGTTTCTATAGTTAAGGGAGAGATGAGTTGGACTTTTTATTTAGTTAGGAACCTTTCCTCTCCATTATTGTGTGTGTGGGTGTGCGCGCTCTCGACCCTTGTCTTAGAGTGGTTAAATTCCGAGGCATCCATCCTGGCCTGAAGTACTTTCCAAGCTTCATAGATGGGTGCACTGTTGGACTGGTCAATGACACAAAGATCCAACTTAGTGTAGGGATGTATGTTTTTATAATAATTTTTAAGTGAGTGGTTGACCAATATGAAAAGGAGGATCCCAAGGTGTTTAAATGGCTAAGTGGCATAAGTGAATAATGCTAATTGTAGTGTTTTGGCACATTATTTTTAATGAGTGGTTCGAGTGTAGTGTTGGGGACCCTATTTCCTTATTGGGAAGTGGCTTATGTTATAGGACATTACAAGAAATGTTAGTGTCCCAAATGTTAATTTTATGCAAAGTTTTCATTATAATAGTGACATGTCATTTATTTCATATCATATGTGCATTATCATTACTATCTTATTCCTTTTTATGATATGTATTATTGTTAGTAATTGGTATCCTATGGAGTACCATTGTGCTCATTATATTCCACCACCACATGCAGGAGGGTGAGAATTTGCAAGAGCCTAGGATTGAGGGCGATGAAGACTACGAACTTGTGCCACATTATGACTATAATGATGCCATTTTGGATGGTCAAAATGAAGATGTTTAATCTATCAGGATTTAAGACATTAAAGTTAATTATGTTTATGACTTTATTAGTTTATATTGGGATTGATGTAATTAATTAATCTCGTATTTGGTTCACTTGGAGGTTTTTTTGGTGATGTAACAATTGATGGATTGTTATTTATGGTTATGAGCTTGGATTACCTGATATATGAATGGGCAATGTTGCTTATACATGATTGTTGTTTAAAAAAAATAAAAGAATAAGCCCACTATTTGAACAATTGAGTGGCCTTAGATAATTGGGTCATTTGACATCTCGTCAAATCCATATTAACGGATCAGCTGCTCTCTATCTCCATGGTTTACTTTTGCTCTCCATCTCACTTTCATGATCTTGGCTTCAATAAGTAGAAACAAATATTTAGGATGAATAAGCTTTTATCATGAAGTATTGATTTGGTTGTAGAGATTTAGGTACATTACATAGGGCATCTCACATGATGGAATTTTCTGCCAAACTATTTTTTATTGTCCTTGTGAACACCAATACCATAATTTAATCTGTTTCTTGAATCCCTTGATATGGACTGATCATAAGCAAGGTGACCTGTGCTTTTTTAAATACTTTTGAATTACAAGGATTAGTCAAGTGTTGTTATGAAATGTTCCTTCTCTATCACAAGACTATCTGTGTCTTCAGCAATAAACTGGGACTGTGTTCCTTTGTTAAGTTTGGCTGCCTGTGAATGAACAGAAATTTGATATTTTTATGAGCACCATTGTTCCTTCGTCTATTTTTGTTGGATGTTATTGTCATTCCTACAATTGCAAGATACAGATGAACGAGAGTTTTTGAGAAAACTACTTTGTATTGTCATGTGTTCTCTTGGAGAAACAACCACCAATATATAGAAATATACATGTCTCAATCAAGGGCCTTACAAAGGAAACTATGTAATTACAGCAATCACTAATCTAAGTTAGGAAAACAATCAATCAAGAAATATGTACAGCTATCTTAATATTTGACCAAATCAATCCACGTAAGGTGAAGCTTTGCCGGACTGGATTGACTGATGGGCCTTGGACACCTTCATGGGTCATGGGCCAACTTAACACCCCCCCTCAAATTGATGCTGGAGAATCAATGAGCATCAATTTGCCAACCAAGAATTGATGATGTGGTCGGGGAAGACCTTTAGTGAGGATATCTGCAATTTGAAGCTCAGAGGAGACATGCGGAAGGCTGATGACGTTACGTTTAAGTTCATCACGGATGAAGTGACAATCAACCTCGATGTGTTTGGTGCGTTCATGAAAAATCGGATTTTCAGTAATCCGAATTGCACTGATATTATCGGCATAGAGGGGGGTAGCTTCTTCGGCAAGGAAAACCAATGTCAGAGAGTAGACATCGGAGCCAAAGAATTTCGGAGCATGCAGCAGACATAGCGCAGTACTCAACCTTGGTAGAAGATTTAGAAACTTTGTCATGCTTCTTGCATTTCCAGGAAATCATACTATCACCCAAAAACATGCACCATCTTGTCGTCGATCTGCGAGTATCGGGACAACCAGCCCAATCAGCATCTGAATAAGCTCGGAGAGAGAGAGGATTGGTGGAAAGGAAAAACAACCCGCGAGTCGGTGTGCGAAGAAGGTACTGAATGATGCAACGAACAGCAGCTAGATGAAGATGACGAGGAGTAGTCATGAACTGACTCATGAGATTGACCGCAAATGAGTTATCAAGACGGGTGATCGTGAGGTAGATCAAACTACCCACTAACTGGCGATATGCGGTAGGATCTGGAAGAAGGTCACCCTCCTCTTTACTGAGTTTGATATTCAGTTCGATTGGCGTATCGAATGGAGTAGAAGCAATAAGCCCAGCCAAGTCAATGAGATCAACCGTATATTTGTGCTGATTGAGAACTGTACCAGTAGGGGATTAATGAACTTTAAGACCGAGGAAATAGTGCAAGGGTTCGAGATCCTTCATTTGAAATATCTGATGAAGAGATGCTTGAAGGTCATGAATCATTTGTTCATTGGGACTAGTAATGACAATGTCATCAACGTAGACCAGGAGAACAGTAATTCCAGATGGAGCATGATGTACGAACATAGAAGGATCATACTGGCTCGAATGAAAACCCAAGTGAAGAAGAGCATCCTGAAATTTCACAAACCATGCGCGAGGAGCTTGCTTCAGACCATAAAGAGAGCGACGGAGCTTAGCAACCATGTCTGGCCCAGAGGATGACCCTGGAGGTAGACGCATATAAACGTCTTCTTTGAGATTAATATGAAGAAACGCATTTTTGACATCCATTTGATAGAGAGGTCAGGACTGAGATGCAGCAACAGCAAGGATTATGCATACGGTGGTCATCTTGGCAACGGGAGCAAACGTCTCATCATAATCAATACCATATTCCTGCCAATTTTCAAGAGCAACAAGGCGCGCCTTATAGCGATCAAGAGTGCCATCTGGTTTTAACTTAAGAGAGAAGATCCACTTGCAGCCAATAGGTTTGACACCCATAGGAGAGGGGACAATGTCCCATTTATGAATTTTCTTTAAAGCCTCCAACTCATCTTGCATAGCCTGGTTCCAACATTTGTCCTACGCAGCCTGAGAATAGGATCGGGGAATGGGAGAAGAGGACAAAGTGGCCATTAAGGAAGAATGGGAGAACCCATAGCGGTTGGGTGGTACCGAAATGCGTGTGGAGCGACGCAAAGTAGGGAGTCAAGAAGAACTAACTGTCGGAGGTGGACCAGATGCTGGAGGAAGATCAGGAGGGGAACCCTTGGGAAGGCGCGTCTGTATGCCGTCTGTGGTACACAAAGTTAGGATTAAAACGAACAACAGAAGTGTTGTCAGAGAAACCAGGTAAAGACACTAAAGAGGAGTCAGGAGGGTCAAGATGTTGTTGAAAAAAATACTGTTGTTAAAAAAAAAACGACATTCCGAGAGGTCCGTAAGCGACGAATGTGAGGATCGTAGCAAAGGTACCCTTTCTGGAAGGGGGCATAACCTAAAAAAACACACTTAGCTGATTGTACAGTTAGTTTGGTTCGCTCAGAAGGAGGCAAGTGCACAAAGCAAACGGAGCAAAAAACATGAAGATCATCATAAGATGGAGAGGTCTGGTACAATCGGTAATATGGACTCTGATGTTGAAGAGAGGCAGAAGGCAGACGATTTATGAGATGAACTGCCGTAGCCAGTGCCTCAACCCAAAACCGGGAAGGAACGGATGATTCAATAAGAAGGGAGCGAGTGACATAGAGTAGGTGTCTATTTTTCCGTTCAGCCACTCCATTCTGCTGGGGTCCTGGGGAGTATAGGGACAAGTTCGCTGAGAAATAATGCCTTTGTGTTGCAAAAACTTTTGAAAATCAGAGGACACATATTCTCCGCCTGAATCAGATCGCAAGATTTTGATGCAGGTGGAAAATTGATTATCAACATAAGCTAAAAATATTTTAAAAACAGTGAAAACATCAGATTTGGAATACAGAAAGTAAATCCATGTGAAACGACTGAAATCATCAATAAAAGTCACAAAATATTTGTAGTGAGCACGAGAAAGAGCTGGAGCAATTCCCCATACATTACTATGAACTAAATCAAAACACCTAGTGCTGTGTGAAGTGGAAATAGGAAAAGGGAGAATTTTGCTTTTTCCCATCTTACAAGCAGCACAATCAAAAGGGACACAAGAAGATAAACCAATAGATTTATTTAATAAACCAGAATTTAACATTAGGGACAAAGCCTTGGAATTGGGGTGTCCGACTCTTTTATGCCATAATTGGCAGTTATCTCTAATAGAAAAACAAAACACATCATTGGCAACCTAGTCCTAGGAATTTGAAGAAAATCTAGCGGAGGTGTCCACACTTAGGTCCCCTCGCGATCTCCTTCCCGGACATCTGATCCTGCACAACACAACCAGAAGAAGAAAATGAGATGTTACAATTATTTTCAACAAGTTGCCCAACTGACAATAGATTAGAAGTTAAATTTGGACAAAGGAAGACATTTTTCAAGGGAATGGGGCTGGGAATGTCTCCAAGGGCAGTAATGGGAACAGTACCTCCGTTGGCAGTGTGTATTTGAAGATTACCATTGTATTTTTTCACATTGGAAAGAGGATTCCGGGAATATGTCATATGATTAGATGCCCCGGAGTAAAAAAAACTAAGTAGAAAATGGAGGCGAGGTACCTGAGAGACCTAAAGCAGAAAGGGCATTGACAGTCATTTGCTGAACTAATTCAGGAGTCAGAGAGGATGAGGGCCCAGGCTGTGACGATGCAGAGGTAGGAGCAGGCATATCTGAAGAAGCAACATAAGCATGCGGAGTCGGAGACTGAGTCTGATATAGCGGAGCCTGATACTGTGGAGCCTGATGCTGTGATGCCGGACATTGAGGGCGGCGGCGACATTCAGAGATGATATGTCCCGGCTTTTTACAATAACTACATACTTTCTGTTTGCATTGAGATGCAAGATGCCCAAATTTTTGACAACTGTAGCATTGTGTTTTGCTCAAGTCACGAGATGAAGGCTGAGAAGCCTTAGTGGCTGAAAATGCGACTAAATAGCTCTCAGTCTTTTGTTGTGCCAGATGAGCTGAGGTCGACATGCGCCGTTCCTCTCATAACAGTTCATTGAGGCAGACATCCAAGGATGGTAAAGGCGTCCTATTCATTAGGGCAAATCAAATACTTTCATATTCAGTCTGTAATTTTATCAAAAATTGATCCCGTTGACTAGAGGCCTGAAGATCGCGTATTAGGATTAGAACGTCGGCAGCCACATCTGCATACTTAATACTATCATATTCCGACCAAAGGGTTCGGAATCCTGAATAGTAGTCTTGGATTGACAAGTTCCCCTGTGCATATTCAGCAATCGCGCATTCAAGATGGAATTGACGGGCTGAGTTATCTTGATGGTACACTTGTTTCAGATACCCCCACATGTCTTTAGAAGTGGGATACGGTTTAAGGTTCATTATCAGATGGGGCTCCACTGAACCTAGTATCCAAGCTTTTATCTTTGCATCTTTAGTAAGCCAAGTGGATATCTTCTTCTCATCTTCCGTGGGTTTAGGATCAGATCCAGAAATATAGCCCCACAATTCCTTAGCTTCAAGGTAAATCTGGAACTGAAACGACCATGCAGGGTAATTTTTCCCCGTGAATCGGATCAAGGGAACCTCAGATTTTTCCATCGTTGAGTAAGATTATCCCAAAAGAAACTGAGTGAAACAGTGAACAAACAATAGAAGATCCAGCAAACAGAAAAACAATGAAGTCTCAAAGTGGATCGGACCAAACAGTGAACACAGAACAAAAAAATCAGGCCAAAAACACCCCAGACGACCTGAAAATATAGTGCTGATCTTTGACGTGGGCCCCACTGGAAGAACTGAACAATGATCAGATCACTGATCTGAGGAACCACAATATGCTGGCTTCTAATGGAAGAAGAATGATCCAATTCTATCATAGATCCAAGATTTTGGACGGTCTAGATGAAAACAATATTAAAAAATCTGGAAAATCTCTAAAATGGGTAAATCACCAACCTGGAAGTGCTGAAAAAATCTGAAAAAATCTCCAATATTCCTAGACAATCCAGGCGACCAAGACTGGATAGATCTCTGATGGTGATTTGATGATCAGAGGCGGGCCACCATGAAGAGGATAATGCTGCAACGTCTGGATTCCTTGAAACAGATTTTTGATCTGTCGATCTTCACAAGAGAGATCAATTTCTCTCTATCCTTAATGCCTTAATGCTATATAAGATCAGAAGACAAGATTTCCTTGAACAAGGCTCTGATACCATGTCATTCCCACAATTGCAAGATACAAATGAACGAGAGTTTTTGAGAAAACTACTTTGTATTGTCGTGTGTTCTCTTGGAGAAACAACCACCGATATATAGAAATATACATGCCTCAATCAAGGGCCTTACAAAGGAAACTATGTAATTACAGCAATCACTAATCTAAGTTAGGAAAACAATAAATCAAGAAATATGTACAGCTATTTTAATATTTGACCAAATCAATCCACGTAAGGTGAAGCTTTGCTGGACTGGATTGACTGATGGGCCTTGGACACCTTCATGGGTCATGGGCCAACTTAACAGTTATGTTTTGATTTCATTGAGCAAATGGGTTTCTTTGTTTATTTGTGTATTACTCTTACATAAATGTTGAACTTGGCTCCACAGTAATCCCTCTGGGGAAGTTGTAGTGTTTCATTCATACATGTAGTAGTTTCTCATGGCCATTACCATTTCGTGCTTGATGAAACATAAACAATCATTTTAAAGACTTATTTTGTTAGTTTGGATCTTCATGTTGGTTTTTTAATTTTCTTCTACCTGAAAGTTGAAATGTGGGGTGAGTAAAATCACCTGAAAAAGATGCCACTTTGAAGAGTTTCGCATATAAAAAGGACCCAGGTAATGGACCTTATTCGGTCTGAGTTGACACAACCTTACCAGACTCTTGAATTGGATTTAAGCCCGGACTGGAAACCAAATCAGGGGAAAATTTTGAGTTGGAAGGTAGCCAGGCTGGGTAAGTTGGTGAGTCTGGTTGAGAATACTTAGTCACAAAAGGCCAGACTCATTCAACTCGCTAGACTATGAAATGGTCAATATGACTTGAACAAAATAGGAGTAACCTTTCAAATTTCATTGAGAAATATGATGGTGGTTGCATTAAGCGAAGTCATTGATCTTCTCATGGGCTATATGATCTAAAAAGTTTGCAGGACTCGCCGTTTCTTATTTATGGCCTAGTAGTTAGGACTTTGGAAGATAATGCTAGCTTTCTAGATTTTGTATACTTCTAAATGTCTAGTGTTAAATGGCCTCCTAGTTATACTATTTTAATGGCTTTTAAAGTAATCATTTACCATTTCAGCATAAAATCATAAAATAGAAGGAAGCACTCAAGTTCTCCAGGCTGTTCTCTTTAAACGGCCATTGCTAGACAAACAAAGGGATGTTTATGAACTCCTTGTGCCTCATCTACATCATCTCTAATGATGATGAGATCATCTACATGTAGCACAATCACTCATAACTTCCTTTGAATTTGCATCACAGGCAAACTAGAGTTGGACAACAGATTTTTTTTAATCTTCCGTACCATGTGCTCCGAGCTTTCTTTAGGCCATACAAGGCCTGCACACACAAACACGGGATTCAAAGGTCTTACAATCCATCTAGCTGATCCATGAAGATTTTTCACTGTTATATTCCATAGAGAATGCATTTTGGATGCACATCAGTGATCTGATGCAGATGTCTATCCTTGCTTGTTGGAAGAGAGATAATTATTCAAATGGAAGTCTCCACGGAACTAAATATTTAGTGAATCTTATGTTGCTGAGAAAAACCATGAATGGCCATGCAATTCATTCCTCTGGTTGTAGAAAATTTTTTCTATTTTTAGAACAGATTTTTCTCTGGTCTACTGCATTTTTGTGTGTGAAAACTGGCATGATTCTCCATTATTAATTTGGGGTTGCTAGAAGGGACAATATCCCACTCAACGTGGTTGCCCATTTCAGCCCCAAAATGAGCAGCCATCTTTTCATTCAAGTGCAGTGTTAGAAAATTTTCTTTTGGCACCAAGTCGGCTTGTTTTATTTATAAGTTTCAAAGAATTGATGTACTCCTAAGGGTTACTGTACTGTTATGCAACTTATCCAATTCTTAATTCCTTTTAGAAGTTTCGTTTCCGTTTTTTGCAGGCCTGCCTTGTTCTGTTTAGCTAGCTATCTGCAAGGATTTATTTTTTAGCTAATGAAAAGTTCTTTACACCTCATGCGCAATTGTTTAGGAGCTGTCATCTTAGTAGCTAAAGTGGATTTCTTTTTATAGTTATCTGGCTTTGGGTTTGATGTTCTAGAAGTGATTTTGTTTATCATTTTTTGTTCCCTAGGGTGATGCAGAGCTTGCACTGAAGGCTGAAATTCTACTCACAAGGGTATTGCGGGAAAAGCTTTGTCACAAAGAACTGGAGCTTGAGCAGCTACAGGCCGAGCCAGCAACCTCAGTAAGAGGTCATGACATTTTAAGATGTGAAAACCAGAGGTCACAAGATGCAGTTTCGTCTCTAACCCACAAGATGAAGGACCTTGAACTTCAGGTTTGCATTAGACCCACTATCTTGATGTACCCAAAGTCATGATCTGTTTGTAATTTAGCAAAATGGATGGTAATCTGCCCACTGGGTGTTTTGGCAGCAGGGAATTGGAAATCATCTCAGGCGGGACATGTTTTTCCAAATAACAATCTGTTTTGAAATATAGCAAAATGGATGGAAATTTACTCAGCTATGCATTTGGGAGCAGCAGGGAACTGGAAATCATCACAGGCAGCATTTTTCTGAAGCCCGAAATCATATCGCAAATTGTTCAAGGGAATGAATCTAATCATGTCATGAATTGTAGGATTTTAAAATTTTCTTACGAAAATAAAAAATACTTAAAAATTAAAAAAGAAAAGATGAATTATTCTTAATCCATCCATTTTTATCCATATCAGCGCATAAATACAATGACCAATAAGGCTATGGTATTGACTTATATTAATATATAATATATCATAAATATGTGTAAATAGTTAAATATGTTTGAGAGATCACTAGGAAAATAAACAATTGCAATAGTCTTTCTTATTGTCTTTAAATTGAAAAATAAAAATAAAATTTCAATGACCAATCTTATAGATTAGGAGGACTCCTCAAGTTAAAATGTGTTCATGGAGGAAAAATAAAAAATAAAAAAAGAATACAGGATAAAACCCTATGTGTACGATCGAATCCTCTACTTGAATGCTTGTTCCTTTTCCATCTTTGAAACCTCCCCAAACCCGCGAAGATTCTTAATACGAGGTTTCGTTCACCACTGAAATACCTTTAAAAAATATAAGCGCTAACAAAAAACGAAAGAAAGAAGAAAGGGAAAAAAAAGATTTCTAATATTACCTTCTTGACAAAGGCTATTCTTAGCCAATTTGCTTGAATCGTAAGATTTATGAAACAAAGTATCAAATTGTAAGATTTACGTGCCTAAATCCTAAGATTCACTTGTAAGGAATTCATTACATGGGTATGAATCGTCTTCCCAAGGATTCAATACAAATTGTAGGATTTAGGATATGAGTAGTAGGATTTTGACATCAATGTCAGGTAGTTTATTTTTTCCCCCAACTTTGTTTTTTTTTTTTTTAACTAATCTCTGGACTTCCCAAATTCACAGTTGAACAAAAGCATTCATTTTGTCAAAATCTTGAAGTTTCTTGCAGCATCACAAGTTCACAACACATGCATACATGCATATTTTGGATGTTAATGCGTGTCAATCTTACTGCGTGTATTTGTTTTTGTTATAGAAAATATACAATGCTCAACATGTAAAGATATACATATAGCTCTGCTTGTAAGTTTGTCATTTGTGATCCAAACTGTCGATACGATGGTCCCACCATGAGTGGTTCATTCACAATAATATGTTATAGTTGAGAGATCTCATTAAGTGTCTTTGGCCTTTCTCTATTGAATGTAAAGGGTTGTACTTTCTTCTTGATTGTCCATTTCTAGCAACTAATTAAAGGATTGCTTTGAGAAAACTTAGGCTCATAACTTTTATAGCCAAGTGCAATGAGTCTATTCATTGTAACATGATTTCTATTGGTTTGAAGTAGATCTTAACACCTCCATGCGCTGAAGAAAGATGAGAACATTAGTCAGGCTCAAAGTGATTTACAGGAGTGTATGAAGGAGCTGACGATTACGAGGGGCATACTTCCAAAAGTAACTCAGGAAAGAGACTTAATCTGGGAGGAAGTAAAGCAATACAGCGAGAAGAACAGGCTGCCGAATCGTGAAGTGATTTCATTAAGAAAGAGAATTGAAGCACTTGAAGAAGACATACTTTTGTAGGAGGGTCAAATCACTATTTTAAAAGACAGTCTCGATAGCAAACCATTTGACATCCTCTGCAGTCCAGGGTCACTGAAAGAGTTCAGACTGGAATGAAATCTGTTTTTCTCTGTTATTGGCATTGTTCATAATCATTTTTACGACGTGTATCTTTAGTTTTTGTCTTTGGTGGGTGGGGTTAAGTGTAAATCACATCATGATTCTTTTTACAAGTTTTATCCATTGTTTCCCTGTTTGGGAATTCCATAAGAAACACGTCCTCTTTTTGGTGCTTTAGTTTGCAATGGGATTGTAGATCACTTTGAGAATGTCATATATGAATACTCTGTTCATTATTTGTTGATGTTTCTGCATGCACTGGAATGTAAAGGGTTATCTGTTGATATGTCTTATAATCAGAATCTGAATAGTTGGATATGGTTATGGTGAAAACATGGTATGAATTTAAATGTGGGTCTGACATAAAAGATGTAGCCTTTAATATTCAGATTTTTGTTTTAATTATGTTTCTTACATGATTTTCAGGTTTTTCCAACTGTCTTGAATTTTGATTTTCCACTCATCATTGCAGATTGTTGTTCTGAAATGAGTTTGAGTCTTGTATTCTGTAATCTTATGTGTAGATGATTGATTAGTTTGTTTCTTTCATCCATTTTCAAGGCCACAGATCATGTAGCTAAGATTGCGTGATTGGTGTTGCTTCTACCATAGGCCATCCAGACCTGAATTCAAATTAGTGCAAAAGAATGTTTAGGTCTCGACCAGATTGGACCTGGACCTAGATCAGATCATGAAGTGGTCTAAAAAGGGCTCATGCCTGGATTTTTCAGGTAACTGGACAAATAGGAGGTCCATTGATATCTTTGCTGATCCCTTCCTGTTGTATCGGATGAGTGTACAGGGGGTTAAACTTGTGGCAAATGGTGCCCCTACTCCTTGTAAGGAAACAAAAAAAGTTTTGAGTACATATAATGTACTCTTTTTATTTATTTATTTATAACGTAGGGTTCCCAGCCCTTTGAGCCAGAATAATCCCTACGGGTACAGGAGATAAAGCCGGGTAAAATTCCACTATAACCCTAGCGTGGTAGTACAGTTTCGAACCTACAACCTCCGAGTACTTATAATGTACTTTGCCTTGGGCATTTACCAGCACTCTCTCAACATTATTCATACTTTCCCAGTACAGGGATACATAATAGACACCATGCCAAGAAGAAATGGCTTAAAAACTCTTCTTAAGGTGAACTAACAGCAGAAGGTGCTGGGTATGAAGGTGGTAGCTTGGTTTCCCTCATCCAACGACGTGATATGATTTCTCCACGTGGAATAAGAACAATCAAGTTTTTACTAAATAAGTTGGAATACCCACAATCAAATTTTTACTAAATTACAGACCTACAAGTCTTGTGGGGTGTTTATATAAATTACTGTCAAAGATTTTGGCAAATCGTGTGAAGAGTGTCCTTCCTCTCATTATTCCCACATTCAAAGGGACATTTGTGGCGTCTAGGTAGATTCTTGATGGAGTGTTGATTGCTAATGAGCTTATTGACTCTCGGAAGAGGTCAATAATTAAGGGAGTTTTGTTTAAGATCGATCTGGAGAAAGCTTTTGATCATGTCAACTGGGGTTTTGTTGATTACCTGTTAAACATATTTGGTTTTCGAGTAAAATGGCGTGGGCGGATATGTGAACGCATTTATACTATTTTCTTCTCTGTTTTAGTTAATGGCTCTCCGTCGAGGTTGTTTAATGCTTCTAGGGGAATTCATCAAGATGATCCCCTTCCCCGTTTCTATTCATGATCATGGTGGAGGCCTTGAGCACACTTCTGGTAAGAGCTAGAGAGTTGGGGGCAATTAATTGGTTTGAGGTAACCTGGGGTGGCAAGGTAGTGACTCACTTTCAGTTTGTGGATGATATTATTCTCTTTAGCTTATTCAAGTGGGAAGAAGTTTTAGGATTGAAGATAATTGTGAGGTGTTTTTAGTTGGTTTTGAGTTTAAAATTGAACTTGTCCAAGAGCTTATTGGGGGTGCTCGTCTTGCCTCATATGTCGGGTGAGATGGGAAGGTGTAAACTTCAATTACATGTTGACAAATATCATTAGGACATGATTTTCTTAACCATTTATTTGAAAACTATACAATTTATAAGTTTTAGAGGATGAATCTATATAAAAATCCTAGACATTTTTATGTTACCAGCGAAGGTAGCTTGACTGAATAGACCTTATTAGGTAGGAGTGAATCTTAGCACAATAGTAGAGGACCGCTTGCACACACTAGCGAAATTGACTTGACTCTTACAAGCCCTTACTAATTAGGTACTAAGGTAGGAGTGAATGCAAGCACATGCAGGGTTGAAGACCACTATCACATGTAAGAGAGCGGATCCATGGATTGAACATTCGAGATTACCCACCATTGGGCTGTCACTTTATTCTAAAGAAAAAAAAAGTGTTGACGTTGGAGTCAGTAGAAGTGTCAAACTAATGAGCGTTTCCCCCTATTTTAAAATACGACACTTTGTAAGGACGCCTTTACGGCCTGCACATGGAGGAAGGGGTTAGAATGGACCACACATTCACAACCCTCTTATAGGCACAAAATCCCGTGAATTTGCATGGATTCGAATGAACTTGACCTTTGGATTGGGGGTCAATTTTTATTGTTTAATATAAAGTTGTTAAACTTGTGGACCATGGATGAAGGTGTTTGATTGACTTCAAGTTTTATATGTAGGTTGGCCCCACTTGGATCTTTCAAACCCCTTTTGTCCCATGATCAGTGGAGTCCCAAGGTGGGCTCCACTAGATGGTCCACACCATAAGCCTGCAAGGACCGTCCTTACATGACCGGATCTATATATATATATATATATATTATATGTGACTATTACATTTTTTCTATTAAGGGAATATTTGTGTAAAGCTAGAATTCTGCGTTTCTTCATAATTTTAATTGTGCCATGTTCTAGAGGGGTGTTCTGACTCCACCCCACAACCTACCCATTTCAGTGAGGAAATGGTTTTTCATGGACTTGTTTCCAAAAAAAGAAAAGAATAGAGAGAGAGGGAGTGTGTGTGTGTGCACGAAATTATGAGACTGAGATGAACCTGACATTTCTTCGCACTCTGTACAATCTTCTTATTGTTTGGACTTGCAAAACTTCATCATTTTAGGAGTTAAATTTCGTTTTTCCAGCCAAGCTCGGACTTACAATATCTAATATAGTTTTGGGTTTTTCCCCTTCAGGTCCAACTGAAGCTCATGTTTCTTCTTTTTTGGTCAAAGAAAATTTCATTAAAGATAAAGAAGAAAACAATGCAAGAGAGAACTGAAGTTTATATTAGCTGTGTAATATGTTTTTATTTGAGTTGGAGTTTAGTGATACAAGATTCTAATATTACATCTTCACAACTTAAGAACATTATTTTTCATTAAGAGTAACTTGTGTATTTATAATGTAGGAGGATCAAATATTAAACTTATTTTGCTATATAATTCTTTATTATTCCTTAAAGTCTAAAAATCATTTAATCAGAAGTATAAAGTGTATAATGATCTATGTATATGGATATCAAACCAAGCTGAGCTCCAAAAGCCGAGCCGAGCCTGTTAACTACCCGAGCTTAAATTGAGCTGAGTTGAGAAGGGCTCAGCTTGATCTTATGAACTAATCAATCTGAGCCCAACTCAAGCCCAAGCGAACCTGGAGCATCTTGCTCTACAATAAGATATTTCAATCTCTCCTTACTGCAATTGGTATACATTGGGACTTTACTCCCAAGTATCTGTTTTATTAATTAGTAAATGCACTTGGTAAACTTGCTTGTCCTTTGGGCTCTACCCTTAAAAATAAGATAACCCCATGGTCAGTTAGGTTGCAAACATAACGGTGGAAATGGGCCAAGTTAGGTTGGCTTCGGGTTTAGACCTTGGGTTGAAAAAAGGATTGGGGCTGTCAGCAAGAAAAGCTAGTTCTTAGCTACCCTTGCTTTCTCAGATAGGCCCATTTAGCTCATAAGGTATCACGCCTGTGGCTCCCCTGTAGAAGGGCGTTGGGTCTGACGAGGATTGGATGTGCGGTGGTGTATAAGTCCTACATCAAAAACACATTAGTCTTGATCTTGGATATATATGTGTGACCCGGCCCTTAACTCCGCATGAGGACTCTTAAAACTATAAAGCAAGATTGAGTTGGAATCCCATGAGCCAAAACGAACAATATCATGCGGACGGACGTGCCCGGGTATTTACATAGACAAGATTAATTGTTTAAAAAAGCTCTTTCTTTCGGGCACGCAGATAAAATATTTTATCTGTGTTATGCCTCTATAACTATCCTCAGTCATTTATTTTCTGTTTTATGTTAAGTTGTAACAACGGTTAGTTTAATCAGTATTCAGATTCTCTTATGTAATATAAAGAGACTCTAGAGGGAGGCCTTGTGTGATGATTTCTGAATTGAGATGTGCTTTCCTATGCAACTCGAAGTCCTCTGTTTGGTTATCTTCTTGTTGTTATGATATATTACTTTAATTAGAGTAAAGTTTTGCTCATTATTAATTCATACTATTGAAATAAGGAAACGAGAAAGAGACCAGATTGTATTGATGCTAGTGATCTCCATCATCTTGTATTCTTATAGACCAAATGCTATGGATTTTCATCCAATAAGATCCCGAGTTTATAGAGAAACTTTATTATAGAGAAACCTTCACCCGTTTCATTCGAGGAAGAAGAAGAGATGAGGAAAGATATGTGAAAATTGGCGGGAGGACCTTCTTTTATTATGGAGAAACTATGAGCGCTTTTTTGGTGCGCCGGACATTTAAGGTGATTTTTCCAATAATTTCCTCAATAATTAATAACACTGTGTGAAGGTGAAAGAAATTGTTATATCAAACAGTAACCCAAAAAGGAGTTGGTCATGGTCACAGTTTACCTACTATCTACGTGAAAAAAAGAAAAGAAAAGAAAAGCATGGTTACAAAGGTTCTCTGCGTCAAATCTAGCTTGACTGCAAAGAAAAAGGAGCTCAGGAATATCTCTACATATGTAGACAAATACACATGCATGTGCAACTAAATTCTTACTTCATTTCTGATCCAATGACTATTGGGTTAACCATTGGATACATTTGGATTAAAGCAAATGGTTAAAAATAGAGAAAACCTTAGTCCCCTCTATCTTGATTCTGATCTCATGAAAAACTACAAAATCTCCAACTGATCCAGCTTTCCAGAAGACCAATTCAATGATTTGATCTTGTAAATGTTGGTTTTCTTGGATTCGATTCTTCTTTTACTTCACACTAACGTGATTTTGGCTGAATAAACTAACAGATAATTAGATACACGCAAACCAATAAAACAAACAGAGGTAGCTGCATTGGTCATACAAGGTTACAAAACCAAGTAGAGAAACTGCTAATTTAGGGCTGTTCCCTTTCTATATCTATGTCAAAACGTGTGTGGTGGCTTTGGGCAGGTGGGTTTCTTATAAAAAGCCTACAAGTTGCTGGAATCCATGTTCTACATTCTGGGCCATCTTTGAATGTTGAAAAAGCAAGACGGCGTCGGTCCCTTCTAGTCAAATTAGAATCTAGATGGTGCAATTCAGCTGAACCCACCCTTTCAGATCCAGATTTTATTTTCATTGAGGGGATGATTTTAATCAATCTAATCCCTTCACATATGCATCAACTCTGCATCAACTCCTCTTGGATTGGCATTGACGCTAATTTCACACTGTTCCATGTATATTACTTACAATCGATTTTTATCATAATAAGTTTGCACAATGTATAGTCACTAAATTTTGAGCATGGAAGGAACTAGGGGGCAGACAGTGGCCATGGCCCCAAGTAGAAATTATAGGAAACCACCTTATATAGTAGTTAATTTTACGGGCTTTTTACATATGGCCCACTGAAGAGAGAGGGCTCCTAAGGAAATTTCCTTGTTCCACCCCTGATTTTGAGGACCTAAAGCCAAGGGCTAAAGATCATAGCTGGTCTTGTATTTCATCTTTTACATGTCCAAGCCTTGCCATATTGACGTACTTCCATTAGTTTTGATAGAACAAGGAGGGCAAGCATGCATATGTATATATCCTGATTGTCTTTGATCTTTAGGCAATGCCGTCCATGAGTAAGAGCACTGATGGTGCCATGGTCCCTGGCCTGGACAAAATCAACTGCAAAAAAACCCTTGATCTTGGGTCCAATGGTGGCACCAGCTCGAACCACACTCATGGTCACTTGGCCATAGAAGTTGAGAGAGCTTTCTGAGCGCTACGTTGCCATGGATATTGCCTGCCAATATTAATGTTTTATAATTTATATGGGTCAGTGAGTATGAGGGGGTTGGATTCGTGGTGGGTTGTTCTCTTTTCATGGTTGTAAAAATGTTATCTCTCATGTAAGTCCGTTTTCGTGGTTGTAAAAATGTTACCTCTCATACAAATCCGTGAGAGGTAAATGCAACCCAAGGCTGCCCAGATTCCACTCATACTTCAAAGTTTCTATGAGCGAGCCCTAGACAAGCCCAGCCTGAATTGCATTTCTTCTGAGCCAGCACATGCAGGCTCTGACCTTGCCGAGACCAAGTTTTAACCCAGCTAAATTATCCAATCAAAGTTATTCTTAGGCTCTCATGCAAACCCAAGATCACATGCATTCCACCCTTGCAAAATCAGTGTCCTAAAACCATGACCTCCACCAAGGTCTGGTCTGAGTCTGGGCCATTGGTTTATAACAAGACATTTTCCAGGAAAGTGACCTGTGACCATGATGCACTGGAAAGTTAGCTACTAAACCTGCTAAAGGTTACCTAGTCCTGCTAAAACTGAAGGCACTAGAGATTCTTAAAAAAATGTAAGTACAAAATCAGTGCTTTGGTGACAAGTTTTTATCACGTTCATCGTCACATGATTCCTATAAAATAATACGTAAGGATTGTAACCGCGTCAGATAAATAGAATACTCAAAACCCAAGATCACATGATCAACTGCTTCCAAGTTACTACATTTTAGAGATGACTATTGAGTGATATTTACATCTCTATCCATCTTCCACGATAATTAAAATAGCAACAATACAAAAAAGAATACTTGGAAGTTGAATTTGAGGTAGCTGTGCTTACCCTTTAGGACAGCCCTTATAATTTATAGATTTCGTCGACTGGGCTGGGCTGGATCGGTGAAAAGCATATCCAATCCATGCCTCAGAGTTTTATGTATGGGGCTTAATGTCCTGGGTTGGATCTGTTTCCTGCTAAATAAATATGTCAAGCTAGCCCAAGCTATCAACTTGGGCATTTTATACAAGATATAAATCCCATGCATATTTAGATAATGGGATGGAGCTCAGGCCAAAGCCCATCCATTCCCTAATTAATAGACCAAACCCAAGTTCAGCCCAAAGAGGGGTAGGCTTGTGCTAGCGGCCCATTATCAATCCGAGGTAGAAAAATCAAATTTCCTTTATTTAATTTTCTTTTTCCTTGGTTTTGTAATCAAATTTGAGAAATGATCCCATGATTCTCTTAGTATGGAGCGGACGGCATCTGATACGTTATATAATTTCTCTTGGGCCGAGTTCGTCTTACTCACACTGAGTTTGCTGCTGAAATGCCCAAGCCCAGCCTATGGCCCTACCCATGATCAATCCAAAGGAGAGAAATTTGGGCCATTTCCTACACAAAGAGGTCCTTGTGAAATAAGAATGCATGTCATTGTCTCACATGCTAGTGTTTATTTCATTTTCTTCGTTTTGTCTTCCTGTTCCAAGATTATGAAGATATGGGGAAACAACTGTAAAATTACATACAAAATAGTGTCCAGAAATTGCTAATGTTTTTTTAATGACACACACATAAACACGCTACACTACAAAGATCTCATTTATATTAAACTGTGCCTTCAGCTTTACCCATCTCTTTTCATTTCCTTTCATCTAACAAACATGAGAGCCAGTTCCAAAGCCTTAGGAGCACTTATTGCTCTGATTCTCACTCAAATTCTCATATGTTCTCAACAATCTCTTCCCTTTGAGTTAAAAACTCAAAGAGAAAGAACCCCACCAAGGAAACTGCTTTTACTCTCTGTTCCTTCTTCAACTTCTGCAAATCTCAAGAACTTGAATGAAGATGTGAAAAAGTCCAAGAAAGCCGTGGAAGCAAGCCTAAGGAACATCCCACCAAGCGTGCCGAATCCAACGCAAAACAAGTAATGTCGTCGATCACAACCCTTCTCTTCTTCCCCCATTTAAAGATGATCTTGGTTAGAAATATCTCAACAAGAAAGAGAAAATATAGTCTCTTTCTTTATTTTTGTACAGGTAGAAGAGGAAGCTCAATGATTTTTCTTATTTCATTTTAAACTTATGTTTCTTTCTATTTACATTATTGTTTTTCTTGCAATCCATGGTGGGAAGAGATCAGACAAAGGTGTATTTGTAATATACTCATGAGATTATGACAATGTTTAATTTATGTATTAAAACATGGGTTATTATTGAATTAATGAATTAAAACCAAAGTCTTCTATGTTTTTTTCTTGCCAGGCATATTTCATCTGTTTACAAAAAGTTTGGTTTCTAGTAATCAAATATCAAGTCCTTTTTAGATGAATTTAGCTGATTGCATGTAATCCAAGGAGATAGATAATCCAGATCATGACATTGGTTAAGGGGGTGTTTAGAAGCCATATATATATATACATATAACATCTTGCTATATTATCTCCTAGTTTAGAATATAATTTACATACCTAAAAGCTAGGTGTTTGGATAACTTAGAAGGTATCCTACAATATCTCATTTTCTTACAAAAACCTTCATATTAAAATATTCAAGTATATATTGTATGAACAATCTTTCATTAAGAAAACTATACCCAGACTTTTTGCAAACACAAGTGAAAGTCATTGATCAAATACTAACATGGTGGCCCACTATAATTTTTAACATTGATGGTTTTTATAGGAGTCTTATTATGACTCTTTATTAGTTGGGCCCTTCTATATTTCTAAATTTTATGTAGGTCATATAGCCTTGTCATAATTACATACTTCCCTTGTTGATTATTAATATTAGGTGGGTCCTACAAATATTGCATTAGGTGACTTCCACTATGATTACCAACATTAGGTAGGTCCCATACTAGTGATACTACCAATATTAGGTGGGTCTCATATTCATTACCAATATTGATGCAAGCCTGAGAATAGGTAGGACAACCCATTGGACCCAGCTCATAGGCCCAACGGAGCATGCAGTTATTTATGAATCTTATTAAGTATTTTAATTTGATTAGGATTATTATTAGTGAGTTTCCTATTTTGTTTAGGCTTATTCAGATATTAGAAAATATTGTTGTATAGGGATTAAGCGAGCTCCTCTATATAAGGATGTCAGGCCTCATTGTAATGCAATGCTTGTTCCAGTTAATTAAAGATCGCTTGAATTTTCTTCCATTATGGATTGTTTTATGGTTTTGCTTGTGCCTTAGTGGCTGGTATCCATCTTGGATTCAATCAATCCCTTGGGAGATTGATCTATCGTCTCGATCGCGGAACCGGGGCTGCGCCAAATATTGGATTATGTGATTGTAATTATTAGTTTTCCATCATTAAATGAGTCTTATTGCTTAGTGCCTCCCTAGTGATTACAATAATTAGCTCTGTTAATATGCCTATTAACATCAAATGGGTCCCACATTGATTTTTCATAGATAGATCCCTCAATGATGTCTAACACTTGACAGGGTCCTTAATTATAATCACCATTAGATGTATTACGTTGTGGTTTCCAACATGTGGACCCATATTGATTAAACAATATTGCTCGTGGTGTTTAACATTTAGTCCAATAATTTTCTAATTAGATGGGCCCTATACTAGTTACCAATATTTAATCACTCGCGTGTGAGTACTAATTAGTGAGTTCCCTTTAGGTCTATCATCCCTATTTCTCTCCTCATTTCTTTTTTTTGGTGCAACATCATATGAAAATCTTATAAATTGCCAAACACCATAAGTGACACAATATTATAATATGACACTAATGTTGTTCTGTGATAATAAAATCTTACAATATTCAAATTTGATGATATTATATTCTGCAGTTATCCAAACACCTCCTAAGGTCTTGGGCTGGTCCTTATCTGAGACTGAAGCCAGCTCAAATTACTTCAGCAGTCTAGTTCTAGACATTTCTCTCTAATTTCACTGAGAATGTCAAAGCAGCAGTTTTTTCAAACATACTAGAAACATTTTGTCTGTTTTTTTCTGTTTTCTTTTTTGATGTATTGCAATAAACCCAGAAAACTACTCTACAATAGCAACTGTGATTTGGGCCCTCAGAAATGTCAGTTTTATGCACCCATGGTTAGGCTAGTCTGAGTGGGGGTCAGATCTCATCATAGTATTAGCTACTCCTGTACCTTTGTGTAAGGAAGTAATGTTTTTGCAGTTTCAAGGTCAGAATTTTTCTAAATGAGAGGGATCAAACCAAAAAATAAGTTCGGCTGTTATCTGGAGCTTTCCCTTTTGTCAATAAATTGAGAAGATTAATGGTGTTGTACCTTTGTCTCAAAGCCCATATTGTAAAGCAACCAGGCCAAATTTGCAGGCCAAAATCCACTCAGGTCATGGGCCTGTTTAGGCTCAGGTTGACTTGTTATGCAACTTTGTGTGAAATTGTAAGAGTATGTCTGGAGCCCAAGGCCCAAACATATATATGTATCTGAGCCTATATATATAAACAGGGTCCAATAGGCCTGGAGCCCAACTGCCCAAGGCCCCAGCAAGCCCAGTAAGGTATCTGAATTCCTAACCCTTAATCTAGGTCTGGGGCTGACCTTTTGGGCATTCTGAATCCTCAATCATCAGAGTTGGGGCTGGGCTTCTCTTGCTGTGTCCATTGATGGCTCTAAATACATCCATGCATGGCAACAATGTGCCTCACCACAACAATCCCCAACACCATCAATCCATCACATGTGTGCTTTCTCATGGTTGTTGAGTCAACCCCGGTTCTGCTAGTGACATAGTCTAGATCCTAAGCATGCTTCTTAGTTCCTACTAGTGGAAACTTTTTAGGGGTGTAAAAAAAACCGCTAAACCGATTCGGACTGGGTGGATCGGATCGGTTTTGTAGTAGATTGGTTTGGTCATGGTTCGGATTTCCTTCAAACCATTTGATTCGGTTCGGTTTTTGGTTTGAAGATGCGGTTAAATAGCTCAAACCGAACCGAACCAAATCAATTGTATAAATATATATTTTTTATAAAATATATAAAAGAATATGAAAATTTACTTGAAGAATACTTGAACACTTACTCGTTTACTTAAAGTCCAACGTCTCTCAGCAATTGAACTACCATTTTTTTTTTTTAGAGAAAAAAAAACAAGAAAACCGTATCCGAACCGAACTGGTTCCTTTCGGTTCAGTTCAGTTTAAGCACATGAGCGGTTCAGTTCAGTTTAGGAAAATAGAAAATCGATGAGTTCAGTTTGGTTGATGGTTTTCCTTCTAAACCGATCCGAATCGCCCATGTGCACTCCTAAAACTTTTGCTTGACTTTATATAAGACACTGAGAGTCATTTTGGTAAAATTATACAAAACCTCTTATTTCACATTACAGTGTTTGGTATACATAAGAATATGGGCTTATTCTCTGGCATTTCTCTGTCATTTCCAAAAAAAAAAAAAAACAAATTGTAAAAAAGCTTGCATCATCTCTCTTATAATCTATTATAGAACAACTATTTTAGACTTTCTCTATTCAAACAATTTTATGAAGGTCACATATCCAACAACACCTCTAATGGAGTATCAAAATGAAATTCACAAGTATCAATGTAGCAACATCCAATGTAACCCCATTACAAATTGTGGATAAAAATCTATGAAGATAAAATAGGCAAATCATGATAGGAAGATGGCTTCTACAATAGCTTCTTACCGAATAAATTTGTACAATATTATCACTAGGGTTGCAAACGGGTCGGTTTTGGTCCAGGTCCTTGGTGGACCGAGAACCGGAACCGTTAAGGAGAAGGTGGAACCGGATCCGGACCCAGAACCGTTTTGGAACCGGTTTCTTGGCTGCAGAACCGGAACAAAAACCATATATGGGACGGGTCTGGATCCTGGTCTGGGTCTAGGTAGAGAATGATATTAAAAAAAATATGATTTTTAGGTGAGATTTTCTAAAATTGAGGTAATATATCGGGTCTCGGGTCTACGGGTTCGAACCAAGGTGGAACCGGACCCGGACCCATTTACTTATTAGGGCCTAAATAAGGACCCAGACCCGGTTTTTAACGGGTCGGACCCTCTGGGTAATCGGAAAATCGGGAACCCATTTATATCCCTAGTTATCACTGCAACTGCTATATTTCTCTCTACTGGGAATGTGAATGGAGTCAAAATGGAAAACCTTACCTTGCTTGAACCAATCATGTGTAGTGTGGCATGTTGACTAGCCCATAGGTCTTATGAAATAAGAGAGGGTCTTGTAGACCATCTACAAAAAAAATTAGTTGCACAAGGTGTTCCCTTTAAACAGTTGTCGGTGGAATTTATAGTGCACACATACACACAAGAAATTTCAATGATGGAATGGTCATTCCTTTGCTAGCATATGGGGCTATGTGTCAAATAGACAGCGGCCCTCCAAGAAACATTTTCTTCTTTGGCTACTAGCAAAACCCCGTGCTATGCACGGACCATAGAACCACCAAATGCACGAACTTATACGAATTATTCTTTTTAAATTTATTAATTAGTAAACTTTTGAGTCTTTCTTTTTGTTACCAAATTTGATCTTTATGTGTTTTTCCAGATGTTTTATTCTTTACATAAGATGTAAATGGAGTTTGATGATGCCCGGGCACGTGTAAAAAAATAAAAAATAAAAGGCATATTCTGGCCTAAATTAGGCTGCATTCCGACCTGATTTAGGCTTGTAATTATGGCCTAATCTTGGCCTATTTTTTGACCCATAAGTCTAAATTGGTTTAGAATTATTAGTATGGGCTAATTCTGGACTGACTTGAATTTGTAATTCTGGCCTGATTTGGACTGTCATTCTGACCTGAGTTAAACCCAGAATTTTGGCCTGATTTTTTGCCCAAGACTCGGCTTGAATTAGACCCAATACTTTTGTCTTGAATTAGATCCAAATCTGGCCCGATTTAGACCAAAAAATTTGGCATGGTTTAGACCCAATATTCTGTCTTGAATTAGACCCAAAAAATCTGGCCTTTGGGCCTAAAATCTGGCCTGCATTAGACCCAATATATTTGTCATTAATAAGCTGCAACTTTGCCCAATTTAAGTCCCTTTCAGGCCAATAATGAGAGAGTTTACTATGGGAAATCTGGGCAAATTGTAACCCAATATTGAGACAGTTTGCAATTTCAGTTTGAGCTGAAAGCCATTTGGAGAATACGGTTTGGGTCAAGTCGTAGCCCATTTAGAGAAACCAATTTAGGTCAAGTTGTAACCCATTTGTAATCCCATTATAGATCAATGTAGACAATCAAGCTAGAATCTAAATTCATTCTTTGCTTGGATAAATTCAACACATTTGTTGAAAACCTAACACAGTTAATGTTCTGAATGAATTGGGGTTATTGGTTTAGTTTTTAGCCAATCCACTGAAAGTAAATCCTGTTTGTAGCCTCTATCTTTTAATTTTTTATCATCATTCAATTATGGAGCAATTACAATTCTAAACTGTATAAAGCTTATAATTGGTGTAGATGTTTGCAACACAGAAAAAATTAAGCCTAAATCAAGCCGCACTTGATATAAATTATGGCCTAATCTTGGCCTTTTTTGGGACCCATAAGTCTGAACTGATTTAGAATTCTAAGTATGGACTAATTATGGCCTAACTTCAATCTGTAATTCTGGCCTGATTTGGACTGCCCTTCCGGTCTGAGTTAGACCAAAAATTCTGGCCTGATTTTTTATCCAAAATCTGGCCTGAATTAGACTCAATATCTTGTCTTGAATTAGACCCAAATCTAGCCTGATTTAGGCCCAAAAGCCTGGCCTGGTTTAGACCTAATATTCTATCTTGAATTGGACAAAAAACTATCCCTATTTAGGTCCAAAATCTAGCCTGAATTAGACCCAATTTCTTTATCATTAATGAGCTGAAACTCTTGCCAATTTTAGTCCCTTTGAGGCCAATAATGAGTGGTGAATATAAAAGGGAATAAAAATTTAGAAAAAAAAATTAGGCACTGAATAAATCATTTGCTCTATCAATCCATTGGTTCAGATCATGCATAATCCCTTTCTGCTTTCCAAAATTTTCAGATCAATCTCATACGAACTTAGTTAAAATTTAGGATTACTTTAATCGCTACTTAAAAAAATCCAATCTGATATGATCTTGAACAATGACTGTGTCGGCTTGGTTGTGCACCAGATAATTGATCATTATCTGAAGGATTGTTGTGATGCCCTTTATTCCTATCCTTATCAGGTCACCAGGTCTTTCCATTCTCTCTCCTTCCTACCTACACATGTCAGGTCATCACATGTCCCCACTTTCCCTTATTCCATACGTTCCCATGTCAATTGAACTCCACATTTTCCATGCACCCTCAGGCCACCTAATTTCCTCATCCCCTTCTTCTCATCAGTGCACGTTCTGCAACAGAACGTCTCCAACAAAGAAAACCCAACAGCTTCTCGCCTGGGTTATTGAGTACGCTATAATCGTGGGTTCCACTGATCATGACCCAGATCAGATCCCACCATCAAGTTCGCCCAAGGCCCCTCTTAAAGATCTATGTACCCGATCTGAAATCAATGGCCCACATGGGCCCCACAGTCCAAAAAAAGGGAATTTCCCCCTTTCTTATTCAAGACAATCAACCCCTTTTTTTGGTCGTTGGATAGTGGACCAAGCAGGGCCCACCTCACACGAGTCTGCCATTTCTATAGTCGCCCCGCCATGTTCGGCCCAATGGACGGACCAGATTTGTGATCCGATTGTCCCATGGCCCACATGGGTCCCACAGTCCAAAAAAAGGGAATTTCCCGCTTTCTTATTGAAGACCATCTACCCCTTTATTTTTGTCGTTGGATGGTGGACCAAACAGGGCCCACCTTACATGGGTTCGCCATTCCTATGGTCGCCCCGCCATGTCTGACCCGATGGACGGACCAGATTTGTGGTCTGATTGTCCCATGGCCCACAAGGGCCCCACAGTCCAAAAAAAGGGGATTTCCCCCTTTCTTATTGAAGGCCGTCGCCCCTTTTTTTGGTCATTGGATGGTGGACCAAACAGGGCCCACCTCACACGGGTCTGCCATTCCTATAGTCGCCCGCTATGTCTGGCCCGATGGACGGACCAGATTTGTGATCGGATCGTCTCAAGTATAACAATTTTACTCAGATTTTTTATTGATATTAAATAAACCCCCCAGTTCAGGCATTGATCTATATGAATACAGAAGAAACGATGTTACAGTACTTACTACCTCCTTGTTGAGTCAAAGTGGGGTTCCGTTGTCGTGCTCCATTCTTCCCTTTCTGGTTTCTGTTTCTCGCTAGTTTTGTTTCTGTATTTGGAGTTGTAGATAGGAGTTCAGATTTGAAGTGGGAATTTCCTTTTTTTTTTTTTTTTTATTTTAGGAAGTTATGTGGTTCGGTTATTTTAGAGCGAGTGGCGTTACGTCGTCATGCTCCATTCCTCCCTTTCTAGTTTCTGTTTCTTGCTGGTTTTGTTTCTGTATTTGGAGTTGTACATAGGAGTTCAGATTTGAAGTGGGAATTTCCTTTTTTTTTTTTTTTTTAAGTAAGGAAAGTGGTTCAGTTATTTTAGAGCAAGGAGATTGGAGAGAGAGGAGATTTAGGAGACTGAAGAGAGAGGGGAGTGGAGGGTGGTAGGAGAATTTGACAGCTGTAATCATTTATTCTCTAATTTTAGTATTTTTTAGTTTGGAGGACTGTGGTTAACAGAAGGCTAACCACATTCCAATAGAGATATAGACTGTCTAATTGTTGTGCACCCAAGTGGGCCCCACAAGTTCGACGGTTGCCCAGTAAGAAAGGCAAATTGTTGTGAAAGACAGGTGTAATACAATATTGGGTGAATTATCAAGTAAATACCTTTTTTTGTACCCACTTGGTGGTCCATCCAAATGGACCCACCCCACCCACGCCGCTAGGCACTGGATTTCTGCTTTTGCACCTATTTGAACAAAACCGTTGAATTGATTACGCACACTTTTCATACAGTCGAAACTTATGGGCCTTTGATCAAGGGGTTAAGATGATTATGTGAGCCCACATCACCATAGACAGGTAGGTCTCACCCAAATTTCAAATCCTCCCATCTAGGCCCCACAACGAGGCTATGGAAAGCTCCATTCGCACCTGTTGCATAGGATAAGCCCTCTACAATGTTAAATTGAGTTTTTATTTTTTTATACTATCTCAAGTTTGTGTCAAGTGAAGTAGATACAATGAGATTGAGTCTAAGTTTTTTATAACATCTGTGCTAGAATCATGGCAAAATCTTTTTCTTTGGTTTTTTTTTAACCAAACGGAGATGACAACAAAATCTAATTACAAACTATTAACCAGATCTATCGACCAAACTGGAAAGTCCGATTCCCACTCAAAATCAAGGAAAAGAGAATGACTAATTTTGGCTAAACAATGTGATCCCCGGTTGATACTCCCGGGGGTATGATTAGACTCAATCAATATATTTTAAAATGAGTGAGATTTCCGCAACATCTAAAATTATTGAGCTCAAAGACCACTCTTGACACCCATTTAAAGTTTGCAACATCTTTTGAGTCCAACAAAATTCGATCAGGCACTGGAATAATCCTTTTCTTTTGCTTTTTGTTAATTTCAAAGAGAGCCAACATCGCTTCAACCTCTTTTGTGGAGAAGACCTTTGGGCCTTGAACTCCACTGCAAAAATAAAGTATAACCATCAAGTCATAATTAGACATTACCTGCAAAATGATAGTCCCATCTATTTCTCTACTTTATATCCTCCGATAGTTTAAAATCATAGTATCGGTTGGGCCAAAAGATCGATACGGTATCAGTATCAGTTGCGGTTATTGGTTTGTTGAGGGGGTATGATTTTTTTTAATAAGAAAAATACAAAAGTATCTAAAAAGTCTAGAATATTAGAAAATACTGAAAAATAATATTTTTTTCCATTAGTAACAACAATAAATCAAGATATCGGTCCTTCTAAGTCATTACATCTTGCATCGTTGCTTGATTTTTAAAAACTAATTATATTAAATTTAGCGCAAAATCTTTAGTCCCAACAATATAGTTTTATAAATCAATCAATGTAATAGTTCATATCTAAAATCCAAACCACATAAAATAATTACCAATTTGACAAGACCATAACTCCAATAGAACTAATACTGCTTTTGGATGACCACTGTACGGTTGAGCTTTTCTTAAAATATTATTCACACATTTTTTAGGTGATTAATCAAATAATAGCTCAACTCTAATTTGACTAAAATTTTCTGAGGGCCCATTTAATAAGGGCATATATTTAGAATAGTTTTGTGAAGCACTATTGATATTCAAACAGCTCAATAAAATAGCATCTAATTGACTGGGGTATCCTAAGATTTTACTTCATTCTGAATTTTCTCCACCATTGGATTAATAGATTGATGGAAAATCTGATCAAGGCCCATTTATTAAAAACCTAAACAACTAAAAAAAGTTTACAGATGGATAAAGACCCAGCTTGAGAGTTGAGTCACTCATCTAATCCAACTTGCCCAATTCTTACCAAAAAAAAAAAAAAACACCTTACACCTTTGTTGAGTCCCACTTATCATGAATTCCCAGGAATTCACTAATAACTAATAAGTAAGCAGACGGCCTCAAGTAAAATGAGAGGGAATCTGAGAGTGGGTCCATCTCTTACCAAAGTCAAACTTCACCAGGGCCCATACAAGAGGAGTGGTTTATTTTCAACGGTTTAGATTTGTACATGTGGGTCCCTCTGTGGACCCTACAAGTTTGCTCTGTGCAACGAATGGCATCATATATAGGGCCGGGCCTGCTGTGGGTTAGGCTTGTGTAAGCCCAATATTGAACTACCTGAGTTGAACCCGACCCATCCATTTTTATATTATGGGGATAATGGGTCCCACTTAGAGCCACGTCTGCCTGAGACTCGCTTACCTTCCACGAAAATTTCTAGTCTTCCCCTCTAAACCCAAAACCCAAAACCCAAAACCCCAGACTCCCTGTACTAAAACCCTAGAAGCTCATCCACCCTCTACCTGTCTCACCAAATCATAGTGAGAATCCCCACTCGCTAATATTTCTTAAATCATGTGAATCTCAAGTTTCAATCAATTCATATTTCAATGTTTTCAAGAACAGCCTAATATGAATGATTTCAAGGTTGAACTTGGAAAAAAATAGTTGATTTCAGGATAACTTAGGATGATTTAATTAAATGGAGGGCATTAGAAAACCAGCTTAAAGACCATATCTTCTATTCATTTGTTATCCCATCATTGAGACCTTTAAATACCCATAACAATAAAACCTTAATCACAAAGATGTTCACACACATTTTATATATATGAAGAGACTACTAAAAAATCAGACCTTAATATATATATATATATATATATTCACACACATTTTATTGTCTAGCCTCATCATAAATTTCCCCTCTCTAGAAACATATTCTATCATCTCTCTCAAAATGAAATTCATACAAGTTCCTTTTTTTAGTAGTCTCTTCATACAAGTAACTAGAAGAAAGAACAAAAAAAAAAAAAAAACTATTAACCCAACAATGAACATTGCTGAAAGAAAATGTATGAATGGTAACCTTGATACCCTTGTTGGAAGTAGGTGGGCCTTCTAAATGGGTCTCAAAATCTTTTGACCTACTTAAAATAGGGATTAAGCACCAAAAAGGCCAAGAACCCAACCCCGAGATCTAAAACCCTAATCTCATGTATTAAGATCAAAGATCTATCAAGAAGACATATCAAGAAAAACAGAGAAGCACGTGCAACATGATCTGCTAAATCAAATAGGTTGTAGATCTATACCTTTGGAGCTTGGTTACATTCAGATCGAGAACTTGATCTCTACAAAAATCATTTTCGCAGTTTTGATCTCATTTGCTTTGTGTTCTTCCATTTTATGATCTGCTTGTGGAGAACTTCTTAAGGAAAATGGTGGGATCTCTAAGGAGAAGAAAATCCTAGCACTTTAGAAGAAAACCATATTGGATTTGTCTTGAATACAAGTATGCTTATTTCTCCTTTGTGCTTGATAATTTTTTAGGGACTATGGATATTTAAGGCTATATAAGATGGATTTGATTGATGTGAAGGTGGCAATTCCTAACTGACTCGCCAACCCAACTTGGTAATCTTGAGTTGGGTTGATGCTTCCAATCTGATTAATAAAGTGTAAACACATTCGAAAGTCATGGTTACCTAGTTTTCGGTTAGGGCAATTCGGATTTGAATTCACAATTCATAATACAAGACGCAATTTGATTCAAAGCGAGGGTTGACGTCAACCCCTAGTTTTAGGGAGGTTGAGGTTGACATTGAATGTCGACCGTTGAAAAAATAAAGGTAAAAAAAAAAATTTGGGCAGAAAGGCTGGTTTGGTGTGAGCTTTGCTAGAGTGACCTTTTTGGTCTATTGGTCGTCTAAAGTTTTTTTTTTTTTTTTTTTGGTAAAATTCTCTTTTATTAATTACCAACTTCAAAATAATTTCTATAAAAGATCTCGCAGTCTAAATATAATGAAAAAGTTAAAAAAAAAAAAAAAAAAACTCATTGTAAAATTATGTAGAAAGAATAAAAAAAAACTAAGACTTGAAAATCTAAAAAGTTAAATTTAGATATTAATTTTAATATTTTAAAATTAAGTCTCATTCAAATTATCCCTTTACCCAAGCAACAAAGATTCCAAAAAATTCAGATGGCTTAAAATTCTCTTTACTTCTCGAGAAATTGCCGCCCCTGAATCTTAATTTGTCAAAAAGATAGTCATGTAAAGTACAACAATATCTACAAGGCAATAAGGACCAATTTCTCATTTCAGACCTAATTTCAAAGAAAATTAAACCAATTGAATTCACTAAAACCTTTTTGTCGTGAGTTGGGCAAGATTATAGTGACAAATTAAATAAAAGTAAGTTTTCTATTACAAATTAAATCTCTCCCATTGATTAGATAGTTCTCAATGAATTAAACTGAATTGAAGATTGTGAGAGAGTTGCCATACTAGTAGCTTGAGGAATTACTAGGCATTACTTTATAGAGTAAATCCCTCTCCTATTGTGAGTCCAGATCTCCTGTTTCATTGAAATAGGGAGATATTATTTCATCTGATCAAGATTTTCCAACTGTATAAAATCTTATGCCGCCTAATGTAACCTCGTAATTGCTTCTTTTGAATGAAAAGAGAGAGAGAGAGAGAGAGAGAGAGAGAGAGAGATTTTATACAGTTGAAAAATCTTTTTTGGATGAAATAGTGTCTCCCTATTTCTGGATTCTTGTTAAAAAAATTTGAATGACCTAAATCGAATGAAACACATGCCAGCCATCAAATGGTAGAAATTAGACATCTGTTCCAACGAAGGCCAAGTCTGGTCCGTGAAGCAGCCCAAGTTGAGAGAGAAGAGTGAAATAGGAACTTTTGGCTTAGGTTTACGTCATGGTCATGCATATCAAGGTAACCTACAAAATGGGATGGGTTGTGCCGATCAAATGCAGGTTAAGTTAGCGAGTCGGACTAAATTTTGCCGCCCCTAGTTTTAGACCCGTATGAATTTCTAGGTCAAGCAACTCTATGCATTAACTTTTAATATTAAATACTCATTGACCTTTTTTATGTAACAAGCTTATATTACTTCACTTGAAAAATTATTATTATTAGTTTTTTTTGGTAAATACTTGAAACTCAAGTTGAATAGTTGAAAATGGAAACATCTAGGCTCAAGAATTGTAGTTTTCATTTCTCTTTCTTTTTAAAGGTAAGTACTCTCACACCCAACCAATCACTCAAGTCCATGCGTTTCTTTGGCCAGGCCTGATTTGAAACTGCAAATTCCAAACTATTCAAAGTTTTAAATGTGCGCCTACTCTATGTAATATGTATGGGTTATTCGAGATTTTTACTCTAATAATTTAAATTATTCCAATAGCTGAGTTTACTGATCACTAGATTCATCGCCTCACGAATTTATCGCGAGTGGAAGCCTCATAGCAGAATGGTTCGCGACACACGCTGCGGATTCAGATTACAGTAGCTTTGTCATTTTTAACCCTTTCTGTTTTAGAAGGACTGTAGCAAGGCTCGATTATTAGGCTTTTAGTGTTGACTCTTTCAAGTCTTTTCACCACCAGAGACTAGTCGGATGGAGGTCCATCCTCGTCCTCCCCTTTCTAAGCTCTGATTGCTGACTTCTTCTTGTGCTTTTGATCAAATCAAGTTGCAGAGAGGAAAAAAAAGGAAGACGAACGAGAGAGAACATGGCGCTACAGGTAGTAAAAGACACGGCTATCGCGTTCATAATTCAGGTAGCACTGGATAAGGCCTTTTCCTGCTTGCAAACTCCAAACTATTCAAAGTTTAAATGTGCGCCTACTCTATGGATATGTTTGGGACCACTGGTCTATTTCTTAAAGACCCAGTCAAAATAGAGCCATAAAAAACAGAGCCATACAAAGAAGAGACTAAAATAAGAAAATACCGTCTGAGGGCATTTTAGGAAAAAAAAAAGTCTCCGCTTCTAAAAGTTTTAGAGCAAATAGCCTCTACTTCCTGGGTGCAGCATATGGAGGATTTCAAAATTAGAGGATTTGGCTCTCAAACTCTAAAATTCGTAGAGGTAAAAATCTCATGCCAAACACCTCTATTTTTTCAATCCTCTTGTTATTTTAGACATTTAGAGGATTAGAGGCTTGAAATAGACTTGCCAATCATGGGCTATGTATGGGTTATTTGAGAGTTTTACTCTAATATAATAAAACACCGTCCATCATTTCAATTATCCCCGATATCCAAGTTTAGAGAAATTCTATATACACCCACTTGAAGTGTTGAACACACCCACGATTTAAAAAAAATTTAATTACTAAAATGGCCTCAGGTGAAAGGACGAAATCGCCTTTACCATCAACACCCATCTTCCTCCTTTGGTTCAGCCGCAGCAGTGGGTCTCCTACTCTCTTCTCCTCCTTTTTTTTCTTCTTCTTTTTCTTCCTTTTCTTCTTCTTCATTCTCCCTTTTATCCATTCCCTTCTCCACTCCTTCTTCCTCATTGATTTTCATCTCCTTCGTCGTCATTTTCTCCAACTTCTTTCTAGTATATCATCAAATCTCTTCCATTTTTTGAACGAGTTTGGAAGTACAAATATCCCTACACCACATTGTGTATTTAAAGTAGGAGATTTGCAACATGGACAAGCAGTTGACGATCTACGAAAATAAGGTATATGTTTTGACTTCGTTTTGTTCGTTTTCTTTATTTTTTCTCGCGTCCTGCACGGTATTCCAGTACCGTGCAATTAATATATGCTCGGTTTTCATAAGCCGTGCAACATTATATTGCACGGCTTATATATACCGTGTAGTAGAATTTTGCACGGTCTATATATACCGTGCAGTATAAATTTGCACGGCCTATATATATCGTGCAGTATAATTTTGTACGGTAATAATTGAGTGTGCAGTTATAATTTAAGAATTTGTGATATATTTGCAGGAGGTTGAATCAACTGGTGCCAATGAGTGCCTTTTGGATTTTACAAATGTCTTCACCACTGACATGATATTCAGAAGCCGAGAGGGCCTAATCCAATGGACAAGGGATGTTGGAAAGAAACATGGCTTGGTAATTGTAATTAAGACTTCGGATGCCAGTAGAGATGGAAGGAAGCCAAGAATCGTTTTTTCTTGTGAGAGAAGTGGTAGTTACAGGAGTCCATCAAAGGTCTTCAAGAAGAAAAAACCTAACAAGGCAACGAGAACGAAGAAGTGTAGTTGCCCTTTTGCTTTGAAGGGCCAAAAGTTGGCAACTGACGACGATTGGATGTTAACAGTGGTTTGTGGGGTACACAATCATCCAAACGCACAGCATCTCGAGGGTCGCTCATTTGCTGGGAGGCTTTCTGCGTAAGAAATCAACGTTTTGATTGATATGTCTAAGAGTTTGGTGAAGCCGAGGAACATCCTTCGAACATTGCAAGAAATGGATGTGCACAACACCACTATGATTAAGAGTATTTACAATGCTCGCCAAAAGTTGAGGGTGACAGAGATGGCCGGTCGATCACAGATTTAGCAACTCATGATGCATTTGGAATAGAAAAACTACATTGAATATCACACTAGCAATGACGCTACAGATGTTATCATGAACCTATTATGGGCACATCCATCATCTATTCAGTTATTACATGCATTTCCAGAAGTTTTGATAATGGATTCCACGTACAAGACAAATAGATATCAACTTCCCTTGCTTGAGATTGTTGGTATCACATCTACTCAAATGACGTTCTCTGTTGCTTTTGTGTACCTTGAATCAGAGAGGGAGGCCAATTATAGATGGGCTTTGGAGAGGCTTAAGGAATTAATGAATGGATGCACTCCGACCTGTGTAATTGTCACAGACAGAGAATTAGCGTTGATGAATGCAATAAAGATTATTTTTCCAAATGCAGCAAACTTATTATGCAGGTGGCATATTTCTAGGAACATCTTGGCAAATTGTAAGAAGCGTTTTGAGACCAACGACAGATGGGGTGCATTTATCTCTTGTTGGAACATGTTGGTAGTCTCTCCAACTGAAAGTGACTATACGCAAATGCTAAGTGCTTTGGAACGGAATTACGCAGGGTATCCACATGCTGTTGATTATGCGAAGACCTCGTGGTTGAATAAGCATAAGGAGTAATTTGTGGTTGCATGGACGGATTAGCACATGCACTTTGGGAACATCACTACTAATAGAGCGGAGAGTGCGCATGCAAAATTAAAGAGACACCTAGGCACATCTAGCTGTAGCTTTGATTCGTCCTGGCAGGTTATCCATGCCTTGCTAGAGTTGCTCTTTACAAAGATAAATGCTTCTTTTGAAAAGAGTTTGAACACCATGCAACATAAGTTCAAACCGACACTGTTTCGTGAGTTGAGAGGATTTCTATCAAGGAATGCATTGGATATAGTGTTAAATGAGTCGTTAAGGGCTGGTGATATTGGTTCAGATTCTACCGCATGTCTCCATATCATTCGACGGACCCATGGTTTGCCATGTGCACATGAAATTGCCGAGTACATAAGGGTAGGTTCTCATATACCACTGAGTAGTGTCTATCACTTTTGGCGGAAGCTCAATTTAGAAGCCACTATGGTGAACGAAGCCCCTGAGTTGACCACAACTTCAAAGTTCGAATTGATCAGTAAGAGATTTCACAGTAGTGATCAGAAGGGTAAAATACAAATATTGAGGAAACTTAGAGAATTAGGGAGTCCTTCGTCTACTTCTCTTACTGAACCGGACATAAAATTGAACACACGCGGTCGATCATCATCGAAAAAGAAGAAGTTGGATCAGTCTACGTGTCGGGAACTATCTGGTTTTGAATACGCAATGTCGATAAAAGATAACGTTCCAGCTAGATTAAGCAATACAGCTGTAACGAAGAAGAAGGAGAAAATCATTGTCCGTTGCACTCGGTCATGTACGTTTTTGCATTTGCTTCCTGAGTCTTTGGATCCCTATATCCTCACTGTTAAGGATGTGGCAGCTGATGGTAACTGTGGATTCAGAGCTATAGCTGGTCTTCTAGGCATGGGCGATGATAGTTGGATGCAGGTTAGAATGGATTTGAGCAATGAATTGCAGAGGTATCAAAATTATTATGCATTGGTCTATGGAGGAGAGGAAAGGGTTGGGGAGCTATATTATGCATTGTCTTACTTTGAAATCAATCCTTCATTTGATTGATGGATGACAATGCTGGACATGGGTCACTTGATATCTTCATATTATAACGTTGTATTGGTCATTCTTTCATTGCAGTAGTGCCTTACTTTCATGCCTTTGAGATCATCCCCGATTCCATCCAGTTCTCACAAAGTGCTCGCGGTTGGTTTCGTCAATGGAAACCATTTTGTTCAGGTCTTCATGAAACTCGAAGCACCCATGCCTCCCATTGCTACAAATTGGCATAGACACCACCATCCTGATGCAGACGAATGGCAGGTCCCATATGCAAAGAGCATTGAAAAATTCAGAGAATTAATTGGAAATGGTGTCGCAACACAGGAGTCAGTCAATCTTGATAGTGATTGATTATTTGCACTCTCGATTTGATGTAAACAAACATATTACTTGTTTTTTAACAGATGGCTGATGAAATCGATGAAAGACTTATGTGTTTATGTTATGTGTTATTTCATTAATAATATTCCATAAAATGTGTTAATGCATTAACCACTGCTCGGTTAAACAAGGTTGTGCAAATGAGGTTCTGCACGGCCAATAGATGACGTGCAAATGTTCCCTGCACAGCGAACATGTTCCGAGCATATATCATGTGCACAGTAATATAATATCGTGCAGAATGGTTTTGCTCGCCCCATGTTGGCCGTACAGTGTTCATTCTTCTCTAAAAGAGTTTAATTCTGTTCTGATCAAAATTATACAAATTCCAAGTTCATAAAACCCATACACATTCAAAGTTCATGAAACCCGCAGTGCTCATAAGACCCACACTTCATATAAATCAAACAATAACATACAAGTTCATCCACCAAAATTCATCAAAAACCATACAATCTAACACTCCCATAAAAAAAGGGAAGTGCAACATTCATTTACAGAAGACCGGTACATATCAAACCAGTACATATAAATAAAAAAATAAAAAAAATAAATGACCTGTCGTAGAATAGGGTTGCAAATATAAATTATCCCAATGTTAACCGGGTGTCGTATCCACTGAGACAAAAAGGCTAAGTTGCGTTGTTTCCTAAATTCCTAAACTAATTCTAATAGAAAACAAAATATTGATTTCTAAACTAATCCTATGAGGAAACGAAGTGTTGGTTTGATGGGTTTAATTCCTAAATTAACAAATTAAAAGACAATGTTTTAATTCAATCCAAGAAAAGATCTCAGGGTACGATTCCACTCTAACCTCGCACAATGGCAAGTATAGGCCTAGGGTTCCACTATTAATGCTAGAAAGACTCGTTCTGGTTACAAACCTTCACAGAGTCAACAAATAAAGGATGTGGATGCAGACCAGGGCATAACCTATCTCTATGGCATAGATTATCCTAAATCTAACAATACATACATTCAAGCACCGTTATATGACATAGTATTCAAATCTACAAGATTAAAATACCAAAGAAAGAGATATTGCATTAAAGAAATTAAATCCAATCAATGGATAACATCATTGTCATATAACCAAAAGCATTTAAAGCAAAACCCTAGAACCTATACATCATCATATACACAAGATTATGGCTTCATCGCAGCCCTAAGATAAATATTTAGTTACTCATGGCGAGAGGTTGACAAAGAATCTCTGACGAAATCCCCATTGACGCTCTTCCCAAAGCTCCAAAATCTTGCTACAGACCTTCTCCCGAGATGTGTATTCTCTCTAAAATGAGTTTGAGCTTTAATTTATAGGTTTTGGGATGAAAAACCTCGTCAAAACGCGCTGGGGCGGAGTCTTCACCTGGGTCTGGCGTCCGAACGCCAAGAACTAGGTGTCCGGATGCCAGACAACATTGTCTGGGCGCCCTTTTCTGTCTCCGGGCATCCGGACGCCAAGAGGCAGAACCTCCGGGATGTTTCCGTATTTTCTGGATTTTTGCCATTTTCTTTGTCTTGTGTAAATTTCTTCTCAAAACTCTTAGGGAACTTGTAAACATAAAAATAACATAATTAATGCTAATTAATATCAACTAAAGGTATAACAAAGTCCTCGTTGAGGGTTTCAAATGGTGTATTTTAGGGTCTCATCAATAAACCAATCCATAAAGCCCTCATCTCATCATTGGTGCGTGCGTCTATGGTATGTCATCGGCAGGCCATCCAGTATC
The DNA here is from genome assembly GCA_029852735.1 of Persea americana. Lineage (NCBI taxonomy): Eukaryota > Viridiplantae > Streptophyta > Magnoliopsida > Laurales > Lauraceae > Persea > Persea americana. The sequence goes on along the minus strand of CM056811.1, from coordinate 14,140,859 downwards.
TCAAGTGTGGTCTGTAATGCATGGTAATAGAAATCAGCAGGCTGATCCGTTCGCACAATCGTGGCACACAGATGGTCCTTCGCGTGAAGTATCTGTAAGAAACAATAAAATATGTCAGTACTTACGATAGTTTACAAAAATGGAACTATAAAGTATGAAAAGAGTCCACACCCTCACCATTCTTGTTGTCAGGTCATCTCTACCCTCATTGGGGTCATAGTGGGAATGACGATAGGGGTTTTGTAATCAAGGGTGTGAAATCCTAGAAAACCACTCAAGATAGTCGGTTGAACACTCCTATGCATGTTGCGCTCGATGGCCGCGGTGCGCTACAGATAATACATAATCATCCCAAGTAACCAAGTATTGGTCTAGAAATCTATAGGAGACCCTATATTTTCCAGCTGTAGATCCCCGAGATGCACGAATTGGGGCGAGCGGTGGGGGTGGGATGGTCTGTATATAGCCAAATTGTCGGAGAACCCTATGTGGGTGGTAGGGTTCAATGACATCTAGCGATCTCAAGCAACCACAGAAGAAAGCTATCTGATGGAATGGATGCTGAGCCATGACAGCAGTGTACGGATCCCAAACCACCTGTGCCAAGTAAATGAAATAATACATTAATATAAGAGATTGTATTTTGTTTTAAAAATGTAAAATAAGTATGAAGGCCTCTATTGGGTGCTCACCTCACTCGCGTGTAGGTCGTCCAACCTCTCACGCAACAGCTATGTGATCTGCCTCGGAATCCCGGAATCCTAACCAGGATGCCAGCAGCTTGCTAGAGGCTTATCGGCAGTATATCCCCAATATGCAGGAGGACGGACAAATGGGAAGTACACGTACACCCAAGCCTGCAAAGGATACCAATTATTAATCATACAATTTAAATGTTCAATTACGAGGGAACATGCATATATAAAAGGTATACACATTTACCGTGAGCAGCGACAGATATCCAGCACTCTGTTTCACATCTGTCCTCGTGGCGGTCCCCAACTACCGATATAGATATGCCAGTGCGGCAGTCCCCCATGCATACTGACGGACCCGTCCCAAGTCCATCATTAAAGATAGATAGTAGATGGGGACTCTAGTGGATGACTTATCGACGAAGAGTGTACAACCTAACAAATACAGAAGATATCCTCTTGCTGCACACTCTATCTGCTCAATAGACGAACAGGGAGTCACATCGCCGCACACTCTGTAGATCCACCCCATCTTGACTACCCCACCACGCGCCACTCTTAACTCAGCTGACGCAGATTCCCTATCTACACCCAGTCCACACTCAAGTAAATCTACTTGCTCAGTAAATCCTATACTTGTCTATGCGTGGACAGGAATACCCGTTACTGGGATGCCGAGGAGAGTACCAACATCATCTAAGGTGATCGTCATCTCACCAAATGGCATGAGGAATGTATTTGTCTCAGGATGCCATCTCTCTACATATCTAGATACCAAAGGGCTGGAGATATATCGGTAGGCGTATCGCTTCAGGTCTGCCAATCCAGACTTTTCAATAATAGCACAAAACTGAGGAACATAAATATCATCTCCATCCCTGCGCATAGGTATGATCCAATCCTTCATTTTATTCCAATGATTGATACATTTGAGGGGCTCACGGTCCTGCACATTATAAGTAAAAATCTTCATTAATATCTATTATTATAGACTTGAACACATCTTATCTGAAAAACGATTAATCAAAACATTAAAAGAATGCAAATGTACCTCCCCATTCCATATGGATACGGCTATGTGCATCCTAAAACTTTCTAGGAAAGATAGATCCGCTAGACCACCGGGAATATCACCCTCCTCTGCTGCCTCTCCAGGAGGACTAGACGGCGGCGCCTCCTCTTCTGACGAATCATCGGAAGAACTGTCAACATCCTCCTCTTCCGGCTCCGAGAGTAGATCCGGCTGCAATCGACGTCTTCGTTCAGACGCCATTAGCCGTTGACGGCTGGCGGTAGAAGAACTGGCATGGATACCCCGTCCACCGGTCATCTGTGCGCTAGCACCAATACGGTGAGCTGGTCTTCTCGGCATTTTTTCCAATCTGTTAAAAATGAAAAACAATAAGAAGAAACAACGTAATAAAAGGTATTATATACTTTTGTACTGCTCGGTTAAAATACACAATGCAAAATGCTTCTGCATGGCGCAATGGAGCCGTGCATATTCTTTCTACACGGTAATATGGGACCATGCATACTTCATATGTTTGGTCATTACATACCATGCAAAATATATATGCACGGTTTATATGTGTCGTGCATATGTTTCCTGCACGGTTTCAATACGCCGTGCATATAATCCCAGCACGTCTTTAGATTGCCGAGCAAATCGAGAACAACGACTCATTTTTTTAAAAGTGGAAAACATTGGAGTTCGAAACTACCATCCATTTCTCATTAGGGACTTCCCTATTTGTTGCAAACAACTACACTCACAACTAAGCCACGGGTTTTGCACAATGGACAGGGATTATCTCATCCACTCAAAACAAGGATGACCCATTCCTTTCTCATTGTATCTCCTCTCTCTCTCGTCAGTGATTTTAGGCCATTTCAATGCACTATTGCTTTTGAAATCAAGAAAGAAGAAGGAAAAATGCAATCTTGGGTTGGCTTCTTTTCCCTCCACCATAGTTAATGTACCCAAGTTAACTAGAATGGTTTCATTGACACAAAAACACAAACAGATGGCGATTTGTTGAAAACGTCTGTAACCTAAAAAGAATGTGAAAATGATAAACCTATAAACAAGAAGAAGAAGAATAATAATAAACTTACGAACGAAGAAGACGAAGAAGATGTGCTAACCTTGTTTGAAAACAGTCGACGAGGGAATAGCAATGGAAATGAAACGCCTGCTCTTCTCGTGTGGGCAGTTTGGGTATTGTGGTGGGTGTGCTCAGAAAAAACATTTATCCAAATATTGAGTACGATGAGGTCGGCAAGTGGGTGTATTCATCTTCGTCACATTATGTGGGTGCATGTAGAATTTCCCTGAGTTTACCAATCACTAGATTCATCGCCTCAGGAATTTATCATTTTTTATAGCAAGCCTCGATTATTAGGCTTATCGTTGAGTCTTTTTAAGTCTTTTCACCAGCGACTAGTCAGATTGAGATCCATACTCGCCCTCGCCTTTCTTATCTGTTATTGCTTACTTCTTCTCTTGCTCTTGGTCTATTCAAGTAGAGAGAAAAAAGAGGGAAGACGAGCGAGAGAACATGGTGCTAGAGGTGCTACAAGACACGGCTATCTCGTACATAGTTCAGGTAGCACTGGATAAGGCCTTTTCCTGCTTGCAAAATGGCTACGAGCTTTTCTTCGGTGCTCCAAATCATCTGGTGAAGATTAAGGATTCCCTGGTGGACATTCATGATTTCATTGTGATAGCAGAGCGAAGCCCCACCAAGGATCCCAAGTTGATGAAATTGCTGGAAAAGCTCAAAGATGCTGCTTATGACGCTGAAGACTTATTGGAAGAGAATGAGATCGCGGGAAGACGGCGGACTGAAGAGGCAGAAAACAAGGTACGCGCGGCCTTTACTTCAGTTGTCTCCCAAAATATAACGGCCGAGAAACTGAAAGAGCTAAGTCAGAGACTCGAAGCTATTAAAGCAGAGTGCGATACATTTCAGCTGAAGGAGAAAGTGACCAAATTCGAGATTGAATTTAAGGAGCTGAGGGAGACTCACTCATTCGTACACAAATCTCAAGTAATTGGAAGAGACAGAGAAAAAGAGGAGATAGTGACTTTGTTGTTGCCACCTCGACCTCAAGTGGTGGGTGAGGGAGTTGAAGATGATGAGAATGTTTCAGTTATTCATATCGTGGGCATGGGAGGCGTTGGCAAAACCACACTCGCTCAGTCGGTTTTCAATGATGATGCAGTGCAAAACCATTTCCTGCCCAAAATGTGGATTTGCGTGTCTGATAATTTGGAGCCTGATAATTTTGATATTAAAAGGCTTGGAAATAAAATTCTTGAACGTGCAACTCATGATCGTCATAATCTCTCAGATCTAGAGGAATTGCAGAGCCGCCTCCGAGAAGCATTGGGTGGGAAGAGATTCTTGCTCGTTTTGGACGATGTTTGGAATGAAAAACCTGAGAACTGGTATAGGTTGAGAGATCTGTTGTTATGTGGAGGAAGAGGAAGTAGAATTGTCGTAACCACACGCAGTTCAAAAGTCGCATCCATCATGAGAGAGATTCAGCCGTACATTTTGAAGCCTTTGTCTGAAGATGATTGCTGGTCTCTGTTCTGTCAAAGAGCATTTGGAAATCCAACAGAAAAAGCAGCGCATCCAAACTTGGTACTAATTGGAAGAGAGATCGTGACGAAATGTGGGGGCGTTCCACTTGCAGTGACAACACTAGGAGGCCTTTTGTATGACAAGAGAAGTGAAAGCAGATGGAAGTCCGTCAGAGATAGTGAAATGTGGAGCTTACCTGAAGAAACTGAGAATGGAATATTGCTTGCTTTGAGGTTGAGCTATAACTATTTAAAGCCCCATATGAAGCAATGCTTTGCCTTTTGTGCAATCTTTCCCCAGGGCTATGAAATTGAAAAGGAACTAGTGATCAAGTTATGGATGGCTCAAGGTTTTATTCCTACCGATCAAGGAATGGAGTTGGAAGACGTTGGCAACGAGATTTTTGATGAGTTGGTAATGAGGTCTTTTTTCCAAGATGTCAATGTAAATATCCGTAAGCGAACACAATCTGGCTTGTTTCTGCTCCTACCTGAAAGGACAACATTTCGGATGCACGACCTGATGCATGATCTAGCACATTCTGTAATGGAAAATGAATATCGTGTTGTACACAATGGCAAGTCAAAAGACATTTCTCCAAGGATTCGTCATGTCTCTTCTAATGGATTTGGAAACCTGGCTGCCTCTTTACCCAAAGCTCAAATGCTACGGACATGTGTCATGTTAGAACAAGCCTGCTTCCGATTTCCTTGTGATGTAGGGCTTTTTAAATGTTTGAGAGCATTGGATTTAATGAGGCAACATAAACGGGGAGTTGAGAATTCGCAGTTGCTTACTTCCCTAGGCAATCTCCAACATCTAAGGTACCTCAACCTCTCCTTCACTTTGATTGAAATGCTACCTGAATCGTTGACCAGCCTCTGCTATTTACAAACTTTGATACTATTTCATTGTATAGAACTTTGTGAGTTACCCAAAGAGATGTGCAAATTGACCAACCTCAGATGTTTGGATATAACTCATTGTTATAAATTAACTCACATGCCCCAAATGATGGGGCAATTGAGCTGCCTCCAAGAATTAAGCAATTTCATTGTGGGTAGGACCAATGAGATCGCATGCAGTGGCATAGGAGAGTTGCAAGGTTTGGACCTTAGAGGACGTCTAAAAATCCAACCCCTTCAGAATATAACAGATACTATTGATGTTCCACGAGATGCTCTCATAAACAAACCAAATCTTACTTCTCTTGATCTAATGTGGGATGTGGGATTTGGTACTTCTTTGGAAGAAGATGGAGGAATAGAAGTGCTTGAAAAGCAGGTACTTCAGGGCCTCCAACCACATCGAAATCTGAAAAAGTTGGGAATATTTCACTACGAGGGCCTCAACTTTCCGAGTTGGATGATGGACACCACTCTCACTGAATTAGTTGAAATCAAATTATCAGGGTGTTGGAGATGTAACCACTTGCCACCTCTTGGTGAATTGTCCTTTCTCAAAGTCCTTAGAATTGATAGATTGAAGAATGTGGAGTGCATTGGTAAGGAGTTCTACGGCAATGAAGTATCGGGAGGATTCCCATCATTAGAAAAACTTGTAATCATGAGAATGAAAAAATTGAAGACATGGTTAGGGTTAGAGTGGAAGGGCGAGAGGGTGTTCCCTAGCCTTGTCGAATTGGAAATTTCGGATTGTCCTATGCTAACTACAATGGAGTTCTTTCCTAATATAAAAGATTTGAATGTTGACCAAGGGATGATGCAAAGCCTCAAAAATCTGAAATCGTTTGAGTCTACGCACCAACAAAATTGTAACCAATCATCTTTTGCCGATGAAGATCAGATAAGAAGCCAGAGCTCTCTTCAAGTGTTGTATATTATCTCTTGCGACAAACTAATCTTTTCAGGCCTAGGGCTTCGTTACCTCAGTTCCCTTAAGACTCTGAGAATAGTTGACAACAATGAGTTTGCAAATGTGGTACATGAATTATCTTTCCTTACCAGCCTTGAAGGACTCCGGTTAGATCGGTGTCGTGGTTTGAAGAGTTTACCAGAGGGGATCGGGAATCTCACATCTCTTCAAGTTCTATATATTGATAGTTGCCCTGAGATGGCGTCCTTGCCAAGAGAACTACAACGCCTCTCTGCACTCAAATATCTAGATATTTTTGGATGTCATGAGTCATTAGAGACTCGATGTACGAAAGACACAGGTGAGGACTGGGACAAGATCCAACACATCCCTCATATCAAGATTGGTGGTCATCTTATCGCAAGAGATTAATAATGGTTAGCCTTCCTACTTCTTGTCTTTTTTCTAAAATAAAATATATTATTTATTTCTAATGCAACTCTTGTTTGTAACTGTAATTGTAATTGTAGGTAGGAAGAAAAGAGGGGACAAAGGTAGTTGCGATAAAAAACAAAGCTGCTTGCACATGAGTCGAGAGACTTGTGTATGATTAATTATAATTTTCAATATTGCCCTTGTAAAAAATTCATAATCCATGAAGAAATATAGAGGCAAAAAGGTTAGGAGATTCAATCTCTTTCGTTTGGCATTTTATTAGGAAGAGGAAAATCATTTCATAGTATTATATAATATTAAATAGATCATATAATATACATTGTTAAACACATATATTATATCATGTACTTGGGCAAGCATATTCAGGTCTAACAACAGTGTCCGAGCGCGTGAATTTAAAAGGTTAGGACTTTTGAGCAACAGGGTAAGATGATTTTGGGCTTGTGGTGCTTTTTCTCATTTTATTTCATGGTAATTATTTTATTAGAAATCTAATTATTATTATTACATGTATTTAATGTATTGTTTACATCCATTGAATAATGCTTTCATGCATTTTATTTAATTGTCCGTGCGTTTCATTTGTATTTTTCATTTTTATGAATTATTATCCATTCACATGTTGCTAAGTAAAGTGCTATTTTAATTGGATTGGAGAATTCTATAATTAATGCTTTAATCTAATTTAGTGTGCCCTCACACATTGTTTTAAAAAATAAAAAATGCTAATGATGAAAAGTTCATGTGGAGGGTGTGTGTTTAGGGCCCCACTTGGAGTTGTGCCAAGTGGAGGGTGATGTGGCATCTTCTTTCTCTCCTCTTTATTTTTCATTTTATTTCGAATTTTAAACTTAATTAGTAACCTTACTAACTAATTACTAATCATTAATCCAATTAGAAATCTTGGGCATTAATTTATCTCTAATTGGTTTAACCTAGCTGTGATTGAGAGATGGGGATTTTCTCTCCAAGTTGGCACCCCTTGATTGGTTATAGAGATAGTGTGGGATCTAGGGAGACTAATCTAGGGCTAGGATTTTTGGAGGATTTAAATGGAGCGATGTGATAGGTTTAAATCTAATCAAAGGATTGATTTTAAACTAGTTTCCATAGTTAAAAGAGAGATGAGTTGAGCTTTTTATTTAGTTAGGAACCTTTCCTCTCCACCATTGTGTGTGTGGGTGCGCGCGCTTGACCCTTGTCTTGGAGGGGTTAAATTCTGACATCCTTCTTGGCCTGAAGTACTTTCCAAGCTTCACAGATGGGTTCACTGTTGGACTCGTCAGTGCCACAAAGACCCAACTCAGTGTAGGGATGGATGTTTTTATAATAATTTTTAAGTGAGTGGTTGACCAATATGAAAGGGAGGATCACAAAGTGTTTAAATGGCTAAGTTAATGAGTGGTTCAAGTGTAGTGTTGAGGACCCTAATTCCTTAGTGTCATGTCATTTATTTCATATCATATGTGCATTATCATTATTATCTTATTCCTTTTTATGATATGTATTATTGTTAGTAATTGGTATCTTGCGGAGTACCATTGTGCTCATTATATTCCCTTCTCCCCTTCCTTTTTTTTGCCCTAATCTTTGCTTCTCTGTGAAAAATACATGATATGTTTGAATGAACCTAGATTGTCATTTGGTTAGCAAAATGGGTGAGATGATTAAAACGGTAAAATGAGTAGTTCTGATCCATACCCAATTGTTGGAATTATATTCAGCCAGAAAGATTTTTTAATTTTTTTAATTTTGTAGACTAGCATTTAGAAATGTATACAGACCATTGGGGAAGTTACTATGCATGCACACATACTGTTTGTAGGAATTCCTGTGTAAGCTTGCATGAATTTAAGGACTTTGACACAATGATATGTCAACATAAAGGCCAGAAAGATGAAATATGTATAATGCAAAGGGAACTACTATGTATTTTCCACAAAAAAAAAAAAAAAGAAGAAATTATTATGGATGATTTTGTAATGAGTTTTTAGATCTTGACCCTTGTAAAAGTTTCCAGCCTTTTTGGTTTGAGATCTTCAGAACCTCAATAGAGTTGTTTAGCGAGTTGTTTTCAAATAAAAAAGTACCTGAAACATACCCATGTCTATGTAATATTTCTGACTGTCATATTGGCTAATACATGGTTTAAAACCGTGTTTTTGTAACATGAGAGCAAATGATGGCATTAGCGTTGGTGCTTCTTTGAACTACTGAGTCAAATTAGCAACTGATGCAGATGAATTCAACGATGCAAACTATGAGAGGTCATGTGAATTTCGTGTCATATCATTTAATGGATGTATCATGATACAGGCATTTTGAGCACTAATTATGCAAGAGTGCAGCTTAAGAACTGTGATGCATGCATGTATAGACAATTAAATTTTGCTAATTACATAAGCTTAGATGCAATTAATCATCCTAACTGCAGAAAGCTTGTTTCTCTCTTTCCATGTGATGAGTTATGGTTGAATACAAGCTTTCCTTTTTATTTTTGTTTTTTAAAATCAAATGAGTTTTTATTGGATACTAAACTAGCATTTTAATCATTAAAGGATTGTTGGGAGGAAGATGAGATGGGTGCTGCCACAATTGAATGGTAAATTAGAGAAGATCGGATCTTTTCTAGACTGGTTGATTTTAGAACATTGGCAGTGATGGAGTTATATATGTTTCTTTTGTTTTCAAAGTTTTTAAGGATAATTCCATAACTGGATCGAGTTCCAAGTTGTATATGATCATGAGAGCTATCAGATACTGTTTTTGAACATGCAATGGATTAAAATGAGATTTATTCTACTTTGCCAGTATTTCACTCACACATCGAGATTCGAGAGATAACAAGATCTCCACTGATTTACTGAAATGGCTGTTGAAAGAGACATTTCTTTATTGAAGTACAGTTTGTTTTTCCTGTAGTGGACTACATCTGCAGAACTACATACTAAACCAATCAAGTGAAATTCAAAAGATAGCGCCATTTGTGAGGAATGGTGGTAACCTTATTGTTTTCCCTATAGGAAGATAAAGTAAATCAGGGTAACTTCATGGTTTCTCAGGTTTTGAACATAGTCATCGAATCCGTTCTGTTCCGGCCAGAACAAACATTTTAAAATTAGCCTAAGAAATTTCTGCAACTCATCATTTCTTATGCATTTGTGTCATATAAAGTTTTTGTGTTTCAAAGCTTTTGGTAGTCGCTACCACATTCCCTACTTATTATATAATAAATTTGTAATCTTGGTCATTATTTTACAGTTGTCTATGCATAATGTCCATACCTCATTGTTAACACCCCCAAAACATGGTGCACAGGCTTTTTAGTTAACCTTTTAATCATGGGTTCAGGCGTTGTGTCTTAGAATTTCTAAGTTACTTCTGAAAGCCGATGAAACCTGTTTCTTTTCATTTTTTTCTTTTATTTATTTATTTTATACAATAATGCCCAATTCTCAATTTTTTTTCTATGGTACTATTTGTTTCCTATTTTTTAAGTGCAGATATGCGTATGATTGTGTGTGCTCCTCTGAATCTATCTATGTGTATATTTAAGTGTATGTCTGTTTTTCCTCCATTCCTTCTCATATATCTTTTAAGTGCATGGATTGGGCGATCTTTTACAAAATGGTTCACTCCAGTTATTATGTTGTGTGTAGTGTCTGTCAGCCTCATAATCTCCAAGGCCAAGCTAAGAGGACCCACCATCTCTAGGCTCTTTGTGATGAGGAAGGCTGTCTCCTTCTAGAAGTATGAGGCCATGTTGTGGTCTTTGCAGACTTGGAAGTTAGATTCCATGTGCGATCTCTGCATGTAATGCCTTTACTCCTTCAAATCTTTCTGCATAAGCTGCGAGCATTTTATCCCTGTTTTCTCAAACCACTCTTTTTACTCTTCCAATTATGCCTCATCAAAGCTCAGCTTATAGCCACAGTAGGAGAGTTGGGAACGGCCAGTTATCCTGTAGGTAGTTTATTGCAAGGCTTGCTACATACAAATGGACAATCCATTCGCAGCATTCCGTTCTATGCATCTATATATGGATGTAATGGGAACAATAGTTGGGCTTTTAGAGTGTTCTTGAGTTTTCATTCCCCTTTGTCCTTGTTGACCAGGAATGTACAATATTGCTTTCCTTTGTTTGTTTTTTTTTTTCTTTCCAAAACGCAGAGCTAATGGAACTATGATAGGGTCTCATAACTTTTAATGCCTTTTTTCTCCTTCTCCAAAATCAGGGCCTAACGAACATATCCGGAAATGTTTGACTTAAATGAGCTTAGGTAGTCGTGTAGGGAGATGTTCAGGTTGGACTTTCCAAGAGAAAAACTTGTATATGGGTGGGTATGGGAGGTTCCATAAATCTTCCCATGCGAGTGTGTGGACTGAAGGGTCTTCGTAAGCAATAGCATCCTTCACCTTACAGCTGCCATGTGGAGAGTCCTAGCACTGATTGTCCTCCCTTCTCCTGGGAATCTGGCATATTTTGTTGGCGGTATCTCTAGACCAGATAGTTCCTATAAGCTGCCTATTCCAGTTAGGGTGAGGTTGAATGACAGTCGGGTAAGCGATTTCCTGTAAATTTTCTGGTGATGGACCTCAGCGCCGGTCTACATCCTCTTCCTGGGATCCACCTGTAGTGAAAAACATTTATATTTTTTCTTCCCCATCACCCAAGCTTTCTGTTCTCTTATGATTGTTTTGCATTAAACAACTGATTTCAAAACTCTAGAAGCTGTCTTTTTGTATGTAATTTCCTCAACATCTTTGCCCTTGGCATATTATTCTCTACAAATCAGATCTAAAGAAATATTATGAAGGCTTGTTCTGGATTTTTGGGCATCCAGTTTCTAGTCCACCATCACTTTGGAGTCATCAGAGTCCTCCAAGTAATTAGATGAAGACTGTTCACTTTGTTATCATCACCACTCCAAAGAAAGTTTGATCGGTGAGTTCTCTTTATGTTTTTAGTAGAGCATGCTTTTCAATAAGGGCTGCTTGTTATAAAAAAAAAAAAAAGGGCTGCTCGAGATGGAGGTCAGTCCTGATGTATGTTCTAGAAGGCCTTTCGTAAATGCTTTTAGTGTGAAAGTTTTGAGTAATTTTATATTGTGCTCTACATACGAATTTTAGAATGGTACATGAGGTAGCTGCCATTAATTCTAAGTAGAAAACAACTTCAGCCAAACAAGACAAGTATCCACTTTCAGATGGAGTCCTAAGAACAACTCATGATAGGAGCCTCTGGATAAATGACTTTTCCAGGGTAGATTGGTAACGATCTCAAATGGGCCCACTCTTCAATGAATGCCAACCTATTCAGACATGTGAGGTCCCTTCTCAATTGTGACATTCTGAAAATACCAAAACACACTCTTAAAAGGGAAAAAGCTTACGCACACGCACACACAAAAGAAGACATAAACTGAACCTACTAACTATAGGAATATCTAGAATGGTGTTGCCCATTTATTCGATTATAGGTAGGTTTTTTAAAGATTCTGAGGTTTTGATTGTTAAATCACTCTTTGTAAATGACATTCTTGTAGAGAGCACATTCTTTTCAATATGCTTTAGTGTTGCATAAAACATTGCGTCTGATGCAAACAAGTTCGCACTCTGGTTGTCAAATAGTATCGCTACTGGGCGTCTGCAACCTCTCCAACCAGCTGCACAGGCCAACATCACTCTGTGTTGACATTGTCGCTCCTCGATGGTCTGCCTCCTTTGAGGACAAGTGTTCTTTGTTTGTTTAGTCCCCATCCAATGGACCCTCTTGTTGAGACCTGGAGTTTGTGGTATCCTTCTTTGAGAGGTTTCATTGTGATGTTATTATCGTGCTCTTGTTTTTATGAAATGGTCAATATGACTTGAGCAAAGTAGGAGTAACCTTTCAAATTTCATTGAGAAATATGATGGTGGTTGCATTAAGCAAAGTCCTTGATCATCTCATGGGCTATATGATCTAAAAAGTTTGCAGGACTCGCCGTTTCTTATTTATGGCCAAGTAGTTAGGACTTTGGAAGATAATGCTAGCTTTCTAGATTTTGTATACTTATAAACGTCTAGGATTATATGGCCTCGTAGTTATACTATTTTAATGGCTTTTAAAGTAATCATTTACCATTTCAATATAAAATAGAAGGAAGTACTCAAGTTCTCCAGGCTGTTCTCTCTAAACGGCCATTGCTAGACAAACAAAGAGATGTTTATGAACTACTAATGCCTCATCTACATCATCTCTAATGATGATGAGGTCATCTACATGTAGGACAATCACTCATAACTTCCTTTGAATTTGCATCACAGACAAACTAGAGTTGGACAAGAGATTTTTTGTACTCTTCCATACCATGTGCTCCGAGCTTTCTTTAGGCCATACAAGGCCTGCACACACGAACACGGGATTCGAAGGTCTTACAATCCATCTAGCTGATCCATGAAGATTTTTCACTGTTTATATTCCATAGAGAATGCATTTTGGATGCACATCAGTGATCTGATGCAGATGTCCATCGTTGCTTGTTGGAAGAGAGAGAATTATTCAAATGGAAGTCTCCACGGAACTAAATATTTAGTGAATCTTTTGTTGCTGAGAAAAACCATGAACGGCCATGCAATTCATTCCTCTGGTTGTAGAAAAATTGTTCTATTTTTAGAACAGATTTTTCTCTGGTCTACTGCATTTGTGTGTGTGAAAACTGGCATGATTCTCCATTATTAATTTGGGGTTCCTAGAAGGGACAATATCCCACTCAACATGGTTGCCCATTTCAGTCGCAAAATGATCAGCCATCTTTTCATTCAAATGCAGTGTTAGAAAATTTTCTTTTGGCACCAAGTCAGCTTGTTTTATTTATAAGTCTCAAAGAATTTATGTACTCCTAAGGGTTATTGTACTGTTATGCAACTTATCCAATTCTTAATTCCTTTTAGAAGTTTCGTTTCCTTTTATTGCAGGCCTGCCTTGTTCTGTTCAGCTAGCTATCTGCAAGAATTTATTCTTTAGATAATGAAAAGTTCTTTAAACCTCACGCGCAATTGTTTAGGAGCTGTCATCTTAGTAGCTAAAGTGGATTTCTTTTTATAGTTATCTTGCTTTGGGTTTGATGTTCTAGAGGTGATTTTGTTTATCATTTTTTGTTCCCTAGGGTGATGCAGAGCTTGAACTGAAGGCTGAAATTCTACTCATGAGGGTATTGCAGGAAAAGCTTTGTCACAAAGAACTGGAACTTGAGCAGCTACAAGCCGAGCTAGCAACCTCAGTAAGAGGTCATGACATTTTAAGATGTGAAAACCAGAGGTCACAAGATGCAGTTTCGTCTCTAACCCACAAGATGAAGGACCTTGAACTTCAGGTTTGCATTAGACCCACTATCTTGATATACCCAAAGTTATGATCTGTTTGTAATTTAGCAAAATGGATGGTAATCTGCCCACTGGGTGTTTTGGGCGGCAGGGAATTGGAAATCATCTCAGGCCGGACATGTTTTTCCAAGTAACAATCTGTTTTGAAATATAGCAAAATGGATGGAAATTTACTCTGCTATGCATTTGGGAGCAGCACGGAACTGGAAATCATCACAGGCAGCATTTTTCTGAAGCCCGAAATCACATCGCATATTGTTCAAGGGAATGAATCTAATCATGTCATGAGTTGTAGGATTTTAAAATTTTCTTACAAAAATAAAAAATACTTAAAAATTAAAAAAGAAAAGATTAATTATTCTTAATCCATCCATTTTTATCCATATCAGCGCATAAATACAATGACCAATAAGGCTATGGTATTGACTTATATTAATATATAATATATCATAAATATATGTTTAAATAGTTAAATCTGTTTGAAAGATCACTAGGAAAATAAACAATTGCAATAGTCTTTCTTATTGTCTTTAAATTGAAAAACAAAAATAAAATTTCAATAACCAATCTTATATATTAGGAGGCCTCCTCCAGTTAAAATGTGTTCATGGAGGAAAAATAAAAAATAAAAAAAGAATACAGGATAAAACCCTATGTGTACAATCGAATCCTCTACTTGAATGCTTGTTCCTTATTCATCTTTGAAACCTCCCCAAACCCGCAAAGATTCTTAATACGAGGTTTCGTTCACCACTGAAATACCTTTAAAAAATATAAGCGCTAACAAAAAACGAAAGAAAGAAGAAAGGGAAAAAAAGATTTCTAATATTACCTTCTTGACAATGGCTATTCTTAGCCAATTTGCTTGAATCGTAAGATTTATGAAAGAAAGTATCAAATTGTACGATTTACGCACCTGAATCCTAAGATTCACTTGTAAGGAATTCATTACGTGGGTATGAATCGTCTTCCCAAGGATTCGATACAAATTGTAGGATTTAGGATATGAGTAGTAGGATTTTGCAACAATGTCAGGTAGTTTATTTTTTTCCCCAACTTTGGTTTTTCTTTCTTTTTAACTAATCTCTGAACTTCCCAAATTCACGGTTGAACAAAAGCATTCATTATGTCAAAGTCTTGAAGTTTCTTGTAGCATCACAAGTTCACAACACATGCATACATGCATATTTTGGATGTTAATGCCTGTCAATCTTCTGCGTGTATTTGTTTATGTTATAGAAAATATACAATGCTCAACATGTAAAGATATACATATAGCTCTGTTTGTAAGTTTGTCATTTGTGATCCAAACTGTCGATATGATGGTCCCACCATGAGTGGTTCATTCACAATAATATGTTATAGTTGAGAGATCTCATTAAGTGTCTCTAGCCTTTCTCTATTGAATGTGAAGGGTTGTACTTTCTTCTTGATTGTCCATTTCTAGCAACTAATTAAAGGATTACTTTGACAAAAGTTAGGCTTATAACTTTTATAGCCAAGTGCAATGAGTCTATTCATTGTAACATGATTTCTATTGGTTTGAAGTAGATCTTAACACCTCCATGCGCTGAAGAAAGATGAGAACATAAATCAGGCTCAAAGTGATTTACAGGAGTGTATGAAGGAGTTGACGATTACGAGGGGCATACTCCCAAAAGTAACTCAGGAAAGAGACTTAATGTGGGAGGAAGTAAAGCAATACAGCGAGAAGAACATGCTGCTGAATCGTGAAGTGATTTCATTGAGAAAGATAATTGAAGCACTTTTGAAGGAGGGTCAAATCACTATTTCAAAAGACTGTCTCGATAGCAAACCATTTGACATCCTCTGCAGGCCAGGGTCACTGAAAGAGTTCAGACTGGAATGAAATCTGTTTTTCTCTGTTATTGGCATTGTTCATAATCATTTTTGTGGCATGTTTCTTTAGTTTTTGTGTTTGGTGGGTTGGGTGAAAGTGTAAATCACATCACGATTCTTTTTACAAGTTTTATCCATTGTTTCCCTGTTTGGGAATTCCATAAGAAACACTTCCTCTTTTTTGTGCTTTAGTTTGCAATGGGATTGTAGATCACTTTGAAAATGCCATATATGAATACTCTGTTTATTATTTGTTGATGTTTCTGCATACACTGGAATGTAAAGGGTTCGACATGTCTTATAATCAGAATCTGAAAAGTTGGATACGGTTATGGTGAAAACATGGTATGAATTTAAATGTGGGTCTAACAGAAAAGATATAACCTTTAACATTAAGATTTTTGTTTTAATTATGTTTCTTACCTGATTTCCAGGTTTTTGCAACTGTCTTGAATTTTGATTTTCTACTCATCATTGCGGATTGTTGTTCTGAAATGAGTTTGAGTTTTGTATTCTGTAATCTTATGTGTAGATGATCGACTCGTTTGTTTCTTTCATCCATTTTCAAGGCCACAGATCATGTAGCTAAGATTGTGTGATTGGTGTTGCTTCTACCATAGGCCATGCAGACCAGAATTCAAATGAGTGCAAAAGAATGTTTAGGTCTCGACCAGATTGGACCTGGACCTAGATCAGATCATGAAGTGGTCTAAAAAGGGCCCATGCCTAGATTTTTCAGGTAACTGGACAAATAGGAGGTCCATTGATATCCTTGCTTTTATCCCTTCCTGTTGTATCGGATGAGTGTACAGGGGGTTAAACTTGTGGCAAATGGTGCCCCTACTCCTTATAAGGAAACAAAAATAGTTTTGAGTACATATAACGTACTTTTTTTTTGTTTTTTATAACGCAAGGTTCCCAGCCCTTTAGGCCGGAATAATCGCTACGGGCCCAGGAGATAGAGCCGGGTAAAATTCCTCTTAGCCCCAGTGCAGTAGTGCAGTTTCAAACCTACATCCTCCGAGTACTTATAATGTACTTTGCCTTGGGCATTTACCAGCATTCCCTCAACATTATTCATATTTTCCCCGTACAGGGATACATAATAGACACCATTCCAAGAAGAAATGTCTTAAAAACTCCTCTTAAGGCGAACTAACAACAGAAGGAGCTGGGTATGAAGGTGGTAGCTTGGTTTCCCTCATCCAACGACGTGGAATGATTTCTCCACATGGAATAAGAATAATCAAGTTTTTACTAAATAACTCAAAATTCCCACAATCAAATTTTTACTAAATTACAGACTTACAAGTCTTGTGGGGTGTTTATATAAATTACTGGCAAAGATTTTGGCAATTTGTGTGAAGAGTGTTCTTCCTCTCATTATTATACCATTCAAAGGGGCATTTGTGGTGTCCAGGCAGATTCTTGATGGAGTGTTGATTGCTAATGAGCTTATTGACTCTCAGAAGAGATCAATAATTAAGGGAGTTTTGTTTAAAATTGATATGGAGAAAGCTTATGATCAAGTCGACTAGGGCTTTGTTGATTACCTGTTAAACATATTTGGTTTTCGAGTAAAATGGCGTGGACGGATATGTGAATGCATTTATACTACTTCCTTCTCTGTTTTGGTTAGTGGCTCTTCATCGAGGTTGTTTAATGCTTCTAGGGGCATTTGTCAAGATGACCCCCATCCCCCATTTCTATTCATGATCGTGGTGGAGGCCTTGAGCACACTTCTGGTAACAACTAGAGGGTCGGGGGCAATTAATTGGTTTGAGGTAACCTGTGGTGGCAAGGTAGTGACTCACTTTCAGTTTGCGGATGATATTATTCTCTCTAGCTTATTCAAGTGGGAAGAAATTTTAGCATTGAAGAGAATTTTGAGGTGTTTTTAGTTGGTTTCGAGTTTAAAAATGAAATTGTCCAAGAGCTTCTTGGGGGTGCTCGTCTTGCCTCATATGTCGGGTGAGATGGGAAGGTGTCAACTTCAATTACATGCTGCCAAATATCATTAGGACTTGATTTTCTTAACCATTTATTTGAAAACTATACAGTTGATAAGTTTTAGATGATGAATATATATAAAAATCCTAGACATTTTTATGTTACCAACGGAGGTAGCCTGACTGAATAGACCTTATTAGGGTAGGAGTGAATCTTAGCACAATAGGAGAGAGGATCGCTTGGACACACCAGTGAAGCTGACTTGACTCTTACGAGACCTTACTAAGGTACTTAGGTAGGAGTGAATGCAAGCAAGTGTGGAGTTGAAGACTACTATCACATGCAAGAGAGTGGATCCATGGATTGAACATTCGAGATTACCTACCATTGGGCTGTCACTTTATTCTAAAGCGTTAACGTTGGAGTCAGTAGAAGTGTCAAACTAATGGGTGTATACCCCTATTTTAAAATACGACACTTTATAAGGACCGGTCTTTACGGTTTGCACATGGATGAACGGGTTAGAATGGACCACACATACACAACCCTTTTATAGGCACAAAATCCCATGAATTTGCATGGATTCGAATGAACTGAAGCACCGGATTGGGGGTCAATTTTTATTGTTTAATATAAAGTTGTTAAACTTGTGGACCATGGATGAAGGTGCTAGATTGATTTCAAATTTGATATGAAGGTTGGCCCCACTTGGATCTTTCAAACCCCTTGTGTCTAATGACCAATGGGGTCCCAAGGTGGGCCCCACTAGATGGTCCACATCGTAAGCCTGCAAGGACCGTCCTTACATGACCGGTTCTATATATATTACATATGTAAGTGCAAAAAATGGCACCCACTTGATTAGATGAAAGTAGGATCCTTTAGAAAAAGACTGATCGCTTGAGACCTGAAAGGGAAGGAGGAGAACAGAGGTTAGAGGCCTTGGCTGCTGTCAGCCGAAGGCACTCCGATGCCTAAGTTAGTTCTGCAACTAAGCAAAGGATGAGTAGGGAAGAGAGGGTGTGTGTATGCGTATGCTTGTAAGCGTACCTTTCCGAGACTAGTCCCACGCTTATATATGGGTGAAAGTCTTGTCAACCTTTTTGCTGAGTGGAGGTAGGTGGGGATAAGGTCCCATCGGACCTTACCCTGACACTGAGTGGTAGGTAAAAGGGGGAATCCCCATCGGGCGGCTTCCCATTCTTTGTAGAATTCCTGACGTGATGGTGTGATAAGTCAACTCCCTGCCCCTATCATGCCCCACCCTATACGTCCGTACTTTTTATAGGAGCATGATGGCACTCTTCCAATCTCTAGTACTCTTACCAAGACCAGGAATGGTTTTGGGATTGCTGAGCTGGCACTGTTGCCGAGCTTAATATAACTGGAACTGTTAGCCGAGCTAGTACTATCATCGAGCTGGATGTAGCGGTACTGTTACCGAGCTGTCGCCATTATCGGGTCAGCAATAATGCTGAACTACTGAGCGGACATTACTGTCAAGATGCAAATGACCGAGATCAAGATAAACAAGCCGGTACTATTACCAAGGCTTAGCTTAATCTCGACATTATGGGGTTGCTCCCACACAATTGCCCCCTAGCTTTTGACCTCTTGAAGTTCTCCAACTATTGGAGGTCGGAAGCTAAGTGTTATTGCTGAGCTGAATATTTTGCCGAGCTAGTGCCGCTACCGAGCTAGATGTAGCTGCTGTACTGGTACCGTTACTGAGGCGCAGAAACTAGGTATTATGAGGGTCGGGTCTTCTGAGAAACGAGTTCGGAGTGTTTGTTCTTCCCATCTCGGTGCTGGCTATTGACGTCTGATCCTTATCAAGATGTCGCTTCGCTTGCCTAAGACAATTAATGGCTTATTTAATTCACTGCAGAAGGTGTACTGTTGGCACCACGTGTCACCATATAGCCGGCTGTCTACTCGCTTTGAGGAGACGTGTGGAGTGCTCGAGGTGGCACCTCATACAGCGTTCTTCGAAAATTGAAACAACGTCTCCCTCCACTACAAATTAGGGCGCCGCCTCCTTGATTTTCACTTTCGTGTCCATTAAAGAGGGGAGATTCTGCTGGAAAAAGCTCTGCTTGCGATTATCTTTCTTGCGATTCTGAACTCATCGTTCCCACTCTGTCTTATCTGTAAGTCATCCCTTTTTGCTCGTCCTCCTCTAAGGTTTCGTTCCTTCGTCCTTTTCTTCTCCCTAGCTTTCTCAGAGTTTAGGAATGGGGATTTACAGGCATTTGCTAGAAACTCCTCAGGCCATAGCTGGGTTCAGGGCAAGGTACAGAATTCCGGACGATGTCCTGATTAGGTTAAACGACCCTGAGGACCCCTTAGAAGGTAACTCCTTTCGCAGCGGCTAGATGCCCTTTTTGCTAATGACCATGATTGAAGGCAGGGTTCGATTCCCCCTTCATCCGCTCCTGAGGTCTTGCCTGAAAAAATGGCACCTCCGCCCCTTCCAATTGATGCCGAACGGCTTCAAAATAATTATGGGGGTGGCTGAACTGAACAAAGTCCTAGGTATCAACCTCGACGTCCACTACATCAAGGACGTATACGATATCTGCAAGTTCGGAGGGGGCGACGACGTCTACTAGCTCCGGGTGAAGGCGAGACGGTCCTGTTTCGTCAATGCTCTGGAGGACTCCAATAAGTACGGGGGGACGACCGCCTATTCGCCTCGGGCGAGTGGGAGTTCAGTGAGTCCGAGCCCCTGGCGTCAAGGATAGATAATGTCCTTCGAGGCTTCAGGATCCCTCCAAGTAAAGACCGAAACCTTCCAGTCTTTTACCTTTCTTCTTTTATTGTCTATTGTGCAGGCACTTGTCAGAGAAGCCAAGAGGCCAAGCGAGTCGGCTGGAAGAGGAACGACGCTTGGCTTCGGTCCGTGAGGAGTTACCACAGACATAACAACCGAGCTGCGTGTTCGCTTTTATGGTACAAGCTGAAGTACCGCTCCTTCATCAAAAGGAAGGGAGCTCGAAGAGGGTCCTCAGTCCTTGAAGAAGAGGAAGAAGAGAGGGGTGAGTAGGTGACTCAAGCAATCGCTGCCGAGCAGCGCATAGAGTCTGGCGACAGGGCTTCTACATTCTGTTCTGCCTTAGAACCTGCCGAGACTAGTACCGTAGCTGTGGAGGCTGAGACTTCTTCGCCGCCGAGGAGGCAAATTGCTAGTCATTCGAACTTGGAGGAGGAAGAAGAAGAAGAAGAAGAGATGGGGTTGAGGCGCCAACCTCGCGTGGTCATCGAGGACCTGGAGGCCCTAGCTTTCGGGGGACGGGCTCCAGATGCCCAGGAGCCTGCTGGTGGTGCTCCCCCTTCGCCCGAAGCTCCTGCTGCCCTCAGTTCGACTCCTACCTCTCCGGCCACAGTCGTTGTCGGTACTCTGGCCCTCGTGGTTTCTCCGAGTGCGGGAGATCGGGAGTACTCTGCTGACATCCAGAGTGAGGATGGTTGGCCAAGGAAAAGGCCCATAATCGAGGCCTCGCCCAGCCCTCCAGCCGAGCCATCTTCCAACGCGGTAGCGCCCGAGTCCCCAGGGCCGACTCTTTGGAGGTCGGACTTTGAAGCCGACGTTGGGAGACCGTTGAACGTAGAGGACCGCGTTGCCAACAGTCCCTATGTGGTTGTTGCTTTGGAACGAGCATGCGCCCTTCCTCGAGATATGGAAAAATGGAGGAAGTTCGACGACATTACCTTGCTGTTTTGATGATGCGGTCGGCTATCTCGATAAGTCTTCGGCAAATTTCACTAAGTGTTTGGTTTCGGCTTATGTGTTCTGATGCTTTTTTCTCCTGCAGGTAGTGCAAAAATGCCAGGTGGGCTTGGAGAGGCTGAGAGAAGCCGACTCGAAGGTCACCGAACTGGAGGTCGAGAAGAACGGGCTCTAGGCATTGCTCGAGGCCACGGTCGAGCAATTGCAGGAAGAGGCGGGCAAGAACGTCGATCTTGTCGCCGACCTCGAAAAGGCGAAGGTTGAGATCGACTCGCTGAAGGACAACGTGGATAGGTAGTCGAGGCTAGCACTCGACCTCATCTCCACCAACAATCAGCAGAGGGAGGAGTCCAAGCTCTCCTTTGAGGTCTAGAAAGCCGAGTATGAGTTTGCATTGGGGAGACAGAAGGCCGAATTCAAGGAGAAGCTTCAGGCCGAGGTCGACGTTGCCTATGCCGAGGGGGCCCAGGAGGTAATTGTGGAGTATAAGGCACAAGTCCACATGATACGCCAAAGAGCCTGGGAGCTCCGGTGGAGAGCTGCTTGAGGAAGGCAGAAGTCTCTGAGGATGACCTTGATTTCAAGAATCCACCTGAGTTCCACAGGTCGGACCCTAGCCAATCTTCTGTCGCCGGTCCGTCCTCTGAAGTCCTTCCAAGAGTCGATGCTACAACTGAAGCTGACCCTGAAGCCTGCCCAAAAGCCAACGTTGCATCGACGGAGATTGACTGTAAATCTGAAGCCGCCGCTTTTTGAGTCTTTTGTATTTCTTTTCTCTTTTGCAATGTATTGAACAATTGTACTTCAATTTTTTTGGTATCAATGAAATTACATTTTTTCTCATGCTTGTCTCAAATACAATTACATTTTTCTCAAGTAGTTGATCTCGGTTACCTAACCGATCTCCTCATACTTGAGATAGGAATTTTGCTTAAGTAACAGAGCTCGGTTCAATAACCAGAACCCTAGAAACTTATAATTAAATTTGGTCTAACTTAGTTCATAACCAAACTTAATAGGAACAAATTGGACCTTCAATCGGATGCAAGATATTCATCTTGGTTCTGTAACCTAAGATGGTGACTTAGTTCCATAACAATTGGGTAGACTTCCCTTTTTTATGGTAGTGTACTTGGTCCCGCGACCGAACACACCTCGGAATGTCGGTACCGTTTCTGAACCATGCATTAGCCGGTGTTGCCACCGTGCACATGGCTGGCGCTTTTTGCCTTGTATACATAATTGGTGTTGTCACCGAACTGAATGTGGCTGGTATACTTACCGAGCAGGATATAGCTGGCACTCTTGCCGAGCTGTAGCTGGTGCCATTACCGAGCTGAATGTGGTTGGCACTATTACCGAATCTGATATAGCTGACACTATTGCTGAACTATAGCTGGTGCCATCACCGAGCTGAATATGACTGGTATTATTACTGAGCCGAATAACTTGGTGAAAATTGAGAATAAGGGAACGATCCTTTCAGAAGAATAATTTTCATTAATCCCCAAAATTGAATACAATTTAAAAATAGTATTTCATGAGGTGCATCGCATTCCATGGCCGTGGTAACTCTTTACCCTCCATGTCCTAAAGTTTATACGTGGATCGCCCGGCAGCCGAGATCACCTTGAACGGCCCGTGCCAGTTTGGTGCTAGCTTGCCTTCATTTGGGTTCTTGTCCCTAGGAAGTATCTTCTTCAACACCAGTTCCCCAACCGAGAATCTTCTCTCCTTGACCCTTTGATTATAACCCCTAGCCAATCGTTGTTGGTAGGCAACCAGGCGGATAGTTGCTGCCTCTCTTCGCTCTTCGGCTAGGTCCAGCTCCCGAGCCAGGTTAATGTCGTTCTAGCCTTGGTCGTAGAGCTCGGATGTCAAGGTCGGGAGATCAACCTCAAATAGAATCACGGCCTCAACGCCGTAAGCCAAAGAGAAGGGCGTGGCTGAAGTGGAGTGTGTCAGAGTGGTCCTGTATGCCCATAAGACACTGGGGAGTTCTTCTGCCCATCTCCCTTTAGCTCAGTTGAGTCTATTCTTGAATCCGTCAAGCATCACTTTGTTTGAGATTTCATCCTAGCCATTGCTTTGCGGGTATACCGGGGTGGAGTAGACATTTCTGATGCCAATCTCCTGGCAGAAGTTTCTAAAAAAGTTGGAATCGAACTGAGTCTCGTTGTCCGAGATTAGAGTTCAGTGGAGAGGTCCTACGATATCCAAACCCCACTGATTGAAGGGCCACGGACTTGAGAGTGTGCTCAGATCTTGTGCTGGCTAGTGAATGGAGTGCAAAAACTTCTGGCACTTCTTACATTTTTTGACGTATAGCTGAGCATCCTTTTGTACGTAATGCCACAAGTAGCCTTGGCTGATAGCTTGGTACGCCAGTGACCGGCTTTCAATGTGGCTCCCGCAGATTCCCTCATGAATTTCATAAAGGAAGTTTTCGATTTTGCTTGGGTGAACGCACTGGAGGTAAGGGCCGGTGTAGGACTTTTTGTAGAGCTTGCCATCTTGGGACAACCAAAACCGAGCTGCTTTCATCCTGATCTTGTGAGCCTTGTTCTTATCTTCAGGAAGTTAGTCATTCTTTAAGTAGGCGACGATCAGGTCCATCCAACTTGGGCCGAGATCAGCACACATAACCTGCCGAGGTGGCTGAAGTTCTATACGTAGCCTCTCTAGTGTCTCTACTTCGACAGTTCTCTTATTTCCAGCCTCGACAGCAAAGGCCAGGCTGGCGAGAGCATCGGCGTGAGAGTTGGACTCCCTGCCGATCTGCTTGATTTCAACTCTTTCAAATTGAGAGAGGAGTTGCTTTGCATGAGCTAGGTAGGCTGCCATCTTTTCGTCGCGAGCTTGGTAGTTTCCGTTCAGCTGGCTCGTCACCAGTTGGGAGTCACTGAAGACCACCAACTGTCGTGCTTCCAGGATTTTAGCACTGTTTAGCCCTGCAGTGAGTGCTTCATACTCTACTTCATTATTGGACGCCTTGAAGCCAAGCGTTAGGGCTTGTTCGATGACGAGGCCCTCCGGAGATTGAAGGACTATACCAGCGCTAGCCCTTCTGGATGTTGAGGATCCGTCGACGAAGACCTTCCAAGCTGAATCAAGGAACTGTTTCCAAGATCGCTCTCCTTCAGTCTCGGTGACTTCTCCCGTATCCTTATTGCCCCCTAGTTCGGTGTCGAGCTGGCTCGGTGCCGGACTAAGAGAAATGAATTCCATAATAAAATCCGCTAGAACTTGGGCTTTGATCGTCGTCCTAGGTTAATACTTGATATCATACTGCCCTAGCTCCACAGCCCATCTTGAGATCCTTCCAGAGAAGTCCGCCTTTCTGAAAATGGACTTGAGTGGATGTTCTGTAACAACCACTATGGTGTATGTCTAGAAGTAGTGAGAGAGTTTACGAAAAGCACTGACGAGTGTTAGTGCAAATTTCTCTAGCTGCAAGTACCTGGTCTCGGCATCGAGGAGGATCTTGCTCGTGTAGTAGATGCTTTTTTGCTGCCCGTTTTCTTCTCTGATAAGCACCGAGCTTACTGCATGATCCGAGACCGCTAGGTACAAGTACAGTACTTCTCTCTGCTACAGTGTTGACAGCAGGGGTGGTGAAGATAAGTAGTGTTTGAGCTCTTGCAGAGCTCGATCACACTCCAGAGTCCATTGGAACTTTGAATTCTTCTTCAAGAGTTAAAAAAAAGGGTCGGCATTTGTCAGAGGCTCGGCTGATGAAGCGATTGAGCACAGTAGCCATGCCAGTGAGCCTTTGGACCTGCTTCGTCGTGGTTGGACTCTATATTCCTTGGATCGCTGAGATCTAGTCTGGGTTTGCTTCGATTCCCCTTCTGGTGACCAGGCTTCCTAGGAACTTGCCAGAGCCAACACCGAATGCACATTTGGACGCATTTAGTTTTAACTGGTATTGTCGGAGGATGTCAAAAGTTTGACTCAGGTCTGCCAAGTGGTCATGTGACCTTTTAGACTTGACAACCATGTCATCAATGTAGACCTCCATGGTTTCGCCAACCGAGCCTGGAATATTTTAGTTACCAGCCTTCGGTAAGTCGCCCCCACATTCTTTAACCCAAACGGCATCACCTTTTAGCAGTAGATCCTTCTAGGTGTTATGAATGCAGTCTTTTCCTCGTCAGGCCTGTGCATTGGAATTTGATGGTAACCTCAGTAAGCATCGAGGAAACTCATCCTGTCATATCCGGCAGTGGCGTCGATCATCTGGTCGATCTTTGGTAGCAGGAAGCTGTCCTTGGGGCAGGCTTTGTTGAGGTCGGTGAAGTCCACACAAACCCTCCATTTCCCGCTCTTCTTTTTTACCACGACTCTGTTGGCCAGCCACTCTGGATAATGGACTTCTCTGATAGCCAGGGCTTCTAGCAGCTTCTGAACTTCTTCAATTACAGCCTCAGTTTATGAGATCCCCGTTCTGCGTGCTTTCTGGATCACGAGCTTGTGGTGGGGATCCATGTTCAGCTTGTGGCACATGACTTTGGGACTGATGCCAGGCATTTCGTAGGGAGTCCATGCAAAGACCTCCTTGTTCTGTAATAAGAAGTCTAGCAGGTCGGTCTTCTCAGCTTCGGGAAACTGACTCCCCAATAGGAAGTATCTCTTAGGATCATTGGAGTCGATCTTGACCTTGGTCAGGTCCTCAACGCTTTTTTGCTCGGGAGCTTGGCCGACGTCTTCCAGCTTGGCTTCCCTGTCCAGCTCTGCCATGTGAACCTGCGTCGTCTCGCACCACGGCCATCAAGCATTGTTTGGCCATGTGCTGGTTACCTCTAACCGTAATCACCTCAACTCTGTTGTTCTTGTTCTCTAACGGGAATTTGAACTTTTGGCGATGAGTGGAGGGCACGACTTCCATGCTGTGCAGCCAAGTTCTCCCCATTATTACATTTTATGGGGATGGTGCATCCACTACGAGGAATTCTGCTATCATGGAGGCGCCTCCGACTTGGACTTTCAAGGAAATCCTCCCCTTAGGGTACACGAACTTCGATCTAAAACCCACCAAGGGGGTGCGGGCTTCTTGCAGATCCTCGTCTTTGAGACCCATCTTCTTGAAGCAGTCGTAATAGAGGATCTCTGACGAGCTTCCGGGATCCACAAGAACTCTCTATACCAAAAAGTTCTTCAACCTCAAGGTAAGGACCAGAGGATCGTTGTGTGGGAGATGGACTCCATCTAGGTCCTTGTCAGAGAACCAAATTTTGGGCATCTTCATCCGAGTTTTTTTGGCAGCAGGCTTCAGCTCGGCAGTCATCACCTGCTTCTGGTACAAGGCCCTCCTGGCCTTGGCACGAGCTTGGTTACTCCCCTTTGGAGCAGGCACGAGGTGAATGACTTTGATAATGCCTTCGGGCTCATCACTGTCCTAATCATCATCGTTTTGGCGCTGAGCTCGGCTATTATCTCTGCCCTCGTCTTTGATGTAGTCTCTCAAGTGTCCGTCCTTGACAAGCTTCTCGAGTTGGGCTTTAAAGGCCTTGCAGTTTTTGGTTATGTGCCCATTTTGCTTATGGTAGGCACAGAACTTGCTCTGATCTCGGGTGGAAGGGTCACCCTTCATTGGCTGCAGCCATTTGAAGAAAGGCTGCCATTTGATCTTACTAAGGAGCTTGTAGATCGGCTCCCTGAAGATCGTCTTGACAGCCCTGTAGGCGTCAGCTGCTGGCTTGGACTTTTTGCTGCCCCCGAGGTGGGAACCGGGGCCACTGTTGAGCTCGAAGGGGCCCTGTTTCGGTCCACCTCCTCCCTCCGAGACTGCTTTTTGTCCTTCTTAGAGGGTTGTCTCCTTGTGAGAGGCCAAAGCTTTCACAAGCTCAGACCTCATCTCCCTCTTGCTTGATGAATTGGTTCACTCGAGCCACCAATGCTTTCATCGTGACTACGGGGTACCGTACCAGGTCCTTGCGAAGCTCGTTGCCTAGCAATAGGGCCTGCTTGAAGGACTTGACAGTCATCTTGTCAGTGGCGTCTTCTATCTGGCTATAGACTATCCATAATCTTTTGGCAAACTTTGTGATGTTCTTCGTCTGCCACATTCTGATTGCCATAAGGTCCTCGTCTGTCTTGGGGATGACCCTATGGGCTTGAAATTTCCCCAGGAAGGAGTTCCAAAGCTGTCGTGCGCAAAACCATATCAAGGGGAGGTCTTCTAAACTGGAGGAGAAGACTCGACAGTTCAGGTGACCGATGTCACCCCATGCCGACATCCTCTGGGTGAAGTGTCGGGGATGTGCTGTAGGGTCCAAGGTCCCATCGTAAAGGATGAACCTCAGGACACTAAACTTCTCCGGAAGAGAAAAGTTTCTGATCTCTTGAGAGAAGGGAGATGCGCTGAGATCTTCTGTGTCGTAGTCGTTGAGCCGATCTCGAGTAAAGCCAGCAATCTCCATGTTCTGCCGGATCGTTTACTTGACCGACATCTCTCAGGTCATCATTGTCCTCCAGCCTTTGGCGCGGCCTCTTTAAATCTTCATGGAGATGGCTACTGCTAGAGCCTTCGTCATAGACTCAGTCGCGTCTCTTGTTGTTCAGGACTTGCCTCAAATCCTGTCCAGCCGAGGGGGTTCGGCTGCGTCTAGGAGGTGGACTTGGAGCCTTCTTCTTCTCCCTGAGCTGCTGCTGGAGTTGAAGAATGAGCTCGTCCTTCTTTTGGATAACAAGGTTTTGGGCCCTGATATCCTCATGGAGTGGGTCATTGTCGCTGTCAGTATTGGCCCGGTGATGGGACTGTGACTTTGCCGGTGCTGACGTTTCATCCCGCCTGGTGTGTCCCTGTGAAGGAACACTTTGCTGGGGTCGTCCCAGTGGTGGGACATCTTGTCGGGGAGGTGCTGTCACCCCCCTTGACGATGAGCTCGACTGGGTCACAAATTCCTCGACGCTTGCAGCACCAGACTTTCCCTCGGGCCTTCTCTGGCGAGGGACCGGCGGTAGCAACTTTTTTGTCAACACTGGTAGTAGGGACAGGCCCTTTGACGATCCTTCACCATTTCTGGTCTTTGGAGGCATGGTGTGTATCTGTCAGTGAATTTGATTCACTCTCTCTCTCTCTCTTCCTATAGACAGTGCCAAACTATAAGTGCAAAAAATGACACTCACTTGATTATATGAAAATAGGATCCTTTAGAGAAAGACCGATCGCCTAAGACCTGAAAGAGAAGGAGGAGAACGGAGGTCAGAGGCCCTAACTGCTGTCAACCAAAGGCACTCCAATGCCTGAGTTAGTTCTGCAACTAAGCAAAGGATGAGTGGTGAAGAGAGGGTGTGTGTATGCGTATGCTTGTAAGCGTACCTTTGCGGGACTAGTCCCACGCATATATATGGGTGAAAGTCTTGTCAACCTTTTTGTTGAGTGGAAGTAGGTGGGGATAAGGTCCCATCGGACCTTACCCTAACACTGAGTGTAGGTAAAAAGGGGAATTCCCATCGGGCGGCTTCCCGTTCTTCCTAGAATTGCTGATGTGATGGTGTGATAAGTCAACTCCCTGCCTCTATCACGCGCCACCCTCTACGTCCGTACTTTTCATAGAAACATGATGGCACTTTTTCGATATCCACTACTCTTATCGAGACCAGAAATGGCTTTTGGGATTGCTGAGCTGGCACTGTTGCTGAGCTTAATATAACCGGAACTGTTAGCCGAGCTGGTACTACCACCGAGCTGGATGTAGTGGTACTGTTACCGAGTTGTCGCCATTGCCGGGTCAGCAATAATGCCGAACTGCTGAGCGGACATTACTGCCGAGATGCAAATGACCGAGATCAAAATAGACAAGCTGGTACTATTACCGTGGCTTTGCTTAATCTCGGCATTATGGGGTTGCTCCCACACATTATATGACTATTACATTTTTTCTATAGGAGTATAGTTGTGTAAAGCTAGAATTCTGCTTTTCTTTGTAATTTTAATTGTGTCATGTTCTATAAGAGTGTTCTGACTCCACCGCACAACCTACCCATTTCAGTAAAGGAAAGAATAGAGAGAGAGAGAGAGAGAGAGAGAGAGAGAGAGAGAGAGAGAGAGAGAGTGTTTGTGCACGAAATTATGGGACGGAGATGAACCTGACATTTCTTTGCATTGTTTGGACTTGCAAAACTTCATCATTTTAGGAGTTAAATTTCGTTTTTCTAGCCAAGCGTAGACTTACAATATCTAATATAAGTTTTGGGTTTTTCCCCTTTAGGTCCAACTGAAGCTCATGTTTCTTCTTTTTTGGTCAAAGAAAATTTCATTAAAGATAAAGAAGAAAACAATGCAAGAGAGAACTGAAGTTTATATTAGCTGTGTAATATGTTTTTATTTGAGTTGGAGTTTAGTGATACAATATTCTAACATTACATCTTCACAACTTAAGAACATTATTTTTCATTAAGAATAACTTGTGTATTTATAATGTAGGAGGATCAAATATTAAACTTATTTTGCTATATAATTCTTTATTATTCCTTAAAAGTGTAAAACTAGTTTAAGTATAAAGTGTATAATGATCTATGTATGTGGATATCAAACCAAGCTTGCCGAGCCTGTTAACTACCTGAGCATAAATTGAGCTGAGTCGAGCAGGGCTTAGCTTGATCTTATGAACTAATCAAACTGAGCAAGCGAACCTGGAGCAGCTTGCTCTACAATAAGATATTTCAATCTCTCCTTACTGCAATTGGTATACATTGGGACTTTACTCCCAAGCATCTGTTTTATTAATTAGTAAATGCACTTGGTAAAATTGCTTGTCCTTTGGGCTCTACCCTTAAACATAAGATAACCCCATGGTCAGTTAGGTTGCAAACTTAACGGTAGAAAAGGGTCAAGTTAGGTTGGCTTGGGGTTTGGACCTTGGGTTGAAAAAAGGATTGGGGCTGTCAACAAGCAAAGCTAGTTCTTGAGCTACCTTTACTTTCTCTGATAGGCTTATTTAGCTCATAAGTTATCACGCTTGTGGCTCCCCTGTAGAAGGGCATTGGGTCTAACGAGGACTGGGTATGCAGTGGTGCAAAAGTCACGCATCGGAAACATGCTAGTCCTGATATTGGATATATATGTGTGTCCCGACCCATAACTCGGCATGAGGCCTTTTAAAACTGTTAAGCAAGATTGAGTTGGAATCCCATGAGCCAAAGTGGACAATATAATGTGGACGGCGGGCCCAGGTCATTACATAAGCTCTTTCTTATTTATAATAGAGCTTTAGTTCTATTGAGTTTGATCTTTGATCTTCAAGCTTGACTTGAGCTCCAGCTGCGGATCAGTTTGTTGTGCTTGAGCTTGGCCAGGTTCTAATTTCTAATGTTTCATTAGCGACCTGGTTATTGTGAAGTTAATTGGCCCTTTGAGTTGATCAATTCTCTTAAAAAACAAGATTAATTGTTTTAGCAAACCCTATCTTTCAGGGACGCAGATAAAATACTTTATGGTGTATATTATTGACAACAAGAAGCTTAACACAGCTAAACCACCACAGAGCAGGGCCCAAACACTGAGGGACGAAGAGTTTAGCTGAGTTCTGGTCGTTACTGCGTTATGCCTGCTATAACTATCCTCTAGTCATTTATTTTCTGTTTTATGTTAAGAACATCAGTTAGTTAAATCAGTTTTAAGATTCTCTTATGTAAAATAAAGAGACTCTAGACGCAGGCCTTGTGTGATGATTTCTGAATTGAGAAGTGCTTTCCTCTACAACTCGAAGTCCTCTGTTTGGTTCTCTTCTTGTTGTTATGATATATTACTCTAATTAGAGTAAAATTTTGCTCATTATTAATTCATACTATTGAAATAAGGAAACGAGAAAGAGACCAGATTGTATTGAGGCTAGTGATCTCCATCATCTTGTATTCTGAGACCATATGCTATGGATTTTCATCCTATAAGATCCCGACTTAATAGAGAAACTTTATTATAGAGAAACCTTCGCTCATTTCATTTGAGGAAGAAGAAGAGATGAGGAAAGATATGTGAAAATTGGTGGGAGGGCCTTCTTTTATTATAGAGAAACTATGAGGGCCTTTTTGGTGCACCGGACATTTAAGGTGATTTTTCCAATAATTTTCTCAATAATTTATTACACTGTGTGAAGGTGAAAGAAATTGTTATATGTGGGGCTCATGGTTCCAAAAGTAACCCCAAAAGATTCTTCTCTTAATGTTGAGTTCCATCATGAGGTTAGATCGGCTAATTCAATGGCTGATTTTTTAGCTAAGAAGGGGGTTGATAGGTTATCTCCTTAGGTCGGTATGGTTTTATAAGGGTTAGCGATGGGTCCAATTCTCTTGTTCCCTCTTGTTTCTCTTCCCTTGCTCTTCTTTGTTTTTTGTTTTTCTCCTTTTTCTTTCCCCGCTTTCCTTTGTATTTTGTTTGTCTCCTTTTAATGAATATTCTTGTTACTGGTTAAAAAAAAAAAAAAAACTAGTAACCCTAAAAAGGAGTTGGTCATGGTCACAGTTTACCTACTTTCTATGTTTCAAAAAAAAAAAAAGAAGCACTGCTACAGCGGTTCTCTGCGTCAAATCTAGGTTGACTGCAAAGAAAAAGGAGCTCAGGAATCTCTCGACATATATAGACAAATACACATGCATCTGCAACTAAATTCTTACTTTATTTCAGATCCAAGGACTATTAGGTTAACCAATTGATACATTAGGATTAAAGCGAATGGTTAAAGGAACAGAACACCTTAGTCCCATCTATCTTGATTCTGATCTCAAGAAAAACTCCATCACTTAGACCAAAATCTCCAACTGATCCAGCTTTCCAGAAGACCAATTCAATGATTTGATCTTGTAAATGTGGTTTTCTTGGGTTCTGTTCTTCTTTTACTTCACACTAAGGTGATTTTGGCTGAAAAAACTAACAGATTGTTAGATACACACGAACCAATAAAACAAACAGAGGTAGCTGCGTTGGTCATACAAGGTTACAAAAGCAAGGAGAGAAACTGCTAATTTAGGGATGTTTCCTTTCTATATCTATGTCAAAACATGAGTGGTGGTGGCTTTGGGCAGGTGGGTTTCCTATAAAAGGCCTACAAGTTGCTGGAATCCATGTTCTACATTCTGGGCCATCTTTGAATGTTGAAAAAGCAAGACGGCGTTGGTCACTTCTGGTCAAATTAGAATCTAGATGGTGCAATTCAGCCGAACCCACCTTTTCAGATCCAAGTTTTATTTTCATTCAGGGGAACAATTTTGATCAATCTAATCCCTTCACATATGCATCAACTCCTCTTGAATTAGCATTGACGCTAATTTCACAATGTTCCATATATATTACTTACAAATGAATTTTATCATAATAAGTATGCACAATGTATAGTCACTAAATTTTGAGCATGGTAAGAACTAGGGGGCAAACAGTGGCCATTGCCCTACCAGAAATTATAGAAAACCGCCTTATATAATAGTTAATTTTATAAGCTTTTTACATATGGCCCACTGAAGATAGAGGGCGCCCAAGGAAATTTCCTAATTCCGCCCGAGTTTGACGACCTAAAGCCAAGGGCTAAAGATCATATGGCTGGCCTTGTATTTCATTTTTTCCATGTCCAAACCTTTCCATTGACATACTTCCTTTAGTTTTGATAGAACAATGTGGGTAGGCATGCATATGTATATATCCTGATTGTCTTTGATCTTTAGGCGATGCTGTCCATGGAACAAGAGTACTGAGGGGGCCATGGGCCCCGGGGCTGGACAAAATCAACTGCAAAGAAACCCTTGATCTTGGGTCCAATGGTGGCACCAGCTCGAACCACACTTATGGTCACTTGGCTGTAGAAGTCGAGAGAGCTTTCCAAGCACTATATCAGTATTCATGTTTTATAATTTGTATGAGTTAGTGAGTGTGAGGGGGTTAGATTTGTGATGTGGTATTCTGTTTTCGTGGTTCTAAAAATGTTACCTCTCATGCAAATCCATGAGAGGTAAATGCAGCCCAAGGTTACCCAGATTCCACTCACACTTCAAACTTTCTATGACCGAGCCCTTGCCCAGACAGCCCCGACTGAATTGCATTTCTTCTGAGCCAGCACATGCAGGCTCTGAGCTTGCCGAGATCAAGTTTTAACCCAGCTAAATTATGCAATCAAAGTTATTCTTAGGCTCTCAACTCATGTAACTAGCTAATTCTGCTTGCGCATCTCATTCATGCATTCCACCTTGCAAAATCAGTGTCCTAAAACCGTGACCTCCACCAAGGTCTGGTCTGAGTGTGGGCCATTGGTTTATAACAAGACATTTTCCAGGAAAGTGACCAGTGACCATGATGCACTGGAAAGTTAGCTACTAAACCTGCTAAAGGTTACCTAGTCCTGCTAAAACTGAAGGTACTAGAGATTCTTAAAAAATAAATCCAAGTACAAAATCATTGCTTTGGTGACAAGTTTTTATCACGTTCATGGTCACATGATTCCTATAAATTAATACATAAGGATTGTAACCGCGTCAGATAAATAGAATACTCAAAACCCAAGATCACATGATCAACTGCTTCCAAGTTACTACATTTTAGAGATGAATATAAGTGATATTTACATCTCTATCAATCTTCCACAATAATTATAATAACAACAATACAAAAAAGAATACTTAGAAGTTGAATTTGAGGTACCTGTGCTTACCCTTTAGGACAGCCCTCATAATTTATAGATGTCATCGACTGGGCTGGACCGGATCGGTGAAAAACATATCCAATCCATGCCTCTGAGTTTTATGTATGGGGCATAATGTCCTGGGTTGGATCTGTTTCCTGCTAAATATATATATATGTCAAGCTAGCCCGAGCGATCAACTTGGGCATTTTATACAAGATATATATCCCATGCACATTTAGATAATGGGATGGAGGGCAGGCCAAAGCCCATCCATTCCGTAAAAAGACCTAACCCAAGTTCAGCCCAAAGAGGGGTGGGCTCATGCTAGCGACCCATTATCAATCCGAGGTAGAAAAATCAAATTTCCTTTATTTAATTGTCCTTTTCCTTGGTTTTGTAATCAAATTTGAGAAATGATCCCATAATGCTCTTAGTATGGAGCGGACCGCATCTGATACCTAATATAATTTCTCTTGGGCCTAGTTCGTTTTGCTCACTCTAATTAGAGTGATATTTGCTGCTGAAATGCCCAGGCCCAGCCCATGGCCCTACCCATGATCAATCCAAGGGGGAGAAATTTGGGCCATTTCCTACACAGAGAGGTCCTTGTGAAATGAGAATGCATGTCATTGTA
Organism: Persea americana; assembly: GCA_029852735.1. Lineage (NCBI taxonomy): Eukaryota > Viridiplantae > Streptophyta > Magnoliopsida > Laurales > Lauraceae > Persea > Persea americana. The sequence continues at coordinate 14,106,147 of CM056811.1, read as the reverse complement.
TCACATGCTAGTGTTTGTTTCATTTTCTTCATTTTGTCTTTCTGTTCCAAGATTATGAAGACATGGGGAAACAACTGTAAAATTACATACAAAATACAGCATCTAGAAATTGCTAAAGTTTGTTTAATGACACACACATAAACACACTATTATTTAATGACACACGTAAACACACAACACTACAAAGATCTCATTTATATTAAACTGGAGAGCAGCTACCTACACACTGCAAAAGGCTCACCACACACTGCATTTTTTAAAAAAATAATAAAAAATAAAAAATTCCTAAACAACCCCTCTCCCTGATTCGTTTGGCCACACGGGACCAAACAAATAAAAAATGTTCGGCCCTGTGTGGCCAAACAAATAAAAAATGTTCGGCGATTTGTTTAGCCCTGTATCGCCGAACAAACTCGATTTGTTTGGTCGCTTAGGGCAGAACATGTTAGTGGTTGAAAGCCCCGCGAGAGCTAATGAGCAAAATTGCAGAAACACACTAAAAATGGTGAAAATTGACTGTCTTATATTTGATTAACCTTTTATACAAGAGAATGAACGAGGGGGAGAGAGGAAGAGAGAGGGAGAGAAAGGAGGAAATGGGAAGAGGGATGAGGTTGTTAGAAAAGAGGAGATGGGGAAAGGGAGAAGGAGAGGGCGAGGAGATGGGTTGGCATAGGGTGGACGTGGCAGGGTCGGCGGCTGGCGGGGGAGAGAGATAGAGAGAGGAAGAGAGCGGGAGAGATAGGGAGAGGAAGAGAGAGAGAGGGAGCTGGGAGAGGGAGAGAGAGGGGAGGAGAGGGAGAGGGAGAGGGGTAGTTTAGAAATTTTTTATTTTTTTATTATTATTTTTAAATACAATGTATGGAGAGCCTTTTGCAATGTGCTGCTCTCGTTAAACTGTACCTTCAGCGTTACCCATCTCTTTTCGTTTCCTTTCATCCAGCAAACATGAGAGCCAGTTCCAAAGCCTTAGCAGCACTTATTGCTCTGATTCTCACTCAAACTCTCATATGTTCTCAACTCTCTTTTCCCCTTGAGATAAAAAATCAAAGAGAAAGAACCCCACCAAGGAAACTGCTTTTACTCTCTGTTCCTTCAACTTCTGCAAATCTCAAGAACTTGAATGCAGATGCGAAAAAGTCCAAGAAAGCCGTGGAAGCAAGCCTAAGGAACATCCCACCAAGCGTGCCGAATCCAACGCAAAACAAGTAATGTCGTCGATCACAACCCTTCTCTTCTTCCCCCATTTAAAGATATTGGTTAGAAAGATCTCAACAAGAAAGAGAAAGTATAGTCTCTTTCTTTATTTTTGTACAGGTAGAAAGAAGAGCAGGCTCAATGGTTTTTCTTATGTCATTTTAAACTTATGTTTCTTTCTATTTACATTATTGTTTTTCTTGTAATCCATGGTGGGAAGAGATCAGACAAAGGTGTATCTGTAATGTATTCAGGAGATTATGACAATGTTTTCTGTACTAAATTAAACATGGGTAATTATTGAATCAATGAAAAGAAACCAAAGTCTTCTATGTTTTTTTCTTGGCAGGCATATTTCATCTGTTTACAATAAGTTTGGTTTCTAGTAATCAAATATCAAGTCCTTTTTTAGATGAATTTAGCTGATTGCATGTAATCCAAGGAGATTAGATGATCCAGATCATGAAATTGGTTAAGGTCTTGGTCCTTATCTGAGACTGAAACTCCAGCAGTCTAGTTCTAGCTATTTCTCTCTAATTTCACTGAGAATGTCAAAGCAGCAGTTTTTGTAAACATACTAGAAACATTTTGTCTTTTTTTATGTTTTCTTTTTGGATGTATTGCAATAAACCCAGAAAACTACTCTACAATAGCAACTGTGATTTGGGCCCTCAGAAATGTCAGTTTCATGCACCCATGGTTAGGCTAGTCTGAGTGGGTCAGATCTCATCAAAGTATTAGTCACACCTGTACCTTTGTGTGAGGAAGTAATGTTTATGCAGTTTCAAGGTCAGCAGTTTTCTAAACGAGAGGGACCAAACCAGAAAATAAGGTCCGCAGTTTTCCGGAGCTTTCCCTTTTGTTAACAAAATGAGAAGATTAATGGTGTTGTACATTTGTCTCAAAGCCCAGATCGTGAAGCTACCAGGCTAAATCTTCAGGCCCAAATCCGCTCAGGCAATGGGCCTGTTTAGGCACATGCTGACTTGTTATGCAACTTTGTGTTAATCTGTAACAGTATGTCTGTCTCTCTGGCCCAATAGCCTAACCTTAAACCACTCGTTTCCGCAGGCTGGGCTCTGTGTGCAATTGAGTAAGAGAATAGGGTCCACTGGGCCTAGAGCCCAAGGCCCCAGTCAGCCCAGTATGGTATCCGAATTCCTGGCCCTCTATCTAGGTCTGGGCCTGACCTGTTGGGCATTCTGAATCCTCAATCATTAGACTCGAGGCTGGGCTTCCCTTGCTATGTCCACCGATAGCCCTAAATACATCCATGCATAGCAACAATGTGCCTAACCACCACAAGCCCCAATCCATCACATGTGTGCTTTCTCATGGTTGTTGAGTCAACCCCTGTTCTGCTAGTGACTGAGTCGACATCCTAAGCATATGCTTCTTAGTTCCTACTAGTGGAAACTTTTGCTTGACTTTATGTTTGGAAGTAAGTGGGCATCATGGATATGTTTTCAAAAATTTTGACCCACTTGAAATAGGAATCACATACCCATAAAGCAAAAAACTCAATCCCAAGATCTAAAACCCTCTTCTCATGTATTAAGATCAGAGATCCATCAGGAAAAGAAAGATCAAGAAGAACAAGCAAACATAACAAGAAGATTTACTAACAGAGAACCTCTTAAAAAGATAATGGTGGGATCCCAAATAAAAAACCAGAGGAGAGAAAAGGAGAAGAGAGAGAGGAGGGAGTTGGACGTCCACCCTTGGACGTGGACTAGCATGGGACGTCCAACACCCCTCTCCTCTTATTTATAGGTTTTGGTAAACCTCATCTTGTTTCATAATTAAAAGTCTCGCTACTATTATTAGTATATGTCCTACTCATTCTTTGTATATGTCCTGCTCATTCTTTCTTAAGAGTTCAAATTGGATTAATAACCTTTTCTTTTTAGGGCTAGCATGGGGACCAATAGGAATTCCTTAAAATGTGGCTCCAACTGGAAATCTGGACCCCACATCTCATGTGAAATCCAAACTCATAATTAATTGCAAATAACTCCACTATATAAATGTAATTGAACTCCAGTCTTAGAAATATTTACAAGAAGACACTAATATTCCCAATTACTACAAGTAGGCCCCTTCTATTATTTATATCCATAGATCTAATGGATTAATCTGTCCAACCAATTAAATTTACATCTTATTATCCTTGTGACCCAATTAATCACAGTAATCATCAATACCATCTGATTAACTCTTAATTAAGATGAGTGCGCACTTACCAATGATAAAATCCATTAATTGACAAAAGAGGATATTATTCTCTTAAAGGAAAGATTACATTTCGAGAATTATATGTTTTCACAGTCTTAGTATCACGTACCCAAGACACCGAGATGTTGACCTACAGTTGGCCTCACTCGTTGGTGACTCAAAGTAAATGTATAGTAGAAAATTGAGTCCATTAATCTTTCATGATTAAGAACCTATTGCTTGGGAATTATAAGAACAGTCCTTAATCAAAAACAGATTTGCATAATATACTACTCATGGTCCTTAAGTATATCCAATGTACTAGCACAACAATCAAGAGTCTTACATTCTGATGGTTGGGACAAACTATACTATTTAATAGTGACTGCGGTGCTACAACTTTGTAGATATGAGATGCCCAGTCTCATCACTGGTTGTGAAATTTCTTCAAGTATAAGATTTATGATCTATATCTCTTGTATATGGGTTTCATCCACACACATGGATTACATTTAATATATTTGTTGGCTTCGATTCATAATATATAATTTTGTATTAGTTATGTGCAACTATAAAATAAAATACCATTCATCACATGAATAAAACATAAAATTATAAATCAATTAAGGAATAAATCAATTTATTTACATAATTTACTAGATTGAGGACATACAATCTAACACTTTCTATAACACACTGAGAGTCATTTTGGTAAAATTATATAAAAAGCTCTTATTTCACATTACAGTGTTTGGTATACATAAAATATGGGCTTATCCTCTTGTATTTCTCTGTCATTTCCAAAAAAAAAAAAAAAAAAATTAATTAAAAAAAAAAAAAAAAGAAGCCTTGCATCATCTCTCTCTTATAGTCTATTATAGAACAACTATTTTAGACTTTCTCTAATCAAACAATTTTATGAAGGTCACATATCCAACAAAATGAAATTCACAAGTATCAATTTATCAACATCCAAAGTAATTCCATTACAAATTGTGGATAAAATGGGCAAATCATGATAGGAAGATGGCTTCTACAATAGCTTATCTAACAGCTACCAAATACGACTATTCATTTACTTCTATTCTTCATTACTTGTGACTTGTGACATTGGTGTCCTTGCTATCACCCAAGTTCTCACAGTTTCAGACTTGTACTGATGGGATGGCTCATGGGACGAATTGCTTCTTTCCGAAAAAAGTTGTGCAGTGTTATCACCGCAGCTGCTAATACTTCTCTCTTGGGAATGAGCATGGAGTCAAAATCGAAAACCTTACCTTGCTTGAACCAATCACGTGGAGTATGGCATGTTGATTAGCCCATTGGTCTTATGAAATAAGAGAGGATCTTGTAGACAGTTCCATATAAAGGTGTTCAACAAGTTGTCAGTGGAATTTATAGTGCGCACACACATAGAAGAATCTTCAAAGAATTTTCAATGATGGATTGGTTATTCCTTTCCTAGCATATGGGGCTCATGTGTCAAATAGAATGACCTTTGGAAAATTTTCTTTTTACATAGTGTCCCTCCAAGAAATTTTTTCTTTTTAACCCCGAAGGATAGCTCAATTGGCTTAGGATAGCTCAATTGGCTTAGGATCACGGTTTGCACCTAGAGGTTGAGGGTTTAAAACTATGCTACTACACTGGGCCATAGGAAATTTACCGGCTTCCCTTGAGCTCGTAGGGATTAGTCTGGCTCAAAGAGCTGAGACACCCTCCATTATAAAAAAAAAAAAGAAAAGAAAAGAAAAGAAAAAAGAAACATTTTCTTCTTCAGCTATTGTCACCCATGATTGTCGTGCACCAAGTGGGCCCATAAGTCAGGTGGTTCCCAGTAAGAACGGCAAAATGTTGTGAAATACAGGTGTAATACAATGTTAGTTGAATTATCAAGTGAATACCTTATTTTGTGCACACTTGGTGGTCCATCCAAATGGACCCACTCCACCTGTGCTGCTAGTCAGTGGATCTCTGCTAATGCACCCATGCGAATAGACTGGACCGTTGGATTGATTATGCACCCATTTTATACGGTCGAAACTTATAGGCCTTTGATCAAGGGGTTAAGATGATTATGTAAGCCCACATCACCATACACCTGTAGGTCTCACCCAGATTTCAAATTCCCCCATGTGGGGGCATGGCAAAATATATATTTTTTAAAGGAAATAAATAAACACCAAACAAAGTTGACAACAAAATATTAACCAAATCTATCAACCAACTGGCAAGTCCGATTCCCATTCAAAATCAACTAAAAGAGAATAACTAATTTTGGCTAAACAATGTGATCCCTGGTTGATGCTCCTGGGGTGAATACCTGAAATTGTCTTTCGGAGTTAGAGGTCCTAGTATCGATCATCGGTTCCCCCTCTTCAGAAACCGAACGTTGATTCTTAGGGGCCACAGTGGTTTTACCCTGCTTCTCTCTGGGCTTAGAGGAATTAGTCCAGCTCAAATGGTTGAGAACCCTCCGCTAACAAAAAAAAAAAAGCATAGTTGTTAAAATCGTTTTGGACCTCATTTCGCTTTGTTGTGCAAAATGAAAAGTTTGGGCTGATTCGGAATTTCAGCAAAACTTTTCGGAGAAATATAACATAATATATGTACATATATATGTAAAAAAATAAAAAAAAGTAATAAATACAGATTTAATCCATTATGGTAAATTTTTTGGAGTTACATTTTGGGAAAATATAAGACATACAAAATATATGTGTAAAAAAAGTTTAAAAAACTAATTATGTAAAACACCATTTCGGTCGAAAAGTCACATTTCGGCCAAAATAGGACAAGATTGACCGGAATTCAAATTAAAAAGTTTGGGCAGAAATTTCGTTTCAGCTACTTGATCGAAATAAAAATTTTCAGCTATTTCGGACGAAATGGTATGATATTAATAACTATGGCTCAAAGACCACTCTTCACCCCCATTTAAAGTTTAGGGCATCTTTTGAGTCCAACAAAATTTGATTGGGCATTGGATTAACCCTTTTCTTTTGCTTTTTTCATTACGAAGAGAGCCAACACCGCTTTAATCTCTTTTGCAGAGAAGACCTTTGGGCCTTGAAACAAAAATAACTACCATCAATGTAGTGGTTCATATCTAAGAATCCAAACCATATAAAATAACTATCAATTTGACAAGACCATAAGTCCAATAGAACTAATACCACTTTTGGACGACCACTATACTGTTGAGCTTTTCTTAAAATTTTACTCACACATTTTTTAGGTGATTATTCAAATAATAGCTTAACTCTAATTTGACTAAAACTTTCTAAGGGCCCATTTAATAAGGGGCATATATTTAGAATAGTTTTGTGAAGAACAATTGAAATCCAAACATTTCAATTAAGTAGCATCTAATTCAATGGGGCATCCTAAGATTTTACTTCATTCTGAATTTTCTCCACTATTGAAGTGATTGATTGATGGAGAATCTTATTAGGGGCCCATTTATTAAAAACCTAAACAACTAAAAAAAATTGACAGATGGATGACGAGACCCATGAAATGGCCTGAGACTCAAGCTCATGCCTCATGTCATGCTTTAAAGTATCACTCTTCTAATCCAACTTGCCCAATTCCTACTAATAAGGCAAACAAAATTATCCAAAGTTATAAGCCCTAGACAGAGAAGTGGGGAAAGTTTACCCAAGTTTTCCATTACCCACCGTTCTCTTGTACTGAAACAGAAAAGTGGGAAAGGGAAAATAAAAGAGGGAAAGGAAGAAGGAGAGAAGAGAAGAAGACAAGGAAATAAAGAGAGGAGGAGGAGAGAGAGGGAAAAGTGACGTGACCCCTTCCTTATATGAAAATGGAAGCTTTATTTGACTTTTACTAATCTAGTAAAGTAACAAATGGGCCCTTGGATTTGTTTGATAAAAATTATATATAGTAAAGCATCAGGTGAAGTCGTGGGGGAGCGACACGCGGCAGAACCTCATGCTTTTTACACCCCTTTATTCCGGAATTGCCCTTCCATACCCTAAAATCTCTCAATGAGATCCCTATTACCAACAATAATTATCCTAAAATCTCTCCATTCCATAAGATCCCTATTAACATAAAACCCATATCGCAATGAATTAATTTTCCTCATATCTTCCAATATTTACTACTGCCTTTCCTAAAATCTCTCCCGAATTCTACCGTTTAATTCTACGGATTGACGCATCAAAGATTATATTTCTCTCAAGCAGCCAAAGATTTAGGGGCAAATGCCCATGGTCACCTAGTAGTTATGGTGCCCTCTATGGTCATTTAATTCTAAGAAATAAAAAGAACCAACGGATGGAGTATGGACGATCACTTTGGTGTGGTCAGTCACTGTTGTCCTACAATGATTGCCCATTATAGAAGAAGAATAGTCTCCACTGAACCTTAATGACTCATGCAATTATATAATCAGTAAGTCTCTAGAACAAATCTTTTCATGAGGTAGAAATACAAATCTCAGTATTCCTCATAGACACCATTTGCATACTTAGTCTTGCTCAATTTTAGAGTTGGAGGGCCTAACAAATTTGGGTGAGAGACGAATTAGTGAAAAGTTTGGATTTGAATTATATACTCTTGATCAATACCATATAGGTTTTTTTAATCAATGATCACACTCATGGAATGCATGAAAGATGAATCATCAGCCCAAGTTGTTTTAGACATCCGTTTTAGAAATTTGTCATTAGATAACCCTCAAGATGAGTTGAATTATAACTGCAATCCAACTAATTGTAGGTGTTCTCACGGTCTAGCTAAGCTCGAGGTTGAGTTATGGACTTGCAAGGTACGTTTTTCTCATTTAGGAGACTCTGTTATGGTTTTAATTATTTATTTTGAATTCTAAACTGGAATACATGTTTGTTTTGAGTGAACCAAAAAATTTTGGATTTTGGGTGAGGCCTTTCGTGTTTGTGGTGAAAATTGAAAAGAGGGTTCCTTGGTACTAACAATTTATACCAATACACGAAGAACTTTTTTTATACGAGAGCGGGGGCCACTTTTATAGGCTATTTTCTTCTACTTTTTTCTCCTTATTCTCCTTTCAATATTGAGTAAGATTAATCCGTGGAGCCCATTATGGGCATTTTTCTCCTTATTTTCCTTTGGATATTTGGCATGATTAATTAATCTGTGGGGCCCATTGTGGAAGCTAATTAATTTCAAAATCCGCATTTTATTCTGAAATGCCACTCAATTTATGGCTAAGCACAAATATAATCAAATTAAGGTCCTAAGATTTTTACTATTTACTTGATCTTTCCCTAAATATTTTCAGCCACCAAAAATTTCTCTAATGAGTTTCCATCTTTATTATAAATTATTTATTAATATTCATTTATAACTTATTTAAGAATTTAAAAATATTTCTAATTAGGAATTTTAAAGATTTTTTTAATTGTAACGCAGGCCTAAGCATTGCAATATAGGGCAGCAGCTAACAAACATGCATCTTTATAGCAATTTAAAAAGAAAATAATGGTGGTGCAGGTGGACTCACTGTGATCAAGGTTATGGTGGTAGCAATTTATAATGGTGGGTGGTGGACTCATGTGCCATTCCTACAATGGTGGGTGGTGGACACTAAATAATATTACATGGATGTGAATGGATTAAAGGGCTCGGTAAACAACCAATATTGCTGATTTGGAATAATAAGCTGAGGTGGCACAAAGGGAACCCAGAATTTGATCTTTTTTCCCGACTAACATATATAGTAAAGCAGTAGGTGAACTCGTGGGAGAGCGACATGTGGCGCGTCCTTCGTCTTTTTGCACCCCTTCCTTCCGGAATCACCCTTTCATAAATCTTCTTTCCATGAGATTTCCGTTAACACAGATCTCTCGATAAACCCTTCTCCTCCCTAGAACAAATCTCTCGATAAACCCTTCTCCTCCCCAGCCTTCAACGCCCATCTTCTCCCTCCTTCTAGAATCTCCCTCACGCCGCAGCCCCTCTCTCGGTCTAACCATCATCTCCATCATCTCCCCGGAAAGCCTTACGCAACCCTCTATGGCTAGAGTCATAATAATTTATTCCAGATGAGTTGATCCTCTATGGCTAGAGTTTCTCTTGAGTCTTGCAATGATCTATCCCTACATAGGCCCCTATATCTTAAACCATATGCATGCACCATGCCAATGCACTGATGGTTCAGTCGCTTAGACACACCACAATAAGATTTTATTAAAATTTTAATTAATTTTTCCCATAAAAATTATCTTTTATATTTCTAGAAAATTAGTTAATATTATTAACTATTGCAATAATACTATATTTTATTAATATATTATTAATAAATTTATAATAACAAATCTAGATTGATAATTTTATACCATCTATTGAAGTTGGATTGTTGTCACTTCTTTGACTTCCTCTCTCTCTCTCTCTGAAATGTTGAATCAGACTGCATTTGGGTCTTCTTTCCATTCCATCTTTAAATTTTAAGCCACTCAGAAATCAATATCCCAACTAATATTTGACCTGGATCAAATTTCTCTCCAATTGGTATTATTTCCATCAGATGATTTAGATATCATCAATGTGGACATTGTTTTAGATGCCATCAATGGGATGTTTACCATAGCTGGTGCAGGTTTATCTTATTGAAAGGGGGTGAGCCAATTTGATCTGCTTGGATTTCATAGGTTTATCTAATTACTGTTGGCTTATGATGTCAGTGCAAGAAATAAAATTCACCCTCTTACTCAGTTTCAGTGATCTTATTAACAGAACTTCAGGGGGGAGAAAAAGCATGATTCTATTTTCTTTTGACCATTGATCTTATCACCTTTGAAGAGATGGATGAACATGACTAAAAGTGCTGGGTTTCTTTTTTCCATTTTTAACAATGGTGGATATCAGCAGGACGTGGCTGTGTACTTTTTTTTTTAATACTGAGCTTCCATTCATCATGTCCTGTACACTATAGAATTGTCATAGAAGCTGGTTCGTTGAATTGTAAATTGCCCAATTGTGATGACCCATCTTAGTACTCATATTTAAGAGCTCACACCTGGAATGCAACTGGATTGCAGTTGCATTCACGACTTGAAAGTAGGTGACATTGTTGTTTGGAACCCATTTCCTCTGTAAATTTTAAGAGTAATTTGGTATTTTGGTCTTACACATAATGAAACTATGTACTACACCCTAAATGTTATATAGTGTTTTGTTCTTGCACATGATAGAACTACCTGTTGCTATTTAAATTTTTTTTTATAATATATTAATAGGATGGCAATTTCGGAGCATATAAATGAATAAGCACTCATAAGATTTGAAGCATCATTTTTAAACATTGTTAGTAGCTTCAACATCGGCCTCATCTCCGACTACATCTCAGTGTATGTTCCATAGTAAAGACAGCTCTAGCATTGTCATCATTGATACCATAAAGAACACGGTCAGTTTGATCTCGAATATGATTCAATGTTTTGATATTGATGATTGATTTAGATTTATATATAAGATTTTTTTAAAATAAATTTGCCTCTTTAAAATAAGCATGCCTCACAATTGTATTTGATAATCAATTTGTTCCTATTTATATTTAAATTTGCTTTTAACTAACCTATCTCTCCGTCCAATATCCATGCCCCGTTAATGGGAAAGGATAAAGGTATATGGGGTTCTCCAAAAGATGGTGACTAATTCTTAATTTATACATAATTATTTTAAATAGCGTTTGTTTATGCACTTGGTGTTTACTTTTAACTTAAATTGGAATTTCCCACTATGAATGAAAGGCTCGCGTTGGACGCGGGCCCTGAAGCGCTAGTTCTATATAGTAAAGTAGCAGGTGAATTCGTAGGAGGGCGACATGTGGCACGTCCTCAGGCTTTTTACACCCCTTTATTCCAAAATTGCCCTTCCTCAACACAATCCAATTTTTCACTAAAATCTCTCCTTATCCCTAAAATCTCTCCCTCTACACTTTCTCAAATAACTATTACAAATCATTGGTGCGATACCTAATACTCTTATGAAACTAATATGATTGATTAAGGCTGATATAGATTTTTTCTTTCATATAGAATAAAATCACATAGAGTATACAACCACTCCAAATTACCTACGGCAAATATATATTGAGTTTTTGCATGGATGATACAAAGTCTGATATCAATGCTTGAACTAATGCATTGATGCCCATATCAATTTTTGCCAGGTTTATAAGGAAATGAGTATGTTATATTTATAAATGAATATTGATCACAGTGTACAGGCCATTTTGGCAGATATTTAGGAATTTACATCAAATCATATCATACAAAATTGGAATGTCCATCTGTCGTGATCTTGATAAGATAAGTGCTGACTCATTTGGGTAGATCTTGAGTTGACCATTCTATTTTAAGAGGGTCATGTGATCTTCTTGATTTTGTGAATGGGTTGGCTTGTGGACCCAAATATCAATTTAAAAGGGCTTAAACGGATGGGAATGCCCACTATATCTAACATTGAAATATGATCATATCCAGGTAATCCAATCGTTAAAAAGAAAAGAAAAGAAAAAAGATATCCAATCAGGGCAGCATTGATAATTCTCAATGGTGTATATTAGGCCTCATGTATATGACAATTAATATATGATCTGAAATGTATGACATTCTATGCCATGCATAACAACCATCCGACCCAGATCAAAATAACATGATGTTAGACCCTCCAGCATTGATGCGTGAGTAACCCGGCCCATTTCAATTTTCAAATACCAATCCCTATCCCACATTATATGGCATGCATAACAACCATCCGACCCATATCAAAATAACATGATGTTAGACTGACACCAAAACTATATATTTTATAATGTCGTTCATCAAAAGAAATGCTTTCAACACGCCCTCCCACTTCACTACTCGCCCTCCCTGACCCTCATCTCAATTGAAGAAGAAATCATAGGAGAAGTTGGAAAGGTACTGGATCTCATAGGACAACTATCGATAGTTTATTTAGATTTATGTTTTTATTTATTTATTTTTTTTGTTTATTTTTTACATTCATTCCTTTTTTTATTAATATTATTTATTTTTATCATGTGGTTCTATTTTTATTTTTTATGTTTATTTTTTACATTTATTCCTTTTTTATTAATATTATTAATTTTTTTCATGTAGTTCTATTTTTATTATTATATTTTGATGAAGAGGCCGGTTTATTTAGATTTATTTCTTTTTCTGTTTATTTTTTACATTCATTCCTCTTTTATTAATATTACTTATTTTTGTTAAGTAGTTCTATTTTTATTATTATATTTTGATGAAGAGGCCGGTTTATTTAGATTTATGTTTTTTTATTTTTCCTATTTATTTTTTACATTCATTCCTTTTTTATTAATATTATTTACTTTCGGTGGTTCTATTTTTATTATTATATTTTGATGACGAGGCCGGTTTATTTAGAAAGGTATATGGGATTTTCCAAAAGATGGTGACCAATTTTGAATTTTCTATATAATTGTATTAAATGCAGTTTGTCTGTTTCCTCGGTGTTTATTTTCAATTTAATTTGGGTTTTCCTTCGATGAATTAAAAGCTCGCGTTGGACGCGGGCCCTGAAGCGCTAGTTATATAGAGTAAAGTAGCAGGTGAACTCGTGTGGGAGCGACATGTGGCACTTCCTCTGGCTTTTTACACCCTTTCATTCATAAATTGCCCTTCTACTCAAATCTAATCAAACCTTTTCATGCATATTAGGTAGGCCAAAAATCCCTACAATCTATCACGTTTTCTCTCCTCCTGCATATTGGAATATTGCATTGACATGACTCGGACTGAGACCTAAACCGAATGACTTAAGGCGGAAATAGATGTGGATTTTAAGTTGACATTTTTAAGTCTGGATATAGATTGATCTGACCCACACTCGATCTATCTCCATTCCAAACGGCAACAGGTTCAGGTTGGGTTCCAATTGGGCCCATATTGTCCTAAAATCTGTATATGGGCCTACAATCGATTTGGGCTTGGATTAATAGATCATATCCTTATCTGGGTTTAAGTTGAAGACTCATAAAAGTCCTTCATCCAAAACCCAGAGAAGACCCAACTACTTGGTATACTTTGAGCTGGGACAGGTTCATGGAATGACCCGGGTAGCGTAAGGGATTGTTTGTGCACCAAACTGAGAGAAAAAATAAGCGCAAAATATTGGATCCCTGTCCCACTGGTTTTCCATAAATTTGCCCTCAAAGACATAAGTGAATAATGTTTTGATTATCCATAACAGGGGTGCTAAAAAAGGGTCACTTTGGAGAATTTTGACATGCCCAACATACATATTATATGATACACATTTGAAGTATGTGTACTTAGATCCTCAGATTTCAACTAGGAGCCCAAGGGACCAAATTAGTGGATTCTTACAACACAGTCCTTCAAGTTATACATGGGATGATGATTGTTGTTGTCGTTTTAGTGTTATTTTATTAATGGTTGTGAATCTTGGGTTATTAAACTTTTTTTTTTTTTTTTTTTTTTTTTTGCGTTTTGGATAGGGATGTGTTTGGATGGGTTATTGAGTGAAGTTGCAGTTGAATTGAGTGGAAATGACCAGAAATCAGCAACTCTAAATTTCAATTACATGCGTTTTTATGGTCCAGTTTGAAAGTTAAATTTTTATTTATTTTTTTATTTTTTTTTGGAGTGTGATCTATTGATATGAGTTCTGAAACAGGTAGTTGCATATTGGTCACATTTCTACTTGAGGTGGTCGGAGAAGCTCATCAAATTTTTTTTAATCATCACATAATAAGGTAATATATTCTCCTACTTCATACAAGAATATCAAAATACAAGATGAGGCATTGTTTTTTTTTTTTTTTAAATTTCCAGATCTACTATTAACTATCATCAAAATATCAAAGCTCAAAGAAAAAAAGGATCTCAGACCTCATAGGAGAAGTTGGAAACAGGCTCGATCTGTGTTCCAATTTGCATTCCTATTTGCAAAAAGAGGAGCAGCATACACATCATCTTCATAGAATAAGGTAATCTATTCTCCTACTTCATACATTAATATCTGAATATTAGAATACAAGACGAGGCGTTGATTTTTTATTTTTTTTTATTTTCCAGATCTACTATCCTTTGTTGTATCTGTCTTACTATATATTTTTAAAATTTTCATTTCATGCTTATGTTTAAGAAATATAAAATTTTATTTTATGGACTCCAATTTCGAAAAAATCTATTATCTGTGATTTCTTATATGAACTCCAATTTTATTTAAACCGATTAAATATGTTTTATTCTTCATCATATATTATATTATTCATAATTACTCTTTAAACTTTCCATTTTCTTTGACCCAAATTTTATTCAAACGTGTTCGTCCTAAAATATCTTCCTCTGCACACCATTCAAATCTATCTAAGGAATGCATGGCGTCACAAAGAGTGAAAAGACACGCACATCCATGGACCCTTTTAAGTTTTGTAAACCAGGTTGAGTTACAACCGGACCTTCTAAGCTTGCTTTGGGCTTGATATTAGTGGAGTACATTGGCCCCCATCATAAGTAGAAGTCTTGAAACCCAAAAATTTACATACACCCTATAATGTCAAGTGGTCAGTTTGGATATGAAGGTCATACGTTCCAATTTGACATTTTCCAACAATATGGTTGGTTATCGGTGAAAAAAAAAAAAACATTGGTTGGTCTACTTATTAAAATACTGCAAGCACTTGCAGTGGCAGCTACACTCTTAGCTCTAACTATGACTTGGTCAAGTCCTTTGAAGAGATTTTTTTTTTTTACGAAATTAAAACCTACAGGACTAAATGATACAACCAGTCTGCCAGTCCAGGTTTCAATACATGAAACTACAAAACTATCTGGTTGAATGATGGAGACTTATAAACATTATTCATATTTTAATTTAATGCATTGGCCCTTCATATCGTAGTTCTTTTATATGCTTTTTTATATACTCATTCTATTTACTAAATCTTTAAAATAATTTTATTTCTTATTTCTGCTCACCATTTTGCTTTGTCCTTTTCATTATTATAAAGTTCATATAACATTCATGCATGGTATATGAAAGTAGAAATTTTAGTTATTCCATTTTAGGATGGACCGTCAACCTCAGCCTCCTCTTCGACTGCATGCTATAATATGTTACATAGCAGAGACATCTCTAGCATCGTCACCACTGATTCCATAAAGAACATGGTAAGTTTGACTCGAATATGATTCGATGTTTTGCTTTTGACGATTGATTTAGATTTATATATAAGATTCTTTTAAAATATTTGCCTTTATAAAAAAAAAAAAATCATGCATCCCATATGCATTTGACCAACAATTACTTTCTATTTATATTTTAAATTTACTTGCAACTAACATCTATCTCTATCAAATATCCACGCCTCATGAATGGGAAGCCATAAAGGTATATGAGGTTCTCCAAAAGATGATGACTAATATTGAATTT
Source organism: Persea americana (assembly GCA_029852735.1). Lineage (NCBI taxonomy): Eukaryota > Viridiplantae > Streptophyta > Magnoliopsida > Laurales > Lauraceae > Persea > Persea americana. Next base: position 14,090,289 of record CM056811.1, on the reverse strand, counting down.
CTTATATATATATATATATATATTTTAAATGTAGTTTTTTTGTTTACTCGGTGTTTACTTTCGATTTGAATTGGGTTTTTTTTTTATGAATTAAAAGCTCGAGTTGGACGCGGGCCCTGAAGCGCTAGTTATATAGAGTAAAGCAGCAGGTGAACTCGTGTGGAAGCGACACGTGGCACGTCATCAGGCTTTTTATAACCCTTCATTCCGAAATTGCCCTTCCATACCCTAAGAATCTCCTTTCCAGGAGATCCTCGTTAACGTACTTCTCTCGGTAAACCCTCCTGCTCCCCATCACAAATCTCTCCATAAACCCCCTCTCTCGGTCTCGCCATCATCCCCATCATCTACCCCTCTGTTCTTCCTCTTCCCTGCTCATCACCTTGCAGTTCTCTGCGCCCATCTACGTCAGATCGATCTGGACCGTCCGACTTCCCCCAATGGCTCAGATCCAATGTTGTCTCTCATGCTTCTACCTCGAGTTGCAGTAACAGTGCCGAGGAATCTGAGAAAGGAAGCAAAGAAAAAGATTGTATCTTTTGCATGATTATTCGACGTGAATCCCCAGCATACAAGGTATTTGCTTTTTGTTGTTGTTCTTGTTCTATCAATCAAAATGTTGAATTTTTTTGTGAATTGGGTTTTGATTTTTCGGTCTTTTGAAAGTTAGGGTTGTTGTTGTTTTTGTAGTTGGGTTTGTATATTCGCTTCATTAATGTAGAAAATCAGTAGGAAACTGGCATTCTTCATCTGTTTTGTGACTTTTCATCATTTTGATTAATACCCATTTGCCATTTTGAGTTGGATGGTTGTTATTTGGGATCTTGGTGTTATTGATTCAACTGTTTTGTATGTTTACTGAGAGTGCACACCTGCACGTGGCATCATATACAATTTTTCTTTTAATTCCTCTCGGTCTTGGTCAGATGTGTTTGTTAAAAAAACCAATTTTTTAATGGATGATTTCGCATGTCTTCTCTCTAGAGTCTAGAGTTCTTTGTCAATGGCAAATTCTTACTATTTATCTTCTATCAGTGTAAGATCATATATACTAAAATCTGCTTCTGTGGGATTAAAAATTATAAAAGAAGAAGAGTCTTCTTGTTTATATATTGGATAGGCAATTCCTGTTAGCCTTGGGGTAGGACCCTGAAGGTTTTCTGGATTTTGTGGACGTTCCTACCACTGAAGGGACATTTGAATCGGATTTTCTGGATGAAGAAGTAGATGGAAAATTTATGGTAGAACTTTTAGATATATATTATTAAAGTTTTTATCAACTTTTCCATCTGGATGTTGGGTTATTGATTCTATTTCTTCTTTAACCTGAGGCTGTTCAGGTTGGGCATCTTTTATTTGCCATTGTCCAGAAAGATTTACTTCATGGTTTCTCAGGTTTTGAACATAGTTGTCAAATCCGTTCCGTTCCGGCTGGAACAAACATTTTAAAATTAGCCTAAGAAATTTCTGCAATTCATCATTTCTTATGCATTTGAGTTATCTAAAGCTTTTGTGTTTCAAAGCTTTTGGTAGTTGCTACCGCATGCCCTACTTATTATATAATAAATTTGTAATCTTGGTGAGTATTTTACAGTTGTCTATGCATAATGTCCATACCTCATGGTCAACACCACCAAAACATGGTGCACAGGCTTTTTAGTTAACCTTTTAATCATAGGTTCAGGCGTTGTGTGTTAGAATTTCTAAGTTACTTCTGAAAGCCAATGACACCTGTTTCTTTTCATTTTTTTCTTGTATTTATTTATTTTTTACAGTAATGCCCAATTCTCAATTTTTTTTCTATGGTACTATCTGTGTCCTATTTTTAAGTGCAGATATTCGTATATTTGTGTGTGCTCCTCTCAATCTATCTATGTGTATATTTAAGTGTGTGTCTGTTTTTCCTCCATTCCTTCTCATATATCTTTAAGTGCATGGATTGGGCGATCTTTTACAGAATGGTAGACTCCAGTTATTATGTTGTGTGTAGTGGCTGTCAGCCACATAATCTCCAAGCCCCAGCTAAGAGGATCCACCATCTCTAGGTTCTTTATGATGAGGAAGACTGTCTCCTTCTAGATGTATGAGGCCATGTTGTGGTCTTTGCAGACTTGGAAGTTAGATTCCATGTGAGTGCTGTGCATGTAATGCATTTACTCCTTCGAATCTCTCTGCATAAGCTACGAGCATTTTACCCCTGTTTTCTCAAGCCACTCCTTTTACTGTTCCAATTATGCCTCATCAAAGCTCAGCTTATAGCCACAGTAGGAGAGTTAGGAAAGACTAGTTATCCTGTAGGTAGTTTATTGCAAGCCTTGCTACATACAAATGGACAATCCATTCACAGCATTCCGTTCTATGCATCTATATATGGATGTAATGGGAACAATATTTGGGCTTTTAGAGTGTTCTTAAGTGTTCGTTCCCCATTGTCCTTGTTGACCAGGAATGTACAACATTATTTTCCTTTGTTTGTTATTCTTCCTTTTTTTTTTTTTCCAAAACGTGGAGCTAATGGAACTATGACAGGGTATCATACCTTTTAATGCCTTTTTTTTTTCCTTCTCCAAAATCAGGGCCCAAGGAACATATCCGGAAATGTTTGACTTAAATGAGCTTAGGTAGTTGTGTAGGGAGATGTTCAGGTTGGACTTTCCAAGAGAAAAACTTGTATATGGGTGGACATGGGAGGTTCCATAAATCTTCCCATGTGAGGTGTGGACTAAAGGTTCTTCATAAGCAATAGCATCCTTCACCTTACAGCTGCCACGTGGAGAGTCCTAGCACTGATTGTGTCCTCCCTTCTCCAAGGAATCTGGCATATTTTGTTGGTGGTATCTCTAGGCCATATTGATCCTATAAGCTGACTATTCCAGTTAGGGTGAGGTTGAATGACAGTCGGGTAGGCGATTTCCTGTAAATTTTCTGGTGATGGACACGCCGGTCTACATCCTCTTCCCCTTTAGTGAAAAATATTTATATTTTTTCTTCCCCATCACCCGAGCTTTCTGTTCTCTTATGATTGTTTTGCATTAAATAACTGATTTCAAAACTCTAGAATCTGTCTTTTTTGTATGTAATTTCCTCAACATCTTTGCCCTTGGCATATTATTCTCTACAATTCAGATCTAAAGAAATGTTATGAAGGCTTGTTCTGGATTTTTGGGCGTCCAATTTCTAGTCCACCATTACTTTGGACTGGAGTCATCAGAGTCCTCCAAGTAATTAGATGAAGACTGTTCACTTTGTTATCATCGCCATTCACCACTCCAAAGAAAGTTTGATTGTTGAGTTCTCTTTATGTTTTTAGTAGTATGCTTTTCAATAAGGGCTGCTCGAGACGGAGGTCAGGCTTGATGTATGTTCTAGAAGGCCTTTCTTAAATGCTTTTAGTGTGAAAGTTGAGTAATTTTATATTGTGCTCTGCATACAAATTTTAGAATGGTACATGAGGTAGCTTCCATTAATTCTAAGTAGAAAACAACTTCAGCCAAACAAGGCAAGTATTCACTTGAGGATGGAGTCCTAAAAACAACTCATGATAGGAGCTTCTTGATACATGACTTTTCCAGGGTAGATTGATAACGATCTCAAATGGGTCCACTCTTCAATGAATGCCAACCTATTCAGACATGTGAGGCCCCTTCTCAATTGTGACATTCTGAAAAATACCAAAATACACTCTTAAAAGGAAAAAAGCACACTGATGCAGGCCCTAGGGTTAGGGCTTGCGTAGATGCCGAAGCACGTGTCAAAGACACTTCAAATTATCTCCGCAGAGATTTCTAACACGAGGAAAACCTCTCCAAGGGAAAATCCCAATTTTTATTCAACTCCAAATCTGAGATTATCATCTCTACAATGTAATATAAATAAGCAAAGTAAACTTAGGGCCTAAGAAAATCCAATCTAATAATAGAAACTATCCTAATCAAACGAGGAAACCAAACAAATCATAATACTAATCCTAATTACAATAAAATTAGAAAACTTCTAAAAAATAAATAGCTGGGTGGGGCCAGGAGTGGTAGCCGTTCTGCATCATTCCCCCCAGGTTGAAAGAAGAGTTTGATCTTGAACTCGGGGCGTCTTCAAGTTGCCTCTGTATATATGATGTACATGAAGCACTTCCTTTGTAGCATGGGCCCTTGATTTCTTCTTCGATGAATCTGGCTTCTTAGGATAGAGTGTGATTTCCTTCTTGCCATGCCTGAATGTGTACGTGTTGTCGCGCATCCCATGAGTTCCATTCTTGTCATACATCCACGGGCGACCCAATAAGATATCTCCACTATCCATTGGTAACACATCACACCAAATTGTATCTTGATAATCATCACCAACTGCAAAAGTAACTTGACATATATGTCGCACTTGCGCTTCATCACCTGTCATGAGCCATTTGACAAAATAGGGACGATTGTGCTTCAAAACCTTCAACTTCAAGCGATCAACAAGAGTTTGAGATATAATATTCTCACAACTTCCACCATCAATTACAACTGTACAATTTTGCCCATGTATTGTACCGGTGGAATGAAAAATATTTTTCCATAGCCATTTCTTCTCAATAGTGGGTATAGACTCTTGTTGCACCAAGAGAAGTGCACCATCTGCTGCTATTTCCTCCACTTCATCGGATTCTTCACTTTTAGGTTCATCTTTTGTTTCCGGTTCTTCTTGTGCACCTTCCATTAAATTTATTCTTTTTGGACATTCAAACACACGGTGACCCTTTTGCTTACAATGAAAACATGTGAACTTGTTCTGATCTTCAAGCTTGGAGGAAAACTTTTCTGAGCAACTGGCACTTGGATTGAAGTCTGGCTTTGCGGGGGTCTTTTGTGCGGGCCATTTAGACACACTAAACTTTCGGGCTTGATAATTAGCAATGTCTTCAGCTTTAATGGCATGTTGGATGATCTCATCAACATTATCAAAATTCTTGAATGTAAGGATGTGTTGTATGTCAATGCGCAGCCCATGAAAATATCGATCAACCAACACATCATCATCCTCATTCAAACCACAACGAGCTTGCATAGTTAGGAACTCCTCTGAATATTCAATAACAGTTTTGGAACCTCGTTTCAAATCTTGAAAACTTGAACGAAGATCTCTTGAATAATTCACAGGAAGGAATTTTTGCTTCAAGAAATTCTTCATCTCGATCCATGTGTCAACGGGGTCAATGTTTTGATTTCTTCTTTTCTTTTGCAACTTGGCCCACCATATCGCAACATTATTGCAAAATCGAGTTGCCACCAGTGTAATATGACCATCCGTCATTGGCTTGTGTGCAAAAATATTTTTAACGCACGCTAACCAATCCATGAATTCATCTGGCTTCAATTTTCCATCATATTTGGGAATCACGAGTTTAATACCCAAATTACGATCAACATTGATGGCATGTGGATCTCGGTGATTCCGATTATGTCCTCCATCATCTCTATGGTTATCCTCACGCCGATTATTTTCCAAATTAGTTAATCGGGTTTCAATCCGTGCAAGAGTCTCTTGCATGTGAACTATCATTACGGATAGTTGATTAACATTTCCTGATAATTCTGTAATGGTACCCCTCAAATCATCATCATTATTGGAGGAAGACTCCACTTCTACATGCTTCTTGGGAGGCTTTTTTTTTTTTTTTTTTAATGCAAATTCAAAATTTTGACTGACCTGATGTGTAGATCTGGTCTCTACGAGCACGATGACGAAAATGGATAAAAAATTTGACGATGGATGACTCAGATATCGCAAAAAGAAGTGTTAACTATTGATCTTATCAAATCTGTCTTAGATCGGATTCTGTTGATGTACGGATGACGTCAGCACCACACTGCTGGGCTTCCAACAGGGTTGGACCTTAAACAAGACAGGTAAGGCCGCTTGACCCAGACCTGAACGAGGCCCAATTGAAGGCCGTTTGTTGCTCCTCGTGTTCTGTGCGCAGAAACAAAGGGCTAAAAACCCTTCTTTCTTCTTTTTTAGCTTACTGCGTCTGTGTCGATGGAGAAGAGTAAAAGGGCTGAAACCCTTTTCACTGTTAGGTGCTCGACGAAAAGGAAGAGAGCTCCGGTGACGTTGAAGAGAAGAAGCCGAAGGTCACGACGACAACGATGATGGGTGATGGAGCTGAAGGTGGTGCTTCGTCGATTGTGGCGATGAACTGGCAACGGCTGGCGGCTTGGTGAAGCGAGGTGCCAGGTGCGCTCTCGTCCCCTTTTTGCTCCTTTTCTCTTCTTCCTTTGCTTTTGCTAAGTTGGGATATTGGACTGATTGTAGGTATTGGCATTTTATTTTATTTTGGAATGGGTTTCGGTGGCTGGGGTTTTGGTAGCGGACGGCATGGGTTGTAGGGCAGGCTGAGAGGTTCGGTAGGGGTTGTCGTTGGAAGGGGAGATTGGGATATGGGTGCTATGGACGGATAGGCTCCGATCTGTGACCGAAGGGTGACCGGAGCGCTGTGGATCTTCGCTCTGATACCAACCTAGGGTTAGGGCCTGCATCAGTTGGTATCAGAGCACGTGTCAAAGACACTTCAAATTATCTCCACAGAGATTTCTAACACGAGGAAAACCTCTCCAAGGGAAAATCCCAATTTGTATTCAACTCCAAATATGAGATTATCATCTCTACAATGTAATATAAATAGGCAAAGTAAACTTAGGGCCTAAGAAAATCCAATCTAATAATAGAAACTATCCTAATCAAACGAGGAAACCAAACAAATCATAATACTAATTCCTAATTACAATAAAATTAGGAAACTTCCAAAAAATAAATGTTTGGGTGGGACCAGGAGTGGTAGCCGTTCTGCATCACACACGCACACGCACACACACAAAAGAAGACATAAACTGAACCTACTAACTATAGGAATATCTAGAATGGTGTTGCCCATTTATTCGCTTATAGGTCCCTAAAAATATTGTAGATTTTTGAAAGATTTTGAGGTTTTGATTGTTATATCACTCTATGTAAATGACATTCTTGGAGAGAACACATGACATTCTTTTCAAGGTTTCTGGCAAGTTTGGTGGTTTGAATTGAAATTCTTGCACCTTCTTTTCTCTATTTTTCTTTAAGTTTTTCTAGAATTTGAGTTCTTCTTCTTCTTCTTCTTGTTTTTTTTTTTTGAATGATTAGAATTTTATTTTTCTAGGTTGATTTATGTTGTTCTTCTAGGATGGTTGATGAATGTCCGCTATTTATTTAGTTACTCTTTCTTTCTTTTTTTCTTTTATATTTCTATGGCCAAGTCTTTTTTAAATCTGGTTTCTTCCCTTTAAGTAGATTCTTTTTCCCTTTTCTTTTGATGATAAAATCTGAATTTTACTTTTCCCCTGCAATATGATTCTTTCTTATGGTTTTCTGGAGTTGGTATTTTGCATGTTAGTTATATAATTGATGTTTTGCTGAAACTTTACTTCCGTAGTCTTAAGGTCTCTGCTCTCTTTTCCACTTTCAAAACTTTCTTTGTCTTAGTTGGGCTTTTTTAATTTGTAATTGCTAAATTAATTATTAAATTGTAGCCTAAGGTAATCTAAATGAACCTCTATTTTTTAAAATGTATCTTACTTCCTGCTCTTTTCTAATTTTTTCTTTATAGGGGTTGGAGATCTGGAGAAAGTCTAGCATTGCTGAGTGTTAGTCAACAGTTCACTGACTTGAGTGTTGTTGTAGACCAACCTTTTTGATACAAGACAGGATTGTTTTTTTTTTTTTTTTTTTTTGGTTTTTTAATCCAACAAGCAACAACGGTAGCAGATCTTCTCTTAGGAAAATAATTCTAGGAAAAGAAATTCCTACTCCAACAATGTCTGCTTTGAATCCTGCCCCAGAATCCGATGTTGAAGAGAACCAAATCCCAACAGTTGCAAAAGCTAATCCCGCTGATGAAAAACCTCTAGAAGATCAACCCAGAGAAGATGGAGGAGAGACTGTTGAGGGAAATGATGATGAAGAGGCAGAGTGTGGCTTCTGCCTTTTTATGAAAGGAGGGGGTTGTAAGGAGGAGTTCATCGCCTGGGAGCAATGTGTTGAAGAAGCCGAGAAGAACAGGGAAGATATAGTTGATAAGTGTTTTGAGGTGACTGCATTGCTCAAGAAGTGCATGGATGCTCATTCCGACTACTATGGGCCAATACTTCGCGCTGAGAAAGCCATGGAAGAGGAAGCAGCACAAGAACTGGAGCGAGTCTCATCCTCATCTGAGGCCCAACAGTAAAATTGTTTGCTCTTCTTCTTCTTCTAGATGTTCAGGAGATAAAATTTTTGGATCCTTAGAGGTAATTAAACTAAGAGATCCCGAGGCTTTTATCATTTATTGACTTGCATCTATTTTGGAATAAAAAGATGTTGGTTTTGGTGTTGAACCAGGGGAGTATCTGAAATCTTGCAAGGATATTGCTATTGATTATTCCATAAGTATTTTATGGGTCAATGATATCTCTTATGTTTATAATTACTTAGTTTTGGAATTGTGTTGTTTTTCTTTCTTTCTTTTTTTTTTTCTTTTCCTGGAAATTGTGTTGGTTTAGTTATTTGCCGTTTGAGTGATTTCTTCTTTCTCTTTTTTACAATGAATATGTATTAATTTTAGAAGGTATTACAGCTGCTAACCAAGAATCTGTACAGTATTAAGAGTTCTTTTCTGTAAGTATGTATGTATATATATATATATATATATATAAATGGGAGATGCTCCTATGAGAGATATCTCTCACCTTAAATGAGAGATTGGGTGGGGGCCCTCACATCCATATCCAATGCCAACAACTTAAATGTGAGGGCCCTCACCCCTATCTCTCATATAAGGTGAGAGATATCTCTCATAGGAGTATCTCCCTATATAAATATATATATATATATATATTATATGGAATAAAAAGGATGCCTGATGCAAATACCTTCCTTTTTTCTCAAATACAAAATTCCAGTCTCTCCACTTCTATTAGACTGCCTCAAGGAGCTAGAATTGAATAACTTTGTCTTTGCTAAGGTTCCTCCTATAGATTGGATATGAAAGTGCTAGAGGTTGTTCTATTCTGGTGAATCGCCAACTAGAAACATTTAAATATATCACAAAAACAAAGCCTTTTCCTCATCATTTACACAATATTTTATGCTCCCCATAAAATGATCCTTCAGACTTGCGAACCAAATGTTGGAGTGCGTGACTATGTCATCCTATCTTTCTCTCACAACATAATATTTAGAGGACAGCACTCAGTTCCATACTTCAAACTTCATAGACCTTTTGAAGCATTGTCAAACTACTAGAGTCATCTGTTAAGCAGTTGTGCTTGATTCATTTTCTTTATTGGTCTCGCACCCAACCCATCTCACATCTTTGGCTTGCATTTTGTAGCCTACATGACCAGATGCAACTTTGGTTTTTTCCCCTCTTCTTTTCCATGCCACAAGAAATCAAATTCTAGCTTTTCAATTGTTTCCTAGAGCTGGACACATAAAAAGAGAAATGGAGTAAATGAGAATGTGAGAACGATCTCTAAGGATAGATGCTTTGACTCCCAAGTTGAGAGCTTCTTTTTTGTACAAATCTAACTTTAAAATCTTTTGAAGGAGTTTTGCATCTTGCATCTAATATGAAGCAATCTTTTGATTGTGAAGTTTGTGCTGGTCGGCTTATGCACTACATTTATCATCAGCAATGACCATTGAAAATTTATATTTTTGACTTGTCTGATGACCACGCCATGGACGAACCAGTTATCTAGAGATCAACTCGAGGGACAGTGCTTTTCAAGTGCGGGGACTGATGTAGGATAAGTAAAAAATTGAAAAAAAGGGAGTTATGTATTAATTTCGAAATCAAGCCAAAGGGATGGGGATAAGTGCTAATTTCAAATTTTGAGTTTGAGATTGTTTAGGTAAGATACATTTTAATTTCAAATTTTGAATATGAAATTGTTTGGGAAAGTCATAGTAAGAGTCTGTATAAGTCATTGTTATGCTTCCGCCCAATACATTTCATGGTATTGCAAATCAGCCCAATACATTTGGTGTTTGGTGGTGAGGTTGTTTGATTGCTGCTGGGTCTTTCCGAGGACCCTTCCAAAGCTTTTTCAGTCGTGGAGAACACCAACTGGGGTACCTAGGGCAAGGAACTATGGAGGCTGACTTTCCTTGCAGTTATTTGGACAAGATGGAAGGATAGGAACTTAAGGTGCTTTGAGGGTGTTGGTAATAGTGATAGCTCGTTAGTGGAGAAAACAAAGTTTTTGGTTGCGCAGTGGGTGTCAATCAATCCGTCTCTCAAGAGCTACTAATCGGAGCAAATAATGATGCATTGGAAGGAGTTGGCTTTCTCCCTTTCAGGGCCACCTTAGTCTGGTTTAGTGGATTGTTCAAGTTTCTTTTGGTTTCCCAGTTTTTCATGCTTTTGCTTGTCAATATATTTCTCTTGTACTGATTGTGTGTTTTTTTATTAATGAAAGTAGCCATTCAAAAAAAAATTTGTTATGTTTCCAATGAGAAAAAACACGAGTTTCAGTTTATCTTTGGGGTTTCCCTGGCTGTTCCTTGTGGATTCAGGGTTTTGTTGTTAGGTTGAGGATGGTGATCTTCTTTCTTAATCCTTTTGCACCTTCCATATGCTAGATTAGTTTGAAAGATTACGAGAAAGTGCAACTGTTGGTGATAGAGAAGCATGGAAGATATCTAAAAAATCCTATGAAAGTCATATGATAGCAGTAAGGTTTTAAATCCCGATACCGGTCTTCCTGTTGGTCGGGACTGGGACGAGTTGTTGCTACCCATGTCGGACCAGTATGGGTATGTTTGTCTTAAAATATAATTAAAAAAAAAAATCTAAAAAACAAGAAAAATTAACAAATAATAGATAAATGCTAAAATGTTTGAATTTGATAATTAATTGTATCTTAAATCAATTATAGAGATATTTAATTTTTCCTAAGGCCAATGTGATGTTCATCACTTGTTGTAGATAAATCATCTAACACATACAGAGATAAAATTATCAATATAGAGTATTATTTATAACTTAGCACTAATAATAACACTAAAATGACAAACCACAAACCATAATATTCACCAAGGGGTAGTGGCTTGGGGCCATGGGGGCAGTTACTTGTTCAATATTGCACTGTTTCAAGCTAGCTCTGGCGTATCTGCATCGCCGTTACTGTAATCTTCAGTCCTTATTGGATTATTATGGAAATCCCTAATGGATAGAATACTAAAATTAAGCGAGTCCGGTTTCATCATCTTACTGATAAATCACATGAATCATTGATGATCAATCTCGTAATGTCTACCACAATACTGATACTCCCTGTAGGCCCTAACATCCATATTGCTGGGTAAGAATTTGTTTTGAGTATCATTGCAGTACTTGTTCCTTTAACTTAAACTCAAAAGGAAACATGAAAAAAAAAGGGTTCATTTTTGTGTTTTTGGTTGAGTTATTGTATGACTACTAGTATGTGCTAGTCCCATAACATTCGATACCAGTCCCTTGCCAGTCTGTGCCGGTCCAACTCAACCGAATTGGGGTTCAATTCCAGTACCTGACTCGTACCAGTACCCTCGGTGCCGAATGGAATTTCAATCCATGGATAGTTTGAGAGTGATTCTTGAGACTCGATAGGCTGGGTGTTTCAAATGATCCAATCGCCATAGAAGTTGAATTTCGTACTCAATGAGATCAAGGAGCTGTGATTGAAAATGAAAGATGAATTTCACCATATATTGAGAGGCAAGAAAATAGCTGACTTTTTGGCTAAAAACAAGTAGTGGATTGAAGCAATTTGTATGTTGGGGTGATGTTATAAGTTTTCCTCTTCATCTTGAGCTTTTATGTGTTTCCTTTTAGGAGTTGCTTGTATGTCTCTTATACCAGGTTTTCTTCCCTTTCGTTTGTTTCTCCTTTTGTGTCCCATTGTATTCCTTCTTTCTAATGAAATTATTTCCATTACTGGGAAATAAGTATTCTGCCCCTGCTTTAACCTCTTGTTAGATTGATGGACGTTTCATATACATACACTCTATACTTGTACATAAACATTCATCAATGAATTTGTTACTTTCTCAAGAGAGAGAAAAACATGGGTCCTTGTCTTGATGTTGAGAATTTTAATCTGATTTATCAAGTGGACCAACAGTTTTTTTTTCCTTGACAGGAAGGAAAATGCATAGTTGGTTGATGCGAAAACTGAAACAAGTGCATTGCCCTCATGGGATAATTGAACCTTCCTTCGTGGGATAATGCCGTAACAGTTGTGCTGTTCTTGTGGTTTGCATGGACAGATTGGACCAAAATTTCAAAGGCGATGACTGGAAGTAGTATCTATATAAATGCTTAGAGCAAATGAATGATGCAAAATGCAAGAGGAATTTATGAGTAGATTGATTGAGAAAACATTAAACTGATGAAATATGAATCTATAGTCTGAATTTAAAAATCAAGTGAAACAATAACTACTAATTTAAATTTGGAAGCCATTTCAAGGAAATATCACAATGAAAATAAACCAGTGGTCAAACATTAATAATTGTATGGGTCTGCCATTTTTTCTCTTTTGCTGATGAGAATGTCTGGATTCAATCTAAAATCCATAACAAATTTTGGTGAGGAAAAATGACTATTTGCATTTTGCCATGATCATTTGATAGACAGCCTTGTGAACTCTGATGAAGCCAGAAAAAAAGGCTCCTATCGCTCATCATATTGTAATAAATACTAGCATAATTTTTTTCCCCATGTGTTTTCCATTCTCGTATGCTTTTTATAGTATCCCAATTTTGGGCACAAACATTTGCATGTTGTAGTACTTCTCAGAGCGCTCTGCCTAAAATTAAGTGGATTGCATTTAACCATTGCTAGGGTTGATGTCTGTAGAAGATGGGTTTTGCTTCCTTTCATTTAATAGATTGTAATTTTGCCATTCTCTGCAATTGCTATCAATGATGTGGTTGTGCTATGCAGTGTGGTTGTTACAGGGAGATAAAAACATTCTAATGTATGACCTGTCCAATGTGGTTGTTATAGTAGATATATAGCAATTTATTTTGTTTAATGATGTTATGGGGAACTTGTATATTCTAGGTGCTTTTTTGTACTGCGTTCAATGTACTGGAAATATTTTTCACTCAGAAGTCACATATATCTTGCTTCCCTCCATGCTCTTATTTAGAAGAGGTCAATGCTACACTTCGAGCAGGCTGAAATTTCTGAGGATGTTATTGAGAAGATGATGTTTACAATGACTTGTTGATTTGGAGAATGCAATATTAAATAGGGTTTTACAATTTGATGCCACCAATGCCAACTAAAATGTCTTTTAGGGCCTGTGTGTTAGAGTGGAATATGTATAAATTCATGGTCAAATGAATTCCACAAAAGGATTATTAAAGAGAGGAGAGGTGAATGATATAAGGTGGTGATCTAGATGAGACCTAGACTTTTCTTTGATTTAATTATGCTATTATCCCTTAATTTTATTTCCATTGAAGGGAAGGGTTGGTTTTTTTTTTTTTTTTTTTTTTTAATTTTTTTTTTATGGTCGTTTTTGGACATTTACCTTTTTGGTTCTTCATTTTTTACTACGTAGAGAGAGGTCTTAGAATTCGTAGGAATTCAAATACATGAATCAAACAGGCCATTAACAATGTCATGTTTTACATATATTTGGTCAGTCAATGGAGGATGGAAGCTGTGCTTCTTTGTGTGCTCTGTAACATATGTTCAAGTTTGGGTGTGTGACTTACTGTTTAGGGAAGTGATTGATGAGCTTGTAAGAAGCCCAGTGTAACGGGCTAATTGCGTCTAGATATATAGTTTCCTTGGCAGGAAGCTCTTGGCTTATTTTTTAGACTATGACATGTGGTAGAGTTGAGGGTTCCTTGGCTGGAAGCTCTTGGCTTATTTTTTAAACTATGACATGTGGTAGAGTTGAGGGTGCATTTGCCTTATCAAATCCTTCGGGACCCATTCTTTACCTAAAAGAGAAATAATACTTTCATGTACTTTGGGCTCTATCCTGCTATAAAAAGAAGAGATAAATAAAAAAGGTCCATTAGATGCTGTTGGCAAAGTCTAATGAACTTGTCCTTTTGACATGACTAGGTCTAACTCTCTTGTTTATGGTAGGCCAGACTTTTGCTGTGGAAGCTGTAGAAGATCCGGATCTGAGTTAATTACTTCTTCGTCCAGTTCTTAGTCTACAGCTTTTTTCAATTCAAATCAGATATGTGTGTGTTGGGGAAACCCAAACACCCTTTCATGATGTGGGCCTAGCAGACTCTTTTGATAGTCCTACAGATGCATTATTTCTTCTCTAATAGGGTCAGGTACAGGTTAACCCTGTTCCTACTCAGACTCCATCTTTTGAATCCCAAGATAACCATTACTATATCTTTCTTAATTTCAATAGCATGTGTACAGGTTAACACTGTTCTAACAAATGCTTTCTTATTGAAGGGCTAAAATTGAAGGAGTAAGGGGCTGTTAAATAATCTTCCATTTGGCTAGGAATAATTACCCATCCATTGATTTGATAAATTAAATCATGAGAAAGTGGTCTAATTTATTCGTTATGTCCTTCACTCCTCACCTCTTTAATACTTTTTAGTCTTCTCAGACTTTACTATGACTATGAAGGAATTCAGTGCAAACTATGACTATGAAGGAATTCAGTGCAAACTATGCATTTGAGCCCATACGGTTTTCAAATGTTAGTTCATGGTCTGTGGTTCCACATAGACATGGATATGGCTGGTCGCAACTGTGGTACTCTGCCAAGATTTTACACTTGAAAAATGAAGTATCATACACAATCTGATGTGGATTGTTGCCTTTTTGAAGTATTTGTCTTCCGGCTAGTCAGAAAAGAAATTACACCCGTTTTGTGACCCTGCCTGGTGCATGACAATCAAGAACAACAAGGGGATGACCAAATCTGGAATGTGGACTAATTTCGGGCCGACCAAATCATCTTAATTATTGTGTTTTGTGATTAAGTCCAATGGAGGATTTTGGTGATAGGTGGCCCTTCACATAAAGAAAATGAAAATGTGGTATAAATAAATAGAGGAGAGGGGGAGGGGATTGGTGTGGTTTGTTTTTTACAGTTTGTCTTCAAGTAGGAGTACAGTAGGTCATGATGATGTGATTTCATTTCAAGGATAAAATGATTCAAGTATTGAAAGGAAGAAAGATGTTCGTTTAAAGTTGTGGCTGTGAGGGAGAAATTAGTGTTGACACGCCACATTCCACCTACATGAAATGTGTTGTTGCATCCATTTGTCTTTGGATAATGACACCAGGCCCCGGAGTCTTCTGAAATTTGAAGAATAAAATCCTTTTGTCATGATCAAAGTCCCAACCAGTTGTATTGTCAATCTTGAATTTGTTACCCACCTGGATGCATGTCAATCACCGGTTCGCATCGGGTTTGAAAAGTTGGGTCATAGAATAAGGGGTGGCCGAAAGGGGGAACAATCTGATCTAAATCAACCTTCTTATTATGGGTTTCGAAGTTTCCACTAAACCGGTGAATCTGATCATCAGATTATCCCCATGTGAGCCGTGCCCTGATTCATGATTAGACTTTCCAAACACCCTAAAACCAATAATTGAACGAAGGTTTGATTTTTTTTTTTCTTCCCTCACTTGGGAGGTAGGTTATGTCACATAAAAGCTAGTCTGATAGACTCCACCATTTCCGACATAAAAAGCAGACTCCACTTTTATCGACATTAGAAGCCCTAATAATCTAAATGCTATTGCCTGGTGACAATCTTTTGAAACATTTTTTTTTTCTGAGATTTGCATCGGTGCTATCTTCACTGGGTGGCATAGCCCCACTGTTTGTAAATTTTGTTTTGACCTCACAACTTTCTTCTTTATTGTGGTCAAGAAGCTTGCTCTGAGAGGTGCAAGTCCTTATCCAAGAAGCTGTAAAGCATCAAAGAATGGTTGAATGGTGTGTGGTGTAGGTTTGAATGGTTGACTGTTCCAAAATTGGATGTGTTGTGCAGGTGAGAATGGTTGAATGTATTTGCAATTGTAATTGTATGAATGGTTGAATGTACTACCAAAAATGGATGTTGTACATATTAAACTCAAATTTTTACAAAGGGTGGAACTAACTGATTGACTTGGTTCAAGGTACTTATTGCCTCCAATATCTTTATTAGTTTGAATAATTAAATGCAAGGCAATTTCTTAGAGTTTTTGCCTAACCGGATGTCAAACTGAAGGTGTTACTGAAAAGGGTGGTGACATCATGACCCATACATCCATATTATGAGATGATATTTTGACAACAGGTGGAGCTACATGACTGATTTCATCCTAGATATTTATAACATCAAATGTCTTTTTAAAATTGAAAAACTGAGAAGGAATCAGCTGTTCATGCTTATTTTTGAGTTGGCAATTGCTCATGCATATACAATGCCCTATAAGTTATGATGTACGGATACTTCAAAATGGATAACGTATTGTGTCGTATCGTATCCGATACTTCACTTTTTATGTGAAAAATCCGTGTCCTTGCCGTGTCCATGGTGTGTCATTGCCGTGTCCACGGTGTATCTGGACATCATAGCCTATAAGAACTCTAAAAAATATATATATTTGTTTTTGGCTATATAAACTCATCTCCTTTGACCCTCGACTTTTTTAAAATCTTACAATTTTGTGATGTTCACGTTTGGTCTTCATTTTTTTAACAACTTATTACATTAAATAAAAGAATGACACTAATTGGTTTAAAGGATGATGAATATAAGTTTTCTTTGATGTTTTGTAGGTTCTTGGAAGAGAACTCGTACCTCAGATAGCTAGGTTTTCAAAAGTGGGAAAGAAGAATGTTGTGGGGCTAAAAACCCGCCATAATGGCTATCTGATGGTATTTGGTCCAAAAAGATGTATGGCCCCTATACCATTGTTTTTATATTTTTATTTACTTATCTGTTTAATCAGACTTTAAGACTAATTATTTTATAAAAATCCCTTTTATTTTCATAACAATTAATTTTGGAAAAAAGAAATTAAAAATAGTATATTTCATGATTTTAGTTTCTACATTTTTGGGGTGGCGGGATACTTTTTGTTGTGAAATGTGTTCCTACGTTTTCTTTTTTAATAAATTGATGTAGTACTCATGGGAATCAATTCCTGGGCGGCTTTGTGAGATGAGACACAATATTACTACTAGGGTGCCTCATGTTTCTCAAAGTGTTTATACCTTATATGTAGTCGAAAATGGCTTTCAGCCTCTTAGGGCTGGCTCTACTCTTTTATATAAATCACGGAAATCTTTTTAAATCTTATAAAATGATAGCACAAAAAAAGGGAAATTATTTTCCTTCGCAAATGATTCTCTATGTCCCCGGCAAAAGGTTCTTATAATGCATACCCAAGGCTTTTATTATCTAAGTGAATTTAATTACTTGGAAGTCAAATGAAACAAGAATTACAGCCAATCAAAAGCATTGCTGTTTTCCACTGTTTGGAATCCTTGTAAATTTGATTACCTGAAACCTTCCTTCTTTCAGCACGAATTTTTTTTTCCTATATTTCACCTAGCTTTTGCCCGAAAGAGTTATGGGTTATCATATGAGTAAAGCTTTTGAAAGGGTCTGTGTGGTATGAGAATGTCGAAATGCATGAACTTGAAGATTACAGATAGACATGGATTCAAATTGAAACTGGGTTATTCTTTGATTAAGTTACATGTAACTTTAATTACCTATGAAACTGATTGATGGTAATTTGGACAGGGAAGGGAAAGAAAACAGCCGTTCCTCAAATGGTCATTCATATGCATGAACCATCTTTTACACCTAAACTGTATCACATTCACTTGATTTACAATGATCCGAACAAACCACAAGGAGCAAAAGAATTCAACACTTGCAATGCTTTATGGTAATTAGTCACCAAATGAGTTTAATGTAATTCAACACTCACAAGTGCATCTAATCGTTCCAATATTGAAACTTTTGTGATTACGATTTCCAAGTCCATTTGAAATCAAATATTTAAATTAGAATGCGTGCAACTAATTAATTTCATTATAATTTTATCAATTATTTAATCCAATAAAAATGGTAATTGCATTAAACTCTATGCAAATGCAATTAAAGACTTTTCCTAAGACCCTGTAGCAGAGCAGCAGCGGTTCAGCCTGCAGCCTCCGAGTTTGAGGCTGCTTCTTTTTTGGTTTTAGCCCTTTTAATCACTTTTGGGCCCCCTTTTTTTTACAGAAGTGTAGTAAAATATTGCAAACTTTAATTCCTAAGATTGCAATGGTCTTATTGAGTGGCCTTATGTTGCTTTTGAGTATCGGTGGCAGTCTTATCTGAATTTTGGGGGATTGGCAAAGGCCCTAAACAATGGTCCACGGAGTAGGAAGTCCACCCGATTCAATCATGGAGTTACTATAAATGCACCATTTTTTTTTAATTTAAGTGGTGAAATGCACACCATGTTTAGCCTCAAAGTAAGCTTGGTACTCCTCATCAAAAGTAATGGCGAGTGATGAAGCTATTTGATTGGCGTAGTAATGACACTCCAAAAAAAGAAAACAATTGAAACAATACCACACATTGGAAACTTAAATCACATAATTCTGCATTAAAAGGGCATCATCTTACATGATTCATAATTCATATCTGATAAACATCAAGAGTACCTCTTCTACCACAATATACAATTTATCATAGCTAATTTCTCCATTAAACAAGGTTAATAGATATTAAATACAAATATATTGTAGCCTCAGAGAGAGAGAGAGAGAGAGAGAGAGAGAGAGAGAGAGAGAGAGAGAGATGGGTCAATGAGAAATAGAGATTGGGTAGCTGCCTGGTGTCTCTGTAAGCCATGGTGATGAAAGGTGGGTAGGCTCTTTAGGGCCTTTCAGGAGTCTTGGGATCATGGTGATTGTTTGCTCCCCCACTGTAGTCATTGGTCTCGATTTCCATGCGCCCATGAACAAATCCTTCCACCATATGCATTCCTCTATTCATGTTCATCTGTTTTGTATAACATGGAAAGAGTTCAATTAATAGGAACCTTCACAAGAGTAGTTATTTACAAATGCTTATGGGTTTGTCTATTGGCCAAAGATGTAGGGCTGTTGACCTCCCAATTTAGGAGGTACCCCATATAAATGCATCATCAGACAGTGAGTAATTTAGATTACCCTCATCCAGAAATTCCAATCCAAATCCAAACCATCAAGTCACATGAGAGAGAGAGAGAGAGAGAGAGAGAGATTACTTGTTCTTGTGCCACCATCTCTCCAAGTGATGTACCTGACATAAGATACCCTGCAAACAAAGGAACCCATGTGAGAAATCTTCTTTCTATATACCTACCCACTTCCATGATCATCAGCATGACAAAACCAAAAGGAAGAGAACAAAATGTCTGAAATAATAAAATAAAAAGAAAGAAACAAGAATCAAAGGAAACTCTTACTAGGACGAGCAGCAGAAGCCAGAAAAAGAAGATGAGAGAGACCCAATAAGACTACAAGCAGCTGAAGCAAAGGCTTATGCTCCATTTGGAGTTACGAGTATATGCTTCACAAGTAAGCAAAGATATGTGATAACCTTTGAGTCTCTGATTGGTTATATTTATGGATTAGAGAAGTGTGAATGTGCAGTGATGGCATAGGTCCAGGAGAAAGACCTTTAATATATAGTGTGAAAAGTACAGAGATAAAGCACTTGCAAAGTCAACTTGTTTTGTTTTTTTTTCTCTCTGGTGAGTGCTTCTGTGCCTAACTTTATCATTCTTTTGGTTCTGGTCGGTAGATTGATGAAAGCAATGGATTGCTACATCTGAGCATTGGACTTGGAAGTAATAAAAAATAATACTTAGAAACATCTTTCATGGGTAGGTAAGGTAAGTATATGGGGTATCCACCATAAACATAGTTTGGGTGCTCATGGGTTGGACGCCTGGCCTGGCTTGGCCCAGAGTGAGCTGTGTTTTAAAGCTTGCGGGCCGGACTTAGGTCTATTCTTTTGGTTCAATAGTCAAACAGGCCAGGAATGAGTTTTTGAATGCTTAAAACCTGGCCTGGCGCAACATATTAAGAACAGGCCTAAATATTAGTCCCAATAATGAGCCAGAATAGGTTTGGAAAACCCTGACCTTACCCACCCGGCCCATGAACACTCCTGCTGCAACTTTCCATCTAAGTCTCATCACATGACCATGACTTGGCTGGGACAGTTCATTTGGTGGGCCCTAGAGTGTATTTGCAACTACATTAAATATGCTTTGATTGGTCTTTCCCTCCTTAAATTAAAGTAAGACTTGTTTAAATTTTAACCATCCTTTTCTGTCCTTGATCTGATGGTTAGACCGTTTGTTTGAAGAAACTCTTAAAGGCTGTTGTCCAATATTATTCATAAACCTACTGGATGAAGTGGTTGGATACATGTGGAAGGATCCAATCTCAAGATCCAGATGCGGTTGAATACGTATTTCCATGTAAAATTGGACATGCATGCATATTCAAATAGGCATGTGAAATTTACACAAGCACCGAGTTTTAGAAAACTATTATTAAATTTACCAACTCCAACGTGTTCCTTTCATTAATTTGTTTTTGCGTCCATAGAGAGAGAGAGAGAGAGAGAGAGAGAGAGAGAGAGAGAGAGAGAGAAAGAGGGTCACGGATATAATTATTATGAGTTGTATTCAGCTGTTGGGATCATTCACATAGTAGTTGCATTGGTAGGTGTAAGTTAGAACCCAGAAATATCTCTTTCACAGACTCCATTATGATGTACCTGCAAAGCTTAGCTCATGAAGATATATTATTTGCTATCTACACAGGTTTATGCAATTATTAAGATGCATGGTGTGAATAGGACACTCCAAGAACCCATTAAGATTAAATTATGATTACTTAAAGCCTCACATATTGTTTAAGATCTTAAGTGCAATAGATATTATTTGAGGGATTATTTACTATTTAAGGGTGTTGGCATCAGGGCAGGCAGTATTTGGTGAAACTGTGGATTGGTGAGAGTGATGAAAGGCCACCAACATAAGGACCAAGGCATGAGATGAAGGGTGGTGATGGGAAGTGGGGCCCATCAAAGATAGTGGGGTTGTTCAGTGTCACTTAATGGAATGCACTAGCACGATGATAAGGACCCACAACCACCACCAAAAGAAAGGTGCTTTTGCACAAAGTCAAGCCCATGGCTATTGAAATCTCATTTCCTTGGGAGGTTCTTGTGGTTCGAGATTGTTCCTTGGTCCTGACTTGTCCATAACTAGTTCTTAGTGACTTCACTGTCGGGTCATCATCCGAGGCAAACGGAACAGGGCATTTTTATTTTATTTTATTTTTTTGCTTTTTTCTAGAAAGAAAGGTTTCATTAAAACAACCAAAAGCTACAATCACAGCAGAAGAATTAGTTAGGGAAGAAATAGGGGAGATTTTCTCTAGTGATTTAAAACAAATTATGACTTCTTGCTGCCATAAGACCTTGCGAATAAAAAATTTGATTCCTAATATGATCTCCCCACTGAAGAAAAATCAGATCCTCATAGTTCCTCCATTGGAAAAGGAGGTAAGGAAAATTGTGTTCCAACTTGGATCACTCAAATCATTGGGCCCAGCGAGATTTTACCAACACATGTGGGACTCGATTAGATCGGATATCGTAACTCTAGTGCAAGGTTTCGTTTATAAATAAGTACTTTCTTAGGAAACTAAATAAAGCTTTTGCTGTTTTTATCCGTAAAAAGAGTAGTCCCCAAAATGTGAATGACTTTAGACCCGTTAGCTTATGTAATAATATTTACATAATCATTGCTAAAGTGGCTGCCAATAAACTTTAAAATTTGCTTTTCAAAATTATTGACCCTTATCAGAGTGCCTTTGTAGAAGGTAGAGCTATAACTGACAATTACATTGTTGCACATGAGGTGATCTATTCTTTAAAAAGAAAGAGAAAGAAGAAATTCATGGGTCTCAAACTTGGCATAGCTAAAGCTTATGATTGAATGGAGTATGATTTTCTATAGGAATTGTTCCAGAGGCTTTTGGCTTTCATGAAGAGTTCATTAAAATTATTCTAGAATGTATTTCATCAGTCTCATTTTACACTCTCCTCAATGGGTCCCCATTTGGGTTGGTCACTCCGGCAAAAGGTCTCAGGCAAGGGAATCCCCTTTCACCTCAAATATTTATCTTGGGCGCAGAGGTCCTAACCCAAATGTTTTTGAAAGAGGAAGAGAAAAGGGCATTCATGGAGCCAAAGTTTCTAGGTCTCAATCTTCTCTGAGTATATGTCATCTTTTTTTACTAATAATAGTCTTCTCTTTTGCCAGGAGAAATTAAATGAAGCTAGGATTGTTAAAGATACCTTTGATGATTACTGTCATCTCGCTTGGCAACTTGTCAACTTTGACAAGTTGCCTACCTATTTTAGCAAAGGGACGTGTAATCTTAGAAGGAAGAAATTTACTAAGTTCCTAGGTGTTAGGATCACAACGGATAATGAGAGATACCTAAGAAACCCCCTTATTATGAATAAAAATAGAAACACTACCTTTCAATCTTTTGTTTGTAAAATTAGGCACAAAATCATGTCCTAGCAAATACCCTTGCTTTCCCAAGTAGATAGAAGTATACTAATAAAATTAGTTGCCTTAGCAATCCTGATTTATAACATGGTCATGTGCTCCAACTCTCATCTAAAACCACTAATGAGAAGGGCAAGATGGTTAGAAGTTTCTTTTAGGGTGACCACCCTAACAAAAAGACTGACTACACCATTAAATGGAAAGAAATTTGTAGGAGAAGAAAGAGAGAATCTGACCCTTCTAGGAATTAGAGATACCAAAGAGAAACAACCTGACCCTTCTAGCTAAAACATGTTGGAGGTGCCTTTTTATGAAAGCCAGCTTACTTTGAAGATTTTGAAAGCTAAATATTACCCAAGCAAATCTTTATGGGAGATAAAGTTAAAAAAGGGCAACTCTTTGTTTTGAAAAGGACTTGTATAAGCAACTAATTTTATCAATGAAAGGATAGGATGAATAGTATGGAATTGTAACTACATCCCTACAGAACGGGGTAGGGATCTTAGAGAACCTTCTACCATGGTTAACCAAAACCTAGTGATTAATGATCTTTGGAACCTAGATAAAAACTGCAATGAACAACTTATTTAAAAATATTTTTGATAACTACTCTGATGTGGAGAGCATTCCCCCAATAGTAGAGAGGACAAGTAAATTTGGCCCTCTTCAAAAGGAGATGAGAGTTGTCATTAAGATGAGCTTACAAAATCATTCATGAAGAAGGTAGGGATGCTCCCAACCTTCGCATTACACCTTACTCTTTCTCAAATAGTTCTTTTTCTTTTTTTTTTTTTCTATCAGAAATGCCTTGCAATGCAATCCAAATATGTGAATTACTACATTATAAAAATATTTTGGCTAAAGCCATCTATCCTATTTGCACAATCGATGAAGAATTTATTGAGCATGCCCTCTTTTTTTGTGATCATGCAACGACAGCTTGGTTTGGCTTAAATATAGAATGCTTTCACTTTATACTACTTATCTTAAGATTAGGGACTAGTGGACTGTCTTTATGAGTATGTGTGAATCGACGGGCCTCCAATCCATACTCAAACTAAGAATTGGATCCTAGCGTTGTGGTGGAGCTTGTGGCAAAGTAGGAATGGCTTTATATATATTTAACGGCATGAAAATTAAATTTAAATCCGTAACCCTATATGGGGGCAGTTTGATTCATCAATCTATGGATAAGTTAAAAATGGAGCACCAACAACCCACAATCCCCCGCTAGGAGTTTAGTTTGAGCAGCCCTAGAGACATGCCTTAAGTGTTCTCAGATGCCTCATTTAGAGATGTGGATAGGAAGGGAAGCTTTAGTTTTGCTATTTGGTTTGATGGTTTGTGGGCGCATGTAGGATATCTTGGTGGACCCAAGGTTTCTTCTCCAAAAGAAGCAAGGCAAGAGCCATACTATGCTCGCTAGCCATCCTATGCGCGCTAAAGATAGGGTGCAAGGGTTACGAAAGATTAATCTTCTTTTGTCAGATGACATTAATGGGCCAATGGATTGGTCAATCCATCATTTTTTGCTGGATGTCAAGGACTTAAACTCTGAGTTTGAAGATATATCATTCACCCATATTCCTAGAAGACAAAATGTTTTTGCACATCTCCTTTCATTTTCTAATGAATTCTTCTTCTACCACAAAAAAAAAAAAAAGATTATACAAACATAATCAAATTTAACAAAAAATACTAACATAATCGAATCACCCAACCATTTAAAAACGTTCCCATCCTATAAATAGTCCAATCTCAAGAAAGAGCTTAACTTAGCAAAATCACAGGCGACTTCATTAAATCTCCTAGGAATACTCATACGAATATGAGAAAAAAAAAACTGTAAGTCTCAACATCCAATTGATCAATCGCCTTTTTCCATTGCTTGCTTGAACCATCTCCAATGCACCCGAAAGCATATGGACTTCTTGTTGAGAAGTGTGTTCCACCCAAGGAGAGTATTGAAAAGTATTTATACTGCCTTTAGTAATGCTATAAGGTTTTTGTAGGAATGGTTAGTTAAGAAAATTTAATATGGTATTAAAGCCGATCAGTTGCGAGTTTGACTCCCAGGCAGAACGGCCGAGCGCTGAAAAAGAAATATATACTTGTCAGGGAGTGTTGAGAAGTGGGTGTTGGGCCATTACTTGGATTAGAGACTTTACGGTCCTAATGTACTTGTGTAGTCTTTGTCAGTATATTCTATACAATTAAAGCTCTATGGGTTTTGTTTTTTCTAGTTGAGTGAGCGGTACATCACGTGTGAGACAACCTATCAGCCCACGGATCAATCCTTAGACGGTTGTATGAGATGAGACACCCTTGCCACTAGAGTATCTCATGTTTCTCAATTTAGCTGTAGGTTTGGTTATCCAAACTGTTGATCTAATAGGATCCACCTCGACTTGAAGTAGGGGTGTCACCAAAAGTCTTCCAGATTGGTAGATCCTACCCATCCAATATTTGGTCTACAGAAGACATCTTTAAATGGCAGTTTTACATTAAGACCCCTACAGAACTCTTGAATTCCAATATACCCTACAAAGTATCAAAATACGAACAACTCCCTTTATGGTATACATGTTTTTTTTGTAAAAAAGAAATTCATTCATAAATGTAGGAGGAAGAAAACAGAGGAGAAGAAAACCAAGAACAAGAACCAGGATAGAAAAAAAGAAAAAAGAAAAAGAAAAAACAGCCAAACAACAAGAAAGAAAGATACAGACCAAACAAAAGAAGAACACACCAAGGCCACAAAGTTAGAGGCTAATAACATCCCTCCCTATAGAATCACAACATACTTTTACCAAAATATGAGCCACCTTGTTAAACCTTCTAGGGATGAAAGCAAAGACGATGGACTCGAATTCCGAAGATAGATTCAGAATGTCCAAAACGATAGCATTGATAGACCAATCACTAGAGCCATTCAAGCCATTACACATCCTTCGAATCAGAAAAAATAGAGACCTTTTCCAAATTCATATCTTTAGCTTTCATAGGAGCAAATCGGATCGCCCGCTCTTCGGCCTCTTTGGTGGAGAAGACCTTGGGCCCACAAATAGCTCCTGCATGAAAAAACTTATCATTCTGCTTAATAGAAAAACCAAAGGTGGCCCTACCATCTGAAGCCTTAAAACCAGTGTCCACTAAAATAATAGCTTCAGATGTCAATATAAGATCACTTTAGGAATAGAAATTGGATGAATAGCTCCAGCTTTTATGGGACCAATGTAATTTGGAAGACTTCTCATATAATTATTAATAGCTGTAAGAATCGAAGAAGGATTTATTTTGAGTTTTCTAAAAATGAAATCATTTCTTCCAAATCACCCACCAAAGCACAAGAATTCTCATCTTAGAGTGATCCTTGCTCAAAGGGGAGGAAGAAGCATCATTTTCGCAATACTTTAACCACCAATCTCTCAAGCTTTGATCCAGAAAATCATGAGATAAAAATCCAAAATATGATTCAAACCAACATGCCCTTGCATGATCACAGAGAAATAGGGCATAAAAAGTCGTTTCCTTTCCTTTAGCACATATGGAAGAATTTGCATCCAAAGAACTGATTTTGGTATTAATTAATTATCTTTCTATGATAACATTATTGACGCATTTCCAACCAAATAAAAGAACTCTTTGAGGAAGAGGGAATTTCAAACAAACTCTCCAATTTGGTTGGTTTTGATTGCTAAGGGCATTATTATCCAATAAGAGCTTGTAAGCTAACTTGGAGGTGAGTTGCATTTTTAGTCCATGGCCAAATCCTTTCATCGCCTCAATTAACACTAGGGATGTAGATCTTATAAATGTCTTCCACATCCTTTTTATTATCAAATTAAATCTTTAGTTTATTTACATCCCAATTCATGTTCGGCTTAGAAGTTCGCACACAAAAAGGTTAGGGTCCCTAATTGATGAAAATGGTTTTCTAAAGCCCCCCTCTTTACACAGAATCCAATTTCATTGTCAAGTGTTAATACTATCCCCATTTCCTATCACCCATTCCATATTTTCCATTATAAATGCAACCCCTTCAACAAAACCTTTCCAGAACAAAGAATTATCCCTTTTAACTCTTGGTCCCCATCCCATAAAGATTTATTAGGGCAATACTTGGCCTTTAAAATTTTAGAGCATAAAAGGTCACCATTACTAAGGTATCTCCAACAAGTTTTAGTTAAGAGAGCCATATTATTGGATTTAGTATCCCTAATCCCTAAACCCCATTGATCAATGGGTTTGCAAATGTCCTTCCAATTGATCCTATGCATTTTCCTTTTTCCTTCCACATCTCCCCACCAAAACCTCCTCTGTATTTTGCCAATAAAATCAATAGTCTTTTTCGGGAGTTTTAGGACTGACATATTATAAGCGAGGATTGTAGAAGATACAGATTTTATTAACCTGCTTGGGATAAGAGAGGAACTTGCCAAGACCCAATTCTGTTTTGGGTTTTATAGTATACACACGTTGATCTTTTATTATGAGAGCAACCTCTTTAGGTCTCACAGTTCATCAGGATGATTCACCCGCTCCAAAGTCCTAACTGATCACAGCATCCATTGATTGGACATCAGTATAGTCTTATCGCTGCAATTGTTGATCTTCACATCTAAGGTGAGACCTCAAATTTCTTCTCATGCTAACATTGGACAGTGCATGGGGAAGAAAGTGTAACTATCATTTACATTAAATGTAAATTCTTTGGGAGTTCTTTGAAATTCATTAGCTTGTACTGTTGGAATATAAACCGTGTAAAGAAAGACCCTAACCCATGACAAAGATCGAGTAGCTGGAATCCACCAATCTTAAAATAGTGCACATTTTGGTGGGGCCCTCAAATTCTGGCCTAATTTGTGATCAATCAAAGAACTCTGGGCTTCCTCCCCCTTTGTAGAATGCTTTATTCAAAAACCTCAAATCTCATGCTTTATGTAAATAAAGTTCTCTTGGGCCATAAAACAAGTCATGGTTAAGTCAAATCCTTTAACGGGAGGGCTCTGTCCTCCTAGCTTTCTTATAGATGGGCTCAGGCCTGGGATCTAGGACAACAATCTGTGACCTCGAAGCGTTTCATTCTTTATCAGTTCAGACTTGGGCCTTAGAGGATCCAACTCAAATCCAGCCCTAGACTACTATTATCAATTACAGTCCAAGTCCTATGAAGAGAAATGTTCTCCTATGAGCTACTGTTTATGCATTCCAGATTAATGGGGCTCATCTTGGATCAGTACAGGCCCTTTCACACTCTCATTCCCTCGTGATCTTGTACCAGGCCCAAGTTCAGTATCATCAAACCTTTATCCACTGTTGGATTGAGTCTCAAAGAAATCTATGGTTAAAAGATCACTAAAGTCTATGGCTTTCAAATCAAGGTCTAGGGTTATCTTACAAGGCTGATTTTTTTTTTCATTGGTCCTTATATGCAAGAAGGCCTTTCCATGTACCCTGCCCCACTAATAAAAGGAAATCTAAAGTGGGCCCGCGAGCTGGACTGCATATTGCAATATGCGGTCTTCCAGTAGGAAAACATTGCCCATCCTATGAAATCAAATAAAATCTCCTCAAGTGGAGTACAGTTTTCACTATTGAAAATGAACTCTCTTTTTTTATTTAGTACCGGTGGATGGGATGAGACCCCCACCACAGGGTGATAAAGTCCCCGCATGGGAGAGAAACTTGCTCACACATGAAGATAACGCCTGCATCCTGCATGAGAGAAACTAGCTCACTCAAATTGATTCCGGGTTAGTTAGGTGAGGAAGGGGACATCCAACCAGAGTGGGCTATCCTTAGTTCTCAAAATGAACTCTTTGTTAATTACGGTACACCAAAACTGTACACGGCACCAATGCTCTGTTTTGTTGTTGTTAATAAGCTCCAGCTTGAACTGCTCTGTGGACTAAAATTTGAGATTGTCTAAGATATGGGCCAATACTGTGTGGTAATTGTGATCTACATAAATATGTAATCTAGTAGCTTTTGATGACTGAGACAATGGATGCTGGTGGATTCGATTTTGCAGTGCAATAAACAAAGAGCATAGATGATGGCCAATGTGCTGCAACCAGTGACAGGTACTTATTTCTTTGAAACAAGACACACAAAGATCCCTGTTAGATTTGGTAGAAGCTTTAGACCTTCCACATGCATGCATAAGTAAAGCTCAGGACGGCCTGTCATGTGATATTTATTATCCATCCCAATTTAAAGCTTTTCTGTATGGAGACCATGAATAGTTTATTGGCCATGTGTAAGCTCTAATGACTTTTGACAACCCACCATATCTTTGTGGGGTATCGCTGTTCAAGTGGGCGGTGAGAGAGAGAGAGAGAGAGAGAGAGAGAGAGAGAGAGAGAGAGAGAGAGAGGGTCCTGATGCATGAGGTCAAGCATGTTATCATTCCGTACAATTGGGCCCATGATTTGTGATTCAGACATCTATGGGCCCCACCAAGAATTGGGGTTGCCCAAATTATTATTTTTTAGATTAAATCAAGAAATGCAATTATTTTTTCTACCTATTGTCATCATCTATATAAGCTAATCTAGACCATTGAACTGATGGAGCCACCACCATGGATGGGAATGCCATTGTAGTTTTTAGTTCCAATATTTTACATCAACTATATCTTTTGTGGGCCCAAGGAAATCACGTAAGCATGGGGAAGCTTTTATGGAATGGGTGTATCTGGACAACACAAATCTTGGTGGGTCATTATCCCATAGATCCTGATAAGAGATTAAGGTACAGTGGCCGCTTCCACTACATCTTGATTATTAGATCAACTTATCCTCTTTATGCATTAGACCTGAATGTTATCAGAATGGGCATTATTTTAGTAACACAAGGAATGATCTCTTTGGCTGATGTTTTCTTGCTGACGCCTAGCTCAGGCTGTATGGATGTCATAGACTCATAGGACAAGGGCTGTTCATGGGCCGGGTCAGGGAGGCCCTAACTTAAGACTGGCTTGATTGGATTGGACTTGATTTTGGATTTTTTTTTTTTTTTTTTTTTTGGACTCTTGGCAGGCGTAGGAAGAAGGGATTGGGCCTAATAGGCTGAATCTGCATCTGTTCGGACCTGATTACTAATGGGGAGATTATAGACATGGTCCCGCCTCAGTCCGACCTGGCCCATGAAATGCCCTACATAAGGATGACCATAATCGAGCTTGGCTATACAAGGCCAAGGCTAGTGCAAATGCAGACCCAAAAACAGATCATAAGGCCCTAAAATCGGATGCCCATTAGATGGATGGCTGGGTCCATTATGCTCACCAAATGAAAGAGGGTCTGCTATTGCAATTTTAAGGAAACAAAGGCATTGTAAACATGTAGCTTCCTTTTATATTTTCACACTAGTCTAGTACCACTCTAGATTGAAGTATCTGCTTAGTGTGGAGAGTACTAAGCTTTTCAAACATCGATGCAAAATTTTACTCTTTATTTAGCATACCCTTTATCACTGCACCTTGGTTCCAACACTAACCTTCTGTGGCTCTCTTAACCCCAGAATTCTATGTTAGAAAGTTTGTCCATCATAGTTGTTAGGGTTATCAAACCCACCTGGCCTATTCTGATCTAGTTCATTCTAGATTCCATTTAAAAGTTAAATTTGAAGAACAAAATATTTCCACAACTCCAGTTTTTTCTAGTCCAAATAGACTTGATGGAAGTCTTTATTAAGATGTATAAGTAGACCTCCAAACAGACTTGATGGAAGGCTCTCATAATAAGATCTATAAATAGAGTATCTATTGGTCTCTTCCTCTACACTCAATATTCATCGAGTCATCACCTTAATGCTATGTTGTTTTAGCTAGTTATATTAAAGTAGCATATATACATAAGACTAGAGAACACTGTCGTTTTAGCTAGTTATACTAAAGTGGCAAAGTTCAAAAACTCAACTTTACTGGCCCTAACTCGGCTGTTTGAGTTTGACCGACTCTATCATAAACTCGGTCATCTTGATGCCCTCAGAAGTCTGTAGTGGTAGTTAAGTTTTAACCATATACTGTTAATATCGTTTCGAACCTCATTTCGCTCTAGCCTGCAAAATGAAAAGTTTCGGCCGATTCGGGATTTCAGCGAAACTTTTCGAAATTACATTTTGGGAAAAATATAACATAATATATATACATATATAAGTAAAAAAATAGAAAAAGTAATAAATATAGATTTAATCCATTATAGTAATTTTTTTGGAATTATATTTCGTGAAAATATAAGAAATACAAAATATATGTGTAAAAAATGTAAAAAAAATTAATTATATAAAATTTCATTTCGGCCGAAAAGTCACATTTTGGCTGAAACCCCAAATTTCAGCCGAAATAGGCCGAAGTCTTGAATTTCGGCCGAGATTGACCGAAATTCAAACCAATAAGTTTCGATGGAAATTTCATTTCGGCCACTTGACTGAAACGAAGAATTTCAGCCATTTCAGCCGAAAAGAAACGAAATTAATAACTATGATTTTAACTCTACAAGCTATACTAATAATCATCATTAAAGCATTGTCCCCACAACGTTGGGCCAGCTATATGAATTATATTTCTCCATTTCAATCTAGATTTAGCCAAATTTGTTTAGTATTTCCATCTTTATCCTCTTCAGCTTAACTCTTTTCCTTAAAGGGCCATCAACCTCCAATAAAATTTTTCTCCTCAACAGTTTGTTGGCCTATGTTAGATATGTTTGAACCATCTAAAATGAGTCTCTCTTAATGTATCACCCTATTGATAATACACCTCGATTATCAGTTATATTGTAATATTTTAACCAAATTGCAAATTGTCTACGGATGGGCAAATTTTGTCCCAAGTTCAACATCTTTAGGTAGTGAGCCTAAAATTTAGTCTTAGAAACATACCATCGATTAAGAGTTGAACCTAGGCGTCACCCTTTAATGGGGCTATGAGGTACCTCTCAGGATTTGCATGAGAGGTGACCCATTTACCACCACATGGGACAACCCATGACTAATACAACCCCCTCACACTCACTAACCCCCTCTGAATTAGCACTCACCCTAATTTGATAATAATTAGAATAATAATTACTTTCAAATTAAACTAGCAAAATGCCCTCGTGCTTAGCACGAGCATTAGAAGTCATACAAAAAATATCATTTAATTCTATGACATAAATAAAAAATTTAATTTTGAATTCATAAGTTTATATTTTATAAAATCTAAAATAGAAGTGTTTCTCATACATAGAAATTTATAGGCCTTCTTAAAACTCACACAATTGAAAATTTAAATAAATAATAAATATAGAAATTAAAAGGTTTTAGTAGAAATATGAAATACTTAGATGGAGAAAATTATAAGAAATCTAAATATGAGATTTTCCAATTAAAGGCAGGTTTAGTAGTGAGTTGGTTGGGTTCATGGTAGGTATAGAGGTTTTTAGACTTTAACCCGGCCGGGTTTAGGATAGGCTCAATTTTGGTTTGTTTGACTTGTCTTCCCATTGATAAAATTATTGTCACTTACTTTTATCTAAAACACATATCATGATAACGAAGAAAGGAAAAAGAAAAAGTGATTAGAGAGACCAAGCTTGGATGGGGACCAAACAAAGAGAGATAGAGAGGTGTTCCTAGGGGGAGAGACAGATAGATTTGAGTGCCATTAAAAAGGGAAGGCTCGTTTTGAAAGAGGGAGAGGTGGGGAGTGAGTAATAAATGGCATTTTATTGAATTGAATTAGAATAAATAATATTAAAAGAAAATCCGAAATTGTGGAGGATGGTCAAAATCAATTGGAGCTGATTTCAATTTGAAATCAATCTCTTTCATATAGAATAATTCTAATGGTTTCTTAAGTTATGTTTTTCATGAAATTGAATTTGACGATGATTATTATTTTGATTAGTGCCAAATTAGAATGAGTGTTAATTCACAGTGGAGTTAGAGAGTGTGAGGAGGTTGGATTTATCATAGGGTGTCCCAAAAAGGTTACCTCTCATGAGGTGCCTCTTAGAAGAACATTCTGCCCCTTCAGTAATAAATCAAGCCTGTTTCATTTAGATTTGTTGGCTCAGGCCCAGCCATATAACCTGACCTTTATGCATATATCGACCAAAACCCAGCCCTCGGTAATGGGATAAAGCATGGGCAGGCCTCAGCTCACGGGTATAAATGTCAGACAGGATCCAGCTTATAGAGGGATGAGCTAGTCGCTGATCTATCCCAAGCCTGGCCCGAAATGGATTCGGGTAAGTAAGCCCAAGCCCGAGTCTGACTGGGGTAAGTGCAGAGTGTGCGTGGGCCTGTTTTGGGAACTGCTGGACCATTCGTAAGCACAGAACGGTCTGACCTGTTGGGCCCAGCTGGGAGCCCATGATCTACATTAATACAAAAGCTGGAACTGTCTGATCATGGGAGGTAAAATGTTTCACAGGCTCTAGAAATTGTTGAGATCCAAACCTAGAAGAAGTTAGATAATTGTCAAATTTGGATGTCGAACTTGTCTAAGCGCTCATTCACAGGGGAGAGCTAGGATGTGATTGATCATAGAGGGACCCAGGTGGGACCAAAAAATGGTCAATCGGGCTTCAAAATCCTGGCCCACCCTGAAATTGCATCTTCAAGTTTAATTGGGGCCATGTTCTAAACATTCTCCACATATTTTGAGAATTTGAGAAAGTAAAATCAGATGAAAACATTTACATTGTGAAGTATTTGGGTCTGTGCATGGGTTGGATTTGGGCATTGGATTTACACCAATGTTTGGGCTTGAGCATTTTCGGCCCAACAGCTGAAAATAGTTTAGACCTGCGACTTTCTACTGGTGTAACAACTATTGGCAAGGCCCTGGCTAACAGTTTTTTTCCTCAAAGAGGCCTAAAATCTTTGGAACTGGTTGCAACGTTCAACCATGTTGAGTGGATCCAAGCCTGAATACAAGGCATGATATATAAACTAGCTGGGATGAATAAGCTCTGGGGTGGCCCAACCACACACAAATGCTATATGATCTTACTTCCCATATATTTATAACATGGAAACACTGACATTTTATGTACCAAAAAGATTGCATTAATCTGAAAAGATAATTTATTTATCATCTATTCAGCTTATAGTTCCAGATGGCCAGGACACCACGCCTCATCAAGCACATTTAATGGTCAAATAACCCAAACAGTTAGTACTTACATAGATCCAGGTCCATTTCCCAAACATGTTAGCACTTGGTCTCATTGAAGAAATATGTGAGAAGAGTTGGAATGAACTGAAATAATCTGTTTAATCGATTCTTACCACATGTAGTTGCAGCCATACTTTAAACACATGAGATGGCTCAAAGCCTCTTTGCTTGTATGGAATAGAATTCCCAAAAATTACTAGTAAAATGGGTCGCAAAGAGAGAGTATTAAAGAGGTAAGGAGCAAAGGATATAAGGTGAAGATGAGATTGTAGCCATACTTTCCAAGAATTTAATTTAATGGGGCCACGATGGTGTATTCATTTTCCATCATTTGATGGGCATTTGTGATCTCCACTTTGTTTCTTCAAATAGCTGCTTTGAGAGGATTTTTTTTTTTTAAGAATTACTTTGAGTTTTACAAACAATACCTGAATTTCCCTTCTCTCTGCTTGTTCCATCTCCTTATTTGTCTTGTTTTTTTTTTTCTTTTTTTTTTTTCTTTTCACATGCATCCATCTATCTAGGGTTGGCTTTCTAAGTCAAACTTTTTTCTCTTAATTTAAAAGTAAAATTCATATTTAAGTGTGAAAAGTTTCTATGGATGGCTGACTATCCAAGCCATTCATTGTCAAGATCTATGATGAGGATGTCCATCCTAGCTGTTAGATTCTTCCGAATTAACAAGGATAACGTGAGAATGGTCTCTTACCTTAGTGGTAAGAGACCTTCCCTAACCTAGGGGTTCTCTTACCTCACCGGAGGTTTACTTCTCTTGCCCAAGGGTGGGTCCCAGCCCCCTCTAGCTGGATACCAGAAACAAAACTAGACGAGGTTAATCTCTTGTAGATGATCTTAAAATTCAGAGACAAACAGGGAAGGGTGCATGGGGCATGTGGTGGTTCATGCCCCCCCAAATATTTCAGAAACCCCCCTTAATTTAGAGGAAATCATATGGCATTTCTACTATGGTGGCCCCCAAAGAAAAGCTTCTGGTTCCGCCCGTGTCAGAATTCATATCATGATTGGTGACATTGGTCCAACCCACACACATGGGTCTTTCTGTTGTACCAAACATTGGTTCAGATAGATTGTAAGCTTACACTCTCCATAAGACTCTACACGACAATTTAATAGCACATGGCAGAATCTCTTCATTTCCTGCTGTGTATATTGTAAATTCTATTACATGCAATGCACTTTTCTAGAGGCATCATCAGTCAATATTTCTATCAAGTTTCCCTCCTGATTTTCTTTCTTCAAACTCTTCAAGCTTGTGCTCCTATACACTTCGAGTGCATCCCCCTGAACAAATATTTTAGCTAGAAACTAACCACTCTGAGCAAGGGCCATCTAGATGCAAAATAACCAAGATATGCTGTATTAAATTTTCTTAAGCTAGCCATCCCTACCAAAATCTCAGTGAATTAGTAGAGGCAGCATTGATACTTTTCAATACTTCTCCTTAGTTGGAGCCCACTCCTCAACAATCCCCTTCAAATGCAACTCAATAGGCGCATTTTTGGCTCCAGGCATTTTTTTCCATGCCGAGCCGAGTCATTTCTCTGGAATTCGAAGTACCGATTGGTTGGTTCTAATACTATATTGATTTTCTTAACTAACCATTCGTACAAAAACCATGAGGCGTTAATAAAGGCACCATACCCTCAGGTGGAGCCCACTCCTCAAAATGGAGGGTAGTGGAAAGATTTGGATTGAATTGATTCAAGTGGGGTCAATGTAAGGGATTGGATTGGTTGTAGATGAGACTCATGTATGAAAAAAGAATAAACAATCCCAAAAGAGAGCGCTTTCCCTGAGACTTTGCCATTTTTGATTCAAGTCAATTGTCATTTATTTATTTTTTCCTTCTCTCTCTTCTGTTTTAATCATGCAATAATCTTCTAATTTTAAAACTCAGTCAACACTCTACAATGGGAAAATTAGCTACAGCTTGGATGAGGCTTGGATTGGACTTTTGACCTTCTCACCAATCTTTGGGTGACATTTCAATTGATCCAACATTATTACTAGATCTAGAATATGAGATTGCTTTTACTGTGTTGGCCTTTCAAAGTAGTTTCTTTATTCAATCTCTTTATGAAAAGGTTTCTGATATTGGGCTAACATGGGCCCCACTGTTGATGGTTTGTACTTCCTCCTTAGTACAATAATTGGAACTTCCCAACAACTAGGCTTCCACATGGTCCACCCTTGGACCTGCCTGTGCCCAGGCCATTTTGGACCTAATGTTTATGGGCCAGCCCTTAGTTTTGGCCCGGTAGCTAAATAGTTAGACTTTACCCAGTGCCTAAGAGCTAACTAGATGGCCCAGCCTCATATGGCTAACCCGAAGCAAATAGGCTGATATTTCACTCATGAGCTAGGTATGGGCGTCGACGTTTAGCCCATGGGCTGGAATTGGACAAGATTCTGCTGGCCCATCTCAAACCCTGCGCAATTGTGTTCCTAGCCCTATTTAGTTTTGTTTGTCTTTTGAATGGTCTAGATCCTCTACAGCTTCAGCGATAATATGCTTCATAAATAATGGAGTCTGTAAGGGACCACTAGTGCTACAAGATAAAAGAAGGCTTTAAAATTTAGCCAACTAAAAAGGTCAAGGCATTGGATGCCGATAACCATCTGATCTAAGGTGAAAAAACATAGACCGCTATTGTGGGTATCAAATATACCTTGAATCTGGACCTTACTTGTTCGTCAATCGGATTGGAAATGTCTGGTAATCGTGAACTAGGTTCTCAAAGGATCAACTGGAATCTGAATTATCAGGTTTTCTTCAGGTTGGGTCAGTTTATCAAAGTGTAATATATCCGGTTAAGATCAGTCTACAGCTTAAACATTGAGTATAACTCATGATCTGAACCTGAACAATCTATTATTCTAGTTGGCAATATCAATTTGAACCCAACCCAAAAATAATAGGGTCAGCCTGAGTCTGACCACTGAATTACCTACATATTAGCAGTATATATCTGTGTTTTTGCCCAGATCGATACAGGGTGCAATGCCGATAGTTGAAGCTTGAAACCAAACCATTGATATGACTCAACTGATCCATTGACACCCATGGGTTTACTTCCACTGAACTGATATGTACTTGGGAGTATCTCTAAATTAAAAAGGGTATGTGCTAGCCCTGTGGGCTGCTAGAACCTTTTTTTATGTTTTTTCCCCTTTTCAATATGCTTGAAAGGTAAGTTGACTTGAAGCACAACCCTGTGGTTCTTTTACCAAAAGAAAGAAAGAAAGAAAGAAAAAAAAAACCTTGTGGCTCACAAAAGAGCACCTTCAAGCTGTTTACTTACTATCAAGCAGATTCTAAATTCTGCCTAAATGCCTTAATCATCTCTTTTAATCCCCATCTTTAATCTATTTGATAATTGAATCCAAACACTAGAATCCATTATGACCTAAAAAAACCAGAAAGAAAGCCCAACTTATAAAGTGGACATCTTATCTAATTGAAAGCTTTTGTGTAGTGAGAAATTCCAATGACCATCTTATTGTATGCATGCAATGAATCTGTCCTTATTTTGCGTTTCCACCACAAAATCCCTTTTCATTGCTTTATTTGCAAAGTAAAAAGTGATGTACCAACTCAATGGTGAGAATGCTTGCCTTTGGGACCTTTCCTTTGGCCCTAGTGTCATCTTTTCAGACAAAGAGGAATTGTTGACACAATAGCCAGATAAGGGTGCCTTGTCTTTTAACTTTGAGGTCTGGATAAAGCTAATAGAGAATGTGGCATGTGGGTTCCCAGGCCACTCCTCCTGGATATTGGAGCTGGCTTTGCTTAGCCTAGCCACAACAAGGACCCACATGTCAAAAGTGGCTATGGACCATAATGAGCATACTAGGCTCAACAATTGAGGATGAGGTTGTTCCATCCCTCCTGGCCTAGGCTGGCTCTCTTCTTACCTTCTTAGATTCTTTCAATTCTAGAAACCCTGTCCACAAGAGCAAATGCCATTACTCTATTGTGGGGCGGCAATGACTCCTCCCGGTCCCTTAAATGGCTTCCTATGGTCAGGAATGGCTGCTCAATTAAGACATTTTCCTCGCGCTCTTTCATGTGGTCCTCTTTTTTTTCCTTTGCCCTCTGAGAGATGGCATTATTAGGCCCCACATGTTGATCCTCGAATCCACTTCGAGTGATCTAGTGCGACAATAGGATTTAAATGTTACCATCCTCCTTCGGAAGATCTTATAATTCTCCGATGAGGAGGAAAGACAAGGAAAGGAAAGGAAAGGAAAAAAAAAGGAGTGGTTCTTATTCTTCAAAGCCAAGATCTTATTTCGCTATGTCATCTGCCCCATAAATCCTAATTGTTCTTCTAGGGACCACATTTTTATTCAAAATTTGTATTGGGCGATGTGAGAAATACACTTGCCAATAAATGATTCTGTATAACTCATCAGATGCCATGTGACAAACAAGGCCATTTAATAAATGACTAGATTGACATCTTACCGAGTCATCCTATGGTCATTTGCAATTAGATATGGGTGTGGATGCCACAATTTTCCTTCTAGGCCATGACTGACTTGTACTAAGCTCCAATTTTTTCAATGTTTTGATTCTTTTTTCTATGTTGTGGAAGAAGTTGCCTGGGCTATGGGAATGGGTAAAGTGATGAAATTCAATTCAAGGAAAGATTGGATAAGCGTGTGGAGAGAGGGAAAGGTGGTAGGAAGTGTGGTAAGGATTAGGAAACATTGAAAAGGGGGTTGAGCTGTCTTGGAAGTACTGTTGAAAAAGGTTAATGTAATACATATAATAATAAGATTATGGTAACCAACCCTTGCATGTTGTAGCAGGGTATTTTGCATAGGGACCCAATAGATGGATGATCTCAACCATCCCTTTGCATTTGAGACCAACACTTGATTGCTGAGTGTAAAATATAAGATTAAGTATAGAAAGGGGCCATGTGACATGTAGGTGAGGTTTACTGGCCCTACCAGAAACAACAGTGCAGTTTCTTATTGGTCATTTCTAACTATCCAATTTTGTAGAACTAAATCAAAATTAAATAATCTTAATTAATCGTCAACCATCCATTTTATCCTGAGGTATTACAAAGGCAAAAGTGAGAAATTATTTGATCTATGACCAGGAAAGTAAGTGATTGAAAGATTATAGACATCAAAGTTCAATTGGAATGCCCAAGAAACTTCGGTGGTCAAAAACTTTGAAAATCAGGAGGTCCACGATCTCTGTGTTCGTTAGGTAGTAAATGGTAATTCATTACTCTTATTATAAGGTCTTTTGGAACTTTTGGGAGCCTTTTTCATTGAAAACATAAAGTCAAAAACTCATGGAATGACTTGTTTTCGTAAGACTTTGGATCTGAGTAGATTTCCAAAAAGGAGAAATCACTCTCTTTGAATTTGCTCTCACAAGACGGCCTTTTTGATGAGAAAAAGAGGATTCCTCAAAAGGGTAGAAAAATGAGTAGTACCTCATGAATTTCCTTTTCAGATTCCATATTGAATGAGTGTGAATGGATTTCATGGCAGGATTACATTCAAAATATATGGCTGTTAGGCAACTGCTTTAAAAAGCTATGAATGTTGGGTTTTTTTTTTTTAATTGAAATAACAATCTTAATTCTTTTAATTAGGATATCTTATTTAACATTTTTCAGTGTGGTCATTCCCATTTGATCATCAAAGAGACAAAGAGGGCCACCACAAAACCAGGAACTTCATAAATTAAAGGCACTGACCAGGGCATCCCCTAGGAGAAAATTCCCCTCTATACAAAGTGGTTATTTAAGAAAGGGTCTGACTATGATTAGGGTTGAAAATGGAACGGTTCTGGGTCGAAGCCATACTAGACCCAGACCCATTTCTAAATAATAGTTTCGGATCCAGGTCCAATTATGACTAAGAACCTACTTTGTTAGTTTTAGGTCCAGTTCTGATAGGAAAACTCAGATCCAGTTCTAAAATCGGATCCAGCTAGAGGGCTGAAATCTAGTTCTAAAAATCGGTTCAATTTCTTTTTATTTTTTATTTTTTCCTTAGAATAAGCATATCAATCAACTTATAACAATACATCAAGTCTACTACATCTAGTATTATATATAAAATAAAATAAAAAAGTTAATTTAAGGTACATTTTACAATATCAGAGACTCATATGTTGGGTCCCGAGGTCACGGGTCGGAGCCTATATAGACCTAGAACTGGGCCGGTCTATCAATCGAAACCTAAATTAAATTTCAACCCTGAACCCATTTCTGAATCGGAACCTAAAATTAGTTCCAGATCTTGTTTTTTGCAGGTCAGAACTTCCACGTAATTAGAGAACCGGATACCCGTTCGCAACCCTAACTATGTTCCTTCATGATTCGTTATTTTCAAAATAATATTTGTTTCGACTTTGTGGACCTCTATGTGATGTTTCATGGACTCTTGGATTTTAGTTCTAGCTCAATCTCTTCTTTTGGCTTCTTGTAATTTTTATGAAGTTTTCTTTTGGCATCAGACTTTTTGGTTAACTATTTTATATTATATAAATCGACAAAACAAAATAGAGACTTTACAACCAAGGGATGAGTTTACCAAAAAAAATATCCAAGGGATATGAACTATATAGAGTTCTGCTATACATTAGGAAAAATTATTGTCTTTAACACATATTTTCCAGATAACAAGGCATTACCCAATTTGTAGGGTAACCTGCCTTTCACCTAACTATTTAGAGATCGACCACTCCTTTCTCTCCATATGTGCGGGCAACCTCTCCACATGCGGTGCGTCCTCTCACATAATGTGAGTGCTCTCATGGGTCTGTAGGGGTAGAAAAAAAAAAAAAAAAAAACTTTTCAAGATTTGCCTTTC
Source organism: Persea americana (assembly GCA_029852735.1). Lineage (NCBI taxonomy): Eukaryota > Viridiplantae > Streptophyta > Magnoliopsida > Laurales > Lauraceae > Persea > Persea americana. The sequence goes on along the minus strand of CM056811.1, from coordinate 14,049,631 downwards.
TGCATTAATTCTTGTTGGTATCCTTTTCATAATTCTCTCGTTCAATAAGCTAGGGCAATGTGGGTGTTGTGAAGAATGAGAAAAATAAGTGGAAAAGTTTTTGAATTTGAATTATTATCTGGTTTTATAGATTGAAATCATTCCCTAGATGAATCTCATGTTGATTTTAAGCATTGCTTTCATTTCTTTAAAAGTTAATACTCCCAAAATGATCTAAACCGTTCAAGTCTAGGAAGGAAGATCCCTGATCTTGAAAATCAATGTCAAGATTGCCCCTCAACTTTTGACGGTCTGGATTATCTTGGAATGCATCCAAAACAACAAGATTGAAATGAGTTTTGTGAGTCTTGACAGCCTTATTCACACTATCTTTTAATAAATAAATGAATGAAACGAAAACAAGCATTAAAGGCGGAAAGCGAAAAGATGCATTCTTTTCTTTCTCAGAGGAAAAAAAAGAAGTATTATAATAATCCGTCAACCCGACTTGCGGCTTTTGTCTGTCCGTTTGGACGGGCACGTGTCAGTTAGAACCCCCACGACGCCACGATGTCCCATGCCATCATGTGGATTGCAAGCGTCTCCAAATACAGGCGGCTCTACGGCTTATATTATTATAATATAATTTTATGAGATCTCATTTCAACCGCACACGTGGCAAGTGGTGACTCGCCGTCCAAATGGCACTTGAAGTCGAAGGAGCAGCAGGGGTAGGAAATAGGAATACTCGTCTATGGGGCCAACTAAAGACATTAATAAGTTGGATAAATTGATTAGTGTTCGAATCCTATCAGGCTCTTAATAAGAAGTAGAGTATTTTACAGGGAAAAATTCCTTAGATGGCCGGTGGATAAAAAAGGCCCAAATCAGTCTTAGCAAATAGAAAAGGCCCTCCCGCTACTTTTATTTATTTATTTATTTTCACACTTGAGTGTCGATATCGACTATCGACGCTCATTATAGATGCTCAGATATTGACACTCATTATAGTATATTGACGTTCACGGAAAAACTTATTTGTAATTTTGATTTTTATGAGGAATGTGTAATGTGAGAATAATTTTGTAAATTCGGGCTTATTGGATAACGAGTTTTATTTCGGGGAACTTTTGTTCTTGGTCTGAACCAAGCTAATGTCATTAGGCCATTTTCTAGTTGATTTTGATACCTGGAGAAACGAACTATTTTGAAATTGCATAAGCTCATCGTTGCTTCAAAGGTCAATCCGCATTGATATCGATACTCATCACAGGTTTAGGGCTCAGTTGAGCATTAATATCGACGCTCGTGGCTGCTTCATCTTCTTCCACCTTTTTTCTATCTCACCACCTCATATCTCGCCCAACCCATCATCCTCAACACCACCAAACATCAATCTTTCTCGTTTCATCCCATAAACCAATGCCTATATCTTCATCTCATCTTGTTAATCACCTAAGGACCCTTATTGAATTAACTCAAGATTAGTGAACCGTGCTTCCATGGCAATAACTATGGACGCCATTGTATCAGCCATGTCGTTGTGGATTGAGATTCGGAACACTCGTCATGGTCTACAGCATGGGGCATTCCGTCCTTTCGTGCAAAAATTTGAGGAGTGAGTGTGAGAAGCAATAGGTGATGAGATGAAAGGAGAGTCTGGCCGGTCTAATTGGAAAGAAAAGAGAACGAAAGGAGGAAATAAGGGGTTTGGTGAAGATGGTCTACCTACTCTAGAGGGAGTCATCACAACAAAAGAGAAGGAATGGAGAGATGCCTTTTGGGGAAGAAGCATCGATATCGATGCTAGGATTCACAATTTAAAAAAAAGAAAAAGAAGACAAGATTGACCCACTGGGCCACTGCCATTCACACACATCTACTGGGGCCTTTTCGTTCACCGGGCATCTAAGGAGTTTTTTCCTGTAAGATCCTCTAAAAAACTAAAAAAACGAGTGGAAGGCAACACACTCATGGTTTAGTGATGTTGGCACCTTTAGTTTGGCACACATCCAGGGGCGAGTCGTGTTTTTTTTTTTTAATTAAAATAAATAAAATATTTCAAAAAATTAGATATAAATGTATTGACATGTATTAATAATAATAAATATAAATTAGTAAGTTTTTTATATTTCAATCAACAACTTTTAAATGGCTAATTCCAAATCTCAAGCATTAATTACTCATATTTGACTCGGCTAGGTTTACCCTGTATTTGACTCAATTTTTTTTTTTTATCAAAATAAGGTAACTCAGCAAAGTCAAAGGTCAACTCATTGTGTTTTTCGATCTTTGCTTAGTCTTCAAGTTTAGAGTATCACTCTTGAAAAATAGTTCAACATATAAAAAGAAAAGGAAAAAGAAGAAGAAGAAGAAGAAACACCTAGTGGATGGAGTGGAGCTTTAAACTAGGTCACCCAAGCCACTCAAAATGAAGGCCCCTCGATTTATGGGATGTTCTCAAACTTTACTCCAATGAAAAATGGTCTTACAATAAGATTGAAAATTTTATATAAAAAAAAAGACTTAATTATCAATCATATTCATTAATTACATTATTAATCAATTTGTGATATCTCATAGCGGAGTTAAATTCTGTTAGATTAAAATTTTCGGAATATCCAAAACACAAAGAGGAAATTTATTTTTAGTGGCTTAGTCTTTCAATAGATGGGCCTCACCATCCAGGATTCAAAAAGCAAACTGTTACTAAGAAATAGACAAATTAAAAAAAAAAAAAAAAAAAGATGCAGTGATTTTATAGATGTCCTAAGTTTAAGAGTTAGCCCTGCAAGTTGGTTATTTGTTAGCATGGTCTATCGTCTCAAGCCGTCAGATTGGTGAACGTGGGTTATCGAGTCTCGTGCCTCTTATGCATACCTCAACATCTCTGTAATTTCATGTGTAGCTCACATTTGATATCCAAACCACTCAAAATCTCTATTTCCCAAGGATGAAACCAAATTTTTTTTTCCTAAAAAAGAGGGATATATATTAAGCACAAACAAAACATTACAACTAGGGCTGCACAAAAAATCCGTTATTACCGCAAAACTGGACCGAACCGGGCGGTTTGGATTGGTTTATAGTTGATCGGTTCGGTTAACGGTTTGAGAATCATAAAAACCGCTTACATTGGTTTGGCTAACGGTTTAGATATCATAAAAACCGCTTAAATCGAACCGTCCATATACATCAACTTAAGTGTTGCTTTTTTACAATTTTAGCCTTAGAGTTTCGTTCAGTACTTTCATAGTTATATTCGACAACTCATTCTTACATGAACTCAATACTATCTCAATACTTTCATAGTTTTTTCCCAACTCTAATTTTAGCTTTTGAGATTTTCTTTTCTTGGTTGGATTGTAGAATTTCTATTCTATAATATGATTGTGCGCTTGTGTTTAGTTCAAACTCTCTTTTTGGAGTAGAATTATTTTTTATATGAATCATTGGAATATTCGATTTTTATGTTTGCACTGAACACCGGAATAAATGCAAAGGATGAGGTCTCATCATTTTGAAAATTTCAATGTTTGGTTTTGAAAAAAAAACAAAAAAAAAACAATGGTTTAACCTACTGAACCGAACCGAACCGTTTGGTTTGGTTTGTCCGGTTTAGGTCCTCTCCATCGGTCGAATCGGTTCGGTTAATTAAAAAACCGACAGGTTCGATTTGATTATTAGTTTTAGTGTTAAACCGATCCGAACTGCCCATGTACCGCCCTAATTACAACCCAATAGAGCCCCTAAACATAACAAACATGACAACACCCAGAACATGAAACATTCAACATTCAGAACAAAGCAGAACAACCCAAAACAGAACAAACATGACAACCCACGGACCATCCAACAACTACCTAGACCAATTACCACTAAAGACTCCACTGAGATGCATGCATTAAACCTACTAAGCAGGCGACCATTACAGAAGGTTCCATTCAGAAGGTCCTTTGGAAGTGGACCCGTATCATTCACCCAGAGGCTGTCCATTCTGTTGACACATTCAGATGATAATAGTGAAGAAGAAGCTTCAGCACATTGCTGAGAGGCCTTGAATAGGTGATGGTACTTTAAGGCAGCCTACGAATCTTGGAGATATTGTTCTTGAGCAGCAAAGGGAAGAGAAGCTTGGAACAGAGTTGCTGATAAGAAATCTGCCACTGTTTGCTGACTGTTTTCAATATTTAGCCTCCCACCATTGGACATTCATTAGTGCCTGAATTACCATTTTCCAAATAATCATGCATGACCATGAGAGTTTCCCATATTTTTCAGCGAATTCACAATCGTGAGGCATAATTATTTGCGTTGGAGGTTAGCTTTTTACAGATCTCCAACCCTTCTAGGAGAGCATGAAGTTCAGCTTCAAAGGCGTTTGTCGCGGTTACCTTTCCTGCAGAACCCATGATAAGAGTCCCTTCAAAACTCCTTATGATGCCTCCATTTCCTATGCATTTAGAAAACAGATTGAAGGAGCCAAATTTAAGTTCATTATAAGTTTACCAACATGAGGAGTTAATAACACGTGTGATTTTAAAAAGGTCAAATCATGTGTTCATATATGATGACTCTATGGATGGATAAGGTTGGAGCTGAAATAAGATAGGATAGTGATTTTGTGTGGTCATGTTTCAGAAGTGGGCTTAGGGGATAAGCTGATTGTTATGATATTCAATTATAATTTATACTTAACCTAATCCGAATGGCAGTTTCTCTGCCCCATACTCTACCCACCTGGCTATTGGTACAGGCCATTATGCCTAGGTTGGCCCACATCCAACCCGAATGATAGTTTCTATGGCCTATACATGACCCCCGCTGCTGGTTATGGACTAGGTTGGGTGTCCTGATGGATGATTTTCAATTCATTTTTAAAGTTAAAAAATCACCCATGTGGTGGATATAAATTAAGCCCATGGCCTAAAGAATGGTATTTATTACTACTAAAAATTTAAATTATAAGATTTACTGTGTAATATATAGAGGTTAAAGATGAATAGTGCCGGGTGAGTCAAGCAAATCCAAGGCTGAACTCGCTTGAAACAAACTCGAGTTGAAGTCCAGAAATCCATACCTGAACCATGAGATTGATTTTTATTCCTATTAATTTATTTTAATTGTAATTTCTTCCATCTCGATATATAATCAATAGAGGAAATATCATATTTTCATTTCTTATAAAGTTTTAAAATTATATATATTATATCATATTATAAATTATATTGCTTTCATCAGCACGTGCAGGCCTTGGTAGGTGCATATGAATCGAAGCATCTTTCAAAGTGGGTATGTCTTAAACTGTCTAACTATATAAAGGTGTGGTACGAAATTTAGCCATATTACTCTAATATAACTATCATCAGCAGTTGACTACTCACCTTGGAAGCCGTCGAGTATATAACTATATAAGGCCTGGGTTTGCTCCAATATCTTAATTTTTTATAAACTGTTCTAAATTTATCAGCTGTGCGTTTGTGTGGGTTTGATAAGAGTTACATGGATAATCCTATTAAGTCAAAAACCTTGGGATACTTACGTTATTAAAAAAATCATGAACAAGTTGACTGAGTTCTGACTTGAGCAAGTTTTAATTAGACACATCCTCACCGGAATCAAGATCCTCTAGTGCCAACCCTATAAAATCTATCTACAGGAACTCACACTACGCAGGATGACTTTGCTACTTACTAATGTTGGACTAAATGTAACTCAAGGCCTATTTATCTGCAAGAGGGATCAAGTGAAAGAAGAGTGTCACATTATGCATAAAGTTAAAGAAGGGTGTGTTGAAATAAATTGAATAGTGACTTACTAATTACTATGCATGTGTTTGGATAATTGGCGTAAAGTAAAAAAGCAAAAGGTATTAGATGAATAGGATCGAGTAAAAGACACTCTATTCTATGTTGTGGAAGAGTCCGGATCTAGTGAGGTAAAACCTTACAACGACTGTAAATAGATCAACCATGGTCTGCCACGTCTCCGTGGAGCAGCATGCCATACTCGTGGGCAGCTATCTGTGTCTAAGGCAGGGTTGCCTACGGTGACACCAACCCGGTCACCATGCGTATACCCACTCAGAGGATCACGATTGATCGTGGGATTAACTTTGAGTAGAGTGAAAAGGAATAAAATAGGGATCCAAATCAAACATACATGTTTACTCCTTGTATCTTGGCCATCTAAGCACATTAAAATGTAGAATTTTCTACTATTGGGGGCCAATTCCACTCATCTTTCACGTTCCTCATGTGCAAATAGGAAAAAACCCAAAGGCCTATTTCTTTACCCAAATCCCAAGAATTCATGTTTGGAGTAATTTCAAATTCTCCAAAATTATCTCTGTAGGTGGAATTTCAAATCACTCATCTTAATGGAGCATTTGAAATTCCAACTAAATAACGTTGAGAATAAAATTACGGAAATTTGTAAAGGTCATTTGAAACCTTTTAGGTGGCTGGCAGTTTGAAATCCCGAGTGAAAAAAAATATAAAAATAAAATAAAATATCACATCAAAATATAAAAACCCAATATAGTAAATTCCGGTCAAGAATTCTAATAACAAAACAGGCCATAAAGATCGTCCATGATTGTCTCTTCAGTGGATTTGCTTTAACAAAGCTGTGGGAATGTGGTTTTCGGCAGTTCCAAGTTTTAAAAAGGTGGGCCCAAAAATGAACGAACCCAGATTAATCCATTCACACGTGACGGCAGGGTCCGCCAAAACGAAAAGAAAGAGGAAAGGAAACGAAAAGCTAACCAATGACGCGCGGATAGAGAGAAAAAAAAAAAAAAAAGAGATAGAGATCTATCTCTCCCTTTCTCTCTCTACGCCTTTTCACTTTACCTTTTACGGGTGGGGCCCGCAATCCGCGAGGACCGGGAAGTAGAAGTCGATGAAAGCATATAAATATATTTTTGCTTTGGAGGTACGTCGGTAAGATGCATGACTGGCTATCGCCGGTTGCGTTTCTCCTCTTTAGACTTGTCCGCAAAACGCCAACGGTGCACGTTGTACGATAAATTCCAAATTCCACCACATCCATGGTCTTTAAACTTTATTGGTCGTGTGACGAATAGAAACAGATGAAGGATGGAATCCACTTTTTGGGTTAACCGGTTCACGCAATATGATCTCAACTGGACTCAACAGAAAAAATAAAATAAAGTAGAAGAAACTCCATCATTGTTACAATCAGCACTACAAATTTAGGAGAGTCCCCAAGCACTTTTTTGATCGATAGATCAGAATGTCATGTGATTATTACCTTAATTTGTTTGAGTAATTTAGATGTAAAGTAAATTCAAATGAAGTTTAGTTTTAAAACACACGAAAAGAAGAGTGGTTTTATAAAAGAGAGCTGCTCTCCTCAGCTGCAGTTGAAATTTAATTTCAGCTGCAGCGTGTGATAGGCTCGTGTGGCAGTGGCAGTGGCAGTGGCAGGATCAACTCAATCATATGTTTAGAAATCAAGCCCAAACTCAGTCTTGATTAGAAATCTAGCTGAGCTGAGCTAGTCTTGACAATGCATAACAAGCTTAAGATCAACTCAATCACACGCTGCAGCTGAAATTAAATTTCAGCTGCAGCTGAGGAGAGCAGCTCCCTTTATAAAATATTATATATAATTTTAAATTTTATCTTTTCGACTATTTGTTATTTTGCGGCACAGAAATAAACTTTTTTGACCATTTTGGATTAAAAGAAGAGGTCCTTTTGTCTTTAAGTAGAATGAGAGTTTTACTTTTTAATTTTTTTTAAAAAAATAAAGAGGTGATTTTAAGATCCTGTACTTATAAGGCCTCTCTTCTTTTATTTTCTTGTCTCTTAAGATGATCCATTCACTTGGATTTACTTTTTAAGTGAATTACCCAAACGTAGGTGAAAATCTTGAAAGAAATTGAATACATGGAGATTCATATTCAAATTTATTTTACCAGGTATTGTTAAAGAGATCTAGATGAGATGTTGACTTTTCTGATATTCGAATTATTAGGTTGATAGCTTAGTGCACATTTTGGATGAGTGATAAATCGAATTGAGGTGAGGTGGAGCATTAAATCAAGATGGAATAAAAGATGAGGGGGTTACTTAGTTTTTAGTAGTTTGATAGAGAATCTTTTTGACTTTTTACATAAAAAGATGATTTTTTTTTTTATCATTTAGTAGAGAAAGAATGTTTTTTTTTTTTTTTTACTTTTTTTTTTTAAAAAAGGAGGAGAGAATTTTGAATTTATGTACTTTTAATATGACCCTTGGTATTTTCTTGTCTGGATGATGGAGACTTTTCCTCACCTCAATTCAATTCACCACTTATCTAAACACACACTATAAGTAATTATTTCATGGTCATGTTTGGACACTCACCTTTGCTTATTTATTTTTGACTACTTATATAAAAATACAACTCTTAAAATTCAATTACATGAAACAAACGGGGACTTAGATTATATGATATGTTTTAAATGTATGATTTCAACTAAAAAAACAATTGATGTTTAATTTCAGTTCAGCTTGAAACTATGCAAATTTTAATTTTGTTTTTGTTTTCATGCCAAACCTATTTGGACTCTAACATGCCAACCCAAAATTCAATTTTGGTTGAGTACAATTACTGAATTATTTCAGCTTGTACTAGTTGCATAGATGATGCCCTCGATTTGCAAATGTGGAGCAAATGACTTAACATCAGAAACATAGACGTAATTTATGTATGAAATTTGGAAAGGATGGTTTGAGTTTCTCACAAGCATTTGACTATTGGTTTTAATTATTATAAGAAAAAAAATATATTTTAAAAAAGAAAACCGAGAAGGTCTAAATATGTCGATCTCTCCCTCTACCCTCGTCCACACGTGAAGGCAACACACACCACCACTAGCTCCGTGCAGCATAGAATTGATGCTACAAGTCTTCAACAAAGATATATTGATGGGCACAGCTACAAATTACAATGCAGTGCTGCTGCATTATAGTATGGTGCGGGGGCACACTTTTTCAAAATCGAAGCCGCTTGCCAGCTTCATGAACACATTGTAGATGGCTATTGTTGGATCATTGCATTTGTCCAAGTAAGGGTTTACAAAAAATCCATCAATCCGCAAAGCAGATCAGATCCTATCTGATTTGTGGATTTTTAACCAATTTGAAGGTAAACGGATTGGTGACGGATTGAAAATCTTATAATCAGTTAGCAACGGATCAATAACGGATTTCACCCTCAGTTCGCGGATTCAATCCAATCCAATTCACTGACATTAAATATAAATAAAAAAAATTTAAGGGGTCTATATATAAGTTAAGATGTCTAAATATAAAGTGAGAAAAATTTTTTAAGAGGTTAAATATAAAATTTTTTACAACATGTTTGATATCTTTCTTTAAACATTAGATTGAACGGATTGAATGGATGATCGGATCGGATCGGTTTTTTATAGCCACGGATCGGTGACGGATCCCAATCCATCAATCCGTAGGAAATGGATTGGTGACGGATTTGACCCAATCCACACCAATTCGATCCGTATACACCCGTATATCCAAGGCTGGTGGAGACAGGAGAAATTTAAATGTGTTCACTCCGATGGGTTCCCTTTCCCTTGCATTACTGCGTTTCTTATTTTGCTCATTCGGTTGCATTTTCTTCTTTTGTTAGTTTGGGGTGCTTTCCTTTTGCTTTAGATTTTTGCTTTGTTTTAGCTTCTCTCTGTCTTAGTCTGGCTTAATGGTTTTTTTTTTTTTATATATATATGTGGGCAAGCTCCCCACTAGTTGTATTGCCCATAATTTTGGGTTTCCAAGTCTGATACGACCCAGCCCAAATTTCAGTGTGGCAGAAAATTTATTCACTGGGTTAGGTTTAAAATCTATCTCATCTGGGTGTCATTTTGACGGAATTTGAGTTTCAGTCTACTCACATCCAAGTTAGGTTAACACTTTATGTGGCCAAATGAGTCAAATACACATTGTACATAACACAATATGTATAAATATCATATAAGTCAAGCCTAACGCAAGCTGAGCTAAATATTCAAGCCTCAAGCTGTCAAGCCAAGATCGGGTTGACCCCAAAACCAACCCAACTCAATTCGTCCTAGCTGCACCCTGCCGTAGAGTCTCTTACGGATCCCGTACCCATTGGGATTCTCGCCAACCGTACGAATACAATACCTGAACACGTGGACGGCTAGAAACAACTCCAATTTCTTTATATCCCACAGCAAAATCAACGGCCAGGATCAATCCAATCATAATTGGAAAAAAGAAGCTAAATTTCCCTGACCCAATCAAGACCAACCCTGGGCCCCAGTCGGGTCAATCAAAGAAAGAAATTAAAAAGAAAAGACCCCACCCCCACAAAGCTCAAAAGCGACCTTTCTCTATCTCTTTTGCCTTCTTTTTGGTGGGCCCCACACCGAACCCCCTCTTTCCCTTCGTTCCTACGTCACCCTCTCTTCGAATCCTCAGCCACGAGAATTCGTGGCTGAGAATCGCCCCCAATCGCTGACCTGGACGCTGACCTGGCACCCCAAAACCCTAACCGGCGACTCCCGGTAACAGCCGGTCACCCATCCCCCCTCGCTTTATGCCTTTGCAGTAAAAGGGTTTTTCGCTTTTCGTTTCTTTCCTCTCTCTCTTATCTCTCTCTTTCTTTGCCCTTTTTCCTTCTCCTTCTTCTATCCATGTTTTTGGTCTTCTTCTTCGATATCTTCAGAAAAGCTTCTGCTGTTGTTGTGAAGAGGAGAATCTGAAATGTCTGAGGCCAGAGATCCGGCGATCAAGCTCTTCGGAAGGACGATCCCGTTGGCGGAGAGCCGGCCGCCGGGGGAAGGAGGAGGGAAGTCCGATCCGGTTATAGTCGTGGAGACCGATGATGAAAAGGTGTGTTCTTTGATTCCCTTGCACTCGAATTTGTTGATGTTGATGAAGAGATGAAAATCTTCTCTTGATTTCTTCTAATTTTTTCTGTTTTTTTAGAGTGTTTTTCTTGTCGTCTTTCTGTTTCTATCTTATCTGGTGAAGTTTCCTGGATGAAATAAGCATGCTAGGGTTTCTGTTTTGGATTGTGTTGGTTTTTTAGGAGTTTTATTCATTGTTTTCTTATTTTTTTTAGGGGAAAAATGAGATTTTGTCGTTTCCTTTGAATTATTTGGGGTTTCTTCTTTGAATCTTATATGGGATTAGGGTTTTCTCTTTATCATCTTGAAATTTGGTTTTGTTTTGTTATTCAAGCCTAAAAAAATATTTTCTTTCTGTGCTTTCATCATTCAAAAAGTTCTTTTTTTGTTAGTTACTTGGAAGCCTAAGAATTTGAAATTGATTAGTATTGTTGATATTATTTTGCGTTTGTTGGGTTATTCAGAAGCATGAGCAATTCATTTTTGTAAGCTTCCATGGAATCAGAACCCTAAATTCTTGAAACTTCCTCTCTTCTTCTGAGTTGGATTTGTTATATTTAGGAAGAGATTCCAGAATTGTGGGGATAAACCCTAAACCCTGGTGTATTTGCTTTTGTGATTGCATTTTTAATATGGATAGAATAGTACCGACCCTTTTTTTGGGTCGGTGTTGATATTCTCTTACACTCAAAGGGGATAAAATTGGAGCGAGCAGTGGTGAAAAAGATCCACAAATGGCTGTCACATAGCCTTCCCTTTGGTAGGAAATGATCATCCAGTCATCACCCCCTCTTAAGTATAATCCTAGGATAATGAGGGTCCTATCTAAATCTCCTTCTTTAGTACTTTTTTGGGATAACCCAGTTTATCATGAATTCCTATGTATTAAAAAAGTTCATCTTTCAGATTTTCTTTAATTAATTCAAAAGGATAATTGGTATGTTTGTTAGTTGGTTTTTATTATGTTCTTTTTTTTTTTTTTTTTTGAATGATATCAACTTTAGAATGATCTTTAAAAGCTCAACTTTTATATATCTTTTTTAAATTATTCATAGGTTAATTGTCCTATCCGATGATTTAACCCAGGACAGCCGGAAATGAGAACATAATACATATAGCTTCCCAATTTGCGACTGGGTTTGAATATTTGACCGAATAGATGTCTGAATGGATGGTTATCCAACGTTTTCAACTTGGGGGCAGCGCGCGAAAGAAGATACATATTTCTCATGTTTGGATGGGTGGTGAAATGAATTGAGATGAGGTAAAGCCTCCATTATCTGGAGACGAAAAGAGCATCTATCATATCGAAAGTACACAAATTCAAAATTCCCTCTTTTTTAAAAAAATTTAAAAAGCAACCGCTTTTCTCACTAAATGACAAAAAAAAATCCTCCTTTTACACAGAAAGTTAAAAAGATTACATATCAAGCCACTAAAAATAGAAGCCCATCATAACCCTCTATATTTTATTCTCTATTGATTTGATGCTTCACCTCACTTCAATTCACCGTGCATCCAAACCGGTGGAATACTGTTTATCATTCTCTTCTGGAGAGACCGCAGCTACTGGCACAGATAATTATTTGGGCTCTATAATGCAGGAAAAAAAAAGTATCCCACCTGTTGTGGTTTTCGTTTTTTGTACTGTATCAAAATAACTGCTGGACCCTTAGCCTTTTGCAATTTCCTGTACATTGGAGGACTTGATGCATGCTCATTTGCTTTTTATCGTATCTTTTGGGTGAATCTTATGGTTTTAATTCTAATTTCAGGATGCTTGTTGTGAAACGACTCATGAAGATGTTGAAGATTCGATGCCAGGTCCTTCAGAAGAGCCAGCTAAGCCTGATTGCTCATCTGCTATGAAGGATGACAAGGAAGTTGAAACACCAGAGAAAAACAAGGCAGTGACAGATCCCAAGACAGAGGAAGAGGAGGCAGAAACCGATGATGGCGGTGGCCAAGAAAAGGTTCTCAAGAAGCCGACCAAGGTCCTCCCATGCCCTCGATGCAATAGTTTAGACACCAAGTTCTGTTACTACAACAATTACAACGTTAACCAGCCTCGGCACTTTTGCAAGAACTGTCAGAGATACTGGACTGCTGGGGGTACTATGAGGAATGTCCCTGTGGGTGCAGGCCGGAGAAAAAATAAACACTCAGCCTCACACTATCGTCACATAATGATGTCCTCTGATGGGATGCCTGCTTCTCGGATTGAGAACGCTGATTCTGCCCATCACCAGGTTCTCTCATGTGGAATCCCGGCTGCTACTCACCCTCTGAAGGGGAATGGGACTGTCCTAAAGTTCGGACCAGATGCACCCCTCTGTGAGTCCATGGCGAACGTGCTGAATCTTGGGGACCAGAAGAGAAATGTTGAGATTTCTGAAACTGTAGAGGAACCTTCATGTGGGTCTTCTTTGACTGCCTCTACCACAATTGAAAATGAATTGCCTGAAAGTGCAGCTCATTTGGAGCAAGGAGGTGTTCCAGCTTCATGCTGCAATGGGCTTCCTTCTGCGCATCATATGCCATGTTATCCTGGGCCTCCTTGGGCTTACCCTTGGAATCCAGCATGGAACAACATTGCTGCCATGGCGGCAGGCCGGTGCTCCTCTGAACTATCTCATGGACCAGAGAATGGAAATTCTAATCATCCAGTCCAGTGGAACTCACCACCGATGGTGGCTGCCCCTGCCTTCTGTACACCAAGTATTCCTTTCCCTTTTGTGCCTGCCTCCTATTGGGGCTGCATGCCTGGATGGGCTCCTGGAGCATGGAATGTACCATGGTTGACATCCAATGGTGTCCCTTCACCAACATCCTCTACTAGCAATAGTGGCTGTTCAGGCAATGGCTCTCCAACCTTAGGTAAGCACTCAAGAGATGCAAGTTCTCAGGCAGAAGAGAAAACAGAGAAGAGTCTTTGGATTCCCAAGACGCTGAGAATTGATGACCCAGATGAGGCTGCAAAGAGTTCTATATGGGCCACACTTGGCATTAAGCCTGATGAGAACGAGCCCATAACCAAAGGAGGTATCTTCAAAGCTTTTCAGCCCAAGACAGAAGACAAGAGTCAATCGTCAGATGCTGAACAGGTCTTGCTAGCAAATCCTGCAGCATTGTCCCGGTCTCAGACTTTTCAAGAAAGCACGTAAGAGATCAAAGGACTTCTACTCCATAGCCTCCCCATCTGGCTTCCATTTCTGTTGTGTAAAGCAAATAGCGGCAGCAGCTTTTAGCTTCTGGCTCTAATATGGAAGCATTAATTTAAGCCCCTGGTTTAGAGAAGGTTCAAAAGCACTTGTTTGAGCTTTCTCTCCAGCTGCTGGGGAAATCTGCCTGAGGTTAATGATTGTTTTGAAGTTTATGCTGTAAATAGTAGAGGAGAAAGATAGAACAAGTTGTTTATAGCTCCTACACCAATGGATGGTCCGAATCGTCGTTCTGAATTTGTGGTTTCTATCATGCATCGTGGATTGGAACCAACCACATTTTCGGTAACCCAAGAGAGAAAGGGTATAAAGTTCAGTTCATTATGTTCACAATCTGGTAAGGTTCGTGGGCAGTGGCTGATCTGAATTTTCAACCCTAACTCTATCCTTATGAGTTTTGGTAGGCTTTTTTCTCTAGTCTTGTTGAAGAACTTCCGTTCTCAAGTTTGTATGAATTCGAACATCATCTTTGAATTGCTAGTGTTTTTGCCATCATATATGTTCACTCTCATCTTATTTATCAATACTTCATTTCCTACTTTCTTTCTTCTTCTTTTTCTGACTTTTTCGTGTTTCACCATTGGAAACTTTAAACCATGCTCCTCAACATTCTTCGGATACTTTGTTTTGTTTTTATAGCACAACTTTATGATGCATTTTCCAGTGCCTCTACTTGCAAGCAGTTTGCAAATATGGTTGGCAAAACAGTGAATCTTGGGGTGCTCCGGAAATTGAAACTTTTTAGGAGTGTTACTGCCTTTTATTTCTGTGTAAAATTACTATCAGTAGCTAGGCTGAAAAGCTGTGAACACCTTAGTTGAGTTCTACCAGAGTATTTTCTTTAAAACGATCTACCTTTACCATCTTGTTTGCCTTTCTTTGGCCTCTCAGCATGCCAAGTGAGAGTGTGTCATCATTTGCAAATTTTTCTGCATGGTAATTCTCTGTCCCAACAGTTATCTTTTCTCCAATGTGACTCCCCATAACTCAATTGACATCTCTTTCCTTGTAACCTCTCTCTCTCTCTCTCTTGCTACACATCTCGTTGTC
Organism: Persea americana; assembly: GCA_029852735.1. NCBI lineage: Eukaryota > Viridiplantae > Streptophyta > Magnoliopsida > Laurales > Lauraceae > Persea > Persea americana. The sequence goes on along the minus strand of CM056811.1, from coordinate 14,034,475 downwards.
AACCTCAACAAACAACAATCCAGAAAAATAGAGCGGTAAAAGGAGAAAGGAAAAATCCAAGAGAACATTGACATTCCAAAAACCCAACGGTATGGTTGTTACTAAAACCTTCTTGACCACGTGATATGTGGTGAGTGGCTAACCAAGTGTCTCCTTCTTATGTTAGTTTTGGGGGGCACACCAAATTGCATAGGACACTCAGAAAAGGTGGTCTCAAGATCGAGATTTTATGTTAGTCATATAATATTAAATTACAACCAACCATTTTAGAGAACTTCTAAGTACTTGAAAGCCAACTATATGCAAATCTATACATGGCACTTCTTTTTGTGTGAGGAAAGGTCTCTTAATTCTCTTCCATTTTAGTGATAGAAAAATTGTCCACGTATAGGAATGGAGTACACTGGAGGGTTTTTCCTTTCCAGCCACAAGTTATAATCATTTTCGAATTAGGTTGGTGATTTAGCTTGACAACACATGCTCAACGGAGGTCAGGAGAGGATTTTAGAGAGATCGTAATATATGGCGTTAATTTGATTGAAGCTATTGAAGCACTGATTTCAGTATTCTGTGTCAAGTTGATCTTTTTGTTTTATGTCATATTGAATATATTCCACCTATTGTTGGGTAAATAAATCTAACTTTTTTCTTTTTTCAATCTTTTCATTTTTCTTTTGTTCCATGTCAAATTGAAGATACCCCATTAATAGCTGGGTAAATCTACCTGTTTTTGAAACCATTTCATCTGGTGTATGTTTTGGTGGCTCTGTATATATTTTTATTTGGTTGAAACTTGATATTTCTCCAAGGCTGAGGCACAGTAAGTAGGTTCAGCCCTTGGTTACGCAGTGTTTTATTCTTAGCATACGAAGTCTGTATAAATTTGTGCTTTCTTTTTAATTTATCTATTCTTTGTGTATACGTGTTTTCATATGACCATAGATGAATTTATTTAGTCCGTATGTTGGTTGAAGCTGTGTTCTAGGGAACCTAATTGATGACTTCTGTTTGGGGCTATAGAAGGTAGACCTTGAGTTCTTATCAATTAGTACAGCACAACGCGGTCTCTATCTAATCCCACAACTAAAAGAACACCTTGCTGCAATCTTGTTATACATATTGATTTTCTGCTTAAAATTTCACTGAAGCAAAACAGAGAGCAGATGCTTCTCTCTCTATATCTGACATTTCTTTTCCTCCAATTTGACACTAATTTGGCATTTACTTACCACCATTGGATTGAATCTAAAATAAAATGTTTTAGTTAAAAGACCATTAAACTTTGAGGTTATTAAACAAGGGTTAAGATAATGTGATGGAGATTATTTTTTTGCCTAATTTTTATCCATGATGAGGCCTTTTCTTCTCACCCCACATGTATGTAGGTGGGCAACATGAGTTGGACAGTAAAAGTTCCCCTCTTTGTACTTCATTTCTTCTCATGAAGGGTTTATACGTTTAGATGGTGAAAGCCAGAAATGCATGGTACAAAGAAGCTATCTTGGCATTGAAATTGATCTTAAATAATCAGGTTATGTTTGGAGAAGTTCAGAGATACTAGTTTGGTTAAAGAAAGAGATTTTGGGGTAAAATGTAAGGGAGATTGTAATGGTAAAAAATACAGGCAATTTGTTTGACCTTGCAAAGGGGACCATGCAATCTGTTGGTTAGTGTTTTTGTTTCACAATCAATTTATACCCAAAAAACCCCAAACAAATTCCCAACTGCCCATTTTATTACCAAAGATGGATGGATGAAGTTGTCTCCATTCAAAATGGGCCCCACACGGTTCTGGCAGGATTAATTGATGTCCGTATACCCATATGTACTGTATGCTTGTTGATGCATATGAAAGGATGTAAATTGTAAACCCAAAACTATGCTACATTTGATCGGTAAAAACATTAGTGTCATTAAAAAAACTCAACAATTTTAATGATATACCCAAAAGTATTCCAATATCAGAACTTTGATTTTGTCATAAACTCTGACATTTGAGCATTTGGCTTCAAGAATTTCAGGTTGTTGTCATTTAGCCATAGAAAAATTGGAAAAACTATATTTCACTTGAGAGAGATTTATCAAGTTCCGGGATTCCAGGGTTGTACTGGTTGAGTTTTGGTGAGCCTGAAATGACCAGCCATCTGAATATTTATTTGAATGGATGTTCCCTGTGGCCCATGGTTTTGCTCAGTAACCTTGTGCCTTAAGTTTGTACTTGTGGGCTCTATGGTTTTTTGTGGTCCAGGTTTCTTGCCAGGAAAGAACATCATTTGCAGAATAACCTCTGGAAGATTTGCTGTCAAATTGTCTACATTTTTTGTGGACTGTTCTTGTCATACTATCTTTATATCATTAAAGTCGGAGGATGTTGACTAATCTCTTGAGCCCTGTTTTGATCCTTATGGGGTGCGTGTAATTAGATGATTCCTGGCCCATTCACAGTGGGAAAGAGAAAGAGGCATCCTTCGTTCCTACCCTCTATATGAAATTGGAATCCTCTCAATTGAGGAAAATCAAAATTTTCCTTTTTGCATGAACAAAATATCACAATAAACAATAAAATAGTGAATATTACTGAAAATCAGAATGATATTCCTCCGTTGGCTGGTCCTTTTGTTACACAAATGTAACCTGAGCATATGCAAATGTAAACAAGTCATCCGATTTAGAAGAGAAAAATGCAATGGACTTCCGGGTAGGTCCAGTTATCCAAATGCATGAACCTTCATTTATGCGTACATGTAGTTTCTTGTCCACCAATTTACAGAGATGTAAACGGAAAGATAATGTCTATGCCTGGATCAATCTATAGCATTTATATGAAACAGACTGCAACAACAAAATTTCTATGTCCATTGAATTTCACCTGATTGATCCTGCATATTAGGTTTAGTAATTGTACTAAATAGTTTTTAAAATGGTATTCTCTTACAACTCTCCATCCTAATCCAAACGCAGTGGAGATTCACTAACAGAGAGAAGTGGTGGCTCCCGACAAAGATATAATCTGTTCCCATTTCTACTCATTTTGGGTTACTATGACTATCAATGAATTATAATTTTATTAGCTATAATTAATTCATTGGTGCCTAATAGATCACTATCATATTGTCGGTGTAGTCGTCATCACCGTCATCCATCCCTAACAAGTAGAGCAACAATGCAGGAAGAGTTTGGGTTTAATACTATTATTCATGTGGAAAGAGAGATGCCTCATCACTGATATATATATATATATATATATATATTAATAAGTAACTCATATGCTTATGTCCTTAAAATACGAACCACAACACATGAGGGAAAACCCTATGCATGAATCTGGCCGAAACTCTACAGCGAACACCACCTATTAAAACTGAGAGCCACTGAATTAGAATGCTCCAGAGAGTATGGACTCTGGAATGACTCTTTCGAAACTTGATGTGGTGGAACGATTTCTGCATTTTGTGGATGTTTTCAAACAAGAATCAAATGAATGATGACCTGATTGTTTTGTGGGGCACATGAATTGAATTGACTCGAGGCGATCCCAACTCAACCCAAAACGATTCATGATAAGGAGCAGTGCTTAGCAAATCGCATCGAAAAGTATGAAAATGCACGTGTATGTACTAGTGTAGTATATGAATTCCTGTATTCATTCCACCTCACCCCCACATGATCACTCTCTCAATACTTGTGCACTCACTCACGGTAGAAAGAAAAACAAAAGTAGCCTCTTGTCCGTCCCCTCTGTATTGGACGGATGAACGGTGCAAAAGCCAAGCAGCGAATCTCACCGTCGTTTTCAGTGACATATACCCAAATCCCTCTAATCAGAATCAAGCTATTGACTGATCCATGGCTTTCTTTTTATCATTTTTCCTCATCAATTCCATGGAAGACTCCAGAGACATAATAGAGAAATGGGTCTTGTTCGTTTCCAAGAAGTGAAAAAAAAAAAAAAAAAAACAAAAAAAACCATGATTTGGATTCATGCATTGGTAATTTATATTTACTAGGAAGTAGGAACCAAATTGCCTTGTCTTTACGAAGTGTGTGCAAAAGCTGATTATGTGTTTCACGCATTTCACTCACTAGAGGAAAGACAAGAAGTACACAGATGGGTGTGTGAATATGCTGGTATGTGACAAAATGAGATTATTAACGTCTTAGAAACAGAAGGAAGATGTATTCAAAACTCAAAGTAGAAAGCAAGCTCTCATTTACTAGAGGAATTGAACCCTTGTTGTCAGCGCATCTTGGGGCATTTTCAAACTTAATAATTGGCCCCTGTAACCTGCAAAACAGTGATGAAATGCAAGCAGATGTGACATTTTTCATGAACTTCTCATATGTAGAAAATGTATTTTTAATAACAATATTGTCTGTATGTGTTTGAGAGAGAGAGAGAGAGAGAGAGAGAGAGAGAGAGACATTACTTAAGCCGGACTGTGTCACATTTTCAGTGGAAGGCACTATCCTTTTCATATCTATGGTTTTTTCTTTTTCTGTGTAGGTTGGAATTTTCTGCATTCTAGATTTTGGGGAGAGGGACATCTAAACATGGACCCACAATACCAACCTTTTGATAAGTTAACATTGATAAATTACTATAGAGGATTTTACTAAAAAATTCTCATTACGTGGGCGTTGTACGAAACAGTGCATTTTAATTCACGCAACACGAAAGTATTCATCCCATAAGTTAACACTAGTGTCGCTCGTTTTTAAATGATTCGTGCTTCCCGAGATAGGAGGCACTATTTCGTGCAACACCCACGTAATGGGAATTTTTCAGTAAAATCTTTATTACTATATGATGTATTGCACTAGAACAATTGTTTCACAACTCGGCTGAAAACTGAGTCGAATCGGTTGATACTTGAAGGTTTTGACTAATATTTGTGACTTGCATCGATTTTCATTGTGTTAAATTGAGATTTAGAAAGTGATCAAGACTCCATTTTTGCCACCTTTATATTTTGTTTTGTTATTTTATTTACAACTAATTCAGCTTACAGCAAAAAAATAAAGATAATTTCAATTTTTAATTTTTTCTAATTGTTTTAGATTTCTTTTGTTTTAGTCCAAAGTCCAAAATGCATCACAAAGATGTAAAAGTTTTGGTTTTGGTCGAAACAGCATTTAAACTCCGTTTCAAAATTATGACTAGAATCTAATCACACTGTCTAGACACTTGAAGAAGCTCAATTTGGAAACTTCAATCACCATATAGAAACTTCAATTTTTTCTTTTGGATAAAAAGTCTACTCTGCTGAGTTGGCTTGCTGGATCGTTAATCAGATTTGCACTGACTCAGTAAAAAATTAGTACTATTATAGCCCAATTCGACTTTGTCAAGACTTAGTGACTCATTAAGACTTCGTTGCATTTTTTATATTTTTATATGGAGAATATTCATGTGCATCCATCTCTCACCATAGGGTGAGGGACACTTTCATAATTGAAAATTTTCATATGCAAAAGAGAAAAGGTCATATATGGTCATATGCATAAAAGGAATATTCATGTGCCAAAAGAAAAAGTTCATTCACCTTACGGTGAGTGATGGATGCACATAAATGTCCCCCTTTTATATTGAGTTCCATGTGAGGTTCTATTAACATGACTCAGTGAAGACTGACTAGACTCTTTGAGCTAAATTGGCGAATTTCATTTTCAAGTTGAGTTGGGTCAGTGTAATATATTAAAATGAAACTGATTAGCTAATTAGAAGAAACACCAGGCTTACCAAGAAATAGTGTTCTCCTGGCTGCAAGCTTTGCAATGAAATCCCAATTTCATTGACAGGAACAGGCTCTCCAGAGGAGTGCACCAGCATTACATCTTGACCAAACATAGCTTTCATGTCTAGTGGTCCTCTAGGAACCTCTGAAGGAACTTCATTGATGAACACAGTTATAAGTCCTGTCAACATGTGATATTTATGGTTATTATCATCCAACCCTCTCTATGGAAATTAAATTAAGATTTTGCTAATACTTGTTTATTAAATAATTCAAGAAGAAAGAATCTAAAAAACAAAGGTACAAGGACTGTAATGAGTAATGACAAAATTGACAGAATCATATATTCACATGTGGCTAGTATAGAAATAAATGTTACTTCAACCAAAGCCAATCATTAGAAAATATCAAGCTTGAACTTGTAGTTTCTCAATCTTGAAAAATAATCAAGTTTCCTTCAAAGCCCATTAGTGCCAATGCAGATGTTTATAACCCACAAAACCAAATTTGGTAAAAATAAATAAACAAACGTCAAAAGCAGCAATATATTTTAAGATTTGGATATTGGTGGATAACATCAAATTTTCACTAAACAGAATCGAAAATCAGAAAGAAATGGAAGTTCCACTTGAACTGCTAACCTGAGGAAGATATATGTAACCACAGGCCCATTAAAGGAAAATATAAAAACCAAGAAAACAAAAGACCGAAAAAAAAAAAAATGCTCAAACAACTTGTTTCGAAAAAAGAGTTGTAAATAACAAAATCAAGGTGCATGAAAACATGTGTGTTTAAGAAAAAAAACACTTACTTAAACTAAAACACAACTGCCCATATATGTTATCATAGAAAAAGATCTGATTGTACTTAGAGAAACCAAAATTAAGTGGAATACTTATATTAGCCCACATGCACTAACCAGATTGGTAATGTAAATCGGCATTATTAGAAGGCAATATGATAGAAGAAACCATTGGCATTTGCTCCAATTCTTGTGAACCCATTTGCTGGGAGATTGAAAAGTGATTGTTGCTGCCGTTATTGTCAGAAGCCTCGCAGGAAGAAGGTGCCATGACCCAAGGTGAAGAAGAAGAAGAAGCAAAGGATCCAACAGAGAGAGGTGAAGTGAGCTCATATGGAATTGCACCAGTTGCACTGACCCCACTTAGAATTTGTGGGTTGTTGGTCATCAAGGCCTTAATTTGACGTTGCCTTCGACGCGATCGTGATCGTCGATTTTGAAACCAGTAGAACACATTGGCATCTGCTACTGAGCCGAATTTCTCAAGCTGCTTTCTTATCCTCACAGTCTCATCTTTGGATGGGTTGACAAGTCCAGTGTTGAAGATGGACTCCATGATCATTATCTGTTCTGGTTTTGGGGTCCACCTAGATCTCACTGGCTCAGGTCTCTCCAATTCTTGGCTAGGATCATTGCTGTTTTCATGGACATGATCTTCCTCCATTGCTGAAGAGAGATTGATGAAGTATGGCCAAGTGAAAGAGATGGGAACAACTAGGGAAAGATATCACATGAACAAGAAGTATAACACACCATATGGAATGACATGTGTGTCTGTTGGACATAAATAAAGGGAAGGAGGGTGCAACTCTCAGGTCCTTCAAATTACAAAAATGACCCTACAGGGGGCACTTCTGCACTGGCAATGGTGAGATGAGAAGATCTATAATTTTATTCAACAGGGAGTTTTGGACATTTCATGTGTCAGCCACTTGGGTCTCGACAGCCCTCCGGTGGGCCGGATTGCCCTCAAAGGTTGCCAAGTGCCATCAAGTCGTCTTGGAAAAAAGACACGCACCAACTGTGTGGCGGTGGAGGGGATGATAAACCTTTTGAATGTCCATGAAGGTCCACAACTGTCAAATAGAGGTAAGGGATGCCCCCATCCATGTAATAAAAATCAGCTTATGGTAACTAACGGGTTAAGATCGCATTAAATGAACTGCGAGATTGATAGGATAAGATTAGAGATGGTGTTGATGAACTAACATGTTAAAAATTTAAGGGTACAATCTGAATTAAATTATCTATTACATAACCTAACTACTATTGGATTTCAATTCCATTTTCATCCATCCCTTTCCCTACTGACTTATCTAAGTGAGGAGCTAAGGGTCTAAAGATGGAGATGCAAATGCAACCATGACTATCTCAAGGTTCAATTTCCTATATCATGGGCGGGTAATCATTTCCCATCAAATATAAGGTTATTTTATGTCCGTGTGTGTTTTCACCTTTAATGATCAACTTTTAGTCCTTTTTTGCTGTCACTTTTAGCCCCCTTTGATGGAAAGGGACTGTTTAGACATCCCAAAAGTTCATCCAATTCAGCTAACGTGCTATATATGATTTTAACTTACACAAGTGTACATTTTGTTTATCACTTCAACTAAGCTTTCCCAGAGGTGCTACAGCAGGTCTGTAATCCATTGCATCCACGCATTGTTCTATAAAAGAGTCATCATAAAACCCTTTTGTCCAACAGTCTATTAGGCCAAAAGTCAAAGTTGCAGGGCTGTCAGAGCCAAATCAAAATGGATGGTAGAATGATGTCTCGCGATAGCGAGAGTGTCGCGCAGATGGCCAATTATGTCCGAGACTCTATGATAAAGTTTGGGGATGAGTGCTGTTCTAATTGGAGTTTGATTAGAATACTCTTGTACGAACTTGTAGCTATATATTAATGGGTGTTTCTCTCAACCCTAAGACCCAAGACAAGAAATTAATTCTCTATCTTAATTTGATGTTAGAATACCCTAAGAGAGATATTCTTATTTCTCTAGAGTCATTGAGAGATTGTTCTGAATGGCAGCTCTATAAGGTTTTGTTGCTTCTATTATCTTGTAGAAGATTAATCATCTTAATAGACAAGGTGCAAGGAAATCAAGTAAGAAGAATGGTGCACGGTGGAAGTCGAGTCAGTGGAAATTGTGCAAGAATAACTACAGTTCTTAAGTCGAGATACAGACTGAGATAAATGAGCAGTGAGTATATCTTGTAACTGTTCGTGAATTCTTGATTTCTAAATCGTAGTTTTTCTCCCTGGAAAGGGTTTTCACATTATATTTGTGTCTGCCTTCTTATGGTAATTGCTTAATAGATTTATCTGCTAGTTCTATCTTGTTTGATTAGTTACATCCGCTGTATTGATTTGATTAATTAGACTAGCATCTATTCTAGTGGGTCATGTAAAATTCTCACGGCCTAATCGTAATGAACCTCATGAGGGGGACGTTCGCTATGGCCTTGTGGAGCCCGTCAGGAGAAGGACAGTTGAGGCATCAAAGTACCCCTCGAGCCGGATTTTAGTGAAGAACAAAGGGAAGCTTCTGGCTGGCTGGTATTAGATTTCCTTACTAGGTTGCTAGTAAAGTACTGCACCAGTGGAGACCACTTCTCTAACACTTTTCCTTAGGTGGAATCCGGTTGGTGTACTTTTGGCAATATACATTTCTTTTAGCGCCGAGCTGTTCCTCATAGGATTTAAGTTCACGACCGGTAGGCTCTAATACCATATTAAGTTTTCTTAGCTAACCATTCATACTAAAACCTTGAGGTATTAGAAGATGCACTATAAGTAATTTTCAATACCCCCCCTCGGGGTAGAGCCCACTTCTCTAACAACTAGTGCATATGTCTCACAACATATGGTTTAAACTATCAACCAATGACTATTTATGAAGTACAATAAAACATTGAGTTAAACTTGGATTCTTAGGGAACCTAATCACATAATAACTCTAATATATATAATCCTAGTCACATAATAATCAAATCTAATATAATTCTAATCTAAAACAAACTTCTCATCCTAATTGAACACAAACTCATTGTCATCATGAGATATCCAGCCTTCTTAATATTCTCTATTCGCCACTTTCTGCGATAAATGGCGATCAATCCATGCTTAACATGGTGGCCTTCATGTATCCATCTTTGGGCTGTATTATCTTCTCAAACCTCATCAGTGTAAAACATAAGAACAATGGAATTAAGAACCCTTTTTCAATTGATTCTTCTAGCTTTACCATAAGTGATTATAGAAATTAACTGGCTACAATGTAATGTAGGACAGGTCACAGATGATTTTGTGGGGTGTCAAGATCAAAGAAATAGAAACAACATTATGATGGTATATTAGAGTAAGTTTATTTTTGCTTATTGTTCAGTGCATATGGTAAAATGATAGGACAATGCTATTATTGTAGTAGTTACATTACACGTGAAAGAAGGCCAGAGAAGGTATAGTTTCGATGGGACTGCATGTGATTTCATGCATAGGGAGGTGAGTCTTTCACTCTCTGTAAAGAAGGGAATATTGCAAAGGAATATAATCCAAAGATATGATCAGGAAACTGTGCCCTAATTGATTAAAGTGTTACGTCATATCTGTACTTTGGCTCTTAGTTGACACCCAGAAACTGTGACCTAATAGATCGGAGTGTGCCCGAAGCTGTGTCCTAATCCATGATCGACAAACTTTGCCCAACTGTTGAGAGAAGGGTCTGCCCAATATGTAGCCAAAGTTGGCTTAATTGGTTATTCTGATCTTCTTTGGACTGATAGTTTTTCGGATTGGTTGTATGAGTTGGTTGGCCATCCTGATTTGTTGTGCGTTTTGAGTATTAGAAATTTCTTTTACGGAAGAAAGAAAGCTGTTCAGGCCAGGGTTTAAGGTTGGCAAAAGGGTTGTGACGCCCCGGAGTCCCACATCGACTATAGAGAGGAAAGTGAATGGGTTTATATGTAGAGCCTACATCCTTACCTTGCATAAGGCCTTTTGATGGGTTCTGGCCCATCAGAAACAAAACCGTGAGGCCCGTGGGCCAAAGCGGACAGTATCATGCATGCGTGTAGGGTGGGGCATTACAAATGGTATCAAAGCCGACTCTCGACTAGTTCGAGTATGGGTCCCCTGCCGTGGGCGGGTTTCCATGTGGGCGGGCCAAGAGGGCTGGCAGGCTACAGGGACTGGCAGGCTACTGCATGGGTTTATATGTAGAGCCTACACCCTTACCTTGCATGAGGCCTTTTGATGGGTTCTGGCCCATCAGAAACAAAACCGTGAGGCCCGTGGGCCAAAGCGGACAGTATCATGCATGCGTGTAGGGTGGGGGCATTACAAGGGTGCTCCAACCATGACTTGGGTTTCCTTGGTAAAAGAATTTTTTTTTTTTTGGTACCCCAGCTTCAATGGCCGGGACCCTTTTTTTTTTTTAGAGAGCCCGATACACCCGGAAAGAAAGCCCATCGAAGTGGGAAGAAAGCCCGGTACACCCGGGAAGAAAGCCCATCGAAGTGGGAAGAAAGCTGTTCAGGCCAGGGTTTAAGGTTGGCAAAAGGGTGCTCCAACCATGACTTGGGTTTCCTTGGTAAAAGAATTTTTTTTTTTTTGGTACCCCAGCTTCAATAGCCGGGACCCTTTTTTTTTTTTTAGAGAGCCCGGTACACCCGGAAAGAAAGCCCATCGAAGTGGGAAGAAAGCCCGGTACACCCGGGAAGAAAGCCCATCGAAGTGGGAAGAAAGTCCGTCACACTCTGAAAGAAAAGCCCACCGAAGTAGAAAGAAAGCCCGCACATATACATGCAGGAATATATAGGGGGGGAGGTGGGGGTTGAACCCCAGACCTCCCCAATAAGAACCCAGCTCCTTACCAGTGGAGTAAGGAGCGGTTCTTCTTGGTAAAAGAAGTTAAGGTCTGTAGTATGACCGCCAAGTCAGGCGTCAGCATGTTAGGGGTAGACCCCACAATGGTGGCCATACTGAGGGCTTGAATAAGAAAATCTTTTTATTCGTAGAAAGAGGATTTCATTGGAAGAAAAAGGAAACAACAAAGCTGCAACAAAGACCAAAATAAAACCAAAGAAACTATGCACTTGCTGGGCAACTCTTTATATGAATGAAACAGATCTGCATGAAATAGATCTATTTCAAATGGCGCTTATTGAAGAATTAGCCCATTTGGTAATTGGCAACACTTAAAAAACTGATTGAAACAAACTCTTTTAATTCAACAGGCGAATTCTTTTCTATAAATTTATTGGTATATGCAATGAAACATTGGCTGATACTTGACCACATGGCCATTTGTAGCATTCTTAAGACAATCAACAGTTCACGTCTTGATATAGGATCCCACAAAGTCTAGAAATTAACGTAAAATGGTTTACATTGTTTTGCAAATATTTGAATATTGGTGAATGATCAATGGTTGATATTTGGTATGGTGGCCGTTCTTAGTCATCTTAAGCATTTGTACGGCTTAGATTATATTAGACGGTCCCACAATTGGAAGAAAATGAAAAAAAAAAGTACCGTACGAATTCTAGTCCGAACCCAGTCAAGTGATGGATGGCACATCGACAGTTGAGAGTTTTTCTTCAAGTTATCGAGATCCACTAGGAATCAGATAGTGAGGCTTGACATCATAACCATGTTTAGTGCTTTGAAGAAGATTAACGATTCTGATCTTTCTTTTGGGCCACACAGATGTCAAAAATGTAGATCTAAGTGTCTAGGTTCTTTTTTTTTTTTTTTGCAAATATCTAATAATTTAGGATAATCCAACGGATGAAATTTGGATGCATAGCTGTGTTTGACCTTTTGAATCTAGTTAACGGTATGGATCTTGATTTTGGGGGCTATAATTGAAAAAAGAAAAGAAAAACCGGACTACCTACGTCAGTTTCATTGTTCATGCCAAGGTCTCTCCGCTTCTCACATTTCTCTGATTGGGTTCTTCCCCTTTTGCTAACCGGCAGAAACAGACATCTCATGTCTTAATACCATTTGAAATGGACATGATAAAAGCAACTACCAAACATTCTAAAACCGGATTGAATCAGTTTTAAGGCAATGAAGGGCGGGAAGTAGAGATGCCAAATTGAACCTACATAAGTTAGTAAGAAAACAAACCCCCTTCCAATCCCATAAAGTTATCTAACCCATAAGGGTTCATGGCTAGTTTATGAGTAAAACTGTTAAGAGGCCTGGGAAAGGATATATCCTCTAACTCGGTGCTCAAACCTTTGATGTCCAACAAAATAGGATGGATAGATCAATCGGACAACCCGTTAATGGCTAGAACTACCTGGAGGGCATAGGACAAAAGGTGGATCTTATGGAATCCCTGCAAGGAAGTTTCCTTCAGGCTTCAACGGTCGTAAGATGGTCCTTGCCTCAGCTTCATTTGGAGAATAAAACCTTGGAACCATCGAGTGATCTTGCATGCACCCAAGAACCATCAATCGGAATAGCAAATTCAAAGTTTTCTTTCCCATCCACACCTCTAATGACGCATCAAAGAACACCTGTCTCTAGGGCTCCACAGAATAAAACCCTAGCTAGTGGTACTGGCCAGTTTATTGTCATTAAAGTTCTTGTTGAGGGACAAATTTAAAAAGATTTAAGTTACTTATGGTGCAAATTTAAGTATTGGATTGATTCCGACTTCATTAACCAATTGAGTATTTTAAATATCACAGGCCAAGCCCATTAACGAGTCAAGCTTTTTTTTTTTTTTTTTTGGAAAAATAAAGAGTCAAGCTTGAATCAGCTGTGAGACCATTTCTCACCCAAGCTCAAGCCAAGTCTAGCTGAACAGTATATAGCTTGAGCTTGGATCCAAAAGCTAATTGGATGAGCCCACAGCCCGGGCAACAAGCAATAATGATCTCACAGCCCGGTCAACAAGCAAAAGAATAAAGCACTAAAAATTCCTACAGCCTGGAAACAAGCCAAAAAAGGAAAGACAAAGCCCAAACCCCTGGCATCAAGTTCAAACATCTGAGGAAATCAAGTTACAGTCCTATCCTAATGACTATAAAGCCATATCCTATGAGAATTTCTCATTGTTCCAGTCACACAAACTATACAGCCAGGCATTTTAATATCCTAATGAGTTATTTACTGATGTTTCTATACCACATTTCACCCTTCCATGCAATTATACATTTGTTTTTTTTTTTTTCCACTATGGTTTATGTGAATCTCACTACATTTTACTAGGGAGGAAAGTGGGTCCAAACATCCCAAGAACATGAGTTGAAAATACCTGATATGGGTCCATATGTGGACCTCTTTGTAACTTGGCCGGGCAGTGTATGGGTCAATGCATTTCATATCCGGGATCCGAACAGGATTCCACGACCATATATTATAAATTTTAATTGTCTGTTAAGTATATGATATCAATGTATAAGTATATAATATCAATGTATCAATATTCAGGCCTTGATTTGAGCATGGGCCCAGGCCCTTTGAGTGGGTCTGGGCTTTTGACCTTCAATTTAAATTTTCTGTGTAACCTGGACCCTAGTCGGTAGACTAATTCGAGCTCAGGTTTAGGTGCACTATGGGCTAGACCCAAAAACTTTCAGAAGCCACAGCTCATGATTTGAACTGCGGGAGGGCATATGGAGCAAAGACATGAGCTTTAGAGGAATACTAGATTATAATGGCTTTTTGAGAAATCTGCACAGATGCAGGCAGGGTCTTTTAGTCACTTCTGGGGTCATAATATTTGAGTAGGCATTTAATTTTCCATTGAGAAAAGGGCGCAGCTCTTGTATAATTACACTAGTCTGGCTTTGAGCCAGGGGTGCAACTTGGCCCAGGATGAACCTAAAATTAGATGGCCCAACCTCGCCAAAGGCAAAATTTGGGCTGGGCTTGTTCAGGTCCTGGTCTGGCTAGGATCTGGATTTTGAAACCCACATGGAATTTGGGCCAGCTTTGGGCTTGGGCTTTAGTACCGGAATTTGACCAGAGTACCCAACTTATCTATGAACATATGTATATTTATTGTATAATGCATATTAAATACACATTATAAATGAGATATATACATTTTCCAAATGTTTTGCCCTTTGAAAAGCAAACCAAACCCAGAGTTTCGGGTACCAACCCATTGCAAGTGAGTCCAAATTGAACTGGCTTGCACTAGGGTGGAGAGTTTACTGTTTTGGCAGGGTTCAGGCATATATGTTTGGGTTTCATTCGGGTAAGCTTCAGGTTTGGATTGGCCTACATTCAATACAGGTCGGTATTTCCAAGTTTCATGCCCTTTGAGAAGCAAACCAAACCAAAACTCTTGGTTGCTTGACCTGATCATATAAACCCAACTTGACCTGACTTACACTAGGGTGGGGACTCTAAAATTCTGGAAAGGTGTCGTTATGTTTGGGTTTCATTCTGGTTGGCTTTGGGCTTGGATTTGGCTACATAAAAATCAGGTTGGGCTTGAGTGGAGCCAATATCCAACCCAGCATACCCAATTTGCATTCATATACTATGAAACTTCCAAGTTTCACACTTGTGAACTAATAACCAGATCTGCTAGGCTTGGACTAGCTTGACCCCGGGCCATGTGCAACCTTACATATATTGAAGATAGCTTTGTCAATGGACCCGCTTTTGTTTGGACTTCATTACAGGCCGGTGGCTATGAAATTTCAGATTTCATTGCAGCGTTAAGTGCAGAGTAGTAGATCACAGGTGACAGTGTGACACTGACACATCATTCTAGTAATGTAGTAGAATTCACTGAGCAGACCCAAATTAAAGAGGCTGAAGCCAACTACCCATTATACAGAGGGTGAGGCCAAGTTGTTGATGATGAGGAGGATGATCAGGGTTACAAGATTGCTATCCCACTCCACGATCTGCGATTTGGGTCATATCAAACAAATCATGGGTAGTTTTCTATGGGTCATAATACTTTGAATGGGTATCCATATGATCCGATGGATTGCGTATGGCCTGGGGTAGCAACGGATCGGGGAAAGTATAAAGAAAAGACAGTTGGTTCCTTTTGTACTATATTGGTATTAGTTAGTGAACCTGGCTCGATGAGTCCTTTCGTTCGTGATGAACTATTGGCGCCAGCCCTACATTTTATCACAGTTCGGTAAAAAATCATTTCTATAAAATGCTATTTTGGTCGAAAAATCACAGTTCGGCTGAAATCTTGGATTTCGGTCTAAATCGGCCGAAATTCAAAGCGACAAGTCTTGACTGAATTTCAATCACTTGACCGAAAAGAAAATTTTCAGCCATTTGGGCTTAATAACTATGAAATGAATTAATAGGATAAAAAAGGAACCAGGTAAGGAAGGGGATTCTTATTTGTACAAATGGCACTTCAAACTTGGAACCAACATGAATACATTAGTGATACTTTATCTTTTGAGTTGTTCCGTGGGATCAGTCACTCAAGCTCTTCGGTCTCTACCCTGACCCGAGGAAAAGAATTGGACCACTTCTTATGGACTTGTTGAGAATGTTTCTGATCTATAGTTCATAGTCTATTGGAAGTTGAAGGCGCTCTATTGGGGTCCTCATGGACAGAAAAGGAAACAATCTACATTATTTTGGTTCAAATTCATTTTGTCCAAGGGTTGAAAACTTCAGTCTCTTAAATCAGGATCAAAGCTTTCATAATTTTAATATCCAGATTATTGATTTACTAGGATCAGGACATGAGCCCCTCATATTAATAGCTTGAAATATTATTATGTCTAAAGCCTAACGCTACTTTCAAACTAGAAACTGTTTCATTTTCGTGAGCAATCTATAAATATGATCGATCTATAAAAATCTAAAATAAGTTTTGGGGTGACCATTGTCGCCAATCCTAAAAACCAGGGAAAACCTTCTATTGTAATCAAATAAGTTTTATGTTTTTTTTTTTTTTTCTCGGACTGTCCTACGGATGACAAGGCATTCTTTGGTTTCACTTTTAACTTAAGAGAAAATATTGTGTGTGCAAAAGCTATTGAAGAACCGAACAGAGGACTTCTCTTTCAAGGAGGCCGAAGCGAGGGTGATCTTTGATAAAGGCGAAAGAAAGAGGCTTTTTCAGGGCTTGTAATTTTCCGAATGTCAAAGCGATGGTTCAAGATATTAATGGAGCATATGACTGGACTATAAACTCAATTGTTTTGGACATTAACTCCCTAGCTTCTAATATTGAGTAGGTTGGCTTTAAATTTATCTATAGGTCATTGAATGAAGTTGCTCATTTGCTGTGAAAAATGAGCTACTCATTCAACTAAAGCTTTTCTTTAGATAGGGATATGATTGGCTAAGGGGAAGGGGGTTTCTTTGTTTCTGTGGCTTGTTGGCTGTTCGATGAATTTCCTTTTACAAAAAAATAAAAATAAAAAAGAAACAAATTTTCCAGTTCCGCATTTGTTTCTAATTTAATAGTGTTTCAACCATTCTCTAATTAACAGCAGAATAGTGAAACTATTGCGATATTTACCTAAAATATTATTTTCCTGATCATATTTTCATATTTTCTTAAAAGAATTACGATCAAGTTACGACAATACCACGATAAAAATAGAAAAAGTAGAGGAAAAAATTATTCTAAATTTCTTTACTCTACATAATTACATATATTCTTTTTTAATCATGCAATATCAGTAGTTTCTTTCTTTGTAAAACCTTGCTGGTAAAACTACCTTAGAAAAGTTCCAAATTTGAAGATATTCTGACACTTTGAGGCCTTCAAAGTTCAGCTTGTATTTGATTCAGAGTGATGATCATTATACGACCAATTAAACAGCTCATCAAATTGATAGTGCAACTAGTTGGGCCCAATGGATAAGGGTGCATGAAAGTTGAATCAACCTGAGTTGTTAATAAATATAGGACTGAAAGTTCTGTCAGCAACAATGGCTCGGGTTGGTTCAGATTTGGGTTGGATTGAGAACAGCAGGTACTGTGTATACTATAAACCCTAATCCAACCCATTTTAATTGTGCTAAAAGTGTCATCCCAAACCCAACCTAGAAGTTCAAACAACCAACTTGATCCCTTACCTTGGATTGAGTTGGTGGTTCATAGTGCAGTAGTCAATTGGGCTAGGTTTGGGTCATCAGATTGACAGGTCAAATAGCAACAATGCACTCTACTTAGACCCAACCAATTTAATAATCAAGTTAGAATGTCAACCTGAACCATTTCAAATAGAACACAAACCCTAAATTACTGGATAATATTTCAGCTTTTCAGACACATCTACTGACAGAGTGATACTATACATCAAGATTACTTTATAAGTGTCGAGTAGTGATATTTGAAGCGGTAGGTGGTGGCAGTTGGTGTGTGGATATTAATTTTTATCGTCCTAAGAGCATCATCAGCATGAATGTGATGCATGCTACAAGGACATTTTGAAAACGAAATAGAAGTGGGATCGATATTGGTGCAGGTGAGTGTGAGACAAAATCCCATCCCCTTTCCCTATTTCCCACTTTCATTTATAGGTCGAAGTTGAGTGTCTGAGAAGAACATTGATGTGTCTCTTTCCCCTACAGTAGTAAAAACTGCAAACACAAACGACACCACCACTAGCTAATGGAGTTATGGGTCTCTCTCTTTCTCTCTCGTTGTCACCACTTACATGTAAAAGAGTCCGGACTCCATGGCAGTGCCTATTCACCTCTATCCTCCAATCTTACCTTCTAGATTTGGCTCATCATACTCAGAAAGATAGTCATACACTGCAGGAGCATTGCAGTGCTATCCTACTCCATTCAATAAGTGGGCCCCACAAGGCCGAACTACCCACTAAAAATGATGGGAACTATTCAATGAACAAGTTGGTCTCTAATGGTGTTCATGGGCCAGGCCAGAGCTCGTCGAAGACTACCGATCTGTTTAGTTATTGGGCCTAATATTCAGGCTCGGATATAAACATCCTGGGACTTGGTAGTTGGTACTAAACGATGGGCTTGATTGGGCCTCTAACCATGGATAGGTCTAGAGAAAGCTCATTTAACTACTAGGCTAGAAAATTATATATTAGTGTCCACACATCCAGCACAATACAGCCTGGACATGGTCCAGCGTGACCCACGAGTACTCCTGAATGGTCCTGTCGAGCTTAGCCTAGAATAAAGGACATGGTAACTAATACATCTTAGTCTTTTACTAGATGGGGAATGACCCAGAAGTTGTGGGTCAGTCAACAGATGATCCAAGCCATATAATACATTGTCATCAGTTGATTACAACAGGTAAAATATGACAGCTGGGAATGCATATGAGAGTTGTCTTTTGAGCAAACCCATGCCATCTATATTAAGAAAGTGACAGTGCAAAGATGGCAATTAAATCCCATACCAAGTCCATACGTTGCCAGCCGCGGAAAAACCAATAAACAAATCAATTGGCACAAAGAACAATGCACTCATGGTGGTCTATGGAGATCTCACCAACAGGAAGAGGTTTGGTCCAAACATGGACAACCAGGGGGTGCCACGGGTGTGGGTGGGGTGGGGGCGGGGGTTGGAAATTTTTTTTTTTTTTTTAAGGTGGAGATGGGATGTTTGGACCTTCCTTCACCGCCCCCGCATGTGGCACCTCTTGGTTGGTCCAAACAGGGGGATCCTCTTCCCACCAACAGAGGGAGTGTGGTTGTATGGACTACCAAATTGGAACACCTTTTTAAAGGGATGGTAGGCCCATGAAAAAGAAATCCTTTCAAGTTCCATGCTGTGATGGGGTTGGACTGGATCACAGGAAGAAGTTGATAGAACAAAGTAGCTGCTGCCAAAAAGGAATCTCTTGATGTCAAAAAAAGTGAGAATACACTGGACAACAGCAGATAGACCCTACAATCCAAGAAAATAGGGCTAAGGCTGCAATTTGTCACCCCACTAACCCCAGGCCCCAGCCATGACAACGCAAGGGACAAGCAGAGCATCAGGCCAAGATAGTGAGAAGTCTCGGCCAAAAAACATCAAAAAGATCCAACCATATATTGCTTAATGGCACTCATGCAGATGGGACGGCCCAAACATATTTTAGGTGACAAGATAGTATGAATCCTATCATTTTTCTTTTAGTCACATGTAGATCATGTCGCAGAAAGTCGATCTTTTTTTCGGCATTTTAATCCTTCTTTCATCAATCACCCTTTTTTTTTTCATTTTTGGTTTCTTATTTGAACTATTTATTATTAAAGGTTTGAATCTCCCAATCCAGCAGAAATTGACTTATTTCCAATCCAATTCTGGGTCATCAGATCAACCGTGTAGACCACCAAATTCTGTGGGCCGCAGTTGTTTTGAATTGGATACACATCCCAATTACAAATATGGACCCCCAATACTGGCTTCCATGAATCATCCTTCAATTTATTTGAGGCACCTCCTATCCAAATTCTGGTCTGCCAGATCACTGTTTGGAAAACCAGATTATATGGGTCCCTATTTGTTTTGAATTGTGAACCTTTTGTGGATCTAAGGTCGTGCTGGTTTGGTATGAGATGGCACCAAGTGAAAACAATCGTTCAGTGTTCTACAATGAAAATCTTCCTTTTAACTTAATTAACAAAATAATTAAAGTACATATCTCTATGGATTACAAATCTATCCCTTTGGATAGGTACAAAGCTCGCTACTGGAAAGACACTCCATGCAGCTGAAAGAATAAGGGATAATAATATACACACAAAAACTGACAAAGAAACAAAAATTTACCGCATCATCGCCCGAGGGGAGCTGGAGACTCTGATCATTTCTACTGATCTAGCAGTCTCACTTGAACTGCCATACTTTTCCATTTCTTTACTGATCTGAACATCAGAAGGCCATAAATACCGATTGAAAACTATGATGACGAATCGCGGAATCATTGCTGATACAAGAATGGCGAATAAGCAAGCCCAAAATAATCTAGATGATGCGATGTGAAAGAAGGCCCTGTCAAACATGCAATTTCAAAGAAGGTCAGAATTTTCTGCAAGTATAATGCAGATATTTGTTCATTGCACACATGTATACATGAGTTTGTACATTTTTATTTTAATATGTTTTTGTTTTTCAACTTATAGCATCCATTTTCATGTGCAAGTGTAGATACACAAAGTTTTAGCTCATAAAAATACATGACTGCACATGGTAGGATTTTATGGCCAACTGGTATTTCCTTGTAGCAGATCAGGACTGACTTCATCAGATCATGGAAATGAAGAAAAATCTTACCTGTACATACAAATGCACGGACGTTCTAAGTTGTGTTGATGTGGTGGTGCCCTGAATTGCATCCTCTGTTTATTTCTGGAATTAAGAAAGCATTTGGCCCTGTTTGATGCAAAACAAAGGCTTTGGAAGATCTAAAAGCGTAGGCCAGGGATGGGTGGGTTGTCACATCCACTCAACAAAGAGTCTCAAATGTGGCAAACATATAAAATCCTTTTATTTGTTTATCAGTTATATTTTTGTGATTTTCAGAGATGGCATGTTTCTTGTGTATAACGATGTCCGACTGATGCAAAACTAGGTGTGCTTGATAGGTCATTTCGGTACCTATCTAATGAGTCCAAGACTGTCCAATTATGACATGTACTAGAGTTTTTTCTTTTTTTTTTCTTTTTTTTTAACAGTCAAATATAAAATAAGTCAATGGACGCAATAGTGATAGTGTGGGAACAACATTTAAGTAGAGGAAGTACTCTTAGCGGTTAGCAGCGAGAAATTTGTGTTTCTGCCCCTCGATGGTGGTTTTGTTTTCCTACCAAGTGATCCCTGCTTTTTTTTTACTTTGAATGGTGTGATTCCCGCCTTTCCCCAATAAAGATAACCATACAAGGGAAAAGAAGATAACATTAGAGCATTTGATCTCATCAAACCTACTATTTATTTATTTTTATTTTTTGGAATGGCCTCTTACTATACATTTAAACTTCAAATAGATAGATAAGACCACACACATGTATGAGAAATTTTATAAGCTGTAAAGTTATGCCTATTTTATGGGCCCATGGCCATTCAGGTGGGCCACACTGACAACCAACCATGCACCCACAAATAACATATAGTTGTCAAGACCTAACACTACCAGGTGTTTTGCACTTTGTAATTTGAACTCAACTGCTGCATTGTTTTTTAACAGTTCATTTAAAGGCAGTTGATCAACGTATTATGATTCCACTGGGGGACTTTCCTGGCAACCATTATATCAAGTATCAACAGTTTAGCATAGTGAACTATGAGCCCCACATGGCAAAGATAAAGTACCATTATCACATGAACTTATCAAGAATCATACAACTCATTAAACATGCTTATCTACATACATTTACTCCTATGTATACATAGAAACATAGAAGGTAAAGAAAGTGCATACCAGTAGCCAGGCAGCCCAGGAAAAGCATCAATGATCATTACACAAATGAATGTTGCAACTATAGAGCCCCATATAACTGCATGTGTAATCCACGTCCACCGAATGATGTCCATAGCCAAATGAATGTTAACCAATATCACTACTGCAAGTGTCCACAGATCTCCAATAGCTGACCCAGAGACAGTACTATGCCTATATGCCAGCAAAGGGATGAAAAAAATAACTGCACTTTGCCATAAAGTATCCATCATGGTCAGCCAAAACAGTTTTGTGTTGTAGCATTCTTCTCGTTGCCCTGCCCCATACAGTTGCGGATACTGGAGCAGAGTTCGTCTACTCAAATCCTTGTCTAAAATCCCAACAATGATTGTCGGCAATGAAGTATAAATCACAGAATATAACACGCTACTCCATTCGGTGACCGCAGTTGTCAAACTGAAGGCTGTGTAAAGAACATACCTGCAACAACCATAGCATTAACATTTAGGCACAATTGGATGTTGACCAAGACCCAAGTGACTAGGTGATTCCTGTGAAAAATTATCACAGTTGTTCCATATTTTGGGATGGCACCAATAGAAGGTAACCACATGGAAAAGGCATGTGGTTTCCAATCATTTGCGTCCAATTCAAATTTGGCTGTGTTTCAGCTCCAGCCAAAACAAGTCCAAATTAGTACTCAGCATATAAGAAACCCCACCTGCCCTCAGTTTCTAGTCCATTTAAGATGCACTTTTTGAAAGAACTTGCTACACTGTTCACTAATGCTTACCCCAAACAAAACAGATAGCAATTTATGAGGAAGACACAGTCGGAAAGAGTCCACAAAAATATTTGATGTTCAGTGAAATCATTCCAATAAAATGCTTTTTTGGAACCCACATTTTGGTAATCAAACTGTCAATATTACCACTCTATAGTGGATATTGGATATTCCAAACCATCCAGTTTTGCCTTTTTAGATGCAGCCTATCTGAGGCAACTGCCTACTAGCAAGACAATTAGTCATAGGATGACACAAGGAGGGGAGGGGATGGTTAATATCTTTTTTTTTTTTTAATGGCGGGAGGGGATGGTTAAAGGGTGGATGGGGCCTGCTAGATGGATGGCTTGGATTAATGGAGGGTGAGGCCCATGTAAAATTGCCAGTTGAACAAAGAAAAAGTAAATACCATCTCTTCTTTTATTGGTAAAAGACAATCTCTTGATCTATCTAAAAGATCATACAATTACTGCATGATCAAACTGAACTGCGCAAGAAGTACTCACCAAAAAAGAACGAGCACAAACACAGCATTCCTGTAAAAGTTGTATAGTATCATGTAGCCCATTCGATGGTAGTTCCAATGGCCATGGACCAATAAAAGTGGGACAAGGAATCTGAACTGCCCCATGGCAAAATCTGAGGCCATTACAGCCTGCCGGCCCTCTTGCCCACTAATGCCAATGCCCACGTCGGCCATTTGAATCATTGAAACATCATTTGCACCTGGTCATTAAAAAGTACAAAAAGTTCATTAACTTAGCAATAATGCAAGAAAAATAAATTATTTTCTCATCAGAAATTGCAGTATGAAGAAACAAAACCAACATCTTTCTTTTGGGAACTTAATTCATATTCTGGCAGAGTACAAGCCATACACACGGTTGCCACACATCCATTATACAAGCAACGTGTATGCTATAATCTAAAGTCCAAAAAGAAAACCACACTATGAAAGGGGAACAACCAGGGTCATGATTTGGACAGAATTAATTCAATATAGGACCATCATGTACAATGTCTGAGTACATGAGTACGAATTCACATCTGACAGAGTATCGCTGTTTCTCTCATCATTTTACTGTTTTCATAGTCTTCTCCATTATCATCTATATGAAGCAACGATACTCTAATCACTGTTTGAAATTCGATGAAGAATACATGAGAAAGAAGATTATTACCGTCTCCAATGGCAAGAGTCATGTCATCCGTCCTATTCTTTATAAGTGCAACAATGCCAGCCTTCTGCAGTGGAGCCACCCGGCAACAAAGGACCACAGTACATGTAGTTGCTAATTCAAACAACTGCAACCATTCAAGAGGAGAGAATTCAAATATGTTTATAAATCATTAACATAAAAACAAAAGATCATTCTTGCAAAGAATATAAATAGGTTGCATCAGGATGATCCCAAACTGCAATCAGTTTATTTTTTTTGTGGAAAATAGATATTTATCCATATCCCAAACTACAATTTCCTTATTTTTCTGCCCAATTCATTCAAAACAACCATCAGTGCTTACAACGTTTTGCGGCTGAAAAGGCAGAGAATAACTATTCCATCCATGCAGTTTCTAATTTTCATGCCACCTCAAACAATATGCAGGAAACAGTCTCAGGATCCATTATGGTAAATTACTCAAGCTGCTTGGGAATTGGGTGCACTATGAACGCATACCTTTTCTTCCAATTCAGTTTCAAAAATATAGACGAGGCTTGTGCCATCGATGATCAAAGCAAGTGGAACCCCAGTGGATCCAACATTTTGCTCAGTATTCTGGGTAGCAGCAGACATTGTCATGAGTTTCTGAGACATGATCTTTGCATCTTCTAGACTCCTTCTACAAGATTCCATAGAATTGCTGTTTATTATGATTTGGGTCATTTCATTAGTCAAGAGCTTACAGGAGTAGCCGATGGAAATGGCTGTTTCTTGTTTATCCCCTGTCAAAACCCACACTTTAATTCCTGCTTGTCTCAGTGATTCTATAGCCTCTGGCACACCTTGTTGTAGTTTATCTTCAATGCCAGTGGCTCCCAATATGCTGATATTGCTTTCGATACTGAGTGCAACTTCTCGTAGTTGTTTTGCCCTTCCTGTCAATGCACTGTTTGCTGTTTCATATGCTGATTGCCATCGCTGAAAATCCAAACCATTCAATTCCCGCATGCCAACAACCAATGTTCTTAGTCCCAACGATGAGTACGCGTACAGATGGGCCTCCGTTGCACGAATCATGTCAGAATTTAAAGATTTATTGATGACACCAAACATCGAACTGTCTGCACCTTTCACAAATAGTTTCACAGTTTTATCTGGACAACCAACTATGACTGACATCCTCTTTCGGTCACTGTCAAACTCATGCATACCTAAAACATCAAACCTGCACTGCCCAAAAAATTGGGATTAATAAAAATGCAAGCTTAGTATATTAAACAAGACCCTTTGAAAAGTATAAAATAAAATAAAAAATTCAAAAGGGTTTCAGAACTGAAAAATGAGACTCAACTCTAATAGAAAGGCCTGTAATCAAAATCAACTTGGGTACTTGACACTTGGTCCAATTTTTCTTTTAATTTTAAAACAAGTTTAGTGTAGTTAGATGCACTCCTGAACCAAAATACTTGGTTTGTACCGAGAAGTGGCCACCCCTAACTGAAAAGGCATGTGCTGTAAGTAAGTGACTCAATATACACGTATGCTTTTTAGTTCTTTATTAAAGTTATGCAAGTACTTCATTGAGTTTTTCAGAATCACTCATTTCCACAATTTCTATTAATAGTTCAGCCATTTGTATATAAGTGATGCTATTTTTGCAAACTCTCATCATTTAAGGAGCAAACCCCTAAAATTAGGAAACAAAACTACGACTATTGTTGCAATTAGTTCCGCAAATGTTACTGCTGCAATTATTTCTGCAAATGTTACTGTTGCAACTACTAAAATCAGATAGTACCATCTACACAATAAAAGAGGGCTGCAAAGAAAGAACAGAAAGAAATAAGCAAAGCTAAATAAAAGTTACCTTTGTCTATCACCCTGAATGTCAACGACAATGTGCCCTGAGGTCCGTTCGACTAGCACAAATCCATATGTGGCAGCTGCATAAGCCAATGCCTGTTCATCAGGAGACTCACCCTGATAATCTATCAACTTCTGTGAAGGGTCTGGTGTATCCACAATTATAGGAACAATCGTATTGCAGGCAGCAAGTGCAAGGAAGAAATCACTAATATGCCTTCCATGTGTTTCACTCCCACTTTTCAAAATTCGCAGGAGCTCAGGGTCTGTCTTCACCTTCATCTTCGGCCTCCAAACCTGCCCACTGACTGATCCAAACACAAAATAATCCATATCAGTGCTACATGCAATCAAAGATTTATGGGGTACCAGTACTTAAGGAAGTTATTGCATCGACCCAAATTGCTAGAGGTTTGAATACTTTGGATGGTTAAAATAACATCTAAACATAAGGGCAAGAATTGGAGCTTTGGATGTACACGAAATGGTAATCACATTAACTTGTGGGAAGAAACATTAGGCATCCAACCCACTATGCACTGAAGGAGAAAAAAATTAGAAACAACATCAGGTAAGGGGTGCTGTCTTTTCCACACTGTTTTCTTGCACTCCTGATATGGACCTTGTTGTAAGTCAGAGAAAACAGCATCCCCCTTCATGTGTTTTCTAATCTCCATACTGCCTAAGTGTAAAGTGGAAAGAATAACCATCCATTTCATATTCAAAGTGATAGCATTTTTCTGTTACAGCCAAATGCCTGCTAAAACTAACACAGAGAGAAGCTACAGTACCTATGACAAAGCAATCATCTTGCTCTCCATTCGGAGGTGACTTTCCTCCTCTGTAATCCACTCCCAGCACGCTCGCGCACTGAAACTCCATCTTATTCTCTGTCAGCGTCCCAGTTTTATCTGAGAAAATATATTTAATCTGCCCAAGATCCTCATTTATATTCAATGCCCTGCATTGGAATCTCGAATTGGATGTCTCATCATACAGATTGGTATCTCGGATCATTAAGTAGGCCTGTCCAAGACGCACCAATTCCATTGATATATAAAGTGATATTGGGATCATGATTTGGAAAACTATCACTGACATGAGGAACGCGAAAAAGATCTCCATCCCAATACCATAATAATTGTAATCGTCCTCCTCCGGCCCAGAGTAGTCCTTCTTGCGGTAGTATGGTGAAGTGTTCAGCTCATCATGGTGGTGCCGCAGCCAGATACCAGCCAAGGTGGAGACTATTGTACACAAGGTGATGAGAAACACCGAGAGTAGTATAGTTTCTCTGTTCATATGCGATTCTAACCGGCTTCTCTTTGATGGGGCACCAGAGCTATTAAGCATTACCTTTGTCTCTCTGCCAGTGTAGACTGCAACACCAACGGCCCAAGCAGTGTTCTTGAGCTCACACCCACGGAGGATGATATTTGAAGGTCCAAGTGACACACGTTTTCCATCCACTTCCATATTTGCCATGAATCCATAAATGTTTCTATTTGGGCGCTCGCAATGAATCAATACACCTTTCATTCCCTCCTTCTCAGGCAACCTCAAGAGAGTCTCCTGTTTCGCATATC
The DNA here is from genome assembly GCA_029852735.1 of Persea americana. Lineage (NCBI taxonomy): Eukaryota > Viridiplantae > Streptophyta > Magnoliopsida > Laurales > Lauraceae > Persea > Persea americana. Next base: position 14,007,202 of record CM056811.1, on the reverse strand, counting down.
GGGTCTTCAAATTCGACTCCCCATCGAGATTGATCGTCTGCACATAGGCTACCCCAGTTGGATCACTTGTTGAAAGCAAGACTATGTCACAAGGAATCGTCCCATCAGATTGAATTCTAATAATTTCACCAACATGAACATCTTTCCATCGCTTTCGTTCAAACTGGCCATTCACTAATACATTCGCTGACCGATTATTCTCAATTTGATCTGATCGGTGCCGCCGCCAGTCCTCATAGGCGTCCTTCACTGCAGTGACAAGCAGAACAAACGCCAGAGGAAGAATGGATGCAGTGCGGCCAAACACCGCAAGTTGTGGGAGTTGGTTCAAGATCGCGATTATGAGAAAATAGATGTAGGCAACGCGGTGGAATTGCTCAAACAAGTTTCTGGGGAGGAAGGTCAGGATTGAGTACTTGCTAGTGCGAATTGAATTGCCTGCGAATTCAAACTTCTCATTGGTCCTTTCAGGTTCATCCACATAGACAATCCGAGCATTCTCATCACTGATTTCTCTCAGAGATGACGAAGAATCAATACCCCTTGAGCCTAATCGCCGGCGGGTGGACGAGGAGGGGCCTCCTAGCCCTTCTACTGTAAACCCAGGTGCTGAATTCCCAAAACTAGCAGAAGAATCAGACCGATCAATGGAAACCCGGCCAGAAACGTGTTTCGACCTTGCAGACGCGCTGCGCCGAGTAGAAGATGAATGGGGTAGTGGGGGACCAGAGGTAGAAGCATAAGTTTCACTCACAGTGAAATGAGGATTCATCCTAGAAGAGAGATTACTGATCTGTGTCTGTGGAGTGGAAGATGGATCGTGTGGATTGGTCGGTGTTGGATGAGAAAGATTCAAAAAGGGGCGCTCAGAGGCCATGATCCGAAGATCAGATGGCCTGTGAGCATACAATCCTTGGATTTATGGATGTCCATGAAAAAACCCAGAAATAAATTCCTGATCTGAACACAAGACTCAGTTCAAATGACGAAAATATATCTAGAATCCCATGCAAAGAAATGGGTCTAGATGGCCTGTGAGCATACAATCTTTGGGTTTATGGATGTTTATAGAAGACCCAGAAACCAATTCTCGATCTGAACTCAAATCTCACTCCAAATGATGAAATATGTCTGGAATCCCTTGCAAAGACTTGAGCTTTTTAGCATTTTTGTCTGTTTCACTTGATGGGTGCAGAAGCTGTGACTTGAAAAGGAGAAGGAAGAGAAAAGATGAGATTTTTGAAACTTACTTGTATGGAAGCCTTGAGAGGGGGATTTTCTGCCGTGGATTAGAGATGAGGAAACAGGGTTTAAAGGCTTTATGGACAATATGCCAAGGAGGAGGAGGAAGAAGGAGAGAGAGAGAGAGAGAGAGAGAGAGAGAGAGAGTCAAAAGACAGGAATGGGCGGCGATTGCGAGAAATGTGCGAGGGGAAGGGGGTCATGGAAGCAGCCACCAATGAGAAGTCTTTGAAAGAGAGAGAGAGGGGATTGGATTTCTAGAAGGATTCTATTTCTATTTCTATTTGTTACAATGTCTGAACTCACAAGGCTGTCTTCTCTTTGAAATATTGATATTTACACCCTCTTCATCTTGGGTACTAGAACGCCGAGGAAAAAAGAATTGCAGCTTGCCTTGTAGAAAGTCACACCCCAAGGGGTACTTAAACCCCTAAGTTTACTTTTCATTGTAGAAAGTCATACTCTCCTTCCTTATGTGCTACTTAGGGTCATCCATGATCAGTCCAAACACTACCTCAAACAGAACATCTGAATTGAACTCTAGAGGAAGATACAATGATTTCTCCTCTTAAGAAATCATTCAACTTTGAGGTCCTAAAACGTGAAATGTGAACTCGGCGTTGTAAGAATTTTTACATATAAGATTTTTTTTTTAGCATTTATGAAATGAGAAATTATCATTTTACAAGCAATCACCTATATTTTCCTTGTGAAACGAACTTTTAACTTTATGGATGACTTCCATGATTGGCAATCAAAGTTAAGAAAGACACAATGATTGACGCATTTATAAGAGTCATTAAACTTGGAGGTCCTAGCGAAAAGCAAACTCGAGTTCAGAAGAATTTTAGGCACGTAACTACCTTTTTTTAGTATTTATAAAACCATAGATTATTACTTTTATAGACAATTACATATACATCTATGACAAAACGACAACTTTTAACTTTTAGGATCAGGTATTTTGATTAACAATCAAAGGCTACGGGAAGAGGCACCGATTATTGCTCTTATAACATCATCAAACTTGGAGGCCCCTAAAATCAAGAGTTGAAAAGTAAACTTAGGAGTTTAGAAATTAAACATACTTGATTGCTCTTTTAGTATTTACAAAACGACGGATTATTGCTTTTATAAACAAGATTATTGCTTTACTAATAAACAATCACCTACTTTTTTCGAGAATAATGTTAATTTTTTACTTTTTCATAGTCAACTATCTTAAGTGGATATCAAGAGCCGAGGAAGATTCAATGATAATGCTCTTATAGAATTATTCGACTTTGAAGCCCTAAAATCAAAATATTGAAAAGAAAACTTGAGTTTGTAAGAGTTTTACACGTGTGATTGATTTCTTTATTATTTATATAATAAAAAATTATTACTTTTATACACAACCACCCACACTCCCTATAAAATGAAAAAAAAAAAATGTTACTTTTATGGTTAGCTACGTTGATTGGTTATGAAAGGCCAAAATTCTCATGCAATTATATTTAGATAAAAAAAAACTAGTTTGAAAGAATAAAATTGCCTTTGGAATACATTTAGCTCCCATTGTGTACCTTTAGTTAAATATATCTTTATTGTAAAATTATCACGATAAAAGATATTTTGGTTTAGACTTTTTCCAACAAGACAAAATTTACTATGATCTAGGTTAAGATGAAGGTGTTTTTGTCATTTAAAAAGTTTAGCTAATTTAGTTCAACATAATGGAAAAAGAATTCTAATAACTTTCGAAAGGGATGGACTGATATATATATATATATATATATTTACAGAAATATAAGTGAGTGCCAGAAATAACCAAAAGTAAAGATAATTGATCTGTAAATATTTGAAAAGACTGTAAGCTCATATGTTTCTTGGTATTGGATTTATAGGAATTTATGGTGAAAAAAATGATTCTAACGAAGGATACTTTTAATTTCATGAAAGGGAGAATCAATTGCTGGTTGTTTTGGATCTTCACATTTATTTTTAGGTTCATATGAATTAATTTTTTAATATTTAAAACTTTTTGTCCTAATGTAGGCCCCATTTTGATATTAAATCCGATTACATAATGATGATTACAAAAGCGCTTGATTGTGAACAGTTCCTTCACTCATTCGTATTCACGAGAAGGAAAAAGAAGTGTACATATCATGTACGACAAAAGAACAGGGGGTCTGATATCAACTCCTTCTTTGAGATGTGCGTTTACAACTATTCCCTAATCCGTGGCTAGTCTACCATTCACGACACGCCAACGTTGACGTCAATATCACCATAAGTCACGGTCTACAGTTAAAAGTCCGTTAAATGCTAACGGTTCCGTCTACGTTGGTTCATGGTTGACCCGAAGTTGGACCCGTTTTTTAATGGTTGTGATTATATATTAGACTCAAACTAATAGACCCAATTAACTTTTACTGATTGTTGCTAAATAGATTATAATAATATTAATTAATGCATGTACATGAATTCTCACATAAATTCATATTTTAGGTCAATGGGTATTGGGCCCTAGACCAAACTTGACCTAAGGTCTGACCCACATTTTTCGGGTGGGTCACCAGGCGATTAGGCCCAATTAAAGGCCTTAGAGGATCATTTCACATTAAATTGAATGATCATGACGTTTAGACCAAGTAAGGGGCAAAGACCATGTGACCAACGCGGATTTTAGGTTATGGGCCATGAAAGAAGTGGAATGATTTGGATGGCCTGGATTGGTTCAATTAAATGTCATGTGTATGCCACGACTTGGAACATTGTTTGAAACGGAAAGTCACTGGTCTGTTTTGTGTTTTCAATTGTTTTGTTTCAATTTGACCGGTAGTTCCTGCCTTGTTTGAAGCTCGCTTTCTTTCTGTTTGATTTCGTCATTGTCAACGAAAGCTCCCTCTCTTGATGATTGCTGGGAAGATGCCTCTACCTGTACAGATTATTAGGGCTTCTTGTTTATCCCAAGTGTAATAAAGTGAGAAGATGAAAAAAATATTATTTGACTCTAATTTGGGATGTAGTCATGTAGATTTTCTCTTCTTGTTTTCCTTCTTATCTTCTTCTGCTTGTTCTTCACCGTTTCTTTTTTTTTTTTTTTTTAGATTCTGAGTTAGGAAGGAAGAGATTTTTTTAAAGCATTATTGGACATGAGCCTAATTTTACCCTAGCCTTCTTGAATCTTCGCTTGCCTATGAGTTGAATCTCAATTAAATTTACAATTAAGATGCTATTAAACTTTAAGATTATTAAATCAATGGCGAAGCTGATTTAGTGGGGTTGCATTTTTTGGACTCCTCTTGTTGATGAGGAGACCTTTCCATCGGTCGTTCTCCTATCGTTAAACTTACATCTAAATGGGTCACATGAGTCGGACTGTATATAGCTTATATAGAGTTCGTTGGCAGGAGAACATTATCCCTAACTAAATACCATCTCATTGTAGAAGTGAGAGAGGCTGCCAAAACACTCCCAACTTCTCAATGGATAGCCAATGGGCCCTTATAATGCAAATGTGTTATGTCTTGATTGTTAAAAAATCGTGTGAGCCATCTACTATGGGGCCCTATCAACCCCATCTGTAACTAGCGTTGTTGAGATCCATGGTGATCCAGGTCTATAATCCGTTTTCTTGAAATACATATTTTTTTTAGGTTTGATCTCTAAAATGACTAATATGTAGAATCTAGAAAGTCTTCATATATTTTTTTCATTCATAGTAATAATAGCATGCAATCTATTTTCATATTGATGAGTAATCCATTGCATATCTCGTTTCATCAGCTATCCTAGAAAGTTCTTGAAGGTTGTTAATAGTATGTCATTGGTGTTATTTGGAAACTGCGGTACTTTTCCACGGGCCTTACCTTTCAAGAATGACAGCACATGTGTAAAATTTTTAAAGAAATTTCTAAACAATGTCCTGCAACCTGAGAGGCTAGAATTAACAATAGGAACTGTGAAAGTTTACCAACAGCCATTAAATGGTATCCCCCTAATAAATCAAATCTTTGAAATACGAGGGTTTCATCTACAAACTCTAAAAGCTTCACTTTTCACCCCTTTAATTTTTCTTCTTGAAAACTTAATTGATCAAGAATTCATAGGAGTTCAAGATAGAAAAAAACGAATATACTGCCGTTTCCTCTTCCACGGCAATGCAAATTTCACCCCTAACATCGGAATCTTGAATCCTCTCAGAAAAAAGGCTAAAGATGGAGCATTTTGTTGTTACTATTTACTGCACCAAACAACTAGTGAGCGACGAGCGTCTTTTTCCTTCTCGTTTTTGCAGCACTCCGTCTGCACAAACAAACCCTAAAAGTATATTGATTAAGAGAGCTTACACTCACAACTGTAATGCCTCTGATTTTTTCCTATGTGAAGTGCCACCACTGGCACTCATCTTTCTAAATTGAGAATTAAGGGATAGCCCATTATTGAGCTTTTCATTCTTATCTAACTGTCAAGAGTTTGATCCCTATGCAATCCCCTCTAGTACGCATAATCTTCTTCCCTGCATATGCTCGGGTTTCAGTCTAGCGTCAATTGGATCTCCCACGGGTCCTGTCACTTTAACAATATCATTCTAAATTGACATCTCAAATGACTGATGTGTATGTTCTACAAAGTCTTCATATACTTTCTCATACCTTTGCTGGTGATAAGAGAGAGAGAAAAAAAAAAAACCATTATCTTTCTAAATTCTTCTCTCAAATGGTTAATGTGTATATTCTAGAATGTCTTCAAATCTTTTCTCATTCATTCATAGTACTAAAGCATGTAATCTGTTTCTAATTGAAGAATAATGCATCTTTCTTCAAACATTCTAGAAAATTGTACAAGGTTGTTGACAGTTGCCGTTTGTGTTATTTGAAAACCAGGATCCTTTTCCACACACGCCCTCCTGCCTTGCACGGTATTCACGTAGGTGGTTCACAAATGATTGATCCCACCATGGATGGCCTGATTAGAAGAACACATACCTTTGAGAAAGACAGATCCTATCCGTTCAATTTTTATGTTTTTTTTCTTTATATTTAATAATAAAAAAAATTTATCCCACCGGAAGCACCTGCACATGTGGAGAGAGAGCACTTACATAATCCCATATGTGGGAAGAACAGACTCACACATTAGAGAAGAAGAACATGACTCACATGAGAAGAGGGAGAGATCCAGGGATCAATTATTGGTCACCCAAGTGAAGGCAAGGGTCCCCACCAACTCGGCAACTTCACGTTTTAGTAAATGAGTTAGCCATCCATCTTCACTACCTAAAAAGGGTGATCTTCTCATTATTTGTTAATAAATCGGATTTAAATTTGTCTCATTGCTTATTCTCTATTTTGTTATCTCAAATGTACTTTATAAATAATTCTCTATTTTGTTATCTCAAATGTACTTTATAAATAATTCTTACTTATCAAACTCAAAATATAATACTTCTATGGAAATCTCTTTGATAACTATCAGATCAGATGCAACTTGATTTGGGCTGTGTTTTAAAACCTTGATATAGCTATGGGCAGCTAAAACCCTTATCCGAGTTGGACCCAACTCTGCCCATTGCCAACAAATTGAGTTTGACTCAAAGAGATGGTTGAATGTAATTAAAGAGCTATAATGACCAGGAACCCCCTGTTATTAAAAGCAATGAATGTGCCATCAGTTGTTCAGGTAATATGAGAGGGAGTCAGATTTTGTTTTAGCACTTTTTCCCTCTTCTGCTTAAGTGTGTCTGTGCGCCAAATATACCTTTAATATATAGAGTCAGAAACATCCGAGAAAAAAGCGTAACGAAATAGAAAAGAAAGCCTGCATATACACATACGAGAATATATAGGGGGAGGTGGGGGTTGAACCCCTAACCTTCCGATAAGAACCCAACTCCTTACCATTAGGGTAAGGGTAAGAAGTGGTTCTTATTATAGTGGGGGTTAAAAAAAAAAAAAAAATTTTAATAATACATCTATGAGTGATTTGATAAGTGAAAACCTGTTTACAGAGTACCATGAATTGAATGCTAATAAATTCAGGACTGATTTAATAGTGCCATGTATTGAACATAAATTGATTGATATTTTATGAACCCAAATTGTCCAAATTGCAGATCCTACTGCAGAGCGAAGTTAAAGGCAAAGATATCGCAAATATTTGTTTCTTAAAAGCTGAGCCGTCAATCATGGCTAGATTAATCATAGTTCTAAATAGCAGAGAGATGGTGTTGGGCCAGGTTTGATGTGCATGAGTTGGGGGTAAATCCATAACTTCTTTGAGTTAGACCCACCCCACCAACCACCCAACACCCAACTAGCCCTCTGTTCGATTTAGAATGTGCAAATGCTAAGCCCACCCATGACTGATACAACCAGTGGTGGGGAAATTTTTCTTTAGGGGCCACTATATAAAAGAAAATAAAAATTCTTGGGTAGGCCATATATTAAAAAATGGAGTTCTCAATAATACTTAGGGGGTTTTCAGAAAATAATTTTTTAATATTTCATGTATAAATATCTGTTAATAAAGGGGTAAAAGGGTGAGAGTAGTGGAAAAACCCTAAACCTTCCAAAGGTTGCAATCCATGAACTCGTGCCCATTCTGAACCTTCAAAGCTGGTGCTATGGAAGTTTCTGTTTAACCTCATCCATTGTTTTCATAATGATTTTGGCTGTTATCCAATGGAATTGGCTAAAACACTTAAGACTGTATGAACTGAGCCTGCTTGATAGCAAGAATTTGAGGAGTTCTAGGCTAGAAGTTTTCAAATGCCCTCAAATTTTTTTCAGAAATTTTATTACTAGAATCCTCATATGCTCATTTCCAATTAAGTTCTTTAAAATTTAAAATTTGGAGCACTCCAAATGCTCTTTTAGCCACTTTCTTATAACTTAATTTTTTAAATTCTCTCCCTATGAAATAAAAAATTTCGGCCATGTTTGTTTGCAATAAAATACATAAGAATTGAATACATAGAGTAATTACAAATGCAGATCAAAAGTGAATTTAAAAAAATGAGCATCAAATAACATCTTACTTTGATTCTATTCCCATAGAAGAGAATGGTATTTGATGTTCAATTTTGTGAAATTCACCTTTGATTATCATTTTTCACCACCCTGTGAATCCAATTCCTATATATTCTAATGCAAACAAACATGCTTAAGTAATTGCCAACACACTCATGGTTGAGTGGTGTCGGCACCTTAGTCTCACGTCAAGTTTAAATAAATTAATGTAGTTGGAACCATTTTGTCCGACCATCTGTCCTTTTTTTGCTTTTTGGCAGAAAGAATGAACTTCATTTGAAGGAAACAAAAGCAAAAAAGACAATACAGAGAATCCTGTCTAGATCAGCAAAGCCAATCAGTTTAAGAGTCAAACTAAATAATGTTATGGCCACAAAACGCTTCAATGTAAGTTATGATATTTATTAGGGGTTATTATTGATTGACTAGGACCATCGGATTTCTATAGTTGTAGGCTGCAGGGGACAAATCTATACCCCATCATAAGTAAGGATTAAAGGTTTGACATGGAATGCTTGCAAATCCAACATAGTTGGGACATGACTTTAATGGTGATGATGGAATGTTTGACGGTTGTCTTTTGAGGGGAAAACAAGAAAAAAAAGACATAATAACGTGGGTAAATTAGGATTGTTTTGGGTGCATTTGTGCGATAACAGAATTCTGCTTTAGGGATGAAAAATTATTCTAAGTTTGAATGTAGCCTACTGTTTCATTGTATGTTGTGACACCTTTCTTGTGACAAAGGAAAGAATGAATTAATTTTTCTCAATAGAAAAGATTTAGGGCGCATTTATGTACGTCTGTAGAAGAGGAAGTCTGGGCTTCCTCTTATGCAGAAACTCATTTCGCATAGGGGAGGGTTAACTCTAGTTTCAGCAAAAAAGGAGAGAAAAACAGTTATTTGTTTCTTGATTCTCCGCTGCAACCAATTTTCACCGAACACAATATTTAAATGAAAACAAAGAAAAGCGGTCTGTTTAGCGGAAATGGTTCTACACAAATGTGCCTTTAAATTTTCTGTGAGCGGGGAGGAAAGCAGGATTCATCTCTCCGGTGCAAACAAATTCTATATGGCCCGAAATCCTCTAAACATGTAATGGTTGTTTAGGTCCATTTGGAACCCTTTTAGGTTACTTTACTAAGGCTACGAACTTGATGCTTCGTTGGGAATCTTAGGGTTGTTGCTGTGGTCAGCAGCCCTACTCCCACAGCTCCCTCTAAGGATCAATCCTTGAAAGGATAACTTTACTTCAGATCTCCTGGCCACTAGGCCACATCAAGCTAAAAGAAAAACTGGATGCTTGGTTGCTAAGCAAAAACAAAATGTCCCTTGACACGTGTGGTACCCTCACCAGCTAGGTTTGCACGTGCTCATGCGTGCATGTCCACATGTGAGTGTGAGATACAGAATGCTGAGATCCTCCTCATTCATGAGTCATCTATAGGCCTAAATTACTTCTAAAGAAATTTATTTTGACATTAATTCTTATAATTCCTATCATAGAAAATTTGTTTTTAAGACTGGAACCCATTTTCCCTTGTGGTCTGTTGGAGCTTGCCACAGCCTCCAAACCATCTGTAATGTAAAGAAATAAAATATACCAAAGATACAAGCAACTACATGCAAAAGGAAGTGGGAGACAAAGGTGTAAAGGAAGAGATCAATCTTTATCATATTTTAGCGTAGGTATGAAGCAGTAATCTCCTTGTTCGATTGAGTAGATTGCTGATGATCCTTTTAAATCTGAGTTACAACCAGAAGGTAAGTTTGCAACCAAATGGTACGTTGACTTTCCTATTCTACCCATTTGGGGCACGTGGGCCCACATGATCTACATGAGCCTATTGGATGTGTAAAAGGCTAGGCATGGGCCAAATGTTGTGGCTTCAATTCAAAAGTATTTATTAGGGTGCGTTTGTGTAGCCGTTTCCACCGTCGAAAAGCAAGTGCCCTGGGGTTTACTCTTTCGCGGGGCTCCAAAAACGCTCCCTTGTTGTTTTGGGATTTATTTAAAAGAACACCCACTTCTCCATGGAATGGTTCCATTTTAATACAATTTTGCTCACATGGATTATGGATATGCATGAGAGCTGGACATAGTGGTGATGGATGTAAAGAAATGCGTAGACAAAGAGAAAAACAAAATCCAAACAAACACTACACTAGAAAACAAGAAGATTGAGTGCCTTTTCTGAGGTATATCGATGGGAGAGGAGATAAAAGATAAGCCCAAGTTATCTAAATGGGACCTACCACAAGGGGCCATCACTATGAAAAAAGACACCAGTGAAAGTATACAGTCAAGTAGTCAGACGACTTTTCGGCATCCAAGTTCATTTGGGGGTTGTTTTTAATATGAATTGAATTTCAAGAATTCCCAAGCAATGTCTGTCCAGTAAGAGGCCAAAATTGAAAGATTAAAGGTAAAGTTCACGGGGGACGGCAAATGACTTCACCTTTGACACAATGATTTTACAATCTCAATGCTTGTTTGGTAATTGTTATGTATGTAAAATAGTGTTGTTTTCATTTGATTTGTTTGAAATAAAGCTATTTTAATTAGACACTTTTACGAATATATTGAT